>OX346229.1:0-2500000 GCA_947049295.1 Ligdia adustata | reverse complement strand
TACATGAAAACCACGTCAATGTCTTTTTGTAACACACTCGCCTAAGCTCATGCATACACATAGGTAATACACAATATTACACATCAATAAAAAGTTTAAGAGACAAGTAAAAATAAAATAGATATTGTAATTATTTCGAATATCGCGGGAAAATCGTCAGTCTTGTCCAGTTTTATTTATTCCGTGCAAATGACGTCACTGTCTACGTCACATCGGTATGAGTATAATCTCGGAGACTATAAAAAACGGGTCAGTGTTGTGAGTGTTTGTAATAAGCTCTGGCAGGATATTGGACTGTATACTTTGTACCTACCATGTTTATGACCTTAGTTACTGAGTACTAAATAAATGTGCTCTTTCTTTTTCGTTGATAAAACATTGATACAAATGTATACATGGATTTTTACCCTGAAATAGAACTATATTTCTTATCAAAAGTAAAGTACGGCTAAAGGGCTTGAGTATGACCAACATGCTGGCTTGCATTAATTGTGGCCAAAATTTAGTCTGGCGGTTCAGAATGACGAACGCGGCCAATGCAGCATTGTATGAGAAATAGAAAATGTTGTAACTGACTAATTTAAGTTAAAGTTGGTTGTTGGTTGGATTAAAATATAAAAAAACAACTTATTTGTCGTAGTATTTTTATCGATTACGAAAATATTTAGTGTTTCGTACTGCACGCAAATTACGTAGCTTCTTAACAAGTTTTATAACCTGCTAATGTGGTTTATTGATACTTAGTAAACTTAGTACCCAGTTTAGCATTTGTAATATGCCTCGTGTACAAGCACGTCTGGCAAAAAAAAAAAATTTTCATCCGCGAATTAAAATTAGCCGAATTAATAATTATCGGAAAAAGTAAGGCGCAAGCCCGCAGCGAATTTTACTTAGTCAATATTATCGTCAGTAAGTATCGATCACTGCTGGGTAAAGGTCTCGTCTGTTCTATGCCGTTGGTTTCTAATCTGAATGACTCTAGATTCCACAATTTGACAGTAATCGTTCATTAATATATGTATCTGTCCTGATTAACATTGGCTAGGAATCAACGTAGAGTCTTAATAGCTGAATTTAGGCTCATGAAATTTGGAGGGTATATTCATAATTAGGCGTACAGGTATATTAAGCGGATAGTATCTCACTTCGGTCTCGTTATGATAAACAACAAGTATAGACTGCTCCTACTCATAATCCATGAAATATTTCTGGAAAAACAAGAGTCAGCCGGAGGCGGCACTCTTGGCTGAAGAACCCGCGTTACTGTTTTGGTTGCAGCACCTCGCTGTTTAAAGTAACAGAATAGCTTCAAAAAGAGAATAGTTCTGATATTGTCCAACATCTAAAAGAAATATAACAAGAAGAAGAAAAAGTGTACTAAGAAATGATTTTTAGAAATTCCAGCTCTAAGAAGAGTCAAATGGGAGTCCAAAGTTTAAGATTTCTTTTTATTTTATTTATATCGTTTGACACTAAAAAATTCAAATAGGAGTCCAAAGTTTAAACTTCTTTATATTTTATTGATATTGTCTAACACTGTGAGGGTCAAATGGGAGTCCAAAGTTTAAAATATCTTTTTATTTCATTTATATCGTCTAACACTGTGAGGGTCAAATGGGAGTCCAAACTTTAAACTTCTTTATATTTTATTTTATATCGTCTAGCACTTAGAGAGTCTAGTGGCAGTCCAAAGTTTAAGATTTCTTTTTATTTTATTTATATCGTTTGACACTTAGAAAGTCAAATGATAGTCCAAAATTTAAAATTTCTTTATATTTTTTTTATATCGTTTAACACTGTGAGGGTCAAATGGGAGTCCAAAGTTTAAAATTTCTTTTTATTTCATTTATATCGTCTAACACTAAGAGATTCAAATAGGAGTCCGAAGTTTAAACTTCTTTATATTTTATTTATATCGTCTAGCGCTTATAGAGTCAAGTGGCAGTCCAAAATTTAAGATTTCTTTTTATTTTATTTATATCGTTTGACACTTAGAAAGTCAAATGATAGTCCAAAATTTAAAATTTCTTTATCATTTATTTATATCGTCTAACACTGTGAGGGTCAAATGGGAGTCCAAAGTTTAAACTTCTTTATATTTTATTTTATATCGTCTAACACTTAGAGAGTCTAGTGGCAGTCCAAAGTTTAAGATTTCTTTTTATTTTATTTATATCGTTTGACACTAAGAAAGTCAAATAATAGTCCAAAGTTTAAAATTTCTTTATATTTTATTTATATCGTCTAACACTGTGAGGGTCAAATGGGAGTCCAAAGTTAAAAATTTCTTTATATTTTATTTATATTGTCTAACACTGTGAGGGTCAAATGGGAGTCCAAAGTTTAAAATATCTTTTTATTTCATTTATATCGTCTAACACTGTGAGGGTCAAATGGGAGTCCAAACTTTAAACTTCTTTATATTTTATTTTATATCGTCTAGCACTTAGAGAGTCTAGTGGCAGTCCAAAGTTTAAGATTTCTTTTTATTTTATTTATATCGTTTGACACTTAGAAAGTCAAATGATAGTCCAAAATTTAAAATTTCTTTATATTTTTTTTATATCGTTTAACACTGTGAGGGTCAAATGGGAGTCCAAAGTTTAAAATTTCTTTTTATTTCATTTATATCGTCTAACACTAAGAGATTCAAATAGGAGTCCGAAGTTTAAACTTCTTTATATTTTATTTATATCGTCTAGCGCTTATAGAGTCAAGTGGCAGTCCAAAATTTAAGATTTCTTTTTATTTTATTTATATCGTTTGACACTAAGAAAGTCAAATAATAGTCCAAAGTTTTAAATTTCTTTATATTTTATTTATATCGTCTAACACTGTGAGGGTCAAATGGGAGTCCAAAGTTTAAAATTTCTTTTTATTTCATTTATATCGTCTAACACTAAGAGAGTCAAATAGGAGTCCGAAATTTAAACTTCTTTATATTTTATTTTATATCGTCTAGCACTTAGAGAGTCTAGTGGCAGTCCAAAGTTTAAGATTTCTTTATATTTTATTTTATATCGTAAGTGACGCTGCTGGTGTCAGCTGGTTTATTAATAAATCCTATGTATTTAGTTATCTACTCAAACAGCTATAAATTCTCAGTAAGTAAGTCTATACAAGGTGTAGTTTACCTCTCGCCTTCCTCGGGATCGTATTTCGGACGTTATCTGGAGGAAACTTTCAATATAGTTGTAAGACATTATCGGTTTCAAACAAATCTAAGTTCTACTTGTATTCTAGTTAACAACTTTTTGATGTTGCTTATATGCTTGACTTATTTACCGCCTTCCTAAAAAAATACTCAAATTGACGGTTTTTTTTTATATTGGTTGTTACCTGATTTCTCGGAGGCGGCTAGACTGACTTGAAAATTATAATTTTTTTGAATGTGTATAAATAAATGACTTCTGACATGACTTATTTAAATTTTATATAAATCGATCTTGAGGTAAAAAAGTTCTATTAGCGCCTGTCGAAAATATTTTATTTTTATTTTTCTATAAGTCATCAGTTTATCTACCATAAACTGATGACTTATAGAAAAATAAAGGTTCCACGGACTCGCACAAAACGCTTCGCGTCTACTTTTATTGCGCGAACTGCCAGGTTGTGGAATTCACTGCCAAGTTCTCTATTTTCAGATAGCTATAATCTCGGTATCTTCAAAACGCGAGTGAATAGGTTTCTTCTAGACAAGCGCGCTACATCCTAGTCTTCATCTTCACTTTCCATTAGGTGAGTTGCGGTCAAGCGCAAGCCAAAAAAAGAATAAATAAAATTTAAATTCATTTAAGGTATAAAAGATATCAAGGCTATAACAAAACAACGAATTTGCGTGAATGTTACGCCTAGACAACACAGTTTCAAATTTTTTTATTATTCTGGAAACAGTTGCCCTCACAAAATTTTCAAGAGAAGTGGAGGGACAAAAGAGAACACGGCTAAATTGTAACTTCACATCAACGTTTGTTCAGAAGCAGATTGATGACGTTTTAGAAGTATTCCAATTTTGCCTCTTGAACGTGAATAAAAACTATTTTGCCCATGCTAAGAGGGTACAGGACAACAGCCGGAAATCTTCTGGATCGACATTCAAATCTTTTTGGCCAAGCTGAAAAGGAAACTCTTTGAACTAAACTGTTTTCGATTTCGAAGAATTTATGATATTTTTTTATTATAATATTAAGAGATATGTTAAACGTAAATTTAATTTCAAAGTCAGATTTCTGAAATATTCTATTTTTCTCTCACAAAAGTTTCTAGGTTGTGGAATTCCCTTCCGAGTTCTCTATTTCCCGATAACTATAATCTAGATCTTTTCACATTGCGAGTAAATCGGTTTCTTCTAGGCAAGCGTGCCACATCTTAGACCGCATCGTCGCTTTACATCAGGCGAGTTGCGGTCAAACGCAAGCCACTAAACCACTAAAAAAAAAAACTATTAAAATAAAACTAAATATAGCTATTACCCATGGCGTTGCAAGCAACATAAAATGGAATGTTCAAACTTTGAACCCTTATTTGACCCCTTTCGGGGATTAATTTACAAAAATATTGTCTTAGTTTACGCCCCTACACCCTCCAAATTGTATGTGCAGGTTCTGTGGTTTAGGTTTTACGTTGATTCCTAGCTAATATCAGTCAGTCCAGACTGTCTTTCATATATATATACAGATAAAGAAAAATAGGTAAAACTCCAAATGAGACCGTCTCAAACTCTTTACCAACTTGTATAGTAGTTTCTTCTCGTATTTACCTCCATTTGTTCGCTGTAAACCAATTTACAGCAAGTTTGCGAGTCTCGAACTTTGTGTAAGTGTGTCAGCTGCGACGTTGAAACAAAACCGCGGGCGGAGCTAGTTTCGTTCTATTGTTACGTAAGTACTGGAGTATCTAGCACACAATAACATTTTTCGCTGAAAAAAAAATGCCATTTTTTTGATAATATAAGTCGTTTAACAATCACCTAATCACTGTAAGACACTTTATACATACACTCATCTTATAGGAGACCCGGGGAATAATAGGACGCTAAGTTACTAGCAGTAGAACTCTTTGGGATTAAACGAAGCCATAGACATTGATACTGTGCTCTGGCGAAAGCAATTTTGGAACTTGAATTCATTACTTCTACCCTTATGGTTCATCTTATTACCTTATTGTTCAGCTATTATCAAATATAATAGCTACGTACGTTGAATACTTCTACATCATCATCATCTTCCCTGCACTACCGCTTCTTTCATGGTCGTTGACAATTTTATTTAGATTTACGAAGATTAACGCGTGTTTGTTTAATATTGTTTAAGAAATTATTGACCTTTTGTCACATTGATATTACATAAAATGATCCTGCACTTTAGCCAAAAATACGGAATACAAACAGTATGTAATTGCAATAGAGTTTAGTCTGGTAAATCGATATTCAAACTCGATTCAGCTTATCTCTACTTGGCTAAAGCAGGCCTCGGTATGGCTGGCTTTACGGAAGCACTGTAGCATAATCAGGTCTTATATTGACAACCGTTTAACTGTGGGTTAACCACAGCCCGCTAGTAAAGGAATACTGTTTTTTAAAACGATGGGGTTTATAAATGTGACGTGTCTGTCTGTGTTTGTGTGTGTACTGTGGCAACGTAGCTCCCAAACGAATGAAGTGATATTTTGATTTTTATTTTATTTAAGTTATTAGGAAGTGTTCATGGCTATGTTTGATAACAATCAATCCAAGCTGGCCGCCGCCACATAATGAAAAAATACAGTTTTTTCACAACTCCCTCAATATGATTTTATGATGAAAGCGCTTGGCTAGTAGAATACTATTACAGAAGGATCAATTTAAAATCCAAGATGGCCGACCTAACGAAATTGCGGCATCGAGGGTTATTAAATTTTTATAAGTTTCTTTTTTTACATTGCTTGTTAACTGACTTACAAAAATCCCAGATAAATTGGGATTTTTATAAGTCAGTTATAAGGCAGATGATATTAAATATCATTTTAAACATGTACATAAAACACATACTACCCATATTACAAAGACTGCCAAAAACATCCTTTTAGTAGTAACCTGATAAAAAGATTGGTATAGAACTCCATTTCGTCATTCCATCAAGATGTCACCGAAAAATATCATCCCTACATATAACCAAGCTCGTTACCTCCCAATACCGTACCTAAAATTTTACCTACCTCATAAATCTTATACGGAACGACGCGGCCTACATTTTCTTACATAAACACGGTGAAATAACATAAACTTTACGCTGTTTTATAACCGAACTCTTTTTGGTAATGCTAAATATAATCTTGAAGGTAGAAAAGCTTAAAAAAACGAATTTTAAACAGGATTGACTTGCTGCATAAGATTTTATCAATATTCTTTAAACAAATTATTTTTTTAAACACACTATTATTTTTTGAGAAAAAAAAAACTGACGATTACTTGACTGGTATTTTATATTTGTTTGGTTAAGTAGCGCATCTCTCTGCCAATTTTTTTATATGAAGGAAGTCAGAGGGTAAACGGTACCGTAGTAGCTTTTCCCCCTCTCTGCGTTTGAACAAGCCATCGAAAAACATAACCCTCCTTCTTTCACAGTCGGGTAAAAAAAGTTAAGACCACTCCAATTTGTTACAGACTTACATTTTAATAAGTGCGTACTAACAGTTATTCTGATTAAAAAAGCAAACTACTAGACCGATTTTGGTTAAATTATAATGGGACCACAGATAAAGCAAAGAAAAAAAAACAAATTTTTCAAATCTGTCCAGCCGTCAGTAAGAATTCTGGTAACTGACGTAAAAAATAAGCATTAGAGTAATCTCTCCTCATTTTATGGGAATTCGTTAGAAAAGAAATAGGAAACGACATTTCTAAGTTTTTCATGTATTCTGTGCTCGCTAGAGTAAAAATGTTCCTTGATTCTGTGTCCATACTTTTGACATATAATCGGGTGTATTACCTAATACTTTAGAGATAGGAAGGTGCATTAATTTCAAAATCATTTCATGAGCGTCAGGTAATTGTGTTGCATGAGCTATGATAGCAAACTAAAAGACAAGACGTAGGAAAGACAGAATTAGGTAAACCAACAGCAAATTTCGCGAATCAGCAAACATAAAAGACAAGTTTATTATAGATAATTTTTATAATGGAGAATAACTTTTCATTGATTTGGGCGCAACTTACTTGATGTAAAGCGACGCTTTAAGTGAGCGCTTGAAGAGTCAACATCTCCTGAGGATGCCTTGTGCTAAGGCGAAACAAGTGTCGAGGAAGTCGGATACTGAGAGAAAGAGAAATAATATAGTGAGGTGTGGCGGTGGTGAGGAGGAACCACACCATAAAAACAAAAATATTTTTCGATTTCTGACGCTGACATCAAGACCAGGCGGAAAACACTAAATATCTTGTATATACCATCTTATTATAAATGGATTTCCACAAAGTAACGCCTGACTCCATCAATTATCGGTTTCGATATAATAAAACGGAACCACACAAGAAAGACCTTTCAAACAAAAAAGATTTTTTTCAAATCGGTCTCCGATAACAAATAAAAAATAAAAAATACAGTCGACTTGAGCACCACCTTTTTTAGAAGTCATTAGAAAAAAAACCGGCTTTGAATTCCAAAATCTCAAAATCTATCAGTTCTCATAATAATTAATAATAGCGTTCATGCGAACTTTGACAATCTACCAGTCACGACGCTCTCGCATTCGCCAAAGGTTTACGTAATAGACGTGCGCGTCACGTTTTCCCCGAGGATGATAATAAATATAGTACGGCGACGTCAAAATTAGGTTTTATTTGATTCCCCACACGCTATGACACCTCGTACGAGCCTTCGCGTTGAGTAAAAGAAAGTAATTGTGTCAGATTTTTCTCGTCTCTTATCTTTTACAGACTTGTTTGAGATTTTGTGACGTTTATATCGCTTGTTACGTTAAAGACTGGATTGTAGATTCAATTATTAAAATTGAATGTGTTATTTTTCCGTTTTTAGCATATTATTAAAATTGGCTGTTATATGGTATCAAAACTACTTTTCTTTTGCTACGAACTTTTGATTAATAAAGGTTAGGTTCTAAATTCGACTGGTTTTTTTTTATTATTAGTTTTCTGATTCTTCAGTGAGGGCTGGATCGATTTGACAAATAGTTTTTTTTTTTTACTTTATGGTGCCATTTTAATATTTTCGGCGCCTGTCGTACGGGAGACATTTGTAGAACCTGTTTATCAAGAAACGTCGTTTGGAAACTACAACCTGTGGCGTAACATTAGAGGCGAAAGAAATGACAGCAATCGATTTCGTTTTCATAGTTCGCCCCTTCAACACTGTCAAAACAAAACCAAGATTGTTGTCACTTATTTCGTCGCTAACATTACGCGATACCACCTTTCAGACAAACATTAGAACTGACAACTAAAATCAAAATGAATAAAACACGCGTTAGTTTTCTAAATAAAATCAAATATTTACCAAATCCAAAGCACCGACGTGACGCCTTGCTCGCATCGCCCTCTCAGTCCTTAGACGAATTACCTATCAATAATTCTGTTATTCAAGAATATTTGAACTGTATTTTGCTATGACATCTTACAAACAATGCTGAAGACAGGTGCCACAGATATTAAGTTGGGCGTTGTGTCTCTGAACCCTCGTTTACTCCGAGGTACTCGTATGTGACCTGCTTGTTAACAATAAAACTTTTTATGCCACCTACTCAAGTGTTTGAATCGATACCATGCGATAGATATCAAAATTAATGAAACTTATACTTTTTGAGAAGATATTCAATTTACACGTGAGAAATCCGTTACTTAAGCCAGAAGTTTACTGTACCTAAGAATTAAGAATAAACTTATCTACAGAGGTATATATAAGCCGAAAGAATACGCTTTGTTTCTGCTGGATTTAAAATATACTATTTGATTCCTAGCAAAACTCAGACTCAATTTTAAAATTTAAATATTTAAGAAGAACTTGGTTAAGGCCCGAATACATTTATCTCTTTCTGTAGAGCTCTAATTTAAATATAAAAAAAAACAGCAATTTCTTAAATTTGGTTTACGTCTGATAAATTCTGTTTATATGTTATACAGAGTTATTGATTAGAGGTATACTAAGCCGAAAGGTGGTCATGTTACAGATCATTACGAACAACTTTCACTATGGGATCAACACTGACTCCGAGAAAAAAAACCAGATGTTTCATATAAAAAGTCGTAGACAAAATGTATGAAGCAGCTGTTTTTGTTTTATCGAATAGTAAAAAATATTCCTTAGAATGAGTATAGTGACCCCTATTTGGCTTAGTACACCCCTAACCGAAAACCCTGTATAAACCTACCAGAAATCACAGATGATATTTCTGTTAGTTCAATAAAAAAGCTTTTTAAAATAATGCTTACAATGCCATAAGTCTTAGCACATTACTCAACTGGGTTAGTTTTTTAGGAGCCAATAGATTGAGACAGCTTTACCATGTAAAATTGCTTTGTCTACAATTTTTTTATCAAAACACAGATGCAAAAAAAAGTACAATTAAAAAAACTAATCTACTAAAAATCCTCTAGTAGTAGGTAAAGTTCTCAGAATGCTGGCAGCGTTGCCACGCCACGTTGAATGGCAACGTAATTTTTTTTCCTAAAATAAGAGCCAGCGTTCACTATACGTTAATATATGTCTTAATATTTTTAAATATTTTCTTTGTCTTGAATCAAAGCTTTATATAGCCTAGCATCACATTGCGCTTAGAGTAAATTCACAAGTTTTCCCAATTTTGCATGTCTACATAACGTAACCTTACTTTTCAGGTAAAAGTCCTACGTGACGAAATTTTTCAACAGCTTTTATTAAATTTAAATTTCTTACACACGCAAACACTTGAATAAATAATATTTATCACAGCTTTTATAACAATTCTATAGATATACAACTTAATTATTCCCTATATTTCTTTACTGTGCTGACCTCTTTTTTAATTAAATCGTTAACTTTAAGTGACTTGAAAATAATAAAACAGAATTAAATATTAATTGTCAATCAAAAAAAGTATTTATATAATTAATTAATAATTGCAATAAGTATATGGATAAATTGATGTTAATAAAATAATTATTTACGAATAAAAATAAGTGCTAACTATTTGATAACTACGTGATTTCGTTTTATTATGGTTTGCTTTTTTAAGATGATTGTTAAATAATTTACTTTAACGCGATACCTTACGCGTGTTACTTAACCCTCTGCGACTTTGGACGTAACTGATTGTGATAAGGTGCATGGTCGTACAGCATTAAAAGCTGCGCGTAATCTGTATAGTTCTGAAAGATAACGCTAACGACCCAGATTTTGATAAATAATGGAATAGATCAGCCGCTCCGATAGCTTTACTATAGTGTCCGCAGTATCTAAGTGGTACAAGTGACTCAAACTTTGTATCTGTCATATATTAAGGGGTACTCTTAATTTATGACAGATACAAAGTTTCACTGTTTTCGTGTTTCTGATAGAATTTTCGATCCGTCGCCTACCTCTTTTCATCCCCTAAATTGTAATGTATTGTTTTGTTATTGGTGCCAATCATTTCAATATGATATATTTTAGGCGTGCACGTTTTATTATTTCGAAAAAAAGTTATTAAATTCTGCATATTAATTTTAAAAGGCATCATATCAGCGCAAAAATATTACTGCTTAGGAAGCTTGTAACTTTAAAGTGATATAAAAGACAGAAAAAAATAAAAGGGTAAAGCCTAGGGAATAATGGGTTAGCTATGTGAAAAAAACCACTGTAATCGGACAACATTAAAAGGTAGAAAAGAGCTATATCTTATTGTATGGACAAGTTGGTGGACTATAGCTGTTTTAATGGTACCACTGACACTGATTTATTATTTATAGTATCATAAAGTACTTACCAGTGATGGTACATATGACACAACTTTGTATCTGAAGTTAAAAAACTGCTATAATATTACATTGTTGCCTGCTTTAGTAAAAAATTGTCATAATATTTATTCTAACCATAGGGTACACAAATAAAATCCGCCAAGTGCGAATCAGACTCGCGCACGTAGGGTTCCGCAATCATTCCCTCAGCGTCGCGTCCCCTCAACCGCGCGTTCCCGCTATGTGGCGCGCGGTACAGTCTACAAAAATCTGAGAAAATTTGATTTTTTTCACATTAAAAATGGACGAACATTGGCTAACGGGGCACCAAACCATCAGAAATATAGAGAGGTTAACAGTTAGGTGCATAGTATTTTCGACATCACGACATTCTTAGGTGTTAAATCGATTGAGCTACTAGGCAAACAGAAGAGTGCAAGAATTTAATGTGCAATTTATCAATACAAACTACAGTCATGGTTTCACTTGATAATTATCAGAATATTACATACAATTCGAAATATTACATAACTTTGCAAACATCTTTAATTTTTGAACTTTTAAAACGAACATTTAGTACACCTTATAGTGTGGGTGGTCTTATAGGTGGTTAGTTACGTGTTATATATTTACAATAATCGTAGACACATTTTGCCACCTTTCCTCTAACGTACGAAATTAATTGGATTATATTTTTAATTCTATAACGCAGCTGCTTTTTATTTGGTTATACGAGTATTGTATGTAGGAACTAGAATGTTGAACAAGGATTGACAAGACATACAAATAATGAGTACCGCAAAATTATATAATAATTTTATGTAAAAAAAGAAGACATTTAAAATGAGCAAACACTGACTCAAAATTCACCAGGCAATCAGAAATCTGAAAGAGAATTACGATAAGTGTGTTATTGATGTTATTATTATTATTACTGACATCATCATCACACGACTTCATCACAAAAGGGGTAAAGTCGTTGGAGGTACCAGGTAAACAAAAACTTGCTAGAAGTTAATTTGAATTTTTTTAATATAGGTAAACTGCGGCCGAAGAGGTTTTACTCGCCCACATAGATGAGAATAAAAATGAAGGAGGTGAGAAAAGTTTCCAGTATATTTGGAAGTCGACAAATATTTTATTTGCAAATAAATTCTGCCAATTCATTTTAGTACTTCAGGGGACATCTTTGGAAACCTTCATGATCACTATATTGAATTAGCATTGTGTTAAATTTCGGCATGACACTTATCCCTTGGAAGATGGGGCGGCCTTTAGTGTGGGACGCTACATGCGTCGACACTCTTGCACCGTCTCATCTTCCCGTTACTAGTAACAAGGCAGAGTCAGCTGAAGGCCTCAAAAGGCGCAAATATAGTAATTTTGATAGCGGTTATATGTTTGAGCCTTTTGGGGTTGAAACTCTCGGGCCTTGGCGACCGGGAGCAAAATTATTTTTCAAAGCCCTAACAAAGCGTCTAGTTGACGCTACTCGAGACCAAAATGCTGGCCTCTACCTGGGTCAGCGCATTGGTATTGCCATTCAACGAGGCAATGGGGCCAGCATTTTGGGTACTCTACCAACTGGCAGTGGTTTAGATTTAATTTAGTTTTAATTTTTGGATATTGCTTTTTACATATAGTTTATAACTTTGTATAGTTTTAGTTAAAATATTATCATGTTTTATAAGTTTGTTCAAGAAAATTTCGTTTAATTCTTATTTTTTATAATTTAAGCATCAGTAGTATGGTCCGGGCTGAGTAAATTGATAAAATTATTGTAATTGACGTATTTTGTTAAAATAAGAATTACAATTTTATTGAAGCATTATTAGAGTTTCTATAATATTACTTTATATATATACACATATTAACCTTCCTTCATATTTCTGATTGCTTGGTGCATATTGAGTCAGTGTCCGCCCATTTTAAATGTCTTCTTCACACAAAAGCTAAATAAGTAGTAGATAAATCTTATTCTTATTATATATAAAAATCAATTGCTGTTAGTTTGTACGTCTGGGCCGATTTTGTTGATTATTATGGTCTTGAAATGTTTGTCGTACTCCAAGAAAGGTTTAAAAGGTGAGAAACATAAATACCCGGTTTGCGGTATGAAGTTCGCCGGGTCAGCTAGCTTATAATATAATTTTGCGATATTTATTATTTGTCTATTTTGTCATGCCTTGTCCAACATTCTCGAATAGATGTAATATTCTGATAATTTGCAAGTGAAACCATGGCCGTAGTTTGTATTGATAAATTGCACTTTTACTTCTTGCACTCTTCTGTTTGCCTAGTAGCTTAATAGATTTGACACCCAAGAATGTCGCTATGTCGAAAATACTATACACCTAACTGTTAAACTCTCTCTATTTCTGATGGCTTGGTGCCCTTTAGCCAATGTTTGTCCGTTTTTAATGTGAAAAAAATTGAATTTTCTCCGATTTTTGTAGATTGTACCGCGCGCGACACTGAGGGAATAATTCGGGTTCCGTACCCTTACCTATCAATATAAGTTTCTACCTGTTTCAAATCAATCGGCAAACACTTGCAAAAATATTTTTTGAAAAGGTGATCCATTTCCACGTGGTCAAATTTTTTTTATAATCGGTCCGGAAGTTTGTTTTTAAAATTGAAATAAGGGAAAAAGTAATGGAAGTCGGTATACACTTTTTTATGTTTTTCGAGTGTATGTATGTATGTATGTATGTATATTTCTTTGGCACGCCCAAGAGCCTAAACGGCTAGTCGTATTTTTATGTGAGTGGTGTCAATAGATTCGTCTTAGTCGTGAGAGTAACACTGGGTACATCAAAATTAAAAAAGGGAAGAAGGCTTTGAATCACTTGTTTAAAGAATTATTACACGTTTGGTAAGTAACCCCAAAAAACTAATTCGAACCAGCATTACAGTTCACCGCAACTAAAATTCAGTGGGGAGTTGACTAATGACTAGAACGTGAATACGTAATGCTTGACACGCCACCGTTCACATCAGATATGTATTATTACTGACACTTTAATCAATAGATAGACAACAATGTGTAAAAAATACAATATACCTATTTACTAACTTAGAAAAAAGAAAATGTTTTTGCTTTACTGACCAAAAAGAAGCGGATGTTTGAAGTGCATATTTTCTATCGTTACAAAAGGATAAGCTACGCATTTCGACGGGTACTACAGACAGCCAGTCACAGGTTCAAATCACGGTCGGAGCAGGTATTCAAATGATAAATTTGAGTATCTGTCTTCGGGTCTGGGTGTGTTGTGCATGTGTTTGGTACATGGCATCTCCGACACAGGAGAAATTCTAGTAGGGTGCTATGAGTGCGCAGTTATTTCTTTCAAAAAGTATCAACATTATTATTCTGAAATATCGATATTTTAATTTCAATCAAGACCCAATCAAATAAAAAAAATATTTCTGAAATTGAGACAGTAACGAACTAAATTTATATACTCAATTGCAGAGCTTTCCAGAATTTTCGCTTCACAGGTTTCAATTAAGCGTTAAATTTAATACACTTTCAAAAGCTTTGCTTCCTATTAAATATACACATGAATAAACGCTTAATTTAGTCGGAAATTTTTTGTATAGTTTTTTGCAAGCCTTTACAAAACGTATTTGACAAGCTGAAACAAAGACTAACATTTTCAAATGAAAATTTTACCATATAGTAATTTTTTTTTAAATTGCGACTTCAAAATATTTCGATTGCAAAAACCACGGGATGCATCTAGTATAGTCTATGACCATCTGCAGATAAATACGAATCCAATGTCACCTCGCACATCAAAATCAGCCCATCCGTTTAAGCTGTAGTGGGCAACAAAGATACATACACATACAAATATACTCA
Source organism: Ligdia adustata (assembly GCA_947049295.1). Taxonomy (NCBI): domain Eukaryota; kingdom Metazoa; phylum Arthropoda; class Insecta; order Lepidoptera; family Geometridae; genus Ligdia; species Ligdia adustata. Next base: position 2,485,229 of record OX346229.1, on the reverse strand, counting down.
AAAAATATAACCCTCTTTGGGCGGTCGAGTAAAAATATTGATGAAAAAAATAAGACGGTATTAATCATCATAACGTCGCCTATGCCTAATTATTCATCTCCTAGATATAAAATAATATTAAAATGTTAAGATCTGTTAAACATTTTTAAACTGTCAAATCAGTTAGATAATAGTTAATTACTGTTCCTAATGCTATCTTTGTAAATCCTAATCCCACACATAAGGATAGCAGCAATAGTATTTTCAATCGAATCTACTGCCTCTTACGCTGAAACGTTTGGCTCTATCTGTAATTATTTCTATTCTTCGTAGTGTTGTCACTATAGTAGAGCGGTGAAGACTTTACCAAGGTTTTTATGGACTCGAAAACCACGTTATTCCGTTTTTATACCTCTTGCCCACACTTGTGCACATAAACAAGATGTTAATGGTTAATAATCCATCAGTATAATACACATTAAAACTTGCAGAATCACTAGTAATCATCACTATACGGGAGCGTCTTAGTTGCTTCTTACGAGTATGAATGAACGAACGTCCGAGAACGAAAGCCAAATACACAGAGTTTAGTAAACAGAGTCATTGTAAACGTATCGGCAAAAACAACAGTAGATTTAATAGTAACTATGAATACTAGCTATGGCTGCTATGGTGACAATATTAACTACTACAGCAGCTATGGAGACATTTTTCTTTGCTTTTACTGTTACAGCCACTAAAACCATATCGCATGATTCTCTACAAAGAGTTTCATCAGATCTTTACACTTTTTATCACTAATATTTTATAGATAGGGATTTTACATCAAATAAATGAGTTAACCTCAAATTTTATTTGGCACATGATGTGCTGTGTGAAAAACCAGCCATACGCTACAGAACAAAATATTTGTCGCTCTGTCTCTATAATTTCCATGGACATTATATATCTCTTTCCTTGTTATAGTGTGACTGAGATGGCATGTACCCGTCCTCTATTCTTTTCTCTATCTACGGTAAATATTGGTAACACACTCTCTCTTTGACATCATACTCCCAGAAAACCAATCCCCTCCAACATTTCGTCGAAATAGTTCACTCCGAGTTTCGTGAACGTGTTCTTCGAGCCAGCATTAAGACGGATTATCTTGAAAGAGAATATTTTAACTATGCGAGCTTCTTGGAAACTTTGCTGTCCTAAGATTTTCAGCTTCAATATATGTAAGAAGTATGCACGAGATAAAGTTCTGTTTTGTGAAGTCAGGGTTCAGTGTACTGCTATTTTGCTGACCGAGAGCGAAGCGATTCATTTGATTGTCTGGTTAGTAAATAAAATTGAAAACAAGTAAAATTAAACATTTTGATAAACCCCTAGATTTGTTGTGGCAGCCATCTTGGGTTTATATATTCTTTTATGATATTTAAAACCAAGATGGCTGCCTATTTATGATAGTTTTTCTTAATTTGTTTGAATTCATTAATTATGTGAATACCTACTGACCTACAAGTAAAAAAAAACTAATACATGCTTTTACTAAGTTAAATGTGAAGTAAAATTCTTAGCAATATATATATATATATATATTTAAATTCTATTCATTTTAAAATTATTATAATGTAATCTATATAAGAATAGTTTGATATATGTAAATATGTAGATACATTAATTTATTTATGTGTAAAATATAGATTACCTAGTAATACAGTCATAAAATAAAATAAAATCACAATTAAATGCACGTCAGCAATCAAATAGCCTAAAAAATATGTATTCTATTAGTCAAACCCTTTCCCATTTGATACATATATTGAGGGAGTTGTGAAAAAAATTGTACTTCGCCATTTTGTGGCAGATTCTTCTTTCAGCGTCTTGGACCGATTTTCATCAAATAAAGCTAAGAACGCTCACGGCTAATATATTTTTTAAACTAAAATTAATGCGGTCCATCCGTTTGGGAGCTACGATGCAACAGACAGACACACCACACAGACACAAACTTATAGCACCCTGTGTTCTTGCGTTGAGGGTTAAAATGAATGAAATAGAATTCCACACTTAAATTAATTAGCTCAAGCGTAAGAGACATTAGATTCAATAGAAAGTACTCCTGCTGCTATCCTTATCTGTGGGATTAGTATTTACAAAGATAGCATTAAGATAGCCAGCAGTAATGAACTATTATCTTTAGGATTTACAAAGATAGCATTAGGAACAGTAATTAACTATTATCTACCAATAGTTTAGACAGATCTTATTTAGCATTTTTTACTATTTTGATTGCTGACGTGCATTTAACATTTATTTACGAATGATTATTGCTAGTATGACATGTATGTATAGGTATGTATTAACTATGTATATTGATTAATTTTAAAATATTTTTTTTCGTTGTTTTTTTTTGCGGTACAATATTTGTACTTGTATTTTTTTTCTGTTTTTTCTATTGATGCATCACCGACATGACTATTCTCACTTAGTCCGATCCATCCCAAGGTTGCCTGGAAGAAATTGCTTTAGGCGATAAGGCCGCCCAATGTACTACCGATGTTTTGTTCATGCCTTTATCTTATTGTTTATTTTGTTTTTGGTGTGCAATAAAGAAATATTGTATTGTATTGTATTGTATTTTTATCATTATTTTATATCTAGAAGTTGAAAAAAATGGCTTAAGCAACGTTATGATGATTTGGTATACCGACTTTATTTTTTTTTCAGCAATTTTTTTACTAGACCGTCTAACGAAGGGAATGTAATGTAATGTTTTCCGAGTATATATTAGTAAAATTGTAAATTAGTATATTCGTATGCAGGTATAGGCTGATTTTGATGTGTGAAGTGAAATTAGATTCGTATTTATCTGCAGATGGTCATAGGCGATACTAGACGCATCCCGTGGTTTTCTTTGTTAAGATACAAATAGGTAACTAAAGTTTTAGCAGTCGGTTTATTTTCAAATCGCTTGCAATCACTTGCTATTTAATATTATAATATACTTATATATATATATATATATATATATATAAGTAGGTTGTTATTTTATGTATGATATTATTGTATGTACTCTTGTTTATTGTGTTCACTACTATTTTCATTTTTATTTCTCTTATCTGTTTTGCACCACTGTCTACGCTAAATTTAATTGTTATATTCCATTCCTATAAAGGTTGTCTGAAAGAGATCGCTTTTCAGCGATAAGAACGCCTTTTGTTATTTTTTTTTATGTAGTGTGTGTGCGTGTGTATGTATACATAACCTTGAATTATTTTACCATTTAATATTTTGAATTGTATTTACCTAATCTTACGTACACAGAACTCTACGAATATAGGTTTAACAAGTAATATTTGATTTGAATTTGATTTATAAGTAAGTAGCTAGAAAAATAACTGCGGACAACTTAAAAATCTTTAAACTAAGGTAAACTAAACTAGGATTGCTTTTTAGCGACAAAATAGCTTTTTGAGCTTGTTTTCTTCAATAGTAGAACATCAGAGAATAATCACTACTTCTTATTATTTTCTGATATATTAGAACATTAGACAAACACTACCTCCATTCTCTGCTATTCTACTATTAAGGTGATAATATAGAGTGAAGCATGCTGGTCGCACTGCTATGTGGTGGAGCGTTTGAATTATCCGTAGATTCTATATGTTATTTTTCGTCATCTCTTTATAATGCACTTACTTGCCCGGTTAAAAAATGTAGAGATTATAGGAATATAGAAGAGCTACTCCACTCGTAGATACTATAAAGCAGAACATTGTCGAATACAAATTGAATAAAAAACTTAGGCTACCACGATTACAGCTTAGGGGAGAAAATTGAGAAGTTATAATGGTGTTGAAGTTTGAGGCGTTCGAATAAGTTTTCTAGACTAATTTTGTAATTCTAAAGCACTTCAATACAAAGGCAGAGAAAGTTAGGCAATTTTTATTGTCGTAACGTTAGAGTGGTTCATAAATGTGCTTGTTTTATAAGAAATTCTTATAGAAATTATACAAGTAAAATTTATAATTTATAAAACCCCCGACATCGCGGCCATCTTGGTTATTGCGTTTATCATAGTGTTAAGTTTTCTACTAGTCAAGTTCTTTCATATATATTCAGATGGCAGAGGCCATCTTGGACCGATTTTCATCAAACATGGCTGAAAACACTCTTGACTATATCACCTTTTAAACAAAACAAATCAAAATCAGTTCATCCGTCCGGGAGCTACAATCTTACAGACAGACCAAACATATAGACAGATAGACAAGGCAAACTTATATACCCCCGGTGTTTTCAGTAAACCATAATACACAAAACAGTTTTTAGTGACCTGTGATTTCTTTAAAAAAAAGAGGTTTTTTGCGTCATAGATTAAAAATAAATATAATTTTTAATAAAAACGTACATTTTACAGTGAAGGCTGCTAGATATATTAAACCTATAAACAGGAAATATTATACTGATAGGAACACATATATTGATTTGAAACAAATAACTTTACTAAAACTTGTTTTCTAATATGTGACAACTTTAAATCGAATTTTAAAAGTTGAGATTATGAATTAATCTATATTATTAATTGATGTGTGTTATTCGATTTCTGTAGACGCCTTGATCGCTTTGAAACATATTATTTTTTAGTAAGTAAGGTAAGTAATAATGTATGAAACTCCGGCCAGGACAGTGTACATGATACCATAAATACGTTAGTGACTAATAATCTTTATTATATGAACCAAATTCAAAATAACGTAACTTATCGCAGCGTACAAAATTAATTTAGAATCTAAGTATTTCTGTGTTATTGTGGTAGTGATTTTTGTGACGGGCGGTACGATTTATAGACCAATGTGACCATTGGAGTCAACCTAGGATACATAAATCTTCCAGAGATGCCATAACTCCACTATAATTCACAGAATTTAGATATTTAGACATTCTGTCCTGGTCAAAAATGAAACAACTAATTTAGATTAACTTAAATGTCGAGTTTAAAAATACTGAAATTATTGTATAGGATCTTACCGCATTGAAAATGCTTGTCCTATTTTTAGGGAGTTACTTTTTATTGTTCCTATTTTGTCAAAAGCGTTTGAATCAAAACACAATCCCATTCCATATAACAAAACATGGTAGATTCTACTGAATTAGACGTTAGAAGACAATCAGAATCCAATTCAGATCGTAGCAAACAAATTGATAGGTTAGCAATAAACTTTTATGATGCCAATTAATATGTTATTCCAGCTAGGTATCCAATTTGATAACAATCTTTGATAACTGGTAATAAATTGCTGGTCTAAATCAATATTATTACATAATTGGACCAATTTTCTGAAATATAACTGCGTCTAAACAGTGTAATATTGAACAATTTTCAAAATAATAATTCGTTTTAAAGAAAAGTGGCTACCAACATCCATTACGGCTTTTTTGATAGAACTTTTTCAGTTATTACTAAGTGATATTTTAATTTCGTAATTTTATAATGTACTAGGTGTACCTGCGACTTTGTTCGCAGCTGCTAACCTTTCATTATTATGTCAGTGGGATTGTAAATCAATAAGATATCAATAATATCAATAAGTTAGCAGTGTTTTAAACTGTTAATTTTATTAATTAAAGCGATACAGAGAAGTTCTCACAATTATGCTGAACACAGCATGTTAAGAATCTGCATATCATAAACGCCTATTTAATTTTACGAATCCTGCACTCATTTTACCTGTAGGATTTTGTTTTGCTAATGTATGTATCCCGATTGCCTATTTATTTTTAATTCAAGACAGTTAGGCATTTGACAACCAGCTCGCACGAAACCAGCGACATTGTGACCCCTAGATGAAGCATGCCTAGTCTGGAATACACTAGTTCTCAAAAAAGGCCGCCGCAACACACCATTAGCTGTTTGGCGACAGATTTTTCACCTTGTGGGCTAGCTAGTTAGCCAGGCAAGTATTAAGATTGCCCTTCCACCATGCTATGGTTTCCACACGATGTTATCCTTCACCGGTAGCACAGGTTCTTCTTGCGTATTTAGTGGGATCGAACATCGTACCTCTCATACGGCAACCTACCCTCCTCAAATACTCAGCCACCATCTCTACAAAAAATTGTAGACGCTGTGTGTCGACACATATGTCTCATATTGCGCTATGTGTTCCATCTAGGGCTACAGTATCACTGATTTCCGTGGTCGTGCAAACTTGTGGTCAAATGCCTAGTTCCGTAGTATAAAAAAATATATATTTACAATCAAAATCTATGCTGCAGCTATAGACTCAAAAAAAATCAAAATCGAAGCACACGTTACCGACTTATAGTTAAATACGACTTTCATGCGTCCCACGGGAACCCCTACTAATTTTCGGTATAACATCATTTCAGTTAGACATTTGGATTAAAGAAAGAATCATCCAAATCAAATCACGCGTTAACGAGTTCTAGTTAAATACGAAATTCCTCCCCCCTACCACGGGAACCCCCACCAATTTCTTGGATATCAGTAATTTTTGTTTGTTCTTTCTAACGAAAAATGAATCATTCAAAGCAAAGCACGCGATACTGAGTTATAATTAAATAAGACTTTAATTTTTACCCCACCCACGGGAACCTCTTCTGATAACAGTTAATCTCTTAATAAAAATATAATCATCATCATCGTCCGCAGCCTTCTTTATCCCATTGTTGGGTATAGGCCTCTCTCATATTGTACCATCTGTCTCGGTCCTGTGATAATCTTGTCCAGGTTGGACCCGCAAATAACACAAAACTAAAGGAAAAAAACCATTTACAGTTATAAAAATAATCTAACAAAATAAACCCTCAGTAGAAGGGATAGTTCCGAGTATGCTGGCTGCATTGTCACGTTGAATGACAAGGTACATAATTGGACATGAAATTTGAGGGTAAATTCAGTATGAGTGTAAAGGTGTACTAATCAATTTTTTTGGAAATTCATCCCCTAAAAGCGTAACATTGGGTTTAAAGCTTAAAACTTCTTTATATTACCTATATTCAATTATAGTCATACTAATACAATCTAATAGATATAAACCGTCAAATCAATTCTAGTAGATATCGAATAAGCTAAATATGAGCTGAGCACTTCAAGTACACAATTGAGTTAGGTTTGGTAAGGTATACTCGTACCAAAGGCTTTGTCTGAGCTTACGTTCTAAGAAGAAATATATTGATGCTAATCTGACATACGAGTGCAGAACTATCGAATAAGTACAAGGAAAAATAGAGATAAATTTTTTATGCTTAAATTTTAAAATCTATTTTCTTTGAAATATTATAAAGGTGGTATTATTTAGTTAGACAAATGGTTCAATGTCATACAAGTTGTTTTCTTGCCTACTCTAACAATATAAAAATGAAATTAAAAAAAAAGACAAATAATTAATGCTATTCGTGGTCATTCGAGTCATTTTGTGGTGGCGGCCATCTTGGATTTGAACTTTATCATAGTGTAGAGTATCCTACTAGTCAAACTCTTTCCATTTGACACCCATGTTGAGGGACTGTATTCCGCTATTTTGGGGCGGCTATCTTGAACCGATTGACATCAAACATAGCCAAGAACACTACTGGCTATTTAGAATACTAACGCATGTTTGATTCATATTGTTTAAGAAAACGGGTTTTGACTGTTGTAAAGGTTTAACTATAGTTTCGTTCACATTCGGTGAACTTGCGGTGAATCCTGGCGCGCGAGAAGTTTTTCGTGCCTCGCAAAGTTCGAGAAGCTATCGAAATTAGTATGTGACTGAATTTTAATAGAGACGGAGGATGGCACTTACCACCTACCTGGAGACCGTGACTCAATAATATTTGTGAAAATTTACGTTATAACGTGTCATCTTTGCAGGCTTATTTCATCCCTGATGAAGTTCACCGAATGTGAACGAAACTATAGTTGGACCTTCCTAGTAAAAAGGACCTTTTTAGTAAATGCAAAAACAAGAGTGACTAGCTTGTCACCCCCGACTCTCAATTTATTATAGTCTATGTTATTCAGTGATAATGTAGCTTTCTAACGGCGAAAAAAGTTTCGAAATCGGTCAAATAGTTTTTAAGTTTATTCTTTACATACAAAAATCTTTCCTGTTCATAATTTTTTTTTATCCTACGCATTTGACCACAAGTTCGCACGACCATGGAAGCCAGCGATACTGTAGCCTACCATGGAGCATGCCTAGTCTGGAAGACACTAGCTTTCAAGGAAGGCTGCCGGAACACACCATTTGGTGTTTGGCGACAGATTTTATTACTTGAAGGTGGTAGCTAGCCAGGGGAGCCATAGGAAACGCCCTACCACCATTCTATGGTTTCCTCACGATGTTTTCCTTCACCGGTACCTCAGGCTCGGTATGTTTTGCTTGTCTACAATAAAGCGTTCATATATCTATCTAGCAAATAGTAAAATGGGGTGGCGTTTTGTGGTATCGGAGTCCAAGGCACGTTGCAGGTCGTTGCCTTTTAAAATTGATTGATAATCAATAATCCCAAATACTGCTTAGTTACACTTTTGTTTCGATAATGAAGTCTCCGTATCACACGCGACAAATTTTGCTAGTTAACCTATTTCAAAAAAGAAGAGGTTCTATTTTTACCCGACTGCAAAAGACTACGACTATGGTTATGTTTTTTGAGTGTTTGTATGCATGTACGTATGTATGTATGTATGTATATTTCTTGGCACGCCCTAGTTCCTAAACGGCTTGTTGTATTTTTATGTTAGTGGTGTCAATAGATTCGTCTTAGTCGTGAGAGTGACACTGGGTACATCAAAATAAAACAAAATTAAGGACGATACACAGGTTTTAAGATTAAGCAGTCGATTTTTTTGAAGTGGGTTATAAACACTTGTTTATGTTTATATTTTCCAATTTTACAGAAACGCTTTTTTTTGTCGGCAAGGCAAGAGAAAAAGTTTGATTTTGATATATGACACTAAACGATTTGTTCATTTGCCAGCGTCAAGTTTACAAATTTTAGCCTCCCCTAACCTACAACTCTGTATAATGAATGAAATTTTAACACACAATTTATTATTAAACGTAAGGAAGTTTGGTTCAAACTATGAGTAACAAGACACGATGTAATATGAAAACTTATTTCATATAGGATGTTCACTAATTTCATCGTTACTCTAGCGTGGCAAATTCGAGCGCTACCCTCACACGTTCATCTTTCTTGTTCACTTCTTTGGGTCATGAAGGTTGACAGACAGAGATAGACAGACGCACAAGGTCGCCCACAAAGTAATAGTATCTAGTTATTTGAACGGTAGACTTGGCAAGCACAACTTTAACTAACTTAAAAAAAGGTAAGTAAAAAAAGGTTTAAGTGCAGTCCTCGATTAGTCAGAGACGATTGATTTGGAAAATTATTGTTTCTATTTCAAAGGACAGTTTTACCTACTTCGAGGTGCTTATTTACAAACTTTATCAAAATCCATCTATAAGTTGGATTCGCATATCAAAATAACTAAGAAAATAAAAGATTCCTGCCGAATTAAAGCCGGCTGTCGCATATATTAAAACACTCACTCGTGTCTTTTCGACACTACTTGACTTGTTTTGACATTATTATTTGCTTACTTGGCGATGTTTTTTTTCTAATTATATTAAAATCCGTTGGTAACAATCGTCATAACAATTTTTACCTCGTTACAAGATTTTTTTTAAATATGTGTTTTGTAATTTAGTTTCGGAAGTAACGGCAATTTTATTTATTTATTATAGGGGATATATACACTTACTAAGAATTCCCTAAAACAACACTTTCTAAAGTTTCCCACAACTGTTTTATAGGTACTGCAGCCTGCAGCCAAAAAAAAATACACTTTTCGTTACATTTTTGTCATTACTAACACGACTTTCGGTTAGAAGTATACTAAGCTGCATGGATTATTGTACTCACCGTGACAACATCTTTACTATGGGATCAATCCGGAATGCGAGGAAGAAAATTTGTTGTCAAACAATTGTATGAGATAGCTGATTTTTTTCATATATTATTTTTTTGAATTCTCTCTTTTTCTCTAATTTTGGTTTGGTTCCATGGGTGTTCGTCATGATGAATACAGTCCCTTTCGGTTTAGTACACCCCTAGGCGATAACCCTGTATATACAACGAAAAACAGAAAAGTGCGACAATACTTAAGGGTCTACCCATTAAAGTGAACCGATTGCGGAACAAAAATATTCAAAATTCAATTGTCACCAGTGGCATCTATGAGTTCAGTGCATATTTTTTTTAAGAAACTCTTGGTATTGAATTTATTTTTTCATGCTCAAAAAATTTCTGTGGCAATTCAACGCGGGAATGGAGCCAGCGTCCTTGGGACTGCCACACGGACATCATTTTTTTACAGACTATTAATATTTTTTTTACAGTATAGGTTCTTTTTAGGTTACTTTGATATAGTTTAGTTAGAGTGGTTTAGATTAGTGTTAGAGATTCCTGTTTTATTTTAGTTTTTGTCTATAAATATTTATTGTTGTTGTTGGGTAAAGAAATGAAAAAAGTCTATAAATATATTTATGTATAGGTTATCTATACACAAATTGGGCATGTGATCAGCCAAATTGTACGGAGGACGCAATTTTTTTTTTGTATTTTGCAAAATTTTGTTCTGCAATGCGTTCTCATCACTTGATAGATAACACCCTTAAGTATTGTCACACTATTTTTTATCCTTCTCAGCTAGGTATCTGACTACAAGTTCGCACGACCACGGAAGTCAGCGATACTGTAGCCCCAGATGGAGCATGCTTATATAGTCTGGAATACACTGGCTCTCAAGTAACACACCGTTAAGTTATTGGCGACAGATTTTACAACTTGAGGGTGGTAGCTAGCCAGGCAAGCGATAAGAAACGCCTTACCACCATGCTATGGTTTCTTCACGATGTTTTCCTTCACCGGCAGCTCAGGTTCTTTTTGCTTGTTTCATGGGATCGAACCTCGTACCTTTTACACGGCAAGCGACCCCATTAACCACTCGACCATCATCGCTACGCTACTTTTGTACCGTACCTACGTGTATGTACGGTGTTGTACCTTAATGTTACACGTTGTTTACAGATAAATACAATAATTTTATCGTTAACTTACTACAACTCCTAGCGATTAAATTCCTCTGCGGTAAGTATACATGTCATAAAGGCTCTTATCAAACAGTTTCCAAATTTCAAAGAGGTCTAATTACAAAAGGCAATTCCTGTACAAATAGCGTTGACGCCAACATAAAATAATATTTAATAGGTTACTGGGACTCCCCGCCCTTTGCCTTTGATCAGCCCAGCTTGTTAGTTTAGGCTCTCAAAATTACCATTTCTGAGTCAAATCTACAATAAATATTCATTGGATTTTGTAACGTTCACGTTTACAATAACGCTGACTGGATTTCGGATGTGTAGTTTCTGTTAATTAAAATGCATGCAGGTACTGATTTTCTGTAGACTTCCAGAAATGATGAGTTGTTCCATTCAACTGATAAGTTTTTTTATGTTTGTTAACTCATATTTTTGTAATGTTTCTTATTCCAGATGATATCCGTGGTCGTGCAAACTTGTAGTCAAATGCCTATATTTGATGGGACAAAAAAAATTGAAATAATCCTGGTTTCTCTGACATGGCTGGATGGCTAGACAGATTTGAAAAATATTTTTTTTGACTGGGTATTAATTTTTCAAGTAGTCTCACTTAAATTTTATCTATATCAGCAAAGTGTTAAAGTGTTTTAAATGAAGCGGAAAATGTTTGATTTTTTATTGCACCAGAACTAGATTACATCAGATATTTGTCTCTACCATCGTCTGTGCAGAGTTTTCAGCTAGTATCGTATTAAGCCAACCTTTTCTCATTATTACAAAACAAATAAAACAAATTAAATTTAAAATTAAATAGAAAAAGTTATCGTCTGCCGACAACGTGTATGAAACAGCTGATTTATTTTTCGAATTCAACGTTGGTGCGATAGTAAAATTAGGTAGGATAGTTCCTTAGGTTGCATATAGCGAACCCTTTTTGGTATAATACACTCTCTATACGATAGCCCTGTATACCTATCTCCCTCGTCAAAGCTTTAGTTTCAGTGTCACACTATAGCCTCCACGGCAATAGGTACAAAATAATACAATACTTCAGTAGATTATTGACTTTGTATGAAAGCCCTCACTAAATAAAACAAACACAGGTCAGGTTTCCTGATTAAACTAGTAAAGTAACTTGAAACTGGTAAAATAGGTGCCTGTATATTTTTTATTTAATGCAGATTACACGGCAAGCTTAAAATTTTCCGAAAATACGACGTACAGGTAAGTACGTTTTGTTTTCTAACACTTATTCGATCGTTGGAAAAGTTCCAACAATAGTTCACATTCGTGTCAATTATCAAAGTGAATTCCCAAAATATTAAAGAAGCTTAACTGTTCTCAAAATGTTGGATTCTCATATCTCATTACGTTTAGATATTATTAAATTGTAGAAATTGTAAAATCTCTATAAGTAGCTTTTACAGAGTTGAATATTGTAAAATTTCATATAAATTGGAGTAACAAGTGATTTGTTATGGAAAAAATCCAACTGCTAAATCTTTAATCCGGTATATCATCCTTACTTTGAATTTTGATGTACCCAGTGTCACTAATCTAATCCTCCTTATTTCGCAGTTGGCTAGTAAAGGATAGAAAATTGAAGAAAAAAACTACTACGAGTAAAAAAAACGATAAATGTATTGAAAAACGAAAAAAAATCGTCTCACTATTTTTTGTTTCATTATGTCAATCTCGTCAGTTTTCATAGTGATTTATATATACATCTAGAAAACGATATAAATGTACGAATTTGCATTGTGTAAAAGACATAATCTATTATATTATTAAGACAATATATATAACTATTAGTAGCTCTTACATGCGGCGTTACAAGCGACATAAACTTTGAACCCTTATTTGACACTCTTAAACGTTGAAGTACAGTCTTACACCCTATAATAAATACACCCTCAAAATTTCATGTATCTAAATATAGTGGATTAGACTCTGCGCTGATTTTCACATGCCAATCAGTCAGGACTAACTCCTTTATACATTATACATAAGAAGATTATTAAAAAAAACCTCCCACGCCAAAAAGAGGCAAATTAAACTCCAAGCCGAAAAGGACCCAATAATTTATCCTATGATTAATTACCACACCACCTCATATTAATAAATTTTAAATATCCATACATAGTCAACAGATTCATGGTAAACCCTTGATTTATTTCACCAAAATGCAGTACTGTAAAAAAAAGCCATAAATTTAAATTATTCGCCCCCGATATCACCCGACCGTGGAATTATTTGCTTTTAACGAATTCTAAATAGGATTACATAAATTTATCTTTACGTTTTGACACTTCAAATAAATAGCTTGAATGCGAAACTTGGTTCAAATAATAATTATTTAGAAGCTAAATTTGAAATGATTATTTGGGTCACGATTATTTACAGGTCGCGTAATCGTAATACAATTTTGTTTGTGTATATTATTCAGTCTTAAACTGTATTATAGAGCAATATAGGCACATTAATTAATAAATATCTAACTGTAAAGAAGTTTTTAAATGAGTAAAACATTATAACAGTAAATTATTATTATTTGTTATATTATCATCTTGAAGCATAAAAAAATTATAATAATATATAAAGAAATTGGTACACGCATATGTATAATATAAAACTTAAAGGCTTGTAGTTGCATATTAAAAATTGTAGTAAATATTTATAATTGCATATAAAACGTTGTAGTAAAAGAGTAGTCCTTATAATAAAGATAAACCTCAAAGAACACCATTATCCGATAATTTTCCCTCTATCTAAATCCACAGAGTAACTCTAACTAATCCAACCCGTCTGGATAAAATCTGATCGGTGTGATAGCCGTTACATCCATCAGCTAATCGAAATATCACATAAAAAGGTGCTAAATTTACCATTTTTCCGGAGCATCAAACGTGCGAAGCTCCCATCGACAAAGTACACCACACTGCACTCATATCATCACTCCGCGGAAAAGCTCGTCTTCCACATGAAAAATGCACAAAAACACACACTCACCGACTGTTTTTTGATCAGGTTTCAGCGATGAAAATTAACGTACGGTCTCCTAAAAGGAGCGCGTGGAATCAACTGCCGCTACGTCGGCGCGAAGCTAGCCGAAGCTCGCCGGGAAAAGCCGAGGCTGCGCTCAGGGTGCCGCCTGAATTTCGCTCAGTCTTTCATATTTTATATCGGTCGGGATAGAACGGAATTACAGAGTTTGCTCGGGTAGGTTTTTATAGCGAACAGTGGCACTGGCTGCCGTTTTCCGAAGGTATTTTTTTTCAAGCGATATACGCGGGAATTTTTTTTCATTGTTTGCCGTACACTCCACGCTTAGTTCGTGTGATTTTAATAAGGGCGTCGGAGGAAATATCGTTCTGTGTGGATGTTACGGAATGAATTGCCATGTTTAATGCGGCAGGTACCTATCTAGGGTGTGCAGTAAATGATTCGAATTGGGGCGCTTGTGCGGAAAATTGAGAAGCGAAATTTTGTGAATACATATTACGAAGGTGCGGATACTTTTTGGGTGACAATGTAAAAGGTTTTGTTGTCGTTTTTCCTTAGCGCGTGTGTGAACGTGTTTTGTGATTGTAAAAGGTTAGATTATTCTAAGAGGTGAAGGTAGTGAAATGTTTGAATTCAAGCTATCAAAAAATTATTTGAAATATTCTTGAACTAGTAATGTTCTATCGGAAGATGTGGTTACGCTCTTTTTAGCCGTGTGGTGTGTTTTTACATTACTTTATTTTGAGCAATTTGAACACATTCATAGATTATTAATATTGTTGCAGTAATAACTTGACTTATCTATCTCATGAAAAAGACTCAGAGATCCCTTGCCTTCCTTTTTGTCTCATAATACCTAATTTAAATAGAGTCATAGTAACGAATGATGTGTCTAAAGAATTTTTGACTTCATCTCCTAGATCCTTCTAAACATCGACGCTGGTAATCCTTATCAGCATTATTTTAAGCTCCTTACTCCGATTTGCGACAGAAAAAAATACTCGTAGTTATAACTCTATAATAAATTTTTTCAAATAAATATTGTTCGTATTACATTTCTGATAACACAATTGAAGATAATCCCTCCTTTATGTAGAGTTCTTTCAAGATTAACAACATAATGTAGAGTAGGAGAGACCATGTGTTTCTTTTAAAGACGTCTAAAGCACCAATTTCTCCGTAATCTGAAATGAATCATATACACTGAAAATCTTTGATCATGATTCATATCAGATTATTTATCAGATATTATGAAAATCGCCAATGATGTTGCTTATTTTCTTATAATTCATTCTAATCATCTTATTTGATATCAAGACTTGATATCAAGACTTTATATTTCTGGTTATTTTGTGATCATCTCAAATCTTAATCAGTGTTTCCATAGAACATGAATACATTATTTTATTTAATAACAGGTTCTACTCTTTAAAAAAGTTTTAACTTCATTTTGGGTACGTCCCTCCACGAATTTCTCACCTATTGAGCGAGTAAGCAAGTAAATATTTTTTTGTATTGAAAATTTATATTACGAGTAATTTCTTAAAGAATATCATAATCGAGGTTGACGCTTCATGGAACTACTATTTTTTACTTACAAAAAATACTGGATCAATTTTGATTAAATTTATATCACCTGGAAAGTTTAGACTCTCAAAAAACCTATATTGGTCTCTGAAAATTTGGTAAACACATATAAATTATACATTTGATCCTTTTCTTTATTTGAAGTTGGTTAAAGACACTATTTGTGAAGTTATCAAATTATGGTATTATCTTGTTGTCTACGTTTTACACCTAATAAGATCTCAAGTCTCAAATTTTAATTGGCCAAAATCATTAGTTGATAGCAAACTTTGCTATTATCTACAAACTCGCAAATTATGATGTCACGAATTACAAGAATATTATACAATTACTGAGCTTTCACAGTCTTACCACAAGAGTATCATAAAACACAGTTAGAATACAATGGAATATTTATTTATTGCATAACTGTGTACAATATTATATTTTACACAGTTGTGCAATAAATAAATATTCTATTCTTAGGTTTTCAAATATAAGTCGTTTCAACAGTTGACCCAGTCAAAGAAAAAACTAAACGAGGACAAAACAAATGAATTACGGTTTTCAAAATACAAGTGTATGAATAAATAGCTGTATAAATTTGAAATTGGAATCCCTAACCAAAGAAGAGATATTTGAGATCAAAGTGGCCAGTACGACAAAACGCCAATTTCATAATGTAAGGACCTAATATTTGCTAGGAACCAACTTAGAGTTTCTAAACCTAGAGATAAGAGTGTATTAGTTATAAGGGTGAAATAAGAAATAACTGGAATTCAGCCTATATAGGAGATGTATAATTATATAGGCTCAAATAGAAGTTCAAAGTTTGAAATTTCTTTATATACCATCTTATGATGTCGAAGGTTACATACAGCTCTAGTATTTAAATATAATTCAGTCAGTAAATATAGTCAGTGATGTATGATGTGAGGCTGTTAAAAATAGCATAGACTGTGTTCATGTAACTTAAAGCCTACCTAACAACCTTTAGTACTGTTAGCTATAATACTTGAAGCGGCTTACTCTGAGAGCATGCGCTGATATGGAGCATTCATTATAAGTTGGGGCCAAGTTTGATGTAATATGAGACTTTTGCTCCCCATGCAAGGAAACAATTTCACGAAACCGACCGCATTATGGGAAGGTCTGTAAAGCAATTTCCGTAGTTAGATTAATTTGTAAGACTTTATATCGACGTGTTTTACAACAGCCCAAAAAAGGAGTATAATGTTTTGTTTTTCGTGTTTAATTATTAATATTGAGACAGACCATATGATTAAAAAAGTGATGCAATGAGCAGCAAAACGGTGTCCTAGAGTAGTCAATATCAGTTTTTAAATCTACTTTAAAAATGAGAAGGTTCATCGAAACTTTTTTTTGTGTTCTAAGACTTTGCTGTCCGTCCGTCGGTCACCAGTCTGTCTCATGAACATATGATAGCTAGACAGTTTAACTTTTCACAGGTGATGTATTTCTGTTGCCGATAGGCCACCTAAATAATACGTAACATAAATATTTTATCGAAATCGGTTCAGTGGTCTTTTTCATCAAAATTAATTTTAATTTTCCTTGACTATTATAATAAATGACATTCCGATAAATAGTACAAGTTTTGCCAAATCAAAATGAACGCAGCAAAACGATGTTTTTACCCGACTGCGAAAGAAGGAGGGTTATATGTGTATGTATTTTTGTCGTATTTTTATGTGAGTGGTGTCTTAGTCGTGAGAATGACACTGAGTACATCAAATGATATAAATAAGGATGAAACTCAGGTTTAAATATTTTGCAGTCAGGTTTTTTAAGTCGCTTCTTTAAGCACTTGTTATGTTTGTCATTCTTTTCGACGGGTTCAAGTCGATTTGTCAGTTTTTTTGCACAGGGACAGTTCATAGTCAAAATTTTTATGAGGAAACAAACTTAACTCGGGCGAAGTCTAGCAAAAGCAAAAAAAATTAAGCTCAAAATTAGGTCTTAGTTTTCACCTGATCTATAAAACGTGTGTGTGGCATGGTGATGTGTGGCATATTTTGGAAATACAAGCCTCAGGCCCGAAGTCACCGAAGTCACTTGTGTCCCTCTGTGGGACTACTAGGACTAGAACTAATTATTTGGTTTCAATGACGTAGTCATCTAACTGTTTTCACGGCCAGCTTAGATAGTACTTTAAGGAAGAAATCAAGAAATAAAAGAAAGAAAATCTTTGCCAGCTTCGAAGCATATCGTTTCGCTTGCTTCCTTCACTCGGTTAAATAAGGTTTGTCAGTGCTAATTAATACGGGTTTTATTATTTGTATCTGTTCACAATTTCCTCAGTAAATACCGCCGTGTACTAATTTATTCCCAAATTCCACCCGAAGTAATGTCATAAACAACCGAAATAACTGAACCATCGGATTCGACACTAATTACATTTTGAGTGCAAAGGACAACGTGACTTTACGTGATACAGTAAGGACTTGTAGCGAGATTAATAGTCCCCGGCACAAACAACTTTGATCAATGACCTTGTGATTTTAGTTCATTTTGGCGTGTGGTAAAGTTCGGGCGAGGACTTATTGCACTGAAATGCGATCGCTGATTTATCATTAAGATGTGCATATGCGCGGAAATACCCTCACGTCACTTTTGGATCATGAATATTGGCTGGACACTTTACTATATTTTTTTTAATATAACCTTGGACTTAAAACGGTCGTTAGATTATTATAGGGACCCTCAATCAGCCGTAAATTTTACTGATCACCGATAACTGCTTAGGTAAATGAGTTCTGGAGTGAAGACCACGTTTAGGCTAACGTAATGTATGACGCCAGTCGGCCAAGTGTTAGAATGATATTCTGGAGGCGGCGTATGGCCTGAGTGGAACGAGCTTGATGGCCCTCATTAGGCTCTCTTACGTCATTCTTAGGCAAATACCTTTGTCCCGCAGTGGATGATTACTGGCTGATGATGATGATAAACATGTTTCAATATATACACAATATGAAGGACTCGTCCTTGATAACATTAATTTAACACTTAAAAGAGAGTTAATTTTACAAATTTTTAGTACGTCGAATGAGTCCTTACTGTTAGTAAACATTTCGCTGCCACCGCTTAGTTAAAAATGTTGTTATTCAATTATTTAGACTAAAATTAAATAACTTTTCTGAAGCTATTCGTAGGTGCGAGTAAAGTACGGTACTCGTATTGTTGTAGGTACGTATCGTGCCATGTTGTTTGCTTGCCACGCCACAGCAGAAAAAATATAGGTTCGTTTAAAAGTCGAAAGACCTACTTCAATACGACTGCTTATAATTTTTAGATATTTTGCTTTACAAACCTAACTACTACACCAATTATGATAAAAATTGGTATACGTGAGAAATCGAAGAAGATGCGCCAAAAGAATAAGAAAAGATTCTGACGAATTGAGATACGAATTATTTTTCAAGTCCGTTATAAACTGGCTTTTAGTCGCACTGCAGGAAAATAGTCTTTAGGGGTCGACAGTTGCAAGAGAAACCGAATATACCCTTGAGTAAGGTAGAAAGCGTAGGTACGGGTATAAACGGTATTTGTTCAGAACTCCATGCGGTCAAAACTTCGTCGTGGCTGTGGCACTGAAAGGATGCCTCCATTGGCAGCTGTTTGGTGGAACTTGTAAAACAGTGTATTCACTCGCGGCGCGGAAATCGTTGGATATTATTGACGAAACTAAATCTATATCAATTATTTAGTGGTTTTAGTATGAATTTTTTAATCTATGTTCTTAGCGGAAATTCATTTCAAACAAAATAGCCTAATGTTTTTCTTTTACTTTTTCTCATACTCACAACAATATGAAGCGGGATAATAAACTTTTTATTATGAGACTTCTTGTAAAAATAATAATATTCTTAAATCAATTTAGTTTCCTCAAACTAACGGGCTTATTGACCAGATTTTTGATTTACTTTATTTTACACATTTAAGTTTTCAACTGGCTTTGAATTTCAATAAGAAGGCTAGAATACGTGGTATTGGAGGTAGTCAATTTGATTTTATGTTTTATAGCTTGTTATCCTAAAAAGCAGTTGCACAAGAAACAATTAAAAAAAATGATTAATAAAATATGTTTAATATTTACATTCTTATTACGTTTTATTGTTTTAAAAAACCAAACAAAATTAATCTCGAAAAACTGAAAATGAAATAATGATCAATGAAATTCTGTACAGTGTAGACCACGCTTAGCAAAAAAAATGAAATTTACAAACCGGCGGCACAACTCTGCCGCATCAAAAAGTTCGCAACGCGCCCGTTAAAATTTTTGACGAATCAAGTTTGTGTTTTTGGAGTGTGTGTATTTATTTAATTTTTGTAGGTACGAATACAGTATTTAAATGGGGATTATTTTTTTCTTGCGTTTGCATGCGTTGTGTTATCTATTTTAGAAGTACTTAACCACAAAAATACTAAATCTTTATGTAGTTTTTAGCTATGATATTACTGCATTAGATATAATTAATTTAGTTATTTCATAGTATAGTAAAAGTTATTATGTACCTACTAAATTGGGTCCCGATCTACCCCTAAAGGTTTTGGTCCTTTTTTTGGTTTTGCTTTTTTTTTTACTTTATTTTTTATTAAAATATTGTGAGTGTTATATTAAATCAATAATATTAGTTATTTATAGCTACCACTTGTCTTAGTGTTGGTAGTTGTATTCATAAGTCATTAAAGGACTTGTTTCTTTTTAGGCCTAAAAATGTGGCTAAAGTTGCCTACTTCATTGTGTACAAAAATATCTAGTTTCTGTGAATTAAAGTGAAATTATGGCATCTCTGGAATATTTTTATATCCAAGGATAACTCTAATGTTCACATTGGTCAATTAATTGTTCACCCCGTCACAAATGTCAAAATTGACAAATAAACATCGTAAAAAATCACCTTTTTGAAGTGGAAATATTTGGGTTAGAAATAAATTTTGTACACTGCGATATGTTACGTTATTTTGAATAATTATAGTGTTCTGCTAGATAAGACCTTTCTTTGCATCATATTGAGAGAGTTGTGAACAAATCTGATATGCAAATAAAACAACTGTTATTTAATAATTTGTAGTTAATAATTCGTCCATATAATACGTGTTTGTGGTAATTAATAATATAATCTAAGCGATAACCGGTCGGTGTTCATCGCTGTTTATCGTTTGCTTGTCGCGGCAGTAGCTACTAAATCACACCAGTTTTAGGAAACGTCTCCGGCCATAAATACGTTTTAAACTCGCGAAGTTGACAATTTGCTAACGTTGCTTTAGGGGAAACCATAGAACAATGCATAGACAACGGAAGTTATCATACTTCTGTGCATGAAATGTAACTCAGAATAATATTATTTAGTTAACTAACGCGTGTTTGATCCATATTGTTTAAAAAGACGGGTTTTCATGCGTAGGTTGGAAAGGTCCAACTATAGTTTCGTTCATATGTGAACTTAATCAGGGATGAAATGAGTCGTTTGTGTCTTCAACGATGACACATCTCGCACTGCGCGCGATGTCATCGTCTGCTGCTGGGGTGGTTTCATCCCTCGTGAATTTCACCGAATGTGAACGATACTATTGTGAGACCTTTGCAACAATCAGCTACGCGTGAAAACCTGTATTCATAAACAATCAGAATTAATTTGTTTTAATAGTAATTCTACCTACTTTTAGACTTGTTAACCGCTTTAAGCTTTTTTTTATTATCTTTTTATGATTAATCGTTTGTTTTAAAAATCTGATGTTAGTTAAATTTAGCCGTCTATAATAATTGTATAATAAACTTGGTTGATTTCGAAATAAGACTAGGCGGTAATGATAAATCAGAGGAAAAGTTCGGAAAAAATCGTGAACGTACACAAAAATATATCGCGTTATTTCCAAAGTTAGTTGATACTGCGGTTGTGTCATAATTTCTTCTGAAAGATCAAAATCAAGATGTCCCGACGCTTGTTAATAATAAATTAAAATTAGATTAATAAAAAAATTAAAAGTATTTATTGCACTAAATTATTCTTATTACAATGTAATATAGTGTGCAGTTTCTTATTCAATTAACGTTCATTAATTTAAAGAAAAGTAATTATATCATAATGTGACTTATAATACGCAAACAATTTAAATTTTACGCATTAAAAAAAACACGTATACGATTTCATTAAAAACTTACATACCTAGATAATGATCATTTTTAGCAATACAAGTTATACACTAAAGTGTTAGTCTAAAAAGTAGTTAGAAGCGAGTTCGAAAAAACCCGACTGCTAAATCGTTAAACCAGTGTATCATGCTATTTTTTTTTAATTTTATATACCCAGTGTCACTCTCACAACCTACTACTCGACGATGAATCTATTGACACCACTCACATAAAAATACGACAAGTCGTTTAGGCTCGAAAAACTTTCCTATTCCATTTCCCATATTTCGCAATATATTACAATAAGTAGTTCCGAATGTAACGCAATTTCAAAATTGCGTCATCTACCTCGTCCATACAACAAACACTGTACCTGCAATGTCCCTTTATACCTACTGTTTTCAACTTTCCCCGACAAAGTGAACAAGTTAGGTACACTGCGTATTAACTTTTGAAAAATTTTTGCAGGAAAAATTCACTTTTGCTTAGAAAAAAGCGAGCCTCGGATAACGGAGTTTGCAAAAGAAAATTAGAGTTTACTTTCTTTTATTTTGCAACTTGTTAGAAAAAATTAGATTAGTTTCTTTTTTTTTCTATAAAATCGTGAAAAATGTTGGGGCGAATTCGGACTTTGTTAGATGATTTTGACAACCTAATTTTCGTGAAGAATTTTGTAAAAAGTTTGTTTAGTAAAAAAAACCCGGAAGTACAATACGAGTTCAAAATTTGTTTTGACTTGATCAGTCAAAACAAAAGCAAATATCACGTTGAAATCAAATTTCAACGTGATATTTGCTTTTGCATTTATATTATTATCATAATGAGATTAATATATATATATATATATATATATTGCAAAAAAGGTATAGGTACAACCGCATCCGATCTGGGAGCACGGTAGTGCCCCCGCCAAGTCGAGCAAAACCAACAAGGCACGGCCGTTCCATCCTTTATTCGATTATATGTACTTACGCCTTTGTGATTGCACGGCCTCTCCGACACAAAAGAAATCCTAGGGAGAGCTATGAGTGTGAATTATTATTTATTTATAAAAAAACATTAATTAATTGTATTCAAGAAATTCTTCATTCGTAACATAGAAGATTTCGATTAGTCAAACCCACCCCAAATTGTACCCGGTCCTCATAACGCTGGCCGCATTACCTCGCTGAATGGCAATGGCCCAGGTAAGATCTGGAGCGAGAGCCGCCAGCACGTCACTTCAACTACGTCATATTGCATCATCATCATCAGCCAGAAGACGTCCACTGCTTAAAATAGGTTTCCTCCTTAGAATACCATTCCGAACGACAAGCCGCCAATTGCATCCATTGGTTACTTGTGACTTTTACTATGTCGTCCGGTTCGTGGTCGCCTTTCTTCCCCATCAGTTATCGGTTCTCCGAGCGATGTGGCCAGTCCATTACCACTTCAGCCTGCAAATCCTACTACATCGGCAACCCCAGTTTTTCTGCGAATATCATCGTTACGGATTCTATCGCGCAAAGACACTTCCAACATAGCTCTTTCCATTGCACGTCAAGCAACTTTGAGCTCATCTAGCAAGCCAACAGTTAAAGACTACGTTTCTGTGCCATATCTCATACCTTATTAAAAATACATTACAGAAGGTATTTACCTAGAGAAGTCTGTGTTTATTATTATATTTATAATTTATGATCGTTATTATCAAGTAAGTTCATTACGGTTGAATTCTTACCCTTGCCTCTTACCATTTCACCAAAATAAAATGCCCTTAACCTTCTAAAACAAGCAATAACCTTCAGGCCAAGTTCGTAATAGATAGTTTACTACTTAGTATTCTGTGACGCATTCGGCGCAGACAAAATGGAGCTTAGAAAGTATACGCACACGTACGTTAATTATATTGCACGCATATGTTAATTATATTTAAAGAAAACTTTAACTTTTATTATATACAAATCTATGTGTTATTAACCGACTTTAACCAAAGAAGAGATTATCAATTCGGCGGATATTTTTCTTTATGTAGATCTCAATTTTACATAGAGTTCATGTCCGTTACATATGGTAAGAAAGATTTTTTATCGTCTTCAAATTTTTATTCATTTTCGAACAATAAAAATAAAATGTTTAATCATTATACAACCGTATCTTTTTTGAGTTTTTGAGTTTATTTAATACTAAAATTATTTAAGTATGAATGCGTCAATATTCTGCGACCACGAATTCGAAATGTAAAGTTTATTTTTTAAGGGGAGATTTTTAAGGTTTGCGTTTGCGCTGCAAGAAGAAACCGATTCTTTTACGACTACGAAAATACCTAGATCATAGTTACCGGCAAATAGAGAAGCCGGGAGTGTTCCACAATCTAGTAATTTGTACAATAAACATAGGCGCAATGGGTGTCGAGCGAGTTCGTGGTACTTTTAAAGTATACACTAATTAAAATACCAGCGTTTAAATTAGCTTCGTTTGAAATCTATTGGCTTTGCTTATATTCGATGGAAGCGAGCCGAAGAATTTTTCATAATGTTTCAATATTTTTCATACAAAACGCAAACTTAAAAATATTAAATAGAAATTACTACAAAGCCTTTATAAAATCCACCATAAAGAAACAACTATTCAGTGAGTTTTCCTCGGCTTTTTCAGGTCATTGGTTTTGTATAACGGTAAACCCCTTATATTGCTGAAAATATTATCGAGCGTAATATTAAAATCGTACGGTTTTGGCACAGCTTAGCCGTGGAGTATAGAATTTGCTAATTCGCTCTTCTTAGATATTCCTATTTTATGGTGACATAATACAACATAATACAGCACGGGTCCTTCCAAAGAAGTGTAGCCAAACGCGCGCTTAATGCTGGTTAGAAACTCTACATATTCTTACTCATTGTTCAAAATTATAATATATGTATCTTAAGTATAAGTAGTGTAATTTTAATTTGTCTATATCAATTTGTGAAAGCCCAACTTTTTTTTTCTTCTATAATATTTAACTAGTAGCTGTCAATGATGGCACAAGACATAAAATTTAAAAAAAAGATGAACTCTTATTATATATATATATATTTATATAATTTTAAATCCTTTTAATAGTAGACTAGAATATAGCCTCCTAATTTCATGTCACTTGGTTCAGCTATTTAATTCTTTCATTTTTATTGAATTCCTAGCGAATATCCGTCAGTCAGTCTGGATTTAGTCTTCATAAATATATATAGATTATATAAGTAATAAAAAAATACAGTTTATAGTTGTTCTTATGATTTATGATATCTCATAATAAGCAAGCACAACGACGAGCCGATAAGACGGCTGGCTGCCTTATCGGCAAACGTTAAGAATGAAAGAGGTGAAACCTAGAACAAACAAATGGCGTTGATACTTGCTTCTATATTTTGCTCTTGTTTTCAAATCTTTAATGCCTAACGTTGACCGATAAGGGACCTCCCTTATCGGTCAACGTAGGGTCCCTATTTTTGAAAAGTAATGAATTCTCTCTAGTCACGACGTCACTTTCGAAGGATAAGTATAAGACTTTTTGAATATCGTTCGTATAACTGTTCGTATAGAAAACTGACGCAATTAGCGAGTGATGAATGATCAAGATCTTTTCAAAAATTTCAAAAAACAGGGCTTTTGTCAGTATATAATCTTTTCTTCACAACTAGTCTTCACAAATATGATCAATCTAATATTTTTTATCAAATCCATGGCATTCACAGTCACGGTTACGGCACGGTTACGGTAGACTGTTTCCGTACATTTTCCGTAAATTGGATGCACGTTCACTCAACTGGGTAACTTACACTTACACTTCCCTTTTATTAACTTTCTCTTTCTTTCGTCTAATTTTTTTTTCAGCCTATTATTAAAGTGGCGAGCGTTTAACCAATTTTTACGATTAACTCTTCGTGATTAGGACTGGGTCTTTGCTTTTGCGTTTATTAACGGGGAATGTGATCAAAGAGCTCGGTTTCAAGGGAAATGGAGCCTTTGGCGTTTCAGCTCAGTAATCTCTGGCTTTTGAGTGAGTGATTAATAAAAGTGCTAGAGCTGAACTTGTATTATTGTATTAATTATTCTCGTTGCTGCATAGTCTAAAATCGCAAGCAGTTCTGAAAACACTGGCGAATTTAAAATAACTCGTATTAATTTGGAAACTGGAAACAAAATCTTAAATACAAATTGCAATATAATATAAATGCTTCAGTTACTTATTGAGTACGCATTTAGTTAAATTATATTAGTGACAAATCTATTTTTTAAATATTTGCTTTACCTTCACTCAAATAATGCTGAATAGAGACAAAGTCATTTTAGAATGCTTTCGTTAAATTAGAGTTAATGTATAATATCTCCAAAGTTGCTCTCATTATCTTGCTTTGTAAAATTAATTCAACTGTCCAACTTAGACACGAAACAATCAACAAAATCGTAATATTAAGTAAAACATCTCAATAAAATACAAACAAGAGATACGGATCGAGCAAACGAACTAAATTAACAAACTTTACTGAGTGATTCACGCATCTAAGTAAACACAAAACGAATGGACAGACAGAATGCAAATCAACATAGTGATAAATAGACAACAAGATCTGAATTTAAATTAAGCTATCGTCCAATGCTGCTCACGCACTGCACCCGATGTTAAACTGTAAAAAAAAACTTGGAGGTTATTAAGCGTGGAATAATTAGGCTATAATTCGAGTTATTATTAGTCACATACTCGTACATTACTTGTTTACTAATACAATGTAACCATTAAAAAAGTAACCAGCGATTTTAATTCCCAAACCAAACTGTTAAAATTATTTTGTTAATAAATATATGGGAACACCTGGAATAGTCTTTGAGTCTAGAACCAAAAAACAAATTGCCAAATCAATTCAGGCGTTTTCGGGAAAGCGAAGAAGTCGGTTAAAGTTCTGTCCAAATTATTCTAAAATGTTTATTTTCATGTAAACGTTTCAAAGATTTATTATGTTTATGGCAATGAATATAGCCAAGGAGATGTCTTTCGCCATATTATTTTGTTTCACTTATTCCTGAAATCTTTTAACGTTCTATTGGACATTATGATCAATAATTATTTCTCGCTCTGGACTTGAAATAGTAAATACCTACTTCATCATTTTTAGCCAGAAGACGTCCACTGCTTTAACGTGGCCAGCACATTGACACTTCAGCTAGCTTCAGGTCACTCCAGTTCTTCTTATTTCGTTTCAAATATCTTCATTGCGGATCTTATTGCGCAAAGACACTCCAAGCGTAGCTATCTCCATTGCTCTCAATATCTACTTACAATTACCCATAAAAGTTCTGAGTTTTTCTCAAATCTAATATCATCGAAATCTTACATAGTGAGTGCACACTCTAATGCGTCTGAGAGATCCCATTTAGCCACTTAGAACTGTCACTGGAGACTTTCTTCGGGGACTTGGATACTTTAGGATTGAATGAAATTAGGTGTACGCTTTATTATTTATTTGCGAAGAAAAATATTTGATTACAAATAACGTGTACGCGAAATAGAGTAAGTAATAAAAATGCTGTATTTCATTTGTAAGGAGACGATACAAAATTTACATAGTAATATTATATTTTTGTCTTCGAGTTGATTTACTTAGACTTATTATAGTAGTTTTATTTATGTAAAGGGTCCCTATTTTGAACAAATACCTACTTCGCTAATCTTGCAGTGAGATTAGATTCGTCTCTATTTATATAAAAAGGGTAGAACAGAAAATCCCTACACTCACAGACCTTAAGAGCAGTCAATATGTATTTTCTTGTTTTTTAATTTCACAAATCCAGAACTTTGAGAATAGCTCTCAAGTAATTTTATCACATTTTTATCTATGTTTTAGTCTCCCACAAGAATCAAAATCTTATTGCCAGCAATTGCTAGTAAAGAGTTAAAGGTTTGTTAATTTTACGTTGAGCTTGAACTTATATACACTTCAAATTATGGTGATACAAAAATCAAGTGTTCATTTATTAAGCATTTATTAAGCTTAGAGCTATCATTTTTAGTAAGTTAATAAATTAGTTCATTAGTGTAATTAATTACTTGAAACATTAAGGTACTTGTTTCATATTTTCTCTTTCTCTCATCTATGATAAGAGGTGATTCCTGACTGACAGGTCAACGCAGATTCTATATCGCTCAACCTGGAGACATGAATTTTAGATTCAGTATAGGGTGAAGAAAAGGGTGTAATAAGAAATAATATTTTGGAAAATGAACCACTAAGAGCATCATATGGGAGTTCAAAACGAAACTTTTTTTTTTTGTTTTTCTGTGAATCTGAAAAAGAAAGTATTTTTATTCTCTTTGATTTTATTTTATCTGTTCATTTATTTAACAGATAATTTTAACAAACGTAATGCAGCAATTCGGAGACGAAAAATTTGAATATTTGGGATGGCATTGTCCTCATAGTAGTTAGAGCTTGTTTTAAATTTTAAACCAACGGTTGTCGTCCCTTTCTCCGAACAAATGAGTTTATTTTGAGTACTAAGCTTTGTAGATTTAGCGCAGAGATTAAATCTAAAAAGTTTGCGTGCTGATTGTGTTGTTTATCGAAGTATTTTTGTTAAGTTCAAGTATCTGTTGTGGGTATGCTGACATAATTGACTAAATTAGAGCATAAATGATGCCTTACATGTTGTCAATCAAATCAATAAATCAAATCGTTTTTTTTTTCACAAAAAAATATTACATTATACTGTCACAAAAATATTAATATCGTCCTATAACCTATTAATATGTTGTATTTCGTGAATGAATAATATTAACTTTGAACTTTATGCGTATTCTTCAGAAGTTACTTTAGCATTAATTTATTAATAAAAATTTAAGAATCTTAGACTTCCTACATGTTAAAACCGATTAAAAAAACGAAAGTTATTGATCAATCTCGTACAACAGCCAGTATTCACCCAGTTTAAGTGATTAAATTTCAAGGTGAACAAATTATGCCTTTTTTGTCGCCACAAATCTCCTGGGTGATATCACGCAGGTGCAAAAAGTCCAAGGTGAATTGATGACACTTTAATTTCGACTTTGATCACCTGGGTGATATAACCTGGGTGCACACAATGGAATATACCGTCCCAAATACAGTTTGTAAAATATTTTGGTACAAAATACATACAAGCGAATATCGCCATACAACCCTCAGGCAAACATCCAAACCCTAATTGGCTCGCTGTGCTATAGCATCACAGAAATTAGGGCACTACGGTTATGAAAAAATAAAACCATCACAAACAGTCAAGACCGTAAAAACTGGTGCTAAGTGACGGGTTCTGTAGGAAGTAAAGAAGCCGCGCTGCAGTATTAAAAATAATATTGGTCCCGTCATAAGTAAAGAAAATGTTTTATTAGTTTTAGAATTTTTGAGTGGGTGACGTGTCATCGTTGAAGAAACGAACGACTCATTTCATCCCTGATGAAGTTCACCGATTGTGAACGAAACTATAGTTAGACCTTTCCAACAATCAAGGACGCGTGAAATCCCGTTTTCTTAAACAATATGAAGGAAAATGTTCTTACTATAAATCCGTTTTCTTGTCATTCTGTCCTAAATAGTAATATCGTTTCACCATCTATATATATAAAAGAGTAAACTCTGACTGACTGACAGGTCACATTGAACCACTGAACTTAGACACCTTAAATTTGGAGAGTGTATTCATTATAGGGTCAGAGTGTCCTAAGAAAAGGTTTTTGGAAATTTAACATAAAAAAGGTTCAAAGTTTTATATCGCGTGCAACGTCACGTGTGAGAGCTATCTATGAATATGTCATATTATAAATGTTATCTTTACATGCGCAAACCTTTAATGAATGTTTTTAAAAATTACAAAATTTTAAAACTTTAGAAATGTTGGTCTTATAACTTTATTGAATTATTTTAGAATTGCAATTGTATAATCTATTTATGGTTTAAAGACTTTTACATTAAAAAAAATACATTTCGCGTGAATGAAAAAATAATATTGAAGAAAATCTAAGCTATTAACAATTAAAAGCAACTTATGGTTTAAATTAAACAAATATTTATTTTACTTCCATACTAAGTGAAACTATTGTAGCGAAGATGGTCGAGTGGTTAATGGAGTCGATTGCCGTGCAAAAGATACGAGGTTCGATCCCACGAAACATGCAAAAAGAGCCTAAGCTACGGGTGAAGGAAAACATCGTGGGGAAACCATACGAGTAGCATGGTGGTAGGGCGTTTCCTTATTGCTAGCCTGGCTAGCTACCACCCTCAAGTTGTAAAATCTGTCGCCAAGAACCTAACGGCGTGTTCCGGCAGCCTTCCATGAGTGTATGCCAGACTAGGCATGCTACATCTAGGGCTACAGTATCGCTGACTTCCTTGGTCGTGCGAACTTCTGTCAAATGCCTAGCTGTGTAAGATAAAAAAAGTAAACTGTCAGATTGTGTTTGTTAAGTTCGCAAATCTATAAGTGTACAATGCAATCGCAATTTTAACACAATTTAAATGAACTACCTCTCCTTGCGCTATGTTCTACTTAACCCCAAAGAATTGTTTTCCGTAGAGAAAACGACAGGAAATATAAAAACGTTTACTCAGTATGCTTGTTTTCATTTGAGCTGTAGTTGTGCTTCTTAATTTGTTTATAATTTGAATTTTTAATTAAGTTAACTAATTATCGAGAAATACATTTTAAGCGATAAAAAGTAAAGCAAATTTGTTTGTTTTTGGGAGATTAATTCCTGAACAAGTAAAATAGTTTTTTTTTGGACAATCTTGGATTTGAAATTACGAGTATCACAACATATTGTATTCTACTAGTCAAGCCTTTTCATTTGATACCCATATTAAGAGAGTTGTGAAAATAATTGTATCCATCTTGGACTGATTCCCAAACAGATATAGCTAATAACACTCGCTACTTTCATACAAAAAAAAATCTAATTCGGTCACGCGTCTAACTTATAACACCCCGTTTTTGCGTCGGGTGTCAAAAATAGACCTTTCGTATCAATAAGGATCAAAATAAAGTAAAAAGTATTTTTTGCG
Organism: Ligdia adustata; assembly: GCA_947049295.1. NCBI lineage: Eukaryota > Metazoa > Arthropoda > Insecta > Lepidoptera > Geometridae > Ligdia > Ligdia adustata. The sequence goes on along the minus strand of OX346229.1, from coordinate 2,454,372 downwards.
ATATTGATATCATCGGTATTTAAAAACTATAGCGGTATTTTGGTATTTTATCTCTGGTAAATCATATTTTTTTTGACATGTGTCAGTTTTTTTTCCCGATTTATGTGTATATAATAATGTGGTAAAAAGTTTAATTCCCAAGTTTCAGATACTCTTAATGGATTTTTTAAAGTAAAAATCAGCTAGGCTTTTTACCACCAGCTCGCACGACAGGGAGGTCAATGTCACTGTGGCTATAAATGGAACATGCCTAGTCTGAAATATACTAGCTCTCAAAAAACACAGTGTAAGGTGCTTTGTACTCCTAACACATTTTATCAGCTTGAGAGTGAGAACTAGCCAGGCGAGACTAAAATGCCCTACCACCCTAAATTAGATAGTGACCTCCCACCAAACCATACACTAAACAACCGCAAGGCATAGCAGAAAATTATCACAAACAATCTCACAATATCTACGCAATTTACCACAGCATCAGTTAAAATTAACGCAAATAGTAGAACTAATTGGCAAAACCAACAAGCCTTGAATAGTAATGAAACAACGTAATGTAGGCAACAGGCAGTGGCAAGCGATAGAGGAAAGCCTGTTTCATGTAAATCCGGGGTATAGTACTTACGAAATAACATCGTGCTTTTACAATACTTAAAAAGTGAAATTGACTTCAGTTCGGCTCGGAAAACTTACGTTACAAAAATGTCATCTATGTATACAAAAAAAATTGATTTATCATCATCATCATCATCAACCTTTACCTACCCACTGCTCAGTATAGGTCTCCTCTCGCGCGGCATCCTTTCACGCGGCACCTAGATTCTATCGCCCTTGCCACATCTTTCGCCCAGCTAGTAGCTGGTCTGCCTGGTTTTATTGTTTAAAAAGCTGCTAGACTGATTATGATAAAAAATGTATAGGACCATTAAGTAGGTGTATTTCTAGAAAGTTTTCGTTTTCGAAATTTGTCGTTTTGGGTAATTGACGTTTTCCCCTCGAGGGGTAACAACTATCCTACTGTCACTATGAATAGTGCAAACAAACTACAAGTACAATAAATCAACGAGTACCTCGAGGCACATTAGCCGGGAATTCTCGTAAATTAACTCCGCGGTGAGACAAATATGTAATTAGGAACTCTAAACCTTGAGAGAAGGTGGAGTAGCCATTATCATCATCAACCAGAAGACGTCAACGATAAGCTGTCAACTGCATCTACCGACGATCTTATCATAAATGCGAGAAATTTTTTCATCAGTTTTTGTAAATAACACGGAAGAAAATGAATACAAAAATCTTGTATTATTCGTATGAACTCTTTATTTACATTATCTCGATACGGTTTTCGAATTTCCATCACTTTGAAAAAATGAAATGTTTTGAAAATGAATACTGGAAAACACTTTCAATAAATGACTAATCAAATTAATTAATTTCAAAGGAACATTTCTCATTCGATTATAACAAGTCTCGTCTCATATTTCGAGTGTAACACTCTCGGATCCAGTCTCTTGCCAGTATGTTATCTTTTGTCGGGTCATTCTCATTAGACCAAATAGCTTTGGGCTTTTATTGGACTTTCTTAGTTCAACTACGACCTCAGAACTGATAAAATTGTAACATTGCTGTTAGTAATTCCTTATTTAATATAGTTTTAATAATTTTCGACCATTCTCTATGATTATTACTACTAGCTGTACCCGCGACTTCGTTCGCGGTTGCTAACCTATCATAATTATATCAGTGGTCCTTCTGAAAGTCTTATCATTGTCTGGAATGACATTACTCTCAAAGGAAGCCACCGAAACACACAGTTAGGTGCTTGGCGACATATTTTTCAACTTGAAGTGTTATCCTTAAACGGTAGCTCAAGCTCTGCCTGCGTGTTGGGTGGTATGGAACCTAGTACAAATACTCGGTCGCCATCGCTACAAAAAATTGTGGACGCTATGTGTTGATACACGTACAATCAAAATCTATGCTGCATCTATAAACTGTTTCAAAGATACCTGTAAGATTTGTATGGAATATTTTATTTAGATTTCCATTAAAAAAACCTTATCGATAGTTTATCGACAATATGAACTACAATAACAATGTCGTTTTTTTTTTGTAGTACAATAATTTCAGTAAGTCTAAAACTCTAAAAAAATAACTAACTATGCAAATAAAGTTTCAATAGAAAAACCTTCCTTGCTACAATGTTCAATGAATTTAAGCGTCCAATAAATGATTTTTTGTTACAACTACAACATATTTATTTGGGATACAATAGTTTCAGTTAGTGATTCTAACAAAAAAATAATTATCATTATTCGATTTTCATAGCAAAAAATACTTGCTATAAGCGTTTTATTTAGGCGTCTACCACAATATTTTCAGAAAAACTAATAAACCAATGATTTTTTTTCGGTACATTTTAGTTCCAAATCACGCGTTACAGAGTTATAGTTAAATACGACTGTTATCCCTTCGGTCACAGTTACACAAATTTTTGGGCTAACAATTAGTTCTAACAAAAAAAAATATCTAAATCGATGCACCCGTTACTAAGTTATAGTTAAATGCATGCCCTTTCCCAAGGGAACCTCCACTTATTTACGAAATAACATTTCAGATAGACATTTCCAACAAAAAAAGAATAATCCAAATCAAAGCACGAGTTACTGAGTTCTAATTAATTACGACTTTCATCCTCTTTCCCACGGGAACCCTGCTGATTTCCGAAATAAAAAGTTGATAAGATCCTACCTTATTGTATGAACTTTAAGCATACCAAGTTTTATTAGAATCCATCCAGCAGTTTCGGAGTTATGGAAAGTCCAGAAACAGACAGACAGACAAACAGACAGACAAAAATGAAAAAAATATAAATTTGAGGTCTGTATCGTTAATAACACCCTCCCCTCATTTTTTTTAATATATTCCCCGCAAAAGAAATGTTAAGGGCTGTTACAGTTTTATTATAAGTATAGATTAAGACGTTCATAATAATAAATGTTATCCTTCTTACTGATATGATAAATGTGAAAGTTTGTAAAAAATATCATGGAAATTTACTGCGTTAATTCATGTTATTTGGCATCGAAATATTGTAATTTTTATTTATTTATTCATTTATTTATTTACAACGAAACACCAACAGTATATATATTACAAAATTTTAAAATACATGATAACCAATATTGATTCTGATATATATACCCTTTATGGGTGTTTACAACATTCTTAGAATCAGTAGAACATTATTCTCGTTGAACAATACAATTAGTCAACTTGAACATATTTATTGAGAAATTTAAAATAATATTTAAGCAAAAAAAATAATAACGCTATAATTGAATAAAATATAAGTGATTTACAATTTCTAGATTAACACACAAAATATTTTTTTATTCCGAAAAAATGCAGTGTTCTCGTGATATGAGCAAATTTCTACTGCAGCTAGCTGAATAATTAAATGAATGCTATTAATTTATTTAGTATTTTTATAATATATTTGAAGGTGCACTGTTACTTTGTATATCAAACGTAAATTTATTATTAAACTAAGTTAAAAGGAAGAGGTCATAAAAATTGCCTAATTGTATTTTACGTATTTTTTCCAAATTCTCAAAAATATCTGGATTAATTTGGTTTTTCTTTTGTTTGAAAGAGCAGAATTCTTCATGTTATTTTAGTCTTTTATTAGATAAGATGAGATTTAGAAATAAAGATATCTAACAAAATTATATAGGCGCATTTTTTACGGAAAAGAAACTAAAATTCGTTTAATGTAACACAATAAAGCATAAAATTACATGTTTGTCTAACAGAAACGTACCGATTCACTCGCGATTTAATAATATCAAAGTGGTATCGCATAAGTTTAGCGGTAACAGAAGAGAAACAACAGAAAACAATCTAGATTTCGTTTCGACAATCTTCTTCTTTAACATTTTCAAATGGAAACCAAGATTCCTTACACATGTTCCACTTCTATCATATCACATACTTGATGCTGTCCATTAGCTCATTCAACTACATCAAATGAAGCCAAGATTGCTTCACTTTTTTCACTGCTATCATCGCTAACGTTTCGCGATACCGCCCCAGGTCCAGTCTCAGAGTCGAGACGCGAACAATCCTAGTAAACAATCTCGTATTCGTGTCACGTGCGCACGTTCCCAGAAGCACTGAATGCTCCTGGAGCCTGCTTTGTATAAGTACTGTGTTCTATACCTACACGCACCTTCATTATTAATGGCACGTCGAATGCTTATATTATTTCATTATGATTGTGTCAAATAATATGTTTAAGATTTTTTTTACAGTTACTAGTTTAAGATTCAACATTCTGTACAATTTAACCGAACCAGACCAAAAATAGGTTATTGATATTATACTATTATTACAATGTTAGTTCATTTAGTTAAGTTGTGTGTGAAAATAATACTTTAAATAAAAATCAGCTAAGTGCGAGTCAAAATTAAAATTCATGAGATACAGTCTGGCGTAAGACGAACGGACGGCCAACAGTCTTACTAATAGGGTAATTTTTACCTTTTAGGTACGGAAACCTAAAAAAAGTAAAAACGGGACCCGATTGGCTGTCCATCCGTTCGTCCATCTGTGCGTCATCTCATTGTCCGTGTTAGCTGGACAGCAGATTTTTTAAGCAGATGATGTAGTCCTGTTACCGCTTTAATAACTAATATAAAAATCAACATAAAATAAATATTTAAGGGGGCTCCCATACAACAAACAAGATTTATTTTTGACGTTTTTTGGAACCTTTATTGCGCGAGTCAAACTCGCACTTGGGTGATTTTCCTAGTAATAATACAGTCACTTTAATTCACAATTGAATTTCTAGTAGTCGAGTTAGATGAAGCTTCGCTCTCTTAATATCTAAAAAATATGCTATTCAATCAAAAAACGAACTCCGGTTCAAGCGTCTACAGTAAAATATAACTCACATACATAAACAGAAATAAAAGTTAAAATAAAATCTCACTAAAAATAACCTTGAAGTTGATTAAAAATTATCAATGATCGACGTTCCTTTTATTTGCAAATGCATTGCACATACTTACTGTGACGTCATTGTGCTATCTCTTACAGGCTCACTCAATAGCAGGCGCGTAAGGTGAGAATCTTAGCAAAAGAATTCTATGGCTTTTGTACGGCAAGACCTATACAGAGTTGCTGCACTAATAGAAAAAAAAACTAGACAAAAATAGACTTACAGGGAGTACAATAAAAGTTGTTACTTAGGATGGGTATGTTGACAAACAATATATTAACTGTTACAATATGTTTCATGTTTTACTGCATATTATTAATCTCAATAAAGAAAAAAAGTTTCAACCAATGACAGTTAAATGCAAGTGACAAATGACGTTTTAACTTTAAAGCCGAAAAACAAGAGCTTCATTATTCCTGATGTCATAAAACGTACTCTTTGGTTTACAAGCCTAGTTTAGTAGCATCATGTTCAGGTCAATCATATCCTTCTGTAAATATATCATTGGTTTCAACGTCTTGTATTCGTAAAGCTAAAATACTATTTTCTCAAATATTTTTACCTACTACAAACATGCTGAACCTACTGAAAAAATCTCAGTCTTTAATAAAAGCGTATATAAAATAGAGAATACAAAAACATAAATAATAGCTTATGTTTGTGGGATAAATATTACTTTGATACAACGCCTACGCTCGCTTCATTAAGTAAACTTTATATGTTCTACGAGTAGATCTCCTCGCGACCGTTAAGGAAAACAAGTAGTAATTAAAAAGTAAAAAACCAACTTCAGCAAGTGCCTTTGCAATATTTTTTTTTACGCGATTGCAAAAGAAATTGGGTTATGTTTTCTGAGTGTATACATATGTGTGCATGTTTTTTTGGCGCGCGCTAAAGCCTGTACGGCTTATCGTATTTTATGTGAGTGGTGTCAATAGATTTTTTTTAGTCGTAAGCACTGAGTGAATCAAAATTTAAAAAATATTTAAGGATGATACACAGGTTTACAGATTTGGGAGTCGGGTTTTTCTGAAGTTGCTTCTAAATACTTGTTTGATTTACAAATGTAGCGGAACCTTTTTTACAAAACATATACTCGTACATGACCTATAAAGTAAACAAAACTAATATTGGATGAATTGATTGAGGCGTTTCTGAAAAATCTGCGAACAAAAATGAAAAAGCAAACCTAAATCGATTTACCGACTTCTAAAAAAGACCTTATTGTACAATATTTGAAGCGTAATAAAGAACTTTGAACTTTGTATTATAATTATGTATTATTATACTTAGTATTTTTATATAACTATGTATTAAATCATTGTCAGGATCCGTAGATACTTAAAATAATTTTAAGAACATTGTTTAAATGTGATTTTTGTCGATAAGGCCGCCACCCAATTTACTGCCAATGTTTTTATACGGCGTGATTCTAAATTGAGTGCGTATATTTAGTATACTGAAACAATATTGAAAAATAGAAACGGCACTGACACGCGCGTTTGCCTTGCCCACGTTGTGTAATCTCACTTAGGTGAACATATTAGCCAGTTTTCTGAAAACTAACATGCAAAAAATTTCTGGTTTTTATTAGCGAAATATGTTACATTAATGCTGATTGCGTGGCAATATATACGCCGTCAATTTTAATATATCTATATTACTTGAACTTTAACACTTTTTGTGTATTTGTAATGATACACTTATTTTTGATTTGTTTTAGTCCATCCTTTATAATTACCGATACAGAACCGAATTTTTACTGCTTCAATACAATACCATTCTCAAAGCCAGACATACCCGTACTCCATTAAAATGCTCCCATGTGTCAACATAACGTGTATTCTGGTTCAAACAATCATTTTCTACGTTCGAAGGCTACGTCGGGGAACACGAAAAGGGGCTGTAAGGGTCCTTCCAAAGGGACACTGTCAAATAATAGAACAGACAACGAGAAAGATATGCAAACGATGTACGTAGACTTAGGCAGACAACGCTTGGGGTTTTGACGTAGTAGATAGAGGAGAGGCCTTAAGTTTTAAACGAATCCAAAAAAGAGAAGGTTCTTTTAGTTGTTTTGTATCTTCCCCGACTTTAAAAGATGTCTAGACCACATAGATTTTCTTAATGGATATGTTTCCCAGATGAGAGTCGTGTAATTTTTTTTATGACCTAGATTAAAAAATAAGATTTATTAAGATACTACTTTAAACATTAATATGTGTGCATGTGTGTGCATATGTGTGTGTAAGAGAGGGAGAGAGAGGGTGTGTAACCAATATGAGTTTTTTTTGCTGTTGTTACAATAGGAAGTATGCTTTTTAAATCATAATAACGTCATTATTTGCTTGTTTACGTGATTTACCGAAAATATAAGAAAATATCGTCTTTACTCGTTTACTCTTGCTTTACTTTACTTTAACTAAATTACATGGTTTGTTTAAAGTGTGATATTTTATATTTAAACTATCTGCTCTACATTAGCTCATTTGATTTGGTTTGAAACAGTTTTTACTACTTATGTAAAAACGAACATTTCAAAAATGGTACCTTCATTCAGTTAACGCCTACTCTATTATCTATTTGGTCTGTGTTGGGAAGATGCTTACCTTTCTAACAATAGGGAAGCTGACATTCAATTTTATAGATCAGCAGGAAAACTTTTATCCGCAGGGGTAACTGTGGCGTATTTTGCTAAACTAAAATTGAATATTGTATTGTAAACTTGTATTTTTAGGCAAATGATCTATAATGCAATTAGCATTATTTTTAATTTATATTCGACTATATTTTATTTCTGTGTTTAATAAGATTTTAGTGATATAAATCTTGCCAGTTTTTGATTCAATATCAACCGCCACAACGTCCGGTGTAAGTAAATCCATTGTATACCAAGTTGATAGAAGTGTGGCTCGCAAGTCTGGATTACAACAAAACGCCTAATTCATTCCCTTTCTGATATTAAGTAAAAAACAATGCAAATTTTCCGACTATATTAAATGAATAAAAAGATCTGACGGTCCCGATTGTCTTTGTGCGTGTGTTTTCCATGGCATCCCAGACACAGTAGAAATTCTAGTGGAGAGCATTGAGTGTGAAACATTATTTTGCTAATTAATAAATATAGCAATGAAATTGTACGTTTTTAATGAAATAAAATTTACGATGAATAGCATAAAAAAAAACGTTAATCTTAATCCTGATCCTGATATTTGCTAGGAATCAACGTAGGGCCTACACTGCTGAACTTAGAGACATGAAATTTTGAAATAAAATATATGTATTCAATATAAATATATATAGGTATATTAAAGTGATAGGGTGGGTGTACTAAGAAAAGATTTTTGGAAATTCCACGTCTAATGAGGGTTGAAAATATATTCCATTTTATGCCGCGGGCGACAGTTAGTAATCATATATAATTTATCTAATTGTCAGGATTATTATGGAAATACCATGTTACAAAATCACGCGATTTAGGTTCTAAATTTTATACGCTCCCCTTAAACCCTTATTCTACAGGAAAAAATTATATGAACTCATAATTTCACCTTGTTTTCTTTAGAGACTCAAAATCAATCAAGCAAAACTTTGAATTAGCAACTTTCGGGCTTCCATAAATAGAGAGAGACCTTTGAACAATCAAAGGAAAGCTTCATTAGGCCCTTTTTTATGCCTTTTAAAACATTTTCAAGAAAATGGAATTGATTTTAATGAAACGTTGGAGATTTCTCTATGAATTTTATTTCGTTTTAGGTCAAGATGGAGATTTGTAAAGTACTAGGCCGACAATTTGAATGAATTAAAAAATAACAGTGAGAGTGATATATTATTTTTGAACTTATGTGTATATGTTATATGAAAAAATGTTATCTGCATATAAATAAAAGAGTAAGTCCTGACTGACTGATGATTTCTAGAGACATAAAATTTGGAGGCTGTATTCATTTTAAGCTATAGGTGTGAACTAAGAAATCATTTTTGCAAATTCAACCCCTAAGGGGTCAAATGTGGGTTCAAAGTTCGTAACATTCTTATATTTAATTTTGTCACGGGCAACGCCGCGGGCGACAGCTACTAGTACATATACGTTAGTGTCAGACTAGACGGTGAACCCTCGCCTCCCGAGCAAGAGGGCGCGTGTTCGTTCCCAGGCATGTAACACTGAGTATTACACTCATGTGAATATTAGAATGACAACATAAGTTAAAGTAAAATTTTATAAAGAAACCTGCTTTTCAGAGAGGTTAATTAGCTTTCAAAGTGAAATCTCTTATCCTTTAATTTGGTCAGCGTGATAGACTATGGCCTACACCTCCTTCATAGGCGAGATCCGTGCCCAACAGTGGAACACTACGTCTAGATACGTATATGCAACGTGAGAAACCTTAATTTCATGCGTTAGATACAAATCATGAAAAAACTTTTACAAACAAAACTAGTCCTTTTACTCGAACAATTACTACATAAGTGATATCTCAATCTACCCTCTTAGGAGGACAGATAAAAAGAAATATGTATCTGTCTCCCTATGCCAAAAAATCGGACAGACACGACCAAAAATTTAGTTGCCAAGTCCTAAATAAGCTTGTTCATTCAAAACATCATTTACCTCAAATAAAATGGTTATGTGGTTAGTTTTGCTATTAGGATTTGCTCTAACGGTAAAAATATCCTTGATGAGACTAAATGAGCTCTGTTTTTCTGTACTCCCATTTAATCTACTGCGATTCGCTTTCCAACTATATCAAACTTACAATAAACACAGCAATTGAAGAAAATCAACTTCATCCTAGGAAATAACCGAGACAAAACTCGTACTATTAAAATAGGAGCTGCGCCATTCAAAAGCCTAACGCCACTTCGACAGACTCGTTACAACTTTAACAAACTTAAAACTTTCAACCTTGTTACTGGAAAACCGGACTTCGTACTTACGGAATAGGATCCAAGCAGATGTTGCTGGAAAGTTGGTGATTTCGTTACAGTATGTTTTCTATGGAATGAATGGTTGAATGCGAAGTAAATGTGAAAGTACTTGAGAGTTGTTATGCTGCATTTTGCGATGTAGGGATTCAGATAGGTTTTTTTTTTATATTTTTTGTTTTGAAGTTAGCGTGTTTGGATAAAACATAACAGGTAAATTTTTCTTTCCCTGTTTGATAATTAATCTAATTGTTAAATGTTAATACGTGGTGATTCTAAATTGACTGCGTATATTTTTACCACGCAATTAGCATCGTTAAATGTAACATATTTCGTTAATATTACTAACAAAATCTTTTTTATGCATTTTTGATCACAATAAAACTGAGAAATATGTTCACCTAAGCGTGATTACACAAATGTTTTAAATTACACAAATTTGCACCGGAACGGCGCCGCGGCTTAGGGTGACCATGAGGTTCGCGTTCACTTTGCACGACTTCAATTGAAGTTTTCTTCATACTTTTGTACTAAAATGAGTTAAATAAAATAACACGGGTTTTATATTTTCTTTCTGTATTAAATATACGCACTCAATTTAGAATCACCTGTATATTAATCACAAATAAATGGAACAATACTCGAGCAAAGGGAGCGCATTTTTTTATTTTCATCTAACAGCAATTCTTAACATTTTTTAAGGAATAAGTTTATATTTCTCACGAATTAAATAAGTATTTAAAGTGGTAAGCTAGCTCTCATTTCTTATTAATTTCAATCACTTATTATATTCAGTAAATTAATTTAGATTAGACTTCATTAATTCTACTTTTTGTGTTAGAATTAATATTTATTATTAGATGCAGTAAAAATGATACCTAGTGTTTTTCCCCTTGGTTCCTCCTCTACAACTCCACACATCATCTTAATGTTTCTCTTTTTCTCAGGATCTGACTTCCAATGACGTCGTTCTTTGACTCTTCAAGCGCTCACTCTTTAAAGAATATTTAATTAGTTTTCATTTTGTCACGCTGACATCACCAATATTATCCTTGCAACATCTTATTATAAATTTACGCAAAGTAACGCCTGATTCCATTGATTATTAGTGTTAAGTTCTTTAAATTGTAATTTCATCCTGACAATAGTCACGATTTATATCTCTTGAAAAATATCAAATTTTTCAAGCTAAATGAAAGCTGATGCAATATGAAAACCTCTTTTAAACCAAAATAAAATAAAAAGAATTAAATATTCCATTTTATTCTCGAATCAGCAGAAAAAAAACACAATCAAGACGAACCTCTAAATGAAAATACTTTTTACATCGATCTCTCTAGTAGTGGACTGCAAAAAGAATAATTAGGGTTAAAAAAATTATGTAACAAAAACTTCGCTCAGTGTTACCAAAAAGCCGTTTCTAAAACAGCTTAAGGTTATTCTACAAACTAGAAATTTTATGAAAATTAAAAAAGTGTAGATTTTTTTAATAAATAATATATATTTTCTTTAAAAAAATCTACACTTTGACGAACACATCGGTACTGATTAGTTTTAAGAGTCTTTTAATATTTAATTGAAATATTAGACTCTATAATTAAATCTATCAAGAGCTAACCCCTAAACTTTGTTAAGCCACAAACGTTATAGGCTTGTCTAACTCAACCGAGTTAGATAGGCATTATATAACGCTAACTATAACTAAAGAGGTTAGCATCTGGCAATTCTCACAATAAAAAATATATATTTGCTATACTCTGCAGCGATAAGTCCTGGGCGTATCGTAATGGGAGAAGGGCATTAGTTGTGCTACGAACGGTATAGCGTTGGCTGTCTATCTAACTCGGTTATAGAGGTCAGCGGTCGCTCTGGGCGGCGTCATTAGACGCATAGATCGATGCTTTCAGTAGATTGTTCCACTCCATCAGCCGACAGTGTCCGCTGACAGATCATCTGTCTAAGGACGTCTCAATCTCGATGCTTAGTATTTTGGTATTTTTGTCCGACTATAAAAAAGTGGGGCGTCTTGTCTGTCCTTTTTTTATGTTCAACATAATGTGAATCAAAACTAAACTTTAAAATAATTCTACTTTCAGGAATTAATCTATTTAAAAATACAACATGGAAGTTCTGAAGTATATTGTTGGGTGAAACAAGAAATACTTTAAAAAAAAGTTAAAAATGGACTTAATTATTTTTTTGTTATATTGTTTTCTTAACTAAACTATTAGACCAATTTTAAATAAATTATGTATTATGGCATCAATAGGCATCTATGTATTTTTTAAAACCAAAAATACAATCTCAAATACATGAAAAATAACGACGAATTGAGACTTCCTCATTTATTCAAATTGATTAAAAATAGTTCACCACAGTTATTTCGAACAGTGCCTGCAACCACTGGACGATATGTTCCAAAAAGCAGCTTATTACACTTCGAAAGCTTTCCCGTCCACAAACAAAAACTCAAAATGACAAGGACACGAATCATTTTATCCTACAACCCTCGTAATTTATTCATAAGCATTGTGCGCGGAGCGTAGCTCTCTAAGTATTTAATGTAACGTATGTCAGTATGTCATACAAAATGAAACAATCGTGTACTGCCTTGTACCCTTCGGGCTGAAATTGGAAGATAAAGATGTGGAACGTTCGAGAATCATTTTGGAAATGTTTTATCTAGCTTATACTGTTATATCTAATAGTTTATATCTTGCTTATACTGTTACATCTTATAGTTTATATCTTGCTTATACTGGTATATCTTATAGCATATATCTAGCTTATACTGTTATATCTAATAGATTATATCTTGCTTATACTGTTACATCTTATACTTTAATTGGTTATGAGTGTACTTAACTGAAAAGGGTATACCCGTATGGTTTACTTATTGTTATGAAGAACTTTTTTATTCCCATAAGAAAGTTGTTCATAACAATACTCCTGAAATACAGAAAAATCAGCTGTTTCGTAGAATAAGTTTATTGGTCATCAACGAAATGTATAAAACAGCTGTCTTTTTATTTCGAATTAAGAGTTGGCCCCATAACAAAAGTGATTCATAATAATAAATATAGTCAACCATTTTCGGATAAGTACTTTTAAAGGTAGTCTTCGTTTAAGGGTTAGTTATTTAACGGGAAAATAATGAATGATACAATAGATACCGCTGTGGGATGCTCGTATGCTTACAAATATCATGATTATTTTTTGCGTTACAGGTTTTGGTGATGGAATTATCTCTACTGGGGCTAAATAGTGATAAATCAGCAGATGACCACTCAAGAGTTCAAAGCGGCATGCGCAAATATTCAAATCAAAAACTCAAACAACTAGAAAAAAATATATTTGGAACCACATAAGAAATACACTTTTTTAACATGAAACATTACCATACATACAGACGTTATATATGTATACTACATAAAGTTTTATCTATTATCTTTAGAATAAGCCGAGACTAGAGTATAGCAATGCTAGTTGCGCGCGACATAATCGTCAATCTGAATATAAATAAGTTTCAAACTTTGAACCCCCATTTGACCCCGATAAAGGTTGAATTTCCAAAAATCCTTTCTTAGCACAACCCTACTCTCTTTAAGAGATGTACTCTATAAATTTCATGTCTCTAGTTTATGCTATTATGCTCTACATTTATTTCTAGCAAATATTCAGTCGAAAGTCAGTAAGAACTTACTCTTTCATACATAATTAGAAATAACAAAAAATAACAACTAAATAACAATAGTAAGCTTATAATAAGCTTTCCTAATAGTCTACAAAACTAATAGAAACATTAATTTCTCCAAGCCTAACACTAAGTCAACTCATAAAGCAAGAATTATAGCTAATCTGCATTAAGCTACCCATAAAATCTTACAACCCTGACCTATAACTTTAAACAACAGCAAAAAGGCCGATTAGAAATTAATAGTATACCCCAAATTTACCGTTAACGGGCCTTCTACCAACCCTAGAATACATTATAGATCAGGCATCATAAATTTATTGCAATTTCCTTCACTAACAACTCTCAACCTTATTATCTTAGAGATAAAGCTTTAAATAGTTGTGTTCTTGCTTAGGGTTGCCAATTAAATTGATTAGCTGGTAATTCTACAAGCCAATATGAATAATTCAAGGGCTGGTCGATAATTTTGTTAACAAGAATATTTAGATCGGCATGTCTAGGACGTTTGGATGAATGAACTGAATGAACCTAAATACGATTGTACATTAGAACCGCTCGTTATAGCTATCGTATTATCTTATACCTATATTGACCAAATCTATACGTTATTAATAGCTACAGTAATAATAGCTGTCACCCGCGGCATTGCCCGCGACAAAGTAAAAAGAAATTTCAAACTGAACCCCCATTTCACTTCCTTAGGGGTTGAATTACCAAAGATCAACAGATAATACGTCCTTTAAATTTCATGACTCTAGGTTCAACGTTTAAGGTTCTGCTTTGATTTCTAGGTAATATCCGTCAGTCAGTCAGGAGTTACTCTTTTATATATATTGAAGATGGTCTATTGTTATGAGACTTTGAATTCAATATGAATACGTAAATTGTTTTCTGGATAACGTTGTTTTGTGGGTCATAACCAGTCTAATATTTGAACTGCTTTTCATTGCCAACATCATTTAAATTTTTAAAAATAGTAGAAAACTAAATATATTATTAAAATATTTTTTTAGATTATTATCTTAACCTCAAAATGTACTGCAATTCCCTAAACCTCGATTCGCTTAATCTGAAGCATTTTTTTCTCGTAATTATGACACTTTAATCGAACTTTCCCTTCCAATATCATAAAGACTCATAACCTAAATGGGGGGTATGGAAAAGTTCCCCCATTTGGTTTATAAACAAGATTGATCAGGCAATCGTGGTGGTCACCGGATTCTAGCCGATTATCCGGTATGGAAACTTTGGTAACAAGCTTTGGTTACAGTGGAAAAAGTCAGTAGGTAAACTTTGTGGCAACCTTGGTCTTACTATAAAAGTCTTTTTTCTTTTTAACGAACATAAAGGAGAAATAATCTGATATGGTAAAAAATTATGTAACTAAAAATGCATGATGTTTGGCTTCGAAATAGAGTAGGTCACAATTTTACGAATCTTTTTTACGTATGTTATGACATGTCGTGTCTTAAATTTACTAAGACACCTGCAATAGTGGTTCTATATCGGTAGTTATAGCGATTGAAATAAGTGTCATGCTATAACGTTTTTTGCTATTACGGATCCTGACATTGATTACTGATCAACTTCAATTTGATCAGACATCCGTTTGAAACCATTTGACGTCAAACACCCTAAATATGTATATATACGATGTTTGAGTCCTTGCGTTCGATATTTATATCAAAAGTATTGAGTCTTTAATAATAATCGATATATTCGGTAACGATCGATATGAGCGTTAACATCGACTCAAACTGTCAAAACGAATGATCTATAGGTACTCGTATAGAACCGTACTTGAGTAATGTTTCTATATTTGTAAAATCGAATACTTTCGAGGTGGTCTCACGTAAATTTAATATATCTCTTTCAAATATTTGGTTTTTTACGTCAATACTTTTCGAAAGCTGCGTATTAGCTTAATTTATACTTGTAAATAACTGTTGCATTTTGTTTTGTGTTCATTCATAAAATATATATTATGGTGTTATTTTTGTTTGGTTAGGAAGAAATGCGAAAAATTTGTGCCTTCATTCTTTTTAATGTTATTCAAAAATATCAAGTAAATAATAATTAAACATTTCCACCGATCAGATATTATAATAATATGATATGATTATGTTACAAAGACATAAGACAAATGCATTTAACTTAATTATTTTTAGACATTCATCTAAGCATTGTAATAAAAGCATTTCAAATAGAGAATATTTTTTGATAAATTTATGTACAAGTTTTCAACATTTCCTTCTTCTTTTCCTCCACTGCACAGGTCGGCTTCTGGCCCATTACTGGAAATTGCGTTCGGGTCTAAAGTGTCACATCTTGTCTGTTAGCATAATCTGAACGCCAGGGGCGCTAGTGAGCTCCAACGTATGCATGTTCTAGTTTTGAAATTCAATTACGTGTACTATCATTTATTGTTTCGAATATAATGTAGACATTAAATCTTGTCTATTTCATAAAGAATTAGTTTAATTTTGTGAGTTTGTTTTTGGGAAGTAATCTCTTGAACTGCTTAAGGGATTTTTGAAATTTTATCAGCTTATAATAATTTATTTAAGTCACAGTGGTTTTATTATCAGTATTTTCGTCTTCAAAATTTATTTGGTCTTTTGAATGTGTTTGATTTGAACGTCTCCTGTTTTTTTGTCAAAGCCAGCAAAGTGTCTCTGTTTAAGATTTGCCAACATCTATTAATAAGATTAATCTATACTTCTATACTAATATAATATTTTTAATAAAATTTGTATTTTTGTATGTAAAGAATTAACTATAAAACTACTGAACTGATTTATAAAAAAATATTTTGCGGTTGGAAAGCTTCATTATCACTAAGTAACATTGGCTATAAAAATTAGAGATCCGCGGGTAACGCCGCGTAGCCCAGCTTGTTCAATTCATTTCAGTTTCAATTTAGTTCAGTTCATTTATAATTGTATATCGTATGGATGTTGAAATATACGTATTAGTCTTAGGTTTCAACTAATCTTATCGAAACTCGGTACTTATAAAGATTCTACGTTTTTTTTTAAATAGACATCAGGTACATTTTATTATTGGGACATATCTCCCAAAAATAGAGAAATTGCTACAGCCATTCAAGGAATAAGTTTCTAGTATTTGTCAGTAATATAAGATTTTTACTTTAAAAACAGTATTTTAGATAGTATTTTTTGTTTTATGTACGACAAAATCTATGAAAAGGTTGTTAAAATAAATATCTGTGACCTTACTGTATCGAGCGCTAAGTGTTGTAAAATAGTTTGTGCTGGCGATGTCTAGGTACTATTCACAAAAATACAAATTTTTGAAAAATTTTGAGATGTAATAGGATATGATAGGAGCATCCAAAATATTCTACCCAAGAAATTTGACTTTAATTTATAAAATTTTAATTTTTAAAATTTAAAAAGGGGAAGCCTATGGTCAGCATTGGACGTCTTCTGGCTGATGATGATGATGATACATTCGACCACGGATACCTAACCTAAACTTTCAACAAAGACTATTCAAATATCTCTGACCATATATGTATTCCTAACACGCTTCCAATTTCATCAAAGCTTTATTTAAACCAGAGTACATTCAGTAGTCTAATTTATCGAGTTTCATCTCCTTAAAAGGCAACACTAACAGCTCAATATTAAAAAAGACCTTTTTAGAGAGGGATTTCGACAAATTTTTTAAGTCTCTATGCAGACAGAGCAATTTAAATCTCCGAATTACGGTAACAGGCAACTGACGGCATTAATATGAAATGTTTTTTGTTTCATTTTTATCAAAAATTAAATTACCAAAAGCACATGTTTTTTTTTTAAATTAAGTAGCCTATATTAGTTTTGACATACAATGACATTTATTTAATCAATGTGGAATATTGTAATGTGAGTTGCTTAGTGTAACATGAACTGCGTAGATTAAGAGTAAAAATCAATTTTATTTTGACTGGCCGGTTGGCGCAGTTAGTAGCAACCCTGCCTTCTGCGCCGCTGGTCCCGGGTTCGATCTCCGGACAGGTCAAACATTTGTGTGCATGAACATGTCTGTTTGACCTGTGTCTGGGTGTTTATTATATATATATATATATATATAAGTATGTATATATGTATTTCTAAGTATGTATATCAGTCATCAGGTTACCATAGTACAGGTTTTGCCTAGTTTGGGACCTGAAGACCTTTATGTGGATGTTGTCCATTATTATTTATTATTTATTTAATTTCACTGTTTTTAATTTAAATGAAAACAGGCCTAGAATTGATAACTGCGAATTTCAATTTTCAGTTGATGCATTCAACTATTTTTAATGTTTCACTGGCACTAGCAAATTTGTACTAGTTCTGTCAAGTTACTTGTTTCCTCAATTGGCAATCAATTTCTTTACAATCGGCAACTGTCAATAGTATCTTTTAATAGCTGCAATGCAACTGGCAATATTTAGCGATAACTATTGAAAAGTTGAATTATTCCCGTCTGCCCCACGAACATCCCCAACGCGGTGGCAGACGGTAACACTTATGGCTATCGACCCCCACATACGAGAAATAAAGGCAGACGGCTATATTTTATTACCATCTGGCACTGCGCTTAGCGGCACGATGGCATACGGTAAAAGTCTGGTCTTGCAAGAAAATTGATGGTTAATGCAACTAAAGTTGCTCTGTGTGCATAACGCTTAAGCTAGCAGGTGAAAATGGCGTTCTCCGCTTGCGACACAATCCACGTCGTGTATACCAATCAGCCACTGTGGCACTGAGGTAGCGCTCTGAGTTGCATCTGTGACGTAGTGGAAAAATTGCAGTCGAACAACTATCAAGAAGTATAAGAAACATGCTCTTTATAAAAATTTTATAAATTTAAATTCTGTATTTACTAAATATGAAAAAAGATTGTAACCATATATATAAATAAATGTTTGTTTTTTCTTGTTTAGTAAATATATCAACCATCTTAAATTTGGCAGGCGCCTATTCACCTTACTTTTTCCATTATATTCACAAACAATTTATATCGGGTACGAAAAAATATTAAACACTTTCTGAAAAAAGACTTTTTTAATTCTGTTTCAGACGTCTCTGAGAAACTGGATAGTGTTATCATATCGAATCTTATAGAATTTGTATATTTGTTTCTAAGTGATTGCTACTAATTTGTAGTAGTATTATAAGTACACTGAGAATGATTTAGTGTCATTTAACCCCTAATGCAAGAACGACACCCTGTCTCTGTCTGTCTGTCGAAATCGTCGTAGGTTTCGAACGGATGTACCGATTCTGATTATATTTTTTTGTTTTGAAAGCTGAATTAGTTGCAAGTATTCTTAGCTATACTTGATAAAAATCAGTTAAAGATGGCCACCATCACAAAATGGCGAATTACATATTGTTTTGTTGGGAGTTTTTAAAATTAATATTTTTCTTCTAAATCAAGTAAATTATTTGTATGCGACAACATTAGAAGTTATTTAATTAACATCAAGAGTTACTATTATTTAAGTTGCCATTATCATTAGAAAACTCAGCTGAAGTTAGCAAACAAAGGTTATGCAAACTCTAAGGTGGGCACAGTTGTGGCTAACTTTCCAACAAACTTTGATCATCGTCGCAGGTAAACGTATCTATACTTAGTCTAGAATAGTCTTATGGCCTAGTACGTGCGATTTAGCAAAAATCTAATGCCATTTCAATCGTACGTGAGAAATATGCCGTAAAGTTTGATATCAGAACTAAAAGTAAATAAAAAGGGGTTTTAGTTCTAAACAGGTTACTTTACTTTCTTCATAGTAACTTAAGTGTAGAAGAAGAACATAAATTTGTATTAGGTATGTACTTATTTTTACCAATATATTTTTCTTATAATCAGTTAAAATAGATTTTGTTAAAATATAATATCAGTGCGAACGACATGTATCTGTATACTCGTATTTTATTATTTATGTCCTTTTTCTATCCTTCGTTACAGATTAAATACCAGTAATACAATTAATTGGTTTCAAAACAAAAGAGGTTCTTTTTTTAAATTTATCAATATTTTTTTTCTAAATGTAACGTTTGAACTGAACTCATTAGAAAGAATCGAATATAATTATCAGTTGTTGTCATAAAGTTATTTTTTATTTAAATCAACCAGTCAAATAATTAGGTTTATAAGTAAAATCAAAATAACTGAAACATTTGTTTGCCTAATTGCAGTTGATTTTTCATTTTTATTTAAGTTTTACGCGGTTTTTTTTTTAATTTGTGTTTTGTACGGTTCCCTCATTCTTATTCTACTGAATTTAATTTCACAGTGTCAGTGTTAAGCGATTCTAATTTGACATCTGACAGATGAGGTGGTTAGTTTGCAACACTATCGTCATTTATCGAATAGCCGATTATGACTGTCATTGATCGATTACACGATGAATGGTCACTACTACGAATAATATTAATATCTTATTATATTGACCTAACGACAAAATGATCGATGCGTCTCTGCTTCAGGACTGGTAACATTTTTTTGGTCTATAAATAGATGATACATTAAGTTGAGGCTCGATCGTGACGTTTTTAATAAATATAAATTATTTAAAACGCTCATAAAGCTCGTTCACGAGTAAGAAAATTATTAGCTGTTTTAATTAAAATTTAATCTGGACAAATAATTTGCTAATTGCTTGTGCCCGATCTATTTGAGGCGATAGATTTTGTTCGCAAGATAGGGCGTTGGTTAGAGATAGAGATGGGATTAGGACTTCCGTTCCGGCTTAGTCTTGGTGCAAAGGTTAGCTATAGCCGTCTAGCGTAATGCAGCATCAATTATGAGAATAAAATCGTTATATAAGAAATATAAATATGATATGAAAATTAATCAATTTTCTTACATAAAAATTACAAATGGGTTTTCACGCTTACGCTGAAATAATTGCGTCTCTGTCTGTGTATTTATTGCAAAACTACTGCTGTTTGATGTTGCTGTTTTTGTCCTGAATAAATGAAACAAATAAATGTAACTATTATTTATATGTACGAGGAAATATTAAGCTTCTTTTAACCGACCTACTGGTTAATTCTCAGCTACCACAGTACTTTAAGCAGTCTCTATGTGGTTTTATTGGCTCCCGGGCAGATGTGATAAATAGTCTGTCCTCGCGAATGGCCGGCTCTTCTATAAAATTAACGTCACTCGCTACCGAATTGATGGTAGTTCTCTTTCAATTCAGGTCAATTGTTTAAAGTTTTAAGTGCTCCGGTAAACTTGTTTCGTGGATGTTTATCTGTCATTAATCTAGTCGCTCTGGCGGAAAACTTACTTGAGATCTTCTGAGAATAATTATTAATATAAAGCATAT
Organism: Ligdia adustata; assembly: GCA_947049295.1. NCBI lineage: Eukaryota > Metazoa > Arthropoda > Insecta > Lepidoptera > Geometridae > Ligdia > Ligdia adustata. Next base: position 2,433,414 of record OX346229.1, on the reverse strand, counting down.
TAAAATGTATGCATCTTTAAGGATACGAACGTCTTCTTGTAAAACCCTGAAGATATCATTGGAATGAAATAGTAGTTCAACAACTGCAATCATTACCTGCGTGTATTTTTTAAATAAATTTAACCATTCGTGAAATAAATTTTACCGTTTTCAATTCTTATTTTTTTTTCCAGCGTTTTGACTTAGAAACCAAACTACAAGAACTAATTAGATTAAATCAAAATGGGGATACTTGTGAACAATTTTTAAACATAAATAGTTATTCAAATCGGTGCAGCTGTCGCTTTTAATGAAACTAAAAGTCACAAGCATAAAAAAAAACTGTCAACTTAAGTACATCCTCCCTATTTTGAAAATCTGTAAATAATTTGCAGTCATGGATACAAGAGCACAAATTAATCTATTTGCAGACGAAATCGCAAAAAAAAATTACGTTAAGCGTATTAAAATATAATTTGCCTAAAATATGCACAAAACGTCCCCAACTTCACTTAACGCAGGTGCAGTTTTGATCTCAACAAAACAACAACAAAGTTAATTAACACTCTTAATTAAAAGCAGAAAACACACTTTCAGATCCTCATCCTAGTCTTACCTCGCAAACTCTTGGACACTATGCAAGTAGCCTAGATAGGTAATTTTCATCGATGTAGAACATAATAGTAGTATGTTTTATGAACCCAGAATCATCTTACTACTGAACAGGAGTGTGTGACCCATAGTCAAAATAGCACGTTAGGATTTTCATGGTATATTGTGACTCTTCGAAAAGCAGTATTTTAATTATTATTTTTGGAGTGTTACAAACACATGTTTCATTTCGCACGCTTAAGCTGTCTGGGATTTGAAAATAGACGAAACTAAATACATACTATGCAAATAGTAATCATAAATGTAAACTTTAGTTATTATCATGATTATCAATGTATAGCTTTCTACTATTGAACATTTTTACTAACCACGCTATTTTAACCACGCTGGATTAAATGCAGTTTAATTCTGTATTAAGTTTCTTGGATAAGCAGGTTTTCTGACGCTGATTTCTCTTTTTAAATACGAGGTATATCCAGTTAACAGTTATTGGATTATTTACGAATTTACGTTTGAATTATTCAACGATCACTTCTAGACTAGACTTAGGTCGCCAGACCGAACATTGAACAACCAACTTGTTGGAATAATCATAGCGGAACGGAGTTATGACTAAATTCTAACATCATTTATACGAGTTTACTAGCTGCACCTTGGTGTTACTCGCAGATGTGATTTTCCCACGGGAACACTGCAGTCTTTCGGCATGAAAAAAAATCTAACTTAAGCCGTTCTGGTGTCAAATTTAATCAAAATTTATTCAGCTGTTTAAGCATGAAGAAGTGACAAATAAAAACACACACATTACAAACTTTCGCTCTTATTATATTAGTGGAAAGTGTGATGAAGTGGGATGTGATTTTTTTTTACCTAGAGCTTATGTTTTTTCGTATACAAAACTAACACGTGTTTGGTTCATTTTGTTTAAAAATACGAGTTTAAGTGTACCTGGTAGTTCATTAGGAAAAGTCCAACTATAGTTTCGTTCACATTCGGTGAACTTCGTCAGGGATGATATGAGTCGTTCGTGTCCGCTCGCACTGCACATAGTTGGACCTTTCCAACAATCAGGTCCACGAAAACTCTTTTTGTTAAACAAAATGAGTTTAAAATTAGTCTAGTAATATTTTAGGTCGACGTTCCCACCTAGTCTAGTGACCTAGGTTGTAGGCAAGTCACGTTTCCATCATAGATCGAGAGTATCCTGTAGGGACTAACGAGTGGATTTCGGTATATCCCGGATGGATCTAGGTTGTAATACATGTTTGATAGCCGGGGAGATCGATCGGGAACACTCTGTATGGATTAACAGAGGATTTATTGAGTACAGAATTCGTATAGAGTTTTAGATACTGAGCAATACTGCTTTAGCTTTTACTAATTCAGAAATATGTTTTAATTACTCGTAGTGGTCCCGTCTCGGATTCGGACAGGTGGACATTTATTACTCTTTCGTAGATATCGATCTGTACAATACTCGTATTGTATAACATATATTTTCTTCTATCATTAATACTTCCCGCAGCACATGCGATGTAAGATATTATTTGTAATTTTTTTTTGCCTTTAGGTTTTAGTGGAGATTTCTCAGGATCTCTAAGTTTTTTCTAGTAATAAATATAACCCCAGTTACTCAGTGATATTGTAGATCTCTAACAGCATTTTTTTCAAATATTTATATTATTAGCGTAGATGAGATGAGATGAGAGATTACGACATTCAGGGTTTTTTGATAAACAGGTTTTTTTTTCTTGTAACTTGGCAATGTATGCGGGAGCAAGGAATGCTAAATTAGCATTTACAAGCATGCGATGCAAAAGTTCCCCGCGTGATTCCTTCCTTCCTCAGTCATCCTCCGCCCGCCGCACAATACACTATCTACTTGAAATATTTAAATAATATTTTTGACATACAAAATGTTCAGAATTTGCAGTTTGTATGACTCTAAATAGAGTAACTGGAGGCGATATCGTGACTTACAACACATAATAATACTAGTTGGTCATATACTTGTGTACACGTAGATAATAATCATCACTCCACAATACGTTTTACACGAACCATCAATCCTCAACCACGAACAGGACAAGCGGCATACATATTACACGATGTACGTATATAAATCTAACTTTACTGCCGTTATCAGGATTCACTTGAAGTTATTTATAGCATCAATATGTTTTGTAAAGCCTCGCTGACAATTTGTGGATAGTTAATGTAATTAAATGCCATTTGTATTTGAGAACACGACCTGGAATTGTTTGACTTTGAAGGGTCCTACAGTTGAATTTGTGTAGCGCATCGGGTCAATAAAAGCGGCGTTAAAGGTGACATTATCAAAATAAATATAGCATCAATTACAATTATTGTAACGAATTTTTTTATTTTTAACACGAACGAGAATAAATGCTTTGAAAACCGGTATAATAAGGTGGTAGGCATTAGTACCTAAAACCGATCTTTCCCAACAATCTTTCTTGGAATGGAAGATATAAATTGTTGGTAAATCTAGCTATATCTAGCCCACAACGTATAAGCATTGCCATTTAACGTAGTATTGTGGCTAGCAACTAGGCACGCTGCTCTCTGGTGATGAGTTAGAGCATTCGGATTATCTGTAGATCTTAAATGGTCTATAGGTAATCCATCTGCAAATTTTTTGCTGTTGGAGTTAGTCATTTTGTTTTTCGTAAAAGCACTTGCCCCGTTTTATATTATCATCTTCAGCCTATTTCTATAGTAAATATGTACGAGTAGAAGCGTGTTTGTTAAAAGTATACTAAGCCAAAAGGGGTGCTGGTTTACAGCGAATTTCATTATGTCCATGGCTGAATAAACTTCACCAAAACTCACTTCATTCAATTCAACTTGTCAGGCAGGTCGACTAGACCTCTGACAGTCCTTCTGGATGGAGTGAGTATTGTGCAGCAAGAGACAACTACGTTTCTGGGGTTCCATATCGATAGTGGTCTAAAATGGAACGTTCATATAGATAGCCTGTGCGGGAAGCTGGGGAGTGCGTGCTTCGCGCTGTGCCGGGTGGCTAGAGTGGTGCCACGCGAGGTGGCGCGATCGTGCTACTTCGCGACGGTCCACTCTCTGCTGGAGTATGGCGCTGAGCTATGGGCTCGAGCCGCGGACCGGGAGCGCGCGTTCCGCATGCAGAAGCGGGCTGTTAGATGCATAGCGCGCGCTGCCTGGGATGCCCCGGCTCGACCGATATTTCAAATGCTGGGCATCATGACGCTGCCAGCCATCCTGATTTATCAGGTGGCTGTGTACGCACGCATGAATCTCGCCAAATACACTGAGCTAGCTGCGAGGCACCGTTACCCCATGCGTCACGGACTCCAGATCGCCAACCTTCCGCGTCGCTTGGAGAAGTCTGCGAAACTTACGCACGTCATGGGTCCGACTGTATATAACAAACTGCCTGCAAACATTATTGCATCCGTGAGCCTACCAGCTTTCAAAATGAAGCTCAAACGTTGGCTCATTCAAGAGTCATTTTATGACTTCGAGGAATTTATCCCTAAAATTAGGTGAAGTAATGTATCGATATTTATTTTATCAACTATTATTATTTTGAGTGACATACGAATTTATTCAAGGAATTGATTACTTTTTTTTTTTTTTGATACTTTAATATTTTACTGTTCGAATGTTATTATTTTTATTCTAAAGCTATGTAACGTTAGTACATGATGTGTACTTGTTATATTGTAGTATTCTATATTTGACATGTAATTTGTAACAATTACCAATAAATGAACTTGAACTTGAACTTAAATAAGCAGTAATCGTTGCAATAAGCAGGTTTCTGTCAGATGTATTGTTCTTGCATCTCAACCATTAGTACTCCTAGATTTATGCAAAGCAAATATAACCAAGCTAACTAACAACATTGTATAAAACAATACCAATAGCAAGCACATGTACATACTTATAGCTCTCCGACACGCGTTAAAAAATTCAAACTATCAGGTAAAGAGCAACAAAAATCCCCTATTGTAAATAATATCGCTCGCGTCTGGGTCCACCCTCTAATATCCATAACCGAAATGAAAAAGGCAACCACAGCCCGCCTTCCAAAAATAAATTCGAAATATTACCCCGTTCTAGGGCGATTTACCGTCCCGTCCGCCGGCGTCCGGCTATATTCGCTTTTATCCGGTCTGATCCGGATCCAGCGAGTTTTCGAAAAAGCTGGTGAAAGGTTGGCGGCGTCTGCTGCGGCTAATCCTTTTTGAGATGGTGTGACGCAGTTAAAAAGTTGTGAAATAATTTATAAGGAAGCCAAATTACACTGCTGCAGAATTAAAAAATAAATGTACGGTTTAAAGTCTGGCAGAACTTGTTTTTGTTTGCAAGCGCATCGTGCAGCGTATTGGTACTGGAAAACAGGTCAGAGTTTTAAGTAATGTTTGCAAAATATCGTACATATCTGTATTTTTTTTATTTGTTATTAGATGGGGATTTCCGTTCGAAGGTATGTCCGCCTTAAAAATAGGAAGATATGAGAAGAAGTTTGCTATAGCTCTGATTTACTTACTCATTTTAATTATAAAAACATGCGTTCTTAATCACAAACAGGAGCTATAATATGAAACGTACTACCATATTCCTAACAACGTATTCCTAGAGTATCTACTTCAAATCACAAACGGAAGCATTTTGATGGTATTCAATTGTGTGACGTCATTACAAACACAAGCCTCGGTCGTGATTACACGTCGCCAACAAATAGATCAGTAATTTGAATACAAAATTATCAAACATACTAATAGTAACGCTTTTTAACCCCCGACTCATTTAAGTATGTATGTGTGTGTGTGTGTGTGTGTGTGTGTGTGTCTGTCTGTGACATCGTAGCTCCTGGATGACAAATGAACCAATTTTGGATTAGTTTTTTTTGTTTAAAAATCGGCTCCACCACATAATGGCGGATTACATATTGTTTCACAACTACCTAAATATAGGTATGAAATGAAAAAAATACAATATAAATATTTATCCAAGATGGCTGCCACCACAAATGTCGGGGGTTTTTTGCCTGACTATTTTTCCTTGTATCTAAAATACATGCAATTAATGCAGTGTTCCTGTGTTATAATAATTTTTTTTGCGTGTATCAGCGCGAGGCGCATCTATTTTTTTTATCCAACACAGCTAGACATTTGACCACAAACTCGCACGACCATGGAAGAAGCAACACTGTAGGCCTAGATGTAGCATGCCTAGACTGGTATACACTGGCTCTCTAGCAAGGATGCCGGAACGCACCGTTAGGTTCCTGCCAACAGATTATTCAACTTGAGGGTAGTAGACGAGCATTAGTAAACGCCTATGCTATGGTTTCCTCACGATACGTTTCTTCACTGGTAGCTCAGGCTCTTTTTGCTTATTTCGTGAGCTCGAACCTTGTACCTCTTACACGGCAATCGATCCCACTAACCACGCGACCATCATCGCTAGAAAAAAAATACTAAGAACAGACATATTAATATACTAATTTAACATATAATATTATACATATGAATCTTGAAACTATTTTCAAGAAATTAGACTTTCAATTGTATATCATGTTTATAAGCTTACCTCTTACTCTCTTCACAATATAACTCATTATGGTTCGGATTACAATCCACGGTAAATGTTTTGTAATCACAAATCAGAATGCCTTTAATCCTAACAGTACCACCCCACCGCACACAAAATTAATAATGAGTAAATAGGAACAGAGCGAGCATTTACTTTGAATATGTACATCCAACGTTTGTTTGATTGTATTGTATTGTAGTCTGTATGTATTTATCTAATTTTAGTAAAGTAAGTTATTGTGTTATTGATCTGTTTGGTAAAACTAGGAAACTTGTTTGTAGTGTATCTCGAATTATGTTCTAGTTTGTAGCGTAAAAGATACAAGAAAAAAAAAAAGGTCTGTTTTACAGAGTGTTTTACAGGCTAATGAATGAATGAATGAATAAACTCTTTATTGCAGATACACAAACATCAAATATACAGGAAAAACCTTACATCTAGTGTCACAAGTGGCGGCCTTATCGCTAAAAGCGATCTCTTCCAGGCAACCTTAGGATGGAGATAATTTGCAAAATAAAATAGCACAGGACGGGGTATAAAATAAAGAATATAAAAATTGTAAGACTAAAAATAAACGATTAACAGCAGAAGAGAGAGAAAAAACAAAAAATAAATAAATACAGACAGCAGAAAACAGACGATCTTTGGCCAGACAGTAGCTAAATAGAACTCCTAGCAGCAGTATACTAATCCGAAAGTGGTCACTATACACAGGCTGTGTATAGTGACCTTTCACTTCACTTTAAGGAACAACTTTCACTATAAAACAAACTCGGGACTCGAGAAAATAAAACAGCTGTTATACATTAACTGTGTATAAATTTTGTCGACAACCGATGAAGTTTTTGTATCGAAAAGCGGTTTTTTTCTTCTAGAATCGAAGGTTGGTCCCGTAATATAAGTTGTTCGTTTTGGAGAGTATAGTGACACCCTTTTGACTAAGTACACTCTTAACCGATAACCCTGTAAACACGCGGCTTTCCACTAAATATCAAAATAGCCAGTCCAGTAAATGTCCGCCCGTGGAAACTATTACCTGTACAGTCGGCATTGGGAGTGCATTGAATCTGATCATTAGTCATGGAAGCTTGCCGGATGATCCGGCTCGATTGAGCGCTTGTTATTAGTACGCGGGCTCGCCATATAGCGTGATACTACATACTATGATACTATATACTTATAACTTATAAGCATATACATAGCACGGGCTTTGAATTTTCAGTTTTACTTCAGTAACACGGCAATTTTTATTACTGATGTAAAAACTTACAGCTGCCCGTAGAAGAATAATTCATTTATCGTTTTTAATACTGCTAGTAAGACTAGTAATAAGAGCTTTTGATTGACAACATTGAAAATTCGAATACATATTTCTAATTTAATTCGCGTCGTTGATTGCGTAACTCTTTTTGCCATTTCGAGTTTGTATTTCGTTATTCTCTATCCCTGGAATAAATGCCCTGGACTCTAGTTAGTAACTTTGTGTATTATAATATCTAGGTACATACTAGAAGTACTTTCTTGAACAGTTTTTTGATGCGTTATAGTAATATTTTGACAACTGCTTAGCCAATATAGTTCAATTTCAAATAATTAATTAGAAGTTGAGTGTCGCAGGATAAAGCCAAACTGTAATTAAAATTAACCTGGAATAGTACCGCACCTAATTCCTTTTTCGTTTTCTAAATCATATAATAATAAAATTAAGGCACCACCTTCAAAGTTTGCCCAAATGTTTTAAAAGTTCACTGCGTTTGCCAGCGAGACCCAATAAAACAGGAAAAATAGATACAAAAGTGTAGCTAATTAATCTAACTGTGCCATTAAAGTAAATGGCGCGATGCCTGCGCCCGGTTTCACCCGCCTCGGCCCGGGTTAATGTGTTTATTTTCAAATTATCTGACACTAGCTGCTGAAAAAGGTTTAAGTCTATGGGTAAATAGAAAGTTTGAAAATAAGACTTTCTTTAGAGACTTGAAGAACGAGCTGGTGGTCAAATGCCTTGAACTAAAATAGTAACGTGTCATATATTTATCGGGTTTTTTTATGAATGGGGATTATGGGGAATCCTTTTTACAGATACTCTGGGCATGACTACTTAGAATTACGTCGTACTCTCTCAAGCGCCTCTAGACTTTTACTTACACGTACAAACTTATTTTTAGTTACAGCGTCTATTTTTATGAATATTTTTTATTTCATTCAAACTCTCTATTCAGTGTTATTTTAATATTTTTATGATTAGGACCAATGCAGTGAATAGAACCAAGCCATTCAAATAATGTTTTGTTAAATATACAGGAATCGGTACTTAGAGGAACAATAAAATACTATCGCGTTATATTTCAAACTGAAGAAAACCAGTTCAACTTTATCTTGATTATGATTTGAGCAGTCAAATACCCTAATAATATATCATACTATCAACTTCACCTTATGCAGTTACTAAATCAAAAAAGCTCATCAGTCGTATAATTTCGAAAATCATCGCGTAATTAAAATTCGGAAGGATACAAATCAGCAACAACACTTCCAATCGCCGCCTCATTCCAGCGTCTCCCTCGCGGATAAAAGTCAGTTTTTTGATTAAATTAATGAAAATACATCGTCTCTCTCGTCTCGCTTTCATTTCCAGTATTTCCCAGTGTATATTACCGGTAATTAATCATAGGAAAGTTAATTAAAGTGCGCGTTCCGCAGCTGCCGGCGCACCGGGTGACGTAAGGCAGTAGTTTGTACTGCGCATTCAATGACATTCTGAGTGGGTAGTTGCAGGATTACGAGTCTAATTAGGAACAAGCAGATAGCAAGCGATTTTAAAAAACCAGACTGCAAAAACTTTACTCTATACCTTACGAGTAAAATCGCAGGATGTAACCAATATAGCCATCTGATTATAAACAGGATAGGTTCCTGTTTATCACAAATCAAATTAAAATCGGTCGGCCGGTGTAGACTCTAGAGTGTCAGATGTTTGAACTCACATTCGAAAAACGTAACCTTTTTTTGGGTAGTCTAGTAATAAGTGGATTTTACATGTTTTTTAGCAGATACATAGTCTGGCTTCAACACGTTCACCATCATATTATCCAGTCAAGGCCGCGGAAGGTTAAGAGAGTGGCACACCTCAATACTAGCATTATCTCTGGCTATACCTTCATTCCGCTGCTGCAAAGTATTTTGACATAGCAGCCCAATTGAAGATTTGGAGTTCAATAGCAATGTCTCTATAGAACATAGATTTAATGAAAAAAAAAACGTAGTAAATCAGCCCATCCTGGCTGCCTGTTGGCATGACTACTGGGTAACTCCGCATCGATAGAGCGGGCAGTGAACGCCCTTGGGGAGGGCAAGACGTGTAATAAGGTCTTGGCTTTTAACACCGCTTGGTGGAAACGAGTAACGTCCTATCACATTTTGATGTTGCGCAAACTGCCGATTTTCGCAGACTGCGCTTCCAACCGCTAGTTCAGCGTATCGTTTATTAGCACTATATTGTAAAATGAATGGACTATTGAAAACCGGTGGATCGTTGAATCTAGTAAGAGAATCGCAGAAATTGTATGTAATATTTTAAACTGTAGCTGGATAATAATTGCAAATACCGAAGACTTTAACAGCAATTGTTCAGCAAGAAGCCAGTTTTTCAAATATTAAGGTTATTTTTAAAATAGCTAAATTCTTAAAGCCTGTAATCTATCAATATTAAAAGCCATTTAAATCGGCGTGTAGGCCTAAATTCGTGCAAATTAATAGCAAGTCGGTAGCAGGTACGTGACATTATCTCAAATGGACACAGTAAAAGTATAAGCAGTAATCCTCATTTTTTGGAGATCAAATGCCAGTCCAAATGTTAGGATGTATAAGCATTAGCATTCAGGATGGTAATTCTGCTAGTATACTAGGTTCGCTGCCCTCTGGTAGTGGGTACGTGCATTTGGATTATCTGTAGAAATTTAGCGGTATGTCGGGGATAGTGCATAATTTTGGCCTACTTATGTCGATTAGCTCATTCTATAGTCGTATTACAGGTAAAAGTAAAGTTAAAAATAGTGCTTACTAAACATAATTTTATAAGATATGTGGTTGTTATGAAAGTAAAATTAATTAATTACTTAATTAAGGTCAATGGTAAAAGAGGCATATATACGATTGTTAGATATACATAGTTAATGGTAATCAACAAGCATCGTTAAAAAGGTAGTTATATAAATAGGATTTTCTATTAACTTCGATTATATCCATGCAGAGCAATAGATGCAGCAGGGGTAAAAACTTAAAGACTCCTCCAGCATCTTGTTGAGTAAGGGTCAGTTTGTGACAGAAAGCTATTATGTACAAATAAAACTTCTCAATTTGTAGTTTCAAGAATATTTTTGTTGCAATAAAAAAAAACTTGTAGTTTTTACAAATAGCATAACCATAAACGTAGGCGACAGCTAGAATGTTCTATGGAAATGCTTCTACAATAGGCCATTTAACTTGATTTACTGATATCACAATTAGCTGGTATACATTACGTCGCCGCGTGATTACGAGCGTGGAGCCTAATTGATGAGATAAACGGAAGACGGATTGCTGAGTTGTTTTTACGGGTAACTGTATTGTTTTGAGTTTATGCATGGCTTCAAGTGTGTGATAAGTTGTTTAATTGCTTTTTATGGCTCATTTAACGCTCGTTTATATGCCAATTATTTGAGTAGGTACAGTAAGATTTTACTTAACATTAAAGAGAATTATAATATATTTTTATGCGAAAATCTAATATTATTTTATGGAAGAATTGGACTGACTTTTTGGTAGCAATCGTAAATGCGTTGTTTTGATTTTGTTGACTCGCCTTCGCCTCAACTCTTTAATAAAGTTGTGCTATTAAGTGCGAAGGTTTGTGAAATTCTTTCTATATGGTTTCATGAGTGACAATGAAACACGTACAATAATTCCATTAATATGTATAGATGACAAATACAGTAGCTAAACAACTTCAGAAGCCAAATTAATACAATGATAAATAATAAATAGATCCAGACGAGCAGAAACTGCATAGAAAACTATACTAAGTAATAAAGAGAGCTTCTTCGGCCACGTACAAGCTAAAAATCATGCATATGTTTCTTGTTTTCTCTAAAACTTTTAAAAACCCCTGTCACTTGTTGTGGCCGCCATCTTGGATTCGAAATAAAAATAATGGTATAGTATTCTGCCAGTCAAACCTTTTCAATTCATACCCATATTGATGGAGTAAAAAATTAGTACTATGCCATTTTGTGGCGCCATCTAGAACACACCCGACTAATACCACCTTTCATACAAAAAAATAAAAACAGAATTAAAATCGGTCCATCCGTTTGGGAGCTACGATGCCACAGACAGATAGACAACACACACGCCCATAAGTTTTTGCGTCGGTGTTCAAAACCAAACAAATATAAAAGACTGGAAACCTTAACTGAAGTAAATGCTCAGTAAAGTTAGCACATGTTTGCAAATAAGCTACCGTCATCTCATATCTTTATATACTACGTCGATAATGTGTCACCACGTTATGTGGTATATAGCTGCCTATTATATAGCTGTTACGTAACACATCTAAACGCTTAGCACAGCCCACGGAATCTGAAATGAGTTCCGCAATGCCATAACGTTTAAGTGTTTTAGAGGCGAAACATTAGCACTGAGATTCCATACAAAATACTGTCACTTCTAATTTGCCTCCCTTAAGAAAATGATTTTGTTTTCAAAACAATCTTTAAAAAATGACTACAAGCGTGACTGTTCTCACTTATTAAGGAATAAGTGAGAACAGTCAACATAAAACTTAATTCTTGAAGAAGAAATCGTTTTAGGTGATAAGGCCACACAATGTACAATGAATGTATTTTTATATCGCAAAGATATCTGAACACATACAACCAACAAAAAAAACTGATTGAGAACGTCCTCCTATTTTGAAGTCTGTTAAAAATTGCTCATAGATGACGGATTTTCTTCTGTAAACCATTATTTATTACAAAAAGCTAAACTGGTCATCATGAAGAAGATCTATAATCTACATCATAAATTATGATTATACCTATTCTATATTCAAAAGTCAGCTTTAAAATTGGAGCTACGTTTGTATGGAATCTCAAAGCTAGCGTCCCCCTTAAGTGTTATTAACAAGCACCACATTGTTAAAAGTATCTTGGAAATAAAATGAGATGTCTTGATGGTAACCTTTATGTTCTGACACGGTTGCCGGTAATTGTGTAACCTCAATGTTTGCCTTCTTTGAACTTCGATTATTTTGCCGTAAAAATTGTTACGTTTCGCTTCCCTGAGATAAACACTTTTGGTGTTTATACAAAAGCTCAACATCGAATGTATTCGTACTAGTGACCAAATAATGATTTAAATATCATTGAATAGGTATCTTTTTGACAAAAAAAAACTTTTAACATTATAAAAATTAAAATAGTCTCTATATTTGTTAAAGAAATAAAGGACAATAACATTTATATGGTTATATATATAAACAAAGTATAAATATATGTTTTTTTAAGATGTGATAATAGTTGTTTCTAAAATGTATGGAGTCAGGACAGTGTACATGATACCATAAATACGCTAGGGACTATTAATGTTTAATATATTGACTAAATTCAAAATAACGTAACTTATCGCAGCGTACAAAATAAATTTCGAACCAAAATATTTCCATGTTATTTACGCAAAAAAGTGATATACGCGTTTATGTTATGTCGATTTTGACATTTGTGATAGGCAGTAATATTATCATTAGACCAATGTAACCATTGGAATCAGCTAGGATACATACATTTACCAGATTTGCCATAATTCTACTACAATTTACAGAATTTAGATATTTTTGTACACAATGGAGGAGGCGACTGACGCATAATTCATTAAAACACAATATTAACCACATCTTATTAATTTTTTGGTAGACGTACACCATCCTGGCCGAAAATTTATACAAGATTTTTATGACAAAGAGGTATTGAATTAACCGACTCGGTTAACATTCGATTTCACAACTTTATACGATAGAAAAACTGTGCTGCGAGACTTGTGCATTTTTGTACATGTAATGTTTTCGACGAGATTTTTTTTTCTTAAATACGGCACTTGTAAGATAAAAAACGAAGATACAATATTAACAGTAAAATAATATTCGTTATAAATCCTATTATTAGATACCAGTAAATAACCGCTGGTGCAAAACAGAATAAAGATACCGCCATCAGCAGTTAATGTGTGAAGTCGTTAAAGATTCCAGATAAGCAGCGGTGGCGCCGTTAACGGCTGGTTTAGTGCCCAGTTTGGGAACTAAACTTCGATTTAGAACCAGTAACCGGAGTCGAAGAGGCGGGCTTAAGAGTTTTTAAGTAACTCTCTTGTACTTGAGTCTTATGCGAACCGTTTTAAGCCAGGCATGAAACTCTGGTTTTATAAAATCCTAAAAGCTTTGTTGCAATAGAAATCCTTCGTTAGATTTTCTTAGAAATTCAACATTCAAAGAATTAAATTTAAGAATTAAATTCAAACATTGTGAGAATTCAACATTATAGAACACAACGTTTTTGGCAATTCAACATTTTAAGATTCAATGTTTTAGTGTTTTCAAACTTACAAGAACTAAACATTTTGGCAGATGCAACTTTCTAGGCCTGAAAGAGGTTTTCGAAACGTAATAACGCACAGTGAAGAGTTTATTGTATAGAAATATGTGTAGGCAATATAGTACTGGCTATATTGGATCGCTAAAAGCAATGTATTCCCGGTTACATTAGGTTAGGGATAATTTACTAGTATAAATATGGTATAGGAATATAGGATTTATAGCCAGGACAAGGAGAGAAACGGACAAAAGAATGATTTAGAACTAGAAACACATTCGTTTTATAAGATTGTGATGTCATGTTACGTTCACACTTTTTTTTATTGCAGATGTTCTTTAAAAGAACTATAGAAGCAAACGTATAATCTGGGTCTTTTCAAGTCAGCCGCGACTGAATTGTTTTCTTCTAGGCAAGCGCGCTACATCTTGGGTCGTATCGTCACTTTACATCATGCGACTTTCGATGACAAGCAAGTCTAGTTACAACATATTTTTTTCTATAAATCAAAAACTGTTCCATTTCTTTCACAAAACTAATTTCATAGAAATAATAAGATTCGGACGGTTTTTCAATTCTTGGAATCTTTTTTTGTGTCCACCAATTAGTCAAAGACACCAGATCCATTTGGAAAGTTCTTCATTAGTGCGAAACGGTTTTAGAAAATATATATATTTTTTTTTAAATAATAGTCGATAGGCTTGCTCTTGACCGCATCTCACCTGATGTAAAGTAACGATGCGGTCTAGGATGTAGCGCGCTTGCCTAGAAGAAACCGATTCACTCGCGATTTGAAGAGACCGAGATTATAGCTATCGGGAAATAGAGAACTTGGCAGCGAATTCCACAACCTGGCAGTTCGCACAATAAATGTAGACTAACGTATGATTCCATTACACTCAAACTTTTTATCTAAATCAAACTAGTAGTTATTTTACTAAATCGAAATGGCAAAAGAAGATAAGCCACTGCCGAAACGAAATTCATCTTTAGTTACTCTTAAAGTTCCACAAAGTTGTATTTCTTATCCCATTAGTTCCTTAATACAAAATATTGCAACAAAACCGGATAAAAGGAGACAAACTGGCATGATAATACGTATTTTTATTCTATTCGCCATTTTAGTAAATTTTGTTCAAAGCGTGGCAAAACGCCAACGTTTGTCACTTTGAAACACGATTACGCGTTGGATGACACCAATTTTGCAATTTTTGTAATTTTTTCGCATTTATTATACGACCAAGAATTATGCTGACTTGTAAATTGACCTAATTTCTGTGATGAAACGTTAATTCTGAGCGCGAAGCTTTTTTTGTTTGGTGAATAATAAATTGATTGTAGATCAGCCATATTTTTGTGTACCATATTCTTAATTGAAATTTATGTTATGTTATGATAATTTGGTTGGGTTTTGAGTGAATTATAGGAATAGATAGATAAACAACTCTTTATTCAAAAACCAGCTTAACAATAAATAAACATAGACAAAAAAGTAAACATATTCTAGTTTTTAAATGGCGGCCTTATCGCTTAAAGCGATCTCTTCCAGGCAACCAACCACGTACAGGATAATTACATATTAAAGAGGCCTTAAAATATTTAATATAATATAAGGAATAATTTAGAACCAACGTGGAGGCCAAGTACGAGTATGCTATTAGGATTGAGTCAAAATTGTGCATTTTGTGATCGATTTAGATAGACCATAGATATGAACCCTGTTCTATTCCATGTCTTAAAATATATTAATGACACAAAAAAAATCATATCGAATTGATGTCTAAAATTTTTTTCCATCGAACAAAGAAATTAACACAATATGAATAGCAAACTCGGGCCATTATTACGTAGCTTCATAATTTTATTAAAATAAGCCAATAATTGATTATTCAAATACGTATTCGACCAACAAAAAGTACAATTATTATCACATTGACATAGAAGTAAATGACAAGCTTTATATTATTTAACTCAAGCCGTTTTTTATTCGCATTCTACTGAGCCTTCATAAAAAACGGTTGGAAATACATCAGAAAATCAAATCAATTTAAATATTAAAAGCGACAACCTCCAATTTATCTTCCACGAATGCCCTCAATAATTTATAGGCGTGTTCTTAAAATCCTCTGGATTTGGAGACAAAAAAATAAAAATCTCTGCCTTAAATAGCACAAACAAACGCGAGTGACAACGGTGCCCCCTTTCCCACTCCCTTACCCTTACCGCTTTGAAGCAAGGAATTTGTAACTCAACATTTTGCGCTACTTGAAAGCCCGCTAACTTATTTCTGGCCAGCGTGTAATCTGAGTTTGTCCTAATTTTCTTTTGTCTATCAGATTGTATATGTTTTATGTTGATATCAGAGTGTGTATGTTTTGTATGTCTAATTAAACTCAGTCTAAAAATTACATAGTCTTGTACTGATCGCGTTTCGAAACATATTAGTATTAACTAGCCGGTTGGCGCAGTTGGTAGCAACCCTGCCTTCTGCGCCGCTGATCCCTGGTTCGATCCCCGGACAGGTCAAACATTTGTGTGCATGAACATGTCTGTTTGACCTGTGTCTGGGTGTTTATTGTATATATAAGTATGTATATATGACTGATATAAGTACTTAGTAATCTAAGTACGTATATCAGTCTTCAGGTTACCATAGCACAGGCTTTGCCTAGTTTGGAACTTGAAGACCTTTGTGTGGATGTTGTCCCACATTATTATTATTATTTTATATTTTTTTACTCTCTCGTCTGTATGAAAGACGAGGATATAAATATTTTCACGGGCTTTTGGCCAAAGCGAAAATACTTTAAAACTACAATTATTGATTAATTGAAAGAAATTTCCGAACAATACGACAGGTATTCAAAATGACAGCTTTTTGGTGTGATATAAAAATATGTTTGCTTCTGTCGAGTGTAGATAGACTTGTGAATAAGGAGTGTGGTATTACGCCTGTGGTGGAGAGTATTATTGGAACTGTCTTGATTGTATTTACTTTCCATTGAGTTTGCAGTTGTATTGCCAGATCAGTGTATTTTTAGATTTTTTCAGTGTGTGTAGATGCAAGATTGTGTGTTTTAGGAATAGCTATGTCTACAAGGTATACTAATTTATTTTGTTTATCATGTAGGGTAATGTCTGGACGGTTGCAAGGAATGGTTTTGTCGGTTATGATAGTTCTGTCCTAGTAAAGTTTGTATTCTGGCGAATCATGTATGATTTCAGGTGTGTACTTGTAATATGGTGATTTTTCTTGTATGAATTTGTATTTGATGGCTAAATACTGGTGGATGATATGAGTAGCTGCAACTTGGTCGTGACGGTGTTTATAATCGGTTTGTGTGATAGTCCTACAAGCGCCAGTTATGTGTTGAATTGTTTCAGAGCTGCTATGACAGTGCCGGTACAAGTCTGTAGGTACATTATTGTCGCGTATTATGTATTTTCTGTAGTTTTGTGTGTCTATTATCTGATCCTGTATAGCTATGAGAAAACCTTCTGTTTCCGGGAACAGTTCACCTGACTTGAGCCACGCGTTCGACGCTATTTTGTCGACATTTGGGTCCAACAAGCCACGACGATGTCGTCCGTGTAAAGATTTCTGTAGCCAAGTACTGAGTTTTTGTGAGTCTGGTGTAAGAGTTTTGTTTTTTTGGGTATTAACATTGGTAAGGTTAAGTTGTGTATATTATTATTATTATTATTGATGAAATTTTACTAACTAGAATTATGATTACTACAAGTTTTTTAAAATTTTCCTAATTGTTTTTGATTTAAGTTGATTGATTGAGGATTCTATGTGTACTAGTTAGAATTAAGGGCGTTTTAGTTTTTAAACTTTCAAACCCTATTTAACCACTTTAGGACTTACTTTATTTTATATTATGTATAAATTTGAAATTGCTATAAATTTGGCTCAAATTTTAAATCCAGTTGTTTTATAGCTCGTCGTACCATCTCACCTTGAGGAAAATACGCGAGTAGGTAAATAGGCCCCAGTAGTATGCGAAGGCACTGAATAATAGGTCTGTGACGTAGATATTATCGAGATGGAATAGATAAAGAAACTTAGCCTCAATGTGGGTACAGTCACTTACATAATATTATGGCTACGAGTACATAAGTTAACGTTGCTAAGGAATATCGTAACAATTGATCAAGCAAATCCAGTTTGAGTTGTGATGAAATTATTGCATTTGGTATTTATTTATTAGGCTACGGGATCGATATTAAGAAAATTGGATACAATAGCCGTCCATTAGGTTGTGCACCCTACAATAGATAGTGTAACGCTCTACTAAAGTTGCTTAAGTGATTGATATGTTACTATTAATGATCTTTGGCTGAAGCAACTGTTTTTTTTTGCCGTAATTAACTTCCAAGACTTAATTTATTTCTCACTCAGTTACTAAGTCTAGCTAATATTTCAACAGTGATAATACCTACATTATAAATATTATTTCTATACATAGTATATACAATGTGTAAGAGAAAGGTGTGACAATACTTAATGTTAGTCTACCAATCAAGGCTAATCCATTTTCGAAGAAAATGTAGCAAAATTCTAAAAAAAATAGGTTTTCCATACAAAAATTGGTTACGTGGTCGGCCAATTTGTATAGAGGTGTTTTTTTTTTTTAGAATTTTCAAAAATTTTGTTTAACTGTGGGTTCACTTTGATGGTTAGACTAACACCGTTAGGTATTGTCACACCTTTCTGTTATATGTTGTATAGCCGACGATAACGATTCCATTCATTCTAGACCAGTGTTTCGCGCAGGCAGGACAGTTTTCGGCGTAGTTAGAGAATTTTGCCTATTTCACTTCGTAAAATGTGTTTTACTTTGTCCACTGGAACTTTCTCGATTTTGACTTGACTCGATTGTGTTTAGTTTAAATGAATAACTTGGATGCTTGACTCGAGAGTCCGTCGTGGAAGCAAAAATAACTACTTTCCAAAGTAAATTTGTAAGGAATTGGGATGGAGTCTTTTGGGTCATTTGTTCAATGATTTTCTATGATTGCTTGAGTTAATTCAGTTTTTTTTTGGTATTTGGCTTAGATGATATTATATTTATGTTCTGATGTTGAAAAAACTTTGGATGTATTGTTTTCTTCCAAGCGTTAAATTTACAAAAGCTCTGTGGTATTTATAAAGCCTCTGTGGGTTTCAAGCTTAAATCATCATTCTTAATAAATTTTAATCGACTTCAAAAAGGAGGAAGTTTGGTATATATATATAATATATAACAAAATTTCTGGACTAAGAAATTTCTTTTGTAAGAAATTTTGTTATTTTTTTATCAAACTTACCCGAAATTTGTACTTATTCTTTCCTTGACTTGTTTTAAAATTATTATTTAAAATTTGAAAGTATAGTTACTTTATTACTTGTAATCATTATTAATAAAACCCTTTATAGATATACGCTGAGGAGGAATTGTATGCTTTTTTGCTTTCTTTTTTACAATGAGGATAGCGTTGGTACAAACAAAAAATGTACCGAAAAATAAGAGACATAAAATTCAAAATTTAATATACTGTATACCTTTCAAATATGACCCGTATAACCTCCATCTCTTTATATTTGCCTACGACCCAAAAACTCTGTAGTATCACTGACATATTTCCCGACAGTACGAAGTAGGTACGTCGCGATAAAACGCCGCGCTACATAAATTATTCATAAAAATCTTGACTTTCCTTCATACAACGCGAGTACACATCGCCACACATGTCTATCATTAATAATGAACCACCTACATACTAATATGAAGCTTAGTCACAAAGGAATAAGAATATAAATTGTGTGAGGTGTTACCGTGAGGTATTAACGTAGTTTGCGCGCACCCATGAGAGTTAGCGTGTGAATTTATACAAGAGACAATATAGTAGTAGCTAGAAATTGGTATACTAGCTCTCAATTTAGCTCATAAATATTGCTCTGTGCAGTAACTGTTCTACAGAGGGAGATAAGTTACTTAGGACTTAACTTTACTATATAAATAAGAAAAATACTTAAAAAACAGTGAAACATTGATTTTAATTCGTCAAAGAAATTGTTTCATTAGTTTGTTTTTTTTTTTTAACTAAACTACTAGCTCGATTTTCTCTAAATATATACTGTTCTTCTTTCCAACAGTTAAGGGACAAATATTTAAAATTGGTTTAGTCGCCGCTGAAAACACACAAAGTAGTACTATGCAGTATAGTGAATATACTCTCTAAATTTTAGGTTCAGAAGCTTAGCTTAGCTTGATTGTAACTTGTCAGTCAGTAAATTAGTCAATCAGGACCTACTCTTTTATATATACAGATGACTTATTTTCGGCTCAGTACATGCAATAATCCTAATAACTCTAAAATAAGTTGGTACAGAGTATCGACTTAGTTATGTTTTGTTTACATCAAAGGATTTATAACTTTTTTCACCATAAAGTCCTGCTTTACGAGCGAGTGAGTGAAAAAAAGTGATAATAAATCTGCGAGTCTCAATTTATTGTTTACCTGTCTACTGATATGCTAGATGAATTACGTTGTTTGTTTGGCACATTTACTGTGAAAGTATTGCCCTCCCCCTTAAGTCGGTTCCTCATGTCTGAGGGTCGTGACCTCTACCTCCCAGGAGCCTGTCTCTTATGGTTTTAGGTATACCACACCAACTTATTGTTTAAGAAGACAGATTTTTACGTGTACCTGATTGTTGGAAAGGTCCAACTATAGTTTTGTTCACATTCGGTGAACTTTATCAGGGGTGAAATGAGTCGTTCGTGTCTTCAACAATTAATGACACGTCTCGCACTGCACTTGAGCGCTCCCCGCGCGCGCAATGTCATCGTCGGCTGCTGGGGGGGCTCCAGCATAGCTGACTGACTCCTCACCCGTCACACATACATTTTCACAAATATTATCGTCTATATTAAAAACCACCACCAACTTCACCTATCCTCGGTGTCCTTTAATGCATTGTAGACTGTGGTGTCTAGAATTTGCGTATCCTATTAGTCCAACGTTTAAGGCTGCGGCCTCTAGGTCTCGTGACATCTTCTTTTCCGTTAACTTCAGTTTCTCGAGATTGTCACTGTTCTTTCTTACAATATAGCTAGAATGGTAATATTGTACACGTATTAGTAGAAATTATTGTTCCGTTGTATTTAGAAGGCTGAAAAAGTAATATTTACTTTACTCAGACATTGTGCCATGTTTGCATAAAACTGCCAGAGCTGTTAGAATTCTAATGTTTAACGAATTATTTTCAAATTTCAACAAACCTCGGCCGCTTTTTTTGTATATTTGGTCTACAGAAGAAAAGAGTAATCAAGAGTATTCCTTGTTGAAACTTTGAAAAATAGATTTAGTAGGATGGTTAGCAAATCAAATTGACTGTTAAATTGTTTAGACTAATTTATATCTGTTGCCACTTTTCTAAAGGTATTACTTGTGCAGCCCTAAAAAATCAATCGATGGCCTTATGATAGGCATTTTAGCAAAACTTACAATATGAAATAGAAATATACTTATTACATAATTTCAATCATAAATCTTTCCCAACTTAACATGATGCTGGTTAAAAGAACCAACGTTGTTTTTCTTGGAATAGGAAAGTATGAAAATGAAATTCATAAATTACGCCACATTAGAAACAGATAAATGTTTTTCTGAAAACTTAGCAAATTAGCTCACAAGTTTGCAAAGACTGAAGAATAAGACGCAGTTGAGAAAGGAAGAGCTTAAGTCTTTGCTCGTACTAAAACGGTCGATTCTACAAATACTGTATTCACAGTTCCAACTTTACTTTGAAAGTTTGGAATCTGCTTTGAGAGGTAGCCTATAATGGATTCATCACAAAGATATGTTCAAATTAAGCTAGTTTTACCAATTACATCGCATTGTGCTTAAATTGAGTGTGCCATGGAATTATAGAGTTTGATTCTCCCATTCCCCATTTCACCATCGGACAAGTAGAGATACGGCCAGACGCCACCGGTACATGGTAGAGGCTCGCACGAAACGCTTTGCGTCTTCTTTTATTGTGCGAACTGCTAGATTGTGGAACTTGCTGCCGGCTGCTCTAATTCCTGATAACTATAATCTAGGTCTTTTCAAGTCGCGAGTGAATCGGTTTCTTCTAGGCCAGCGTGTCCCATTTTAGGCCGTATCATCGCTTCACATCACGCGAGTAGCGACCAAACGCATGTGTATCTCCTATAAAATAAGAAAAATATTAAAACCTTTTGCACGAGTCTGTTGTATGAAATGTTTCTGAATTGCAATAATTACATTGCGTCAAAATGTTAGTTTTGACAGATTGCTTAGTCTAATAGACTATCATTAGTAGTTCCGTTGACAGACTTGGGCCCCTGATCTCTTAGAATTTATCCAAATCAACGAGACGATAAACTTCAAATCCAAGATAGCTGATCCACGTCGAGCTTATTTGTTATTCTTAGTTTAACGTATGTTATTCAGACAAATAGAGCTAAGTCAAAACCTTGTCCCTTCTATAAATATATGTATATTTACACTAGCTGACCCAGCTAACTTCGTACCGCTTAACAGTCGTTTTTTTAAGAGCAATGTTACCATCCTATGTATATTGACATTAATATTTATACACTACTAACGTCACTCACGTCACGTTTTGCCTTCCCGGAACCTCTCCACTAACACTTAAACTTTAGGTATGGTATTAAAGTTTAAATTGACTTTTAAGTATTATTGCGAATCGATGGTATGAGAGTATAGAAAAGGGTTGTTTTTATACCTTTTCAGGCATTTTTATTTTTTTTCTCTCCGTAAGAACCATCCTTGTACTACAAGGAATATTTAGCAAAGAATTAGCAAAATCGGTTCAGCTGCTCACGAGATTTGCGCTTAGCAACACATTCAGCGATTCATTTTTATATTGTAGAAGATAGATAACGCATGCGTGAATTCGGAATCTATCTGTGATCATCTGAGGCTGATTTAGAGTTGAATGAATTGTAAAATTAGAACTTTTCCCTCTGAAGAATTACGGAGAAAGATTCACTCTAATGCAACTTTTTGCTAAGTACATACACAGTGGTCCAGAAAGGGCTCAATCAGGCATACTTCGGCATTTATTTACTGTAATAAGTAAATTAAGTAAACAGTCCTATCTTATATTTAGGGGTATAGTAATAAACCTATCTTATATTTAGGGGTATAGTAAGTCGAAATGGGTTGTAGAAGATAGATAACGCATGCGTGAATTCGGAATCTATCTGTGATCATCTGAGGCTGATTTAGAGTTGAGTGAATTGTAAAATTAGAACTTTTCCCTCTGAAGAATTACGGAGAAAGATTCACTCTAATGCAACTTTTTGCTAAGTACATACACAGTGGTCCAGAAAGGGCTCAATCAGGCATACTTCGGCATTTATTTACTGTAATAAGTAAATTAGGTAAACAGTCCTATCTTATATTTAGGGGTATAGTAATAAACCTATCTTATATTTAGGGGTATAGTAAGTCGAAATGGGTTGTATGTAGTTCCATCATGGAACTGTCAATGGTACTATTGTCAACAAACCCTTATACTCATCCTAAGGATTAATTTTCACTATGGAACTAACTCCGAATACCGGAAAAAAAATCAGCTGTTCCATACATTTTGTTAATTTAATGACATATAACATTTTTGCATAGACCGACTGATATTTTTCTCGAATTCAGGGTTGGTATAATGATAAAAGTGGTTCTATAAGATAATTATAGTCATCCCCTTAGTATACTCCTAACCAATAACCCTGTATCCTATATGACTGGAAGACAAATAGATCAAGTATTATAGTAATAAATATTAAAATAATAAAGGAAAATTAAAACTGTCAAAAAAACAAAATTAAAATAGAAAAAAATAATTCAACGAATTGAAAACTTCTTATTAAGTCGGTTACAATTAACAGGTTGCGGTTTTTTTTAATATATTAATATTATACAGAACTTGAATATATAATTCTTATACACAAACTAACTTAAAAATAACCTAAACTGTAAAAATGATTAAAAGTCTGAAAAACATTGATGTCCGTGTGGCAAAATCCCAAGAACGCTGGCAGCATTCCCGCATTGAATTGCCACGGTCCTCGATCCCCAGTCATCGATGAGTTTAGGGCATGTTTGTTTTTTTTTTCTTCTATAAATATCCATTTAGCTTCTCTTCTCCGCAAAGGCTCACACTTAAGACTGGTGACACCCGCTCCAGTTCGTTCCTGGTGCAAAGGATGAAAATTACTATTCAACGTTGCAATGCTGCGAGTGTTATGGGAACATTTGCACTATGCTTCTTTCACAATGGTTTCTTCACGTTGTTTTCCTTCACCAGTAGCTAGGGCTCTTTTGCATATTTTGTGGCATCAAACCTCGTGCTTCTCGCAATCCAACACACTTGGTTATCGAAAACAAATTGAGAACCATAAAAATGCAAGCACTCGTTACCGAGTTATAGTTAAATACACCTTTCAAAATCCCCCACAGATTTTTGGTATTTCATTAATTTTAGTTAGTCTTTTTCAAATTCAAAGCACGCGTTACCGAGTTATCACTTAATACATTGTCATGTCTTTCATCCCCCTTCCCACAGGAATCCTGGAGAACTGTGGGATATAAAGTTGATATGATGTTACATCATGGTACAAACAATATGTATCCCAAGTTTCATTTGAATCCATCTAGTAGTTTCAACGTGATGTCTAGTCAAGATACAGACAGACAAAAATTTCAAGAGTTTCGGATTTGGGTTTAGCATATATAACTTCATTTCCCTTAAGTGAAATTTTCAAAATATATCTAACGTACAAAATTCAATCTGTTGCAGTTTTATTATAAGGATATTGATAGATGATTCAGTTTGCTATCTAATGTACGTTCCTTACTCTGATTAAGAGTTCAATTTCAGACGATTGATGTTTGCTAAGATACATTCAACAGTGATATTCGGTTCAAAGTCTAAAAAAAGTAAAAAAAACACTAAATGAGCTGATCAATTTTGTACGGAGGGGTAATTTTTATTTTATTTCAATTTGCACAATTGAAAAATCGATTTCAGTAAAAAACCTATATAGGATTTTTGATAAGGTCACCTAAACCAGATATCTAAATAGGTACTTTAAAATCTTTAGTCGTACTAGTTTCTATGCTCTACTTAGATTTACTTAATATTAATAATTGTATGACTTTAAAAACTTAGTTTGTGATTTTCGATAGGTTTTTTATTTGACAAAATGTAAGGACCTCCATGAAACTCTCAATTTATAAACCTTGTGAGGTGCTATGCTAGGTTTTTATTGTTTGACTGATTGCAATAACCCTTCGTAGTAACAAATTTAAATACCTCGTGAGATATTTTACCAGTTTTTTTAATTTTGGATTTCATACGAAACTTGTTTCAAATGTCGCAAATCAAAATTAGTAAGACACATAAAACTTGTAGAATTAGACTAAAATAGTATTAAACTAGGCTAAAATGTAGAGCAGGCTCTAATTATCTTTATCATGTAGAAAAAATGTTCAGTATAAGTTATGTATTCTTAACGGTATACCAAAATGTTTTTTTTCCTGCTCCTGTAAAATTTGCACAGATACACTTACTAGGTTTTGATTTTGGACAGCCGTGCGGTATTGCATGCGCATACGTCTAGTCGCACGCACACAACCACTCTGTCGAAGTCTGCCGAACTGAAACGACGTTAGACGAGTGTTAGGTTTATTTTTGTTACGGAATTTCTTGATTCGGTCGTCACGCTCAAAGCCAAAGTTAAGCAATAGCTTAAAATAATAAAATTTAAATAAATATACATATTATTTAACTTCTGTGTCTTGGTTACCAACAGAGGTGTTAAGAATGAGTTCACACATCACTATCTACAGAGCATACGCGGTATGTGTCTGACTACACGCAGTACGCCGCGCTGGTTTATTGTCTACTATCTGACTGGAAAACATGTGGATCAGGTGTGACACAGTCATAAGCGGGAGCGGGAAAACGGTTAATACTTTTTGACTGGCCGGTTGGCGCAGTTGGTAGCCCTGCCTTCTGCACCGCTGGTCTCGGGATAGATCCCCGGACATATCAAACATTTGTGTGCATGAACATGTCTGATTGGCCTGTTTCTGGTGGTATATCAGTCATCAGGTTACCATAGCATAGGTTTTGCCTAGTTTGGGACCTGAAGGCCTTTATTTGAGTGTTGTCCCTTATGTATATATAAATTTCTGTTTGCCTAGTACCTCAATCAATTTAACACCCAAGTCGGGATGTCGACAGTACTACGCACCTAATCGTAAACTTCTCTCTATTCCTGATGGTTTGGTGTTTTAGCTAGTATTCGTCCTTTGTAAGAGAAAGAAAATCAAATTTACTCCGTTATTTGTTGACTGTACATAGCGGGAACGCACGATTGAGCAACGCGCGATGCCGCCGGGACGCGCCGTTGAGGGGACGCGAACCTGAGGGAATGAATCCGTGATAATACGTACCTAGTATGGGACTATGGATATGTATTATTATGTATTTACACATAACTATATTTAATATCTAAGTAACTTTAATAATTTCCTAATATTTTTTTGCTAGGTGTTTTGACCACAAGTTTGCTCGACCACGGAAGTCAGCGACACTGTTACCCTAGATGGAGCATGCCTAGTCTGAAATACACTGGCTCTTAAGGAAGGCTGTCGGAACACAAAGTTAGGTTCTTGGAGTCAGATTTTCAACCTGACGGTAGTAGTAGCTAGCCAGGCGAGCGATAGAAAACGCCTTACCACCATGCCATGGTTTCCACACGACGTTTTCCTTCACCGGTAACTCAGTTTCTTTTTGCATATTTACTTGAATATACTTAGTTATATTCTAAATGAATGTAATGTTAGGTATATAAGGAATTTAATGTAAATTGTAATGTGTGTGTTACTAAAATAAAATTTTGTTATGTATACCTGCTCTATCAGTCGTGCGTGGCGTCACCTGTCGATCCCAATGGAACATCAGCGCGGGTTGTTTACAGCCGGCATTATGCTGACTTGGGATCGGCTTGTGACAAAATGCATGCTTCCCTACTATTGTATTTTCTATGTTAGTTCAAGATTGCTTGTCGTTATTTGTCACAAATAAACCATATTCTATTCTAATTTTTTATAGCAAATAAGTTTGCGCTTGTTCACAACTCGTTGATGTAAAGGGACGATGCGGCCTAGGATGTAGCGCGTTTGACTAGAAGAAACCGATTTACTCGTGATTTGAAGAGACCGAGATTATATTTATCGGGAAATAGAACACATGGCAGTCAATTCCTCAACCTGGCAGTTCGCGCAATAAAAGTCGACGCAAAGCGTTTAGTGCGAGTCCGTGGATTTCTATCATATAGCGGTGGCGTCTTGCAGTATCTCTACTAATCCGATTGTAGAAAGGGGATGCTGGAATTAAATTATGTATTCTACCTTTCGCATTGTTATTCCGTCGCTTGTCACTGTGAGCTCGGCCTTAGCAGCTGCGAACAGCGCTCCAACGTGTCCCAAATACTAACAGAATGCACTTTTGTTCTGTTGCAATTGACTGAGGCGATATTGCCAGTTTAATGTTTCTACGCGGAGAATTTCCTCTATTTACACTCAAACAAAAGTACAATTTTTATTTAGAACTGCTTGATATGTTTTGTATTTTTACAACATGTTTTAATTATCTGTAAGAAAAAGAATTAGAACATGTTCAGTGATTATGTAATATTAGATTTTTTATTATTATATTACATATTATGTAATATTGTGTTTAAACAAGTCTTAAATATCCAATGGGTCCAATGTCCAAAGCAGGACCCCATTAATCAATCTTCGCTGTCCATCCGTCTTATCGTTCGTCTGTCTGTCACCATGGATGGTGTATGTATTACCTGTTTTTTTGTTAGACTTGCACAGGCAAATTTATTAGTAACTATAATAAATAAAGGGCTTGTTTCTTTATCGGCCAGGATGGTGTAAGTCAACCAAAAATTTCTTAAGATGTGGTTAATATTGTGTTTTATTAAAACCTTTCTCAGTTGCCTAATTGTGTTGAAAAATATTCAAACTTTGTAAATTGTAGTTGAATTATGGCTTCCCTGGAATATTATTGTATCCTAGGTTGACTGCAATGGTATATGTAGTGTACTAACAGTCATAAATGTCAAAGTTGACAGACAAAACGCGTAAATTGTAAATAATATAGAAATAGTTCAAATCGAAGAATTGTTGTTGTAAGTTACGTTATTATGAATTCGGTTGAAAGAGTTAAGATTAATAATCCCTAACGTATTCATAGTATCATGTACACTGTCCTGGCCGGAGCTCCATACAATTTTGAAACATCCATTTAAATATTTAATCAATTTAGTACCTTAAAACTAAAATCTTTGTTTTTTACGTTAATAAATTGACCGATAAGAACGTAAACTTTCTGCGTAGCATAGCTGCTATAGTCCGGAAAGAAGCATATTTCTTGTTTTATTACGTTTATATTTTGGTATTCTCCGTCGCGTAGTTATTTTGCTCTGCTTCATAATTTCCGAAATGGTATACAACGCTCGTGTCTATTTACACTCGCGTCTTGCTAAGCTCAACTTAGATCGTAAAATGTCGTCAGACAAGAATATGCTTACCTTAGAGCACATAATAGTAGAGGAGCGACCTTTATCTGTAACAACTTGATATATTTAGAAGGCTGTCGTTAAGTTTGTTAGAGTCTACATACGAACGCATTCGATTGATTGATACATGAAACAAGACAAAAAACGCTCAAGTGTTTTTTGTCTTGTTGTATCCGATAGAGAAAGTCACGCTTCAGTGCACGACGACAAACACTTAAAATTGGTACGCGTTTATTAATTAAACCACTTATATTAGGAACTCATTCTTATATTACTAGAGAAAATCATTACATTAGCAGCGGCTTTAAAGTTGAAGGCTAAATACCCTTAAAGAAAACTCTGTTAACAAACTCCAAAAATGAAAAATGTGTGTTGTCTAATAAAGTATAATATGTTTAATCATCTACTTTTGAAGTATAAAAATGTTTACACTACGCAGCAAAAGTCTATAACATGAGCATCACAGAAATAAGTTACAATAAACTTGTCAGTAGACCTAAATGCAAGTTGGCTTATGTCATCAGTAAATATTTTTACTGGTTTCGCAATCGCTGCGTGAGATTAATTGAAAAAGCATAATAAGCAAGAACTGTCACACGCGGCTCTGCCCGCGATAATATGGAATAAAAATAAGTTTTTACCTTATTTTTTTTTTCGTTTATCTTTAGGGATTGAATTTCCAAAAATTCTTTCTCGTATTTTAGTACATCCCTACAGCCTATAACAAAGACACTTGTTAAATTTCATATGTCTATTTTCAGCGGTTTTAGCAATTATCTTTGATTTAAAGATATAGTTTAACACATAATTATTTTACCAACGATGTTTATTATGTCACTGATTTTCAAACAAGTGCAATTGCCACGCGTCAATTTCTGCCATACAACAAAACTCGTGCCACTTCCACTTATTTCTTAGTCTAAGCTGTACAGAGCTCTCTGAATTTCTAACTTTGTTATTTGAATAATACAGTTTGAGAAGTACAAAGTTTGTATTAGTACTAGATTTTGGCAGCAGCTCGGTCGTCTTGAGCTCTTTGTTGCTGGAGTTCTCGACCTAAAGCGTTGAATTTGGTGAAGTTGGTGACGTTAATCATTCTATGTTAGCTTTACTACTCGCATGTGCTATTTTTTATATTTCTAGCGGCCAGCCCTGGTTTTGCACGGGTATTTTACAAAAAAATGAAATAAAATTATTTGTGTACACTTTGAGGAACATTATTTTAGATAAAACTAATCTCCTTAATTTTTTTGAAAATAAAATATAGCTTATGTCTCTCCGGCATAGTGTAGCTTCTCAATATTTTTTCAAATTGGTTGAGGAGTTTCGGAATCTATTCATTGCGAACAAACCAAAAAAAATGGACAATGTAATCATTCCTCTTCATAGGATTAGTATATTTTATTTTTTGGATGCTAAAAAGCGCAGTAATATTTTTTTTTGACGTATTACAAGTAGACTAGGGCCGATAATTTTTGAAATAAAAAAATAATAGTATTATGAAACTCATTGGAAAATGAAGAGAATATTATAAGAATGAAAGGAAAAATTATTTACGGACGATCTGAGGTCGGGAACGGAAAGGGGCTGAGTTTGTAAGGGTAACAACGGTTTATCTCGATTCCGGCAAAACTAAAAGTCCTATGGAAAAAGATTAAATGGCGAAGTTGTAGGCAATAAAAAGATCTAAAACCTTTGTTTACACTTTTTTTCACATAAACTCAAAATTTATGTAAAAAATTAAAAATAAACAAATTTTTGGTTTTTTATTTACTACTTTTACAAAAAAAAAATCTTTACGAATTTATTTCTCTGAAATATTTATTTTTCTACCTTATTTTGAATTAATATAGAAAAAACACCCAAAATTTTCAATCAAAAATTCACCTGTAAAATTATTATCTTATTTAAAAAAATGTTATGTTTCTGTTTGTTTAAATCTTACTTAAATAGCATCGATCACCAAAATTTTTTGACTGTGTTATGCAATATCAATGAAGCAATGGTTATTGACACATTAGCACCTGGAGCTATCAGGGACAGATAGCATGTTTGATAACAAAATATTGTAGCTTGACAAATATAATTAAAAATTTAAGTATATTTTTACTATTAAAATTATTATTATTAACATTAAAATAATAAATAAAATATTATATGAAAATGAAAAAAAAATTAAAAATATTTATTACTGCAATAAAACTTGGTGAGTTAACAAGACTAATAATAATAAAATTAAACAGTTTTTTTACATAAAAGTGAAAATACCATATTAAACTATATATCTTACGGCTTCCTCACTAAGCAAGCTTGTATCGAGGAAACCAGAATCTAACTCAACTTAAATATATTAATATGTATGAATAGTTTATGCTGAATAACTTCAACTTCAACGCTATTCATGCGCTCTTGTACTTTTTGCTTTCCCTTTACAAAGCAATATAGACTAGTTGTCGCTTCTGAAAATGCTCCAATTTAATTTATACATTATCTCAAATTACAGTAGATACTTTGAAATACCGCTTTTTCTACATCTATAATCTAATAATGCTTTTAACCCAACTTGTATGAATCAGAAAATTACATATACAATTCAAGTACTGTGAGTTAGATAGAGTTAGTAGCATCTGTATTACATGTCTATTTACGGTAGACCACATCGCTTAATTAACGCAAAATCGCAACTGAGTTGGTCGCAGTCCAGTCTAATGAGACCTACCACCCCTTACCTAGTAAGGGTGCTGTCACACTAACCACAAACTTGTTATATTATAACAGTAGAATTCAATGACTAATTTTCAGTATATATGCATTTAACTTTTATAATATTATTTGTGAATCTGTTTTTCTTGAATCACCGTCTTTTTTTGATAACGTTGCGTTTTGTATATATTTTTGAACAAATCTCAGAAGCTGCTTTAGCTGGAAAGCTGGAATTTCTTTTGTTATTATGATATTCAAATATTTTAGCATATATATTAAAATATTTTAGGGTATTCATCCTTTCGCTTGTACTTTTTGATCGTATCAAAGAAATAAAATCATATAATAAATCAATTAAACATACATTCATCACATCTCTTACATCATTAAAAACTTCAAATTAGGAAAGGGCCTACTGTAGTTTCATGAACTGCTTCAATATAATGAAACGTTCGTGTCACCGGCGACGGCACGTCTGTGAGACTTGTGGGAAGGATGTTCAATAAGTTAACTTTGTATTTTGCAACGAAGGCGCATGCACCAAATTTTGCAGCTCAATAATGAATTGTATACGCGTTACGATCAGATTTGTGTGATAATCTTTAGCTGTGGCTAACGACCGACTCCATTAAAGCTTTGCACTCTGGCTTAAGATGTAAGTGTCAAATAAGTAAAAAAAAATAAGTAAGAAAATAAGTATTTGTATACTTATTTTCTTACCTATTTTGTTGGCTTAATTTGTTGTTGTTAAATTAATTTACAGTTACACAAGTAATTGACCGACGAGCATAGCGAAGAAAGCCCAAAGCTGACATGCTTTGGGTCTGACAAATATGTCTTCTGTCAGATAAGATGTTTGTATGTTATTTCAAATGTCGTACTCGTGCATAGTAGTAGTTTCCTAATAATCTTGACGAAACTTAGTTTATGGGTACAAATTTCTCGAATTTATATTAGTCGGGGTTTTTCCCTAAAATTTCTGCGGTTCAGAAAGTTGCGGAATCATTTACTAACCGATTTCAATCACATATGTTCACAAGGTTGACAGTTTCTGGAACTATTACCAGTGTACAAAAGTGACATTTGAGATTACAAAAAAATTATACGAGTAAATACATCGACGAGAAGAAATATTTGCCATCCCATATGGATAAGTAGAAACTATCAAAAAGTTACTGTTAAAATATACTTTTTAAAATTACCATGAACTTCTACAAATGCAAAAATTTATCAAACGTTTTGATATTAAAAGCAGTATACTGAATCGTTTTGATGAAAATTAAAAAACCATAAAGTACACTACCAAATAAATAAAAAATATATTCTAAATGAGACGTTGACTTTTCCAAAAAATATAGTATAGCATCAACGTACGAAATTATAACCGAATCAAAATTGAAGATTCTTTATGGTTCAATGTATGTATAAAATTATCTTACAGAATTAATAATAGTCTATACAATTTGTCTCTATAAGACAATTACAACTGTGTGAAAATTACAAATTTCAACAACGTTTCAAGCTTATTTTAGAAAATACTAATATTTAATTACTTCTTTAAAATCATTACAAAAATAAACGAGTACCTATTTGTTTACAAAGTCATTACAAATCCTCCTTATTATTTGAATCGTTTAAAAAACGATAGATTTGAGGTAAAAACGCTTCCATTTTTTTTCTCGCTGGTAAATACTCGATTCAAGTCTAAATCTTTAATTAAAACTCGCTATGCACCTATACCTTGCACATGTTGCAGCTGGGTATCGGTCGAAGTGTACTCTTAACGAGTTTTATGAACGCACCCCGGTTAGAGCAATTACCCGGAAGAAGTAACGGCCCTGCTACCGCGCTCTTAAGACTTTACTATGGTAGAGTATATATACGTAGAAATCTTGAAAAAGCATTACAGCAGGCAACGATATAACTATTTTCAGTTATTGATGTATAAAAATCAATCAATCTTCGGATCGATTTTGATTATATGCTTCAATCTTTTCCTACAACGTAGTTAAACTCTCGCGTTAAAATCGAATACTTTAATGAACGAAAGCTTACTAACTCAACTTCTATTAAGAACGAACGTTTGTTGCCTTAAAGGCAATACAAAATAAAGCCTTTGTTCTTTAACAGTGAATAGTTAATTACTGCTTTAGCCGCAAAATAACAATGAACTAAGAATAACAAACCGATCTCGTAGCACCATAGCTACTCCTACAGCGTAGACCCAGCTACGTCGTAGCTACAGTAGGTATATAGTGTCGTAGGTATTTGGTGGCATAATAATTCTCTACACCAGCGTGCCAATCGATTAGAGTTAGGTATGTAAGATGTGTATTGTAAGGGCAAGCAAAGTTGATTTCGTTTTGAAAGGGGTATATTTTAGACGGTCACCAAATATTATTTTTGGTTCCTAAAATGGCTCAACGGTCACCAAATTATGACAATCCTAATAATTTCGGCAACAAGGTCCGTCCGTGAAAAAATTACCTAAATCTAATGGATTTAGGTTATTTTTTATAACATTTTGAATACTTTAGGTAACAAGATCCGTTTTAGGAAACATAATTTGGTGAACATTTATCCATTTTGGTAACAGTTTTGAATTTTTTTAGTAATAAAAAGGGTAATTTTTTGGGTGGTGTTTAAACACGAGCCTTTTGAAAGTTCGCCGCTTCAACGCTGTCAAAATGAAACTTAGTCTGCTGAATCTTGTTGTCACTTCTTTCATGCCTAACTCAAGCTGGTAGATACAATTCACGGTATCAGTAAGATATTTTGATGTTTTAGCCTATTCGCTTGAATTTTCAAATAAATACTAAGTATTAATATATTTTAGGATTAATAATGATTCCAGTATTTTAGATAATATATTAATGATTATATCTAACAAACAGTGAAAAAAGTAACTCGTTATTCTATGACTAACGAACTGTTACTAGAAAAACTTACTAACTAAAAACAACTGGTTCATCACCATCAGCCAGAAGAAGTCCACTGCTGAACATAGATCTCCCCCGTAGAACGCCATTCCGAACGACAAGTTGCTAATTACATATACTGGTTACTTGTGACTTTTACTTTGTCGTTGATCAACCTAGTGCAATGCAACTCTAGCTCTTTGGCGAATATCCTCATTACGGATTCTATCGCGCAAAGACACTCCCAACATAGCTCTTTCCATTGCACGCTGAGTAACTTTGAGCTCATCTAGCAAGCCAACAGTTAAAGACTACGTCTCTGTGCCACATGTCATCATTGCCACTGGCAACACACATTGGTTGAAGACCCTTGTCTTCAGGCTCTGCAGGATTACGGGAAAACAACTGGTTATTATCATTAAAATCAAAATTTTAACAGCTAACGATAAGGTTGCCTGGAAGAAATTGCTTTAAGCGATAAGGCCGCCCAATGTACTACCGATGTTTTGTTCTTGCCAGTATCCTATTGTTTATTTTGTTTTTGGTGTGCAATAAAGATATATTGTATTGTATTGTATTGCATCGAATAAAACCTATTTGTAAGATAAAGTTGTATTTGAAATTGACACTACACTTTTTAAAATCTTAAACCTTGAGAAAAGACGAAGGAGCTGCCATCTGTTATTTTCTTGAATGTTATTTGTCTTATTAATAAACGTGTTTTAATGCTAAGCATTATACGCCAGCCATCTTAGCAAGACAAAGTACGCTCAACGCTTAGACGCGTTTATTATTAAAGGCAGAATATATAAATCTGACACCAATTCGCCCAGGCACACTGACTAAACTAAAAGTTCCTAAAATTATATCCATTCCTTTCTTACTTTTGGAAACAAAAAGCGAGGAAACTATTTTGGAACTGTCAAAGTAGGTTAATTTAGTAAATTTGGCCTGCACGACTCGGGGTTATTATCAGTCTTTGATATTGTTTTAGATAGAGAATATTACGCACCAAGGCAAGACAAAACACGTTAATCATAAAACTTTATATCAGATTAGCCTTATGCTACAGTCTTGAAACCTTAAAATTAATCATGGTCTTATGACGTCACTATAGCTACGCCGTAGCTCCGTAGCCTAGAAGCTGTAGCTCCGCACGTAGCACCGTAGACTACGTTACACCGGAACTACAAAGATCGCACACAGATATACAATTTATTTTGTTTGCTCTAAATTATAGCCAATTGTAACAGGTCGTATAGTATCATAAATAGTCTAGTTGGACTGGAGCGGTGATATTTTATTTAACTTTACGGCATTGTTTCGGTATAATCGCAGATTTGGGAAATATACGGGATCGGAAGCTTAATCTAAATAAAACAATGATTAAAAGCTTATGTAAAATGTTTTGTTGTAAATATTTTTGAGTGCATGTGTACAATTAATTTAATACCATTAAATTTTTTAAATTATTTAATTCTTATACAAAACGATGACACTGTTTAATAAGTCATTATTTACTTTTTAATATTCATATTCCTTAGCTGAAAATAGGAGGACGAGTGTTAGTTTTTAATAATTTTACCAAAGGTTAAACAAGAAATCAACGACACAATAATTGCAAGCCCTATTAAATCACGAGTTCATAAACGACTTTATGATTTTAAGAAAGCTTTGATGTATAAAAAGGCATTATTTAAAAGCAGCTCATACTTTCTTCCTCAAGGCCCAGTAGCCATTCTATGTTACTTAAAGTATCAAAATTTTTGATCTCCTAGCATTTGCTGTAAACGCTTTTTGTTTTGTTTCAGTCGATTTATTCTCGCGCTGCGCTGTCGCGAATATTTTAACCGCAAAATAATGAATAGTTATTAGAGTTGCTCTTTCAGCTCCTACGAGGAAAGTTCCCGCCAGTTTCATTATTGTCTAATTATGAACTAGATTTTGTTTAATGAGTTTCACTTTAGAGCGGCTTTTTTGTACTGGAAAAGATGGAAATGTGGCTTCTTCAGTTAATTACTATTTTGTTCATAAATATTATTATACTGTTTTTATGCACAAAAACTCTTATTAGAAACCAGTTCATGGCAATCCTGTTAATGTATGTAATATATATGCTTTAAATGTTTGTATATGTGAAAGAGTAAGTCAGAGTCATAATCGCTGAACCTAAAGATATGAAATTTGGTGGATGTGTTCATTATAGGGGGTACTAAGAAAGCATTTTTGGCGATTCAACTCCTAAGGGGTGAAATAGATATTAAAATTTTAGAACTTCTTCAAATTCCAATTTATATCGCAGGCTACACCGCCGGTGTTACCAGTACTTCATATAAATAAAGAATAAAATACTACGACTTACTAAAATCAAAAACCATAACTTGAATTACCTTAAGACCACTTAAAATCATAAAATAATACAATCGTTCCAAACAACGACAAGAAAGCAGCGTACCTAGAAGGCTCTAATATTACAGCATTCGAGAGAGCATCATATCTTCAAATACAATGTTCCTAACGACGTACATGGACGATAGATCTTACACCAAGTATTTCCTATGTAGCAGTGAATGCACAAGTTAGCGCTGACCTCTTTATTGAATGATAGACGAGTAATTCAAATTAAAATTATAATTATGTTTGTTACCCTTAGAAAACACATCAAGTGGCTTTTACTGCCACTGAAGATCTACGCTATTCAGCTACTTGCCGATAATTTGGTAGGCTTTAAATTGTAGTATAAAGTAAATCTTGGTACTGTGTTCAACGGCATAATGAATTAGTCTACACATGCAAGCTAGTCCAATTTTATCAAACGTCCCACTGTATCACACTTTACTTTTTTTCGCAGCGGGTAAATCTACCACGCTATTAGTAGAGGACTTTACCCAATTAAATTTATCAATTTCTTTCACAAACAAGTTTTATCATATTGTTTTTCTTACAGAAAGTGTCTACAATAAATGACATATGAGCGAATGTTGTACAAGCACGAACGAGAAATCAAATAGATTTATTATCACTTCAATAGCAAGTTTTTGTACACCGGCTACCACTATTTCACAAGCCAGTCTACTAAGTATGTTTTGTAAGTCATTGGTTCTATGTAAAATCTAGTATGTACCAGTGCACCGCGGGCGGTCGCTTAGCTTTGTCATATCAGTTGGCTGATATTGATTGTACGAAGAGATAGTTTACAAAAGAGCAGCTGATTTCACTCAGGTATCATAAATGCGTATTTTCCCCCTTTTCTCCAGCCTTAACAAAAACAAAAGACACAACACAGATTTTAACAAAAAAATCTAATAAGATGTTGTTCAACGAATATCTAATGTTTTTTGCTTTGTTTTGATGTCAACGTGAGAAAACGAAAAACACTTTGTATTCATGGTGTGGTTCTTTCTCACCACCTCCACACCTTATCATTTATCTTTTTCTCAGTACCTTACTTCCTTGACGCGTGTTTTGTCGTAGCGCAAGGCATCCAAATATTATTCAGAAAATGTTATTGGTTGTCTCACACTGACATCAAAACGAAATGCGAAAACAATCGATATGATATTTGTTAAACAGCATATTATTAGAAATGGATTTCCATTTCCGCAGTCAAACGCTATAAAAATCAGCATGAATAAATCATAGGATATCATAATGTGATTATAGCTTTTATGGTAACATTATTACTGGTGCAAATATAACATAACACTAAGAAATCATTATAATTTAAATTATGTGGTTGAATATAACGGCGTGGTTTCAACCTTGCACAACTGATCAAAAGCGTAAAGTATTAATTGGAAAAACAAAATGTATATGATAGTATAAAAGTTGATAATAATTATGTGTTAGTTTGAAACTTAAACTGCACAATCACAGCAACAAAGTAGTATAAATAAAAAGATGAGTATTTGAATTATTTGTAAATGTGATTGAGTATACAAAATAATATATACTCAAGTATAAACAAATCCTTAATTAAGTTCACATTTCCCAATGGAACCCTAAACTGCATCAAAGAGCACATATTTCTTTTAGGGGGTTACTATCGCGAGAGTCTTTTTTGTGGCATTTGGCCATCTAATTTACATTAGTTTCGCGTATTTATTAAAAAAACTGTGACGACGAAAACATTCAAAATAAACGTACAACTTATGCCAACCATTTCTACTCGTATGCCGCCAAATTTCGCCAAGATTGGTTGGAAACTACGACCTGTACGCGAGTAAGAAATATCGACGAAAAATAGAACATATTCACAAATGATTCCTTCACTCGATCAATTAATAAATATGAATGACCTACAACAAAATAATTGATCAACTATGTTGTGAAAGAATCAAAATAGGTGAAAACCGTTCAAATAAATAGCATAACAGAACGTCTAATACTACTTGTGAGACCTCTATGTAACCTTTTAAACAATATTGAATGAATCTTTGGGTTAAAATTTTCATCGCGTTGAAGTAATATCATCACAAAAAAACTGTATATCTTCCAATAGTAGGCCCCTGGATCGAATAGCGCAAAACCCGTTCAGTTTGGTGAAGGCAAGAACAAAAGGAGCGCGGACCATAGAGTTGCGGTAGTTACCGCCCGATTCACGGCTTTACATTCGTTACGGTCCCGAGATGAGGCATCTGGTTCAAACTATCCGGCTTATACAGTTGACTGATATTTCACACATACTCAATCATTAAACAGATCGATAATATACTCTCATTGAATTCAAAGGCATATATTTCATTTGTTTTCAATCAATAGTAAATACGAGTACTACAACAAATTAAGATTAACACACCCTTCTGGTAAACTAGCGCTCGGGTTGGGACCCGAGGGCTAGTTTACCAGAACAACAGTAACAAGCCTAGAGCTTAGTTTAGAGCCCACTGTAACTCAAACTTTAGTTTAATTTTAACTGTTGTTTAGTACTCGCAGTACGAGTATAAGTTGAATGTAAATGTAATCATTTCTAATAATAAAAATATATTCAATAATTTTTAAGAGCAAACTTTGTTTGTGACTTGTAATGTTTTTCTAATCGGACAAAGACTAAAGTTATATTCATAGCTAAAAAGTTACGTACAACGCAAATAACAACAAAGTCGATATGACTCTTCTAAAATTTTAAATATAGCATGTTAAATTATTTCATTGATTGGTCATAATATTTATAAATATCCTCGGAGAAATGCATATTCTTAAGGACAACAAATATTTATTGATTAAAATAACGTTCGTTACAGGCAAGTCTTGTGACATTTAAGTAATTAATTACTTTAAAAAAATTATCAATAATAAATTACTTTTATAGTTCTCATAACATATATTTATTTACTTAGTGTATTATATAATCC
The DNA here is from genome assembly GCA_947049295.1 of Ligdia adustata. Classification (NCBI taxonomy): domain Eukaryota; kingdom Metazoa; phylum Arthropoda; class Insecta; order Lepidoptera; family Geometridae; genus Ligdia; species Ligdia adustata. The sequence continues at coordinate 2,393,986 of OX346229.1, read as the reverse complement.
CCAACTACATATACAAATCCGGTCAAATTTATTTCTGCCTCCCCTCTAACCAGATAACCGTGAGAAGCTCAATACTCTATTTTTTACTGTAAAACCGGATGTGGACGCAGTGTTCCAATATAGCCAAGTAGAACTACTTCTCTATTGCCTCTCACTCTTTTTGAACTCTTTTCTAACTGCAAGTTCGTTTAAAAATGCAACACCACTGGTTCCATTGTGCGGGTATTGTGTAGAAGTTTTTGAAGGTCAAACAAATGTCTAAGAGTACTTGTAACTATACCAAAGGTAAAACATTGCAAAATTTTCCAGGCTAGATTTTAGAACTAAACTCTTATTAATAAACGCGTCGTAAATTACACCATATTTTGTCTTTTTTTACAAATGGAGAATGTCATGCGTCAAAACGTGACAAAAGACGATTTAAATTACGACGCGTTCATTAATAAGGCTGTTAAGAATACCGTTAAGAGGAGGCGTTAAGAAATGTTTGCTTCTTAGTGACTTCCAAAATAAGAGTAGGTGCTATGTTCATCTCTATGCATTATTTTGTCTATGTTCATCGATATTTTCTTCAAGTGTAAACCGCTTAAAAATCTTTTTTTAGTTCAAAAGTGTGAGGGTGAGGTGGAGGTAGCGAGTTCATTAAAATCGGTCTAGTATTTATACTTACCCAACACGAGTATAACTTTTAATGTTCTAAGAGGAGTTCATTATGTCTGGTTGACCTGTGTCTGGTTGTTTATTATATATATATAAGTATATTAAATTTAATTGATGGAGTCAGGCGTTACTTTGCGGAAATCCATTTATAATAAGATGGTATACACATTGTAGTGGTTTTTTAAATGTTCTCTCAAATTTAATATAAGATGGTATATACAAAATATTTAGTGTTTTTCCGCCTCGTCTTGATGTCAGCGTGAGAAATCAAAAAATATTTTTGTTTTTATAGTGTGGTTCCTTCGAGCGAGCGCTTGAAGAGTCAATCTCCTGAGGATGCCTTGTGCTAAGACGAAACACGTATCGAGGAAGTCGGATACTGAGAGAAAGAGAAATAATAAGGTGAGGTGTGGCGGTGGTGAGGAGGAACCACACCATAAAAACAAAAATATTTTTCGATTTCTCACGCTGACATCAAGACGAGGCGGAAAAACACTAAATATTTTGTATATACCATCTTATATTAAATTTGAGAGGACATTTAAAAACCACTACAATGTGTACAAGAAATACAGTTTCAGAAACATACTAGCATTAATTTACCAAAAATACCTCTCTGCAAATATGCATAATTACATCAACAACACAAACTTTAAAAGTTCCCAAACTTACTCGTTCTGTAGCAAAAGTTAAACAAGACTTGAACAGCGGCGGCACTAGAAGCCCTCCCTGTAATTACTGAGAATCATCACTTACAATTCTCGACTCTCGCTGCACCAAACTCGAAATAAATGTTTTCCTTCGTATTTTCAGCGAAAGAATGTTGCCCACATTAATTAAATTCCAGGAATACTACCCTACCCCTACTTGTACAGGTTTAATTCTACCAGCTAAACTTGAGCCTTTACACTCTTTTGTAGCAGCAAAATTGAGGTGAGCTTGAAGAGTTTTTATACAAAGCCATAGGTCAGGTTAAAGCGGTTGTTGTAGGGTTTCTTAACAAATTTAAAAATGGTTTTCATTTCAATCCCAACAAGAGGATGTTCGTAACAAATGTATTTACACTTTGCGAAAGTCTAGGTAGTTGACTTGCTAGTTTTGTAAAGTTGATTTTGACAACACTTATTATTTTTTACTGACAACAAAAAAGAAGAGTTATATTTTAGCAATTAAGGCATGTACGAGTATTTTGAGATGCCTACATTTTACTCATTTTACAGCTGAATTTACTATTACATATATGTCATAATCATAATTAAGTAACAGTTTCAGTCATGATAAAAAAGCCTCTACTTTTGTTTCATTTCGACTTAATGTTCCATTATTTTGTGAACTCGACTACTCTGACAATCATACCGTTTTTTTTCAAAGTAGATTCATATATTTTTAAAAGACTTAAAAAAGTGGGATATTATATTTATATATCAATACGAGCTTACTCTAATTCACTTGTTACACTAGATGTAAGATTTTTCTGTTTAATTGATGTTTATGTGTCTTAAATATGAAGTTAATTAATTCATTATTTCACTGCTGGACATAAGCTTCTGCCATGGCCCGTCACTCGACCCTATCCTGAGCTTCTCGTCTCCAGCCCCTGCCATCTTCCGTATATCTTTGCTCTCCCTTGTAGCAGGACATTCTACACTAAGTTGATTAGTTCCTCTTTTTTTAGGTTCATCGATATTTTCGCCAATTGTGAACCGTTTAAAATAAATAATTATTTTTTAGTTCGATAATGTGGAAAAAAAACTAGACCGATTTAGATAAAGTTTTTGTTATTCAATACAACTTTTGATATTCTAACGTCAATTTTGCGTGCCGAATGGAAGTTGGATTTTTCTTTTTTTAAGCATAACTTGTTTTATCAGTCAGGATTCTTAAAAACAATACTTAACTGAAAACTTGAATATTATCTGCCAAATCAAAAAAAAATTAAACACATTCACTACGCATTTTATTTATTACATTCTAAAAGTTTATTCAAGAATCTTTTTAACTTTTAGTTGACTTTTGGAATTAAGTTTACTTGTCGTACAATTTCGGGTGTAACTTGCAAATTTGATTAACAAATTGAATGATATTAGTTAGAAAGTCTTCAACAGTCGTTAAAATATTTCTAGTAGCTTTAATAATAATTATAAGAGGTTGTTATAAAATATTAGTTTATGAAAGTCAATATAATATCATCATATTAAACTCAACAACGGCAACGTATAACAAGCAACATGCGTCCCGATACTGGGCACGAATCTTCCCTACGATGGCCAGAGTTGGTTTTGGATTCTTTTAAATTTTGAAGAGTTCATTTTGAGATCTTCTCTGATAGTGGATTTCACTTGAGATTTTTGTATGAGAAAATAGCTATACAGATGCATAGACAGACAAATCAGTGATTTATTTTAGACACACAAAACATTAAACAAAAAAAAGAACAATTCTTTTAAAAATTGTAGTGCTACAAATAGCGGCCTTATCACTAAACAGCGATCTCTTCCAGATAACCTTAGGAAGGAGACTTTATTGCTAAGAGATTGAGAAGCTACAAAAATAAATAGAAATTTAGTGTGGTTGCGAGGTAAACAGTTCGCAAAACTACTAGTTTAAGATAATTTTTCTCTTCTCTTAACATAATACAATAATGTCCTTATACTAGTAAAACACTGTATTATGAAACTGTTCTAACTAAAATGCAAAATGTCAGGTCATTTGATTCCGTGGAAGCAATTAACGAACTTCTCCCGTTAGTTGCATGGCCACCAAATTTCAGCTGATGTAGAATCGGTACCATTGGCGATTAGATCGATTTTCACACAGATAATCGAGTTAAAATTATTTATTGGTATAAGTTCCGAAATATAATTATGATATGATAAAATAATTAAGAGACAGAACGAAAACCACAACACGTCATGTTATTTATGTTTGCTCTAATATAAGAAGTAATATGAAAACTCAGCGTGGTTTTACACTTACTAATGTTAGACATTTTTAAGCCTAAGAAGAGGTGATTTTGTTATCTCATTACGAGTTCAAAATGAGTCTTTTTAAAAGTGCCTGGATGGTAACACAATTTGAAAAAAATCGCAGAACAAGTTTTGTCAAGATTGGGTAGAAACTAAGATTTTTTTTCAAGACTACTACACGTTTGATCACCAACTCACACAATTATAGAAAGCGACAAAGACATTTTGGTTTTAGCAGCATTTTTGGAGCATGTATTGTCTGTAATACACTGTTTCTCAAGGAAGACTTGCCGAACACACCCTTAGTAGCTTGGCGACAGATTTTCATTTTCAATTTCTTAAAAACTATAAATAAGGAAATTCTACAGAAGTAGACAAGTGACGTTCTCACATTAAAGCTAAAAAACATAACCTTCGTTATACATAACAAACATAATATATCGCACTGTTTTGTTTTCTAAGCCTATCGACGGCGCAACTGTGGCCGACAAACTTTAGTAGGAGCAGTTTTATTTCCGAAATTTTTTATATCTTCCATAGCACTACCATAGCAGCCAGAAAAAATAGCAACTTGAAGCCAAAACGCTTCGCTCGCTTCACTCGTTCAGTTAATATTTCGTATCACCGTAGTAGGACTAACCTATCGCTTGTGGAAACTTTCTAGTTTAAATTTAAAAATTTATTGGATGAATCTACAGAAAAAAACGTGAAACCACTTTGACAAAATAAAACACGGACAGAGCTTTTCGCAGAACAATAACCCCATTTGTTATTTTGCAGGATTTGTTTCCGATATAAAATGTAAACAAACTTTATTTTAGAACAATCAGACATTGATTGAATTGGGGTTTTGTGCGCGTTACCTTTTTAAGTTGCAGTATTTTTATCAAAATAAATAAATACTCGGCGTAGACAATAGGTTTTTTTGTAAATTTATCGTTATCAAAACAAAAGAGCGTTGAAACTCTCTAAAAGAAATTCCATCTCTTTTTTTGAGCTCAAAAAATCATCGATTTTCTAAATAAGTATCTTTTAAAGGGTCCAAAGCTCTCGGTGAGTCCATCGCGTTCTCCGAAAAATTGTATTTTTTTTTTCTACTATTGTTAAAGAAGGAGGAGAATAAATACGCTCCTTATAATTTTGAAATTGTTGGTATCTACTGACATTTAAAATTAATCATAATTGTCAGCATAACCAAAAAACAATTCTCGTCGATGGCAGCAAGGAAATGTTTATATTAATACTTCGTCTAAAAATATACAAACTTATCGGTTGCGTCTACTAAGCCGAAGATACATGATATTTGCAAAAGGAAACCAGCCTCAGTCACACGACAACGCGCGCATTGCAAATAGTTTTGGAGTGCAAGGTGCACCTTATTACCTCTACAAAGCCTTGCCTTACACAGACTTAAAGTACGAAAGGCTGGAATTACGAGTAGGTTTTATTTTCTATCCTTAGTGTACCGCTACACGCTATAATGAATACACGTTCCAAATTGCATGTCTCAAAGTTTAGCTGTTTAGGTTCTACGTTAATTGTAACCTGTCAGTCGAGACTTAATCTGGCTAGTTACCACGCTGTTAGAGCGTGCGATTAAATGCCTAGCTGTCATGAATAAAAAAATTGTTGTAAAATTGAATTAGTCCAGAGTGTCCCTAGCTAGGATTAGTGAGAATCAGTCCTAGATGGCCGCCGCCACATAATGGCGGATCACATATTTTTTCACAACTACCTCAATATGGGTATTAAATGTAAGGACTTGGCTAGTATGTATTATAGTTGGTGATAGTATTCACTATATATACAACATTATTAAATCCAAATACAAGATGGCCGCCAATACAAAATGGATAGATAGATAGATCAAATCTTTATTGCATGCACACACAAAAAAAAATTAATACAAGAGAAAAACTCTTACGAAAAATAGTGCTACAAATGACGGCTTTATCGCTAAAAAGCAATCTCTTCCAGACAACCTTAAAATAGCTAAAGCGGGGGTTTTTAAATAATTATTTTTACTTGAATGATTTCATTCATTCATTTATAATAATATCGTTATGTTATTCTTAAGAAATCATTCATTCCTCCAAAGAATTAATGACTTCATATCCTAAGCTTACCCCATCCAGTTTCCCTGAATCAAAACCACACGCCTTCACTTCAATCCGGCGTGAAAATCCCGACTCTTTCTATTCTACAGTGCGCTCCGCTATATCCCACACAAAATACCTAAGCTTTTTAGCGTCGCTAGACACGTACTAGAGTGGTGTGCTGTAATAAAAACCTAATACGGAATGTGCCGAATTGAAAATAAATGGCTTTTTAATAATTTAAAAACTAGACTCTTTGTAGGATATTTTTATTCAATGATTTATATCATATTTAGATTTTTAATTGCCGGTTGTCAAAAATTATGTGATTCGCTTTGTTGGGGTAGCGGCCATTTTGAACCGATTTTCATCAAAGATACTCGTAACTAAGAACTGCCGACAAATTCACCTCTCAAATAGAATACCCAAAATCAAAATCGGTGCATCTGTTGGATAGATATGATACCACAATTATTTTTTTCGATTAGTAATCTAGTAGGTACCTATTTTGTTCTACTATATTTAAAGGTGCTTAATTTTGAACATTTCTTAGCACTAGTTTAAACTACTTTTAAAAATATTGTTTTTTTTAACCTACACAGCTAGGCATTTGACAACAAGTTCGCACGACTACGGAAGTCAGCGATACTGTAGCTCTAAATGGAGCATTCCTAGTCTGGAATACACTGGCTCTCAAGGAAGGCAGCCGGAACACACCGTTAGGTGCTTGGCGTCAGATTTTACAATTCGAGGGTGGTAGCTAGCCAGGCGAGTGATCGGAAACTCCCTACCACCATGCTATGGTTTCCTCACGAAGTTTTAGTTCACCGGTATCTGAGGCCTTTATAATGTAAAACCGAATGTATCTAATAGTATAAAGTATCAGTGCCAAGTAAAAGGCCTCAATCGCAACATGACGGATAATACCGTCAACCAACAAAGGAATAAACTCCGCGGCGAGACGTCGGAGGTTTCAATTAAAACTTCGCAATTCAGCGAAATCTACTTCGCTACGTACACCGAAGAAGTTTCCGGAATAAATGAAAATATTTCACCAAGGTAACAGATACCTTTAGACTTTGAATGCCTACATTTATATTGGAATAAAGAAATTTAAGTATTTAAAGTCTATATTCAACCGACTTCAAATAAGGAAAATTCGCTAGTTGTTGAAATCTTTTTTTGTGCATATTTCAAGGTTTTTTTCTACGCGGATTTGAAAACTGTTTTTAATTTTTATTCTCAATAGAATGTATATTTTTTGTCAATCCCATTTAAGAATGATCAAAATAGGTTCAGTTGATTGGTTTATAAATTAAAGTAACTGAATGTTTGTATAGCGCTGCATTGAAGTTGGCTGTCGCTTTACCAAAGTATTTCTTGTTGATTTTGGGACTGTCATAAACTGCAGATACAAAAATATATAATAATAATAATACACCTTAGATAGACTAAGAGAGAGTAATAGACTAGTAATTCTGCTAACAGTTGACCTCGTGTTTTGTTGTTAACCTCTCCATCTTGAGAAATCCGCTAGATTAATATAACATTTCTTCATTCGCATGGTTAATAACAAATCTGTTTTATACAGACAACAACAATCTCGACGATTCCCATCACAAAATTAGGTCACGAGAAATGAATGAATGAATGAATGAAAGGAGAACGTTAAATCTTCGCTTTAATTACAGCGACAGATGGACTCGGTATTTTGCTTTTGTCATATCAATTTCGGTTTCCATCGCCGTAGATTGACAATAACAGATGTCCATGTTAGGACAAAATGTTTGTTAGATATTAAAAATAAACGCGAGCATTTCTGCAATTACGCGCAGCGACAGTTCACTGCTTCTCTGCTGTCAAAATAAAAACCAAGTTTAGTTGCTCTTATTATCACCTGTTTCATGGTTAGCTGATAATGGATTTTCTTTGTCTGTGCATGCCTCTATGAAACAGGTGTGGTTAAGACAGCTATAGACCGCCGACTTGTCTATACTAATCCTATGAAAAGCCTTCATTATGCAAAATACAATATCTTTTTTTAAAATAATAAAACGTGTAGGACGTTTTATTATTTTAAAGCTCGCTTTCCATAATTGTGCGAGTTTTTTTAAAATAATAAAACGTGTAGGCCTAAAATACATCATAGTGAAGCGATTGACACCAATAACAAAAAAATACGTTACAATTTAGGAAGTAAAAAGAGGTAGGCCCCGGAACGAAAATTCTATTGGAAACACAAAAACAGTGAAGGGTCGATGATACTTTTAAGTAGAGCAACACAGGTGCCTAACGACGTAAGTGCAAAGTAATCACTCCAACAAAGAATAAGAACCGTCACCAAACCCAAGTCTCTGCCCCACCAAAATAAAAGTCTCGATCCCTTACTCCCAAATCAAATAAGAGTAAATTGTCCATCACGCGATTGAATTTTTCAGTCGCTACCGAGCACGATTCCAATTTCTGGCTACTTGATGACCATTGTCAATAGAACGGCCTGTCTCTTTCATTATTTTTGTTGCTTCGCTTTGTTTGTACATGTTTCGGGTTTTGAAAGCATTTCTCGCCAACGCCATATTGAAGTTATCTGTCATGTCGAATGGATAATTGCTGTTTATTTTATAGTATTGCTATAAAATAAACAGCAATGAAACAAAAAAAAAGAATTATAACGATACTGAAACTACGAGTATATATTTTTTTTACAGTACGGTCTAAAATGTTTGTGTTTATCTAGAAATAGTTAAAAAATACATTGAGTTCGTTAGGTCGCCATAACTAGTAAATGGAGACCTCGATAACTCATTTTTTACAATTTAAGGACGAAACGACTGCTAATTTACTGTTTTTATATTTTCCAGATCTTACTTATACCCCATACTATATATATATATATATATACTGTACCCCATATCACTCCCAATCATTATTGAAATCAGCCAGTAAATTGCGTTGCATCAAACTATTCTCCTTTTTAAATGAAACACTCCCCGAATCAAACATCCTCAACAACAAACATCTAAAAATACGTAGAACCCATAGTATCGTCATGATTGGTGCAAATAACAGATCTTAAATTAACTACGACGGATACGAAATATTAGAAGTCATGCATACCAATACACAGACGAAAGAAAACATTGCTAGTCCCTTCTCTCGCCACTCAAAAATCTTTATCATGGCGGTTATAATGAGCTATATACGATATCGGTTTTCTATACCCGTGTTTAAAATGAAAATGTGCGAAATAAATGTAATATTCCATAATAAAATCTTAATGTTTTAACATACTTTCATAAACTAAAAATGGCTTTTATCTAAAATACCGCCCGCACATTTATTATGTTCAGGATAACATACTTACCTACGTTATCCTACAACCTGATTTACCTTTATCTGAAACGCTAAAGAAGATTAAGTACCGAACATTGGTCAAACTAAAATTTATAGACTCTTTAGGTGATAAGTCTACAATGTCTGGAAGTAACTATTTATGCTCGATCTTACGGTTTTCATATCTAAGGATTACTCTGCCCTTTTAAAAAATGGGTAAACCGTCTCAGAGAAATCTGCTAACAAAAATACCTCCTCCTTTTTGAAAAAGTCACTATTAAAACTAGCTCTATTAAGTGCACGTACGATAGTATAAGTACACACCTAACCCAGTGGCAGATATCCGAACGGATAGCTGAACATAATGGCTCGTAAATAGCGAGCCATCGAAGACTTTCAATTAAAACTTGAGCTGTCGTCGATAAGTGGAGCGGAGGTTATGTGTCAGTAGGCAATGTGTGGACAAAACACAAAAATTAACCGCCTCTTGGAATAAGAAGAATAAGTATAAGAAATATTTATTAGCCTTTAAATAACGTTCGTTACAGGCAATTCTTGTCACATTTGAATTAAAAGACTAAAAAAGTACCTAAAAAAGTATTCGTTCCAAGAACAAATACTTATTATAATATATATTTACATTGTGATTTTTTCTTTACTTATTAGTAAGTAAGTAATATTGTTTAATAGTTGTTCGTTACACAATAACGATGATTCACTAAGCCGCATTGACATTCACTGACCTTATAATATAAGAATTTCTTGTTTGAATACATTAGTTTTAGCAAATAGTATCCTACTGATGGGAAATGATCTTCTCAAAATCAAAGTCAAAGTCAAATCATTTATTGGCCTTATAACTGCGTTTGTTACACTAGGCAAGTCAATACGTACAATAATGAATTATAATATTATGACGAAACAAGAGTTAAAATTTAAAGAAAAATTAGAAAGAATTAATTCGTGTCTAGATAATAATGTTAAATTTAATATTGATGTCTGATTACTATATACATAATACTTAGTTATATATCAGTCCGGTAACATTACAAGTCAAGTATTGTTTAATGTCAATATCCATTTTAATTAATAATTCGAGAATGAATATTCAGTCAGATCAGTTTGTAAGAATTCTTTTACTGAGTAAAAAGCAGTGGATTCGAAGAATTTTTTTAATTTACACCTAAAATCATTGCCATGTAAGTTAGCTACAGGACGAGGTAATTTATTGAACATACATATCTTAATCCAGATGCCTTGTTTCTTTACTTTGGCTAATCGAACTTTTGGTTTTGTTAGAAGTACGTCCGGTCTATTGCGATCTCTAAGATTGTATGGTATGTGAATCGGTTTTATCATTAGATTTTCTTTCTCGTCAAAAATTTCTACGAGGCAATTATAAATATACATGGACACATTCATTATTTTGTGTTTTTTAAAGTATTTTCGTGCTGACGTGCGTTTTTTAAATCCAAATACTATACTTATGGCCTTCTTCTGGGCTCTTTGGACTTTAATCATATCGGCTTCGTTGCCCCATACAGTTATCGCATATCTTATCATGGAATGTACGTATGCATAATACACTGACAACATATCTTTCACATCTAATACAGATCTTAGTTTAATGAGCGCATAGATAGCACTTGCTAACTTCTTACACAGTTTACCTATGTGGTTTGTATGACTAATAGTGTGATCAACAGTATATCCTAAGAAGATCTTCTCTATGAAAGTACCATAAAGCAAAAGGCTGGAAAACAGCTTCGTCGACGGTGCAGCTGCAGCGCCTGGATTCAGATGTGTGAAAGCTAGCCTCTAAGTCATACATGCTCAGGCCTCCAGAGACAAAATGCTGAAGCGTAAAGGCGTGCTCTGTCTTCTAACTTCTAGCCTTCTTCTATAAAATCCAGAGCATACTTTTAACTATTAGTTATATGTATATAAGGTATTTATAATATGCTCTTATTTATTGCCTGAAATAAATTATTTATTATAATTACTAAAAGACATTACATATACGCTAAGACCCACCAAACCAAGAATTTCAAACGTATCTACAAAAAACTTCGTGAGGAAGTAATCATTTGAAAAGGAAGATAATTCTCGAAAAATAAATTCGTAGGACCTGTATCCCATTTTTTGTAAATATTTGTAATAGACAACGATGTGTACGCGATTGCTAACATTTAGATAAACATAAGACGTAAAAATTAATGTAAATAAGTATCAAACGTCAACTCCCGTTCGACCCGCTCAGGAGTTGTATTTCCAAAAAACCATTTTTAGTACACCGCTACACCCTATAATGAATAGTACAAGGTGACAAATGACACCTTGCTCGTCAACTTACACCCTACAAAATTTCACGTCTCTAGATTCAGCGGTTTAAGCTCTCCTTCGACTCTTAGGTAATATCATTCAGTCAGGACTTACTTTTTATATAGATTTAAACTGACAGACAATCTAAAATTTTACAAAACTCAAAGAATGACATGCAGAGATGCCTTGTCAATTAAAAATTAAGTAATTTTATCAGTAATTAGTAAGTTTAGTCGTATATTTTGAAAAGTATCAAATCCAAATCACGTGAGCACTGCTACTGTTTCGACTATAAATAGAGTTTTCGGTTCGGGAAATCGGGACGGCTATTAATTTTATCGGAGGTCTTCTTTAAGAGTGTGGCTTTTCTTACTTTTAGACTCCTTCAGTGCCCTGTTAATGTTTGATACTGATACATATTATTAATGTACGGTTTCGTAGCGAAAGGGTACAAATGGGACTCTATTGCTGAGACTTTTCGGTCCGTCCGTGCGTCCGTCCGTCACCAGGCTGTATATCATGAACTGTGATAGCTAGACAGTTGAAATTATTGCAGATGATATATTTCCGTTGCCTTTATAACAACAAATATTAAATAGAAAATAAAATAAATACTTACCTTACGAACCCTTAGTGCGCGAGTCTGAGTTGCACTTTACCTATTTTATCTTAAGTACAATCCTTCCAGCTTCGCATCAGATGATGGAGCGTGCGAAGCAAGCAAAGTGTCTATATTTGAGCAATTATTACATTATTTATTCTATTTTGTTATGTATGTAAGTAGATATATTATATTAAATTAGTAGACATGTATTTAAATTTAGTTTGTGTAAAATATTAGTATGCTCGTAATTGTATATGTGTAATTGAGAGTAAATTCCTCGTCCTATACATTATTTTTTTGACAATAATCTCCATCCAAAGGTTGTCTGGAATGTTATATGTTTTGTGTGTCGTCAATAAAGCGATCATCTATCTATCTATCTTTGTCTATCTTTCGTCTGTTGGTTTGTTTGCATTGATTTTTGTTTTGAACTTTTTTACTAGTGTTTGTAGTTTCCGACCAATTATGACTAAACATTGTAAATAAATACATAAATAATTTATAAAATACTTACAGGTTCTACAATTTTTTTAAATTGTTTTTGTCGTGTGGTTTTTTATTGTTTTTATAATATAGGGTTATCAGTTGGGAGTGTACTAAGCTGCCAGGGATTCACTATACTCGTCTTAAGGAACAACTTTTACTATGGGACCAAACATGAATTTTAAAATAAAACAGTTGTTTCATACATTATGTCGTCGACCGACTGACTTTTCTATGGAACAGCTGATTTGTTTATTTCTCAAATTCAGGTACATTAGTAAAAGTTGTTCTTAATAATAAGTATAATCACCTCCTTTCCGCTTAGTACACCCTTAACTTCTCTTATTTTAGGATGTCTTCCGCATACCACTGCAAGATAATATTAAACCAAAGCCGCGGGAAAAACATGTTAGATTATATATGTAACAGTGAATAAACTAAATTTCCCCAACCTACTTTCTTTCCTAATGCCAACTTCCTCCCGAAAAATTGGGAGTTCTTACGGTAAATTGCAATATCCGCCTAGTTCCTAATAAACTACCCTTGCTATGATAGATAGCCAATATATTTTCATCCCCGAAAGGTAACCATAAGGTGCTTTAATAATAAAGATTGTATGGTGTTTTGGTCCCAGTAAGGGTATTGAAAATGAAGGGTGAAAGCGCTGAGCTCAGAAAATTCACGTATCGACCCATATACGTCATATTTCTAGGCACGGGTCTCCTTTTCGGAGGCATTAACTCAAAGTTAGATATTTGAAAGCTATTTTTCTCTCTGTCTGTCTTTGTTTGGAATATTTTATTTCATAACATTAGTTTGTGATAGCCTGTTAATAGCAATGCTGGCCGAGTGTTCAATCCTAAGTAAGATACAAAAAGAGCTCGAGTAAAAAAGCCTAGCTGTCTTGAAAAAAAAAATAACGAGTGAGTTTACAACATTACCTAAGACTCGTAGGTGTATACCTGATCCTAAGCTAGAACCGACGTCGTTGCGGTTATGATGCAATATGTTTCAAGAACTTTTTTCACTGAGAGAGATCAGTGGGACACTTTTGGTTTGATATGTCAGTCACAGTCCTATGAAAAATTTCTATTGCCGCTATAACAATAAATACTGAAAACAGAACAAAATTAGTATTTAAGGGGACTTGCATACAACAAACGTGATTTTATGCTCGATATTAAGAAACTTGAACAAATGTTGGTACTAAACTGGTTGGTAGTCGACTCCGTCAACTCGTGTCCGACTCTCATTTGGCAGATTTTATTAAATTGTATAAACTCCCTCCGAATTGAAGGCGGCATGTTTTTAAACGAAAGAGATGATTCTTATTTCATAATAATGAAATTTTCTGATATAAATCATAATGTTCATAAATTCATTTTTAAAAGCGTAGTTGACTATCTCTTTATTGCAATACATCGATAGTTAATTTTCGACTTGTTTGCTTGTCTCAAAATATGTACACAGTGGATTTTATTTGCGTACTGGCGAAATTTAATTTAACATCAAAAATATACAGTTCTTTAATAATGAAATATTTTGATATTGATGTAGGACATTATTATTGATACTATGATATAATTTCATTGTCTTTACTATATGAAAAAAACAAGTGTCATGTCTTAACACTTAGCTCTTAATAGGAAAAAAAAGACAAACTTACTCTTCTGACACGCATTTGAAATTATGATAATTATTAGGGAGGAATTTTTGACCACATTGAAGGAGTTGTGCAAAAGTTTGTACTTCGCCATTTTTTGGCGGCGGCCATCTTAGTCCGATTTTCATTAAATATAGCTAAAAACGCTCCTAACTAATACTATTTCCATACATAAAAAATCAAAGTCTTTCTATCCGCTTGCGGATAAAATGACACGGACAGAAACACACACATACACACCCTCTCTTACACCCACATGCACTCAAACTTTTATCATTCCGTCGTTTTTGCGTCGGGGGTTCAAAAATGATCATCTCTAACATGATACTCGTAATATAAAAAAATCCGAAAAAATACATTAAACAAAGTTTTTCTGATTCCATCGTTTATTTTTGATCTTCATTTATTCACGTTTCAAAACTTCAGTGACCTCACTTAACGACTCGAAAAATACTTTGTAAATACCTAATTATCCATTTTTCAAGTTTGGACTAAGCAAACAGATTGTCTTGGCAAGTCTCAGTGAACTTTTACCCAAACTTATTCAATAACACCAATATTAAGTTAAAGTTATATCTTACATTTTAAGCATTTTAATTTTGAATCTATTGTGAAAAGTTTGAATTAAGTTAAGGGCAGAAGATAAATCAGTAGGTTTGTCGATGTGATTTTTAATGAAAATGCTTATAAAAATAGATATTCTATTTATTTGTGTTATTTATATATCGTCAAATGGCACTCGTTACTCATAAAATTATATTAATTGCAAAATTAATATGTTTCCCATGAGAATCATTTTCTTACGATAAAAAATATATCTACGATCTAATTTCGTTTAAAATTACATTACCACGAGGGCCCTGTCTGTTGTTTTACTTTATGAGGTCCCTAGAGATACACCTCTCTCAAATTTTATAGAAGATATATAATAATAAAAAGTATATTAAAGACCAAAATTTTAATTTGATGTTCTGTAAAAATGGGAGTTAACAGCGTAAAAAATATTGTAAGTTAGGAAAGATAGAAACTGTCTAAAACAGAACCTCAAACTTTGATTACTGACATTGAAATGATCGGCCACTTTTAAACAGCAAACAGTTATGCCTAATTATACCAATCTAATAGACTAACAGACAAACAGAGCCGATTGCCGAGCATGTTCCCGCACACGACGGTACGTAATTAGTAAACTCGATAAAGGAATTATTATCAAGTTTCATTTGTGGAAACAAACTAGACTAAAATATCGAGCTAAAAATACAAGCGCCGTTTTCAACGCTGAAGATAGAGAAGGCGAGTTTTAATTGTCAGTAAATAAATTCGTTACAGTAAAAGTTATGTAACTTGAGCTATTTTTTTATGGGGCGCGTCTGTGTTAGCTTTAAATTAACGTTTAAGACTAATAATTTTTTTACCAATTGACTACATATTTTGAAGACTATACCATAACTAAAAATAAGTGATTACTCTATTAAGGCAGGCACCGATATAACTTTTTCAGTTGTTTCAATTAAAAAATTACACCTCTGGTTTTTATTTTGAATCGATTTTGATAAAATATAAATGGGACGATACGAGAAGTATATACTCTATCAAACAAAAAAAAACTATTGGTTCAGACTTCAATCCAGTAGGCAACTGCAGTGGAGTCACCACCGCGTATTGGTGGAAGGGGTGGGGCCGCTGTGGTTATTATCTGCTGCGGCCGATGAGGCAGGCGGCGGGGTCACTGATGACCCGTCGGATAAGGACCTCGGGTGTCCAGATGAGTCCGGCAACGGATCGCGGATGAGTGTTCCCTTGTCCCACCAGTGATCAGCAGGGAGTAACACCGTCGACTTTAGTGGGTAAGAGTCCCATATAACCGCTCTGCCTCCCCGTGGTAGAGCGGTATGCAAGCATCCTTTCTCCACGTAAAAAAAGGGTCTCCTCTATGATGGAGGTATAAGGTTGGTATTTGATTGATGAAAGGTCCAACAATAGTGTCGTTGTTGAAGACACGAACGACTAATTTCATCCCTGATTAAGTTCACCGAATGTGAACGAAACTATAGTTGGACCTTGAAAACCCGTCTTGTTAAACAGTATAGGGTTGGTGTATCACGCTGGTCAAAATGAGGATTTAGTACTGCACTTATATTCGAAAGTATTAAATTTTCATGATTACTTTTTGTTTACTAGTTTATCGGCTGAGTAATCGAGTTCCTGGAAAAAAAACTTTCTGCTGAACCCTGTTGAATACAAGGATCAAAAAAATAAAGAAATACATATATAGGTATAAATAAGTTTTGGCAATTATACCTCTTCAGTTGGACTTAAAACAAAAAAATATATATTTATATATAATATTTGTTACATTTCATAATCTACAAAATCATTACTTAAAACATAATTGGTACTCAAATGAGCTTTCAGCTTCTGTAAGGAAGTCCACTCAAAATTACAAATTTTCTTGAACGAAGGAAATGGAAGGTACAGAATTTCTATTGCCGAAGGAGCTGACTAAAGTGCGGTCTACATATTGAATCTGGGATTCCCCTGGCTCGAACGTACGAATTTCAACTGACAAGAACTATTGTAATTCAATATTTCAGATAGCACAAAGCCTGCAACGTAAGTAACATTATTGAGAAAGCGCAAGACGCTGATAAATTGCTGAGCGAATGTAAACCTTATAGCTTTAAGAATAAGAATAGAGAGAACAGTTAGAGAAGAGGTTTTAGTCTAATGGTAGTGACTTGAATTTCAATTTGACATAACTTTGCAGTTGCATCTAAAGATATTGTGAGTCACTGTTGCATCTCACAAGTCATTACTGTCTAATGCGTTTTGCACTGTAGAACAGCTCAAGATTTATACAGGCCTAAATAAATAGCTAAAATAATTTAAAATTAAAACCAATAAATAATTTAAATTGAAAATGATAAGTAATATATTTACAATTTTCTAACCCTATGTATTTATATATAACTGAGGTTGGAAGAGTAAAATGAAGTATGTATAGTGTATGTATACAAAATGAGAGTTATGTTTTTCGAGTGTATGTATGTATATTTTTGGCACGTTCCAGAACCTAAATGGCTTGTCGTATTTTTATGTGAGTGGTGTCGATAGGTTCATTTTAATCGTGAGAGGGACGCTGGGTACATAAAAAATAGTTAAGCATGATGCACAGGTTTAAAGATTTAGCAGACAGGGTTTTTTATATCGCTTCTAACTAGTTGTTTAAACATGATAGCTAGCCATTCGACTAACAGCTCGCACGACCACAGAAGTCAGCAACGTTGTAGCCTAGATAGAGTATGCCTAGTCTGGAATACACTGGCTCTCAAGGAAGGCTGCCGGAACACATCGTTAGATGTTTGGCGACAGATTTATTAACTTGGGGGTGATAGCTGGCCATGCGGCCATGTTTGTGGCGATTTAAACTTTCACACCACTAGTTTTGTGTCGCATCACTAAAGAAGAAAAACAACGGAGCCATATGTCATCTTGCTTGTTTTGCATACATATGAAAAATAACAGTGCAATGTTATAATTAAGCTTATACCAAGAAACAGTGTTTATTAACATTAAACCAGTGTCTCTAAAACAAGGATATTTTTTTGTATTGACTCAGAGGTGTCTCATACCTCCGCACGTTCTACCACAATACTGTGATTTCTTCACGATGCTGTCATTCACCTCAACTAGGTCAGGCTCTCTTTGCGTATTTCATTAACCACGCAGCCGACATCACTTTGATTGGTCATACTCCGTTTACTTTCTTTCTTATTCGTGGGCTAAATGAAATACAAAACAAAGTACTTATATCTGGACACTTCGTGGGAACGAAGGTCCTAGATCTACATGATCCATTTTTGTAATTAAAAATACAAATATATTTTAAAGAGTCGACAATACCTACGACTGAAACCCCATATAAGACTTGCGGGAAGAACTTAATTTTTACGATTAAGAATAACTTAATCTTTAGGATTCTTTGTATATCCACGGAGACGCCAGAAACAAGATCGTTGGCACCAAAGTATTACGTTATCGCTAAAGAAAAACGACAGTATCGCTTTCCATACATTCCTGCTTCGTTCTCCGAATTTGATTACATCGCTGCTATCATACGCGTTTCATTGATACGGGGTAGAGTAACCGACTAAGCACTGGCGCGTGGCGTTGAGTTAATAAAAAGTAAGACGAAGGATGCGACGTCATAGGTCTAATAAGGAATAAATCGAGGAATAACTGCTAGAAGCGAATCCTTAATAAACTGAAGAGGTCAATATACTCGTTTCCATAGACTGGTAGTATAGACTAATATGCGATTTAGACTGAAATGTCGTAAATACTAAATAAAAGTAGAAGAAACATAAAGATATACCACTATCCAGTCAACATGAGTGGTTTACACGGTGATTGAAGTAAAACAGTCTTTTGATCACGCGTGTTACCGTACAAAGCCGTAAAATTTGATGTGAAGCATAATAAAGGATATAAAATGCGTTACATCTGATTTTATGTGACGTCATAAACATCATAGCACGCGTAGTTGTTATGGCGTAGGGAATAGCATTACATTTGCCATAGTTTACGATAATTATTTGTAGTTTTGGGAGATTCAAACTCAGAGGTGCAAGTTTAATAAAGACTCTTTATTAAAGACTTGTTATTATCGAAATATTCTATCGCGATTAGAATATTTCAGCTAATTATGTGACAGTAAAGCATGTTTCAGAGTTTATTTAATAACTAGAGGACTCGACAGACGTTGTCCTACTAAAACCTAAATACCAACTACAGCGCCACCTGCCTGGCTGATTTGAGAATTTGAACCATACAGGGTGCCACCCAAACGTATACAAAAAATTCAGAGTTCAGTGACATGCATACACACGTACAGTAGATTTATATATATATTAAGATAAGTCGCGTGTGAATCGGTTCTGTTAAACTACAAAAAAATGTTAAAAATATATAACACTATATCTTAGCTCGTCGCTTTAAATCAGACAAAATGCGGTCAAATGCAAGTATTTAAAAAAAGTGTGTAATACATAGTTTTGGGATATAGAGGAAGTTGTGAAAATATCTAATCCGTCATTTTATGGCGGCCATCTTGGACTAACTTTCTCTTTTAAGAACATTTCCAACCTCATTATAACGATACTTATTATACCACCCGTGGTTTTTGCGTCAGGTGTTTAAAAGGGTAAGGTATGTCTCCTTCCTCTGTCAGGTAGTCTACTAATATTATTTTTTCATAAGTAAAATCATCCTCATATCATGCTCATAATCAGATCTAAAGAAAATTATATAAATAACATACAAAGGGCATCAAAGCGAAGATGTTTATGAAAAATAAACTCGTGTTCATACAAAAAAACATTCCCGGAATGAGCAAAGTAAATACCGAATTTTATTCTATCAAAACATTAACATCGTTCGAAATTTACCGAACATTTTTTTTTAAGCGTAAATGTATTATTTTCTATTGTTGAGCAAAGGAAGTGCCCTGTTTTAGTCTAATTTTTGTTTCTTCTCACTGCATGTTAAGTGAATTGGTTGCATTTATTATTCTTGATCGATCTTAGTGCAAATTTATTTGTCGTCGGGCGTTTTGATAATTACCCAAAAACGGCAAGACAATACGTATAAAAAGTGACAAAGAAGAGCTAAATTTGCCAGATTAGAAGCAGAGCGCATAGCTCGTCCGGCTTGTTAGGTTAGGTTAGGATACAAAAAAAAATTTAAATTTTTAATTAATTAACAATGTCGAAATCGTTCTTTCAGATAGAGAATTCAACTTCAACTATAACTTCAATTTTAACCACTCACTTAAATATACGACAAGCCGTACTATGACGCATTTTAGCAATCACACTCCTTAAAAATTTAATCACAGTAATTTCCTTATATTAATTAAATACTACCCCTACCCCATTTCAAATCATAACAGAATGAAACTATACAGTCATAAATCACCAAAACAATCTGTATATCAAATTCAGTTGCAATTTCTAACTACAGTTTCTTTGATGCATGCAAAATGCTGATACACTACTGCAATACCATAAACGTCATGTCTCAAAACTGATATATCTTGCAGTCTAATTTCAACTTTAAAAGTACTAAAATAAAGTTTTAAATTGAATGTCAAGTTGAGTCGGTTTAATGACAAAGGGTTCCTTGTAGCTGAAATTCAGTTGAGTTCAGGATAAGCAATTTTGCTAGTACTGGCTTAACTCAAAAGAGCTTCTAAGCTGCTAAAGATTATGCTTTATGTTGTCGTTTGCCTAAGAAAAAGCCAACTAGAATAATTAGTAACTGGGCTTATTTAATGTCATGTCTTTTTAGCATCAAATTTGCCTTGGAAGTGACTTGCGTTAACTGAAATTAATAATATTGCAGGTGGCATTTAAATATTTAGTTTACGGGGTTATATAAGGGGTGTACTGACCTGATAAGGGATAACCCTGTTCATGATTACGAACAACTTGTATTAAGGTACCAACCCTAAAATCAAGAAAAACAAAAACAGCGCTTCCATAAAATCGGTCTTCGACAAAATGCATGAAACAGATGAATTTTTTTGCGAATTCAAATATGGTCCCATACTGAAATTTGTTAATTATTGAATTTATACCCTTTCAGCTAAGTATGTACAGTATACACTCCTACTTTATAATCCTGTATACGTAATAATACCATTATATCTTTCCAAATTAGTTTATTTGAATTCTAAAGAATTTAAAATTTCATAAACTATTTATATTAATTTCCACATTATTAAACATTAAAGGAAATCATCATGAGAAATGAAACTTGTTGGAGAAGGTTAATAATTAATAACTATCGAATATAAATGAAATCCTTAACCCGCAATTTTGGTCAGAGTGGTGGACACAATGACATGACTATGGCCTACACCCCTCTTCATAGGGCTGACCCATGCCCCGCAGTTGAAAGTTAAGGTACAGAAAACTATAATAATACTACCTAAGTACTGCGATGCTACCTGTAAGTCTTTATTTGAAAAACTATTGTTGATCATTTGTTTGATTTAGACATATTATTATATTTGAAATTCTGTTTTGTTAAAATCAAAAATACTAACCCATGGATATATGCAAAATGCTTTTAATACGATAAGTAATGTTCATCTATAATTTGCGTGAAAGAATAATTTCAGGCAATAAAGTTGCCACACGAACAATAATTTTGTCGTTTTTGTCAGTTGTTTTACTTATTCCTATCTTATAATTATTCCTTAGACGCTTTTATTATTCTGCGATGCTGTTTTGTTTCTGCAATGCTCATTTGTTTCTTAGATGATTATTGGTACATGCGATACTTGCTCATTAAAATTTTAATATCGTTGTAACAGAACTACTGGGAATGGATTTCCCATTAGTTCTGTGAACAGAACTGCTCCACAGAATAGGTGGGAATAAACAAATTTATATTCATTTATTAATTCATTCAATAAATTGTTAGTCTTTGCTACCAAGCAAAGTGTAGGGTAATTTACATGCACCCTATGCATCCGTTATTGGCACCAATTGGACAACGTGCAAAGTACTCGTAACTCCACGCCACATGCTGTTAAAAATTGAAAGAACCTATTTGACTGACGACTCGTATCGTGTTTTCAAATTGACTGAATATTTTACTAAAGTCTGGCCGCACGCGGGCCACACGCGACGTAGCCTGAAACTAGAAGAGGCTACAAACGTAGGTGATACGTGCGATTTGTGGGCAGTGGTAGACGCTTGAAGTTAGTGGCTGCTACTTTCTTCCGACTGCCCAAAATGTTTTAAATCGATTTCCAAAAAAGAGGAGTTACTCAATTGGACTGTACTTTTTACCTGACTGCCCAAATAGTAAATAAAAAAAAGTTCTATTGGCACCAACCGAAAATATAGGTTATAGGTTATACAAGTCGTATCTCGCAGTTTCACTCGTTAATAAGGTTTGCTTCGGTTTTTTGAAGTCCTTTCTAACCACTTATCAAATTAACTAAAACAAAGGAAGAGAGCGGCGCGTGTAGTTTATATTTGCTGCTAGTCGTCAGTCCTGGCCACTATAAGCAAGCTGCAACCTTTGTTATGAGTGACCGCTGGCGTCTACGGTGTGTGTCGAGTCTATAAAAACGTATGAAAACTACAATGAAATAGGTCACGAGTCACCACACAACCAGTCAAACAAACGTAAGACCTTTAATCGTTAGGATTTCTTTTAAAATAAATATTGCAACTAGTAGCAGTGCTACACGATGGGAAAAATCCTTCACATCGAGTAATAGAGGGTGGGTTCCCAACTAGTCACCACTGATAACACGATACGAGTCGTCAGTCAAATAGGTTCTTTCAATTTTTAACAGCATGTGGCGTGAAGTTACGAGTATTTTGCACGTTGTCCAATTGGTGCCAATAACGGATGCATAGGGTGTATGTAAATTACCCTACACTTTGCTTGGTAGCAAAGACTAACACTTTATTGAATGAATTTATTTATTTATTTACAATGAAACACCAACAGTATATATATTACAAAATTTTAAAATACATGATAACCAATATTGATTCTGATATATATACCCTTTATGGGTGTTTACAACATTCTTAGACTTAGTAGAACATTATTCTCGTTGAACAATACAATTAGTCAACTTGAACATATTTATTGAGAAATTTTAAATAATATTTAAGCAAAAAAAAAAAAATAATAACGCTATAATTTAATAAAATATAAGTGATTTACAATATACTTATAATGAATTAATGAATAAATATAAATTTGTTTATTCCCACCTATTCTGTAGAGCAGTTCTATTCACAGAACTAATGGGAAATCCATTCCCAGTAGTTCTGTTACAACGATATTATAATTTTAATGAGCAAGTATCGCTGCCACTGATGGCAGCGTTCTGTCGTTGTGGTCGGTGGCACGTATACGGCCACCCTTACTGCGGCTAGGAAGTACGTACTCGTGGCGAGAGCGACGACCCAGCGGTAATTTAGTATTCGAGTTTGAAACAAAGCTTCCATAATTTAATGGCCTATTTTGGCTGTCATTTCGTTACTGTAATTAAAATAATTTTAACTGTGTTTATTAGCTCACGTTTATAGACACAGTATTATGAGTAACAATAAACATTTAATTTAAAACGAAACATTTCAACTATGTAAGTGAAACTACGCCTATTATCTTGTTACTACGTTACAGTATATATTCTCATAATAAATTTAATTTAATATTATGTCTGTAATATTGGTCGGTTTATTTTATTAGTATTCTAGTACCAGTGGTAGTCATATTTAGGGGAAAAGAAAGAATAAAAATTCTTCTTTGTCTATGACTAAAAGGGTAAGAATAAATAATTATTTTTTCCTGTTCCCTTGCGATTTTTTTTTTTAGTGAGACAAACAGGAATTAATTTTCCTCTTTGTCCCCGTAAAATTATTTTAGAGAAAATCTGCCATTTATCTTGTTTAATGAGAGCAATAATCTTTATTCGCAAAAATGACACGGCAGTGGCAGAAATCAGAAAAATTCGTATACAGTATAAGTTAACCAAAAAAAATCTTTTCATCCCACCATCTCGAAAATAGTATATTTGCTATTTAATATCTGAGTGCAAAAGATAAGAAGATAAAGTAAATTCGAATTGAGAATATCGTGCGGACTAAGTTTGTGAATTAAAAACCTCATTCAACCTATTTTGTTAAAAACTCAGACTCTGAACCTTTTTGCTGTACTTTTTTTTTATTATTATTTTTGCGCGCGTTTTTATCTTTTCACGTCATATTGTTAAATTTTTATGTTTAAAATAAATGAAAAGACTAAAATGAGTGATAATTTTTTTTTTTTCGTATGTAGTCATTTCATCGCTGAGGTGGGATGAAAAGTTACGTGTTGCACTCGAGTGCAAAGATTTTCACCTTGTGCTCTTTTCGCCAACGCTCAGGATTCTAATTTTTGAAATTAGAATCCTGAGCGCTGCGCTCGTGATTCAATGTTAGAATCCTTCGCTTGGTCGGTCATCAAAAGTGAGCACGCGTTTAAAAAGTAACTTTGCCCGCTTGTATAACAAATAACTATTATATGGTTGGAGTGAACCGGTATTATCTATATCTGCGTACTTTTTCTTTAGCAACATCATCGTCTACTAGTATTTAAGATGGTGGCAAAACGCAGCCTTATATTTAGCCTTTTATTATAGCTGTTAAAAAACGCATTGGGCGGCATGAAAAGAACCCTGCCACTTAAACTGTTATTTTATGTATTGTTATGCTCAGAAAACATAAAAATCTGCATAGCTATCTGTAATAGCATTGCTTGGGGAGAGAATGTCGTGCTCGTTAGCATAGGTAAATAAAGCGGCACTTCTGAAGTGGCAAGAAAGGGAGGATCCTCTCAATGAGCCAAACCCAAAGTCAAATCACTTGGAATTTCGTAATCATAACAAAACTCTGTTTGCAGTCTGCCCCACCGAGATAAGGCGTAGTGTAAACACGCGATTTTTTTCGCTCTTTGTTTGTCGAATCAACAATGAAGCCGGCCAAAATGAAAATAATTTGTTTGCAGTTTCACGCCACGTATCTGAGAGTGTAGAGCTCTAGGGTAGATCTCTAAATATCAAAATATCGTCGCATGGTAGACTAGCTAATTGATTTACTATATTTTTAAGTTAAAGATACCTTACGTCGTAAAGTACTATATTTAAAAGTATATTTAATATTTAAAGACTAGCAAATTGATTTATACTGCTTGTAGGCACCTTGAAGGGTTTTCAATTCCTAGGAATCTTTTTTCTTATTCATATATTTTTCTCTTGATTTCTCAGAGAAGCATTTGTAAGAAAAGCAAAGTTCTTTCGGCAAAGTGTTATTTTTTGTTTTGAAGGGTGGTTCTAAACAAGTTTAATTAAATCGTTTGTAAACCAAGATAGGTCTTTGAATTAGATCTATAGGTGCCCTGACTGAAAAGTCATTTTATAAGTTTATTTATTTTTTAAGATGACAAAAGACTGACTTTTAAACTCTATATGAATATCGAGTTCAAAATTCAGTCTAGCTAAGACTAGCTACGAACCGCGGAGTAACCCATGGAAATCTTACAATCCCACGGGAAGACTGAATTTTCTTAGGATAAAAGTAGCATCTGTGTTAATCCAGGACATAAGCTATCCTGGTGCCAAATTTCACTCAAATCTGTTCAGCCGTTCGAGAGTAAAAGCGTAACACACAAACACAAACTTTCGTCTTACTAATGATTATAACTTTGAATAAGCGTAGGTACGTAATTATGACAACGATTCAACGTCATAAAATCAGATATTGGAAATCAGTGAAGATAAACTGCGAATAGTTGGATTAGTTAGACTTTAATAGCAATTCGTTTTATAGATATATATTTTTAGTCAAAAAATAAATATAAAAATTTAAGATCATGCTCAAATTTACATCTAAAAGAGTTCTCAAGCCGCCGCAAAGAATTTAAGACTGAGAATATCATGAATAATTTAGACATGATCACTTGCCAAAATGCTTATCACATATCCATAATGAAAAAACTACGTAAAACTCCAACACAAATACACATACGACGCTGTAATCCTTTACCGATCGAGGTTCACTTAATTTTAGCAATATTCGTATGCGCAGTCAGCGAGCGATGATTTAAAAAACGTGACAAAAAACCAGCAGGGAATTGTAAAACCGGTTGAAAAAAAAATGTCAGAAACAAAAGCAGGAAGAGTACGTGAACATTGCCGCGGTGGACGTGTGTGGTTTTCTAAATGTTAAACAATACAAAATATAACTTTGCGTACTGGAAACTCGCGAAATAACGCCAGTAGCTGTCCAGTGGAGTGTGTACGCTTAACGAATTGTTAAAATTCGTACCGAATTC
The DNA here is from genome assembly GCA_947049295.1 of Ligdia adustata. NCBI lineage: Eukaryota > Metazoa > Arthropoda > Insecta > Lepidoptera > Geometridae > Ligdia > Ligdia adustata. Next base: position 2,367,952 of record OX346229.1, on the reverse strand, counting down.
GTTTGCGTTAATGCGTATAACATGTTTTAGGGCACTAAATTTATTGTTTCACTCAAGGATTCAATTCAAATACAAAATGAATTTAATATGAATTTACCGTTATAAATAGGTTACAATTTGTTGCAAGATATTTCGATTTTTATCTGCCCTTGCATAAGGTTTTCTATAAAAAAATACTGTAGTAAATAATGTATTAAACGAACTATAGCAGAACAAATATATTTAAAAATATAATTGACTGCCGACTTGCATTAAGGCAGGTGGTGATAGAACTTTGTTAGATATTTCGATTTAAATATTAAACCTCAAGACCGACGTGGATAAAATTAAAATGGTAGATAGATCAAGTTTTTATTGCAGAAGCACAAAAAATTAAATACAAGACAAAACATCTTTCAGAATATAGCGGTGGCCTTATCGCCAGAAAGCGATTTTTTCCATTCAACATAGGATGGAGACAATTGTAAAAAATAATGTGAAACTACCCCAAAATTAAAAAAAAAATCGAATCGATCCGCCCGCCTGTTGAAACCCTCAACTTAACATTGATATAAATGAATTAAATTTCAATGAACAGGACTCAAGAGGATACTTCAAGTCTGAACCAATATTTGCAGCCACGACAACAATATTTTATATTTATCCTTTATTGTCCATCCTTATATACTTCAAGAGAAAAGTATCACGATTTTAATAAATAATGTAGTAGTAGAAGTCATGTAGTAGTAAAATTGATATACTAAACATACGCAATCTTGTCGACGAATATGAGAAAACTGACACGTAAATCTAAAAATATTTTTTATACATGCTTAATTTTTGATTAACACCTCGTTTTCAGGGTTCCGTACCCAAAAGGGATAAACGAAACTCTATTACTTAGACTTCACTGTCCATCTGTCTGTCACTAGACTGTAGGTATTATCACGAACCGTGATAGTAACACAGTTGAAAATTTCACAATTGATATTGTTCCTTTGCTGCTACTTGTATAACAACAAATATTAATAAACAGAATTAAGATTAAGAGTCCTTCTTAAATATACAATTTAAAAAGGACTCTTATAAACAATAAACGTTATTTTCTTTCCGTTTAGTTTTTGCTCAAAAATATTAGATCTTAACACTGGAAATCAAGAAAACAAGCATGTTTTAAATTTACAGCAACTACTTATGAATAAAATAAACTACTTATATTTCACAACTAGTGAAATTCTTCCAAAAAGCCATAAACCGTCGCGTTCTGTCGTAAAAATACAGTGTAATATTTATGTAGTGATTCTCTATAGCATTCGCTGCAAACTTTTTAACGTTATTATTTTCAGTAGATATTTCAGAAAGAATATCTTTTACAAAAGTACAATACAAGCTTTCAGACTAGGTAGGAGGTAGCCGACGTAATTACTGGCATTTGAAATGGCCGCCCGTTTAGGCTCTACCTTTCACAATTGCAACCAGTCTAGGCATAGAAATATAGTGTCTGCCCATTATTTATGCCCATACGCTTAGAGCGAACGCGAGAGTTTTGATATCATTCAGAATTTTCAGCCAGCTATAATTTTTAGAGTATCGAGCGCATATTATAGCTTGATTCAACAATCAGTGGTTTTGAGAAGAGTGAGATTTGGCAACCATAAAATTAAAACTATTATTAAACTTCACACTTAATATTATATGAGCAAAAGTGTATGTCTGTGTTTGTTACTATTTAAATCTCAAACTGCGGAACGTGTTTAGATTAAATATTGAATTATCAGCGTTAACATAAATAGGCTATCCCAGAAAATTGAAGTGTTCCTATAAGATGATCAAACATTTACCGCGAATAAAACCGCGGGGCACTACTGGTATACATATAAATCTGATTCGATTAATTCACTATGCTTTACATAGTTGAAGAAGATGCTGTTCGATTGGTAGAGATCTGACAGTTTCTGTCAGGTAGCGAATGTGCCATTTTTGCAGACAGACACTGTATGTGTCTTGCTATACTTTGTTTAGATACAGGTCTGGATGTATTTTCCCGCTCAATTGTAAAAAGAACCTCGTAGTTTTGAAATGGTTTGTATCGTTTACTTTTTTTTTTTAATATTGCATTGGAGCGTTTTACTTTCATTTCATTTTTGTATTAATTCCCCATAAAAATGAAATCTTTTTTTTTTTATGGCAAAGTTTGAAGGTTGTAAAGGATAAAAAAACTATTTACTACTAAGTCAATAAGAATGTGATGCCAGCGATAAAATCTAAATTGTGAAGTAAATAATCGTGCCAAATTTCACGCATTTTGCTAAACGCAATGAATTCCTTGGGCAGACAGACAGTCAGACGAATAAACAAAATATCCTAGTTACTTATAATATGCTACTACGGAACTCCAAAAACAGTAATGTTGCAATAGGTAAGTAGAACAAAGGCGCTAAAAACATAAAATGAAACTAGGATAGTGCCTGCAAAAAAGAGAAAATTGCGTTATTTTCATAAAAGAACTTATTTAATATGCATAATCTTATTCCGGCAAAGAGCTTCCTGTATAGCACGCCAAAAAATATCAGAGAAAATACATTTTCTTTACAACGTTAGCGAAACACGCGTGGTTTTATTAACAAATCTTTGGTAACGTAACTAAAGGCCGAGTATTTTCTGGTTCAAAATAGCAGCACTTTAAGAATACTCGAATATCGTGAGCTTCGTTTTATCTCTTGTGTTTTATCTATACAAAAAAATCAGCCTAAAAACTATGCAATGTACGTTCTATAAGAGTTTTAATATCAAAAAGATAGAGTTTGAAATTCTGTAAAGGACTTGGAAAGTTGTTACTTTTTAAAAATTACTTGTGTAGTGGATACAAAGAAACTTTTCACGCATAATTTTTAACTTTGAAGGTTAACGTTTTGAGATACAATAAGTTAACATTTGGCTTTCATGATCTAAATCATAGGGAAACCTTTTACATGAGCATTAGATTGGATTGGACTTAAATTTTTTTACTTCCAATTTTTTTTTTGGTTGCTTTGGTACATTTTTAGTAGGCTTATGAGTACAGTATAAGATTGGATTGAACTTCAATGTAGTTTTAGCTCACACCTCTGAGTTTTTCACTCATGTGCACATTACAATTAATTACCACTTGCTTTACTGCTAAAGAAAAACATTGCAAGAAAACCTGTGGAGAAATCTTGCAAAGATAAATAAATGTAACCCGCGATTTGCGCAGTGTGGTTAACTATGGCCTAAACCCCTTAAGGAAAATCTCAGGACGCTAAGGATTAAACGATTAAAAATTGTTAACAAGCTTTTGCCCGTAGCTTCACTCGCGTTATATAGAGTTGTCGGTTAGGGGTGTACTAGACCGAAAGTGTAAATTGTTGTAATTATATTCATTATTACAAACAACTTTCATTACAGAACCAACCCTGAAATCGAGAAAAAAAAATCAGCTGTTCCATAGAAAAAGTTTGTCCGTCGTCGACAAAATGAATGAGACAGCAGATTTTTTTTTTGATATCAGAGTTGGTCCCATAGTGAAAGTTGTTGATTAGGATGTGTATAGTGACCCCCTTTCGGCCTAGTACAACCCTAGCCTAACCCTGTATTTTACCGAAGAGAAAATAGTACCCTGTGCCACTCTCCAGACCTCAAACTATATTTCGTGCGAAATATCAAGTCGATTCGACAGCTTGGTTGCAGATGATCAGACGAACAAGCAAACCATGGGGATGTTGCTATAGCACTTTTTCCAGTCGCATCAAACTACAGCTGCTCAACGGCAGTCGCAGCCTGCAGGCAATATCTCAAGCTCCTAATATTGCATCCAATCGAATGCATTTGAATATTTAATACATTCTACCAATATTCCGGAATCGGTTTATACATATTTATGAACAGTACTGGTGATGTGTAAGGCAGTGACTTACCATTAACTTTATAAATTGAATAAAAAATATCTCGAAACAATTAAAATCGCGCATAGTTCTTTTTAAAATGAACTCTTTATTATAAGTTCTTTTTTAAATTAAACATAGGCAGTCTTTGTTGGCATACCATTAGATACATGCCAAATTTAAATAATATAATAAGTGTGGAGATATATAAAAGAATAAGTCCTAACTGATATGATACAACTTGACCTTGAGCGAGACGTGTTGTACTGTTCGCACTTACCAAATTACCGGTGAGAGTGAAAGGGACGATGCCACCATCTTGGTTCTAGTTATTTGCCGCGTACTATAAAACGCTGAACCCAGAGACACGAAATGGCCCGCCACCCCCACCCGCTCCTACACCGTCGACCTCCTTCCGCCCGGCGACCAAGCCCTCTAAGCTGGTCGCCATGTCCCAGCGCAAATCGCGCCAAAACCGCTCCAAATCTCCCTATCCTACCAGGGACAGATCCCCAGTATCTGCCCTCACTCCGGCCTTTGCACGCTCGCGCTCACCATCGGCATCGGGCCACACGCGCCAGCGCTCCCCACTCCCTTCCTCTTCCATACCCGACTCTCCCATGTCCCCCGCACCTGACGACCAGGCAGGCGTCCCACTATCCATGGATGACGACGGCTTCATCGTCGTCACCCGCAAACGCCCGGCGGCTTCCGAGCCTCCCAAACCTCCCGCCAAGACCGCTTGCCCCGAGGCAGGCACCGACGCCCTCTCATCACGTACCATCCCTGGTACCAAGCCCCCCCCACCAATCTTTGTCAAAGACAAGGAAAGGTGGAACGCCCTTGCCAAGTCTTTCGCAGACAGAGGCATTGACTTCTCCGCCCGCAGCACCCAGCAGGGTATTAAGGTGGTCATCAAGTCCACCGATGGCTACCGCGCCATCACCCAATACCTCCGCGACCGGGGCGTGGGCTTCCACACCTTCGCCTTGGAAGAGGAGAAACTTCTCCGCGTAGTAATACGCAATGTCCCCAAGGAGATCCCTGCGACTGAGGTCAAGGAGGATCTCCTCCGTCAAAACCTCCCCGTCCTCGAAGTCCACCGCCTCACCGGCGGCAGGACCAAAACCCCTTACGACCTCGTCCTTGTGGTCCTCGAACGGACCCCCGCTGGCAAAGCCATCTTCCAGGTGAAGACGGTCTGCGCCCTGTCGGGAGTCACGGTCGAGACTCCACACAAGAGGACAGGACCTTCGCAGTGCCACCGCTGCCAGTGCTACGGGCACGCGGCCCGTCACTGCAACTCCCGTCCCCGTTGCGTCAAGTGCACGGGTGACCACGGGACCGCCGACTGCACTAGGCAGAAGGACGATCCCACCCCGCCCTCCTGCACCCTGTGCGGAACCGTCGGGCATACCGCGAACTATCGCGGCTGCCCCAAGGCCCCCCGTTTCCCGAAACCCTCCGCCTCCAGGCCCTCCGGCCAAGTCTCCCACCCAAAACCTAAGCCAGCTAAGGCCAAACCCTCCGGGGCTAGGTCGAAGCCGGCAACTGCCCTACCATCCTTGATCCCGCAACCGCCCGTCCTACCCACACCTGCCTCACAGCCGACCGCTCCCTCAACCCGCCCGACCTCGTATGCCACGGCTACATCCCAGCCGCGTCATATCGCTTCCCCTCCTGCTCCCCGTCAGGTATCCCTTCATCCTTCGCACTTTGCGGACGATGAATGCATTAACGCAGTCCTCGGTATCTCCGCCCAGCTCCCACTGGGCGATTGCATCAATCTAGGTCGTCAGATCCTGAGCAACCGCGAACCGGCGGCGATTTTACGCATTCTTGCGCAAAATCAGGCCACCGTCGCGGCCATCCAGGCCTTCCTCGCCGCGACCCCGACCCGTCATGGATAGTTCAACCAAACGTATTAGGCCCCGATCGATCAAACTGGCATGGTTTAATGCCAACGGACTTCTTAAGGAAACGAGTGACGGAGGAAGCCAAGTGCCACTCATCGAACAATTCCTCCACGACCACCAAATCGACGTCCTACTAGTTAACGAGACCTTCTTAAAACCGGGCAAAAGGGATCCCAGGATCGCCAACTTTTGCCTGTTCCGTAATGATAGGCTCCACTCTGCCAAAGGGGGGACGCTTATCTATTACAGACGATCCCTTCACTGCATTCCTCTTGACACGCCTTCGCTTCGTTATCTCGAAGCTTCCGTATGCCGGATCGCTCTAACTGGCCATCAGCCTATCACACTCGCGGCCTGCTACCACTCTGGTAACAGGCGTTTCGATCAGAACGACTACGAGAAACTATTCGCCTTAGGGACATCCGTCATCCTCGCCGGCGACTTCAACGCCAAGACCCTCGAGTGGGGTTGCAACGAAACGAATAGCCACGGCAGCAAACTATTTAGTTTAGCGGATGACATTAATTTTGATGTCATTTCGCCCTCCACGCACACTTACTTCCCTCCTCAGGTAGGCTACCGCTCCGACGTACTTGACATAGCACTCCTAAAAGGCGTAACACTCCAGTTGCGCTCTTTAGAAGTGCTCCACGAACTTAACTCCGACCACAGACCAGTGCTCATGCATCTAGGCCCCGACCCGACGGACAGACCGACCGCGACTAGGACAGTAGTGAACTGGAACCATCTAGGGACAGCCCTTAATGACATCAGCTCACCCGAACTCGACCCGATACCGGATGATATCCAATCCCCCCAGGACGTCGAAAGATCGATCGACTCCCTCACTAACCACCGCCATAGGCAAGTCGTCGCGGCAAGTACCAGTCGAAGATTCCCGTCGGCTGGTCTTGCCCGAGGACGCGAGGGAGTTACTGAGAGAGAAACACAGAGCCACTAGGGCATTCGGTAGATGCCCCACCGATGAGAACAGAGCTACCTTGCGGCGTTACGAGCGCCTCGTAAAGGCCCGCATTCAGGAGCTCCGGGATCAAAAGTGGGATGACACACTCGCAGATCTCGCGCCTACGCACCAGGCTTACTGGCAGCTGGCGCGCAACCTAAAGTCAGACAAAACGGTCACCATGCCCCCCCTGAACCGCCCCGGTCAGCCCCCCGCGTTCGATGACGACGAGAAGGCAGAATGCCTAGCAGAGAGTCTCGAGGCTCAATGCGCTCCGTCGCTCAGTTCGGTCCCCGCTTCCCATCTTACTATGGTGGATAGAGAGATCGAACATCGTAGCACCATTCCCCCCTCGATCCCCCTCGACCCCATCACGACTAGGGAAGTTGCGCTTATTATCCACCGCCTCCGCGATAGGAAAGCTCCCGGTGCCGACGGCATCAGTAACAAAGTGCTCAAGCACCTTCCCCCCGCCTTGATCCACCTCCTAGTTAGCATTTTTAATGCTGCCATGAGCAACGGCATGTTCCCATCCGCTTGGAAAACTGCCGATGTCATCGGCATTCACAAACCGGGCAAGAAGGCGTCAGAGCCCTCTAGCTACCGCCCCATTAGTCTCCTTAGTTCCCAGGGTAAAATTTACGAGCGACTTCTACTGAATCGCATGTGGGCCCACGTCACGGCCAACAACCTCCTTCCCAACGAGCAGTTCGGCTTCAGAGCCCGACACTCTTGCGTCCAACAAGTACACCGCCTCACGGAGTACATCCTAGAGGGTTTCAACACGAAACCCAAACACTTTGGCAACCCCCAGGGGACCGTAGCGGTCTTCTTGGACGTGGCCAAAGCCTTCGACAAAGTCTGGCATAACGGGTTGATATACAAGTTGTATCAATTCGGTCTGCCAGACCGTCTTGTCCACATCATCCAGGACTTTCTCCGCGACAGAAGCTTCCGCTTCAAACTCGAGGGTGAACGTTCACCTCCACACCCCATCAGAGCGGAGGTCCCTCAGGGCTCAGCCCTGTCCCCGCTGCTCTTCTCACTCTACACGAGCGATATCCCCCGCTACCCGGGGGTAGAGCTCTCCCTTTTCGCCGACGACACCGCCCTCTACGCCAGAGGGTGGCACGTGACTCGACAAATAGCTCTCGTCAACCGAGCGCTCCTCTCCTTGGGTAAATGGTTCCGCATGTGGGCCATTACCGTTAATCCAGAGAAAAGTGCAGCCGTGTACTTCACTCCGCGTAAAAAACTCCCGAATAGGTCCCTACGCCTCCATGGCCAGCCCATCTCTTGGGCCTCCTCGACCAAATACCTAGGTGTTACCCTGGATAATAGGCTCAACTTCGAAAAACACATCACCACGGTGCGTAACCGCGCGGCCTTCTTTCTAGGCCGTCTCTCCCCCCTCCTGTGCGCGAGAAGTAAAATGTCCCTTAGAAATAAGGTGACACTTTACAAGACCGTGATCCGCCCCGTCATGACCTATGCCTCTGTTGTCTTCGCACACGCGCCCTCTTATCAACTGGATAAACTCCAAGTCATTCAAAACCGCTTCATCCGTAGAGCGGTAGACGCGCAATGGTATATGCGCAACTCGGACCTCCACTGCGACCTCGAGCTCCCCTCCATCCGTCAATTCATGAAGGATGCCTCGCGTAGGTACTTCGACTCTGCTCCCCACCACCCGAACCCGCTCGTGGTTCAAGCGGCGGACTACTCGACTGACCCGAACGGTCCGCCCCCCTTGCATAGGCGTCCTAGACACTTCTTGGATGATCCGGACGACCCCATTGCAGCCGTAGTATCGGCTGCCCTGGGGTCGCCCGGCCCACCTGACTCGTCTCCTAACACACATTCCGTTTTTGGTACTGGTCCGGGCCACCAGATTCGACATCCATTCCGACGATACAGAATGCGTCCTCGCCGGCGAGGACGTGGTCTCTTACGACCCTTAGGGTCACCCAGTTGATTGATAGGGCCCTAGGTCTTTCCCCGTCTGGGAGACCAGGGCAATTCGGTCAAATAATCAAACCAGTTGCCTAAATTAGCTAGGTTTAGGGTCCAGGCCTCTCCCCGGGATGCCATGGACACAAGTCGATCTAATGATAGGGCTCTGGCGCGGGCCAGGGCACCTCTCTCCAAAAAGTGTCCTTCAGATGCCAATCAAGTGTAGGGTCCTCGTGAACTCTGGCCTCAGAGCTCCAGGACAATCAGGTCAAATAGTCACTCAGATTCATAGGGCTCATTTGTCCTTCCCCTCAGGGAGGTCTGGGCAAATTCGCTCTAAAAGTTTTAGCTAGGATGCCACCAGTGGCTAGGGCCCTAGGCACTCCCCGTCTGGGTTGCCAGGGCAGTTCGTTAGTCCAACTCTGGGCGACGGCTCAAGCCGAGGTTCGTGCCGTCTGAGGCGCCCTTGTGCTTGTCGCCCCAAAACCAAAACCGCGGCCCAGCGCACTAGCGCTTGCCAAACGTCCGGTCAAGCTGTCCGAGGTCGTGTTCGACCAGCAGATCAGTCCTTTCTAAAAAAAAAAAAAAAAAAAAAAAAAAAAAAAACACGAAATGGAGAGAGTATTTATAATAGAAGGTAGAGGTGTACTAAGAAAGGATTTTTAGAAATTAAGGCCTTAATTATCAAACAGAAGTTCAACGTCTTATATCGCGTGCAACGACGCGGATGACATTTAATAGTATTCAATATAATTTTGACACTCTTATTTCTGATAGAGGAAATCTGTATGTTCAAAGACATCTAACTGTTCCTCCATTCATGCAATAGCGTTTGGAATCGCCATGACGTACCATTTTCATCAATTACCATTTCTCTTGTCCGTATTTACTTCGCATAATTCAGAATTGTTCTTGTCTAAATGCACGCCAGTTTATTTTCTGAGACCCTTTACTCATGGTTTGACGTAAAAGAGAGCCTCAAATGGTTCTAGTAAGCTTAGCTATATTTATGCTAATTTGTATTGCCCTTAATTTTGTAATGGTATTAAATATTCATTCACAAAATCAAATAGATTGCAAATACTGTGGTATCTAGAAGGTGATTTGAAAGATCACGGTAACGCTGTAAAGATACTAGTTATTTGTCGGACATCACAAATTATGGCACTACGCAAATGAAATTAAAATTTACTTCATAAGCAAGCAAAACGAGTACAAGTTTAAACGCAAAACCATAGATTCGTTTATAAGGATATTCTCTGGGAATCACAGCAGAGCCTAAACCGCTGAAACTAGAGATAGAGATATGAAATTTGGAGGGTTAAAATAAGAAAGGCTATATGGAAACTCAACCTCTAAGCGATTTGATTATTTTTTTGTTTGTTATAATTGAGGGTCCAAAGTTAAAAACTTTTTTATGCAATTTTATATCGTGGGTAATGCTAAAAGCTACTACTTTTATGCAATATTTGAGCAACATCAACGTTTTCCTTTACCTGTATGTTTTTTATACCATATAAGAAGAGTAAATCCTGATATTCGCTAGAAATAATTGCAGAATCTGAACTGTTTTGGGAGAATATTTTGAAAATTCAACTTTTAGGGGGTTTAAATGTGGGTTCAAATTTTGAAACTTCTTTATATTCCATTTTAATGGAGCGTGCAACGTCGCGTGTGACAGCTACTTGTTATATAAAGCAGAAATATTGTAGCATTATTACTATGCTCTGTTGTTTTATTTTGTAAAGGAGAATGGGCAAAAATATATGGACGTTGGTCCAAACGCCCGCAGGGTCGACACTGCCAATTTGTAGGTTAAGTTTATAGGTTTACACATAATAAATCTCGTTGAATTCGAACCCACAGTTTTGGAGATATTTTGTATTGTAGTTGTGATTTAATTCCGCCTTCTTCCTCGCACAACTAGACCTTTTGTCTTTTACAGGTATGACAAACACTGATTACAACCAAAAAAAAAAACAAGTATCAGCTTTCAAGATCGCATTTACAATGGAAATACTATACACTCATATACTGTTCTTAAAAATAAAATATATCGGTTTCTGTATATTGATTGATTATTTATCGGTGTATTACTTTTTTTGTATACATAAAATAATAAATCAAAATTAAATGCACCATGTGCCAACCCTGCGGGCAAACTTATATTTTTTTGGACCAGTTTGCCCATTCTCATTTACATTTTAAACAATTATCACATTTTCAAACCCAAATATCTACAATTTTTTTTTAAAATAACAGATAGTTGCTTGACCACAAATAGGCTGATGAAAAAGCGACCATGCGGCATAAGATGGATGATATTAACGATTTAAAAATCCTTAATATTACCTAAAAGTACTTTTGAAATCGCCAAGGTTACACGAATAGGTGCCAAATTACGAAAAAAAAATACAACACTACTTCGAAACTTCCAAAAACAGCAATATAGACCGCAAATTTTTCATAACTAATCCGTTTTATTCGAATTCATATGCCAAGTTTGGTCGGCGGCAGCGCTTTTGGAAATAAAACGGTTCCAAGTAGCAACGGGAGCAGCGCGGGTTTGTAAAAATGTAAATTTTATTGCCTAAAAGCAACGGGAGATATAAATATTTGAAGTTAAGCCGGCTGCACACTGAGCATGCGTTTCGTAGGGTTGGATGCAGGTTACACCGATATGTAACCGATTCTTAGCAGATACAACCGATATGTATGTAGCTGTGCTTTATTCTTCGGAATCATCTATGCGGCAATATTTTAGATGAAGTATTGATGATGCTATCGCTCGTAGATCAACTGACAATAGTACTATCAGAATCTGTGTAAATAACCGGCTTAATAATGTAACCGAAAGACTAAATTCTCAATTTTTTTTTACATACAAAATTAAATTTTACCTTATAACTTACTTCACGTCTAGGACAAAAGCATCGTTGGACGCGAGCCTTACAGATGTTTTCTAAATTGACCAATCCCAAACAAAATCGTGCTTAAAACAAAAATAAGCAATACTAACTAATCACGCCATTTAAACTTCTTACAACCCGACAACCAACATAAGGCTCGTATAAAAATTACATATATAAAAATCACCAGTAAATTATTCAGAAGAGTTCCAAAGAAATACAGTCCCGGAGTTGTGAAGAACGTGTTACTATTACTGGTTGGATCTCGTGGGGATGGCGTGCCCTGATTGCGATCGCGGAAAAACTCTTTTGCACTCCGCTATGTAAATATAACAAATATATTGAACGGATATCTTAACTACAGCGAAACTTGTTGAACTTTTACGTGGAGAATATTTTTCGACACCTCATCTCTAGATATTAATAATCAATGACTGATATAATTATTATAGAAAATTGTACATAATATACCTAAATTAGAGATAAGATAAGTTAAACTTAACTAATAAAAAGGTTACAAACAATTCAAATTTGGCAGGCGCGTATTAAAACGTTTAGTAAATTTAAAGTTTATCATCATACTGGAAGCTCACTAACCAATAGGACTATTATTTGTAGCTTTATTTTGGTTTAGATTTATGACCTTAAGATATTTTTTTTTTATATCAATTATTACTTTAATAAAATAACGGAATTTTGTTAATTATGCATGTCAGTTACATTCATACTAAGTTCAATTTAACTTGCTTACCTAGCTCAAAAGTTACAGAAACGCAGTATTAAAATTAAACCATACCTAATTCAGAAGACCACCATTATAATTCATAAAAAATTTCAAATAGCTCTATATATAGGTATATCGTATCAGCTATATAGGGCTCAAAGCTCAGGGAATAGATGTAATAGAAAATAGACAACTGATTTTAAAGTACCAATAATGATCCCGATATTAGTACCAGCCAAACTTACTAATCTAACCTAATTTGGCAGTTCTAAAATGTCTCTTTCTCTTTTTGTTTCTAAAAGTAAGAAAAAGATGGATATAATTTTAGGTATTTTTAGTTTAGTCAGTGTGTGTGGCCGAATTGGTATTATTATCATACCGACATTACGATAATTATTTAAATATCAAAGATTGTTGTGATGTCTTTATATATACTCGTTTTTTCCTTTCTTACCGAAAACAAAAAAACTAACTACAACATCAAAAATAGCAGATAGATTACCTATAAAACATTTAAGATTTACAGATAATCCAAATGCTCCAACCCACCACCAGAGAGCAGCGTGCCCAGTAGGCTAGCTGCATTACTACGCTGAAAGTCAATACTTATACGTCAAGCCAGATAAAAACCAGCAGGTCACGCGTCGAATCGATCAAACGCTCCGATAAGTTTTTCAAAATGAGATCAGCTTTTTTTTATTGTACGAGTCTATTTTACTTGTAGAGAATAATAGCCTACTGTGTGAATCCTTGCTCGCAAAAGAGATTCACCTCAGTGTGCCCCGCTCCCACAGGTCCATGTGCATTTACATCACTGTCCACGAAACGTGCCTCCTTATGCATCGTTAATCTTGTTTATTACACTATTTATTATCTCGGAACGGGCCAGAACTACTAGATAGCCAAGACAACGGAATATTTTTATACGTATAGCACTCTAAAACTTACTATGATATACAGGGGGCTTGCACCTGAATTTCAGCTTAAGGTTTACTTTAGAATTTAAGTTGGGTTTATGCACGTCTGCAGGTAATGTATTTATGCAAGGTTTATTTTATGCAGACTTTCGTATTTTGTTAAAATAATCTTGTGTAGCTCATTTCATTCATTCCTTGCAATTTAGAAACTGAAAATGTCGCGCTATCTACACTAGACACTTCATTTCCATATTTTTATTTCAAAGTATTCTTACTGAAAATTAATTAGCAATTTCTGTGTTGGAGTTGGAGCTGGGAGTGTAATTTTTAAACAAAATAAATATATATTCTATTTATACACAGTTGTCGGTTAGGGGTAGAATAAGCCGAAAAGGGGTCACTATACTTATTCTAAGTATTGACTGTCACTATGGACACAAATCAGAATTAGATAAAAAAATACAGCTGTTTCATGCATTTTGTCGATGACCGATAAACTTTTTGTATGAATCAGCTGATTATTTTTTCTCGAATTCACAGTAGGTCCCATAGTTAAACTTGTTCGTAATGATAAGTATATAAGTAACTTTTCAGCTTAGTACAGTACTTACTCGTTCTTACAATAAATGGAATATGTAAGGAAACCCTAATTTTATCTCAGCGGAAATAACTAGCACTACCCACTAAGAAATATTTAATCCCCGGAATCAAGACCGAGAATTTAATTACTTAACAATTTATTAAAGTAAATAATTATTCTAATTATATTTACAATTATTACTTAAAATATAAACAAACTTCTTCATTTTGGTAAACTTTACAGTATTTTTTAATTTAAAACCGACACACTCATCCTGTATTAATAAAAGTGATTCAAGTACGGAAAATCTATATTCAAAAAATAACATTCTAACAAAAAATATTAAATCACTCTTCATTAAAATACACAAAAATACACAGCAACATTGCAGATAAAAACACATAGCAACATTAGCCGTCTTTGTGAATAGATACATAATAAAAAAAAATTTTGGCGAATTGAGAACCTCTAAAGAAGAAATTTATTTTGCAGTTTAAACAGTTAAAATCGAGTTCTAAAAAACCTTAATGCTAAATCGATAAACCAATGAATCACCATCATTAATATTTTTTCTTTAATATTGATGTCACTCTCACGGCTAAGACATATTTATTGACACCGCTCACATAAAAATACGACATGCCGTGTAGGCTCTAGGACGTACCAAAGAAATAAACATATATACACTCGAAAAACAAAACCCTTCTTCTTTCGCACTCAGTTAAAAATTAACGCATTTACCCGCAACTTTTTCTAAGCCCATCTAGCAGACGTAAAAGCACTATATCAGCTCAAATAGGTAAAAATGCACCAGAGCGTAGAAGGCACTATTTCATAATCATTTTATCTTACTAACCGAGTAAAACAAATGAATGCGCCGCCGCTGGGACCGCGGGGAACTCTGCTGCAACGGCTATATTTAATTTATCTACTGGGTTATGGGACTGCATAAAGAAGGTCAATGTTGACATTTCATCGGAAAATGCGAATGCGAAAGAAGGAGTGTGATGTTTTTCGAATGTACTTTTATATCTAAGTATATTTCATTGGCCTAAACGGCTTGTCGTATTTTTATGTGTGTGGTGTCAATATATTTGTCTCAGCCGTAAGAATGACACATCAAAATACATCAAGAATGAGTACAACAAAATAAAAAAAGGCATTCGGGATAATACACAGGTTTAACGATTTAGCAGTCGGGTTTCTTCGAACTCACTCCTAACCACTTGTCTTCTTTACAATGAAAAATACAAAACTTTTATTGCTACCGTTCAAAACATATTGGAAAAAAAATACATCAATAAATGTGCATGAATCAATGTTAACCCTGTATGAGCAGTATATTTAATTCATTTGTAGTAATTTATTTAGCGGTGCATACGATGTGGATGACGATTGTTTGCAATTGATTGTGAATTCTGGATATGACAATGAAGAGATTGTATAAATGTGTAAACTTATATTGTTGGAGGTTTCGTAGGACATCTTTTGACACATACTTTGAATGCATTTGTTTGATAAGATTTGATTTTTATATTGCCCAATCTATGTAAATAAAATTGTAAATGCTGACTGACTGATTTTCGCTAGAACCTAGAAACATGAATTTGGAGGGTGAAGATAGATATTATAGGATCTAGAATCTTACTAAGAAAGATTTTATGGAAATTCAATTTTTCAAGGGTGTTTCTTTAAAGGTGGTTCAAAATTTGAATCTTCTTTTTATATTTCATCTAATACTTGTTGTTATAAACTTTGTCGCAATTTTTACCTATTTATAATCACCGCATGTTTTCTGATTTCTCAGAACGCCTGAAACAATTTGAAATTTAATTTTTATATAAACTTCATATGTTTTTTACGAAAACCAGTTCAATTGTATGTTTTAGAAATAGAAATAACAGACAAAAATTGCTACTGTTTCTTCAAATTTTAATTAAATAAAGTATTATAATTTGTTTACTAACTGAAATACACAAAAGAACCAGACTCTGTTGAGAACAGTCTGTGTTAAAAACTACACGTGAATTATAGAACCTAAATTACATTTTGTTCTACGTCTTATACCAATACCAACAGGAAAAGGAAAGGCATCGAAATTTACGATATGCCTGATAGTCTCAGAAAACTGATACTGATCCTTATAATGCATAATGCTAGAATGCCGGGCACGCTGCCCTCTGGTGGTGGGTTAGAGCATTTGGATTATCTGTAGATCTTAAATGTAGTTAGTCATTTTGTTTTCACAAATCGGTGTTTCAAATTGCGAGTGAATTAGTTTCTTTTAGGCAAGCGTGTCGCAACGTTGCTTTACATCAGACGATTTAATCAATCTTACGGTCAGGTGCAAGGCTTTTTATTTATACCAAGATTAAAGTTGCCTAATTGTAATAAAAATTTATTCACACATTCTTATTTATAAAATTACATAGATAGTTATGTGACACATTTTGTTGTTATTAACTTTGTCTTGAGATATTTAGTTAGACAATGTAAAAATGTTAGTAAATCGTTCTTATTATTATCATTCAATCGAAGTTCAAACTGATGTTTCTCATTCGGCAATTGAATAAAGTAAAGTAAAATAAGCAAAGCACCAGTATTTAACATTAGCTAAAATTCATTAATGAAATAATAAAACATAGCAATACCTTAAAAAAATATTGCGAATTAAATAAAACTTTCCATAGTTGCAGCGAGTCAGAACTGTATCAAATGAATACAATAATACTTCATGTTCATTAATTTTATGTATTTGGTAAAATAAAATAATAAAATAACGCAAACGATAATACGAGTAATAGCATAACAATATTGGCCTCTAAAAATTCAGACGTAGGTAGGTATTCCTAAAAATATCAGTTTAAGTCATTTTTAGAGACCGCCGGTTCATGTAACCGCGTTATTTACCGCTTTACCGGTGTTTAACATACATATCGTAATAAATTATTTTCTTAAGTTCTAGCCACTGCCACCCTGAAATAGGAAGCAGTCGTTTCCTGACCGCAAAATCAACTTTTAATTCCCTCGCTTCCGCCGGCACATTTTTCACAGCTCTTGTATTTTCTAGTTACCGAGTTTAACCTCAATTTCTTCTTGTTTAATTTGCATTCTCTCCTTTACATAATTGGCTCGTATATTTGTTACAATCTCGGCGTTTTGCTAAGTTTTCTTACAATCTTCTTTTCCTCCCTTACTAATTTGAAAAAGTGAACTTTGTTGTTTAGAGGTTGAGCTGCTTTGTATTCTATGATTAACTTTTAGAAATTTACTTATGTGGGAGTTAACAATAGATTTAAAAAAAGCCACATAAGAACTGATAATTCCTTTATTGAATGAATTATCGTTTTCATTACAGACAATTTATGGTGCGGGTCACAGGCCACGCGCGTCCTTACAGTGGGACTTATGTCAATGCAATGGCATTGTCAAAGAATGTGCATGTAATAACACTATTGAATGAATATTCAAACGAGAGATTCAAACAACTTCTGGTAAAGTAATTTATTTTTAAATTTATTATTTAGAAAATTGGAATGGAAGCCCGTATTATGTACTTTTACAAAATGCTATTGTACTCATAACTTATCTCAAAATAATAAATGTTATAAAAAAAAGTTGGATTTCAAGATTGTGTACCAATTTTTAAGAGAGCTATAGACCGTCAACTTGACTATATAATATGATATAGCTCTTTTCTACCTTTTAATATTAATTCAGTTAATGTCATTAAAATCTACTCAATAACTTTTTAGTAAAACTTTTACCATAATTACAAAGTTACCTACCAACTTACAAAGTGATCATAATCGTAATAATTCTTCTAATTCTTTACTTAATGCAACTACTGGCTCGTAGTATACTATTATACCTTAATGATGTACTTTACACCAAATTCGATTGCCAAGTCATTATATCCACTATACAAATATGACTAAAGTTATCCATACATTATGAGTAGTGTAAAGTTTGTACACAAACATTACTATCATCACAGGACACTGCACAATTCCTTACAATTGGTTAACCCTATAATCTGGCACTATTGTTAATGCGGTACCATAGATCAGCTCGAGTAGATTGCGCATTCAAGATGAATTACTGTAGGACTGGCTACTATAAAGGTAATTCTGAACTTTTGAAACATCTTCCTCCGCAGCTTTTACCTGACTACCAAAAAAGTAGGGTTCTTATTCGGCAGTCAAGTAAAAAATTCGGAATAAAGTAGGGTTCCTATTTGGCAATTGGGTAAAAATTGCGGAAGAAAAGAGAAAAAGGGAGAAAAAGAGGGTTCCTTTTCGGTAGTCAGGTAAAAACTGCAGACTGCGAAGACTGCGGAAATATGATATAAACTGAAGCTTAACAATAAAGAACAAAAACCAGTAAAAACTAGTAAACATAAACTAGCTATTAAAATAGTCGCTTTATTACTTAAAGCTATCTCTTGTAGGCAACCATGCAGGAAAGTTAATGTTTTTCGAGTGTATGCTTGTATGTAAGTGTGTTAACGCTTTTTAGCAATAAAACTGCCTTTTGTGCCTGTTTTCTGTTCAGATTTCTGTTGTATATGAGTGAATTATCATTGTCTTTGTCATTATCTGCAGATGGTAATAGGCTGAATTGGTTATCATCAATCAATCGAAATCATTAACATGCAGCAAAGCACCAGCCGGTCTAATAGGCAGATCTTTTTTAAACTCGCTTTAAAACACTTGTTGATATTTTTATATGATATTTTAATGTAGGTACTTTTTAATTCTTGTAATAAAAATTAAGTCCTTGTATTATAAACGCGAAAGTTTATTAGAATGTATAGATATGCGGATGTATGGATATATAATTATAATCTTTCACACAAAAACTGCTAAATTGATTTAAACAAAATTTGGTACGCAGATAGCTTAAACCCTGGATTAACACAGGCTTCTATTTATCCTGTATTAACGCGGGTAAAACCTTGAATTCGTACATCTTAAAAGTTCAATTGATACAATTTTGATGAATTTATGTTTTATCCATAAATCTCAAGCGTTTCTATTGACTAGCGACTTAGCAATTGTATATTTTTGTAGTGTGACCAACCCTAGAAAATACTTAAAAAATTTCAAAGTCCTAAATGCTAATTAAGCTTTGACGCAAACGCGTCTTTTTAGAAGGTTATGGCATAAGTAACGTTAATTATGCTATAGCTCAGTAGCATAATTAACGCATTTTTGTTGAATTTTCTCAATAAAAACCTATAAAGTGGTATCTATTGAGTGTAATCTTTGGGTCCCACAGACCGGCGCTCCCGCGGGACGGCAGTTGACAGGTTAATAACACTAAATCACGTATCGAAGCGATGTTTTCATTCAGTGGTTAATAACGACCCAAAATGAAACTTTATTGTTGCTGTTGCGCTCAGCTGTGATTAATACTTGTGACGTATAATTTGACTTTTACCTTATAAATTTATGGAAAAAGTTTTAATGTGTGGAAACAGGCATTTGTTCCGGAAATCTATTGTTGATAAACTGGTTTTTAAACCCCGGCGGAAAAAAATTGTGAGCTATTTTATAAGTTTTACGTGTCTGTCTACGGCGTCCTAGCTCCCAAACGGATGGACCGATCATGATTTTGTTTTTTTTTTTTAGAAAGGTGTATTACACCCAAGATGGCCGTCCGGAAGTGCAATTTTTTTCACAACTGCTTTAGTATGGCAATGAAAGAATTTAACTGGTAAAGTACCATATAATATGATAATGTGAAATCCAAGATGCAACAAAAAATGTCGAGTATTTTTCACAGTTTTCAATTTTATTATTATTATTACTAAGACCATTGGTGTTGTGAGTTGTGACATGTAGTTAGCAGTGAAAGAAGTAAAACAAGTGACGGCAGAATGTTGGTTTCGGTATGACAGAGTTGAAGAGGCGAACGTCAAAATGAATCCAAGATTGCTATCATTTGTTTCACTTTCTTAGTCGTCTTCGTTACGCGATACCACTGCAGCGATGCTATCGCGTACTGTTAGCGGTGAAAGAAGTGATTTTTTTTAAGCAACGGTAGTTTTGTTTTACAGTATGCCGCTTCAACACTATCATAACAGGATCATTGCTTTCACTTGTTTGGTTCAATTCATCGCTAACTTTACATGACAACATGACTACGATATTATAGTGAACATTTTTTTAATTTTATCTGATATCGTCATTATTTTCATGTACGAGTAGCTACGAAGCTTTTTCTTAAACTCTCTTTTTGAAAGCACATTTTCGAAGTCTTATTTCCTGGCTTAAACGTTTCAATTGGCCATTTTATAAAGCGCAATACCAATACGTTCTTGCAACCGTTTTCAGAAACGTAAGAGAAATTGTGGCACCTTTCGCAGGCATGCTCATATCGGCCAGTACCACTTTCTACTTTATGTTCGCCTGGTACTCGCGCCGCGGTACTTTGCATTTTAAAGTGGTAATAAAGTAACGTATATATAAGAAAAAGATACATATGCGTAGTATATGGTAGAGGTTCCACAGACTCGCATGAAACGCCTTGCGTCTACTTTTACAGTGCTATCTGCTAGGATGCAGAATTATTTACATTCAAAACACACATAATATCGAAAAAAGAGCCTGCAGCAAGTTCCTCAATCTGGAAATTTGCACAGTATAAGTTCGACAAAGCATTTTTAAGGAGTCCATTGACCTTCTATACATTATTATAATCTCAGAAAATAAAACCTATTTCATAAGAAAATATTTTTTTTGCAAGGAGTCCAACGCTCTCTGATTATAATTATCTGCATCAATCCTACCATGTACCGAAGTCGTCTTGCGGTCTCATCTTACACTGGTTTTCACGTAAAGTTCGTATTTTTCATTCGACATACGGGTGAAAAGTCAGTAAAACCACTAAACAATCAACTAAAACTGACCTCAGAAGCCAACTCACCCGTTTCACTTACACAAAAGGTTAAATGCAGCTAAAGATAGTCGAAAGTACAACGAAAGTCGCGTCTGCGGTTTCACTTCGCCCTCACTTTTGTAGCAAGAACTCTTTGTTGCGAACAATGCTTCCCGAATACAGAAAACTAGCTGAAGTATAAATTAATCGGAAATGTGCTGCGGATTGCTTTTGAGATGGTTTACCGACTTGGAATGACGCTAAAAAAATATCTGACATAAAAAATAGGTACCTATATAATTTTTGTACCAAAGATATTTTACCCGACCCCCCAAAAGAAAAGTAATATTTTTCGAGTGTATGTTGTATATTTGTATGTGTGTATGTTTTATCGGTTTAGGCTGTAGAAGGGTCACAAAGATAATGGACCGCTTTGGGACCCTATATATCCAAACTGTTGGACTGATTTTGATGCGCAAGGTGTCATTGAATTGGTTTTCCTCTACAGATGGTTAGATACATTTTGGGATTTCACTTGTTAAGATACAGTAGTCTGAAATTTTTACAGAAGGCTTTTTCGAAGTCGCTTCTAACCACTTACTGTTTTATTAATAAACGCGTCTCAACCTTAAGCATCTTTTGTCTTATTTCATCTTATGAACATCGTCTCGCGCCAATGCAAGACAGACAGATGCAAGACTTTTGATGTTGAGAGGCGTATATTAATAAAACAGTAAGTGGTTAGAAGCGACTTCGAAAAAGCCTTCTGTAAAAATTTAAAGTATTGAATAAGAACTCTACTATTAGGGATAAAAATATATCTTCCTAACTATAAGTAACATGAACCTAAATAAGGTACCTAAGTAGTAAGCTCGTGCTCTGGTTTATCAGTTCTAATGAAGATACGGGCAGACATTTCCAAAAACTAAATTACTTATTCATATATTATTTACAAGGTTATCGATTAGGGGTGTACTAAGCCGAAAGGCAGTCACAATCAATCTGAAATCAAAGAAAAATTATCAGCTGTTTCATACATTTTGTCCATGACCGATAAACTTTTTCTATGGAACAGCTGTTTTCTTTTTCTTGAATTCAGGGTTGGTCTCATAGTAAAAGTTATTCCTTAGGATGAGTTTAGTGACCCTTACTCGTATTACGCTTAGTGGGGTACTAACCTAGTCGATAACCCTGCATAAATACCTTTGCCTTACTTTCATACTTAGCTAGATATCGCTACTAATTATTATCGTTCTGCCCATATGTTTATCATCATCATTTTATGTTTACTACAAATAAAAACTTAACTATTATTGATTTGGTGGCCATTAAAAGTTAAATCCACACAAACTTAACCAATAATCTGACAAAGTCCATACCACCAAATAAAAATAAAAAAATTGCCAACTATCGCTTCCGTGCAGAGTTTCAATACAAAGTCAATATATTTCGCCTAATTTTTCATTTATCGTTCCATAAAAGTATTGCCATTTTCCATCCAGTAACAGATATAGATAACCGTTACCCAACAATACCCGTTAGTATAACAAACAGTTGTTTCACGTCATTGTTCCGAACAAGTTTATATTATTACGTTAAATGGACGTACTCAGGACTCGCTTAAATTGGGGCAAAGTTTTACTGATTAATGGAGATTGGACAGAGGGAATTGATTCAGGTTTTATAATTTCTTTTGTTACATGTAAATGTTCAAGTAACTATATAATAATGTAATAGTAATAAAATGTCAATGAGAATGATGGTAATAGGTAGTGTCGGGCAGGGGCGACCTAAGATGTGGATGAGTTGCGTAAAAGGGGAGTAGATAAACAGATTAAGGCTGATAGAATAGAATGAAAGAGGAAGACATTCTGTGTCGACCTACGTAGCGGGATAAAGACTTGTAGATGATGAAAATCAAATAAATCTTTCAAACAAATTAGTTTATTAAAAAAACGTATAAGCATTGTCATTCAGCGTGCTAACGCGGCTAGCATTCTAGGCACGCTGCCCTCTGGTGGTGGTTTGGAGCATTTGGATTATCTATAGATCTTAAATGGTCTATAGGTAATCTTTCTGCTGTATAATTTTTTTGTTGTCATTTAGTAGTTAGTGATATTGTTAATGTTATTAAAGGTTTATTAAAATTTTCATACATCTTCTAATTGCATATTGTCGTATGTCTTTCTTGTCACATTTCATTGAAACTGAACAAATCAAAAGAAATTTATAGACAATAATCAAACACTTACTCCATAATCATATGCCAGCTGAATGTACTTTATAACATTGCAAAATTAACTGCTTTAATTTGAAATTGATCAGACATTCATTTAAAATGAAACTATGTAATACAATTTTTTATCATCAAAAATCAACAAATAATACAGCCAATGAATCACTTGCCCTATATTTAACTCTCCTAACATCGTCTCTGTATTTTAGCATTATAGACGATGAATGGAGCTTTTGTGAGGGACTTGCTTGCGAATTTATCGCGCTGTAAAACGACGCTTATAAGCGTACATTGTTAATTTTGTTTATCAAGATGTAACAGAATGGGGAAGTAGTTTGCGTAAATATGACTTTGTCTCATATAAATTTGTATGAAAATTACACATTAATTTACATTGACTTGTCAAATATTTGTAAAAAACTGGTTTTGTCATTGGAATTTCGTGATGATCTTTATCCATATATCTAATGATTAATCAAAATAGCCATGAAAAATTCACGACGTTTTCATCGAATAGAAAATTCATAACTGTTTACTTACTAAAAGGATTTATTAAAGAAAATGGTGGAAAATTATGACATTTCTATACTTTTAGCTTTTGTAATGGAAACTCTATTTTCTTAGTATGTCAATGTCAACAGTGCAAGCCTTAGTAAAATTTCAATATGTATATACGTCGGGGACATAGCTCAGTGGTAGAGCAATCGACTGCAGATCGATAGGTCCCCGGTTCAAATCCGGGTGTCCCCTGTGTCACAGATGAGAACCGTCCGCGTCTTAGCGAAAAACTAAACTTTATGTTTTTTTATTACAGCCTCAACCGAACACATTTTCTTTTTCTTAGTTATATATAAAAATATATTACTGTTCGTTTGTCTCGCTAAAACTTTTAGCTGATGTGGTTTTAGAATATATATGAAAGTTCAGGGAAGGTTTAAACTAGTTATGTTAGGCGGTACGAAGTTCAGCTAGTAAATAATAAAAACCTTTAAATGTTTGTTGTGTTTCCATGGAAGACAAAGTTTTCATAAGGCACAATTTGTTGACAGCTCGTCTGATGGTAACATTGGGTACGTAGACATCCGCCACAATAGAAATACATCAAACCTATATCTCATCCAGGATATAGGTTTATAATTTTCCCCATTTTTTCCATAGCAACGGCATGAGATCAACTCCTTCACGACAACGAGATCTCCTACTTCAGTTAGTTCTTTCTCAATTTATTTCGTTGCTGGAGTTTGGCCATATTCATTCTCCCGGCGCCAACGCTCCCAGAATCATTGCCTGAATGAGAGGCGAAGATGGCAGTGATTATCTTATGCTAGTAATGCTTATCATATTGTTCAAGAAGACGGGATTCCACGCGTACCTGATTGTTGGAAAGGTCCAACTACAGTTCGTTCACATTCGGCGAACAAATAAACTGAACGGTTGTTGTATGGGAATCTCGCATTGAATATTTATTTTATTTCAATGTAATTATATATATATATTTATATTATATATATATATATATATTTACTAAATAAGGGCTTTCCCATTACCGTTATCGACAACAAACGTTGATAATCGCGTTTGTTTTATCAGTAAATAAGTGACCTCCCGTAAATATCAATTTTATTCTGTTTTTCTGTTTATTTGTTGTTGTAGTGGCAATAGAATCACTTCATGTGTGAAAATTTCAACTGTCTAGATACGACATTTCATGAGATACAGCTAGAGAGTTATTTATTTTATTTATTTGGGATAAAAACAGTGAAATAAGAAAATGTATATCTAATTTATAAGTAAGATAATTAATTAACTATGCACCCACATTACAGTCCACCAAATACTTTATTTAGAGAACCCTAAAAAGAAAACTGTATTTAGTTACCTACTGCCCTACAATTATCTAGAACTAGCGTTTTCCGCTTCTTATCTTGAAGTTTATGAGCGGGAAGAACATTAAGTTCCTCTAGTAATAACATTTAATACCAATCTCGTCGTGCCATCGTGGACTGGAAAAAAATTTGAGAAATTTGATTTTTACAACTACCATTATTATCATATTTAGATAATTTATTATTTTGAGTGCGAGACGTGTCATCGTTGATGACACGAACGGCTCATTTCATCCCTGATGAAGTTCACCGAATAAGAACGAAACTATAGTTTGACCTTTCCAACAATCAGGTACGCGCGAAACCCCGTTTTCTTAAACAATATCATTATGATGTAGCTAACGTTTTAGAGAAATATCTATAAAAATCGGTCTTGCTATAGAAGACCGTTTTTTTTGTAAAGGGATGTTTGAAGTTTATAAACTTATAGCCGGAAGTACTTAGTAATTTTAGATTATTAGAATTATTGTATTTGTATAATATTAGGTCCTTACATATGAAATTGGCGTTTTGTTGTACTGGCCACTTTGATCTCAAATATCTCTTCTTTGGTTAGGGATTCCAATTTCAAATTTATACAGCTATTTATTCATACATTTGTATTTCGAAAACCGTAATTCATTTGTTTTGTCCTCGTTTGGTTTTTTTCTTTGCGTCACGCAGTTTACAAAATGGAAAACTTGAAATATCGCGTTATTTACGAGTACGAGTTCCACCGTGGTACCAGTGCTGCAGAAACGGCTCGAAGGATTAATGATGTGTATGGTGGCGGTGTCGCAAAAGAAAACACAGTGCGTTTTTGGTTCCAACGTTTTCGTTCTGGAAATTTCGACCTGCAGAACAAGCCCCGTGGACGGCCGGAGACTAAAGTTGCTAATGAAGAATTGAAAGCTATTGTGGAAGCAGATCCATCGCAAACCACGTCCGAGTTAGCTGCAGGCTGCGGTGTTAGTAATAAAACTGTTTTAATCCACTTGAAGCAAATTGGAAAGGTGAAAAAGCTTGAAAGGTGGGTACCTCATAAATTAAGTGCAGCAAACTGACAAACGCGCGTCAACTGCAGCGTTACATTACTCAACCGGCACAACCTATCTATCTATCTATGATTATGGCCTCTGCGGTATAGCCGCAACTTTGCCAATGCCGCGTGGCTTAGAAGATAAACGCTGAAAAGATTGGCCGGTGCAACCGGCACAATTATGAAGGGATTTTAAATCGGATCTTTCGGATATTTCAAGTTTTCCATTTTGTAAACTGCGTGACGCAAAGAAAAAACCAAACGAGAACAAAACAAATGAATTACGGTTTTCCAAATACAAATGTATGAATAAATATCCGTATAAATTTGAAATTGCAATCCCTAACCAAAGAAGAGATATTTGAGATCAAAGTGACCAGTGCGACAAAACGCCAATTTCATATGTAAGGACCTAATCTATCAGTAGGATTTAACATGGTATAGGTAAGATGCTTGACCTATTCGACCACCATCAACATTCGACCACCATCAACTTCCTACCAGTGTGTAAAATAATCTTATAATTCGTAAATAATGGTTAATAACGTAAAGTCAACTTTAATAATGACATACATTGTCAAAACTTTTTTAATAGCTTGTTTATACATGTCTCTATTTACTACTATTTCATAGTGAAAATGCGAGTCCGCGGTACTGTCTGCATAAGCAGATGGAAAAGAGTTTATAGCATCAAGAGCCTTCCAATCGGCCATTCTGTCAAAAATCGTTTTTTGACCGACTCCATCAAAGTAGGATCTGTATAACTCACAATCTTTTTTTCTATGTTTATTTGCTCTGCAACACCTGGACTGATTTACAATACAATATTTTGTTGAAAGGAGTATGCTTTATTTCATATCCCGTGGAAACTCAAATGTATTTATCAGAATCAGTCGCGTAGTTTGGTTTTTGGTACAAAGTAGTTAAAAAAAATCGTCATCTGCAATCTGAAGTTATAATACACTTTTTTTTTACTTTTGTAACCTAGACTCACAAACTCAATATATTGATTTATAGTACTGTTAAGGTACTAATACCTGCAAAACATAGGTAAGTCGAGTCCCCGTCGGACCCTCGTCAGCGGTACTAATTAACGATCGTACCGGGACGACAACGGGACGACAGCGAATTATCGCCGGAACTATCTGTGTCATCCGTAATGATGACCATTTTAGGTCAGCACTTACTCCTATATTACAACAAGATATTGTTGAACGAGCAATTTCTACCTAATTTGTTAGCATATTTACCCTTAGACAGTACAGAGGTATCTATTTATGATCATGTTTTGAAGGTCAGTTTTGGGAGAAATTGGGTGGGAAGCAAAACATTACTATTAAATTACCCTACTATAATCGTTATAAGAAATAAATTCGACCAATGTACTAATTTATATTACTAATTAAGGGTGTCACACCTTTCTGTTAGACGTTATTTAGTAGGTACTAAAAAGGTGTGACAGTTGTTAACGGTGTTTGTCTACCCGTCAAAGTCATTGTAGAACTAAATTATGCAAAATTTAATAAAAAATATTGCGCCCATCATACAACTTGGATGATCACGTGACCAATTTTTGTATGAAGAACCTAATATTTTTGTTTTTGATTATTGAAAAAATTCGTTCTGCAATGGGTTCACTTTGATGGGTAGACTAACACTACTAAGTAATGTCGTACCTTTGTGTCGAACGTTCTATATGAATTTAATTTTGAGTCTAATAAGTACACCCTTACTAACTTGCTAAAATTAAATCAATTCTAAAGTTTCAATAACTCAAATGTATGCTATAACAGAAAAAAAAAACAATTAAACATCTGGGACAACAAAAGGCAGAAGGCTGCGTCATTCAAGGAAAAAGAAGACAAAAACATTCTGAGAAGGCGAGGGATTCACTAACGCAGCTCCAAACACCTTCCGATAGGGTTGAGAGTTAAAGGGCATTACGTCACTTTAGGGTTGTCTACAACGTTGTATTTACATGATACATAAAAAAATCTAGGAAGGAATTATCAAAAAGGGGGGGGGGGGGAGTTTTCAAGAAAAGCAAATGTGTTGTTTGGCTCATTCCATTTCAGACTATTTTATTTTATTTATTAAATAAAATCCACAGTTCTTAAACTAAATTAACTTAAAAAACATGTCTTTCTTATGACCAATAATGGATTTACATTTTATAGAAAAAAAACATTTAAAACAGACAGCCAAAGTAAGAATTCAAATACTGTTTTACTCATGCAACTAAATTTCCCATTTTAACAAAAATAAAAGTAACCCGTAAGTAGTTTGCAAAACCTTAGTACTTAATTAATAAGATAAGTAACTAATAAGTAGTAAAATAATCATCGTAAAAATAATATCGTTACGAAACGTTCTTTCCTGACTTGTTACTTTTATTATATCAACTACCTATATCTTATAATATAATCTATAGTTGAAAGTAACTAAATGTGAATAAAAGTGATTAAATTCTTAATTGAGTTTGAATGTATCAAAATTAGTTTAAGTTTCTGCATGTTGCCTTTATTATTTTCAAGAAAAAAAATTGCAATAATAATCCTGTTTGTTGTATTTAAGTACCTCATGAATATTTATTTTATTCTGTTTTTAGTATTTTTGTCTAAGCCAATTAATTTCAATAATTAATTAATTGATTAATTTTAATAGCAATTTTCTAACTATCACGGTTCATGATATACTTACAGTCTGATGACAGACAAACGGACGGACAGCGAAGCAATAGTAACAGGGTCTATTTTTTACCCTTTGGTTACAGAACGCTAAAAACTGTTCTTATACTGTTGTAATTATACAGGGATATCTGTTAGAGGTATAATTAAACCTAAAGAGATTATAATTCTTTAGCAAACATTAAATTATGACGTTTTACATAATTTTTAAGGCAAGAGGTAATTAATTCTAAACTACATTCATAGATGCATGCCTAAATTCGGAATCTAACCGCCATCTTCTTGCCTACTTAAGAAAGGTTAGCCGATTGGAACACCAGTGGTTCTATAAGAGAATGAAACATCAAGTTGAATTTTTCTTCTTTTTCTTAAGCTGCAATCCTTTACCATAAATTGGCTGTCACTTGTGCTGCACGGATCTTGGTCCGAAGATTTTTAAGCTATAAGGTACCCTTTCTGCGTTCTTCCTGGTGGTAGCGGTTCTTGTATATTCTCTTGAATAATAAGCTAAGGTAGTTAATAATTTTCATTACGCAATATCTGATGCAAATACTGTAAGTAACATGCATTTTCAAAAAAAGGAACCAAATCTTCCAGGTTCTTATTCACTATTTACAACACCTCCTTGTTGCAAACTCTAACATGTTGTAATGTCTAACAAGTCGGTATCACTACTAAGTAATTATAAAGTCTATCCGGCCACGATCTTTTCAAGATTCTACTGCACATCCACATTTCAAATGCATCGAAACATTTGCTCATATTTTGGGTATAATGGCTCCATAATCCATGGCTCAGCTCAAGAAGACGAAATTACTTTGAGGAATTGAGAATAAGTGACACCGAACCAAAAGCAAATATTAAGCCGGGTTAGAGATCGGTTACAAAGACGATAGACAAGTTTCATAAATGCACATGCAAATTATGTTAAGTTTTTACGTACTTTCCTCTATTACAGATAACAAACATTGACGTTCACAAGTAGCGTGGTTCAAAACTCTGCCACTTGTCAACCCTACGTTCGAAGTGGTACATGTAGGCAACCTTAATTAAGGGCCGCTCCATCCTGGCAGCGAGTAAGGGCCGCTCCACCCTGGCAGCGAGTAAGGGCCGCGACGCACCCGCGCGTTCAATTACTTTTTAATTAGTAACAAATACATAAACAGCCACTGGTAATGTACTTTGTTTTAATTTTGGATGCTTCTGCGCGGTTCGGGAGCACAATAATCGTTAATGGGTTTTACTGTATTCATGGGGGACGTGGAGTAATACAGAGAGATACGTTTTAAAAAGTTAAATCAAAAAAAATGCAAACTGTGACATCGTCTTTTTATGATGGCGGCCATCTTGGATTTGAAATTTATGATACCAGTCCAGCCCTTTCATACCCATGTTGAGGGAGTTGTGTAAAGAAAATTAATCCGCAATTATGTGGCGGCTATCTTGGACCGATATTCATTAAACATAGATAAGAACACACTCAACTAATTAACTTTACAAAAAAAAACACACACACAGACACGTAAAATTTTAAACACCTTTCTGCCACCGTCAATCTTAAAATAGGTTAATAACCCTCCAAGGGTTTAATACTCAAACGGCTATTTAACAGGCATGGAAAATAATGGCTTGCGTTTTTTCAGGGAAATATAAACTATGAGGTTAATATGAGGTTCTATGAGGTTAATAGAACCACAACAGACATATAGTACAAAAATTCAATCCACCTACAAACTGATACTAATACGATATCTTGGACTTAGTGAGAGCGCAAGTACTTTTAATTTTAGTTAATAGAAGTTATTGTCGTTTTTAAATGCCATTGTTCCTGTTACATTCTCAAAAGTTAAACAAACAATAAGATACGAGTGTCTCTACCACTATATTTTTTGTGCATAAGCCAAAAATGATGACCAGTGCCACCACCGAGCTTAGGTAAGAAAAGTAAAATACAAGCATGTGTTTGACCTGTGTAATATCTGTCTTTTCAGTATTTTACTCAGCAGCGGGACGTATGTGCGTTAATACATACAGACCGCACAATAATTTGTAATATTCCTAAAAATTCATTTTGTTTAAGAAGATGGGTTTACACGGGTACCTGATTGTTGGAAAGGTCCAACTATAGTTTCGTTCACATTCGGTGATCTTTATCAGGGATGAAATGAATATGCTCTGTGAGACGTGCCATTGTTAAAGACACGAACGACTCATTTCATCCCTGATGAATAAAACACGCGTAAATTTTCGAAATAAAATTGCTTAAGATTATTACGTGCGAACTATAGAAACAGTTTCGAGAAGACTTACGTTTCAATCATAGAAACGCCTATACTCTTTTGATGAATAATAAATTCCCATATCTATATAGTTGTACATCTGCCTATCGTAATCCGTGTCGGGGCGTGTGACGTTTGAAATGAAATGAGACACACTCACACATAAATTATGAAGCGTGTGTTTTGATGGTACACAAAAGCGTGTTTAACTTCCGCGACGGCGAAATTAATATTGCGCGAATTAAAACAATAATTTTGCGTTTTATAAGGGCTTCAATAATAAATTACTGCGCGCGAAATAAACAATGTCAGACGGTGTTTTATGGTTATGATTTAAGTGAGAAGGTATGTTATCTAATTTTTTATAAATAGTCCATTGCTGGGCACGAACTTTTAGTAGATAATCTGATATTATGAAAAGATCCCGGACTTCTATTTCAATTAGTTACGTTGCTTTTTAAACAAATTTAAAATAGGAGGACATTATAATTCTTCTTAATGATTTAGTATTCCTTGGTTTTTTAAGAAAGTAATCCTATTGCATCCTACCCGATGTATGCTCGATACATAATGACTTAAGATTTTATTATTATTAGGAATCTTTTCTTTCCTTGTTTTATGTATATTTATAAACAACATTAGTTCAAGTTTCTGTCTGTTGCCGTTATTAATATCGTGCAGAAAAAGGCAAAAAGTCATGGAAACCTTTAAATATTTAGGTATCTTATTCTGTTTTTAGTATTTTCTATTATAGCGATAACAGAAATATATCATCAATTTAAATTTCTAGCTATCACGGTTCATGAGATACAGCCTGGCGATGGACTTACAGACGGACGGACAGACAGCGAAGTTTTAGTTTAAGAACCTTTGAAATATGATATCTTTTACGTTTGCAACTCCCATGATTCCAATTAACAATTCCACTCCCGTAACGGCTGAACTAGAGCAAGCACTAAAAGAAAAAGTAGCATTTGTTTGAACGTTTCTTCGTCCATCATATTTATTTAGCGAGCTATTCCAGTAGCTGAAGCCAGTAATCCGGACAGCACTCAGAGGCCGCTAACTTATTCACTCGCTCAGGTTCAAGCGCCTCTTGTTAATGTTTCAGGTCGCTAGTGCGCGGATGTTCAGCTACCATTGATTTTACAAAACTATTGCTAGATATGTTGGCAGGTCGGCGTAGTTAGTAATTATATATATCAGTCATCAGGTTACCATAGCACAGGCTTTGCCTAGTTTGCGACCTGAAGACCTTTGTGTGGATGTTAAAAAAAAAAGTCAAGGTTGGACAGAAAAAAAACATTTCTTAAACGTATTAATAATCTAGTTAGACATTTAGCAAAAGATCTAATTAGATAATCTTTATAGTAAGTTGAATCCGTCAACCTTTAATTATGTCAACGATTTAAAAAGGTTCGGAGTGAATAATCGTAAGGGGACAGGCGGGATTTTTTTTCCTGTTTATCCCCTGCAATATTTTCAAAGTCGACTAACAGGTATTAATTTTCCTGTCTATATATATATATATATATATACACATATATAACTGTTATTTGCATTTAAACACTACCTCATAGGTAAACCTGAATGAATGAATGAATTAACTCTTTATTGCAGGCACGGCACACAAACATAAAAAATTCAGGAAAAATCTTACTTTTAGTGACACAAATTACACATTCCTTTATTAGCTGTCTTATTTTTTCAACCTATACTGTCTTACTTCTGGGCAAAGGTCTCCCCGGAAAACTTTTAACTTTTCTCTATTTTCTGCCACTCCTTTTTAAACAAGTCAAGGTCGGGATACCAACTTGTCTTAGGCCTGACTCGGCTGCGTAGCTCATCAGGCTTCCACTGTGTCACGATTTTAGCCCACCTCTCGGGAAGCATCCGCATGCAATGTCCCACCCTCTCCCATTTTCTTTTTTTTTACCTACACAGCTATGCATTTGACCACAAGTTTGCACGACCACGGAAGACAGCGATACTGTAGCTCTTTATAGAGCATGCATAGTCTGGAATACACTGACTCTTAAAGAAGGCTGCCGGAACAAACCGGTAGGTGCTTGCCGACAGATTTTACAACTTGTGGGTAGGTGAGTCTCATTTTAGTCGTTCAGCTTTTTGGCCAACATCAATTACAGCTATGATAGAACGCAGAGTGGTTTTTCTTACCCTATCTGTCATTTTAATTCCAAGAATGCTATGTTCAGTAAAATTTAATTCATCAAAGGTGATAACCCCTGTATCATGCATTGTCAGGTCACGCTGCAGCTAGATTGGAATTTCGTTTCTGAAAGCTTTACTTTGTGTTGTTACACTACTTTAAGGGAATTAATTTTAAACTCTGTAGGTGTATAAATAATAAGGCTGTAAACGCTAATAGAGTTTATTTTAAACCCTCGACATAAAACATGACTATGTGTGTGTTTGTGTCTCTTTGTGGCACGTTGCTACTGAACTTTCTTATTTTCAAGGTTAATAAATCAGAAGTTTTCTTTATTTGATGAATATCGGTCCAAGATGGTCGCCACATCTAAATGACGGATTAAGATAACTACTCTTTATTAAAAACCAGCTGATACACTATTTAAAAATCAAAACAATACAAAAAACATGCTAGATTTCTTATAGCGATAACATATTTTTTATATGTATAGACTTAGGCTAAAAAAATTTCAATTCTGCTTATACATTAATTGGTTCTAATTAGTAGCAGAGATGATAATTACATAATAATAGTACCACGTGCAAGCTCACAGGAATCTACTGGAATGTTGACTAAATGAACTAGGGTTGTGATGAAGTCAAGATTATCGATAATGTCAAATGAACTAATATAGGTTTATACAGACAATCTCGACTCAATCATGATAAATTTCAAATACAAGATAGCAGCCACCAGAAAATGGCGACGGGGGTTTATCTTGTATTTTCTAAGATTTTTTGTCGCACGCACGTTACTAAATTCTAAAACTTCAGAACTAAAATACGCGTTCTTTCTCAGAATGGCTATTACCTAATATAACACTTTATTTCGAGACTCGCTGCTGTATGGACAATTTAATATCGTATAATATATGTTTCTAAAGCGTACAGACAAGCCATTTGCGGTTAAAGCTGCAAGAGATTGATAAGCTAAGCGATTTTTGGACAGTAAGCGATTTTTAACCGACTTCAAGAAAAGGGGGCTCTCAATTCGTCAATCTTTTCTTATGTTAGTTCACTGAATTTTTAAAGACGCCAACACCAAGTTGAAAAATCATTTCATATTTATTATACAGGGTTATCGCCTAGGGGCGTACTAAACCAAAAGGGGGTCACTGTACCCATCCTAAGGAACAACTTTCATTGTGGTACCAACTCTGAATTCAAGAAAAAACACAGCTATTCCATACAAAAAGTTGATCGGTCGTCGACAAAATGTATAAAACAGCTGATATTTTTTTCTTGAATTCATAGTTAGTCCCATGGTGAAAGTCGTTCCTTATGATGGGTACAGCGACCTCCTTCTGGCTTAGTACACCCCTAGCCGATAACCCTGTATACATTTTATCAAAGTTTGATCTAGTAATTTGGTTTGTAAAAATATAAATCATAATCACTAAATACGCGTCTACACAATTGAAGTCGATTGTTCACCTCGTTTGTATAATAAAATTTTAACTCATCATCATTTTCAGCCTGTATTAGCCCACTGCTGGGTTAAGGAATCGTCTCCCTTGTTCTATATATTACATGTTTATAGGAAAGCCCTTCAAGGTAATTTTATAAACAGTGGGTATTATTGTTTTGTTCTTGCTGTAACAACATGCAAACAATATTTATCAGTGAGATAAGTAGGCCTTCGCACCTTTTCTAAATAACATTTAGGCTGCAAACAGAACCAGGCGGCTAGTTTGGCGCCTAGAGCCTATTAGTCGCCTCAGTCACCTGCGATCCTCACTTGTTTTCTGCGACTTTCAATTGTTTCCATGATTTTAATTTGTTTCTGCGATATTCACTTGTTTATGTACACAATGTTCACTCGTTTAAAATATGTATATATATTGAAGCCCTGCCTGATTTTAGTTTTACGGTAGCGACTCGGGTTTTTGTTTTTGCTGTTCTAAGAACTTTCAACTGCAGTAATAAGAAGGGTAGAAAGACTGGTAATAAACGAAAGCAACGTTCTACAATGTTAGCGGCTGGTCGCACTGCGAGTTTGTTACATAGTAGCCATGTTTCCAAGCATGTATATATGGCTTGCATATCATAATGCAAGACAAGCCAAGCCAATTAAGCCAAGCCACTTGAGCAAGTCGCCAACCTGTGTGTTTACAGCCTTATTAATATTAGGTACAGTTATGACCTCTTGAGGTAAATGTATTAAAAATGCTATTTGTTCTAGTGCGTTATTGTTTTGCACGGGTTTCTCACCGTGGAAATTTAATATTTATGCAAACGCTTGGTGGAATAAATGAATTTAACATTATAAATAGAAATATGTGTATGTTTGTCTATTATTTAATCACGATATTATTAAATGCCAAACTTCAAAGTAGTGAAGTTCAATCACTATGACAGTAATTGTCCTGTTAGAAGATACATATCTTTTTTATTTATTTTTTATATGGGACTACATCCACACAAAGGTCTTCAGGTCCCAAACTAGGCAAAACCTTTGCTATGGCAACCTGATGACAGATATACATACTTATATATATACATAAATATATTCATATAAATATATAAACACGATACATGCAAAAGAGCCTGAGCTACCGGTAAAGGATAACATCGTGAGAAAATCATAGCATGGTAGTAGGGCGTTTTCTATCGCTCGCCTGGCTAGCTACCACCCTCAAGTTGTAAAATCTGTCGCCAAGCACCTAACGGTGTGTTCTGGCAGACGCCATTGAGAGCCAGTGTATTCCAGACTAGGCATGCTCCATCTAGGACTACAGTGTCGCTGACTTCCGTGGTCGTGCGAACTTGTGGTCAAATGCCTAGCTGTTCAGAATAAAAAAAACACCAGACACAGGTCAAATAGACATGTTCATGCACACAAATGTTTGACCTGTTCGGGGATCGAACCCGGGACCAGCGGCGCAGAAGGCAGGGTTGCTACCAACTTCGCCAACCGGTCGGTAAAAAATATATAATCATTTTTATTTACTAAGGTAGTTTTCTCAATTACTCGACTATTTATATATCAAAATTAATAATAGGTACGAGTAAAGCTATTCTCGTAAATACATTCCTAATGATTCTTAACAAAATCACCATTAACATTAAAAAATATGACAATTTCGGTAAGATCTCGAAATTTCAATTAAATCATTATCAGCGTATACAAAATTTAAACTAGACACAAAAATACAGACAATACAAGTATATATTTAAACAATATCAAGTGACCATCGACATACGAAGGGTTTCATGTCATTTATACTATCTATTTTTCTACATATTATAAAGAAGAAAGATTTGTATTTATGTACGTAACGAATGAACTTTAAACTACCAGACCGATTAAAAAATATATTTTTAAATTGGTCTGGCAGCGGTTTTGCGCTAGCTAGATTATCACTAAGTAACATGGGCTATACGAGTAAGTATTTATTAAAAAAATTACCGAATGAATGAGGTTGGTAAGTCTATCAAGAAATCAGGTAACAAACATCTTAACAGAATTAATGAATTAATGGTTTATTTGTAGTGGATTGAATAGTATACTTCTTCTCTTTGGGAAGTCGGGAAAAATGGATCCCTGACTAAGACTTTTTTTTAATTTAACAGAAGTAATATTTGTACATTCGCTTTGCTATGTCAGTGTCCGAAGCCTTACTAAAAAGTCGTGGTGCATTACGTTGATACAATACCTATACTTTCAGCAGACAGAGCAGAACTTATTGTTCTACCAGTTTCTCTTCCTATATTTATGGTTTCACAATTGTATAGACCACGTGACTGTATCAAAAAACCGTTGCACCAAAGAACAAAGTAGTAAGTACCTACTCGTAATATTGTTATATTTTGATGGGCATATTGTAAAAAAATTGCTAAAAGTGAATTAAATGTGACTAATAATGCGACTGAAGGTATATGTAAGACCCATACATCAAGTTTCGTTAAGATTAATTGGAAACTACGAACAACCCTATCGGCTAGAGTAAGACATGAAAGAGATATATTATGACAGCATTAAAGCGGTACTTAATCTATTTAATATTAAAGTTATTGTTTGCTCTAGTATTCACCACTTTCATGTTTAACTTTAGACGATTAATTTCCTGTAGGTGAGTCTAAAATTTCAGGAAACATATGAAATGAACTGACATACGAAGATTTCCCAGACCGGAAGCAGAAACCTGCTTGTCAGAGAGTAGAGAAGAGAGTGTTTTGCTTAAATACTCCGACAGTGGTTAGTGGTAAACATACCGCAGCATCTTTATTATTCACGGATCTATTTGTAAATTATCAAAACTCGCAGTAAGAAGGTACTCAACCAAGTAATAAGAATAAAAACCATCAATAATTTATCCAGAAAAAATGTGCTCATGAGGTCAACAGTTAACATACCTAAAGCTACATACTATTATATTTTTTGTCATATATTACGGCTAAGCGGATTACATAAGTGATGTAAGAAAACGCAAAATATGATTCAATTCACTTACCATCCAATCACAATACTAAACACGCGTAAACAACACGAAACGAATGTGAAAAATGAAAAAACAAATTATTTTAGTCACACATATTTTGCTATAATCAAAAATCCTGACACGTGCCAATCAAAAACCTGTTACAGCAAGTTTTTATATTCAATCAAATTTTACTATTTGGCCTAGTTAGACATTGGAAGTATTACAAAAATGCTTTAGTAAAATTTAAATATCTTTTATTTTAATAACTTTTTTTTCCTTCAAAAATGTGTTTTATAACTCTGCTGTTATTGGCATCAAGTGCACAGATGTCATTTTCTTCGAATCACATAAAGCCTTATTACAATATAAATCAGGCAGAAGCACTTTTTAGAAGATTCGTAGAGTTCTATGATAAGAGGTACAGAACTAAATTTGAAGAGAGCTACAGATTCGAAATTTTTAAGAACACTTTGAGAGAAATAAACTTTTTGAACCATCGGAATCATGATGCGGTTTTTGGTAAGAACTTACTTCGTTGAATTATTTTTTGACGACTTCAAAACACGATTTTTACAAAATGTATTTGGACTACCATATATATGTTATCAAATCGCTAGCAGTAGCTTTTTATTTAATAAATATAACTTAAATATATTAACTTTAAATGTTTATAAATTAAATCATTATATAGCTTTAAATTTTCTTTGACCATGCCATATAATGTAAGCCTGCGAAATAGAAATCTGTTCCCCCACTTTTTTTTTAAATATTAATTAATAGATGTGTGTAATTTTAAAGATGGTCAATAACTCTTTAATTTCTTTAAACATAGATAATTTAATAAAATACAGAAGCAAAGAGAAAAAACATTCACAGCTATCAAAGTTATACAGTTGGACAAAACTAATCTAATACCAGTAGAAGGGTATTGCAAGAATGTTGACAGCATTTTTTTTTAATTAGCATTACTATTTTTTCTAAAATTTTAAATAACAATACTAAATTATAATGCGTACTTGCTAAAAATACATAAGCATTTATTATTGTCCGTATAAAATCTGTACTTACCTAACTCCATCAGCAATATCCGGAACTTGTGCAGAAACACTGTCAGGATTCATTATTATGTACAAATATAAGAGAGAGACAGAGAAACACGCGCACGCCGCATGGCCTACAACTATAGCAAAAAGTGTCGTTACAACTTTTGGTTTTAATTTTTTCCATCTAGCCCCCTTTCGCAACGCGCGATAAGGAACTTCGTTCCAAAAACAGTGCAGTATTTTGGCATACGAGAATAGCTACTGATTCATAAATAATTTTATTTATTAATTGCCACTATTGATATTCTTTATTCGTAGATAATTGCAACACATTCATCCATACATATGTATAAAATAGTAAGTCCTGACTGACTGACTGACTAATATTCGCTAGAAATCAATGTAACGCGTAACCTCTGATTCTAAAGTCATGCAATTTAGAGATAGAGATAGCACTTACTTATTACCTAAGAATCACTAGTGCAAAGGCAAATGAATCAAATTCTTCGATAACAATTAAAAGAAAGATAGATTTTTCAGTTATAATTATATTAAATAACGTCACTTATATTTTTTTTTTGTTTCAGATATCAACAAATTTGCAGATTTATCAAAGAAAGAGTTCTCTGCATATCGTACGGGTTACAAAAATGTTAGCGGTCGCAAGTGTGGCGATCCTAATTGCAATATGTTTTCTGATAGAAATATAACAACCAATAATGCACCCAAATGTTTTGATTGGAGGGACAGGAGTAAAGTGACAAAAGTGAAAGATCAGGGAAAATGTGGATCGTGTTGGGCGTTTGCTTTAGTAGGTAAGTGAGTTATTTTTCAGCCCTCGACAC
Source organism: Ligdia adustata (assembly GCA_947049295.1). Classification (NCBI taxonomy): domain Eukaryota; kingdom Metazoa; phylum Arthropoda; class Insecta; order Lepidoptera; family Geometridae; genus Ligdia; species Ligdia adustata. The sequence continues at coordinate 2,328,597 of OX346229.1, read as the reverse complement.
AAAAAGACGCTGTGTTATATGCACTGTACGCTGGGCTTCAGATTAAAGTGACAATTTGATTCTAGTCATTTTGGCGCTGATTGCAGCATTTTCGTTCAGTCAAGTCCAGTCCATAGAACTAATATTTGTGATGTGATTATGTCAATTTTAGTTCCCAGTACTTACTCTCACTAGGCGCTTTAAATTGACATAAAAACAATTGTCATTTTCTAGTGAATATTAAGTTCATATAATACATGTCAATGGTTATTGTTTGACGTGTATGTGTGTGGCAGGTTGAACGGATGAAATGTTTTTTTTTTTGTTTTTTTTTTAAATTGTTTGAACGGTGAGTTAGTCGAGAGTAGTATTAGCTATGTTTGATGAAAATCGTCGGATTTTATATTTTTTACAACCACTTAAATATAGGTAAATAATGATCGCTTCGGAAGGAAGTTTAAGGACTTAGCAAGGATTTTGCAGTCGTACGAGCCAAATGCCTAACTATCTATGATAAAAAAGAATTACTTAACTAAATGCTAGAATATTCCAGTTTTTTAAAAATCCACCGACCTATGTTACATTTTAATTTGCAATATCGAACTTCGGGCCTAAGTAACAGAACCCCGTGCTTCCATGAAATTATTATTGTACACTATATTGTAAGGCATTTGAACATAATACCTTAGCCTATTCCGGTGTAATCATTCGTCAAACAAGCTTTCAGAACGTTCGATCATATCCGAGAATTTCAACAACCTATAGAGAATTATTCTGAAAATTCCGTCAGAACTTACGGGAAATCTCGAGACGTAGAGTCCTGAGTAATAGATAGCTCTGTCTAGGTATGTTGAAAATAGCTTTACTGAACACAAAACTGATAATTAAAACAAAGTATTTTAATACAATTAAAACCAACTTAAATTCAGCAGATATCATATACAAATTTTTCAGTCATTTTGATTTCAAAGTTAATTATTAGGTATATTTTGATAACATAAATTTTGAACATCTGTAATACACAGCATTGTGTCCCTTAACGGAAAAAAAAGAATCGAAATCGATCGTTGCGCCTCTGAGTAATCATACAACATACATGACTTAAAAATACATTCAAATTGAATACTTCGTTTTTTGTAAAGACGATTAGGAATTATCACAAAATACCAAACTTGGAATTTAAAAAGTGTATGGAGTGGAAGTGAATTTAGTTAGTATTTATTTTTTGAATTGTCTACTTCATTTATGAGTGTTAAACTACGTTAATCAAAGTAATTATCGAAAATGAAAGAGACCTATTGTTAGCTTAATTATATAATCACAGATGGCGCCACTGGTCGCTTAAATATCTTAACGGCAACCAGAAAATTTACAGCGGCTAAGGCACCGACGCATTATACGGAAGATGCAAGTTCAGACCCCGCCAGTCGTGAAATTTTTCGTTCGCTCTCTTAAAAGTAAAGTGATAGTTTAGTTTTAGATTTCTAAATATAGAAATACAAATGTTTATTGGCATTAATAATGGTTTCCAAATTCACCATGTAGGTAGGTATAATCATTAGATCCCTATGCAGGTGATATGAAAAAAATATAAGTAAGTACTTTTGAAAATTAGCTGTTTATTTTTAAATATTATTAAGTAGGTAACGAACAAGGCTAATTTTTTATTTATGTACTTATTATTATATGTGCTAATATTATAGTAGCTGAATTCTGCAATTTTTTGTGTCGTTTCGCATACATGACCGAGCATAACTCTAGGTATTCCTGTATTTAGGATGTCCTTTCCTGTCGCCTTATAAGAAGAAAATATATTAACATACAGACAAAAATTAACATAATATTTACTGAAACACTCACCAGATGTGAATGTATTATTTGTTTGCAGGTAACATAGAAGGTCAGTTCGCAATGCACAAGAATATTTTATACGACTTGTCACCCCAGCAACTCGTCGACTGCGACTACAACAGCAATGGCTGCGATGGTGGTGATACTGTGGAAAGTGCCAGGTAAATATCATTATTATTCTTTATTAAGATGGTATTTATCATATATAGACGCCACCGGTATTATGGTAGAGATTCCACGGTCTTGAACTCAACGCTTTGACTTTTATACGAACTGCCAGGTTGTGGAATTAGCTTCCGAGTACACTATTCCCGGATAGATCTTCGATCTCATATTTTCAAATCGCTGGAGAATCGCTTTTAGGCAAATGTGCCACACACTAGGTCACATTGTTGCTTTACATCATTATCATATAGCGTAAAAAAATATTATTTTTCTAGCAAATATATCGTACGTTACTTTTAATACCTCCAAGAAAATGTGTAAACAGTTTCATGATGATCGGTTAAGCAGTTCTCACTTGAAACCATAACAAAGAAACTTACATTCACATTTATAATATTAATAGGGGTTGGCTATAAAAATGGTTGCCTGGAAAAATCCATTTTAATTCTGAAATATGAGTTTTTAAACTTTTAAGCTAGAGTGGCGACGGCAGCGGGCAGGCTCGAGGTGCCGGTGGTAAGGTCTACAGAGAGAGGAACCTCCTGCCAATGTGTGAAGTAACTAGAATCTCCACTCCTTGGATCCAACCATCTAGCGAAAGCCTCTTGAAGTTGGTTGATCCGAGCTACGAGTATCAGACCCTTTGCCAAAACGACGGAAACAACTTATTAACTTTATTATGTACTTTCGCATTTCGAAATGGATATATTCCACTTTTTTAAAGTAGATTATACGAATAAACGTAGTAACAGAAGAAATATTATGATAAATAATAATAAAATAAATAAATAATAATAAAAAAATAATAATCATTTACCAGCTAGTTTTTCTTTCGATCAGACTAGAATAGATATAATTAAAGAAGATTAGAGATCATTACAGTCGAGGCAGTGTTATCGCGCGAACCGTAGGCCATTGCGATTACTCTTTAATTACATAGATATCAACCTTCTTTGCAGATCCTTAATAACTTTTGGTGGTGTAGAATTCGAGTCCGACTATCCTTACAAAGCCAAAGATCAGAAATGTATGTTCGACGCGTCTAAAATACGAGTTAAGGTTGTTGGTTGCGACAACTATGATTTAAAGGATGAAAATAAACTCAAGGAAGTTTTGTACGATACTGGACCACTTTCTATTGGTAAATATGTGCACTTACGTTTAGTTTGTATCAGAGCTTTTAATAGTGATTTCGTAAAAAAATAATGTGTTTAAAATAATGAATAAACGTTCTTCTGTCCGCTTATTCTAACTTTACCTGTGATGGATCAAATTTTGATTTTCTTTTTATTTCTAACGACTGTTCGGGCTACAAAGCTATAGTTCATCGATATGGGATAGCATTAGTTCGGGCCTAAATCATACCGCAAGAGAACCACGACTAATTCCCTTTAGGAGCCAGTAAGCGATAACGTCACAGATTCAATTCATTTCATGTTTAGCCTAGACAACGACTGTATCATGACATTTGGTGTCATAAAATGAATTCAAAATACCTTTTTGGCATAAAATGACGAAATGTGCGGTGTCAACTTGCAAATCCCAACAGAATATGTAGGAATATTTAAATTCAAGTTTATATTTCCCTATTCATTTTATATTTTTCTTAGTTTTCGCCTATCTGATATTACATTGTTATAAGTATCATGTTACCAGAATCGAGAAAAAACTTGATGTTCAATAATTCGAATTATGGATTGCCATATTATTGTTATTGTCTTTCAGTAAGAAAGCAAATTTCATAGCAAGTTCTAATTAACTTGAAAGCCATTATTTTAAACAATTTAAGAATTTGCAATCAAAAACGCATCAAACAGTAACTACTGTAAGTAAGCCGATAGCGAGCGCCTGCGACACAGGTCTCACACCTAGTGCAGGGCTCACAAGTGCATCTGTAAAGCTTTTTTTAGACAGATTGATGTTTGTCACTATTGTTTATTAAGGTTATTGTAAAGATTTTATGAAGTATACATAATTTGATTTCGATTTGATTTGATTGTCTATAAGAGACCAATTTTTTTTTCTCGTGGATGTATGTAGTCCTTTAGCTACTGAAGAGTGTAAATTACGTCATAGCTTAATTTTTTTCATCAACTTTTTTTCAGTTCTTGACGCACAAATGCTTAATGCTTACTCCGGTGGTATCATAGACTACTGTCCCAGACACGAGCAAAACCACGCTGTCTTACTAGTTGGATACGGCACAGGTTTGTACAAATACTTTAAAACTATAGATATATTTAACAACGAAGTTATGTTCTGCGAACTTTTCACCTCGCTTATACAAATGATTTTTGTATTTTTAAAATATAAAATACAGTCTAATTAAGTCCCTTCTTTTTTTTAAAGCCGTTTGATAATTTATAAAGAATATTAACTTGACCATTTTCTGTTCTACTCAGAATAGAATATAGCATATCATTGCCAAAATTAATATTGGTTGATAAAAGAGGGCAATAGCAAACTTTCTATTTCTGTAGGACAAACACACCTTTATGAAAAATCTCAGAGCTCTATAAATAAGATTTTTCTTATTTTGGTCGACAAACTGCGTCCTAGATTTTTATTTATACTAGTTGCTTATACCTGCGGTGTTTAGATCGACATAAAACGGAATAGAAAGAGTTATTTAAATTTAAACCCCTTTTGACCTCCTTAGAGTTAGTATTTCATAACTTCTTTTTCTAGTACACCCCTATATCTTATAAGGAATACACCCTTAAAATTTCATGTATTTAGGTTCAACGGTTTAGGCTCTACGTTGGTCGATTCCTGGCTAATATCAGTCAGTCAGGACTTACTCCTTTATTTACAACCAGCATTATGCTGAGTTGAAGAGTTGTGTCATGAAGCTTATTTATTTATATTTTACGGTTAAGCCTTTAGTACCAAAAACGAAATGACTAACTACAACAACAACAAAAAATAGCAGAATCATTATCTGTAGACCATTTAAGATCTACAGATAATCCAAATGCTCCAACACACAACCAGAGGGCAGCGTTCCCAACATGCTAGCCCTATTACCACGCTGAATGGCAATGCTTATACGTTGGACCAAATAACGACCGGCATTCAGTCACACGTCGAATCGATCAAACGTTTTTTATACGTTTATACGTTCTTTTTTTGTTTTGCTTCAGATGACGGCAAAGACTTCTGGCTGGTGAAGAACTCTTGGGGTGAAACTTGGGGAGAGAAGGGATATTTCCGCCTACTTCGAGGAATCAACGCATGTGGTATTCTCAACGATAAAATTGTTTCGGCAATTATTAGCGTATAAAATTAATTAAATAATCTAGCAAGCTGTAATAAAGTTATTGATACGATATTTAAGTGATTCTACTACAGAGACCTTTAAGTTACGAGAGCCATATTTTTTTTAAATGTGGCTATAGACTTCCAATAAGGCAGGCGTTAATATAATATTTTGAGTTAATTTCGATTTAAAAATCTCAATTCATGACCAATTCTGCTAAACTTAAAATGAGACCACACGAGCACATTATAACATGTATAAAGGGGACACTGGCACTCATTCTTATTAACGATTTATACTATTACAGAATTCGAGGCTGAGTATGGCTTACATACATACATAGTTATATATATATATATATTCATATTCATTTTATTGGTAAATTATTTTACACGTCAATCAGTTTAAATCGTTTAGTTATAACAACAGTGATACTTACAAGTATTTAACAGTATGCTAATAAAATATAACATTCTAACCTAATCATAAGCCACCGTTTAAGTTTGCCTTTAAAGCTATTAAGAGTCCTTGTAGCTGTAATCTCTACTGGCAATTTATTATAAATGTTAGGTCCCATGACGTGTGTCAATTTAGTAGACTTAGCGAGGGTGCGCGATATATTGACAAGCTTGTGACCGTCGCGAGTGGAGTACTTGTGATCCTGGCTGCGTTCCGAGTACTGCTCTAAGTGTGTTCTGGCATATAATGCCACCTCATATATATATATATATATATGTATACCTAAACGAAATGTCTACATTGGTTAAATACTCGTATGTTACATTTAGCAAACTACTTTACTTCTAATATTATTTATTTGGTTAAATACGTTTTATAAAACTTCTTAAATAATTATATACTTGAAATTAACAAAATTAATAATATCTCATAGTTAATGAACATACATTTTTGTTCATTATTTTTTATTATTTCAACATTGGGTGTACATTCTTGAATAATAGTATATGGACCAGAATAAATGCTTTGGAACTTATTTCCCGTTTTATTTTTTAAATCATTAGGCTTTATGACACTGGATTTGTTTTCTGATTGTATCGTAACTTTCTGTTATTTTTATACAAAATTAAATATTTTTCTCGCTTCATTCTGTGAAGTTTGGATCCGGTATCGTAATTCTAAGGAATAGCTATCAAAATTGTATAATGAATCAATTTTACTTGAATCTAAGTTAGATGGCAAAATCCAAAAGATGTGAATTTTGTTTCTGTGTCTACGTAAGTATTATACGAAAAACACCAAAAAGGAGCATCAGAATGGTTATCGGTATGGATTCTCAAATAAGGATCTAACCATACGCCGTGGATTGTAATTGATTTATAAGTAAAAGTATACATACCTCGTTCATTGTTGCATATAAAAATTCTGAGACCATGTCGGTTGCAATAGTTCCTGGAATTCCATACTGAAAACAAAATTATTAACAAAACTTGCAATGAAAGTCGTTTATTTAAGATTACACGTTGGTCATCTTTGTTCTCTATTCGCTATACATCTTTCAATGTGTAGAGCGAATATGAGCGTGGTCCGGACCATGTATGTCTCTTTATACAAAAGTGTCGTTAATTTTATTCTACACATAATACATTTCTTCTAGTCTTAATTCTTTACAAAAAAAATCCAAGTCTCTCGCAAATTCGCCTGACAACCGTTGCGATGATGCGAGATGCTGGATTTATAAAGATTGTATGTATTAATTACTATTTTTACATAACATAACACTTTATTCTCATAATTTATATCGTTAAATCTACGATATCGTTCTAACTCTTTTTCATTTATAAAACGTAATTCAGGGAAATATTTAGGCTTATAACTTACAGATGATCAGGACGATTGCTATGAGAAATAACTGAATCATCCTGTTGTTCTTTTTACAACCTTGCTCGCTCATCTCCTTTCAGTCTTGTGACGTTATTTGTATGCGCGACAACGCGTCTGCTGCAGAATTATTTTTCCTTCTAAATACTCAACTACAAAATCATATTCTTCCATTCGTATCGAACACACACATGTCATACTCACTCGAATTCTGAATATCAAAACTTATTTCCGATAAGAGCGAGGCCTCACTAGCGCGTCGCGTTGCGTCGTCGCAACGGACCAACGCATTGTATGCTCCATCTGCGTTACGGCGACGCACGATTTTGCTACGCAAGAGGGCGACGCGCGCCGTCGCTGCGTAGCGTCTCAGTCTTAACAGTCTTCAATCGACAATGGATCGGAAAAAACGTGTTTTGTTGTTGCTTTTATTACGCCACTGCCAAAACAAACGTAGAAACAATAAAAGATTCTGGATATCTCCCTTGATTGCACTAAGAAATAGTGATGGTCAGTTTTTATGGAGGAGTATAGAGAATTGTTAGACAAAGATGATTTTTTAAATTTTTTTAGAATGATAGTGGGCAGCTTTGAGTATTTAGTGAAAACCCTAGAGCCATATTTGTGCCATAATGACGTATTTGCACGTCCAGTACACTGACAACACTGTCCGTCGTCGCAAATTAGTACACGTATAGATTCAGACCTAACTAAAATGACAACACATTGTTATTAAAGTCAATGACTGATCTGTACTTCGTTAAAAAGTCCTGGCCTAGAATTCCATGCGCCTTACCAACCTATAACCAATAATTTGGTTATGAGTCGATAATTGTAAATCTACGTATCCAATTGCTTCTATAATTATGCTGTCCTTACAAATTGGGATGTTATAATCTAGAACATGTTTATATTTTATAGCTGATATGGAAGCGCCTGTATCGATTAGCCAACTAAATGAATCACGATGATTACGAGATAACTCTATGTAATAACGACTATCATTTGCTAAAATTGTATACCTTTTAGGAATAGTAGTTCACTTCACTTCACTTAAAGTGAAGCAATTGACACCAATAGCAAAAATACGTTACAATTTAGAGTGTAAAAAGAGGAGGAACAAAAATTCTATCAGGAACGCGAAAACAGTGAAGGGTCGGTGATCCTCTTAATAATGCAAGCTCTAGGCTCTTAGCAAGCCACCTGCCTGTGTGTTTACAGCCTTATTAATGTTAGATACAGTTATGACCTATCGAGGTTAATGTATTAAAAGTTCTATTTGTTCTAGTACGTTATTGTTTTGCATGGATTTCTCACCTTGGAAATTTAATATTTATGCATCCATTTGGTGGAATTAATCAAATTAAAATTATAAATGTAAATATATGTACGCTTGTCTGTTATTGATGAGTGTAGATGACTCGGTTATATTTTTAAGATCTCTTGTATACCTGTAATATGTTCATAAATAATCTAAGTGACTTGAGTCGTAATAACAGTTGGACAAAAAGTAAACTTGTCTAACCCGAAGCAGAGGCCCTGACAGAGAGTAGAGAGAATTTTGGAAAAATACTCCGACGGCTGCCGTGTGCTAGTGGTGAGTACACCGAGCGTGTGTGACAGTGGCGTCCCGGGTTCGATTACTGATCAGAGTAATTAATTATTATTGTTAGAACTATGATTTTGAACACTTATTATCGGATCTGATGACATTTTTTCATTGATGACATTTTTTCATTGATGATGACATTCGTCGTCAACAATTTTTAATAGGGATTTGTCCGCTAAAAATATTATATATATATTTCTTTGACATTATAAAAACAGTAAGCAGTAAGTCAGTACTCAACTAAGTAATGAAAAATCTTATTATGAATAAAACTGTCAAGAGTTAGTGTTTAAAAAATGTCTCACTGGGTCAACAGTTCTAATAAATAAAGCTATTATTAAATTATATTTCTTGTCATATATTACAGTAAAGCGCATTATATAAATGATGAAAGAGAACGCTATATAGTATGATTCAATACTTCCACTTTACACCCAATCGCAATACGAGTACGCGCGTTAAATACTCGTGAATAACACGAAACGAATGTGGGGAATTGTGTTAATCAAACACAAATTATTTCTTTCACACATGTTTTATTATAATCAAATCTTGACGTTCCTATCAGAACCTGTTACGGGAAGTTTTTATATTCAATCAAATTTTACTATTAGGCCTAGTTAGACATTGGAAGTATTATAAAAAAATACATTTAAATACCTTTTGTTATAATCACCTATATTTATTTATCAATAAAATGTGTTTTATAACTCTGCTGTTATTGGCATCAAGTGCACAGATGTCATTTTCTTCGAATCACATAAAGCCTTATTACAATATCAATCAGGCAGAAGCACTTTTTAAAAGATTTGTGGAGGTCTACGATAAGAGGTACAGAACTAAATTGGAAGAGAGTTACAGACTCGAAATTTTTAAGAACACTTTGAGAGAAATAAACTTTTTGAACCATCGAAATCATGATGCGGTTTTTGGTAAGAACTTTGTTGATTATTTTTTGACGACTTCAAAACACGATTTTTATACAATGTATTGTGAGTGGACCTACCATATAAATGTTATCAAATCGCTAGCAGTAGCTTTTTATTTAATCAATATAACTTAACTAGGAAAATTTGTATTATTGTAGTATATGACCCTCGTAACATTTTATATTATGGCACCTGACTTCTATTTACAATTTATATTTCGATTTTTCTTGCATCTGAACGTGTTTGAGCAATAGAAGATAAATTAATACATAATTTATACTATGATATACAAATGCTATACATTTTTATAAGTACACGTTATTTTCTTGATTTGCTATGAGTGTTTACAATTTTAGGCATATGTGTAATTTTAAACCTGGCATAACTTCAGCTGTATGACATTAAACAAATTTGGGACAGCGTATTTAAGATGTATGTATAGGTATATATAACGTGTTATAATATGTAAGTTCATTTAAAAAAAGTAGTCGTTATAACATTTTTATTTGCAAATTAAAAATAAATATAAAATTAAAATTTGTACATATTAAAATTTTGATCTATTCTTACTTAATATACATACACTCGTGTGTAATTTTAAAAATAGTCAATAACTTCTTAATTCTCTATATATTAAAAAAAAACAGTGGCAGTTCTTTTATCTTACAAGAATTGCTATTTTGAATTCTTTTTTTAATCATTTTATTTATTTATTTTAACCACCGATATACTTTTTTCGTCCATAATTGCAATTCATTTACATATATATATAAAAGAGTGTCTTGACTGACTAACTGACGGGAAAATATTCGCTGGAAATCTATTTAGCGCCTAAACCACTGAACCTAAAGACATGCAATATGGTGTAGATATTCATTTTAAGGTGCAGGGGAGAATAAAATGTGATAATATAAATTTTTACTTAGAGATGATTTTTGGAAATTCAATTCCTAATGGTTTCAAAGGAGAGTTCAAAGTTTGAAACTTTTTATTATTTAATTTTATGTCACGGGCAACGGTTACAGCTAATAGTTAAATAGAGTGCTTACTTATCTAGAATTACCAGTGCAACGGCAAATGAATCAAATTCTACGATAACAACTAAAAGGGAAGATACATATCAGTAAAAATTATATCTTATAACATCACTAATAATTTTTTTTTGTTTCAGACGTTAACAAATTTGCAGATTTATCAAAGAAAGAGTTCTCTGTATATCGTTACAAATCGGGTTACAAACATTTCAGCGATCGCAAAAGTGACCATCCTCCCTGCAATATGATTTTAGATAAAAATGTAACAACTAATAATGCACCCAAAAGTTTCGATTGGAGGGACAGGAGTAAAGTGACAAAAGTGAAAGATCAGCTTAATTGTGGAGCGTGTTGGGCTTTTTCCTTAATAGGTAAGTGTGCGTATTTATTTAACCCCAGAAAAATTACGTTTTCTTATACGCATCGATTTGCTGTAAGCTGGAATTCAGATTTTTTTAATGTATTATTTAAATATATCTATTAAAAAATTAGTTCGGATGTAATACTACAGAAAATTACGTAATAATAAAAAAAATAGAAGTAGCTATTTGATTTAGAATTGGATAAATTTATTGTCAAAAAATATTAAGTTAGTTTTAATTTTTGGATATTGCTTTTGTACATATAGTTTATAACTTAATATAGTTTTGTTAGGTTATGTATAGTCCTTATATAGAATAACATTTTTATACATGTTTTTCTATTGTGTGTTGTGAGTATTGAATAAAATAAATAATAGTAAAAAAAAAATTGTAGGTATATCAAAAAAATACAAATTATTATTTTACATTACTAAGAAAGTTATATTTACGTGTAAAAATGTTCTTAAATTATTGTCAAAAAATAAAAAAAAACAGGAATCTCTAACACTAATCTAAAACACTCTAACTAAACTATATGTATGAAGATTGTTAAAGTGATTTTGAATCCATTTAATTTGCCCCATTTTGGCGCTAATCGCAGCGTGTGCGTCCAGTACAAACAACCAATATTTGTGAGGAGATAATGTCAATTTTAGTTCCCAGCACTGCCAGTAGGTGGTTCGAAAAAACAACTGTAATTTTCTAGTGAATATTTCGGCCATTTAATACATGTCAATAGTTATTGTTTGAAATATATGTGTTTGTATCTGTCTGTGGCATCTTTGCTGAACCGATGAAACAACAATTTCGATTTAGTTTTTGTTTGTTTGAATAGTAAGTCAGTTTTGAGTGTTAGATATGTTTGATGAAAATTAGTTCAAGAGAGCCGCCGTCATTCACTACCTCTATAATGATCATTTAGAAGGAAGTTTAAAGACTTAGCAAGGGTTTCTGTAGTCCTGCAAACTGGAGCCAAATCCTAACCATCTACCAAATGCCTAACTATCTACGATAAAAAGGGATTACTTAACTAAATGTTAGAATATTCCAGATGTTTTATGAAATCCATTACATTTTAATTTGCTATATTCCATAGACAATAATAGATTAAACTACGCTTAGACTAGATGGGTCACTTAAGTATTATATTAAGTAAATCTAAACATAATTATGTACGCAAATGTTACCTACAGTTAAATCGCTAACTGCCGCGGTAGGATACCCTGTGTTGCGGCAGATAGTTCTCTTCCATTAGTAATTTTTTAACTGAATCTATGCATCAGGTAATAATTGTTAGCTTAGTAATAAGATAAATAATTATAATAATAATATGTCTCATCCGTGTTTAACATTTTATATAAAATCAAGTACGTATTAGCTAACAATTATTTATTTAAGCTACTTAGTACTAAGAATCTATTCGCAATTATTTCAATTTATCATACACCTATTTTATTTCTAATACTATTATTATTATTTTAATTTCATGATGCCGGCTCCACATTCACGCGTGATCCGCGCCGTGAATCTTTGGCGTTATTAACGACGAGAATTTTGCGATTCACTCCGTCAAATACGATAGCTTCTACACTCGCACAACTTCGCAAACCCTTTACAGTTCCGATCACGCGTTCAACGAGAATGGATGTCGATGTAGCTGCACCTGTTTTTGACGCTCTGTTCATTAGATTTATATAGTCATATCGTAATAAAAAACAATTGAATAAGACATGGAAATTGATATGTTTATCGAATTAATAATGCGTGACCAAGCATCATGCACTTTGCTTTTGATGTGATGGTCCGAATGTTTTGCCATCCAAAGTATATGTTCTTCTTGATAATACTCGAGGAGAGTCATCTCCAATTCGTTGGTCCAGATGACACTCATTGCAAATTAATAAAAAAATAACGTAAGAGACGACCGTTCACCACGGCGTCCTGCGCGCTTCTGCGAATATTATTGAATGTAGATGCCGTTTACAGTAACGTGGCGTGAACCACGCGTGATCCCTTTGAAGCAGGCCAAAAAACCGACTCCGACCGGAGAACGCCGCGACCCGCGAACGCGAATCCGCGAGCACCAGGCGCGAAACCGTGAATCCATCCACATTCGCAATTCGCGCCATTCGCGCCCTGCTCGCGCGTGAAGTATAAAAAAAGAAATAAAAAACAAAAAATAGTTAAAATAAAAGGGGAAAAAACACAAAATCAGAGTATAAAAGGAGTCAATATAGTTCATTGGCAAACTGTTGAGTAGTTAGTGGGGTAGGGAATATGCTATGGAAGGTGTGGTAGACTGTGATAGGAGTGATCATCTAGTTAACGCTCTTCAATGTAATCTAACCACAACCGGTGCTATATAAAATTTGCTTTTTGCTGCACTGCAAAATATATGTATCAATCTAGCCGTCTATATTTATTACATATGTATTTCCTAATTATTTTAGTCTTACTAACATTAAGCGTGAGGAGGTTACAGTTTAACCATTTACCTACTTGCCTTAGACCACTGTTAGTTGTTCCACACACATCGTCCCAGTCATAACCGTCAAAAATTATAGCCGTATCCGGCGAACGCAAACAGTTTGGCATTGTTTATACTGATATTGCATAGGTCATTCAAGTAAATCAAAAAAAGCGTTGAACCTAATACGCTGCCCTGCGGGACATCTAAATACACCTTCACCAGGTCACTGCTGTGATTCTCTACTCAAACCCTTTGAAAGCGTTAGTCAAGGTACGATCTAAACTACTCCAGGGTTATTCCACGCACGCCCACAGCCTCTATATTCCTAATTAGGATCTTCCTGAAGATTGCGTCGAAGGCCTCGGCAAGGTCAATAAAAACGCCATTAGACCTGCGTCCTCTAAGCTGCTGTCCGTGTTGCTGGACACAAGATCAGCTAGAGCCGTCACAGCGTCTTCAGTTGATCTGCCAGGTCAGAATCCATAGTGATTCTGTGATAAAATATGCTGGGTTTCCAAAAAGGATACAAACCGTTTATTTACAAGTTTTTCTAGTATCTTTATTCAACTAACTAGAAAATATATACAAAACGTTTAGATTCAATTGTACATAGTATCATATTCTTTGATATATATAAACAGATATACCGTACATAACACATCAGCCCCATAACCAAATTGTTGGAATGAAGCACGTGGGAAGTCAACGAGTTCACTTTAACCTACTTCAAAAGAGGAGAAAGTTTTCAAACTCAAGAATATTTTTTGACCGAGCGAGCGAAGCAGCTCCGCTTCAAGTATGGCATAATATTCTTTCGTCCGATAGTTTGTATGTATGGATGTTTGTCCGCAAAAAAATTTGTACTCGCGCGCAGGTCATAGTTTTCAGCCATCTTGATGAAACTTTATGCAAGGGTTCTTTTTTTATACTACACAGCTAGGCATTTGACCACAAGTTTATACGACCACGGAAGCCAGCGATACTGTAGCCCATAGATGGAGCATGCCTAGTGTGGAATACAATTTTTATTCGTTTGCAGGTAACATTGAGGGTCAGTACGCAATACATAAGAATATTTTATACGACTTGTCACCCCAGCAACTCGTCGACTGCGTCTACGGAAGCATCGGCTGCTGTGGTGGTGAACCTGTTGAGAGTGCTAGGTAAATATTATTATCATTCTCTATTAATTTCCTTAAAACTTAAACCATGTGTGTATAAGTTATATTAAACGGGTCGGCTCCTTCAAACGAATAACGAGAACTAAAACGCTTGACGTTAACGTTATGTTGACGCAATACGTTGTTCTAATAATGTAAAACGAGCGCGTTCTGTGCCACGGCACGATATAAAATTTGACATTGGCTAAGTGAATAACGTTTCACGTGATTTACACGGCTGCGTTCAAATCAAATCAAATCAAATCGTTTATTTTTCACACAAAAAATATTACAAGTAATGTCACAAAAATATTAATATCGTCCTTTAACAGTATTTATATGTTGTAATAATACAAAAAGTTTATGACGCGCAGCACCTACACTAAGATTATAAATCTTGTATCGTGGGTGACTGCGTCCTTTCAGGGTGTTCATTTAATGTGAACTTAGTGAACTACATTAACATGGGTAAGTACATTTTATAATATTTAACATTACTATAAATTTATTTTAACATTAATTTGTATATTAACTATTGATTATTAGTGTGTATAATTTTTTTTTTTACATTTCACACGTTATTGTATTTATATATTTATTTTGTATATCGCAGACGTAGTCATTGTCATTTTTATTATCTAAACTTAGGTGTATGTGTTTGTGTGTGTGTACGCGTGTGTTACTGTATGTATATATGAGGGTGTGTTGTGTGTGATGTGTGTGTGTGTGTAATAGAAAGAGATGGTGTGTATGTGTGTGTGTATCCGTGTGTGTGGTTTGTATGAGTGCATATGTCATCGTCTTATGTTCGCTTCTAAGTATAAGTACTTTTCTTTGATTAAGTATATATTAATTAATGTATTTGTTTTCATTAATAATATATATATATTTTTTTTTTTTTTTTTTTTTTTATCCCAACTTTACCACCGCTATTAATTTCTCTGTGTCATCGTAGTTAAGTTTGCCTAACCATTCATCGAGGGCAACTTTAGCGTTTCTATTATTTAGTTCGATTAACTTTGGTATGTGTTTATTAGCTTTGTTATATAAATAGGGTCCCAAAAACGACTGGTGATGAAGAGCCAAGGCCGTTTTCTGACTAGGTAGCATACAGAATCTATCTTTTCTCCTCTGAAACCTGTAGTTGGGTTTTTCTAAGTCTAGTCTCATTTTGTGTTGAGCCATCAACAGGTTTTTTATATACAGCTGGCGCACAGTTAAGACCTCACAATCTTTGTAGAGTTCTTCGGTACTAAATCTGAAGTGTTTGAAAGTGGCCACCTTCAGAACCGCTCGCTGTGCCCGCTCTAACACTTTCATGTGAGTTTTACAAGCACCTCCCCAAGCGATATTACAGTACGTTAGGATCGACTTGCAGAGAGCGTTGTAGACTGAAAAAGTAAGATTTCTATCTGCGACATCACGCAAGTATTTAAAAATAAATATCAATTTACGGACTCTTTTGCTAAGTGACAGTATGTGAGGCTTCCATGACATATTTTTATCTATAATGATGCCCAAATATTTTATGCTGAACACATTTTCCAAAACAGGACAATTGCAATCATTACTCGACCGACATTGTGAATGTACCTTTAGGTCAATTTTTAGAGGTTTGCGCCGTGAGTTACTAAATTGGATGATCTTAGTTTTGTCGACATTTAAGGTAAGTAAGTTATCCCGCAGCCAATTTGCAACCCTTTGCAGACCCGCATCAGCATATTTGTGTGCCTCTTCCCAACTTTTACCGACGAAGATAAGAGCCGTATCATCTGCATAAGAGAAGATTTTGCCGTTTTCCAGCTCCATGTTGCACAAATCGTTAACATAAGCCAAAAAAAGGCTTGGGCCCATTACACTTCCCTGGGGTATCCCGTATGTAACAGAGTTTTCGTGACTTATTACATGGCCAATCTTAGTTTTTTGCATTCTCCCACTAAGATAGCTTTCCATCAATCGAGAGGCGGTATGACGGATGCCAAGCAACTCTAGCTTTTTCACAAGAATGGGAATAGAGACAGTGTCAAAGGCCTTTGCTAGATCTAAAAACACGCCAATGACTTTATATTTTCTATCTAGTTGGTGAACAATAAACTTTGTAAGCTCACACACAGCATCTTCGGTGGACTTTCCTACTCTAAAACCAAATTGCCGCGGTGACAGGATATTAAATTTTACAAAATACGATATGAGCCTTTTATTTATAATTTTTTCTAATATTTTTGACATGGATGTCAGCACTGAGATAGGTCTATAATTTCCAGCACTGTCTCTACTTCCACTCTTGTGAACGGGGGTTATAATTGAAGTTTTAAAGGTTGTTGGGAAAACTCCGGTACTAAGACTCAGGTTAAGGACATGTACAATGACTGGTACTAATTTTGGCCAACATTTTTTAATTAAGCTTGTTGAGATATAATCTGACCCTACTGCACTATCACTCTTAAGTCCCATAATTATATGATAAACTTCATCTTGGTCGGTTTTTAATAAACCTATGCTGTTAGGCTGTGACGGAAGTTGAACCACCTTGATTTTGTCATCTGTGTCATGTTTGTCACATATTTTACGCGCTAGGGTTTTCCCAACATTTGCAAAGTAGTTGTTAACAGCATCAGCAGAGTCAATAGGGTTCTCTCGTAATTTTAGTAGTGATGCATTTGTAATTTTTTCTTTGGAAGTATGAGTAACATCGCGTATTATTTTCCAAGTTTTCTTTAAATTTCTTTTATTGATTTCAAGTTCTGATTTCTGATATTCTATTTTAAGTTTTTTTAGTAATTTTGTACAATAATTTCTATATCTAGTGTATGTCAGTTTTAGTATTTCATTGTTGGGTTCATTCTTAAGACGTTTGTGCATTTTGTCACGGTTTTTAATGCATCGGAGAATGCCTGGTGTTATCCAAGGCTTAATTATAGATTTACTGTGCGCAATTCTGACTGATTTGGTGTTCTTTATGACTATTTTTCTAATCTTGTTTATTAGTTTTTCAGCTGCTAAGTTTGCCTCACAAATATACATTATATCACTAAAGTCAGTGTCATTCACTTGATTTATTATTTGTTCGAGGTTTACTTTGGTAGTGGATTTGTTCTTGGTGTTATGATTTATTACTTTGTGTTCAATATTCAAGAGAACCGGACGATGGTCTGTTACATATGTATCAATAACGATTGTTTTTGTTTTATATTTAGATTTGATCATTGTATGATCTAAACAATTGTTGCACCTCGTTGGAATATTGTGAGTCGGCATAATAGCATGACTTGCTAATAAATCTAGATACCTTATTGTTTGTTTATTTGTTAATTCAGAAATTATATTAACATTGACATCACCAATTACCGCAATAGTCTGGTAGTTTTTTAAAGACTTTAATAATCTATCCAAAGAGTGTAAAAATGGGTCAGTGTCAGCAATAGATGGTGACCTGTATAGCGCAACCATAGCTATTTCGGTGCCGATTTTCAATAATAGGCAGTTGGATTCCGCGATTTTTGGTTCTGAAACACATATATCTAGTTGTGGTTTTGAAAATACTATAACTCCTCCATTTTGGTTTATGCAGTTAATCGTATGAAAAGCTTTATAACCAGTGAGTTTAGGATATGGTCTGTCGTTATAGATCCAGCATTCAGTCAATATGACAATATCACATTCAAAATCGAGCCTATGCAAAAGTAATTCTAATTTATTAAAGTTCTTATTTACACTTCTGATGTTCAACAACATTATTTTGATTCCTGTATGTCGAGTCATAAAATAAGCACCACATTCTTCTGGTTGACATAATTTAGCTCCAATCTCACATAGCTCGTCTAGTGTATTGCATATAAAATTCTGTTGTTCTTTATCCATATTTAAGACTTTCAGATCCGTGGGTGCAAATAAGTGAAAACGAGTGATAATATGTCATACATTTCCCAGTCATCGCATCTGTATAATGATGTGAGCCACTTATCACTACTGTTATTTCAAGTGTGGCAGATTTAAACTTTAACCAGTGTTTGATCATAGCAAAACGAGTAGATTTCTCGTGAACTTGAGAGTTTTTGGGCAAAACCACGTATAAACAAGTAAATAATGTCGTAATAAAGTCAGTATGAGATACATTAATAATATCCAGAGTAAACATGTAGGACAAACAGGCATGTAAGTATATGTAAACGTGTGATTGTAAAGAGATGTGTGAGTGTATATATAATAAAAATATTAAGATAATAAAAAAAATAATGAAAATAAAAAAATAAATATTATACAAGTGATGATTACAGCCGAGGCGGTATTATTCGATTAGGAAGCCGAGGCTGTAATGATTTATACAAACAATACTTTTATAATTTTTTTAAGCAAAAGATAATCTTGTACCCTCACTAAAATTTTGAAATTATTATCAAATTTTGATTTTGACAAGAAAAAGAAATTTTCATGTCAAAATATTTTAAGCTGGATAGTAGGTAGATATATAATATTTGGCATAGAAACTGTGGCGGCAGCACCAGCGACGTGCGCGCGAGACCGCGGCCCGTCGCTGACTGAGGAAGCGGTTTTTTTTTTTTTTAGAAAGGACTGAGCTGCTGGTCGAACTCGACCTCGGACAGCTTGACCGGACGTTTGGCAAGCGCAAGTGCGCTGGGCCATGGTTTGGTTTTGGGGCGACAAGCACAAGGACGCCTCAGACGACACGAACCTCGGCTTGAGCCGTCGCCCAGAGTTGGATTAACGAACTGCCCTGGCAACCCTGACGGGGAGTGCCTAGAGCCCTAGCATCTTAGCTAAAACTTTTTAGAGCGAATTTGCCCAGACCTCCCTGAGGGGGAGGACTAATGAGCCCTATGAATCTGAGTGACTATTTGACCTGATTGTCCTGGAGCTTTGAGGCCAGAGTTCGCGAGGACCCTACACTTTATTGGCATCTGAAGGACGCTTTTTGGAGAGAGGTGCTCTGGCCCGCGCCAGAGCCCTATCATTAGATCGACTTGTGTCCATGGTATCCCGGGGAGAGGCCTAGACCCTAAACCTAGCTAATTTAGGCAACTGATTTGATTATTTGACCGAACTGCCCTGGCCTCCCAGACGGGGAAAAACCTAGGGCCCTATCGATCAACTGGGTGACCCTAAGGGTCGTAAGAGACCACGTCTTCGCCGGCGAGGACGCATTCTGTTTCGTCGGAATGGATGTCGAATCTGGTAGCCCGGACCAGTACCAAAAACGGAATGTGTGTTAGGAGACGAGTCAGGTGGGCCGGGCGACCCCAGGGCGGCCGATACTACGGCTGCAATGGGGTCCTCCGGATCATCTAAGAAGTGTCTAGGACGCCTATGCAAGGGGAGCGGACCGTTCGGGTCAGTCGAGTAGTCCGCCGCTTGAACCACGAGCGGGTTTGGGTGGTGGAGAGCAGAGTCGAAGTACCTACGCGAGGCATCCTTCATGAATTGACGGATGGAGGTGATGGCTCGAGGTCGCAATGGAGTTCCGCGTTGCGCATATACCATTGCGCGTCTACCGCTCTACGGATGAAGCGGTTTTGAATGACTTGGAGTTTATCCAGTTGATAAGAGGGCGCGTGTGCGAAGACAACAGAGGCGTAGGTCATGACGGGGCGGATCACGGTCTTGTAAAGTGTAACTTTTTTCTAAGGGACATTTTACTTCTTGCGCACAGGAGGGAGAGAGACGGCCTAGAAAGAAGGCCGCGCGATTACGAACCGTGGTGATGTGTTTTTCGTAGTTGAGCCTATTATCCAGAGTAACACCTAGGTATTTGGTCGAGGAGGCCCAAGAGATGGGCTGGCCATGGAGGCGTAGGGACCTTTTCGGGAGAACTTTACGCGGAGTGAAGTACACTGCTGCACTTTTCTCTGGATTAACGGTAATGGCCCACATGCGGAACCATTTACCCAAGGAGAGGAGCGCTCGGTTGACGAGAGCTATTTGTCGAGTCACGTGCCACCCTCTGGCGTAGAGGGCGGTGTCGTCGGCGAAAACGGAGAGCTCTACCCCGGGTAGCGGGGGATATCGCTCGTGCAGAAGAGCAGCGGGGACAGGGCTGAGCCCTGGGGGACCCCCGCTCTGATGGGGTGTGGAGGTGAACGTTCACCCTCGAGCTTGAAGCGGAAGCTTCTGTCGCGGAGAAAGTCCTGGATGATGTGGACCAGACGGTCTGGCAGACCGAATTGATACAACTTGTATATCGACCCGTTATGCCAGACTTTGTCGAAAGCTTTGGCTACGTCCAGGAAGACCGCTACGGTTCCTTGGGGGTTGCCAAAGTGTTTGGGTTTCGTATTGAAACCCTCTAGGATGTACTCCGTGAGGCGGTGTACTTGTTGGACGCAAGAGTGTCGGGCTTTGAAGCCGAACTGCTCGTTGGGAAGGAGGTTGTTGGCCGTGACGTGGGCCCACATGCAATTCAATAGAAGTCGTTCGTAAATTTTTCCCTGGGAACTGAGGAGACTAATGGGGCGGTAGCTAGTGGGCTCTGACGCCTTCTTGTCCGGCTTATCAATGCCGATAACATCGGCAGTTTTCCAAGCGGATGGGAATATGCCGTTGCTCATGGCAGCATTAAAAATGCTAACTAGAAGGTGGATCAGGGCGGGGGGAAAGTGCTTGAGCACTTTGTTACTGATGCCGTGGGCCCAGGGAGCTTTCCTATCGCGGAGGCGGTGGAAAATAAGCGCAACTTCCCTAGTCGTGACAGGGTCGAGGGGGATCGAGGGGGGAATGGTGCTACGATGTCCGATCTCTCTGTCCACCATAGTAAGATGGGAAACGGGGACCGAACTGAGCGACGGAGCGCATTGAGCCTCGAGACTCTCTGCTAGGCACTCTGGCTTCTCGTCATCATCGAACGCGGGGGGCTGACCGGGGCGGTTCAGGGGGGGCATGGTGACCGTTTTTTCTGTCTTTAGGTTGCGCGCCAGCTGCCAGTAAGCCTGGTGCGTAGGCGCGAGATCTGCGAGTGTGTCATCCCACTTCTGATCCCGGAGCTCCTGGATGCGGGCCATTACGAGGCGCTCGTAACGCCGCAAGGTAGCTCTGTTCTCATCAGTGGGGCATCTACCAAATGCCCTAGTGGCTCTGTGTTTCTCTCTCAGTAACTCCCTCGCGTCCTCGGGCAAGACCAGCCGACGGGAATCTTCGACTGGTACTTGCCGCGACGACTTGCCTATGGCGGTGTGGAGGTGGTTAGTGAGAGAGTCGATCGATCTTTCGACGTCTTGGGGGGATTGGATATCATCCGGTATCGGGTCGAGTTCGGGTGAGCTGATGTCATTAAGGGCTATCCCTAGATGGTTCCAGTTCACTACTGTTCTAGTCGCGGTCGGTCTGTCCGTCGGGTCGGGACCTAGATGCATGAGCACTGGTCTGTGGTCGGAGTTAAGTTCGTCGAGCACTTCTAAAGAGCGCAACTGGAGTGTTACGCCTTTTAGGAGTGCTATGTTAAGTACGTCGGAGCGGTAGCCTAACCTAGGAGGGAAGTAAGTGTGCGTGGAGGGCGAAATGACATCAAAATTAATGTCATCCGCTAAACTAAATAGTTTGTTGCCGTGGGTATTCGTTTCGTTGCAACCCCACTCAAGGGTCTTGGCGTTGAAGTCGCCGGCGAGGATGACGGATCCTCCTAAGGCGAGTAGTTTTCGTATTCGTTCTGATCGAAACGCCTGTTACCAGAGTGGTAGCAGGCTGCGAGTGTGATAGGCTGATGGCCAGTTAGGGCGATCCGGCAGACGGAAGCTTCGAGGTAACGAAGCGAAGGCGTGTCGAGAGGAATGCAGTGAAGGGATCTTCTGTAATAGATAAGCGTCCCCCCTTTGGCAGAATGGAGCCTATCATTACGGACCAGGCAAAAGTTGGCGATCTTGGGATCCCTTTTGCCCGGTTTCAAGAAGGTCTCGTTTACTAGTAGGACGTCGATTTGGTAATCGTGGAGGAATTGTTCAATGAGTGGCACTTGGCTTCCTCCGGAACTCGTTTCCTTATCAAGTCCGTTGGCATTAATACGTTTGGTTGAACTATCCATGACGGGTCGGGTTCGCGGCGAGGAAAGCCTGGATGGCCGCGACGGTGGCCTGATTTTGCGCAAGGTTCGCGGTTGCTCAGGATCTGGCGACCTAAGTTGATGCAATCGCCCAGTGGGAGCAGGGCGGAGATATCGAGGACTGCGTTAATGCATTCATCGTCCGCAAAGTGCGAAGGATGAGAGGATACCTGACGGGGAGCAGGAGGGGAAGGGAAATTACGCAGCTGGGATGTAGCCGCGGCATACGAGGTCGGGCGGTTGAGGGAGCGATTGGCTGTGAGACAGGTGTGGGTAGGACGGGCGGTTGCGGAATCAAGGAAGGTAGGGTAGTTGCCGGCTTCGACCTAGCCCCGGAGTGTTTGGCCTTGGCAGGTTTCGGTTTTGGGTGGGAGACCTGGCCGGGGAGCCTGGAGGCGGAGGGTTTGGGGAAACGGGGGGCTTTGGGGCAGCCGCGATAGTTCGCGGTATGCCCGACGGTTCCGCACAGGGTGCAGGAGGGCGGGGTGGGATCGTCCTTTTGCCTAGTGCAGTCGGCGGTCCCGTGGTCACGCGTGCACTTGACGCAACGGGGACCGGAGTTGCAGTGACGGGCTGCGTGCCCGTAGCACTGGCAGCGGTGACACTGCGAAGATCCTGTCCTCTTGTGCGGAGTCTCAATCGTAACTCCCGACAGGGCGCAGACCGTCTTCACCTGGAAGACGGCTTTGCCGGCGGGGGTCCGTTCGAGAACCACAAGGACGAGGTCGAAGGGGGTTTTGGTCCTGCCGCCGGTGAGGCGGTAGACCTCGAGAACGGGGAGGTTCCGACGGAGGAGATCCTCCTTGTCGATTTGGCCTCAGTCTGCCTCAGTCGCAGGGATCTCTTTGGGGACATTGCGTATTACTACGCGGAGTAATTTCCCTTCTTCCAGGGCGAAGGTGTGGAAGCCCACGCCCCGGTCGCGGAGGTATTGGGTGATGGTGGATGGGGAGCGCGAGCGCGCAAAGGCAGGAGTGAGGGCAGATACTGGGGATCTTTCCCTGGTAAGATATAGAGATTTGGAGCGGGCGGAGCGCGCTATGCGCTTGGACATGGCGACCAGCTTAGAGGTCTTGGTCGCCGGGCGGAAAGAGGTCGAAGGTGTAGGAGCGGGTGGAGGTGGCGGGATGCCCAAAAGGGCGTTCTTGTCGGCGGAGGTGCTTAAGAACTGCTCGAGCAGTTCTCCCTTCATCGCGGCAATCTTAGTGGAGATGAATGCGTTGAACGCCTTGGCCATCGTGTGACGGAGGCGGACAACTGGCGGAGAAGGAGGTGAAGGTTGGAGGGGGACACCTCCAACCAAATGTTAAGAGAAGCGCGGTCCCCCTGCCGGGTATAGGCAGAAGGGTGAGTGCCTCGGTGTGCCCTAAGCGATGTACCGTCGCCAATCTTAATGTGCGACGGGTGAGTACCTACAGTCCCTAGCTGCCTGCGGGGGAGAGACAGAGAGTCCAGGCAAGCCCGATCCTCCAAGCCAAACACACACCCGAGGAATAGGAAAAGGGTAAGGGTAGGGTGGGAGGGAGACACCTGGCGTCGACTAGGAGCACCCCCCAAGGTCGGTGGTACCAGGCCCGTCCGGATTGCGCGTTCCTCTGAGGGAGGAAAGCGGACGCTCCGGGTCTGTGTCGATCGGCTTCGTTGGCACCGTAGGTTTCCACCGATCTCCACTGAAGGTGGCAAGTGACTTATGTGCCCTCTACGGAAAAGCGCTCTCTTGCGAGAATGCCTTACGAAGAACTAGAGCGCTCTGAGAAGAGCGGTTTGCGAATCCACGCACTCGCAGCGTGCACGACTGTATGCAGTTACGTGTATAGTACACGCAACTAACTTTACAATCGGCCCGTGAACGATGTGCAAGATCCCCGTGTGCACGACTGAATGCAATTACGTATAAAATATACGCTACTAACTTTACAGTCGCCCCACGTGTGAAATGCGGGTTGCCACGCAGGTGGCCGGCTAGCAGGTAGCCGTTTAACTTCTTGGAAGAAGCGTCCTAAATGGAGAGGCGCTCGACTCAAAGGAGACCCAGTGGAGCAAGCTCAAACACAATGGGAAAAGGACGGCTTAGGGAGCCAAGCGGACATCTGTTCTGGAGGAAGCAGGGGCCGCGACGTATATTTATATGGAGCGCACGCGCGGTTGATTTATTTAGGTTTGTAGAAATATGATTAGATTGTGATTAGTTTTAATTACTACGAATAAAGAGTTTTGTCTGTTCGTGTTTTCAATCCCAGGTTAGCTAGGATTAGGTAGAACAAGTATAGGAATTAGATTTAGGTTGTAAATATATGTACTTATAAAATATGATGTCAAGATATTGAGTATGAATGTAACTCGTTACGAGTTATAATAATTCGTGAGGCTAAGAACAATATATAAGTAGTTTTCTCTAGAAAAAAAATCAGATATTCCAGTAACTTATACCTGCGTTTAATTTATCATTCCCATAAAACAAAAAAAGGGTTGTTCCTGTGCGGTAACGTAAAATGAAAAGAGCGAATGAAAAAATAGGTATATTGTGCTCATTAAGTATACACGCGTTCTATAAGAAGAGCGTGTGTTTCACCCAAAATAATAAAAAATACGCGTGTCACTCGAGGACAGCCGCGGTAAAGCTATTGCGTACGCATACGTCTAGTCGCACGTACACAAACACCATGCCGAAGTCTGCCGAACTGAAACGACGTTAGACGAGTGTTAGGTTTATTTTCGTTACCGAACTTATTGATTCGGTCACCGCACTCAAAGCCAGCGATAAAAGCTATGCAATACCAAAATTTCGTAGCCTATACTCGTAATGTATGCACCCGTAAAAGTTTCATATCTCTAGGTTAGACTTACTATTTAATCATATAGATATTAACCTTCATTGCAGATTCTTAATAACTGCTGGCGGTGTAGAATTAAATTCCGACTATCCTTACGAAGCCAAAGTTCAGCAATGTATGTTCGACGCGTCTAAAATACGAGTTAAGGTTGTTGGTTGCGACAACTATGATTTAAAGGACGAAGATAAACTAAAAGAAGTTTTGTACGAAACTGGACCACTTTCTATCGGTAAATATGTGCACTTTTGATTTGTTATTCCAAATGTTATTTTTATTTTTTTCCCAGTGTAAAATTAAGTTTATAATTAAGTGAAGTATATATTTTTTTCGTTATATTTTATAGTACATTTCACGAGCTTGTGTGTGCGCGTGACGTCACCTGTCACCTGCCGAAGACCAGCGCTGGTTGTTTACAACCAGCATTATGCTGAGTTTGTGCCGGTTTGTGACAAGAAATTTATATACTACGAGTAATTATGATAAGTCTCTGTTAGCACAAGTAGTTTTGTGGTACAAATAAATTTATTTCTTTCTTTTATTTTAGTATGTTTGTTGAGCTTTTTATAGTGATTTCGTAAGTAAATAGATAATATGTTTAAAATAATGAATGAACATTCATCTGTCCACCCATTCCCACGTTTATAGTCATGAATCAAAATGCGTAGCTATCGCGTAGCTATCGCATAGCTATCGCGTAGTTATCGCATAGCTATCGCGTAGCTATCGCATAGCTATCGCGTAGCTATCGCGTAGCCATCCCATAGCTATCGCGTAGCTATCGCGTAGCTATCGCGTAGCTATCGCGTAGCTGTCGCGTAGCTATCGCATAGCTATCGCATAGCTTATATCGCGGGCTTTGAGCGCAGCGACCGAATTAAGGAATTCCGTAACGAAAATAAACCTAACGCCCTCAACTCCGACCGGCTCAGCGGTGCGTTAAAAGCCGTGCATCGTCTAACGTCGTTTCAGTTCAGACAGACTTCAGACAGACTTTCAGGCAGACTTCGGCACGGTGTTTGTGTGCGTGCGACTAAACGTATGCGTATGCAATAGCTTTACCGCGGTAGTCTCCGAGTGCCACACGTAATTTTTGTTTTCTTTTTTTTCTAACGTCTGTTTGTGATACGTAACTCAATAACTACTGAAGAGTGTAAATTACGTCATAGCGTCATTTTTGTTTCATTGACGTTTTTTTATTACAGTTGTTGACCCGCAAATGCTATATGCTTACTCCAGTGGTATCATAGACTACTGTCCCAGACGCGAGCGAACCCACGCTGTCTTATTAGTTGGATACGGCACAGGTTTGTACAAAAACTTAGAGTTTTATTATATATATATTCAAGAACGTATATTCTGCGAGCTGTTGACCTCACTATTTTTTACCTGAAGACATTTAATTGTGTGGATGTTGCCCCATATATGTGCCTATTTTATTGTATATTTTTTATTAAAGAATTTTTGTGATTTTGAAAGTAAGAAAATAAGGTCAAATTGAGTATTTCCTCTTTTTTGAAAGTCAGTATAGATAATTTAGAGGTAAAAAATAATTACTACCTGACTATTTTTTGTTATACTACAGAATAGAGTACAACATATCATTGCTAAAATTAATATAGGTTGATAAAAGAGAGAAATAGCAAACTTCACCTTCACCTTTATCGAAAATCTTAGAGCTATATAGTAAGATTTTTCTTATTTTGGTCGTCAAACTGCGTCCTAGATATTTTAACTTATACGTGGAAATGCATTCACCTGCACGTCTCACCGTGGTGTAGCGTTATCTGCATCCCTAATCCTATAATCCTTTGTCTCGCTTTCCGCCGCCCTATTGGTGTAGACCGTGTCATTATTGTTTATTTCTAACTAAATCATTATATTATCTTATGCTACCACCTAATCTATGTACAATGCGACTTATAAAATAAACTTATGCTAACACCTGCACTATTTACAATAATACCAATAAGCTAGGCTATTGTGACGCCCGTCGTGAACAGATTCACTTTGTAGGGTAGACTTACACCCTTAAGTATTATCACACCTTTCTGTTACACGTTTTATATGCAGAGTATCTAAGTTTATATTGTCTTTTTTGTTTTTCTTCAGATAACGGCGAAGACTTCTGGCTGGTGAAGAACTCCTATGGTGAAGATTGGGGCGAGAAGGGATACTTCCGCCTACGTCGAGGGATCAACGCTTGTGGCCTTCTCAACGATAAAATTGTTTCGGCAATCATTAGCGATTAAAATTAATTAAATTATCAAGTAAGCGGTATTAAAGTTTATGATACGTTATTTGAGCAATTTTACTACAAAATTATTAACAATGTATGAATGAATCTAGCTATATTGCACACCAAACAAAATATAAAATGATACAGCAATACAAAAGTGATTATGTCGACTTTCTTTACTTAAGTCAAACGCCGACAGATCATTTACAGTTATTTCCGTTTAAAAATTTCACTTCATGACCTACATTGATAAAATTAAAGTTGTACCAATATTGGAACCAGAATAATGGTCCTTTTAGCTTCAATATACCTTTCAGACTAAATAAAATTACGTGTGGCACTCGGTGACTGCCACGGTAAAGTTAGTGCATACGCATACGTCTAGTCGCACGCATACAAACACCGTGCCGAAGTCTGCCGTACTGAAACGACGTTAGACGAGTGTTAGGTTTATTTTCGTTACGGAATTTCTTGATTCGATCGCCGCGCTCAAAGCCCGCGATAAAAGCTATGCAATAGCTTTAAAAACATTTTTCAAGTAGGTCCATCCATCTCCGAGAAAGCATTTAAGAAACATAGACCTCTTTTTCGGAATATGGTAAAAAATTGGTCACTCGAACGTATTCATATGAATAAACTATTTTTATAACTACAGAATTTGAGGCTGAGTATTTTTTCCCCTTTAAGTGATTTCAACATTTTTTTATTTGTATCTTAATCTTGATCTCCTTATTGTTGATCCAGGAAATAAGCTGTTTTAGTGCAAAATTTCATCCAAATCCGTTCAGTACTCTCTTTGTGAAAGAGTAATTAACATACATACAAACTTTCACGATTATAATAAGTTGTACTAAGCCGAAAGAGGGTCACTATTGACATCGTTAGCAAAAAATTCGAAAGGAAAAATCAACAGTTTCATACATTTTGTCGACAACCAATAATGTTTTGTATGGAACAGCAGTTTTTTTCTTGAATTCTGAGTTAATCTTATAGTGTAAATTATTTCTTAGGATTAGTATAGTGATTTGGCTTACTACATTCATTACGGATAACCCTGTACTAGTAGATTTTTTTTGGTACTAATGTTTCGCTTGAATCTCCCCAAAC
Source organism: Ligdia adustata (assembly GCA_947049295.1). Classification (NCBI taxonomy): domain Eukaryota; kingdom Metazoa; phylum Arthropoda; class Insecta; order Lepidoptera; family Geometridae; genus Ligdia; species Ligdia adustata. Next base: position 2,299,716 of record OX346229.1, on the reverse strand, counting down.
TCGGCAAAGTCCGATCGAAGTGGTTCAAAGTGACTTCAAAAAACCCAACTGCAAGAACTTTAGACTCACGCATCTTAAGAAATTAAATCGCGGGATGCAGCTAGTATATTCAATGACCATCTGCAGGTAAAGAGACGAATCTATTGACGCTACTCACATAGAAATACAACAAGAAGTTTAGGCTCTAGGGCGTGTCAGAGAAATATATATACAGGGTTATCAACTAGGGGTGCACTAAGCCGAAAGGGGGTCACTATACATACACACTATACTATTAAGGAACAACTGTTACTATGTTCCAACTCTGAATTCAAGAAAAAAATCAGCTGCTACAAAAAGTTGATCGGTAGCCGACAATATGTAAGAATCAGTTAATTTTTTTCTCGAATTCCGAGATGGTCCCATAATAGTGAAAGTTGTTCCTTAGGATGAGTATAGTGACCCCCTTTCGGCTTAGTAAAAAACACAACATTCTTTCTTTCGCAGTCGGGTAAAAAATTATATAATAAAATATTATTTAATATCAAAGATTTACGTCACAAAATATTACACGAACATAAAAAAATCCTACTAGAAATCTACTAGATTCTGTAAATATAACCTTCATGATACTATTTCAAACTTTCACTTCCACAAATATTTTTCTGCATATATGTGTGTGATGCGTTACTACTGGCATTTTAAAATATAACAAATTCCTAGATAAGATCCCGGCAATAACTTAGATAAACTTAACTAGTATAAAAACATCAACATTTACCTCACCTTGATCAGTTCGTAGGCAACGGTTCAATTAACAAAATCAACTTTAAAATGGAAAAAATGTTAATATTAATTTTAATCTACTTTGCGGGTAGTTTTAACATTTTATCAGCAACAGAAGTAGTTTCTGAAGAATCCATTGAGAAGCTCTTTACTTTAGGCGACCTGAAAAATGTAGCTAAAGAAAATATAAATGATTATATGGTCAAAGCAAAACGTAGTGTAAAAGCTGCCCCAAATTCATTGGATTGGAGAGAAAAAGGGCTGGTAACGGCACCAAAGAATCAATTGTCTTGTGAAGCTGGTTGGGCTTTTGCTATCATAGGTAAGTTGTATATTCTGATTTTTAACTAACTTCGAAGAACATTCTCAATTCTTTTTAGTATTTTATTTATGTATAACTAGCTGGGCGCTAGGGTGTACCCACTCTAAGTTTTACAGCCTATGTTACTCAGTGGTAATATAGCTTTCTAAAAGCGAATGAATTTTCTAATTCAATATATAGCCACAGGACCATTTTATCAACGATTTGTAGTAGTTTTATGGAATAAGTGGAAGAGTTTTCGGGGATAAAGATGTGATAACAGTTCTATGACATTACAGTTCTAAAGAATTAATGGGAGTTACCGGTGGTAGTGACATATAGTACTAAATTTAAGATAATTCTTAATAATTACGAACTAAATAAGTCATGAGCTGGACGCAGTATTGCAAAAATGATTTTGCTTGCAGGTTCAATATTTAGCAGACGTAATGCAAACATAAAGCATGTTTTTATCGAATTCCGAGTTGGTCTCGTACTGAAAGTTATTTTTCATGAAGAGTATATTATGAACTCTTCTTAGCTTCTTTATACATCGCTGACTGATAATCCCATATACAGCGTTGTCTGTTAGGGGTGTACAAAGCCGAAGGAGGTTGATCAACTTTAATTGTGGGACACATCCTGAAATCGAAAACAAATCAACGGTTCCATACAAAAACCATGGTTGCATGTATGCTGAGTTGGGGTCGGGTTCTGACAAACACATTATCACGTTGTAGTTTCTACTGTTTTTGTGTGTTCCACGAAATAAACTTTCATTCATTCATTCATTCAAAAGTTAATCGGTCGTTGACACAATTAATGTATGAGGCAGCTGACTTATATTTCTCAAAAATAGAGTTGATCACATAATGAAAGTTGTTCGTAATGATGAGTATAGTGAACCCTTTTTAGCTTAGTACAGCTCTAACCGATAACCCGCTATAATTTCAGGTGCTATTGAAGGGCAGTACGCGAAACTTTACGGAAATCTGGTAGATTTTTCTGCGCAGGAGTTGGTAGACTGTATGTATGAATGCAGCGGTTGTCAGTTTTGCAAACCAACTACAGCTTTAAAGTAAGTAATACAAACATAACAAACATAACTTGTCTCGCTCGCACAATTCCAATTGACCGAGCGAGTGAGGGAGCAAAATGTCTGATTCGGGTGCAGCAAGTTTTTCTTTCCTCTTTCAGTTAGTATGTATGCCTCCTGTATTTTTTTATTCATCCCACAACGTCGCACTGCTGCCAGGTCTCTGGTAAAAAAATGACGGATTCTACAAACTTTTAGGATTTGTCGAGTTTTTTTTTATGGTTATCTATTTCTATTTTTATTTAATTTACAACCAGGATAGCTTATGTCCTGGATTACCTAGCCTAGCATAAGCTACTTTTCATCCTGGAAAAATTCAGTGTACCAGTGGGAACGTACGTAGAATTATAAGTCTTAGGTAACATAACGAACGCAGCTCTAAATATATTACTAAAAATAAACCTTTGTAACCGACTTCAAAAAGGAAGACGTTCTGTAGCCATCAATTATAATTCTATACGTTTGTTCTCCAATTCCACCTAGACGACGCCTGTATCGATTTCTAAATCGTTTTTCTTTTTGGAGGTCCTATGTATATTTTAACAAAATCTATTCAGTATTTTGGTTTCTACATAAGTGAAAAACTACAATACATTACTCGTAATAATTTTTGACATCATTTTTAGTTCTTTAGTAAACCTAGGCGGAGTAGAAGAAGACACTGATTATCAGTACGTTGGTAAGAAACAAAGTTGCAAATACAAACCAGCCTTATCGAGGGTCCGAATGACGAAGTTCTACACATATGAACGCATAGACGAAAACTATCTCAAGAATATTCTGGCGGAAAAAGGACCTCTTTATATTGGTAAGTTGTATTTTTTCACTATTAACATCAGAAAAAGGGTTCGTACTCAATTCGACTGTATGTTTGTTTTTTAATATTTGTTACGTGATTTCTCGGAGACGGCTGGACAACTTAGATTCATTTTATTGAATTAGTTTAAATAAATAGGGTTTTCTTAGTAGTAGTAGTAGTAGTAGACCGAGTAGTCCGAGTAGTCCGAGTAGTCCGAGTAGTCCCATTTTAATTTTACCAAAGTCAGTCCAGAGTTTTGTTTTTTAAAATCGAAACAGCTGAAAAAGTTCTATCGCGCCTGCTGCAAAGGAAGGCGATAATTACCTTGTTTTTAAAAAAAAACTTGTTTTAATATACTTTTTTTTACCTATGTAGTTGCCCGAGCGAGCGAAGTGTCTTTTCGTCTAGTATTATTTTTTTCATGTCTGTCAATTTGGATGCTTGAGTAATTTGTATGTCTTATGAAATTTTGTTCCTCGCGTGCAGGTCGTGACGGATCTCGGTGTATGGGTTCTAAGTTTTTTTTTTTATATTTATGTCATCAAAGTACTCGGTAGTTTATAGTTTTATTTATAATTTTGCCCATTAGTGGGACACAACAAGCTTTTATTAATTCATATTTAATTGTAGCGGTCGATGGCACATCTCTGAAACTATATAAGAATGGTATCTTGGAAAAATGTCCTTGCAAAAACATTAACCACGCTCTTCTACTAGTTGGGTACGGTTCAGGTAAGTGGGAAGTTTTTTCCTCAGTATAATAGTAATGGCATGACTTGTGTGTCCCTGAAGCTTTTTTTTTAATATCAATTCAAAATTACTTTCAATAACCAATCCAACGCAGGAATATAACTTATAGTATAACCGTTTTTTTTATCACAGCTTAGTTTATTTGCTAACTTACAAACTAGTTCATTTTATTTTTGTATGAATGAATGAATGAAATAAATGAAATGTTTATTCGTCAAGCACAAAAAAAAACAATAAAAACATATTCACTATAGCTTAACACATACCTAATGTACTATGTTATATTGTATTTGTCGGAACGCGACCTCAGAATGCTAGCTGCAGCTAGTGCAGCAGCCAGCGCTGGTCTTCCGCTGGGACTGGGCAGTGACATTTCTTTATAGGTTGTTATTGGTGCTTGTTAATTTATTTTGTAAGTTTCTCCTATAACTTGTAAAAAGGGTCGTTGAGATATGACGTCATCTAATTGTAGTGTGGTGGCTGTCAGTTATATACAGTAGCATTTAAAGGGTAATTTATATAATACTTAATGAGAATATGTGGTATATGTCAAATAAGAATTCTTAATTTTAAGCAAGAAAAATTCAAAATTTTGCAAATTCCCCATTTGTTATAACAGCCATCTTGGATTTAAAATTATAATAGCGTTTAGTATTCTACTAGTCGAGTAATTTCATTTGATAGCCATATTGAATTAGTTCTAAAAAAATCTCTGCCATTTTGTAGTGGCGGTCATCTTGTATTTCATCAAAGAATAGCTAAGAACACTTTTCAATCAAAAAATCAAATCAGACCATCCGTTTGAGAGCTACGATGCCACACACAAAAGACACGTGAAACTTATTACACCGCGTCGTTTTTGCATCAAAGGTCGAAGGATCAAATCGATTCGATCTAAAAAAATACTTAATAGAGTCCAAAATTTTGTTTAACGTTTGCCAGTTCTACCAGTTTTGATAACTAGTATAAAATTATTAAGCGGTCTCAAAAACCCTCCTTACAATTTAACCTCCTAACCACGGGTCACGAGTAGCTGGCTACTCGCTATTGGTCACCCGTAGGAACCTTATGCCCGAAATAACCGTAAAACCTTATTTTATTGCATATTTTACAGAAAATGGCGTAGATTACTGGATCGTCAAAAATTCCAGAGGTGCCTTATGGGGTGAGAAGGGCTTCGCCAGAATTCGTCGCGGCGTCAACGCGTGTGGTCTAACTTATTCGCCTGCCCATGTTGTAGTTGAAAAAAATACATAAAGTACATCAAGAAAAATACGGCACAATTTTTTTTGGTTGACAGGTTTGGAATTATATATTATAAAAATATATATTGTATTCAATTGTATTTTTCAATGGCTCGTGTTTAAATACCGCCCAAACAAGTACCTATTTTACTAATAAAAAATTCTAAACGGTTACTAAAATAAATAAACGGTAACCAAATTATGTTTCCTAAAACGGACCTTGTTGCCGGACCGTGGAACCTAAGATAGAAACACGCTTGCACGATATGACTACACTCAAAAAGCAAAGCTAATAGAAATCTCAATTCCCAGACAGCACGTTTCGCCGAAAACCCTGTTGATAGAAAACATTGTTCGTAGACATCTCGGTACATAGAAAGCACTGATGACAGAGATCACTGTCCTAAAAGTATCAAATATCGCTGAAACGTCTACGCGCGTAGTGACGTAGTCTGGCTTGACTAGCAGTTACGCGTTAGCATCGTTTTTATGTCATTTTCCATGTTCCCTAAATTACCACGCTTTGCTGGGCTGCGCTGCGCTGCTTTACGTTCCATGTGGTGTACTCCACGCCTTGGACATGCATACTTACATACAAAAGTACAAACAGACACACAAAAACATTATCCTCCTTTTGGGCATTCGGGTAAAAATCCCAATCTAAATCCGTCTAGTGCTTAATTTGTAAGTCAAAATGTGTATAAGCGAAATTTAATTCGCTTGTAATTTTTTTCATAGTAACCTTATAAAATAAGAGAAAATGAGAGCGCAAACTACATAATTTATGACTTTGGATCAAAAAAATATCAAAATTTATTTTTAGTACTATAAATTAAGTTTCTGTTCCAAGCAATGAGTTCAGATTAAATAAGCGAAGGTTTCTGATATTTTCGTCCGCAGTCTTTGTTATTATAATTTTGAGGTCCTGGTATTCCCCGGCACGTTTCTAAGAAGGAATTGAACATTACTAGGCGAGGAGCTGACGGTAAATTATATTACTATTGATTGTTATATACTAAAAGTAAAATCGTAAAACAGATCTCACATTAAATTTTGCCATTTTGAAATAAAAAACGTAAATATGCATTTCTCTGTATTTACACGAATTGCGTAACGTGTTATAGAGTCAACTTTACTTCATTTATACTCTATTCAGAACAAAGCCGTTATTCGAAAGAAGTTTACAAAAAATTTGACCCGCCTTTTTTGTGTGTATGTATGTGGGTTAACTAATTTTTTGATTTAAATCAGTAGATTAGATACGTTCAAAATATATGCTATTGGTGATAAAAACGAAAAAATACCGTATTTCTAGCCGCGAAATCTAGATTTCACAGAGCCACTAGGTTATAACTTACAATATATTTTGACGTTATCGTAATAAAAAAGTACACTAGCTCCCAACCTATAACGTATCCGCATACCGTTCCCCAGGCAGACAGGGAGCTCTGAGGCACGTAAGCAACATACCTAATTTATTTTCAGGACGTGCTAACTTTTCTAGAAATCTTGTTCTTTACGGGGCCACTCTTCAGGGCAATAATACGCTTTTCTTAGGACTATGAATAACTTTGTAAGGAAATACTGGCCTTAGACCTAGACAGTTGTAGTAAATTTAATTTTAAACTTAGAAAAGTTACACTTGATGAGTATATAACTCATCATGTGTATTTTTTACACGCTTTTATTAGACTGGTATCTATGTACTAATCTAGGAACACTATTTTCACCTTTTTTTGTTCACTTTAAAAGTTCTTTTCTTAAAACTAAAAAACGTAATCATTTGAAACTTTGTGCACTTTTAAAGTACTCAGACCAAATCAATAAACTTGGGAAGAATATACACGAGTATGTATTTTAAGAAGTAGATTCATTTACCTAAGACGGTGTGTGTTTCTTTACAGCCTTCTTTTTAAAGCCACTATTGCTATCTTACGATATATAATCGACCACTGGGACCTACCATACAATCCATTAAAAAAAAATATAATAATATGATTTTATAAACGATAAAATTACATTTAACTCTACACTAAACCCACCTTAATTTGCAATTACATACTTTTCGGGCTATAAGTTGCTCAGAGTTGGACTCTAACGGTATATTATTTTACTCTATTTTAATTTTAAGGCTTCTGTGTAACTCAGAATTAAAATCAACAATCATCTTACTACACTTTCTTTCAACAAAACATTAATTATAACATGTAAGTTTTCAACCCCAAAAAAGGCCAGCTACCAGCACACTAGCCGCGAGCCTGACAAATCAGAACAATGTACCTAACACAACCACTTATCCCTCCTTTTACGCCTTAACAAGCCCACCCACATTCATATACAGGGTGAAAGGTTCAACACTTCCAATATACAACGTGTAACGGACAGGTGTGACAATTCTTAAGGGTGTTAGTCTATCAATCAAGTTAAACCAAAATATTAGGTTCTCCAAAAATTTTGTTCAATAATAGGTGGGTATACACTTTGATGGTTAGACTACTCCACTCCACTCCACTCCACTCCACTCCACTCCACTCCACTCCACTCCACTCCACTCCACTCCACTCCACTCCACTCCACTCCACTCCACTCCACTCCACTCCACTCCACTCCACTCCACTCCACTCCACTCCACTCCACTCCACTCCACTCCACTCCACTCCACTCCACTCCACTCCACTCCACTCCACTCCACTCCACTCCACTCCACTCCACTCCACTCCACTCCACTCCACTCCACTCCACTCCACTCCACTCCACTCCACTCCACTCCACTCCACTCCACTCCACTCCACTCCACTCCACTCCACTCCACTCCACTCCACTCCACTCCACTCCACTCCACTCCACTCCACTCCACTCCACTCCACTCCACTCCACTCCACTCCACTCCACTCCACTCCACTCCACTCCACTCCACTCCACTCCACTCCACTCCACTCCACTCCACTCCACTCCACTCCACTCCACTCCACTCCACTCCACTCCACTCCACTCCACTCCACTCCACTCCACTCCACTCCACTCCACTCCACTCCACTCCACTCCACTCCACTCCACTCCACTCCACTCCACTCCACTCCACTCCACTCCACTCCACTCCACTCCACTCCACTCCACTCCACTCCACTCCACTCCACTCCACTCCACTCCACTCCACTCCACTCCACTCCACTCCACTCCACTCCACTCCACTCCACTCCACTCCACTCCACTCCACTCCACTCTACTCTATTACAGTCTTAAATATTTTAATTAGATTTGCCTACTATATATATTAAGATATGTGCTTTTATTTAAATAATTTTATCCACCCATCCAGCCGGACCATATACGAGTAAACTACGGCTCGGGGGAGTTATTTGGCTTGGTTTTACTGTTATGATGTTATTACTGTGTTTATGCAAATAAATAAATAAAAAATAAAAATATGAAATAACGCTTTCTGAAATTCTCGCTTGCGCATGCGTCCACACTATCTACGTCCTATGTAAGGTACAGACTTGGACTAAGGTTTTCTTTCTTATTAATTGATATATCGTCGGCTATAAGTGTTAATCTGCTAACTCCACTGGCACTATTTTTCAGTAGACGTTTAAAACGTTATTACTTTCATCCTATACAAAATTGAAAATCCCGTTGGTAAATAAAGTTATATTTTACTTTTTTATACTACAAATAGAGTAACTAATTTTGTTATCATTAAAATATCGTAAAAAAATTGAGGTAGCATAATTGTCATCATTTTTTTATTTTAAATAAATACGAAGTTAGCACTTTTATTATTTAAATAAACCTAAAATTAAAATGAAACACTAGTATTTTATCTAATTAGTTTTAATTATTAGACATAAAAAGAATTGCTTAATGTGGGAGGCTGTTATAAAAATCATGATAGTCTACTGGGAGCACTGGTTTAATTTGTTGCAGGTTTTGGTACTTTCGTTCCTTTATTGGTAAACGATTTTCGTGCAGATCTGGCAATTCATGAAAATATTTATTTGTAACGACTATTTTTCTTTGAGGCAGTTCAGACCAAGGATAATTGAAGCGTTGCATGTAAAATATAGCCCCTGCTGGACTATATTGCAGTGCACGATATCGTTTACTTTTGCATCTCCGACTGATCTTCCTGGTCTGATACTCTTGTAAGCTTGAATACCATCGAAATTTTTAAAAATGTGTGTTCCAAATACTTGACAGTATAGGGATCTTTACGAGCGTTTTTTCTAATGTTAATATAGTCTGCATGAACATTCACTACCTTATTTTTGAGGTTCCTTTCGATAGCTGAATGGATCGAGTCCACCTCCATTTGGGTATGGCCCACCTCCAGATACTTTTGCTCTAAACACACATTATGTTTAACAGCGAAATTGAGCAATGCATTTACTGCGTTTCCGCTTTTGGTAGCCACAACCATCAGTGTATATTATAATGCGATTGCATTCATCTGACAATGATGGACTGATGTGGTTTGCTTCCATGAGGGCCAATTTCTTCTTTTCTTCCTTTCTTTTTCCTTTCCTTCAGTTTCATTCCAAACATAAGAATATCCGTCTTTGTTTTTCAGGTTTTTGAAGCACAGATTGTGCACTTGCAGTTTTGTTTTATAATAAAGTGTACTTATTTTAGAAACAGGACAAAGTAGTACCGCTTGAACATCTGCAGCTATTACAATGCATGTTGTGTCATTTTTATCTTTATCCTTTTCGTTACTGGCTTCATCTTTCTTCAAGATATGTAATCGATATTCATTTTCATCCAAATTCCCTGTTTTGTAAGATGCACATTTTTCACATTCATCCTTTTTTGGTCTAAAAACCATTTTTTTTCTCTTCCATAGTTTTAAAGAATGTTGTAGTTGACAGTGGTTCTGCATTATGTTTACTGCACCAATCTGTTGCATAAAAATCATATAGAGCTCTTTTGGATTGCCACTCAGGTAAGAGATAAACTCTTGAAGTAGATGCACGACAGTAGTGGGATTCCATAACTGGTAGTTCATCGAAGAATTCAATGAGATTAGAGTGCTTTTGGTTTTCATAAGGAACATTTTGTATTGCGATTCGCTGTTCACTAGGTGCACAGTTATTTTCAAGTTTGTTTTTCCACTCTAGAACTGTCATTCTACCTATGTTCAAGGTATTTAGGAACATTGTTTTACAAACTCTGAATTTAGTATCCTGGTCTTTACCTGGCAAATAATAGACCAAAGATTGTGTCCTTCTAGATACATAATTATTTTTCCTATCTCTTTGACGTTTTATTTGTATGCTTTTAACGTGTTCGTCAATATATATTTCCTTTTCGCCCCAGTTCAGCTTCTTCCAAAATTTGTGAAATATTTCTTGTCTAGTTCCATCTTCTATTTTGTCACATAGCCTCATTTTTGATCTCTTACATTTGCATCGCTCCTTCAGAAGTCTTGGTTCTTTTTCTTTTTCATATACCCATTTAGAATCTTTTTTTATCCTTCCGTAGTATTTTGATCCAGTTTCTTTTTGAATCCTGTTTTTTACCGCAAACCAATTATTACGATCAATTTTTGTTTTTTTGTTTCTTGTTTTGCTTTTAATAGGTAACTCACTGTCACTCTCAGTCTCTGAAGAGCTAGAATAAAGCACCAAGGCCAAATTTTCATTATGCGTTATATCTTGTAAAACACCAGTCTTTTCTGTGTCAGATATTTCACGTTCATCCAAGCTTACTACTTGCTGGTTTAGTGCATGATTCGAAGATAAATTACCAATTATTGAAAAACTATCGTTCATAATTATCTTCTTCGGAACCTGATTGTTCAATAATTGAAAAACTATTGTTATCATCTTTTTCGGGGCCTAATTCTCCTTGCTCAATGTGGTTGACAGGCGATAGAACCCTGATCGTAGATGTAGATGGTAAATTATCATCCAATTCAAAATCGAATGTAGTAGTTTCCTTTTCAGACAGGACAGGAGATGATGTAAGAAATACAGGTAAGCTATTGATGTCTATTTGGATGTTGTCATTGTTTTCAATCATTTGAACGTCACTGTTATGAATACTTGTTAAAACAATGATGTTAGAATTTGGGTCTATAAAATCTGAAGCTGGAGGTAAGCTGTGAGGTTCAAACGATTCAATGCAGTCGTGGGCAGTTTGGGTTTCACAAACAGAATCCAAATTTGAAGCCATTGATGAAGAAGGGTTATCAAAGTAAGGTGGGCTTTTATTAATACACATTTGAACCATGCGTTTTCCACGATAGCATTTTCGGTTATTGTCAGGGTTGTAGTTTTTGCTCATCTGAAACAAAGTAGGAAAACTAAATGTCAAAAAACTTTCTTCATGTCAAAAAAAATAAGAAATCAAAACTTGATATCTCCACATAAAAGTTTGCATTCATATTGAAATAGTAAAATTCAAAACTGCTAACTGCATCACAAATAGGCAATCACAATAATATTGATATTTCTCAGCAGTAAGCGTAATTCATTGAAAAGCAATAGTAAAATAACATTATTTAGTACTTACCTTAGAAGCAAATCAATCCATAGATACTGTAGCACGTCAAAAACTATTTATTTTCTCATGTAATGTTGCGAACGCTCTGTTTTGGCTCGAGTTCTCAAACAAAATGGCGGAGTTGTCACATTTTACGCGGGAAATTTTAAATAATGCAGATAGCAGCTTTGATTGCGTAGGATTTTATGATTGTAGAGGATTCAGCCGTATTTAAACAGTTTTTACTTTTATAAAGTTTTTTTTCTCTTTCTAATTGTATCAAAATTTCAATATGGTTAAAAGTGGAGTTAGCATATCAACACTTTGAGCCGACGATATATTATAAAAGTACCTAATAATGTATACCAATTTAAAAAAGGTAAATTATATTTTATTTAGCACTTTAACGCGTGCCGGCTATAACATAGGGCGCGTGGCGAGCGGCCGAGCGCAGTGCGAGACGTGTCATCGTTGAAGACACCGAACGACTCATTTCATCCTGATGAAGTTCACCGAATGTGAACGAAACTATAGTTGGACCTTTCCAACAATCAGGTACAAATGAAAACCCGTCTTCTTAAACAAAATGAAGTTAAGTTATATTTGAATTAACATTATTAAAATGGACTTAATGTACTATGCATCTTTGACAAGTCACCCTGTATAAATACTTCCACGGTACATGCACACAAAAACCGTTCTTATTACTTTGTGACATGGGATCTAAACCAACCACTGGGAGTAGATCTGTCGTATCATATATTTATTAAATGTACAGTGTTCCAAGTAAAGTGGTCGTTTAGGAAATGAAGTTAGCTGACATGGGTTCCTCATTTCATTTGTGAACGTGACATCTAGAATCTAGATTGAAGTATCTAATCGGAACTGACGCGTTTGCTTTTGACTTTGATCATTGCATTTCTTTGACGGTGAAACAACAGTGTTTTTGATATTTGAATTGACGCTGGCAAATATACAAATATTATGGTGCCATATATCAATAGAAAAAAAGCTCCATTTCTACAGCGTTATTAATAAACGCGTCTTAACTTCAATCGTCGTTCTCCATTGTATAGAACAAGACAAAAGATGCTTTAAGTTAAGACGCGTTTATTAAGAAGGCAGTAAATGTTTTCACGTAAAAGTGTTTAAAAAGTAAGATTACGGTGGCAAATTACACAACCTATCAATTCGCACAGTAAAAGAAGACTTTAAACAGCAGGAAAAGTAATAAAAAATCGTTGGTATGCGATTTATTTTTATCCGACTGCGAAAGAAGGAGGGTTATATTTTTCGAGTGTATGTATGTATATTTCTTAGACACGCCCTAGAGTCTAAACGGCTTGTTGTTATTTAATGTGAGTGGTGTCAATAGATTCGTCTTTATTTGCAGATGGTCATAAACTGTACTTTAGTACAGGCAAGTTTTTTGGAGTCACTTTTAACCACTTGTTACATGAACATGGTAAAATAATTTGCGGGCGCTGATTTTTTAAGTTTTAATCATTTCTTAGCTATTTCTAGGTTAAAAACGTAAGGAATTAATGAAACTGAATTATACAATTATACATTAAATTTAAAAAGTATGTTTACCTACATAGTTTACATATTAAGTAATATTATTTAGATGAAACCATGAAATGAAAACTTAGAGTTCATATTTACAATGCAAATTCCAAATTAATTTTATTTACTAACCCTAGTCTGAAAATTCTAATGATTATTTAATACCTACGAATTCCTAAACATTGCCACGAATTCTTCAAATAAGTTACACCAACACCAGTTGCGTAAAACACAGACAATTCTAGTCTTTAATCCCTTTACTTATCGCTTAAATTAATGGAGCATTAACTTTTCTGCGACAACCAAAAAAAAGTTTGCAATAAGCATTCACGACTTCAGCAAGCAAATTTGAGCTCTAAATACTTATGTTTTAAGGATGAGGTTAAGTGATGTGTGTCGAGCATAATTTTTGCGTCGAATAAGCAAATATAACCACGAAAGCTGGGCAGCAAACATGTTGATAATTTTAATCTACCCTCCTTTATACAAAAGGGTTGTTTGCCGAGAGGGCGCTAAAAGGGTTGCCAGGTTGAATTAAGGGCTCTTTTATTTTGGACATTAGGCCCATTACAAGGTAAATAAAGGTAAGCGTCTTGGGTACTGAAATTATTATGTTGGTATTGTAGCTGAGCTTTTAAGAAGAAATCGCTTAAGGTTGCCCATAACGACATGAAGTCTTTCGTTTATTTTTTCTCACCAACCTCTTTTTAAAATTGTGTAAATTTATGTGAATTTGATAGAGACTTTGGAAGTTACGATTTAAGTGATGCAGCTCTAAAAGCACTAAAATAAATATGAAAAGAAAAAATCTTTTGAAAAATTCAACGCCATCGTCACAACGCCGGCGTTGTGGCGTCGATTAATTCGCGCAAAGACTTTTTGTAATCATTTCGGATCATCCGATATGCTTCAGATTTAGACTACGTTCAAAGTTATATTTTAGACGTCATTATTTGGTGAAAAATAAATATCATTTTTGCAACGAAAATTACACAAGTGATGTGTTTCTGTTGCCGTTACAACAGCGAATACCAGAAACTGATCAAATTAATATTAAGGCTTTCATTTAACAAAAATGATATTTTTATTGTATAGAATATCTACTTTAAAAATAAATACTTAAATCAAAATAAAGTAAGTATTTCTTCCATATAACAAACGTGTATTTTGCCGCTTTTATTGCTCGCACTGACGTCTGACTCGCACTTGGCCGATTAGTATTTTAATATTTTCATTCAGTCATTGGGTGCATATTTATAAGTTGGAATTTATTATACTGCCTATTTTACACTAAATAAGAATTCTGAATATGGATGAAATAAGGACCTTTTTTTACTTGAACCACGATATTGCATTCGCTCGGTCACCAATTCGCAGAACCATTACTAGTTTATATGATTAAATTTGTTTTGATTGCGATGACAATTATTTTTTCCCAATAGTGATTAGACTTGTTAGTAATAGGATAAATATCTATGACAAAATAATTTGTTGATTGTTTATCGAAAAACAGCAGAAATTACCTTACTACTATAAGGTTTCATGTAGGTGCTTAATTACGCATTGTGCGTATTGCTATTGAATATTTCCAGGCTCTTTGTGGACACGATCATTCTCTATTCTAACAATTTCAAGTCGTTTTTGTTGACAAAAGTGTAGCCTATGTCCTTTGGTCTAATTTATATCAGTACCTAATTTCATGTAAATCGGTTATGTTGTTTAGGCTTAAATGGTAGCATACAGACTTACTTCCGCATTTATAATATTAAGTAGGGATTATCAGTGTCAGAACTTCAATATTTAGGTCAATTTATTTGTACACGCCCTCTTAAACGCCTTTTCTCACTCTTTGCTCACACCTGAAAAGCATGATTTTATTCTCGCGCCGTTCGGGGCTTTACGTCAGCAATTATCATGATTAGTAGGCTAGTCCGATGCTAATAAAATATATCCGCGATTTAAGAGGTCATTAAACCAAAATTGTAGTCGTATTAAACACGCTTAATTGCAGCATTTGGATGCCGTTTTTGGGAGGTGATGTTTCTGGTATAAGAAGAGATTTTTTACCGAGCGACCAAAGCGTTTCTGTTTCAAGACTGAGCTAAAAGCGTTTAGACATGGCAGTTTGTTTATTATCTGTCACATTATATTTGGCTGGATGTTGCGTAGTTTTTCTTCTTCCCTCTTGGGAGGTTGGTGGCATTACACGGCTAGTGCATTTGAAATCTTCAGGTCTATTTCGACGTTTTTCGCGTTTTTTAGGCTTTTACAACTGATTTTGACAAAATTTAGCATACGTATACAAATCAAAGGGACCTTTGATGCAGATACTTAAATTTTTCTGTTTTCTATTGATTGCTATTCTATGAAATCGTTTTGGCTAGAGAAAGAGACAAGGAAAAGGTAATATTATTACTTTGACATTATCGACAACGAGTCTCAATGTTGCGCATCTTTTATCTCGATTCGGCGCTTGAATTTCATAATTTCCATATAATAAAACGAGAAAAATATGCTCAAATTAGAAACGGGTTTATTAATAAGACAGTATGTTTGTGGTGGACTTATTACTCAAAGCGATCTCTTTAAGGCACTGTTTTAATTAAGTACAGTTTTAAATAATACTAACATTTTAGTGCCTAGCAACATAGATCACTTCTAAATTTGTTGATAAACAATGCCGCGTTTAATATCTGAGATAAATTACAGTTTTCGGTTAGGGTTTATATACACTATACTTTAAAATATAGAATATAAATTAGAAAAGATAAATATTTAAAAGTATTTATTTATTTGTTTACTAGTGGTTAGAATCGACGTCAAAAACCCGACTGTATAAACTTTAGAACACTTTATATTAACGAGTGAAACGGGAAGATAGCTTAGCCTGTGACAGTTAAATACAAATCCCATATCAATATTGCCCGGTATAGCTTGCAGAGAAGTCACAAAGACTTATATACTTATATATAAATATACGAACATATATATTTTTTACCTGATTTCTCATAAACGGTGGCTGGAAAAATTTGTAAAAATATTTTTCTTGTTTGTAATTAGGTAAAGTTTTTTTTTAAAAAAAATTTTGAGTACTTACCTACTAGTTTTTATGTAGTGCACCTACTACTTTCCAGTTGTAGACCTTGAAAGAGGTAGGTATGAAAATTATATAGAAACTTATAATTTTTAGGCTGATAAACCTTTTGAACAAGCAGAAGACAAAATACAAGGGAACCTAATTCATATGTATATAATATATGATAGAGTGCATTCATAATCGGCACTTTCGAGTCAATACACGATCGTCATGACGAAGGTTAAAGTTAGTATCTATGTTATTTTGCCACTGTTTCTAAAGTATAACTGATTACAATTCCAGTGCACTTCAACCTTTACTAGGCCTGCTCCCACAAGACGGTCGGGAAGTAAGGGGGTAAGGGGGGGTGGTAATAATGACGTCAGCCAAAAAGTAATTTTCGCAGTGACTTGCCGGCCCGTTCCGTACAGTCACGGAGTTGACACGGATCAGATAATTAACTATTTTGCTCGACTTTGGACTTTTGATAAGCGGATGAAAGGACAAAACAAGAGATCGTTCGGCGCTACACCACGTTTTAAACGAGTCTGCAAGAAAGGAGGGTCTTCTTTATTCGACAGCTTTATTTTAATTTGTTTTACCTTGACAAGCGATCAAAGTTCTGCTGCGAAGCTGGCAATTATTTTTTAGTCTCAAAGCAAAGTTTATATAACCAAAGCTCTCTAAATAAACATCCTGTACAAAATTCAAACATATTTTGAATATATACCTACACTATGTTTCGTTAAGATTGGTTTGTAATGACGACATACACGACTGACGCGAGAACTAACATCCTGACAATCATATTTGTGAACATTTTTCGGGACCCGCAACAGAGATGCTTTGCTAGCTCCACACAAGCAACAAAGCAGTATGCGTCGAAATAATACAAGTAGTAAAATATTGTATACTTACTTGTTGTAGATATACCAGAAATTACAAGTGATTTATACCTAAGCGATATAAAAACATCAAAAAAGCTAAACCAACTGCAGATTCACGTCAAACCGATCGTTTCTCTTAATTCCAAATTTATACGATGAAACAACTTCTCAACATTGTCTCAACGTATAAGTATATATAACACGTATCGAAAGGACTATAAATACGGATGCTTATAAAAACATCTAGAGAGCTAAGCCAAATGTAGATTCATATTAAACCGATTGATTTTCTAAAATTCAAATTTATGGGATGAAGGAACTTCCAAACAGAACCCATTTTTATGTCACGTGTCTCAACGTATAAATATATCAATGTATCAAAAGGACAGTACCGGAAGCATATAAAAACATCAATAGAGCTAAGCCAACTGTAGATTCACGTCAAAGCGACCGTTACTTCAACTTCCAAGTTTACAGGAAGAAACAACTTCTAAACAATAAAGTTGTCGTTAATTCGTCGGCGCCATGCGGTGCCAAACTTTCTTCTGCAATTCTGCTCACAATTTACAAACTTTCGTGCGATGAACTTTGTTTATGAAATACTGTAAAGATGGCACAATAAATTAGTGATATGGATATTTACTACATTTTAAAAAATGTGTTATGATAAATGATTAATCCATAAAGATAATAAAATATTTATTAATTTTTAAATAACGTTCGTTACAGGCAAGACATGTTACATTAGAATTTCATAGTTTAAAAAATTAAAATAAGACATTTTTACGATTTAAGATATTAATACTGTTTACTTTTTACCATGACATTATATTATTTCGATCTCTGTCTTGTTATCGCAACTTTTATATTTGTATGGATATATTGCACAAGTCTAAAGAAACTAAGACGAACTGAGCTACCGGTGAACTAAAACAACGTGAGGAAACCATAGCATGGCTAGCTACCACTATCAATATTGATAAAATCTGTCGCCAAGCACCTAATGGTGTATTCCGACAGCCTTCTTTGATAGCCAGTTTATTCTAGGCAAGGCATGCACTATTTAGGTTTACAATGTTGCTGATATCTGTGGTCATGCGAGCTGGTGGTCAAATGCCTAGATGACAAATAAAAAAATGCAACATCCAATGAGAGAGAAAAAGAAAAGAACAAACACTTTAATACGTACAATGTTTTAGGTATGTTTGATTGACGATCGATCCAAGATGGCCGCCGCCACAACATGGCGGAATACATATTTTTTGACAACTTCCAGAACATGGTTTACAAATGAAAAAGCTTGACTGTTAAAATAAATTATGATATATTCCAAGACGCCCCCCACTACAAAATGGGGAATAATTTTTTTCGTCAGTGTAAGTTTTTTTTTCATTATTACTTGTAATTTTAATTTATCAATTTTACATTTGATATTTACACTAGTATCTATAAATAATTCTCAAATACATTAAGAAAGCACTAAGCTCTCGATATCCTTTAACACCGATATAAGATTACTTTAGTAACCTTAATAAATAAACAACCCAACCTGAGAATAATTTACGCCAGAAGTAGAGCATGGACTACAAAACTTCAAACGAAAAATGCAACTACATTTACAGCTATACCTACGATTAAGGTCAGACGGTAAGTTCAAGTTCTCATACAAAAAAAATATGTGCAAAACTATAATCCCACTATCACACACACACTAATAATATTAAGGCGAAAGTGTGTATGTGTTTGTTCCTCCTTTACGCTTAAACGCATTAACGAATTTGTATGAAATTTGACACAAAGTTTGCTTATGCCCTGAATTAACACATAGGCCAGAAGATTTAAGTGTTGCTATAATATCTACCGCGGGGCACAGCTAGTGGAACATATTTAACTGTTTAGTTTAATGCTATTACAGATACAAAGATTTTTCCTATATATTTGATGTTTGTGTGTCTAAAATAAAGAGTTAATTCATTAATTCGTTCATTCATTCGAAGCTGGGTTAGTCCTATTACTACGATTAGCTAACTACTGGCACTAAGTACGATAAATACTTACTAGGTCTATGAACAGCAGACATGCTAGTATTTATTAGCTTGGAGGGCTTTAGAAATTGAAATTGCTACTTTAATTTAAAACGACATTCATTGCGTATCGAAGCAAATATTATTTTGTCTTTTCAAATTAGATTTGTTCTTACTGTTTTTAATATTTAATGTTTTAAGTTGTCTATATTCTCAATTGAAATACATAATTCTTTAACAGAGAAAAACAAAAATAAACTAAGTAAATTTAAACATTAAACAATACGGACAAAAGCAATAGGTTATTTAAATATACATTTAGTTACACATAAAATACACAAATCTGTCATTATCGTCCTTATAGTATGTGTAAAATACATTGAACCGACTTCAAATAGATGAATCAATTATTCTAAGTCATTTGAAAGCCCAATTGTAGTCCTGTTTTTTTTTTAATTATTTTTTTAGTATTATCTTCTTGTATGAAGGCTCCATCCTGCCGAAAAGCCCTAACAACGGAGTAGTAGCAGCAGCCGAGGAATACGGGTCAAGTGATGTTTAATAATGCACTCAGTTTCCGATGCTTATTACTTGCTGAATACTTTATACCCGGTTCAGGGGGATTAGCGTCCGCCCAGGGCGAGGGTAACGATTATTACAAAAATTTTCCTTCAAAAACTTCCATTTTTGAATATTATTTTTATGAGATTGGAGATACTGAGTTGCACTGGGCCACCGAAATGATAGACCCAAAGGGCATTGGACTCTGTAAAAGAAATTTCTTTTTATTGTTTGTAAGGTTATACTAACCTCACATACGGATTTGATTTAATTTAAAAAGAATCCGTCAAATAGTTTGGTTTTTCAAACAAAATAACAGAAAAAAATTGTGTCTGCTCCTGCCGAATTTAAGTCAGTAGTCAATTTAACTTGTGTTAATTTTGAGTTGGAGCTTTCCCCACACAAATGTTTTATATTTAAATTTTTTTTGCACAGAGATATTTTGAGGATCAGAGTAGTTAGAGGTAGTGTCTTCTCCCCACTAAGATTTCTCCAGAGTCAGGGATGCCATATAACATTCACAAACTCTTAGGTACACAATCCCCAGACACAAAGACAGACATTCACACCTACACCTGTCCCGGAGCAAACATACTAGCCACTAACTAGACCATGCCGGTCGTCAAACCCTTCAAGTGCCCTTCAGCAAATACCCATGCAGTTTTATCTTTAAAGTTCACACAACAATTATTACAATGACCGTAATAGCACAAAAGACAGATAGTACAGAAGTCAAACATGTTTGTACTTCACTTTTCATACCTACGCTTGGTCGCGCTAGGGTCATCAACTTTGGCTTATGCAACAAAACAAACAAACAAAAACAAAAAACTATACTGTTAGTACCCGTATTTGAGAATTTGCTGTTGAAAAAAACACAAAAAATACATAATTTAAAAAAAATATACTTATACAAACAAACAAAGTTGGTTGGTTGTACAGAGAGGTTGGGACGAGCTGGATGGAGCGCACATACTCACTCATTTGCGCAGCAGTGCCCCTCGAGGGTCGAAATGGCACGTCTCAACGCCGTTTCCAAACCAGAGTCGGGGCCTGGCTGCATGCCCTACCATCGCCTCACTTGGGCACGCTGTTGGACGACGTCTCTGTTAGGCTGTGCTGTTTGCGAACCCCACACTTGCGTTTGTGGCGTGCAAGTGGAGGCAAACGGCTTACATGCGCTAAGTTGCGCTAAGTGTGTGGTTCGAAGACCACGGCACCACGCTATTAATGAGCTTGTCCGGAGAGCTCTCGTCACGGCTGGCATTCCATGCGTTTTGGAGCCCCCCAGCTTGTCGCGTTCGGATGGCAAACGCACGGATGGACTCACTGGCGTTCCATGGCAGAAAGGCCGATCTCTCATATGGGATGCCATTTTTGTAAGTACTTTTTCATCCTGTCATCTTTCTGCCACCCAAAGAACGGCGGGTGCAGGAGCAAAACCAGCCGCGTTGAGTAAACACAACAAGTATTCTGCTCTTGAAACGAGCTATGAGTTCATCCTTTACTGTTGAGACAGCAGCTCCGTGAGACTCTGAAGCGAAAAAGTTTGTTGCGGATCTGGAACATCGTTTGCGGAACTGTGGGCGTGATCCGGGGATCACCGGGGATCAAAATTGACCGGAACGGGTTCCGGTCAATTTTTTGCCCAACATATCTCGTTGGCTATTCAGAGAGGGAACGCTGCTAGCCTGATGGCTACGTTTGGGCATGGGGACACTTTAATGTTAACGTGACCTTATATGGGTCAAAATAATTTGTGACTTGTATTTTGTAATAAAAAGTATTTCAACTTAAAATAATAACTATCTACAATAAAAAACTTCACAGACTCGTATCTCAAGCACTCGCGCGTTTCCACCCATTCAATCCAAATAACGTGCCCATGAGCGGTGTCTATGTGTGCGTTGCTCGAGCGCACTTTGGTTGGAAATTGACTTCTGTACTATCTGTATTTTGTGGTGATAGGTCGTGTCCGGCACGTATAAGATACAATGTAGTACTATTGCACACCACCAATGTAAACCACAAATTTAGATAAAAAAGATATTGAGTCTTATATAATTATCCTTGTACAACTTACTGAAATCTAAGATTTCAGTAAGTTGTACAAGGATAAGGTGTGGATTGGGTGTCATACAAATTTGTTCAAATTCGGTACAGTAATTTGGCTTTAAAGTCAAGGTACCATAGTCCGGTGTATTACAGACTAGGCATTCTGCATCTGACAGTGTCGCTGACTTCGATGGTCGTGCGAGTTTGTGGTCAAATACATATGTTGTATAAAAAAGGGTTCATAAACGGAATAGATTGCCCTTTTGTTAAAGTTGTAAATTTTAACCAGTCTCGTAATAAAATTAAAATTTTAAATCTAGATAAAAGATCTATGAAAAGTGATTAATTATAAGTGTTTCTTTATACATTTGAAGAGGATGCAGTCTAGACAATATTCTGGTCATGACCTCTCTTCATATTGTTAGCCGAGCTCAGGCTTGTAAAGAATGCAATAAGTAACGGGTTACATTCTGTGGACAAAATTAATTAAATTATTTTATGTTGTTATTATGGGTTATTTGGAAAATAGTATTTTTAATACTCAATACTCAAAACATTTATCGCTTAATTAGATATTAGATGCAAATCTTAATATAGTGCAGTAAGCACTGATATATGTTATATTAACTCTACTTGGGTATGACAATTATAATTGATGGAGTCAGGCGTTACTTTGCGGAAATCCATTTATAATAAGCTGGTATATACAAAATATTTAGTGTTTTTCCGCCTCGTCTTGATGTCAGCCTGAGAAATTGTAAAATATTTTTGTTTTTATGGTGTGGTTCCTCCTCACTACCGCCACACCTCACCTTATTATTTATCTTTCTCTCAGTATCCGACTTCCTCGACACGTGTTTCGCCTTAGCACAAGGCATCCTCAAGACATGTTGACTCTTCAAGCGCTCGCTCGAAAGCTCTTTCGAGAGAAAGAGAAATAATAACGTGAGGTGTGGCGGTGGTGAGGAGGAACCACACCATAAAAACAAAAATATTTTACGATTTCTCACGCTGACATCAAGACGAGGCGGAAAAACACTAAATATTTTGTATATACCATGTTATTATGACAATTATGTTGAGTGGAGCGCATTGATTTATTTTATTTCATTTTAAAGTTTTCACACTGCCTTTGCAAAAATGGTCTGATTCTATAAAAATATCTGGTTGATCGTTGATAACTATTTTTATTTTCTAGGCCAGTGATCTTCAATGTGTGGGTTGGAACCTTTAGGGGGTCTCTCTCATTTGAGTTCCTCATCTTCTTTGGGAAGTCAGTAAAAACTGTCGAAACGGTTGCAAAATCAATCGAAAAGCTTTAAAAGCGAGATTGCTTAACTTTATTCATTGCAAGTATTACTACGCTATAGTTTTATAATACTTTTAAGAGAGCTGTTAAAAATGATACAGCTAGCAAGATTTGTATCTTGTCCGTCTTTTTTTATCGATAGTTTTCTTAATTTTTTTAATAATTTGGTTATTTACTTGTCAAAAATATTGTAAGCGTGGTGTTCTTTTTAGATTGCCAGAACGTTGCAACCTCCAACCCGCAAAGGGGTCGCGTTTTAAAAGTTTGCAAAACACTGTTCTAGGCACTCAAAAGTGCGCAAACTCGCGGGCCGTAGATAAAATGTGCGCTGCTAATTGGGTCTATTCATTGCGACCCTTTGCTAGCTACTGCATACTTTTTACGAAATGAATCACTTTTTTATTTGTGAAATACGAAAGGCTGGCAAATAGTCAGAATAGAATTCAGCGGCCATTTTATGATAGGTATATTTCTAACCGAATTCAAAAAGAAGGCTCACCCTTAAGAATGAAAATTACATGAACTAATTCCTCCATAACCATTCTACAATCGGAGAAGTAGAGATACTGTAACGCGCCACCTGTTCATGGTAGAGGTACCACGGACTCGCACAAAACTTCGCGTCTACTTTTATTGTGCGAACTGCCATGTTGTAGAATTCGCTGTCAAGTTATCTATTTCCCGATAGCTATAATCTCGGTCTCTTCAAATCGCGAGTGAATCAGTTTCTTCTAGGCAAGCGCGCTACGTCCTAGGCCGCATCGTCATTACATTAGTATTTATCTTATTTCCTACTAAGGTCATCCTCACCAATAATTAACTAGTTTTTTTTCTCACCTGATGTAAAAAGACGATGTGGCCTAGGACGTAGCGCGTACATTAGTGTTTATCTTACTTCCTAGTAATATAATAAACGCGAAAGTTTGTTAGAATTTATAGAGGATGGATGTGTGGAAAAACTGCAGAACCGATTCAGCTTAAACCCTGGACACAACACCTAGGCACATAGGCTACCTTTTTATCTTGTTTTAACGTTTGTTACAATGCAGGGCGCAGCTACTATATTAATATAAAGTCATCTAAATCCGACCCATACAAAATTGCCGCATATATAATCCGTCAGTTAACATTAACCTACGTACCCTTGTAACTAGCTTGATACAGTACTTTCGACCCTTCGCAAATTATAACGACCCTCTACCACTTTTAACAAACCCTCCATTTTTAGTCGTCCTTATTTCATAAATTGCCGTACATTGCTTTCTATGACAGTTTAAAGTTTGACGGTTATAAGAGAAACATTCAATGTATATCAGTTAAAATGGTTTATTTGTAGGCTCGGTACCACTGACGAAATTAAATTTATAGTTTGCAGCACTACAAAATAAGTGGTCGTCTTGGATGCTTTTTACGAATCGTAGTAAATTCTAAAGCTTATTTCTTGGCAGATATAAAATAGCCATCTTTCCTACTAGGAGGGAACTAGGGATAGATCAGTAGGGACATTGAGGGGTAGGGATATGTTTGGGAAACGATGGGTTGTAAAAAGTTTTTGTTTTGAATTGTTCTAAGCGCTGCTTGATGAAAGTAGGTCCAACCGGCCACCGCCTCAAACAGCGGAAAACTTCTTTTTTTACAAATCTCTGGAATACATATTTTTTCACAACTAACCCTCCTCAATAGGAAATACAAATATAAAAAAAACAATTATATATTTTTAAATCTAAAATGAGTGTCACTTCAATTAAGCGATGTGGGGGTTTAATTTTTTTTTTTTTATTTGTGAGACTATTTGCATACATCCAGGGTAACTTGTACTGGATACTATTTCGAGATAAGTCATACCCGTATTTAAATTAGTTAACACCAGTTTCAATACCGCAGGCGATTATACATCATTTTTAGTTTTTTGACTTTAAAACCAAATGACTGAACTGATTTTGTAGAATATATGGAATCAGACATACTTTTTCAAAATTTTTTGAAATTTCTATTTTTAATATAATAATGTTTTTCGTAAAAAAAATAAACTTTGAACTTCTTTAAGCGTTGAATTTCTAGAATTCCTCTACTATAATAAATACATCGTCTAAATTTTGTGTCTCTAGGTTCAACGGGTTAGTAAGACCTATTTTGATTCCTGACGAATATCAGTCAGTCAGTCAGTAGCTCCAAATACAAGGTGTTTAAAAAACTTTGCAACGCGAATTACGCAAAACTTACTAAAATAACCTAAACTATAACATTGAAAATCATTTTCTTAACAATATGAGTTTTTCACGCGTACCAGATTGTTGCAAAGGTCCATAGTTTCGTTCACATTCGGTGAACTTCATCAGATATGAAATGAGTCGGTCGTGTCCGCAGCGATGTCACGTACCTGGTGAACATGTATTGTTAAAGAAAAGACTCCAAATACGCGTATTAATATTCAAATAAAATATTTAGAATCAATGTAGATCTAAAATAATAGTACATCATGAAACAAGTGTGCTAAGTTGATCATTACAGCAGAGCAGTAGAGTAGCGGTATCATCGTGCGATTAGGAAGCCGAGGCTGTAATGATCAATGCACACGAGTGTCATACGACGTTTTTCAACACACTTGCGAGTAAAAAAAGTAAAATTAATAAAATAGTAAACAAAAAAGAGTAATGATAGATCAAGGATATTTTTCCGAGCGCGATATTTTTTCTTTAATAAGTTAACAGCGCGCCAATATTAAAGAAGACGCGATCGAAAGAGTTCTGTTAATAACCTTAAGAATAAATCAATCCTGTGTTTTAGTATTTCTTACTTTTTGTTTAAACTTAATTAGTTAAAATGTGTTAATGTAAGTATATTAAAAAAATTACAAATTCTTTTTCTTCATTAATAAGTAGCTAAGTGTAAAATTTTCCAACTATTTTTGGCGGCATAAAAACTTATTAGTGCAGTTGAAAATCATTAATTACCTATATCTTTAATACCTGTGCAATAATGGTAAAGTGAAAAGGCGAGTGTGCGTAATGAGATGCGTTACGTCACTAAAATCGATACAATAAGAAGCTTTTTACGAGGAAGTGTGATGAAAAATAAGATTTTCTAACCATTAGTGACTTTATAACGAGCTTTGCGTAATTCTTGGTGTAAAGTTGTATATCCGATCTTAAACTCATTGGAAAATTAAGACTTGCTCTTTCATATCCTACAGAAACCGAGATGTCGTTCTATAGAACTACTGAGATACAAAAGTCCCAATAGCCCCATAATGGAACAACTAATACTCGTACTAATACGTATTACTCGTAGCTAACAAAGTACCTAATCGGTTTTTTACAGCTTCGGAGTGTCTAAACACAGAACACCATCAATATGTCACTGAAGCACATTTTTTATTAAAATACCCATTTCGAAACCCTTTTCACATCAGCAAAGCTATTGAGTAAAACCTGTGATGATAAAACAGTAGAATGGCCAGTCACTGTGTACGGCTAGGAGTTGACTAAGCCAAAAGAAGCTCATTATACTCATCATTGCGAACAACTTTCATTACGGACTAACCCTGCGTTCGAATCCGAATCTTGAACACATTTTTGTCTACTTACGTATATAAGAAGTGGTTAGAAACGAGTTCGAAGAAACCCTACTGCTAAGTCGTTAAACCAGTGTATCATAATAAAATTCTTTATTTTTATTTTAATTTTGATGTACCTAGTGTCACTCTCACGACTAAGACGAATCTATTAACACCACTCACATAAAAATACAACAAGCCGCTTAAGCTCTAGGGCGTGCCAAAGAAATATACATACATACATACACTCGAAAAAACATAACCCAACCAAAACAGGAAGAGTGTACTGACCCCCTTTCAGTGACCCCTTTTACACCCCTAACTAATAACCCTGTATAACGAGTACATACAAATCACACTAATATTATAAAGGCGCAAGTTTGTATTTGTGTGTGTGTTTGTTTGTTCCTCCGTCACGCCTTCGTGTCTTCAACCATGACGAAACGTGTCATCGTTGAATACACGAACGACTCATTCCATCTCTGTTGAAGTTCACC
Source organism: Ligdia adustata (assembly GCA_947049295.1). Taxonomy (NCBI): domain Eukaryota; kingdom Metazoa; phylum Arthropoda; class Insecta; order Lepidoptera; family Geometridae; genus Ligdia; species Ligdia adustata. The sequence goes on along the minus strand of OX346229.1, from coordinate 2,272,747 downwards.
GAATGTGAAAGAAACTATAGGTGAACCTTTCCAACAATCAAGTACGCGTGAAAACTCGTATTCATAAACAATATGACTCTCACGTTTTTCAAAAATGTGTAAATTACGTTTGTATTGGCACAAACCAAGCAGTGATACTAATCCAATGAAAGCATATTAAAAATGGCCACTCTATATAAATTTCCAAAGCGAGTACTTTGGTCCCATTGTTGTCGTAACATAATTAACAGTGTAGGGGCATTGTTTCGACCTCGGCCTAATGATAAATGGTGTTTTTGTCCCGATGAAAAGTGATGTTGATGTTTTCGCGAAAGACGTAGATTCCGTTTCTTTTATTGGACTGCCCTTCCTCTTTTTGTGATACCCCCAAAAAGTTTCTTACGTGGTTATGTTAAGACGAATGGCATAATATTAATATCTGTTTTTAAATACCTTCATTTTCTATTGATAAGGTTTGGTGCGTATACAAATTTTTCAGAGGTTCAGATATCGAATGCAAACTGCAGGTCTGACTTTGATAAAAATCTGATTTAAAAAACGATATAATATATAATTTTATTTTTTGTATATCGGTCTAGGCAATTTTGAAAATCACGAAACATACATAATGAAACGGCTTTGACGAACTGAGAACGTTTGCCTTTTAATAAATTAGTGTAAATAGTATTAGTTTAGTTATGTAGGTACTATTTTTATTATCTCTCAATATAAAATAAGGGGCAAATATCTTTATAGACGTAAACAAAATGACTTAAATAAAAAAAAATTTGCAGAAAGATTACCTATAGACCGTTTCAGATCTGCGGATAATATATATATAAAATTGTCACTACTAAATTATAAAACATAACACTCAAAGTCATGAAACGTGTTAGTTATAAAAATATATACAAAAATTAAGAATTCTTTCGCGTAGTTATTTCAAGAGAAGCGCCCTCTAGCGAGGTGCCATTAAAATTTATTCTAATTTATATTTTTCTTTAATTAAATAAGACGCAGAGACGTCGAGGCGTGACCTGAGGTGGAGCGGAACCATTAGGCGTAAAGGTGTGGCCACACTGACTATCGGCAGGCGCCGTTAGTTTTTTTTCATTTATTTTGATTTAAAAATCAACGCTTTAGACCGATTTTAATATTACATGAATGTAACCCATTTACATATTGTTAAAATCGGTATTATCAAACTCGAAATACCCTATATAAAAAATATAAGCTTTGAAATAAACAACCAACATGCTTCCACTTTCTCATCTGTTTTTTTCTTCAAATTATAGTTATATTTTTTTTTAAACTGAATCAAGTTAAATCATGCTAAAACCTTTGAGTCTATTGTTTAATGTAACTTAAAAGGAAAAAAAAACATACGATATCTATGAATCTATATCTGCACAAGTACAGCTAAAAATGTCACAAATATTCAGCGCAACTCATTACAAAATATTTCTAGTGCTTTTATTTGTTCGAGTCAAAGTGTTTTACATTTTCAATCCTGATACATTTAAGATTATACTCGAAAATTTATTTAATAATTATTTTATTTTACATGGACAATTAGTAGAAGGAGAATTATTAGAAAGGATTTCGAGAAACTCACAAAATATAATATTAAATGCACCCATAAAAATGTACCCAGAATAAAACACTTATTTTTAATCCTGCCACATAATAATGGCAGATACCTATTAAAAAAGAAACAACATTACCAACATTTATATATTTAAAATAATTAAACGAATTATGAAGTTAACGAAGTTAAGGTAAAACTCAGAGGTATAACCTATATAACATCATGATTCCAGACGCTACAATATGAGCCACGCCCTAAAGCCATCTTAAGCGGAGGGACGAAAGACGTAAAGTGCTCGAAAATAACACTGTTATAAGTGTAAATATAAGTGTCTTGTTCAATAACACTGAGTAGACAGCCCTAGTGATAACATTATATAAACTGTCCAAAAAACCTTCCAAGAAACAAGACATTTGCTGTATTTCAAAAGCGAAAATTACCTATAATACTATAAAATGACGCTATGAAATGCTGTGTTAATTATTCATATAAATATATTTTTATATAATTTGTTTTTTTTTTGTATATTTTTGACCGATTTAAAATACACACTAAAAATGCAACAATAAAACACAAAATATTACAATGAGAGAGACCAGTTTTATTACATTCTTAATATTACCCAGTTTACAGTTAAGGCGGTAGCGAGTTTCACATTCTGGTAGTTAACGTAATAAAACTAGACGCAAAGCGTTTTGTTTTGCGCCGTAACTCTACTATTTCATTCATGGCATTCATCAATCAAAGACGGGAGGCATTAATTTTCTCTTATTAAGATACACTACTCGAAATGTATAGGAAAAATAAAACCCATACACAATTTCCAAGGTTGTTTTAGAGTCTTACTGTGCATTTATTTTATTATTTAATTACTTCATGTTTCGTTTTTCTCTATAACCGCTACGGCAGATCATTTGTAATGATATTCGTACAGAGTATTTCGTTTTTAAATTTTCATTTCAATACGTGGAGGAGCTGTTTTGTTTGACACAAAATCAAGATAACTTCGATTGCTGATGGCCAGTAATCTAAGGACGTACTCATGCAACTGGCTAATAAAAATTGGTTATCATCGATACACTTATTTTTCTTCAATCAAAGCTCCTGTATTTACTTCAGGTGATGAAGGAAGTTTGGAATTAATTTCCAACAACTTATCATTTATGCTAGCCAACGTCAAATTTGTATTTTTTATGAAATTCTCCAGCTTTTTTTCGTTTTGGTTAACGATTTCAATCAGTGAGTCCATTGATTTACCGTTATTTTCTAAAGCATTCTTGAGTCTCGTAATTAAAATGGTAGCATTGTCATTCAGATTTTCTGGAATAATCATAGTATCCTTAACTTCATTCTGCGATTCTTGGCAGTCAATGCCGTCGATGTTCATTGAAGCGTAAGTTACTTTTGTTGTTGTTACAATGCGAGAAAATTTTTCCGAATACTTGGAATACTTCATTCTAGCAAGTAGATGACAAGGAATCCTGTTTAATCCAATGCTTAACTGTGGTATCCCTGTTTCGAAAAACTCAGTAAAGTTTATATAAGTTATGAAATTAGAATCTAGAACTAACTTTGACAGTTTCTGTAGATTTTTTGGTGTCTCATAATCAGAGTGAATGAGTTTTGGTACTTGGGCAACCAGGTTTCCTACTTCTTGTAGCCTGTTATCCGACAAATCTAGAGTTTTCAATTGAACTGTTCCTTCGAATGCGTATTTATCTATACTAGTAATCATATTATTTGACAAATCAAGATGTTCTAGTACTCTGAATCGTTTTACAAAGTTATTCGGTAGATTTTCGATGAAATTGAAACTTATATTTATATCACGAACTGAACTGTATTCGCTAGAGGCAGATTCGTCTTCTGTTTCTAGTATTACTATTGTATTATTCGCCAGGTCAATTTTCTTCAGAGCCGGGAGCGGCAAAAAGTTGTTAAAGTTAATTTTACGCATTTTGTTGCCTGATATTTTGAAATTAACTAATTTTGTCATGTTGAATACTTCTTTGGGTATGGTCACTAGATATCCGTCTGTCATTGTAACTTCTATGTAGACTGTAACGTTTTGTAGGAATGGATTTTCATCGGGTTGTGCTAGATTGATTATAATATTGTAGTGGTACAAATATTCATCTGAATTCGGTCCATTTTTACATAATCCCAGATCGTAATTCACGAAGCCAATGCAAATCGCTTCAAAAGGATGATCGTTGCAGAATCTGTTGTTATATGTGTCGTTAGGATCAGTTTGTATCCATCTGCATTCTGTCTTTACGGTAGACGTAAAGAATAAAGTTGACACGACACCTGAAATTATTTTAATACCATGGTTAGATCTCTATAAGCGTATAACTTTACTGCGTACTCGCGCAAGCTTCGTTGCTTGAAGTCATAATCTACCACTCTGGTCTATTTAATAGGGAGATAGAGACTTAACTTATATTGAAAAGGCTCAATCTTATCCGACAAGAGAGTTTTCTCACGATATGTATTTTGACCAGTGGCGAGACTGCCACCTGCGCTTGAGTAGCATGCTTTCCCTGAAGAGCTACCACAATAATATACTGTTTTTTACGTATTATGAAGCAATTTACTCAAGCTCGAAGATAACACAAAGGGCTCATTTTTATCTTCGAAAAACAAACAGTTCAATGTGTTATCAGTTACAGATAATTTTTCTAACGCGGTAAGGCTAAAGGTTGTAATTATTCCGATTGGAAAATATACAGGGTCATCGGTTAGGATGTACAAAGCTGGAAGAAGGACGCTCAATGTTGATCACTATGAAGAATCAAGTATAGGTATAGCGGTACAATAACAAAAACAGCTTTTACAAAATTAAATACTTTGACGACGTACGGATTTTTTTAAATGTTTTTATCAATTTTGTCTTTCTAAGAAACCAGGAAAAATATGCAGTTAATGTCGTTTGTTAGGATAATATGATTCGAACATTATGGGCTTAAAACCATTCTTATAATTTTTTTTTAGAATTAAATTTTACAAATTATGGAGTAAACCCGGATCTTCAGACCATCCAACGCAAATAGAATCATCAAAAATCTTGCTGTTCAATACGTTTTAGAGAATATCTACTTTATTACAATAAATTAAACATACATTATAATTTACATAAAGTTATATACAACATGTAACAGAAAAGTGTGACAATACTTAAGAATTTTAGTCTACCCATCAAACTGAACCCTGCGTAGAACAACATTTTGTTTCAACTTCGAGAAAAATTATAGCGTCCTCCATACAACTTGACCGATCACATGACCAATTTTTGTACTTAATATTTTATTTTTATTTATTTTTATTATTTTTATTTTGTACTTAATATTTTTTCACTATTTTTGCAAAATTTCCTTGTACAATGGGTTTCCTTAAGTATTGTCACGCCTTTCTGTTACACGTTGTACACTCGTATATATATAACTTTTATTTACCAGAGGGCGGAGTACTCGGCATAGATATAAAGTTACTAATCAGTTTGTAGTCATTATTATCTAGAGAATAAAATTAATACTTTAAAAAGGTGATAACCGCCTTCGGTTTTATGATAAACAGGGAAGCTGTCCGAAATTGATTCCAAGATTTTATTAAATTGTTAGTAAGTAGGTTTTCCTCGATATCCTTCAGATTCCATAAAGACCACCTCGTGAGTATACATACCCTTTCAAACTAAAAAGTATTTATAATCGTTATATAATTGGTGAAAATATCGATGGACATATCCATAAAAATACATACACGGCGCGTAATAAATAACGGCATAGAATTAGGCATAAAAACTCTTGTTTTTAACTATGTCTCAGTTCAAATTACTCTTGTTTCTTTTTAACGCTGTCAAATTAAACCCAGTAATATTTGCTTGATCATTTAAGAATAACTGATTGCGCTGCTGGTATAACAGATGCCAGATCTCCGTTCCGTTCACAAACTAAATAATTATCAAGACAAAATACGCATAAATTACGAAGACACTAACATCAATCAAAGTCAATAAAAATACTTACATATCAATATTGTTGTTCCAAGATGCATTGTGTAATTACAAAAGCTCTTTTTTTACTTATATTTAAATAATATAATGATACAACGTATGAAGTTAATCTACAATTAAAGCGGAATGCAAGAAGAAAGACTTGTCTCCGACATTTATAGGCTTATTTTATCAGCGTTTTTGATAAGACATTATTTTAATGACCATAGGCAAACTGTTGTTTAATATATAATAATGTTGAGGCTGATTTACATTAGGTAATAATAAAGTTTGTGGCATACTTAGGCCGCAACGTGTTGTACCGAGCTGCGACGCTTTATTTTTAGGGTTCCGTACCCAAGGGATAAAATAAGTAGATACATATTTATTACTAGACTTGTAACATACATTATAACCGAAACATTTATTTATGAATGATTATTGCGAGTATGACATGTATGTATAGGTACGTATTAATTATGTGTAATGATTAATTTTAAAATATTTTTTTAGAGTTGGTTTTTTGCTGTACAGTATCTTGATTGATTTCTATTTTTGCTACTGATGCACCACCGACGTGACTGTTCTCACTTAGTCCGATTCATCTCCAGGTTGCCTGGAAGAAATTGCTTTAGGTGATAAGGCCGCCCAATGTACTACCGATGTTTTGTTCTTGATATATCTTATTGTTTATTTTGTTTTTGGTGTGCAATAAAGAAATATTGTGTTGTATTGTATTATATTTCATGAAACGTGATAGCTGGTGTTTAGATAATGATACGGAACCCTTTGCGTCGCTGTTTTTAAATGTGCTATTCTGAAGCAATAAATCTGCACAAATTAGCTTAAAAAACACAGAAGATATAACTCTATAAAAATATTGTTCTTTTTCTTACATCTTAAGTTATGGATTGTTCCTTATTTTTCTCGTTGCAGTGCGTTGCGATCCCAACTGCCCAAGTGTACGCCAAACTTTTTATTTTTTTATCTATTCATGACAAACACATGGAACATTGTTATTAATTGACTCCGCTAGATGAACACGCTGCTATAACAGAGCGTATGCTCCTAAATTGAAAGTACCTGATTGCATACATCATGCCTACTCATTTTGTCTTTCGGTTCTGAGTAATAAAATAAATGAATTTCGAATCATTTTATAGCGAATGTTTGTATCTTTTTATGTCTTTATGTTTGTATCCAAATCGTTCAAGAGGTTAAATTTCTAAATCGAAATAACTGAAAACAATTGTATCGGCGACTGCCGTACTGGAAGTAAGAAGTCTTTTTTTAAATAATTAAATGTGGGCAAAAATAAATATAAAAAAGACATAAATAAAATAATAAATAGTCATAATAATCTTCATCTAATGATTATATCTTCTTAAAGTGAAGAAGATCTGAAGTGGCTTTCTCTAATGTCAAAATTTCTAGACCCACCTAAAATGCTTCTAACATTACCTACGATAGTAACAAGAAAACAAAGAATCAAGATTTATAATTTAACATGTCATATGATCCAGAGTAACCCTCGGATGTAAATACCACTCCATGGTCACTCGTTCATGATCTGACCGTTGCTAAATGTCGGTGATTCATATAAAACTTTTTAGACAACTAAGGTATGAGTGCCACTAATATGTTTAATCTATATAGATATATAATCTTTTATATAACAACCAAGTTTTAACTGACTAACTAATATCATCTAGGAATCGTCGCAGAGCCCAAACCGCTGAATTTAGAGACACGACATATGTAGAAAGTGTATTGATAATAAGGTATATAGGGGTTTACTAAAAAAAATATTTTTGTGAATTCAACCCCTAAGCGGCTCATATGAGGGTTCAAAGTTTGAAACTTCATTATTGCCCATCTAACGCCATGTGTAACAGCTGCAGTTCGATATGTTTTAAATCAAAAATAAAACAAAAGCTTTCGTAGAAGTACGAGTAGATTTTAATTAAACGAAATAGGTAAGCCATTAAAATGTACATAATAATGAACTAATAACCTGTAGGCAAGTGATTGTGGTTGGAGCATTTGATTAATTGTAAATCTTAAATCTCTATGTAATAGGTAATCTCTCTGTCATATTTTTTGTTGTTTTATAGTTAGTCTTCGCCAAGTAGGCAAGTGTATTGATACTAGCATTGTTTGGAGATCACTTATTCTACCTACTAATAAACAGGCTCACTTAAAGGTAGGTATTGGCTTAGGTTAACACATAGATATTTTTTTTATTTAACAATAGGGGTTTTCACGCGTACCTTACTGTTGGAAAGGTCCAACTATAGTATTATAGGTCCACATAGATATTACTCAAATTTTGATCTGTATAAGTTACATTCATAGTTACGGGTAAGTCAATTTTTTTTCATTCATATTAAATATCAGAATCTACATTCGACACGCCCGTGCTAGCGTCTTGCGTATCAGGTAAAGATGGCGGATAAGGTAATTTTATATTTATTTCCTGCAGCTGGTCGCTCATACCAACTAACACTACACTTGCCTCTGTCATGAAACGTTCCATTTTTTTTTCATTTTCATTAACAATCTCTATCAGCGAATCTATAGATTTGCCGTTACTTTCAATTGCGTTTTTCAGTATTGAAATCAAAATACTTGAATTCGAGTTGGAACTTTCCGGAATAACCATGACGTTTGTAACTTCATTTTGGGATTCTTGGCAGCGGATACCATTGATGTTAACTGATGAAAAATCTAAATTTTGTGTTGTTACTATACGATCAAATTTTTCAGAAAACTGGGAATTATATTTTATTTCAGCAAGTAAGTGACATGGGATTCGGTTTGCTCCGATACTTAGCAGCGGTATCCCTGTAGCAAAAAAGTCAGTAAAATTGATGTTGGTTATTTGATTAGAATCAAGAACCAATTTAGAAAGTTTCTGTAGGTTCTGTGAGATTGCATACTTTAAGTCTACAACTTTTGGAAGTTGTACAAATAGATTTCCTACTTCTTGCAGACGGTTAAACGACAAATCTAGAACTTTTAATAGAACTGCCCCTTCGAAAGTATGTTTATCAATATTATTAATCATATTATGTGACAAATTTAGATATTCTAGTTTGTTAAACCTTTTTACAAAATTATTTGGAACTGTTTCTATGAAATTGAAACTTATATCTATATCATTTACAGAACTGTATTCACTGGATTCGTCATACGTTGTAATGATAATGACTGTATTGTTTGCTAAAGAGATCTTCTTTAGCTCCAAAAGCGGCAAAAAATCGTTGAAGTTAATCTTACGCAGTTTAGTTCCAGAAATATCTATATTTATTAGTTTTGTCATGTTAAATACTTCTTTGGGTATGGTGACTAAATATCCGTCTCTGATGCTTAGTTCAGTATAGAATTCTACATTTTCTAGGAACGGATTTTCATCAGGATTGTCGAGATTGATTTTTAAGTTGTAGTTAAGGACAAGTTCTTCTGAATTGGGATCTTCTTGACATCGACCCAGATCGTACTGTACAGTACCGGTGCACAATGCTGTGTAGGATTGGCTGCGGCAATATCTATTATAATAATTATTGTTTGGATCATCATCATTTTGCCAAGTACATTCCGACTTGACGTTACACGAAAGAAGTGAAATTATCACTACAACACCTGAAAAATAAAATTATAAAGATTATAATAACACAAGCTTCGCTCTGCAGTTTTATCGGATATTTCATCACTAATGCCGTGCATCTGGGTGAAAAATATCATATATTTGGATCCAGGACATAAACTGTCTTGGTGACATATTTCATTTAAATACGTTCAGCAGTTTTTGAGTAATATTAGTAGGATATTAATATATTCGTTACTACAATGGTTCAAAACTTCTAGCCTGTCTTTCTTTCTTCCTACTTATTTTTATCAGACTTTATATAACGAAACGTCTTGCACAAAGCTGTTGGTAATTAGTAACATGCTCTTAACCAAGCAAGAATGTGCTAAAAAACAAAAAACTAAACAAAAAGAAAATTATAGAAAATATCCAGCCCCTGGTATAAAATTTTGATTACATTCTCGTCGGGTTAAAAGTAGTTTTTGGTATCCATAAACAACAACTACGTCGTATGCAGTAAGAGAAAATTAATCTACTTTCCATACACTTAGCCGCTTGTCTATAACTTTAATGTAAAAAAAGCCATAAAAACAAAGTTGTTACTCATGGTCACCATAAGCCAGCTTCAAAAGGATCACATCTGATTACCAGCGGGAATCTATATACACCTAGGTAATAAGGTTTACAATAATAAGACCAAAATTTTTGGGAACTATGGCAACAGGCGAGTTTAATATTAATTTTAGTTGCACTTAGCCATGTTTTGATAGTTCGTGTAAGCAGTTTAAAATCGTAGTTATCTTAATAATTGAGAAAAAGTTATCTTTATCTAATTTACAAGCTATATACATCATCAGATAAATCGAGCAAGAAAAGTTTAGTCACCGTGAAATTTAAATAAATGTTCAATGTAAAACACTTACAAATCAATTTCCGTGTTCCTGAGCTCATTATTGATTCCTTGACAACCTTAATAACTAATTATATAATTTTATTAAATATATATTTAATAACCAAGTCAAAAAGCTGACATCAAACAATGAAATGGTAAGTAAAGTCCTGTTTTGTATATTTATACGGATATTGCTTATCAGTACTGTCGATAAGACACGTAGTATTGACCACAGAGGAACTTAAGATCTGCCTAGTGTACCTACTGAGTATTAAATCATCATTATTTTTGTACATAGTGGACTTGAAGGCTTAAAGCCCGGCGTATACTGAAACGACTATCCGACTAAGCACTCGCAGCGTTTGGAAACTCGTCGTCATTCTGATAAGGAGTCAATGCCTGGTATTTTTTTTTAATTCGTATATAATACTGAAAAAATATTGAATAATAATAAAAATGTGGTTTTTAATTATTTTATACGGGGAACATACAAAAAAAGATTCCGACGAATTGTACTGTGCAACGCAACGCGTGCTGTCTGCTCCATGCTTAAATTATGATCCCTCACGGATTAGATGCTGTCGCATTTTAATTCTGTTACTACAATTTACTAGAAATTTCTATAACTTACTATTATGGAGTTGCCGACATTGCTCGTAAGATTTGCAAGTGGCAATGGGCTGGCCTTTTCGCTCGAAGAACCGATAACTGATAGGGAAGAAAGGTTATTGAGTGGCGACCACGAACTGAAAGACGCAGCGTAGGTAGGCCTTCCACTAGGTGTACCGACGACATATTGAAAGTCACAAGTAGGTATACAGTGGATGCAATTGGCAGCTTGTCGTTCGGAATGGCTTTCTAAAGGAAAGGAAATTTTTATGTACAGCAGTGGACGTCGTCTGGCTGATGATGAAGGTGATGAGAATACTATTATGATCCAGGAAGACTATTGCGTTGCGCAACGATACTCCATACTCTAGTATGCTCTAGATCTTACTTATATTTATAGAACTTATCTCTGCTTACTGTGACAACCTAGAAACACTGTTGCAAATATCATATCCATCTATATATATGTACCTACCTGACATACTTGCAAGAACGGTTATATATCCGTATTATTACTGTTATATACTGTATTATATATTTTATTGGTGTATTATATTATATTATAACGGCTGGAATAAAACGATTGATTGGTATCAATTTGATTAAACATCTAATTTATTTATTTTTTAAACAAGCGTTGATATTTGTAATAATTTGTTAGTTTTTTAATAGGGTCTTTTTATTAAGCTGGTTTTTAATAAAGAGTTGTCTTATCTTATCTTATTTACTATTTTAGAGTCATTAAGTTCGATATTAATAACGAGTGTCGAGCCCTCGATAACGTTTCATCTAAATCATATTGCAAAATCCTAAAGTTTGGTTCGTAAATCAAAATAACTAAGTTGCCTGCCGATGTAAGGTTGGTATTTTTCATTAATTTTTCTTTATTTCTCTAGTGATGGGTTGGAGCATTTGGATTATCTGTAGTCCTTAAATGTTCTGTAGGTAATATTTCTGCTATATATTTTTTGGTTGTTGTAGTTAGTCTTTTTGTTTATGTTAATAAAGGTTACAAAACAATACATTTAAAGGATGGCAGCAAATCACAATCACTAATAGAATTGATAAACACGTCCGGTTTTTAAATCAGGTTACATATAACCGCTTGTCAACTCTAGCATTTTTAGTAGGGGAAGTCCCTTATTGTATAAATGGACGAAGCTGATATACAGAGGTATCGGCTAGGATTGTATTACGCCGAAACCATTATCGATTTCCAAACGACTTACCATAGAAAAAGTTACTTGCTCATCGAGGAAATGTATAAAGCTGCCGTTTTTTTGCTTGAATGACGAGTTGACCTCTCTTATGATTTTATATATGGCTAGCTGACCCACCGAACTTCGTACCGCCTAACAGTTATGTATGTTTCTCACCTTCTAAACCTTCCCTGGAGTACGAAAATCATTTCAAGACTAAAATCAGCTATATCGTCCCAGCCGTTCTCGAGTTTTAGTGAAACAAACGGATTAATTTTTATATATTATTTTTATTTTTTCTGTTTTAAGAACCTTCTCCTGACAATAACAAACACAACAAAAAAAAAGTGAAATCGGTCCAGCCGTTCACGCGTGATGTCGTGACTAGGGGATATAGGAATTCATTTATATATATACATATATATAGATTTCTTATCATAGATTTATCTATGCATATGATATAAAAACAAAAATGATATATAAACAAACGGATTCATCCGTTTGTTTCACTAGAACTCGAGAACGGCTGGGACGATATAGCTGATTTTAGTCTTGAAATGATTGTTATTATTATTATCTTGATTATCTATGCATATGATATATTTCCTCAATATATTGTTTCTAAAATTTTAATATAAGAGTATCTGATTGTTTAGCTTTTAATTATTATTATTATTGTCAATCAGTAAATTATAGGTACTACAAATTTCTATATTTTTTTGTGGTCAAGTCTGTTATTTGAATTGTCTCAGAATTACGAAAGAAAGAAATTGTAGAAAATTATATTTTTTACAGTTAGGAATACATTATGGACGAGTTAAGAGTAATCTATACATTCTATATACCAATTAAAGACAAAACAGCTTTATCGTGCGTGCAAGTAGGACGTTTAACAAGCTATGCATAAACAACAATGTACATATAGATTTATTCTGTTCAAATACTTCCACCATTAGAAAGCAGTTATGAGACATATTTTCAATCAATTTAGCTATAAGTAAGTACTAAGTAGGTACAATCTTTGTAATTTTTTTTTTCTGTTTTTAACTAGTGTAGACAGACCTCTTTGTAAGTAAATGCATAATTTTATATTCTTTGTTTCTTAATAACTTGTTTTGTATATAGCTAAGTAATTAACTTTAGCGTCCTAATTACCTAGATCAATATTTATGCGTGGTTTCTTCTAAATGGCCTGTTTGCTAATATGTTATAACTTAAATCTGTTATTTAAATATAAGCATCTTCATGAGTCCTGACTGACTGATATTCGCTGGGAATCAACGCAGAGCCTAAACCGCTGAACTTGATACATGAAATTTTGTGACACTGCCCTGTGGTGATAGGTTGGAGCACTTAGATTATAGTACGCGGTAAATAACTAGTACCAAGATGGCGGTATCTCCCTTTCACTCTCACGGGTAGTTTGGTAAGTGCGAACAGTACAACACGTCTTGCGCAAGGTCAAGTTGCTTGCCGCGTACTGTACCCGTACCCGTGTATCTATAGATCTTCAATGGTCTATAGGTAATTCATCGGCTACATTTTTTGCGGTAGCTCGTAGTATCGTTTTTCTTATAAGTTAAATATTTTTCGAAATTTAGAGGATAGCAAAGATATTTTTATATTTTTATTTTTATAAGAAAAACTACAAACTATAATGATTAACAACAGTACTCGTTAGAGGAAGTAGATGTTCTAAGAAAGAATTCTTTGTAAGTAACAACCGATAAGGAGCTGATTTTTTTACCAGTTCAGATAAAAGTAGTTTAATAAGACGAGTATATTGACCTCCTTTTGGCTTAGTACAGTCCTATCCGATAACTGTATATAATAACTAATGCTTTGTTTTAAAAACAGTATTAGCTCTTAGTCTGCATTCTGCATCCGTCATGATATCATTACAATGAAATGCCTATTTAGAACATTAATTAATACTTAGTTTGTATATGGCAAGAAAAAAGTTATAAAAAATTCTTTCTGTCCCCTTTTTAGTCGTAAAGGTACAGATAGAAACTTTCTTTACCGTTTGTCCGCGTGCGATATTTTTGAATTATGCCTGGTAGGTCGCCCTCCATCGCGCGTGTCGTCAGTGAGCGTAGCTTGATTGCGCGTTCCTGCTATTTAAGGGGGACAGGGGAATTTCTGTATGTCTCCTTAGAAATATTGGGGAAGATAGGACTAACGGCTTTTAACTAACTATGCTTATTACTACAGCAACAGTAAGGCACTGCTTTCTAAAATGTTATGGTTTAAGACAAGATAACACAACCCTTTATTAAAAATCCTGCTAGTATCACAATTAAGGAAGAAAAAAACTTTAAAAAACATGCTGGATTTCTATTGGTGACCTTATCGCTTAAATCTCTTCCAGGAAACCATGCACGTACAAAATATCACAAAAATAGAGCGGCCATAGCGAGGTTAACAAAATAATATTTAATAAACATAACTAGATAGATTAAAGTACAACATATAGAACAAATACATACACAACGATATATTAATGTATAAATACATACAATAATATAATACAATTTACAAAGGTATGAATGTAATAAGTGGGTTAATTTATTTATGCATTATTTGTCTTGTCTATGTTAATAAGTATTGTTTTAGTGTATTGTTTGCCATCTTCTTTATATCTTTTATATCTTTCATATAGCGAAATGCATGTTCAAAGCGTTAAATAAATAATAACCTACGTACTAATTATGAGCTAAAATGATATTTAATTATTTTTTACAAGTGGTTAAGAGTAATACACCAAAAAAAAACGATTGTAAAAACTTTAGACTACTTTATTTTGACTATTGAAATCATTTAATACAAATTATATGCCTTGCCCAAATAATATTGCTTAATTTGCACTTCAAAATCGGTCCACCAGTTTAGGCTGTATTGGATCATAAAGATTTGGACGTAGTTACATACTCGTACAAATTTATAAAGATATATTCGGAAAAACATATAATTCCTTTTGAGCAGTCAGGTAAAAAAATAACTACTCACTTAAATTCGCTAAGCACCGGCCGGTACAATTTCATCAGTTAGGTACTAAGTGAGGTGTACTCAGCGTGTTATGTAGCTTATGTGTTATTCCAGGGTCTAAGTTATTTCCGTGCCAAATTTTATGCAAATTGATTCAGCAGTTTTACAAGAAAGAGTAACAAGCGTGGTGGACTATGGCTTATTTCCCTATTTAAGGAGAGACCCGAGCGCAGCAGTAGGACGTTGTAAGTAAATATCTATTTATACAAAGAGAAAAGATTTGTATTTTTGTATGCAACGAATAAACTCAAAAATGACTTAACCGATTTCAAAACTTGTAGAAAGATTAGAAAGCTAAATTATCACGGAGTAACAAAGACTAAAAAAATGAGAGATCCGCACATAACACCGCCGTCTATACTTATGCTTTAGTTTCTCTCCATCCAAAGGTTGCCTGGAAGAGATCGCTATTAGCGATAAAGCCGCCGCTTGTTGCACGTAATCATAAGTTTTATTAAGTTTATTGTATTATTTATATGTGCATACAATAAAGAGTTTTCTATTCTATTCTACTCTATTCTAGAGCTCAGCTAGTCAGATATAAAATTGTTCTTATGCGAAATAAGTATCGTCATTTCAGTAGACTTTGGAAAGACTTTCACCGATTTCATATAAAAACTGTGTTGAGGGAGAAAAAAATACAGATGCAAAGTAAACATAAACATTTTTTATTAAAATATAATACATAAAGGTAGCATTTTTCACTTATTACCTAGTTTATAAAAAAATACATGTTAAATAATAAAAAACTTTATGCAATAAAAAAGATAACATGAAAGTGTTTAAAACGAAGTTTATCTGACTTAATTTTAAAAAATCTAAAGATTTCCGAACAAGAAGACGTACTCATTTCGACCGTATATTTTTTATTGTTCGTTACCAGATTTGATAATTGTATTTTGTTTGATAAAATTACAAGGGCACCAATGAGAAGGACCTTTTTAAATGTTAAGTATATATAAAAATCAATCGCTGTTCGTTTGTCGATTGAACTGATTTTGGTCTTGAAATGTATATCGCACTCGAGGGAAGGTTTAAAAGGTGAGAAACAAAAATAACTTATATCAGTTAACAAACAAAAAATACAGTCGATTTAATTACTTCCTCTTTTTTAAAGTCGATATACAATACCTTCTACCAAAAAAGTATAATTTTTTTTTTTTACTTTGTTTTAATTAAATTTATGTATCCTACATAATGTGATAAAGAGTATATAGTATTTTTTTAAATTCAAAATATTTGGAGCTGTTACATAAAAGCTACGGAAATTAATCTTACTTAAATCACAGAAGAAGGGCTGAAACGGCATGCTTTATGTACATCAGTTCAAGTATACTGTGTTAATCAGTTTGGAATGTACTGAGCCGAAACAAATTCAGTCCAACTCTGAATCGGAAAAAAAACATTCTATAAAAAAAAATCTGTCATCGACATTATGTACGAAAATGTTAATGTTTTGGTCCGGAATTGTGGGGTAATCCCGTAGTAAAAGTTATTTCTTAGGATGAATATAATGATCTTTTTTGGCTTAGTATAGTCCTTACCGATAGCCCTTCTTCAAAATTTCCGCTAAAATGTCTAATGTTACAAACACCAGATAAAACATTTAAAATTCGGTACCTGATTTAAACTACAGATATTTAAAAAAAACTACAAAGGCGAGTCCATTGATCCGGGAAGCTCTCGAGTGCTTACAGAGAAACGTCGCCTAACAAAAATACCTGATTTATACACTTTGAACAATACAAAACCAACTAAAATTACCAATATTAAAGCTACGCAAGTTTCAGTAAAAAGCGATTGTGATTCAACGGATGCGCTTAACTTTTCATGTCTTGGTGATTCACTAGAGAGCATTATATTGTCTCCAATAGCTGTATTTACAGATGACATTTTAGCGTTAACTTCATTAGGAATCGTTTCTTTGTCAAATTTTATAGCCGTAATTTTAGCATCGACTTCACTTAGTATACTCTCTTTATCCAGTTTAAATGTATCATCCAATTCTTGTTTAATTTTATTGATGTACGAAAGTAAATTTTCGTACGTGGCATTATCTTTTGTAACCTGAACTGGAGGTGGTCTAGTACCGGAACTTAAAGTTAATACTCGCAACATTTTGTTTAGTAGTTTGTTTGTCTCATCATTTGAAATCTTAACATCAGATGTAACATTTACAATTGTAGATATTTTTGTAATAAGATCCGCATTTGAGGTCTGAATATCATCCGAGATTTTTGATAAGTAGTTGTCATCAAGAGTTGCAGTTGGCTTAATGTTTTGATCATTTTTGAAGTGTTCTAGTATAATATCTCGGATACTAAGAAGGACTTTAGTATTGTCAGCTGCATTATCGCTTATGTTTGTAATACGATCAAATGAATGGAGTATTCTGTTACACGTGACACCGTTAACATTTTCTTCGTTGTTTTCGTACAGATTTCGTGCTGTAATTTTGAAAGGTACACCACGACGCTCAAGGTTTACAAAAATGTCACATGGAATCGGATTGCCTCCTATACTGAGCTCTGTGAGACTAGTTCCCACAAACTCTTCCGCTGTTATTGATTCAATTTTATTATGATCAGCTATTAGAACACTTAAGCTGTTAACTTCATAGAATCTTTCATTTTGTAAATTGTCGATGCGGTTGTATGAAATATCTAATGTGCTTAAATATATAAGGCCTCGAAATATACCATAAGAAAGAGCGGTTAACAAATTGTGGGATATATCTAAAGAAATTAGCATCGTATTGTCTGCGAAAATTCCAGGTTGAATGTAATTTATTTTGTTATGACTCAAATCAAGATATCTAAGAGTACTTAAGTTATTAAAACCTCCATCGACCAATTTCACAATTTTATTATTGCTTAAAATTAAATTATCTAAACGATGAAGCTCATTTAGTTGTAAAGATTTAACGTTTATGACATTGGAGTTAGAAATAGTTAAATACTTCAGATTTATGTCTTTAATACCAAATGATACGTTAGTTCTTATTCCAGACAAATCTAGAGATTCTATAAATCTTGTTTTATTTAACAATATCATGGTGATATTTAAATTTTGGTTGTATGAAAAATCAAGAGTTCGTAAATATATAAGATTCATGAAGATATCTGCATTCAAATTTTGTATCATGTTACGTGAAACCATTAACTTGTTCATTACTAACATATTCCGAAATGTGAAAAAGTCCAAAGTTTTTAACAAATTATTATTTAGGTATAAAGTGTTCAGATTTGCTAGTTCAGTGCTGTTAATGACAAATTCTTTTAACCCATTAAAAGACAAATCTATAGTTTCAATAGCGCCGGTATGAATGAATACATTGTACTCAAGTGAGTTAATTTTACTATGGGACGCGTTTAAATTCTTCAACTGAGTCATATTTGTAAATGTTCCGTTTTGAACAGTTGACAGCAAGGTACAAGATATATCAAGACTCGGAAGAGAATTTAAACCGTCAAAAGTATTTTCTTGCAGTGTTCCAATTAGAGGATTATTAGAAATTTGAAAATTTATCAATTCTTGTAAAGATGCGAAAGAATTTGTTTCAAGCTGAGTTATTTTATTGTCTGACAGGTCTAAAAATTGCAATGAGTTTAAACCATGAAAATCTTCTTTTTTGACTGTTGTTAATCGATTATTTCTCAAAGAGAACGAGACCAAACTGTAAAGTTGGCTTTTATCAAATTTTATGTATTGGATAGAATTGTAAGACAAATCTAAACGTTTTAATGAATTAAGAGTCGCAAAAGACTGTCCGGTTAAAACGCTAATATTATTGTTATTCAGTAAGAGTACTGAAAGTTGATTTAAACCAAAGAATGCAAAATCTTCAATCGACTCTAAATTTTGATTAGTTATATCTAACTTATTTACAAAAGTCAGACCTTCAAACATACCTTTCTCAAGAGTACCTTTTAATTGGTTATCTTCAATCGAAAATACTCGTATACGCGTGCCCTTAAATAAATTTTTGGGTATTCTTTCAAAAACATTTTCTGACAAATCTATTTTTGATAACAGAGTCGACTTGCAAAAAATATCTTTATCCAGTTTAGGTATTTTATTATTCTTTAAACTCAGACTTTCTAGGAACGGAATATTGTTGAAAGTTTCTTTATCAATGACTGATATCAAATTGTTACTTAAATCAAGTGATTTCAGGTTTGTCAGTATATTTAAATCAGCAGCTACAATAGTTTTGATATAATTGTTACTTAGATCAAGTAGTTTTAATTGGTCAAATCTAAACAAGGAGGAGTTTATATCTGAAATTCTGTTATACGATATGTTTAAATTAATCAAATTTCCCATACCCTCAAAAGTTTTTTGAGTCAGAATTTCTATAAAATTATGCGAGATATCCAGTGTTTGTAACTCTGTAAAAGGTTTAAACATTTTTTCTGTGATTTGTGTAAGAAAATTATACGACAAGTCAATTCTCTTCAGATTACTGTACACATGCGTTGATTTGTAACTTACATCACGAATATTATTGTGGGATAAATCTATTTCAGTAAGCGATGAAATATCTTCTCTGTTGGATAGTTCTGCAACTGTCAAAGCGTTTCTAGATAAGTTGAGTTGAGCAAGATTTTCCATGATTGAAATTTCCGGAATAACATTAAAGTTGTTGCCGCTTAAATCTAGGCATGTAATTATCCCTGATATATCTAGACGTGGTATATCAATTGGTTCATTAGGACGGGGTGTAAATTTCATATGCACTGGGTAATAGTTATTTTGTCCATAATTGTTATAATATGTTACAGGTATAATGCTATTGCAAGTTTCAGGCATTCTATTCATCGGGTTTACTTCATCAGTTTCATCGTTGTTTTCATCGTTATAGTCATAGGCAGGTGGTACGTCATAATTATTTCTATTTAACTCATGATATCTATAATAATTTGTTCTGTGAATATTTTGGAAATCAAAGCGGCAATTTACTTGATAAATGCATTTTCTGTGTTTTAACGTTGTGTCACACGTACCATGTACATATCCGATAGTAATGAAAATAATATCTGTAAAGAAAATGTATACACAATCAAGCTTAAAAAATGTTAAATTAACACCAAAAAAAGTATTCAATCCGTATTACCATTATCGTCATTCCGTTCATTCAACTAGAACGTTTATTAAATTAGGTCTAGGTATTTATTTTTACATCCACACAAAGGTCTTCAGGTCCCAAACTAGGCAAAGCCTGTGCTATTGTCACCTGATGACTAATATACATACTTATATATATATATATATATATATATATATATATAAGTATGTATATTAGTCACCCAGACACAGGTCAAACAGACATGTTCATGCACACAAATGTTTGACCCGTCCGGGGATCGAACCCGGGACCAGCGGCGCGAAAGGCAGATTTGCTACGAACTGCGCCAACCGGCCAGTCTATATTTTCATAGATTTATGAATATTTAATTTAGTGAATATATATTTATATGAATTTAAAGAGTTTGATAAGTAAACAACTCAAGGGTGCTGAGGAAAGGAATTAAAAATCCTTCAAATCTATGGATGTAAAAGGTATATTATCTTTATACTTGCAAGTATCTAGATTGGCGACAGTTACCACATTGACCACTAAAGATCTACATTTCTTATCTGATCTGGACCGTTAGTTACTGCTAGGTAAGAGTTTACCCCATGTATGGCATAGGTCACCACGCCAATATGCAACATTTTTTGTTCATCCAATCTTGACGAAATTTCATGTATAGGTTCTATGTCTAGATTTTATTAAACAACCGGGAAATTTTTGATAGTTTCGTTTCGACAATTCTACAATTATTGATTTTATTACTCTTGGAACAAGATCTAAAATTATGTACCTAGTATAAGAATCTAAAATATCACAATCATGAATTGAATATGTTTTTCGATGACCGTAGCAACACTCGGTGGTGAACACGTTATATCAGTTGGTACCTATAGTAATTTTTTGGATCTTGGAATAATGAACTATTGTCGTTGCGATGTCAATAGTGGACAGAATCACTAGTTGATACGTTAGATTACTTTTACTTACACAAAAATACGAAGTACTTCTGATATGACACCATAATGACTATTATTTCTTCAGCATAACTGAAGATAGGTCAAACGAGAAAAGTGATAAATTGTAAACCAGTGTCGTTTTCAATTTTTAACCTGAAATAAATATTAAATAGGTAGTAATTACTTTTACAGTAAAAAATATCTGGACAGCCACAGCGCGACGAGTTGAACTAAACTGATTTGAAATATTTATTATTCGTGCAATAGGTTTCAATATTACTACATTATCCTCGCTCCTTGATAAGTATGCAAAGTTTCAAAATTAAATTAATCCAACTTTTTATGAGTTTGAAAATTGCGTTAAAAGATTCCGTTACAGAGATACATACTAAGCTAATAAAAGGGATTTAAAAAACGTTTCGGTTTATTCTATAATGCGTTCAATTCAGCACCTAAACTATTTAGCAAATAATAAAAATACAAAAAATATTAACTATCTATGCCTTGCGGTTTTATCCGCAATTATACATGATAAAAAGTAACCTATGTGTTAATTCAAAGTCTAAGCTATCTCTGTACCAAATTGCATACAAATATTTTCAGCAGTTTTTGAGAGAAATAGCAACAAACATTTATCCCCACATTCTTACAAACTTTCGCGATTATAATATTAGTAGGATACTTGACCTATTGAAACAATCTATATTAAATAGTTTGCCTATAGTTAGTAATAAAACGTTTTACCTTATTTGAACGTCTCCGTGTTGATGGAATTAATAGCTTGCGCAAAGTATGACATTAAAAATTTAAATGTAACACTTCTTATAATTTCCCAAAGCATGTAGCATCGGGCTACTGTTTTGCGCAAAATATAACTAATAGTGTACCATTAGCGGCTATATTATTACCTAATATATTTAATATACTTGCATTAAATAGAATAGGGTACCGCTTAAAATAGGTATGTCAAAAACGTTTGAGTCCAAATTTTGCATTTGTTCAAGCGATTGCCTGAGTCAAATTGTATCCATGTTCACTGAGATTAGAGATTTCATACGCGTTTCTAACCTATAGGCAAATCAATAAACATTGATTATATAGTAATAAAAAAATATTATGACGGGCAGGATACCAACCCGCATCCTAATATGTAGTATACTTGAGCCCTGCCTGATTTCAGTTTGAAAGTAGGAATGCGAGTATTTTTTTATTGCTGTTCTAACAACTTTTAACTGCAACAGTAAAAAGAGTATTTCATTTACCGTTCTTACTACTGATAGTAACACTGATAATTTAAACGCCTTTGATTACTACGCCCTAGCCTAACTAATCGACAAACCTTCCACCGCCACCATAGATAGGAATAGGGATAGGAAAAATATACCCAACAGGTAATCGATACAGGCTGACTATGATGATGATGTATTCGATCAACCGATATTAACGTATTATGTTTATGTTAAATACTATACTAACCTTGGAATGAATGCACCTCTCAATAGACTTGTTAACGAATTCAATAACTTTAACAATAAGAATACTTTAGATCTCTTTGCTGCTAATATCGATTGTTTTAAGCGAGCTATCCGCAATATCGACTATGATTAGGCCCGTTATTATTTAATTATTCATTTTAGTATATTGACTTAATAATTTGATGTTTTTTTTTTTGATGTTTTTAAATAATAATTTAATTTAATGTAAATTACTGAAATTGATTTATTTTGGTATAATTATTATTTCTCGTAATGCAATATAACGTAATTTTAAGTATACATGTAATAAATATATATTTTTTTAATAAATTTAAATTTTTAGTTAGGTAGTTTAAAAACAAAAAGTACCGCTAGTGCCACACCAGCTCGCTGTCGGTGCCTATAATTGTATTAGCATTCAGCTCTTGTCCGTCCCATGTGTTGTTGTGTAGGTTTTAATGTATAATATGTTGGCACCCAAATAAACAAATAAATGTCTGGTTGACCATTTATCACATATCATACGTATAGTTTTTTTTTGGAGGTTAAGATTCTAGAATAGTCTAAGACTAGCTGACCCTGCGAACTTCGTACCGCCGTTCCCTGAACTTTCACAAACAATTCAAAATCAAAATCAGCTAAATCGGCCCAGCCGTTCTCCAGTTTAAGCGAGACAAACGAATGCAATTGATTTTTATATACATAAAATAGAAAACGATTTGTCGCGTGCTCCGCCTTCATCAGGCGCCATCTCTTTACATCAAGCAAGCTTCGTTTAAACCCATTCTTAATTCTACAACATTCCTTGTACCATGGATATGTATACGGAACCATTACTTACTTTATTCCTCCCGCTTGACATTATTATCAGTTTCGCTGACAGGACGCTTTGTCGGTTATCTACTTTGCGTATAAAATACAAATTTAATTGTGTATATGCATGCATATTAATAATTATGACATATCTCTGCGCATAGTCCCCACACAAAAATGCGAACTTATGTTTGTTGGTTTATTGGTTTGTTTGTTCGTCTTCTCCTTAGCAACTAAGCGACGAATGGACTTGATTTTTTGCACAGAGATAGTTCGAGACCCTAATATTTTTTTCCAGACACATCGAGGGCGATGATCATAAAAAACCAATCGATGAGATCTACCATGTGATCGCCTAGTCAAAGTTAGTATGACAGAAGTGAAAAAAGTGTGAAGTATGCCAATCTTGATTTTGTTTTAACAGTTCACCGCTTAAACTCTGTCAAAACGAAACCAAGATTGGTTGAACCTTCGTTTCTCATTTCTTTCACCGCTAAGTCGGCCATACCACGGCTGGTCTTCTAAGGATCAAACAGCTTTTAATAGACTAGATTTGACTAGAAAAAATATTGCTTTATCGCACTCCAAGCATAAAACACAAGTAAATTACTCATAAGTAAGGTTATGCGCCTTACTGAGCTCTTCTTATAGCATCAGAATCAAATATATCGGAGATGCGCAGCAGCTCCTTCTCGAGCGAGCGTTTGAAGAATCAACATCTCCTGAGGATGCCTAGTGCTAAGACGAGACACGTGGAAGCTTATTGCCGTGGGACAATAAGCTTCCTTCCCAGTTCTTTAACATAGGTGGCCGAGTTCACGCATTCAAGGTTTTTGTATACAGTAAGTTGACAAATAGAATGTTTTTACTTTGTAGTTGCATGTAAGTTGCCAAGTATTCTCGTAAATACATCCTGTAACGGAAAGGTGTGACAATACTTAAGAGTGTTAGTCTACCCATCAACTTGAACCCATTGTACCTACGTTGTATGTAGTGGTTTTTTATTTGTTAGATAGGAACAAATACTTTTCGAAAAGTGATAACCAACTTCATTCTATTGGCTCCTTTGATGAAGTAGAACAAACAACAAGTTTAGTTATTTAGATTTTTTACAACTATTGTTTACCATTGCTTGTTACTACTTAGACCACTGAATAGAATTTAATAATCTTTATATCGGACCACACGAGAAGCCTTTCAACCAAAAAAGTAAGTATTCTTATGCGATCCAGGTGTGACCCAAATACGGTTTGGTTTAGAAACTCTTTTTATTAGTAATCGGTTAAATGCTAAATAAATATTTGGAATTGTAAAATGCTGTAAACTTTTGAGGTCATAGGATAACGCTGCGGTTTATAACTCAGTGTAAAATTGGGTATCTCATGTGATTTACATAAACTTCTATTGTAGAGTAATACGGTATGCGATATTTTATCACTGGTTATTTGAACCCGTTTGAAAATAGCTAATTTATATACTTTCTACTTAAGAATATACAATATAATTAAATTCGGCGGATCTTGGTTTAATATGTAAAAAAATATTTCATAGTCACGAGTTTTTATTCTAAAGTCTTTGAAACAACTTTCGCTTTTAGGATTAATCTCAAAAACTATTCAACCATCAGTAGTAAACAAAACTACAAACTCTAGATTGCAGCTAAACTATTTTTTTTATAATATGTTCCTATTATATTCTAAAAGTTTTATTATTTGACGTCCTTCTCTCTCGACTCTCCACCAAGACAAGAATAGCTTTTGAATGCTTTTATTATATTAAAACTATTAACTCACTTATATCCCTCAGAATTGGTCTCAATGTCTATTAGAAAATATATTATATATCTACAATTTACAAAACTAATTTCGGTGTGAAATTAAATGAAATAAAAAACACAAGTATATAATGTTTAATTTATTTAATAATATCAAAGGATTACATTTTACATAATTAATAACTGTATAGCTGGAAATTAAGAACAAATTAGAACTAAAAATTAAACTGGTTTAAATGGTTACGACAAAATAATAATATAACTTATACTTATTGGTTATACTCACACGTATTTTATGTTGGAAATAAAAAGGAAGAAATAATAGTTACATTGATAAAAAGACTTCCATAATAATCTACAAATAAATGCACAATAAATATGCATTAATGATATTGTATTTACTATTACATTCATTTTTAAATACGGAAACTATGCCCAATTTGAAATAAATTTGGAAATACACGAGAAATTTAAAAAGAAATTCAGAATATTTTTGTATTTAATTTAATAAGTAGCAGGCTAAAACAGCGATCAAATTGCCAAGACACAACAATGCAGTTCAAAATAACCATTATTTGAACTAAAAATGCAAATGCATTGCTTTATTAATAATAACCATAACTGGCATAGTATAAAAATTATTGCTTTACTGCAAAATAAAATAAAAAAAAGTTAGGAGAAATCCTTGACTTTGTTGGCGTCATCCTGGATGGATCGCCAGACATATCTTTTCAAATAATACGTCTGCTCTTTCACAGCTTCTAGAATCTTTTGAGTGGTCAACAGAAGTCTCTCATCTGCCAAAACCAGCGAACTTGGCATGGTAAGTCTTGCACTTTCTGTATTTTCTGGAGTACAAGGAATACCTTCTAAAGTATGGCCAGAAATAGAACCGCTAGATACCATAGGTCGCATTTTCGAATAGCCGTTGTTGTGGTTCTTTAAAGCAGAAGCCAACCATTCACATGTGAAATTGTTGCCTTCCAAATAAACCTTCAAATCGTTTTTATGTCCATACCATCCCTCGTCGTTAATGAGTTGCAGCCCGTTATAACCCAGGAAGAGAACTGACAGTGATTTTAGATCCATCATCAACTTAGAGTCAAAAGTACTAATTTTATTAAAAGAAAGGTCTAAGTTCAAAAGAGAGGTAAGACCGCGGAAGGACCCATATTCGATAGTCAGAAGGCTGTTATGTGCCAAGAGGAGTGTTTTTAAACGCCATACACGAAGAAAAGTCGAAGGTTCAATACGTTCGATGTAATTGCATCTCAAATCTAAGAAAGTTAAGCTCACCGGTAGGTGTAATGACGTCTCGTTTAGTAAACGGATTTTATTCCGACTCAAATCTAGACTCCGTAAATCGGTCTGATGCTGAAGTTCAATCAAGGACAAATCTGATATGTTGTTATTATGAAGTATCAAGTATGTCAGGTGGAAGCTTTCCCCGTATGGAATCCTCAGATGAGATATCCCGTTGTTAGAAAGATCTACTATTCCCCCATTTAGATGGAACATGTGGATGTTCAGATTATCAAGTTTTTCAATCTCGTTAAATGTCATATTCACATGTCGTAAGTTATAATTGTTGTGGAAGGTCTGATCGGGTATGTACTCGAGCCTGTTCTTAGACAAGTCAAGTTTCTCCAAATTCTTCATTCGCGAGAAAGTCTCATAATACAATCGAGATATGTAATTGCCGCTCAAATTTAGGTACCTAACAAAAGTAACGTCATCTCCGTTGATAAAGAAATCTATGAGTCTATTGTTCGAGAGGTCTAAGGTTGTCAACTTAGTGAGAGATTGGAAAGCGTTGTATTCTATGCTGGATATGTGATTGTTCGACAAATCTAACTCGGTGAATATGTCACCGTATATTCTAGCTGGGATCAGGTGCCTCGTGAACCTGGTGCTGAACTCCCTTGCTGTTGTATTCGGAAGTGAGGTAATACTGTTCCCTGACAGAATTATCTTGAAAACTACACGATTGTTCAAATGCTCCCAGTGCCTCATAAACATTACGGAATTCACCTGCTCTAAATGATTGGACGAGACATCGAACGTCTCTAAGTGGTTTATTATTTTAAGGGACGCTTCATCAATATTTTCTATATTATTACCTCTCAAATACAAATGTTTCAAGTTATGAAGATCGTTCACTGCACCGTTAAGATTGATGATGCTATTGTTATTTAATCTGAGAACTTCGAGGCTAATTAGATTGGCGAAGGGCTCTGCTGTTACATCCGAAATAAAATTATTCGAAAGATCTAGCTCAACAAGAGAAGAAAGTTCTGCAAACGCGTGCTTAGCTATTTTCTCGATATTATTATGCGAAAGGTAAAGTTTTCTGAGTCGATTCGGTTTTAACGCGAATCTAAAGAGATGGTCAATTTGGGAGAGTTTGTTATAAGATAGATCGAGAATAGTCAAGCTGTTGAGTTCATAGAACGGTTCACCCGTGATAGATTCGATTCCGTTTCCAATGAGAAACAGGTTTTCGAGACGTATAGTGTTTTCGAACAAAGAAAGAGCGGTGGTTTCCCAGTTGGCGGAGATTCTGAGTGTTGTTATTGAAGGTAGAAAGTCCAGATCCATTTTGTCGTCAAAGCGTTCGGCGTCTGTGAGAGTGACGTCAACAGTGACGCGTTCGTTGGTGGATTCCCGGCACTCTGGAGGGAGGGCGACTCCCCTGATGTTGCTGTGGCAGGTCATCCGGAAAGAGCAGTTGGCGGTTTTGTGGATCTTGTCCCGTGGACAGTAGCCTGAGACTACTGACGCCAATATCAAGACTGCAACGATCTGCTTCACTGTAAACAATCAAAAACTAGTGTGAATACACAAACTCACGTTAATACAAAAGTGAGAAACCGACGCATAAATACAAACTTATGAAACTGCTGGCGAAAGCTCGTGGCAAACCAGATCAACAATATATTTACGATTAAAATTGACTCATCCCATTCATTTTATTGGTCAAATCCCATGGTCAGAAGCTACACAGGGTTATTGGTAAGAACTGTTTTAGGTAGGACTGTAAGAAGTGGTCGCTATACTCGTTACTATAAAGTATAAACTCTACTATTAGGCGATCCAAACATCAAGATCAACATTAACATGGCAACTCTAAACGAACTTGTGAGCTTGTTCAGTGGAGAAAGCTTTCACCCGCCAACAATACGTTTGCAAACACTTTGAAAAAGTTATCCTAACTTCTTAATCCTAACTAATATTATAAATACAAAAGTAACTCTATCTGTCCGTCTATCTCGCTTTTACGCCATAACCACTGAACCGATCTGGATGAAATTTGGTACACAGGTAGACTGGACCCCGAGAAAGGACATAGGATACTTTTTAACCGACTTCAAAAAAAGTAGTTTACTAAGCGGGGAAACCGCGGGGCACAGGAGTTAGTTATTTATATTTTTTATAGCGAACTCCATGTTCACCTCATAATAAAAAATATTATTTATTAATTATTATTGACCCATATTGATAACATAAAACAACTAAAAATCTGAATTCAATCCCTATGGAGGGTTATAGCTGATGTAGAATACCTACATACATGCAATAATATTACCACTACAAAAACATTGTCGTTAAAAATATAACATCAAAGAAGAAAAAGTGAGTACTGAATTTGATTTTTCATTTCAAACAGAAAACAATTTTCAAAAATACAATATACAATAAAAAATACAGTCTGATTAGTTTCAACTGCTTTTTTGGGTAGTCCGCGGTGAAGTGAGAACTGTCTTTAAATCGTGAAGCACTGATAAAAAAATCTGTTATTTTGTTTTAAAAACTAAACTACTGGACCGATTTTGATCAAATTTAAATGATGATAATACGTACTTGAGGTTACCCTTTCAATCACAAAAAAATCAAATCAGTCCGTTTCACGGGCTGCAAGAAAAACTGAAATCGACCTAGCCACCTCTGACATATCCGGTAACAAACAAGTAAGAAAAACAAAACAAAATATTAGTGGAATTCAATACTTCCTTCTTTTTTTAGAAGTCGGTAAGAGCTATTTCATTACTACTTACTGTTTATTGTGATCATGTTCATTTTTCCTCAAGGAAGGAAAATCATAAGCGAAGTGGAGATTTTGCCAACTGTGGTTTTTTCCTGAAATATGATAACGAAAATATAAATTTTTGAGTAAGGAAATTCAGCTTTAATAAGATTAATTGAGCTTGGAGACTTTAAAGCTTCCCATTGGCTGAAGTTGCTTTGAACCAAGTTTGCTTGCTCTTGATTTCAATTCTTTCGTGCCTAATTATAGCCAAAAAAGATATTTTCTAAAATGTACCAGCAAAATGTCTGTTTTTATAATATTATCTTCCTACCGTATAAATAAGCATTGACATAACGTGGTAATACCACTAGCATACTGGGTACGCAATCATCTAGTTGTAATCTTAAAATGTTTGGATTATTTGTAGATCTCTAGTAGACTATATAGAAAATACAATAATGATAGCCTTATTTTAGTAGTTAGTAATTCTATTTTTGTTAATAAATAAAATCTCAGAAATGTCAATTTACATTAAATCACTTGTTCGTGTAAAAGGCATTTTCAAGTGTATGGTGAACACTGAAAAATATAAAGGTTGGTGGCAAGTAAGTGTTTTATAGTTACATATTATATTTATTAGGTATTATTTACTCGTATTAATTCACAAAAACTGTCTTCTACATCGCATTTGGCCACCAACTCGCCTATAGGTATTGACTACTTGTGATGTGCTAGAAGATTAACACGCAAATGACATTAAACAAACCTAGATTGTAGTTCTCAATAAACGAGATCCATCTTACTTTCGTACGAATGAAAACCTGTGTTTTTAGTAACAAAGAAAAACAGATATAAATAATCCTTCGCCAAAATAACTGACTCTTAGTATCAAAGAAATAATAATATTTGATTCAGTGTAAAGTTAATAATTAGAAGTACATACCTTTAATTAGCCATGTGAACGAGGATTTAGAGAACTAGAGCGTCGCAGTAGCACTAATATCAAAGTCCAAATGGAACATCGATGGATGCTCGGAATTTTTTGCTGAGCCTGTGAAACTAGAACTACGACGCTGCTCAGGTAATTTTTACATTGTAAATACAGTAGGGACACTTACTCTATAAAGCTTCTGATGATTTTTTATTTCATTTACGAGCTATCATTGGATTTATTGTCACAAGAGAGCTGGCTCATTCGTTGCTCAAAGGATTTCTGTGGCAATTTAAAAGTTAGAAGCGTAATTTTTTTGAGTAAAATTCTCGATCAGTTCGATAGCGCTATCTAAATCATGCTCATGCAGGTCGTAGTTTTCAACCACAAATCTAGTATCAGCGCGAGACTTGAAGACACGTACGACTCGATTCATTACTGATGAAGTTCACCGAATGTGATAGTTTTAGTATAGTTTTGAAATTTCCCTTTCCAACAATCAGGTACGCGTGAAAACCGATCGTCTTAAACAAGATAAATATAGTATGTTGTCAAGTTTCATGAAAACTACATGATGTACATTAATTTTATTTTCGTTTTAACATGAATTTAGATACATGTTTTAAAAAAAAATAACTATTCCTATGGCTTCATACACCCTAACAAAATATTTGGTATAACCAAACGATGAAATGCCCATACTGTTTGATTTGAATGCCATTTCGAATACAAAGTTGATGGCTTTATATGGCCAAGATACATGACTGATTCTTTATTACATAGCTGACAATCAAATAATTGTTTCTAAGTATTTCGAATGTACTCGAATGAATTTTTTATCTTTCCTTTCCGTACTAAGGCTTAATATAATAACACGCATAGGGTTTTCAGTTAGGTGTACACTAACCTAACTGAAAACCCTATGTGTGTTAAGGGGTTTATGTCATTGAAAACTATATTTATCCCCCGACTCTACAGGGTTGCTATAAATTTGACGTGTCTGTGTGCGAGGGTGAGTGTGTGTGTATGTTAGTGGCACCGTAGCTCCTGAACGGATAAACCGATTTCGATAATGCTTTTTTGTTTAAAAGGTGATTTGGTCGGAATTGTTTTAGGCTATGTGTGATGAAAATCATATTATTAATCTATAACAAAATAGCGGATGACATATTTCTTCACAACTCCCTCAATATCAGTATCAAAGGTTTGACTAGTAGAATTCGAAATAAACTAAATATCAAATCCAAGAATACCGCCATCAAAAAATGAGAAATTACATTTTTATTTATTTAATATATTGTGTCTTTTTTTATAATTTTCAAAGAATTTATATTTCTATTATAGCATATAAAAGTAAAGCCTGGTAATATTTTTAATACTTATTTATTTTGGTGACAACAACCGATGCTTTCTTTAAAAAATAATTAAAGCCGCTTATTTAAATATTATTTAATGCGTAATTATGTAAATTTAATGGACATTTAAATTTTCATCTACATTTCTGTATGAAAATCTTCAAATTCATCATAACAGTCTCCGTAATTCAGGGGAAACAGGTCGGAGCACTCGTCTTCACCTGTCTCGGGGTCTCGACTAACGTGTCCAGGGTTCAAATCCATCAACTGTAGTAATGGTATGTCGCACTTAACTGACACCATAAATGCAAGCTTTATTTCTTCCCTGGAATAAAGAGAACAATTAAAAAAAAAAACACTTTATTTTCCACACAATTTTTCTTTTCTATTATTGTTCTTAAAAATATTTCCTCGAAATTCCATGTCTCTAGGTTCAGTGGCTTAGGGTCTGCGTTGATTCTAACCTACTATTTTTACTCTTATTTATTGGGTTATCGGTTAGGGGTGTACTAGGCCGAAAGGAGGTCATTTTACTCATCACTACGAAAAATTTTGATTATGGGACCGACCTTGAATTCGAGAAAAATAAACCAGCTGGTCCATAAAAAAAGCTACTGGTCGTCGACAAAATGTATGAAATAGATGTTTTTTTTCCCACGAATACAGAGTTGGTCCCATAATGAAAGTTGTTTCTTAGAGTGAGTATATGGACCTTCTTTCGGCTTAGTACACCCCTAGCAAATATACTGCATATAAAGGTTTAATATACAACGTGTAACAGAAAGGTGTCCTAATACTTAACAGTAGTGGTCTAGCCATCAAAGTGAACCAATATTAGAAATGAAAAATTGAAAAAAAATTCAACTTGGCCGATCACGTGACCAATTTTAGTAAGGAGAATCTAATTTGCGTCACTATCACGACTAAGACGAATCATAACATTACACACATAAAAATACGACAAGCCGTTTAGGCTCTAGGGCGTGTCAAAGAAATATACATACATACATACACTCAAAATACAAACCCTCCTCCTTTCACACTCGTGTAAAAAGTTAATAATATTCGCTGTGTTACATAAACGAAAGCACAATAATAACTATTGTATGTTTACTCACAAATTCGTAGAAATATTCAAGGTGTCATATTGCTTTACACTGTAAGCTATGTGCTCGCTGTGGCTAACTGTCTCGACTCTGAATATACCCATCTGTAGTGCGAATTGAAATATTATGCTGACTGATGAGTAACCACGCATACGTTTGAGTTTTAACCCAAAACGTCCCGTCCAAAACGTCGTTATGCAGGAGGTGTAGGCCATAGTCCACCACGCTGGCCAAATTGCGGGTGGGGACTTACTTCAGTTTTCTTCGAAAAATATTAATAACCTTCTCCGACAAGCAGGTTTCCTCACGATGTTTACCTATACTATGTTTGCTCTGTAAATCAAAATAACTGCAAATAATCGGCTAAGTGCGAGTCGCACTCCCACACGGAGGGTTCTGTACCACTACCTATACAAAATTAATTTAAGTTTCTATCTGTTCTCGTTATTATGTAATATCAAGCAAAATCCAGCAAAATACGTTTATTGTATGTGAGCCCCCTTCAATACTTACTTTACTATGTTTTTTAGTATTTGTTGTTATAGCGGCAACAGAAATACAACGTCTGTGAAAATTACAACTGCCCCCCAATCGCGCTAATTGGTCAATGTCAATAACGTCTGAACTTCAGCAATGGTTCGATTGCGGAAATGATTCGTTTACGATTGTGCTTTGCAAAATTCGGTATCGCGGTAAAGTTCTCAACGGTTCAAACGCAAGTCGATGTTCAGTTGGAGTTGGAACGTTACCGCATCTCAGCCGTTCCCATTACTAGAGATGGATTCGTTGATAAACAACAATTAACACGCTATTTATGCTAAAATTAGCAGTTTATTCTTGACATATGCTATTGTTTGACAGTGACAAATGACACTGCTGACAGGTTAATGGTCGAGACCAAAGAAAACAAAATTCTTGCGAATAATAACAAATGTTTTATTTTATGTTTTAGGCGCACAACCTAATAAGAAGATACTACGTTACTGTATAGGCGTTATTTTTTATGCACAATATACTTAGCGTAAGTAAATAAACTCTCCTCAATTTTCGCAAACTCGTACTCGTCGTTATAAATTCATTGGAAAATATTGACCTTTATTTGCGATTTTTTAATGAAATCAGTTAGCTCTTGATACTTTTCATTGAATTATCGAGTCTTTAAAGTGTAAGAAATTCGTCAAGTTACAGCGCGCTCATGCCCTGAATCTCCATCTACATAATATTTACTTGTTTCAAGCATTGATTATTTATAATGTAGGTTAATAAATAAATAAGTTTTTACGTCTTTTTCAGGTATGGAATGACAATATTAAAGAGTAAAGTTGTTTAGCATCACACATATTTACTCTAACTTCATTGGAGGAAAGAATAAATGGTAAATGAAAAGGAGATCTGAGGCAGAAATATTTGTTTGATGGTCATAATCTATTTGCCTTGAATAATAATGTAAGCGCGGTTATAGTTATGTATTACATTATTTCTCATAATTATTTGCAATAGGTATATACCTATCTCAAACTATGTTTCACCAACTCCGAGGAGTTTTTCACTCATTGTATTTATCACCACTTGCTCTAACTAACACATTTCAGAGAGAAGTCCCTAACCTGCAAATCAGCCAGTTAGTATAAAATGGCTTCCTTATGTTAAACCATTTTATTTATAAATGTGTATAAAATAAAATAATTCAGATATTACTATATATGAATTACAATTTAGTATGTACAAAGAAAAAACAATGTTACTTACTCTCTATATTTGTTTCAGTTCATATTGCCGACACCAAAACTCTTTAAGTTCAGTGAATAAAGAAAATAATATAACACCACCAAAAATTTAATGGAAATCAAATTATACATAGAATCAGCAAATTAAACCTTAGTTTTATTACTTTAAATTTAACTAAGCCACATGACAGGTACTGCATAAGTAGGAGTTTATTAATTGTAACTTATCCTAACTTAAATTTTGTTAAAGTATACTTACTTCAGTAAAACTAATATAAATAAAAGGACAATTCAACATTTTGGTTTTCAAGGGAAACAACTAATCTTAAGTTCATAGTGTTGTTCACTTATGTCTCTGAGAATTAAACAATTTTAATTATTAATTATTATTTTATTATACTTCCTATGTAGGCATGCAATATTTAACAGTTATATCCACAAAGTTACTTATCACTATAGTGACAGAAAGTTGAGATGTGATGTAAAAGCACTAAATTTGAGATCTCTAAATAGGTTGCCCTAGATATACTTCCTTTTTAATATGTTATACAATAAAATAACAATATTCTATGACATCTATAGCAGCGCTAAAGTTCCTTTTTTTGTTTATGAGAGGAAATCTTCAGAAGATATTATGTAGGATGGTACCAACTAAAACTTTCCAGTAGGCTGCCTCAGTCCTTGTGGAGGGCACTGGAATCTCCGCAGAAAGCACAGGTGACGTTTTAGTTTACATTTGCACCTCTTACTATATTGAAAGTTTTAGTACTAGTGGAAATATTTTAATCCTTGTGCTCACTAGATGTCCTGGAATGAGAAAAAATTAGGTGTTTATGACACAAACATATTACACAGAAAACTTTTTCTGAGAACGATAGTGTGACATGGGGTTGTGTTGGAACAAATGTAGCCGTTGGAGCAATAGATATCTAGTTAGTTAAGTAGGTGAGCACATATTATTGGCAAACCCCTTTATGAGCTTTATACTTGTTCAAATCACTTGCTAAGTCCAGAAAGTAAAGATACTATAGTTTATATTTACTTACCCCTTTCTTAAACTTGATTTCTCTTATGCCATTTCACAGCTATTTCCTTGTTCATTGCATTTGCTTTGCCAACAGCTATTGTAACTTGCCAAATAGCTTTATAAACACTAGCCTGTGATAGTGATAGATAGTACTTTTGATTGTTATCTGTCAACAATAGGATCTAGTGGCATAGGATGCCAATGCAACCAAAACCTGAAACAATTAGGATTTCTATCATGTATTTATAATATAGTCTAGGTACCATTAAAGGTTATCATAAGTCACAGTGAGTAATAAATGTTTTCACTCTGAATTAATCTGAGATAGAAACATAATCTTACCTTGGTTTATTTATTAGGTTTCAACATCCAAGGCATCAGAAAATTTGAATTATCTACCATGCATGTTAGAACTTCGGTTTGTTAGGATGTTGACTGTCTTTATCTTCTTAAAAACTAACTTTCACTAAGTAATAACTTTACACTTGTATTGTTTTTTGTCGCCTGTTGTTACAATGAAATTTACGGGTTTATTTTTCAATATAGTTATAGGAAACAACAAAGTGCTTTAAACTACAATTACACAAGAAAAACATGATATAATGTATTGAACACCACAGAACGTTTCATTAACAATCGATATTTACTAACTTTTTCACAACCGTTCGTTTGACAGCGGTTACGTTCCAGTTCCGTTCAAACACCGTCTAAAACGTTGGTAAAACCATTAGCGCGATACGAAATATGCAAATAATTGACGAGCGATCAAGGTTCAGTTACGATTCAGTTGTAATAAATTAGCGCGATCGGGCCTCTGTCTAGATAACACGGTTCATGAGATACGTCCTGGTGGCAGACGGATGGACAACAGTCTTAGTAATAGGAACCCATTTTCAACATTTGATTACGGAACCCTAAATTATATGGATGTCTATCGAATTGAAGTATATATTCACTTATATAAATACAGGCAAAATGTTAAAATAAATTGATTTCTTTTTTTTACATGTAACAATAAAATTTAACTAGCGGGCCTTTATTACCATAAATGCTACAACAAAAAAATGTATAGCTGAAACCTATATTAGCATAACCTAACCTATAGACCATTTATGATCTAAATTTATAGATTATTATATTATTTTTTAGACTGGCTGTGCTCCGCGGTTTCACCCGTGTAGTTCCCCATTTTACTATCGAGATAATGCAATACGAAGCTACTATTTTAGAAGTCGGTTAAAAAGTATCCTATGTCCTTTCCCGGGGTTCAATCTACCTGTGTCCCAAATTTCATCCAGATCGGTTCAGTGGTTTTGGCGTGAAAGCGAGACAGACAGACAGACAGAGTTACTTTCGCATTTTGTAATAGTAAGCTAGGATTAGAATTTTTTGATTTCTTACATGTATGATATCTCTGGTGTAATTAGCCATGGCTGCAATGGCTTTATACCGTTTATGAATCTCGACCATTACAAGTACATGCGGAGGTAGGTACTCGGGCTCAGGGGTCACGTATTCACCTACTATCTGTGAAAACAACATAAAAGGTAAGCAATTACTCTCCTGCTATCTGTAAAAAAAGATAAAAGTTAAGCCAATTTTATTTAAGGTTTTCAATTTGTCAGATTTTTTTATGCAGCCTATTTTTTTATAGATATCTGGACTTATTTGAAAAAATCGTTTTTTGTTCGGAAGAGTATTCTTTCCAACTGGTACCATTTAAGTTTCATAAAAATCTAGCTAGTAGTTTTTTTTTACGCCACTGCGATAGGAGGAGGGTTATATTTTTCGAGTTTATGAATGTATATTTCTTTGGCACGCCCTAGAACCCATGCTGCAGCTTGTCGTATTTTTATGTGAGTGGTGTCAATAGATTTGTCTTACTCGTAAAAGTGACACGGGATACACAGGTTTAAAGATTTAGCTGTCGGGTTTTTTTTTGAAGTCACTTCTTACCAAATCAAATATCATTGTTGTTTTCAAAATAACTTTTAATAATTTTTTTGATAATTTGTTTTGTAGTGTAAGTGTTGCCTGCCGAATTGAAGTTGGTTTTCACATTAATTCGACAAATGTATTGTAAAATCTTTTATTTGATATTTATTTATGGTAATGCTAAATGATAATGCATGTTAATGTCAAAGCGTTTTGAGTACCTTTTAAACTATTAAAAAAAACTAACAAATTGACAATAGAGCGAGTGAGTCCTTCATTAGTATCATTTAGAAGATCACTGACCAAGTCACCCCTTTGGTCTGTGATGAAGAAGATGGAGAGATAACATCACGGAAGCAGCACACATAACGTAGAGCAGACTGGTACAAAACCGGACAACATGGCAAATCAAATTTGGACATAGGCCACGTCCAAATTTGGGTTCCCATACAAATATGTTTATTTAATAAATTAAAAAAAAAAACAGTATAGTCAAGACAAGATTAGTTTTTACTTATTATTAAATCCACTACATGTGTTTTTAAGTTATTGGGAATAATAAAGTTTCATTTATTTCTTTTAATCAATAAATGAAGTATTGATTGCATTTAAATTTGATGCAAAACATGGAGCAAAGCCTCTGGTTCCCTAACTAGTCGAAAAACTGTGTTGCAGAAACCAGCGTCTACTCACAATAACTGTGATCTTTGTGCCAATTATACTGAAATATTAAAGATTTAGCTACAAACTTAAATAAATTAACACAAATCAAATCATATCATATCATAATCTTTTATTTGCACAAAAACTTACATTTACTTAATGCTAGGTAAAACGTAAATGATGAATAATCATCTCAATACCAAAATAAAATGAGTACAAGGGTAATTAATAATAAGTCTAAAGAAACAATACTCTAAACCATCTGTCATGCAACGCATCAAACAAGACATTATATTTAGGATTTTCCTAATCTTTCAAAACTATGTATAGACTTCACATTGTTTAAGTGCGAGACGTGTCATCGTTGAGGACACCAACGACTCATTTTATCCCTGACGAAGTTCAACGAATGTGAACGAAACTATAGTTGGATCTTTCCAACAATCAGGTACGCGTGAAAACCCGTCTCCCTAAACAATATAAATCAAACACGCATTAGTTTTCTAAATCAAATATGTATATATAGACTTCATTAAGCTTTAAAACAAATTTTAATTGATACCTTAGGAAACAGCACAGCCAGCCCGTTAGCCTTCGCGATGTCGTTAGGCGGTGAATAGAACCCTGGTATCGGCAGCCCAGCAGGCGGCAGATACTCGTTCTCGTCTTCATCAGAACTGGACTCTTCCACCATCTCGTCAGGCAGTTCCTAAACATCGTTACTTGTTTGTAACGCATTGAAAGTAAGAATAATACCATGATGAGAAGGATTTGATTATGCATACCTATAAACCAATAGCATCCCACTTCTGGGCACGGGTCTCCTCTAGGGGGTGTAAGTCATAATCAACCACCAAATTGCGGTTTGGAGACTTGATTTCTCTTCGAAAGCTATTAACCTTTTCCGACAAGCAAGTTTTGGCACGACGTTTTATTTCATCGTTTAAGCAAGTGCATATGCATGCTTACAAGTAACTCCTGGAGGCCTGTCATCTCAGCTACCGTAGATATATTCATGCTATATTACGGTAATCATAACTACAATTAAATAGCAAAAGGTAGAAAAGAACTATATCTTATTGTAAGGAGAAGTTGGTGGTCTATAACTGTCTTACGTTACGGACGTTAGGCGCTTTGATTATTTTTTTTTATGTCTAGATAGACATTAATATTTTCGAATTCGTAGAAAACAAATGTAAAAGGTTCACCTATTTGTTTTATTGAAGCGCGTCGAATCATCTATAGAAAAAAATATTGATAAATAAAAATCGTTAGGTTGGGCGTTAAAAAATAAAATAAAATCTTTGGGGCATCCAAATTACCTGCGGAATTTCAATACCGATTTCTTCATCATCAGGTTCCTCCTCAAGTTTCTTTAACTCCTGAAGTTTCTGGAAAGATATTTGTCATATACGATTATAATATATTTTATACTACAATGGTATATATTTTATCTTTCTGCTATATTTTTTGCATTTAATTCGAATTATTTTTATCACAAAATAATCAATTGTAATAGTAATCCTTGTAAATGACTGTAGAGACTAAACAAATATTTATTTTACTCAAATATAGGGACAGAACTGAACGCTGAAACACGGACCCTGCCTAGTTCGGCAACAGATACTCAAATTATTGTGAAAATAAAAACTAGCCTTAATTATGTCTTATGTATTTGTATCAAATTTTTTATGGAATAAATGAATTTTATTATTATTTTAGTATCCATTTTATTTCTTAAATTTAATTTTTTTTACAATATGAATATAAAACAATAAATATTATAAAAAAACCTAAACCTAGAGTGCCGCCAGCAACGGGGTAGGACCCAAGCTACCAATGGTAGGGACTACAGAGAGAGGAACCTCCTAACAATACGTGCTGTATCGAGGAGCACAGCCCTCTGTACCTGCCCTTTGTTCCAACCATCTAGCGAGAGCCTCTTAAGATGTATTAAATATTTTATTATTATTATTATTAAATTTTTTTTGCCGTGTCCAGCTGTGGGACGCTATGGGTTTATGTATTTTACATCAATCAATTATCTGTATCTGTATCTGATCTATCCGAAAAGCGATCACTTTAGGCCTTGATTACATGTATAAATAATCAAGGCGTTAGATTATGATAAATCATATTTTTTCGTTACGAGGAACTTCTTACACTAGAAACATAGTAAAAATTGGTCGTTGTGATGAGAACAGTGATCTCCCTCAACCTAAAAATTTTGCTATTGGACCAACCCGATCAAAACCCGAATACAAAATCAAAAATATCATACGTGTTGCCGACGACTGATTAACGTTTTTTTTTAATGAAACAGCTAGTTTTTTTCTCGAATTCTACTAACAATCTAAAAAAGAAAAATTGTATTTTGAATTCTACTAACAATGCAATAAAGAAAGAAAGTGTATTTATTTCTTACTCCAGATTTCAGTAACTCCATCTTGCGGTTTTCTTTATTAACTTTCTTAGCCTCTATCGCGTCTTGTATAGCCTGTACAGCTAATCTCTGCATTTCCGAGAGACGTCTCTTTCTTTGCTCTATTTCTTCTCCCTAAATTACAGTTAGTTAAATAAGTGGAATTTGTATAATTAAGGATTGTAATTTTTTATAATTTGTATAATTATCTGATTATTTGACCGGATTGCCGGATTTTATCTGGCTCAAAGTATCAGAATTGCCATTCAGCGTGGTAATGCGGCTAACATGCTGGGCACGCATTACCACGCCGCATGAGCATTTGGATTATCTGTAGATCTGAAATGGTCTATAGGTAATCTTTCTGCTATATTGTTTGTTGTTGTTGTAGTGAGTCATTTTGTATTTGGTAATAAAGTATTTTATAAGTTTTTATATTTTTAAGTAGCGATGATGGTGTAGTGGATAGTGTGGTCGATTGTTGAGCAAAAGGTACGAGGTTCGATCCCACGAAACATGCACATAGAGCCTGAGGTATTGGTGAAGGAAAACATCGTGAGGAAACCATAGCATGGTGGTAGGGCATTTCCTATCGCTCCCCTGGCTAGCTAGCCAGGGTGGTAGCTACCACCCTCACGTTGTAAAATCTGATGCCTAGCACCTTACGGTGTGTTCTGGCAGCCTTCCTTGAGAGCCAGTGTATTCCAGACTAGGCATGCTGTATCGCTGACTTCCGCGGTCGTGCGAACTTGTGGTCAAATGCCTAGCTGTGTAGAATAAAAAAAATTAGTGTCACCAAACCCTGTGAATTCTTAAAATTTTCCAAAGACGTAAATGCTAATTTAGTCGCGAATTTATTCCAGTAGATAAAGATGGTAAAAGTCACTAGTGGATTAGCAGGAAATGCAATGCGTATACTTTTTTTATGCGAACTAGTCAATGAACTTTTTATTTCATTAAAGCCACATTCTAGGTGTTCAAGTCTCGAATTAATCGGATTTTTCTAAGCAGCCGTGTCTCATCTAGAGCGGCATGCGGCATCATCGTTTTATCACAGGAGTAAGAAAACACAAAGCTATTGAGTATTGCTATAAAGGGTCACTGGTAATCAGCTAGCATCCTCTTAATAGGTATTCAAAAATTCGAAAGGAAAAAAATATGTTCCATACAATTGGCCGCTCGTCAAATTGTTTGTTATATGGTACTTAAACCAATTTTTTTGGCGAATCATAAAAAGTTCTCGACCAAACTTATTGCTGACGGATATGAAACGGGTGGCTGTTAGTTGATTACCAATGAGCCTGTGTATGAAAATGTCTCAAGTCAATATCACTACTTGATATCTAGTCGAATTTTAAAAACAAACAATTATAATACCTATACATAATTTTATAAGAAATTTGCTGTCAGGCATTGCGAGGGGAATACCCGTCGCTCTACCTATGACCTAGGTAAGCAAAAACAAGTGAATTTGAAACCCAGACTAGATATCAGTGCAGATTGCTGAGTCAAACCAGTTTCTAGGAAGGTAAGAAACACTCGTAGAATGTAATGATATGAAAATTATTGTTAAAGTCTACTTGTTACATCAGTTAAGCCAAAAACATATTAATAAGTACCTATGTTTTACCGACTTCTCAAAAAGGTAGATACCTAGTTAATTTGACTGCATTTTTTCAATGTTTGTTTTCTGACATCTAAAAGATGACTCAACTAATAAGTACGATTTTACCAAGTAGGCATTAACTGATTTACCAAGTAGGCATTAACTGATTTAACCCAGCAATTCTTACTCTACGTCTAAGTTTATCTTCTCGTCTCTTCTTCCGCAGTTCTTGGCGGGTGGGGCTGATCGTCATGTACAAATCGAATGCCGTCTTTCTGGGGCTCTGCTGGTCTGGTGGCTTGCTGTCGTCGTATTCTGGCAGATCTTCGTAAAGAATTTTGCGGACAAGAGCTGAAAAAAACAGTAAGATGATTTTAAAGGAATATCTAGTATTTTCCCACTCTGTTTTTATGTCAGCGTGAGAAAATGAAGAAACGTGAAAAATTTTCTTTCAAGCGCTCGCTCGAAAAAAGAATTAGCAGGTCATGTTAAAGAGTAAACAACTCCTGAGGATGCCTTGTGCTAAGGTGAAAAACGTGTCGAGGAAGTCAGATACTGAGAAAAATAGAAATAATTAGGTGAATTGTGGAGGTGGGGAGGAACCACACCGAAAAAACAATGTTTTTATTTTATTTTTTACGCTGATATCAATGCCAAGCGGGAAAACACTACGAGTAGATATTATTTTTACAACTTCTTATTATAAATAGATTTCCGCGAAGAAACGCCTTTCTCCATCGGTTATCTGAAAATAAACGTTTAACAATAGTAATGTTAAGGCTAAGTTAGGTTGATCTAGCCGATGTATCTAATAAGTAAGTAAGTAAGTACCTGTGCTTAAACCACCGTTATAAAAGAGAAGACCAATTTTTTTTTCATCTCGGCTTATTACATATTATTATAAGCTTCGAAACGCTGACGTAGCAGTCCCAGGTTGCATTCCCAGTCAGGAATTATGTTACAACGAAAAAATATAAAATAAAACCATTTTTCCCGTGGGATGACTCATCGGTACATGTTCTGAATGAAAAAAAATTAACCAGTTCAAATCGAATTAAATTATATATGCTTACGAAATTTATCTGTCGCTTTTAAGCGATAAGGTCGCTTTATGTGGCTGTTTTCTGCTGTAAGTACTTATTCTGTTAGTAATATATTAGTGGTGACATTAAGGATTTACTAACAGACAAAATGCTTATCAGTATCAAGCAGACGAAAGCAGATGGCCAGCGCCTCTCCTTCTAGAAGCTTCTGCAGCGAGGCTTCGTTAAGAGGAGCGTCACCATTATACAACACATCACGTGCTAACTCTTCTGTCAGCTGAATTACTTCTCGACCCACCATTATGATATCTGTTGATAATTGAATATCTGCATTTTTACCCGACTGCGAAAGAAGGAGGTTTATATTTTTCGAATGTATGTATATATGTATGTAAATTTCTTTGGCACGCCCTAGAGCCTAAACGGTTTGTCGTATTTTTATGTAAGTGGTGTCAATAGATTCGTCTTAGTCGTGAGAGTAACACTAGGTGCATCAAATGTAAAAAAAAGAAATTAAGGATGAGACAGGTTTAAAGATATAGCAGCCGAGTTTTTTCTAACTCGCTTCTAACGACTTGTTTGAAGTTGAAAGCTTTGTCGCAGATCAACCATATCTCTTTGTAAACCACAACAAAATAGTGAAATAAAAACGATTAACAGGATCAGTTCGCAGAATTAGATCTTATAAGATCTAGTTCTGCCAACTAATTAAGTTGGTATACTCCACTTATTTAACCTGATTAATATAAACTAGGTGAACCAAGTGGAAATTAAAGTGTCCTCAATTCGCCTTATTTATTTATTTATTTATTGTGACAATAACGAAAGAAATCAATAACAATTATCACACGAAATCATAATTATTTACAAAATAATCATCATCTTCATTATCGCCTTGGACTTATCCCACCTGGGTGTAGAAATTCGACAAGGTGATACATTTTTTTCAGTTATTTCGATTTACCACCAAACTACTAGACCGATTTTGATACAATTTAAATGGGACCATTTTGGATACATCTACCCATAATAACCCTAACAAACATTTTTTTTTTAAATAACTTTGAAATCGTTTGAGCTTTCTCCGAGAAATCAAGTAACCAAGATAAAAAATACAGTCAAATTGAGTAAGTCCTTTTAGAAAGTAGATTAGATGAAGATATATCAACGCTTTGTTTCAGCCGACACACAAAACATAAACATATAGGAACATATAATTTGCCACAAGTGGCGGCCTTATCGCAAAAAAATAGAAGTAGGTAGGTAAAACTATACTAAGCTGTTAGCGTCCCATCGTTCATAGAGGTCAGGGTGTGCGTGGAGACAATGTGGCCAGAAGAGAACGAAGTTGAGGATCTGAAGGTGAGGCACCATTAGCTCGGCGCGGTGACGCTTTCTGTTCGCTTGTCGGAGGCTGCACTTCGCAGCTCTTAGGGAAGACTCCACGGCTGTCACTTCGGCGCGTTTGGTTATCCAATCCTAAAAAAATACTTACCTATAACATTACATAGTAGTACCGTAAGAAACTCTAGTCTTGGAGTTTTTTTTTAATAAAACTTGAGCTTGAGTCTTATAAATAATAGATACTTAGAGCTCAAGTCCCTCAGTTTTAAAGTCTTTAATAAAAAGTCTTAAGTCTTGCCAAAAAGAACTCATGACTGAGTCAAAGAAATGAATCCATAGCTGTAGTTTGAAGTAGGTAAATACGAGTAAAATAGCAATTTAGACTCATAGTAAACATAGCTTTGCTGTTGTTTTAATTTATTTATTATAAGTAGACGGTATTATTGTGTGCTTATTATTTTATTTAGATTTTTTTAACTCGCATTTTTGATTCAGCAAATCGTCAGTCTTCAGGTTTCTCGTTTTGAAAATCTACTCAAGGCTCGAAATGAAGACTAAAAGACTTGAGTTTTTTACACCCTAATTAAATAGGTGGATACAAAACGAATAACGCCGGT
This sequence comes from Ligdia adustata, assembly GCA_947049295.1. Taxonomy (NCBI): domain Eukaryota; kingdom Metazoa; phylum Arthropoda; class Insecta; order Lepidoptera; family Geometridae; genus Ligdia; species Ligdia adustata. The sequence goes on along the minus strand of OX346229.1, from coordinate 2,227,954 downwards.
ATATTCCGTACCTAATTTTTATTACGAAGAGACCCTTAGGACCCGATCGGAAATGTTTTCAAAGGGTTTAAAATTAAAGGGACCCAAGTTTGTTATTAGAATTGATTCAGGATTACGATATCACTGTGTCATTAGGTCAGATTTGGTTAGAATAAAGAAAGAAGCAAATGCAATTGTAATTCTGAAACCATTTAAATAACAGGCTTGGGCCTCAGGTTGAGTGACCAACCATTTCGTCTGGAGTTGGCTCGTTTAATTCATAAAATGGTCTTTCGAACGTAACTCCTTTGCATTCGTTCTGCCAAAGCACCAACTCTTTTTTCGCGACCTCGGCTAATTTCAAGTTGTTTACGCCACGAAACACTCTAGTTACTTTCCTTTTCTGAAATTAATATTTTTGATATTAACACTTGATTATTTCATAATATTCTTGCTATTTGCAAAATTCTTGATGAATGATAATTATAATTCTATTTTATTTTTAACTCAGTATGCTGTAAAGCGACATCTAGCACAAATAAGAGCTACCACTAAAACTAAGTTTTTATTCACTTGCGGAGTTTTTTGTAGCTGATTGCATAGATGGCGCTAAATCAGCAATGATGGAATTACCATTACTAAAAAACTTCCATTTAAACAAGGTTACTGCTTATAACAAAAATACTTACGAAGATAAACATGTAGACAGGTTCACTTTGATTTCTGAAACGTTCCAGTGCGTCAATTTCATCAGCAGGCACCTTGAATATTGTTTTATTATAAAGACAATTAAAACACCAATTTTACACCATTATAATAAAAGCCTGTTAGCACAACATTTAAGGTTTAATGCGGTGTAAAATTTTACTAAGGTAGGGTGAAAATATTAAACCTTTAAAAGAATCATTTTTCCATCGCTCCAGTCAAGTTTGAGTGTAGTGAACAATCTATCTAAAGCGGTGCAATGTCCAGCAAAATAGGAAAATATTTCTGCACCTGTTAGACAAAAATATACTTTTCTACCATAAACTATTAGGCACAGAATCCATAAACAAAGAATTTATCTGTTACAAGTCAGACCAATTTAAATATTATATCCTAGGGGAAATCGAGGTTTCAGAGTCTCATTTGGAACGAAGTATTTATGATGACAACTTGAATATTGTTTGAATTATCGTCATGAAACTTTCTAAGCATACAGCAATTACAGCACAGCTGTTTGACCTAAGCCAGTAGAATTACATTTTGTAGGTCTTATTCTTGTTATAAAATGTATTAAAATCATAAAGGTACCTGTCAAAATTTAAGTAATTTTGTAAAAAACACACTTACATATGAGAGTATTTTCATTCTGCCGCAACACACGTTCAAACTCAGTTTCATTGTGGATTTGATCAAATATTTCTATTTTACGTCTTGCTGCCATAATTTATTGAGCTAACAATCAGCCATGATAAAATCTACGTGGCCATGATGCAGGCATGGCCTCGGTAAATTACTTATTTATCAACTTTAGCAATTACGAGAAACATCACGGCTGCTCATTACACTGCCAGGCAGCGCCACCGTTGGCTTGTCATTTTGAGATTATATTGTTGTTAAATTAAAAGTTGAATATGCTTTGTACTGTTTTTGTTACCCCATGTTGCTTGGCAAAGGGTTCGCCTTATTTATTTCATTTATCTATTAGGTACAAGCAGTTTTTTGTCGAACTTGTCGAGAAAATTTTACTAGCAAGTTGGGGATTTGATTGATTCGGATTTCATTCGGTAGCAACCTTAGCCATTTTTACCCCCAATGGTAGTATAATTAAATTTTATTGCGCTTCATAACATAACCCAATATGTTTGTAAGCTAGTGCTTGGCGCAAAAGAAAAGAAGCCTAAGCTTTGTCCGAGCAAAGTGAAGTTCTCCGTACCTATTCTTAATAGCTCTTGAATGCAAAGAGAGCTACTCAACAATGGTTCATGCAAATCATAACTCCGGAATTCCAAGGCAATAGAGTCAAATAGTTTACCCCTTGGGCAAATTCGTTTTACAAGTACCTATTAGCTAAGATACTATTTCAAGTCTGAGTCACTTGGAGTAGCATGATACATAGCTGAAGTTTAAAGCGTCTGACACGCTCTTGTGCTTGTGGCCTCCGAAATCTCTTGCCCAAATTATTAAAAGACGTTAATAACGCTTTAGCACCAGCGTACTTTATAAGCTGTAAGTACCATATCCTCATGATCATGCTCAACATGCCATTATTGGCTAAGTTCGAGGGCTCATATCATTATCTATACCTACTACAGCATTAGTTCAAGTTTCGACATACTCGTACTGTTTTTAAAATCGATAAAAACGATATGTATTACCGATAAATGTTTGTTGCATGGGTTGTTCCTCAATTATTTACTTTGATTTATTTTTCTGATTTTTTAAATGAATATTCAACTGAATATTCTGTGAATATTTCAAGAATCTACCTGTTGTTGTTATTAATATTGAAAAAAAAACACAATAAATGTCTAGCTAGTTCATGACATACATACAGCCTTTTGACATACAGACGGATAGCGAAGTCTTAATAACAGGGTCCTGTCTTTACCTTTTGGATACGGAACCCTAAAAAACTTGCTGTAGTGCTAGAAATTAATATTTTTATGTTATTTAAAAGATTAAAAGTTAATTATTAACGGCAATTTGTTGGAATAAAATATCAGTAACGTGTTTTTTTTTCCAATGTAAAATTTTTTATACGGAAATTTTACAACTTTTGCTGGCAAGACTTACGGCGGCCATATTGAATTTTTTAGTGATTCGGAAATTATCGTCTGCAATGGAGTCTAATTTTTGCATTTCAAAATCTATCATTTTCTTTGGGAAATCGCCAAAATTATGTCATTTGCCTATCGTTTCTCAGTCAGATCGCGTGCATTGCAGAAAAAGCTCGATCGTTTGACAATATTCGCCTGAACGTTATTGTTGTTGTTTTCTCCGACGACTCCGGAGACATCTTGTGATAAAAGCCATTCTTGCGGCGAGTTGATCGCTGTCTGATTTTGTGTTCACGTGAAACGTTAACAAAATTAGATTGGTGCTATTTAGAAGTTCATAAACATGGAGGTGTCGTGGGGTAAGCTTTGTTTTTATAAACAAAAATTAAATTGACTGCAAAAATAGAAATGCGATGTCATTCCGGGATTCTTTGCAGACGCAGACAATTTTGAGCCGAAACTCCCGACCACGTTGACTAGTTCTAATAGATGGGAAGGTGAAGACGAGGAAGACACAGTCAAGGTAACGTGCGCATTGCCAAAGTATTTTATTTGTCATATTAAATTGCTTCGAAGTCCGGTTCCTTCGTAATTTACGTACCTAACCTCAATGTCGTGGCAAAGTGTTGACGTCAGTGGTTTTTGCAGGAAAGCTGGGAAGACGAGGAAGAAGAAAAAAAAGATGAGGAGAAAACTGAAGTTGCGCCGCCCCCTCCCAAGCCTAAAAAGAAAATTAATGACAAAATTGCCGAAAAGGAGGTGAGCTACTTATTTCTTAACACTTGCACCAGCTTTGAATCATTGTAGACCTTAAACCAGTTATTTATCTACGTTATTGTAATTCTTACACATACATGCATGGCTGATATGTTCAAGTTGGCAAGTTATATATTTCACAGCTGGAAATCCTTGAAAGTCGTTGCTAAACAGCTGTTCTATTTTAAATGTCAGATTAATTTGATCTTACTGGTTATTGAATTTGAGATAGTATTTAGCTTTTTGTGTAGTTGTTAGTAGTTACATAAAGTGAGAGTGTAGAATTAAATGTCCTTTGAAACTGATGATGACATCATCTTTATTAATGGCCTAGGCCTAACTGAACCTAGGATTAAAATTAATAATGTGATATGGAAAACAAGTAGTTAGAAGCGACTTAAAAAAACCCACTGTATCTTCTGTACTGCTGAATGGAACAAGTATGAAAACTGTCTGCAGAAATAAACAAATGTAGTGATGAAACCTCGCACATCTAAAGTGGTCTACTTGTTAAAGCTGTGGAGGGTCAAAAGGAGTTAAGAACATATGACATACAAAATAAAAAGCAGCAAATAGAGCAGTTAGGTAAACAAATACATATACTTTCATCTTCTTATTATTATTCCTCTCCTATCGGAGGTTGGAGGGCATCAGGGCAATTCTAACTTTCGAGGCTGCCGCTCCAAAGAGCGATGTAGTACTACAGCCGAACCACTCCCGCAGATTCTTTAGCCAAGAGTGTCTCCTCCGGCTGGCACTTCTATTTCCTGCAATCTTCCCTTGATGATGAGCTGGAGCAATTTGTATTTGTTATTTCTCATGACGTGACTGAAATAAGAAAGCTTTGTAAAACCCATACAATTGTATAATTTATAACTAAGAAGCTTAACAAATCCTGCATTTGTTTTATCAAGTAATTTGTAGTTAGCTGTTATTTTGTATGTTTTATGGCCTATGTTACTTGATGTTACCACTCTATGGTAATACACTACCAATGCTTTGTTTTACCTGTATTTTTGGTGTGCAGCAGTGCTATTTGTAGTAAAAAAGAGATGTTTCAAAAATGTGGAGCTGTTCCATAGTTCCACTACAATTAACAGAATTTAGATATTTTTGTAGACAGTGAATGAGGTGACTGATGCATTTTTCATTAATACACAATAATCACATCTTTAGGCATTTTTTGGTAGCCATACAATGTCCTGGCCGAAAATGAAACAATTCCTTTGTCTGTATCGGCAGGTGGTCTAGGCTTTACTGCCTGCATCCTGCAGGTTGACTAATTTAAGTAATGCTATTAAAATCTCATCAAACCGCACTTTTTATTTGCAGCGGTTAGAGCGCGAGAAGGCCGAGCGGCTAGCGGCGGAGAAGGCGGAGGCTGAGATGACTCCCGAGCAACGCCTCGCTGAGAAGTTACGACGACAGAAGTTGCAAGAGGAATCAGATTTGCTGCTCGCTATGGAAACCTTTGGTAATTTATTACTTCTACTTACTTCATGTTGTGCTTTGGTAATATTTAGTTCTACTGGTTAGCTGGGGCTATATTAAAAAAGAAATACTTTAAAAAACTAACTATTTGTCAAATATTCTGTCTATGCATACTTCTGTGTTATAAGACTTTAATATGCAGTCAAGTTAACTTGTTAATTTGTTTTATAAGTACACTTAAAAACATAAGTTTAATAAAACTATATCTAAAAAAACCAAAAAGGTTTGTGAAGATATAGAATTGCTTAACCATAAATACAACACATTGTACATGCTACTTATAATTTATACATTAAACAGAATGGGTAATAAACATTTACTTTAGAAAGAAGGTAAAGTGAAGTTATTAGTTATTTAGGTTTTTTTGGTTTTTCATGGGGCCATGGACACCAGCGCCACTCTCAACCCCTCTTCCATCAGTACCTTTATACTAAGCTCCTCATATCAGCTGTACACATGCTAAGTTTTCCCGCGTTTTACTTACTTAGATGCAAACATACAAAAGACTGCAAATACATGGATTATCAAAAAATCATAACTGTCAGAACCAACTGACAGTTATCATTGTTATAATCATGATGTTTGTGTTTACATAGTTATTGTAAAAGTTATACCTGTGTCTAATAGACGGAGAGCAGTGTATTATTTATTGATAATAGATCTTTTTAGTACAATGAAACCATACAATAGTAGAAGTACAAAATACAAAATGTTTTATTGTTTTAAAATACCTAATACATAATATGATTGAAGCCCTGCCTGCTACTTTAGCAAATAGCTGTGTTGCAGCACTCAGTTTCTTCCCGGTAAAACAGATCATTTTACATAATCATAATTTAAATTTTTAGCATATTAGTTACTTAGCAAATATATATATATATATATATATATATATATATATATATATATATATATATATATATAACAATATGTTCTTTACAAAAACAATTTGCTTAATGCAAGATTGATTATTATGATACATGTGCCTGTGTGTAAGAGTGTGTGAGGATGAGTGTGTTCAATGTATTATAATGTGTTAGTGTAGTTTAAATTACCAAGGCAAAATAATTATAGTGTATAGAAAAATGGTTTTAAAATAATTAATTATATATATTACATACCTTACTTAATTTACATATAGAGTATGCATAAGAAGTTGTTCTAAGGAATCATAATCAAACAGTTTGAGCCATTCAAAAATATGTTTTTTAAATTCTTTTGTTCGAAGTTGTTTTACTTTGGTTTACATGTTAGTGCCTCCAAGCAAGAGCACAATTATAAGGAGGGATCGGACATCTGTCTAATCTTTTGTTGGTCGGGGGCAGCTTAGGTACTGTTTCTTTGTGGTACCTCCTTAAACACTGGTAGATAAACATTTTTCTAACAGAGAGGACATCACATTTTTTATATAAATTCGAAGTAGGAAATCTGAATGGAAGTGACATCATAACTTTAAAGTGATCTAGTACATGTGTCATTTTTCTAAGTAGTATTTTGTAGACTTCACTTTGATTTGTTTCATACAGTTACTTATTGGTCATATTTATTATACTATTGGGTACCTTTGGTCCAGGTATGATTCTCAGGGTAGGTGGTTCGAATAATTAATTGTAACTTGTATTAAGATTTAATGCTTGTAATTTGAATAATGGTTTATATATAAATAATACATTATAGATATAGTTAATAAATTAATTTATATTTAATATTTTTCCAGTCAACAAGTTTTGTAACCATAGTATATCTGTCTTGTTCAGGAATCAATGCGGACAGCGTGGGCAAGCTGGACAGCTTCAACCCCACCACCAAGGCAGAGTTTACCGAGTTTGGTGAACTGCTGTGCAAAAAGATCAACATGTACAAGAACCGGGAGGAATTCCCCGGATTCGTGGATGATCTAGTCAGGGATATTGTTGTACAAAGTAAGTGTATTTAATTTTACACATAAGTAATGACAAATAATGCTTATTGGTTCTATGTTTTAAAAGAGTAACTCACTTTATTATAGGGTGAGAGGGTGTACTAAGAAAGTTTTTAAGAATTTCAACTCCTAAATAAATCATAATTATAAGATTCTTTACATTCCATTATATGTCGAATACAATGCTGTAGGTGACAGAGTTACATATTTCGACATAAACAAAAAAAACTATTATTGACATTGAACAATTTATAAAAAGAACCTAAAAACTAACTAAACTAAATACAATACATTATATTTAGATTTGCCAATACAAGAATAGATTTATTACACAAAACCCGGGATGTGAGTGCGGTATCGCCGCCATATCTAATAAGATGTGATGAGTGCTCTGTTGTCATATATACAGCTTCTAACAACAAATACAAAACAAACTAGCACAAAAAAGGCTATCTTATCGCTAAAAGAGGGATCTCTTCCAGACAAACTTTAAAATAATGGAAAATTGAATTCAAATTAGCATAGGCATTGATCCGAAACGCTAGTAGTAAATAATAGAAAAATTATAAATTCCTACGATGCTCTAATTAAAATTTATGCTCGATTCCAGTGGCCTCCGGCGACATAAAGAGGATAAAGATGACAGTAGACAACCTCTACATCGAGAAGCAGAAGGCGGAGAAGAACGACAAGGGCAAGAAGTCCACCAAAGCCAAGGGCAAGGCCAAGTTAAAAGTAGAGGGTGATCAAGTGAGTATTTGCTTACTAATTATATATAATTATCCTTTTTAAACGACATTGAAAAAGGAGAAAATTTGTCTATGTTTTTTTAACCACCTTCAAAAGGGGAAAGTACTCAATTCATTCAAATCTTATTTAGGTTGGCTTTGTAAATTTAATTTTTGGGTTTTGAAGTGAAGTGCTGCTTTTTATTAAAGGGACGAATGTTGTTTGTTCCAGTTGATTCCATATTAAGATATTTTAGAACATGAAATAACAGTAGGTGTATTTTATTAAAACACAAGAAAAAGAAAATAAAATACATTTACTGTTAGAAAGCTAATCTAAATAAATCAATATAATAATAAACCCCCAGTAGAAGGGAAAGATCAAGGAATGCTGGCAGCATTGCCATGTTGAATGGCAATGCTAAATTTTTTACCAAATAAAGAGCCAGCATTCTGGTCACATGTTGCTTCCACTAGACGTTATGATATTTCTAGAAATAATTTTCAAGGTCTCCATGTCCCCAATGTTTCAACTGCAAACGGCACGTATTTGAAACCTCTGTCAAGGTTTTTATATCTGCGCCGCTTCATAAGTTCTGCTTTTTGTATTATTGGCCCAAATAAAAAAATAAAACTTTTCGAAGTAGGTTAAAACATATTTTTTTTGCTATCATGAGTAATTAGTATTGCTTGTCTGTACGAGTAACAAGAAACGAGAACTTGGTACCCATGATGTACAACCATTTACTCAATTCTTCTCATTGCACTAACACATTATCTTTTTGCTCAAGAGATATGTATAACTTGCGCAAGCTACTCGTATCATATATTTCATCATATTCACGCGCTTATCTCAACTGTCATTTGATAACTTTATTCTTATTTAGTTAGTTGACTAACACGTACGTTTATCAGTAGATAATTCACAATCACGTGACAATTGATAGAATCAGTTGGTTAAGTTTTGTTTGTAAACATTAAAATACTATTTTAAAACGTACTTTAAACTATCATTTTGCTATGTAGTGTCGTGTTCCGTGCCTCAGGGTGTAGTTTGGTTGTTTTTTACCCTGCCCATAGGTATCAAATGCGTTGGTAGAATATTTACACTGACAGCAACTCAACCTGACTTCACGGGAAAATAGCCTTCATTGCTATAGCCATGTATTGTCTGACTGTCAGATATACGTCAGTGTTTAACGAGCTATTTTGATCGTTAAATAGTTACACCTAACGGACGCTCCGAACGCGTCATAGTGTTAATGTAAATACCCTTCAACAAAACTAAAACAAAATACTAGAGATGTAATTTCAAAATTGGTTGTCAGACACGGGTTAGACAAAGGTTTTGTGGTTGCATTCACTTGAACGGGCTGGTGATATCTTAACAAGTGATAGTCTCGGATTTGTATGCAGAAATGAACCGGAACATATGCTCAATATACATGTCTAAATGTTTAGAAAGAAGGAAAGAAATTTATTTGTACCAAATAACTACTTGTAATAACAGAGACTTCAACACGAGACTTTTTTCTTTTTCTCAATGGTAAGAATTGTGTTGGCCGGCATAATAATAGGTTAATGCTACTATATTTTATACTCGTAAGTGCCTTTATGCGCATTTATAGAGACGACGGCATTGAGTCCAAACAAATCCCCAACTTTTTTTTAATTTGTTTGATGCTGTAGATTATTTTTTATATGCTATACACACTAACTTCTCTTCCGGCACAGAAAGTTGAATTTGCCAGAATGTTGAATTCTTATAAGGTTGAAAACATCAAAATGTTGAATCCTAAATGGTTGAAATGGCAAAATGTTGGATTTTTATTTTGCTGAACTGTCAAAAACTTCTGGGCTTGTAAGCTAACTTCGGTATAAAATTAAAAAAAGTCCAAATCCAAAAGGTTGCCTGGATTTAAGCGCTTATAGCTATATGGCTGCCACTTGTGATACTAGATCTATTTTTTAGATGAATTCCAAAAAAGACGAGGTTCCATATTCGTCTGTATGTTTTTTTGTGTATAATCATTAATATTTTCGCCAATTGTGAACTGATGAAATAATAACTTTTTTAGTTATATTTGTGGTTTTTTAGTAATTATACTCCTGGGAGAAAGGTCTATATAATAATAATGTATTTTTGTATGTCTGCTCGTACAATAAATAGGTCATCAATAAGTCAATCACCATTACCAACCTTTTAATTAACCAATTTTCCATTTATTTTTCAGAATCATCTCACGAACTACGATACTTATGGCAATTTTGACGATGAATTTGATGACTTCATGTAAACTATACAAAACCCCCGCATTCGTGGTGTTTACTCCGGGCTCATATTGCCTTAGTAGTAAGGTTTATTTTAGTTTAGCAACTTTCGTATTTGTTAGAGAAAATTGTCGGTAGGGATGTGCTAACACGAAAGAAAATCTATAGAAGTAAAGAAAATGTGTCTACGAAGATAAATTTATTTTGTTGATTTTCCAATTCTGATTTCATGATTGATCTTGTTTTCGCTTTGTACATCAGTTTATAAAAAGTAGGTATGTTGAAAATGTTGAAAACCTATGTAAAAGAAACCAAAAAGATTTCATTTTATTCTATACTAGCATTTGCCCGCGTTGTGTTTATTTTCCCTGAAAATATAAACGGTGGACGAATCATTATACCGTTCTACGGACCTCGAATGGTTATATCTGCAAAAAATCAAGATTTATCTGTTTCTAAGGATAACAAGGAAAAACAAACCTACGATACGTCTACGATTGTTTCATCAATAAGTTTCCGTGAACTTAAAAAGCTATATGACTAAGGTATGTTGCGCGCGGTGTAACACTTTTGTATGGGTGATTGTATGAAAAGTATGGATTTGAATAATTAATCTGTTGAGATTTTATCTGGCCAACAGTAATTAGTCACCTTCTTTGTATGTATTCGATAGTGTTCATATATACAGTTTTTTTTTAGTAAAAAATAACGAGGTTTTATAAGTACCACATTGTTATATTATTTCTTCCATTTTTCACATCTTTGCCAGATATTATTGTGTTGTATAAATTTCATTTGTTTTGTTTTTTTTTTTCGTTACATTGTACGAGATTTATTAAGGAAATGAAAATTAATAGTAAAACATCCACGTTGAAAGGTAATGTCTTTCTATATTAGATTAACTTATTTTAGGTCGTATATGAGTTTTGTTTTTCGCTTCGTCGTTTTCAAACCAAGTGTTGGAATCGCGTAGAGTTAACGATGAAAGAAGTTAAACAATAAAGGTTAGCAATGAAATTTCGTCTTCTAGCAAAGCAAAATTGCGTTCGCTTGTTTCACTTAATTCATGGCTAACTAACTATACGAGATACCACTCTAGGCTTATTTGTGTAATATCTAAGATGAATTTGACTACATCTGCTCACGAATTTTATAGAAAAGTGTAGAGTACTTATCACAATTTATTTATTAAATTTTATCCTTAGATATTAAGGGAGACTGGTGTGTCGAAATTTATCTTAGATTTAAAAGAATTTCTTCTATTAAGGCCGTTTTTAAATCGAATATCTTCATTTTTAATTGCACATAATAATTCCAACTATATGCCACCTGATACTAATTAACTTGTTTAAATCCTTCACCTAACAAGTTTTAATAATGAAACACGAGTTGTCGATGTATATTTTGGTGAGTGTCCGCAATGCCATGTATGTATAGCATATTATATACTATTTTACACTATGTATAAAACATTCACATAACGGTTATGGTCCGATGTTACGTTATATGGATAATAAATTTTTTATTGTGATAATTTAGTGTTTTTTACTTTTTATCATATTACCTAAAAAATCGTCATTTTTACCCGACTGCAAAAGAAGTAGGGTTAGGTTTTTCGAGTGCATGTATGTATGCATGTGCTTTGAGACACTCTAGAGCCTCAACGGCTTTTTATGTGAGTGGTGTCAATAGATTCGTTTAGTCCAGAGAGTGACACTGGGTACATCAAATTTAAAAGAATAGAAATTAATGATGATGCAAAGGTTTAACGATTTAGCAGTCGGGTTTTGTCGAACTCGCTTCAACCACTTTTTAAGCTGAGTGCATAAAAACGATTTGCGCCATTTAGATTTCAAGCAGATTTATTTAAAAATACAAAATGTTTTGTTCAGGTCTAAATAATTACTAAAAATGATGCAGTCAAATTAAGCAAAGTTGCCGTATCTAAGTGGTTTTATTGGGATTCGCTGGTGCAAGTCGCCCTCTTATATATTATACGTTAGTATAGGGCGTCTGAAATGGAGTCCTTACCCGAAGACCACTTAAAATGTTCACCTGGGTGTACTAGGGCCAATTTTCCCTACCCGTGGTCCACCTCAAAATAATTGAACGTACTACGGGTATACAATTTCTCCCATCCCTTTCTTAGCTTTGAAAAGTTCAAGAGCTTTGTCTATAGGTAGGTACACGGACTTTGTACCGTCGTTATTACACTATTCACCTTGGTGCTTAGGTCGCCATTTAAAAGCTGGCATATGTGTGTAAGCTCTTCTTTAGTCATATTTTATGTATTTTTGCTGGTTTTTGAATAATAATAATAAATCAATTTATTTTACGCAATTAGGCCCATACAATAAATACCTTAAAGACTAACATACATTATTAACACATATAGAAATAGCACATAAACAAAAATTATGTTAAGGTTGGGAATTCAATTTCCGTGCCGCTTCACAATAGCAATAATAAATAAAAAGTTAGTGAAGAGCTGCATAGAGCTATAAGTGACTATTTTTATACTTGAATACAAATCTAGCTTTTTAAGTTGCTATACGTACCTAAGTACAATTTTATTATCTTCGAGCACATTACGAAATGCAGCTAGGAGAAAATTAACTACGGTTCTGATCGTGGTGACCCTGACTTGAAGATTAATAAATCAATTTGTGGTATTCACGTCAACACTAGAAGCGGCTGAGACAATGTTAATGGTTATGATATAAGCCACAGAGTAAGAGGAGTCATGATTCAATGGTCAAAGGCAAAGAATATGATACTTTAATACATCTAACACTTTAACTGGAACAAGGTGGTCTTGTGGTGAAGATTATGCTTAATTAGATAAAATGCTGCAATGATTATAAGGCATGGAATTTTCTGAAAAATAAATTCAAATTATTTAGTTTTTGTCTTGTTTGGGAAGAACTTTCCTATTACGGCATTAACGGTACATAGGAGCAGTCCTGGTCGGGAGCTGTGAAGTGAAAGCGTTGTTTGTTTATTATTATTAGCGATATTACATTTTCAAATCGACCTCAAAAGAGGAGGTTCTCAATTGGTCGAATATTTTCATTTATAATCGACATTAAAAAAAAGGAAGTTCGCAATTCGTCTGTTTTTTTTATGGTTAACACAGGTGCTCAGAAATGGATTCGAAAAAATATTTTTTGTTATATAAGGTTGCATATAAATTAAATCGGTCTAGTAGTTTTTTAATAACACTTCTTTAACTAGGTACCTATACATACAGAGATTCTGTTTTGTAACGTATGTTTTGCATACCGAATTGAAGTCGTTTTATTTTTTTTATCGACATCTAAAAAGAAGAGCTACTCAATTCAACGGGTGTTTTTTAAATTATTAATTGTTTTTTTCTTTTATTGTTTTACGTATGTATGTATCGTTTTACCTTTGTTCCCTCTATATTTTTTAAAAAAATCGCTCTAGTAGATAGGTACTTCGATACATAGCGATCGTCCCCTTCTTTAATCACCCCCTTTGTTTTAACCCCTGTCATCAAAAGTACAAAAAAATCCACCAATGGATTCTTGTGGACCGCATTAGCATTAAAAAATCCACGTTGTAAAAAATATAAATCAAAGTAGTCAAAAGTGCAAAAATGGATTTATACAATGAATTTCAGTGAACCTAGCGGAACTACTCATCTATACACAGTGATCACAAAGTAATCAATTACCTTTTACAATGAAAATTGAGTGGCGAACCAATTAACAACGTACATAAAGATCTATTAATGGATTCTCGTGGTCCGCATTAGCATTAAAACCACTTTGTAAAAAATCATGGATCAAAGTAGTCAAAACGTGCAAAAATATCCATCAATGGATTTTTACAGTGGATTTTAGTGAACTTAGAGGGGCTACTTCATCTATATGCAGTGATGATAATGATTTTCCATGTCTTTTGTATATTACGAAATAACCTCTAACCTAGTAGCTTTGCAGAACACCGCAGATGGCGGTCTATTTAGCACAATACAATTCACATGCTACATTCAAGAGAGATAATTTCAAAACTTTCAAGACGTGTCGTGTAAAATATGGCTTTCTGTGTAGGTGTAAGATTTTACGGATAGCACGGGTCAAGTGTAATACCGTGGAAATACAATTTACCAGAAATAGAGCTGGTTGCTCCATATTGCAGTAGTGGTATACTAGTTAGATAAAATAAAACAACTCTTTATTAAACAAATGTTTGGAAGCGAATTCAAAAAAACCCGACTGCTAAATACATACATACATAGATACACCTGAAAAACAGAACCCTCCTTCTTTCACAGTCGGGTAACGAGTGGTTAGACTTTACTTCAAAACCCGACTGTTAAATCTTTAAACCAGTGTATCCTGTGTAGGTATGTCCTATTCCAAACTACCTACCATAAAACATATAAGTTACATATATATATATATATATATATATATAATTATAATTATAATATATTCGTAATCACCGTAAATGTTTCTTTCTCTTTCTTCAATTCATTTTTTAATACCATACTCGATATATTTTGGAAACATTAAATTGTTTTTAGATAACTTTTTGGCGCCAATAATTCTAATTTATTTTTTTTGACGTACCCAGTGCCTTCTTTCGCCGTCGTGTAAAAAGGGAGGTGAGGAGGTTTAAATATTTGTTAAGTAGCCTAATATCCTAGAAGTTTTTGGACCTGTTTGGAAAAATCCTTTATGTTTGAAAATGGTCCAAATCCTATATGAATTTCATCTAAATTGATCCAGTAATTTTGTTTTTGAATGAAAAAAAACTTTCAAAAATGTATATATAGGCACAGATACGTATATTTTTGTGTTTCTTTCATTGAAATTGAAATTGATAGTTACATTAAAAAAATTGTTTAGATTTGGTTTAATAATAACAGACTAAAGCGTATTATAATATAACGCGTATAGAGGTCAATACGCATCGCTCGCCTGGCTGCATGGTTGCAAGGCATGTATGGTAATATTGTAGTGACAACGCGGGTCAAGAACTTGTGGAAATAGAGCAGTTTAGCAGAACAGGCTAACAATAGTGCCCTGGGAAGTAGGTGATGAAACTTGTAAAAATATCTACTTAGATATTATGCACGTAATTGAGTGCTAAATTTTCAAGCAAATTATTTATCTATATAATTATATATGTAAGAGAGTAAGTCCTGACTGAATGACTGATAATTGCTAGGTATGAACGTAGAACCTAAGCCGCCGTGTCCAGACATGTGACGGTGTATTCATTGAAAATTCAATCCAAAAGGAAAGCGAATTGCCCCTATGGGGATACATGGGGATACTACTATATATATAGTAGTTAATATAATAGAGTAAGTCCTGACTGACTGATATTTGCTAGCAATCAACGTGATGCCTGAACCGCTGAACCTAGAGACATACAATTTAGAGGGTGTATTTACTTTTGGGTGTAGGGTGTACTAAGAAAAGATACTTGGAAATCCAACCTCTAAGGATAAAGTGTTCCGTGGATTGTGCATTCGTTATTCGTTATAAAATGATTCCTGGAGAGTTGGAGAAGAGTTACAAGTATGGGTATCGCTCAAGGTGACCCCCTTTCCCCACTTTTATTTAATATTGTAACGATGCATATCTGTAAGACATTAGAGGACAAAGTTTTCATATCTCAGTACGCGGATGATTTTGTTATTTATAACCATTTAAAAAACATAACCGAAGGTGGTATTACACTACATTAGAAACTAATTTACAAATTCTGTGTTCGTTGTTAGCAGATTTAGGATAAGCGTTTCACCACATAAAACTAAATTGTGTATTTTTAATAGGGGACTTTTTGATAATTCTTTAAATGTACAAGTTCAGGGCTGTCCTATAGAAGTTGTTGATAGTATTAAATACCTAGGACTGTGGTTAGACAGAGGTGTTAGATGGACTAAACAAGTGAATGAAGTTTACGAAAAATTTCTAAAGTTTTTAAATATTTAAAGTAATTGCCGGTTCATCATGGGGTGTACACCCTACACACTTGAGACGCTTATACCTAGCAGTTGTCCGTAGCCGCCTTGATTACGCAAGCCTCCTATACGATAATTGTTGCCGCACTAAAATCAGTAAACTGGATAAATTGCAAAATAGATATTTACGTATTATAGGAGGTTTTATAAAAAGTACCCCTATTCATGTGATGGAGTCGGAACTTTGTATTTCACCATTGTTTGTCCGCTGGAATTATTTAGCGTCTAAATATTGGCTAAAATGCAGGTCAATACGTGATAATGTCACTATAGACTTGCTTGACGAGGTGTCCTATCTACTGAGACTGCCATATTGGCAAAAAAAAAGAAACCGCTTCTTGTGACAGTTCATAATTCACTTCGTTATAATCTTAGTATTAATAGCACTTTAAAGTTGTAAATGTTTAGCATGAATACATGGGTTAGTAGTATTAACTTAGTAGATGTTTTGGAGCCTAACATAAGAGTTATGAATAAGCCAAAGAGGTGTTATAATCCTATTGACCTTAGATTTAAATGTTCCAAATATTTAGATGAAAAATATTTAGGGTTCTATAAATTATTTTCAGATGGATCGTTAATGAATGATGGTAGAGGAGCAGCATTTATAGAAGCTGAGAATGGAAAAAGCATGAAGTTTTTAGTAAAATCTAAAATTAGCATAATGCGTTTAGAGCTTATCGCTTTATATAGAATCTGTCTGAATCTAGCTCTGTCTTATATACAATCTATAAATAGTGACAAATTTGTAATTTTTACGGATTCTAAGAGCGCCATGTTTCATTTATCTCGCTGCGTCAGTGGATCCAGCTTCAGAGGTGTTTCTATTGCATACAGTATCATAAATAATATTCGTTGTTTGATAAGTAAAAACAAATGTATTAAAATTCAGTATATTCCTTCTCACGTCGGTCTTGTGGGGAACCAGGAAGTAGATATTCTGGCTAAAGAAGCCACCTCGGATGGAGAAATAATCAATTGTTTACCTAACTTTACAGACTTAGTCCCTTATATAAAAAAATTGTAGCTTTAACATTTGGTCCGAATATTTTGATGAAAGATCGCTAACTAAAGGTATATGGTACAAAGTAATACAACCTTCGCTTCCTCGTTCTCCATGGTTTCTCTCGGCCGATATGGATAGGAACGAAATAGTTACAGCTGTGAGAGTTCGTTCTGGTCATGTTCCACTAAATATGTTCGGTCATATGATGGGCAAAACAGAGTCTGCTACTTGTGATCGATGCGGTACTATTGAGGATGTCTACCATGTTTTGATGGAATGTGCCTTGAACGATGACTTGCGCCGTCAATTGTTTGATCGTAACCATGTCTTCTGGCAGCTGGGGGGCTGTAACAACGTGCTGACGGATCCAGCTTCACCAGATGCCAGAGGACTGTACAATGTATATCGAGCAGCTGTTAGACAACGAAAACTATTGTTATAATTAATAATTACAATAAGATTACTTATAAGGGTGTCATGTTTATACAAAACCCTGGATAAAAAATAAATGAATAAAAAAATAACTGATTCCTGGCGAATATCTTAATAACGTTAAACCTTAAAAGACGTTATTAATCCAGAAGTCACGGGCACGTGGTATTCTGTGTAACATCTTTCGAAGCTGGGTAACTCAATGTAACTTTTAGATGTTGATCACATGTTTCTTAAATTCAGATACTTAACTACTACAGTATAAAGTAGTCCTGACTATGTGGTAAGTGGAAGTAGCTACGAGATATGTGCCATTGCCTTGCAGATGTTGCATTTCGAAATGATGTGCCCAAAATGAGTCAAATTTGATGAATAGATAACTCTATATGAAGCATAGTTTTACAAACAAAACTCTTTAATCGGTCATACCGCCTATTAGCCACCGTATTACCGGTAGAACGGTACGACTCACATTCTGTGAATTTTATCATACGACTACATTATCCATGTGCAATTTTCTAACCGATTCTAAAAAGCAAGAAGTTTCTGAATTCGACGGAATCTTTATTATATATTTTTTCTGATTTGTTCGAGAAGCCTTAGTTTGGAAAAGCATCGTTACATTGTATGTATTGTTATATTGTATATTTCGCGTCACAGAGAAATAACCTTCAATTAAAATTGAATGTCAAACCAATTTAGGTACCCCAAATTGCACCTAAGTTTTAATAATGCACCGTAATAATGTTAACCAAAATGTGTTTTTTTTTAATCTCCATGTTCTTCTCAAAATGATGATTAGAGCAATTTTTTTTTTTAAAACTTCAACAATTTTATAATCCGTATACGTAAAAGACCTGACTGACTGTCACTGAATTTACAAATCTTAAATTTGGAAGGTATTATAATGTGTAGAGTGTATTGAGAAAAGATTTGTGGAAATTCAACCCCTAATGGTCTAAGGGTCAAATACGTGTTCAAAGACTATAACTTCTTTATTTTCAATTTGAAAGACTAATACATTAAATAAGATGTAAAAAAATACAAGTGAAAAGTTGCGTGCGACAAATTCAAAAGTCAAATTTCTAAGGCTTGTAATATTAAGGCGCACTTTAATATCTCTATGGCCTTAACACTTGCTAAAACAAGAACCTATTATAAAAGCTAAATGCCATAGTTAGTAGGTACTTATGTTCTGACAAACTTAACAGTAGTTACACTGATACTGATCTAGGAAGCAACACAACAAAATAAAGACTATTATATAACTGACGACGGTCACCATTGTTCGCATCCGGTCTTCCGACAGTTTCCGGTCTGGGTTCAATTACACGAGTACATACTTACGTCGGATTAAAACTTGTTAGGTCTAGCTAGTAAACTAGATTTATGTTGAGACCTTCTTTTTGGCGTGTGCCTGTCTGTCTTACGATAATATTACGTATCAATCGATTAATTTTACTGCTGGACACGGGTCTCCCTTATAAAGGGGGCCCAGGACCATAGTAGACGACACTTATCTTCGAAAGCTAATTATTTTCTCCGACAAGCAGGCTTCCTCACGATATTTTTCTTCACAGGTAAAGCAAGTAGTAATTAACTCTAATATGCACATGAGTGAAAAACTGAGATTTGCATGCCTGAACCTGGGATTGAAACCGAGTGTTTACCGAGTAGGCTACCACTAACTTAATCAGATTAGAACACGTTAGGTCTAGCTTGTGGCCTAGATTCGTGATGAGATCTTCTTTTGGCGTGTGCTCACATTCCATCTTACTATTACAACAGTTTACATGCTAGTACTAGTTTAATTTACCTACTTGTCTTAGGTACTTATAGGCTGGTTATTTAAGCCGGCACTAAAGTTGAGTTGGGACTTGTTTGTGACAAACAGCATTTACTTAGTTGTATTAAATATTATAATTTGAGTTTTTGTTTAGATATTTTTTGGTGCAATTAAATATATTTCTAAACAAACGTGTGTCAACTTGGATCGAATTTTATCTTATTTTTTCTTTTACTTCTATTTTATAAAAGCTGGGCTCCGCGGTGTTATCCGCAGATCTCTAATTCTTTATAGCCTATGGTATTTAATTCTTAAAATCAGTCCAGTAGTTTTTGTTATAAATTACATACAAAATACTTCTTATTATAATTTTTTCTTTCTTATAATATTAATATAGATTATGAAAAAGGAGAAGGATAGGACTAGTTAAATACTTTATCTAATAAATACATTATCCATAATGAATATCTGAGTTCACTAATGTACAATAGGATTAATTATCACTTACCTTTATGTACTTTAACATTGAAGGAAAACATCGTGAAACCTCTTTATCGAGGAAGGCAAATAAAAGGTATGGAAAATAACTCGCGATTTGGCTGCAAGCTAGCCAGACCAGTCCAGAGCAGATCAGTGCCCATTAATGAGAAGCTACGGCCTACGTACGTGTTCTTTTCTCACGCATTCATATACTAAACACACTCTATGACGAAAATAACGCGAAGCTAGAGTACAATAGAACGAAATGTCGAAACTCTTCATCCATAGTGTTTGGTTCTCATCACACGGTACCTACTTCGGATATAACATTTGATTATTTAGGTCTGGACATAGCAATTCACTTTAATAGTACTAAATAAACAGGGCAAATACGCTAAGGTTGAGTGCGTGAGTAACGGGAATGACGGGAATTTATTACAATAGATAGATTATTAATATGTATAGCATAAGTTTATTTGAGTTCAATGTGAAGAAAATAATATTTTAAAGAGTAAAACAGTTCACTTCTATTTTTTTCGACGTGTTTGTAGCTTTCAATCTATCTATCTATCTAGTCTAGACATATATATAATCAAAAATAAATACGTATAAGAGTAACGTATATACTACGTATGAATTTAGATTAAACGTAGATCAGATAAAACTTGTTAATTAATTCTATTCACATAGTGATTCACGTTTAGAATACTATGCAATTTAAGAGATAAGGATCATAAATCGCCAAACTAATCATGGAAATTGTTATTAGCTTGTGTTTGCGGCCTATACGTAAGACTTTTCTTACTAACTTCAAAAAATGGGGAGATTGAACTCGACGGTTTTTTGGATCTTCCAATTTTTTCAGAGTTTCTTCGACAGCTTTGGAAATCTCGTTGATCCAATATAAATATATAATGACTACACCCTCCAAATTTAATGTCTGTAGTTTGAGCGGTTTAGGTTCTACTTTGATTCCTAGCAAATACATCAATCAGTACATTAGTCAGGACTTACTCTTTTATATGTTAAAAATATTATAGTTTAAGAAGTTTAAATTGTAGTAAAATTCAGTGCGCATTTGGTCCTATGACGTCATAATTTTCCTTACAACGAAATTATATGGAAGCTAAACCGCGCGCGTTAGTCTTTTATATGGCACTTGCATTAGTGCTAAGAAAATTATATTCAAAGTTAAAAATATACATTATCTTACTACTTTTATGGTTACACTCTCAAATAAATTCTTATAAAAAATATAAATGAAAAATAAAATTAATAAATCTCATACATTCTAGTTCCTATCCATGCAATTGTAATAAGCTATGAGTGTAATTAATTGTAACTGTAAAATATTATGATGAAAATTGAAGAAACTTTTCATTATTACGATTATCTATTAACATTTTGGTACAAATGCTCTAACAATTTTATATTAAGTATGCAAAGAGTTTTACCGTTATCAATATTAAAAAAATACAACCATACCCTAAAATTTAAACAAAAGTAAAATTATGTACCTGTAACGGTTCAGAAGTCTGAGATTTCTAGTAACACACATAGAATAAGTGGTTAAAAATGACTTTGAAAAAATCCGACTATAAAAGTTTTCGGCCACTGTACTCATCTTTGCGATTGAAACGGCTGTATGCAACAAAGCTTATGACCATATGCAGATAAAGACAAATCCAATGACACGTCGCAGATCATAATCGGTTTACCTGTATAGGCTAAAGAGGTTTACAAAGAGTTACATACATACAATCAAAAGACTAGGTACATTTTTGGCGGTCTAGTAAAAATAAAATGGAATTCAGAATTGCCTCTTTTTAAAAGTTGATTAACAAGCACTTGGTTGAAAGTTCAATATATCCAAAAGTCGTTGTCAACATACTAAGTAAGAAGACAGTTTAGAATGGTCAGTGAACAGCAATTAGCAGTGAGGTCACACTTTGTTAGCCCTTCATTAGTAGCAAAGTTTATTGAGTAACCCTTAATAGTCGAACTACAAGCTTCTCCGCATTTAAAGTGGTAATTTTAAAGCAATTGTGGAAATTTTATTGAAAGTTCTTTTTTTTTTCAAAACAGTTTAGGCGTTTCACTACGAGCTCGGACGACCACGGTAATCAGCAACACTGTGATCTTCGATGGAACATACCTACGTCTAGAATACACCGGCTCTCAATGAAGGCTTCCAGAAAGCACCATTAGGTTTTATCCACAGATTTTATGAATTTTGAGGGTGGTAAATAGCCAGGCAAGCGTTATAAAACGCCCTACCACCGTGGTATGGTTTTCTTATGATGTTTTCCTTCACTCGAAGCTCATGCTCTGTAGTATTTTTTATATATTTCGTATTTGTGAATATAAGGATGTTATTTATCTTGACCGTGCTTTATGATTTTATATTTTAGGTGATAGGACTTCTCTATAAAATACCTCGTACCTACTTTGATTTAATATTTGTACATGTAATATGAATGTATTTTTTGTGATTTATTTCTGTTTATCACCTTAATCTGTCCCCGCAGAGGTACAAACATCAATAAAAATCTTCCCCCCGTTTCTGTCCCCTTTTTAGTCATGGGGGACAGAGCGAAACTTCTTTGTGTCTAACTGTGGATTTATATTTATCTTAATTTGTAAATGTTGTATAAGCTTCTGTAGATACTGCGTCCTATATTATAATATAGGATTTTTTCAAATTGTTCAATTTCTCTTCTTTAATTTCTAAAACTACAATTGTAGTATAATTTTTTACTTTATCAAAAATGTATAGTTTCGCATCACGAACTATATAATAAGTTAAAGACGTTTTGATGTTAAAGCACAACTGCATTACATAATTAGCTATCATAAATCATTAAAAATAAATGATATTTCCGAACCAAGCCAAGTAACGACTTAACAATTTCATAATATTCAGAGAACTATTGTTTTTGTAACCTACATTCAGTATAGTCAATCTTACTAATGTCTATTTTACAATTAGAAACGTTTGCTAACCATTGTTTGACAATACAATACATAATATACCTACTTATATACCGTAATGATTTAAGTAAGTATTATAGTTATTAAGCACCAAACATTTTGAATGAATGAATGAATGATTTATTTGTAACAAACACACAACGAAAATACATAAGAGCATACATAAGTAACAATTAAAACTAGTGTAAATTTTTTTATAGTGTTTGTCACTACCCGGCCCCAACTCAGCTGCATGCTACTTGCTATATAGCCAGCGCTGGTCTTCCGCCGAGACCGAGAAGTGACCTCACGCACGGATATGACAGTATATACGCAAAAGTAAAAAATAAACTTTACACATGTACTTTACACTGGCCGGTTGGCGCAGTTAGTAGCAACCCTGCCTTCTGCGCCGCTGGTCAAGGGTTCGATTCCCGGACAGGTCAAACATTTGTGTGCATGAACATGTCTGTTTGACCTGTGTCTGGGTGTTTATTATATATATAAATATGTATATATGTATTTCTAAGTATGTATATCAGTCATCAGGTTACCATAGCACAGGCTTTGCCTAGTTTGGGATCAGGAGACCTTTGTGTGGATGTTGTCCCATATTATTATTATTACATATATTATTTTTCCATCTAACAGTAAATTCGCGTAAATTAACATTGAAATAGTAACTAAAAACATAAATAAATAAATAATAATGATCTTTTAAATAGGTACGAACAAATAACCCAACCAAAAATTTACCTATGATAATTATTATATAGCTTGTAAATATATATCTTAAGATTTGACATATACAGTTAAGAATTTAAAAAAAACTATTATGACAAACTGTTCGCAAATATAAGTTATAAATAAATACCTATATCAGAAGAAATAGAGTATATACATAACCTCTACAAAAGACATTAATTTAAATTTAGATTGTACTAATGGTTCCTCTTTTTTTGGTGTGCATATATGTGCATGTTCAGTTTATTTGTGAAATTTTGCAAACAACGCAGGTTCCTTATCGGCGGTTCATTTATTTAAACATTCATTCAAACATTTTTTAAAGCTTAGCGTGTATAAGAGTACTTTAGTACACTACCTAAACTGTATTCATATGATTGGATCACTTTTTTTACTAGAACAACGTGGCCGATAGCCCTAAGCTGTATAGGACCTACCTATATCAAACTCGTATTATATCAAAAAGTATCTTTATACTAAATAAAAATTACTTTATGTATTTTTTTTCTCTTTACATTTTTAATTGCATAGCAAATGTTGTTCGACATGTTGAGTACAGTATCTAATCTTGACTAATTAGAAACTTATTTAGAACCTAAAAATGTAAACTATGAACCCAGTCATTTCGAAGTGCATACGTGTGAAAAAAAGTCCTTTGTACACCCGGTCAACATTGTACTCGTACGTAGGGCCGTAGGCTAAGATCAACCCTAACAGATATAGTCAGAGGCCTAGAATTGAACATGTCACCAGTCCCCCGACGCTGTTTACATATCGACATGGTGAAGTAGGTAAATAGGTATCTATTTACAGAAGCAAGAACCAGTCTCAAAGTAAGTCAGTAAACTATCACTTTACAGCTTACATTATTATATCAGTGACAAAATAATTACTCAACCATTATGTAAGTTTATAAGACAAGTAATGGATAAGTTTAATGAGAGCGAGACATGGCTGATACATATTGGATTACGATTGTAAGATGTCTTATTTACTTAGTAGCTGGAACAATATCGAGCAGTAAAAAAGTATTTTAAATTAAAAAAATTGGTTTTACAAAAAGGAAACAAAGTTTTTAATATTGAGAAAATCAACATTGACAAATTTATTAATAATTAATTACTAATAAATTTACATACATACTGGTACTAACACTAATGTAACGTACAAAAATATATTTGAGAGTTCTAAAACTGTCACCTCTTATTTAGTTCTATAAGTGAAAAGAAATTAATATGATTTTTAGAATCACTGTTTGTTTCATTTGTGCAACATGCTGAATTGGGGTCAGTATGGACTTAGTTTGTATCGGGGGATTAAAAAAGTATAAATTATATGATAACAGTTATAGCATGACAAAACAAAGACCAGCCACCTTCATACATTTTCAGCAAGGTCAATCTCACGATAACAAAATCTCCTACTCGTAAAACGAAGCTTTTATTACATTTCGCAAGTCAAGATACGCATTTCACAAAGTTCGGACGCCCGCGGCCTTGCAGCGAACGTACCTACTACACACCTTTTACTTTAAGAATGTTGTATTTCTTAAATTCGAGATGTGTTACTGCATTCACACGTTTTGTGGTCATTTTTGTGCAACACACGCCACTTGCTAACCATTCACTGCCTGGGTAAATAAAGATTATGTAGAGAGATCTACGAAACGTGCTATTTTGATTTTGTAAAAACACATCGTAAAAGTTTCGAGTACTTCATGCATATCGTAGTTTTTATGTTAATTTGCATGGAGACAAACAAGAACAAGAATAGTACATTATGATACAAGTGAGCTAAGTTGATAATTACAATCAATGCACACGAGTGTCATACGACGTTTTTCAACACACTTGCGAGTAAATAAAAGTATTATTAATAAAACAGTAAACAAAAAAGAGTGATGAAAAATCGAGGATATTTTCCCGAGCGCGATGTTTTTTTTTTACATCTGTCAACAGCGCGCGCATATTAAAGAAGGCGCGATCGAAAGAGTTCTGTTACCAACCTTAAGAATATAAATTATAAATCAATCCTATGTTTTTGTATTTTTACTTTTTGTATAAACCTAATTAGTTCAAATGTGTTAATGTAGTATATTACAAAATCCCAAATTATTTTTCTTCATTATTAAGTAAGTGCAATTTATTTCTCAAAATTTTCCAACTATTTTTAGCGGCATAAAAACTCATTAGTGCAAGTTGTAGTTGAAAATCATTCATTTAAAAAAAACTATACCTGTGCAATAATGGTAAAGTGAAAAGGCGAGTGTGCGTAATGAGATGCATTACGTCACTAAAATCGATACAATAAGAAGCCTTTTACGAGGAAGTGTGTTGAAAAAAAGTTACTTGTCTGTCCCCTTGTGACTAATAATGGATCAGAAATGAATTGTTATTCCTGTTTGTCTTCTTGCGGCAACAGATTGAGGTGACAAACATGAATAAATTGTTTTAATGTCAACTTCACGATTGTAAATTCCTGAGCCATAATAGTTAGTGATAATAAGCTTTCAAACATTCTACAAATTTTGATCACTGCCATCTCACTTCAAAAACGTACTATTTAATACGTCTAAAAGCTTTTCTACTCTGGGTTGGAATTTACGTAACGTCATTCGTCAGCTCCCGGTTCCATAAGAAGATCAGCGCTGGTTAACTGAACCAGCATTATGTGATTTCGGCCAATTTGTGGCAGAATACGGGAATATTACATTTTTATTATTAAAACGCTTTTATTAGCTGTGTATTTATCTATGTAACGGAAATATTAAACGTGATTTTCCCTCTCTTGAAACCACTGAAACTTTGTACATTTATCAAAGATCGATGTAATGAAATAACGTAACGTTTTATTTAGTTTGTTAAGCAATTTACTTATTATATATGCAATTTTAATTTGTTTTACTTAGCATAAATAATCTGAGTATATTTATTTCCACATATTAAATTATAAAATAATACAAGGGATTCCGTAAGTCCGTCCTCATCCAAACGCGCTTACACTATACATCTAGAGATTTAGACTAGAGACAGACTAAGTTTGGATTATGTGGGCTGGAGCATTCGGCTGAGTTATCTAAGGTAGGTAGGTAAGACACTTATTTATCTATAGCTTCCATCATATGATTATATACTTTGACTGATTCAGAATTTTTTTACCTTATAATCATTATGCCTTAATAAGCTAACTCTAATATCCCGACAGCTAACTCTGATGTTACAAAGTTTAACCGATGTTATGAAAGTCTCCGCAAATAGTTTGTAGCGTTAAATGCTCGTGCGGTCGAATTACGCAACTCCTTTCACAGACCGGTCAAGACTGCCCACCTATATACAAACACTTACTTACTTACCTAGCTATGAAGTACCTTCCACTTATCATCAGGTCACGATGTGTCTTATGGGCCTGCAAGTCATTCGTAAAGTCCGGCTGATCTACTTCGATTACACTGAATATTCTACACTGACGTCTATTATGTGGACTATATATTGACTAGGATATGACAGGTTTTTTTTTTGTATACGGCTACTAAAATTTACATTATTGACGTTTATTGGAAATGACTATGTAATGTGTCCCATCACTAATATTAGTTCCATGGACGCACACGCTGGTATCGGCGTAAAAAATGGAATCATCAAATAGGTTCATTGTCACGTCGACAATCTGAAGTCCAGCGTATACTTGTTTAATACAGTGGAAGCTGGTAGATGTTTAGTAAAAAATCGATTATTTTTGAGCTATTGATAACTATTTTCATGATTCAAACACTGTGTACCTTATATTACCTTCAAAAAAATTAAATTCTTGCGATTAACCACATTCATCTGATGTAAAGCTACGATGCACTTGCAACAAAATCCAGATTTGTCAGCCGACAGAAGCCGCAATCCCCCCTGGTAGTTCGCAAAGTAAAAGTAGACGCAAAGCGTTTCTTGTAAATTTTTGGAATCTCTACCATGTGCTAATTGCGTCTGGGCGTATCTCTATTAGTCTTATGTTAAATTGAGGATGGAAAAATCAAATTATCTATCTAAATAAAAATAAAATACTTAAATAAAAATACTTAAATTATATTATCTATCTATTTTTAATTCCATTAAGGCAAATAAATAAAATAATAATACACTTGTGAATTCCTAAATCCAATAAATCAAAATACTTATCTAAAATATTTACCTGCCTGCTTCTAGTCGGTTTTTCACTATTCTTAAAGTAGGTATTATTTGTACATAATATAATGTTATAATGTTTAATCAGGAAGCGTGTGTGCTACAAGGACATGCGCTTTCACCGATGCGCCTTTCTATTCTACGCGCGTGTCGTCGCGCCGCAGCTGGGTTTGCTGCTGACATACTGCCATGAAAAGGGGCAAGAACACAATAGTGAACTGTAATGTTACAATTTAAGGACCCAATATTGCATTTGTTAGAACACGCAATTTTATTTTTGGGACATGTGTCAATAGAAACTTAACCCCAAGTTTGTGTTGCTGCCACCCTTATCCCCCGGCCGCCATCTTTGAAAAGGGGTTGCAAAACCTTTTTCGCGATATCTCTAAAACTATGCATCCTACAAAAAAAATCGCGAAGACATAAGTAAGAAATAAAATGTAAACTCATGTAACATTTCAATGGACTACAAGTTACTTAAATAAAATTTACCGACTTCCATAACGACAGGCGCCGACAGAACTTATTCAGTTGTTTTGATTTAATAACGGAACCGCTGGACCCATTTTGATAATTAAATAGAAACACCCGAGAGTTATACTATTTCAAGCTAAATAAGAACTTTTAAAATCGGTCTTGTCGTCCCTGAGAAATCAAGTAACAAACAAAAAAACATACCTTCGAATAAAGCACCTTCTTCTTTTTAGGAAGTCAATAAAAAAAGTTTCACACTGACTGACTTCGAAATGGAAAGACAATTGAAAAAAAATCATAGGCAAACACAGAATTGAAGTTAGTAAGTATGGTAACTTGCAAAACACTCAGACTTGAGACAATTAAAGAACCTTCAGTTATATGAAGTTTAGTCTTAAAATTAAGTAGGTAAATTAAATATTTACATAAAATACTACTTAGGGCTCAATCAAACAGCATATGTCATTTGTTAATTGTAAAAAACGGGAATTAACGGTACGTTAGCATGGATGGCAAAATATCCATATTGTTATGTTTGGGAAAAATCAGCTGATCCGTTCGTAACAAAACATTCGATTCCCGTTTTAGCAAGTACACGTGATTATTATTTTAACAAGACGATACGTGATTTATGACGTCTGTCTGAACAAAGGCATAGGTAGCTATTTGTCAAAAAAAACCGAATCGCACTCGTATGTATGAGCACTTATTCACACTAAGAGTGGATTGCACTAGCAAATAAACTATGTTTGAAATGACCTTATTCAAGACGTAATAAGCCACTCTTTTGATATAATCTCAGTCATGTTCGTAATTTTATCCATCCGTGTGTCACAAGTCTAACATGGCAAACAGAACCAGTGTCCTGCACGCTCACCTTATCATAAACAATCTAGCTTATATAATATCAAAAGTTCACATAATATAACTCGCGAGACAAATCGATTATTCCGAGCGTGATTCGTGGATTTATTAATTTAATATGGTTTGGTGCAGACACGTTACGTGTTTGTTTGTATTTTGTTAGATGAAATAGGTCCTAGATATGCTAGTTAGCAGTTTTATATGTATAGTAAGAGTAAGATTTTGATTTGTGTAGTTTCGATAGATACCTAGTTTTGTTGCCGGGCTATAAGCGAGTGCGCGACTACTCGCACCCCTCGCCCGCGGTCGCTCAGTCCCTGCTGGCGTGTTGCATGTGTTTACAAGCGAGTATCGCTGAACGAGGATCGCTGAGCGAGTTTAGAGAGAAAATCGCCGATAGTTAGTAGTTTTCTCGCCGGCTGTCGGACCACTGCCTAAGTCTGTTATTTTATTTTCTCCCTTGTGCTCGCATATTTTTAAGATAATCTTTATTAAACTTGGTATGCAGGTTTTAACAAGTTTCTGAATTTTTAATCTCTCGACAATAAACCCTTAAAAAGAATAATAATACCTACTTTTTATAGCAGCGGATTTTAAACTGGCGTATTTCCCTAAAAAGGAAGCTTGATAGCTTTATTTACCAATGGATTTAAATTATATTTGGCGGATACATTAGGTAAATACTTAACATCAAATAAAATCATGATAAGAAAAAGATACAACAAAAAAAATGGATATTCGTTATTATAATATTATTCCTTTCTTTAAAAGCAACATCTAACTTAAATGACGTATTTGACAATGAAAACTAAATTAGTATCAAAAAAAGATTCTGTTATGAATTGATATCCGTATGGCATTGTCCCAAAAATGATGGCTGCATTTCCACGTTGAATTGCCACTGAAATTCTTTGAGCAAGGAATGAGCCAGCTCTCTTGTCCCCAGTAGCATCGATAAGATTTGGTAATATTGTTTTATAGATTTTTTGGTAATAAGTACAAGGGTTCTTGAACCACATGGACCATGATAAAAAATAATAATTAAAACAATAGCCAGAAAATTGTCTTGTACATTTTATCAAGACAGTCTTCGCTCCGATTGTTATTTCTTCTTCTATTGTAAGATTGATGTTACACAATCGTGAACTGTCGGCAATCTATTAATTCGACTTATCAATCAAAAGCCGAGGTGTTATTATATTGTGCCTTGAAAGGTTTCCACTCAATTGATGCAATCATATTTAATCATTTTTAGAGTGTGATCTTCCTGTGAAGGGAAGCAAGAATTTTCTGTCGACTTCCAAAAAGGCAGAGGTTTTATTATTTTTATTATAGAGTTTTGTATTTTGACATAGTTTTGTATTTTGTTATAGAGTTTTGTATTATTGTGCACCGATTAAAAAAATATATTTTTAGTTCGATATGTTTCCGAAGTAATCGTAGTCATATCATCACATATAAATAGTGCCAAAATCGGTCAAGTACTTTTTTGTTTATGTTAAATTTTAATTTTCTAAGAAGATATTATTAGTAACATAAGTTTAGCGTGCCGAATGTCAGTCGGTTTTGACTTTTAAATACGACTTGTATTTTGGAGCTATAGGAAAGAATTCAAGCACGCGGTGTCATTTTGGAATATTTAAACTTTTGAAATTAAAACGTCCTTACTTTGTATTACGTAAAGGCCATACCTAAATGTGAAAATCACAAATGGCATCAAATCGAACAGTAGTTGATAAAATCACACTTTTCACCTTTCTTGGGGAGTATAAACGAATTACGATTCACTTTGCATTCGGTCGTTATTTTATACGATTTGTTGTTCGATGGTTACTTCGATGTTATGGCCTCAGGAAGCTTTTTATGGTGAGCCTATAGCGACGCGTGACGATGTGACCATAATGCCACAATAGAGACAAGTTCGTTTTGCATACTCAAATGATTTACTATGGGAACTTATCTACAGAGCCATTTCAGTTTCAGTTTTAGTGTTTAATATTTAATAGACAAGCGTTCTAAAACTTTTGAAAAATCAAATCAAATTTGAGTTAAAATGTTGTAAACCTATACAGCAGTCAATTTAAATACGATTTAAGTATACATATCGAACTCCAACATGTTATTTAGGCCGTAAGGCGTGCCAAAAAATATCTATGTAAGAAAATTCTACTTGGAAGAGATTACTTTTAGCGATAAGATCGCCAGTTATGGCACTACATGTAAGATTTTTCTCATGTCTTTAATGTGTCAGAGATGAATTTAAAATTAAATATAATCACAATAAATAATACGTTTTTGCTCAATCAGTGTTTTTTTTACATAAGTAACATCTTAACTTCATAATCAGTAACATCTATAAGTAAATAGAATAGACATAACATATCTACTTACACAGAATAGTTACAACTTTCATCGTTCTCGATTGAAATAAAAAGATACAAAAAGCTAATAGATCTTCATCATAATATTGCTACTCTGAACGCTTATGTATCTCAAATCTAAGTGTTGCCATAAAATTTCTATAGAAAATATTACAGCCATAATACGGATGATTATCAACGCAATAAGATCTTATGGAGAGTGACGGTGTAGTAACTCTTCAGGTGCCCTTTCTTTTACTATTTTGTGAAGTTATCATCGGATTTGTAGATAAGGCAAAGGAACAGATACGTTAGATTTATTAGATTTATTAGTAAACGGCGAATGTTTCTAATGCGTTTGTATTGATTACATCTTCGTCTTCGTGGAAACCTGAATATATTTTATAAACATGTGGTACTAAGGACCTTAATAAACTATATTTAGATAACTGTGGCCGTGTCAGAAATCTTTGTCGTGAATTAGACTTTATTAAGGTTAGCAACACCAATCATGCTGTAATAATAAAACAAAAAATAATAAGTGTTAAGTTTTGACACAAAATTCCATGACTAACGGTCAAAGCTAGATCATTGCATTGTTTGAATGTATTTCCCAACGACCTGTGCCGATTTATTTGTGTCAGTGTAGTAGAGGTCGCGAAATTATTAAAAATGAATCAGGTTGTGCTACAACCTGATTCCTCTACTTTCTATTTCTTTTTCATTGGAGCCTTAAACAAAAAGTGATATAAACGATATGTTATATTTAAACGTACACTGCACGGTAGTATAATTATATCGGCACAAGGATATAAGCGTGGTATGACGTTTGCTGTCATATAGTGACTTAGTCCAAGCGACACTTTAAAGTATTGAAAACGATGCACCGTATTTGTACAATTGCATACAAGTGAGTCTGTAAGCTGTCAATTTTTTTTTATAAGACGGCTTAATATGTCTTAAAAAAAAATTGGCCGTGCGAGTTTGCTTACTAAACTCGCACGGCCACAGAAGCTAGTGACAATGTGGCTCTCAAGGTAGTCTGTCGGAACACACTATTTGGTGCTCGGTGGCTTGGCGCCTATGCTTAAATATCATACTTTAACATTTTCAAAATCTCATAAATAAATATAAAAAACATAAAATAATTTAAAATTTGACTGAACCTAATACCGAAATTTTCCAATAATCTGTTGAAAAACGCTGGCTGATAATAGCTCGAATAACCAGACATCCGGAGAAACATACGAAAGATTTTTTGCCCAACTTGAATCTATGGGCGATTACTTGCGCTTGTAAGGTGAAATAAGCTACATAAGTAATAAGCATAGAGTTAATTTTTATCAACGATAATAAACATAATAACGCTGTTACCCTTATTTATATGAAGAATAATTTTCTGTTAATATCAGTTTTTGACATCTGCTGTTAGTTGCTCCTACTATCATCAATATTAGCGCTAGCCGTGATGCCGTGCCGTGTACGCTTCTATGTAACGTGATACGTAACAGAGACTCATCTGTGGTGTGAACTTCGCTTGCGTAATATCAATTTGAGTGTCGGTATGCCGGTCTGCCATCTGTCTCGGTATCTGTGTGAAGATCCGCATTTTTTGCAAGAATAGAAGAGGTCCTAGTAGGTTTATAGATACATATGTATAGAGATGGCATGACGAATAGATTGGCAAACTTTGGGCAGTAGGAAATAGAAGTTATGAGTAACGAACTGTGTTCATTGTTTTTTTTATATGTGAATAAATACAAACAACATTTTAATTATGTAATAATAAATTAACGTTTATATGGTTTAATAGTAAGCTCGAATTTTTAAACAACTTCATTGCAACGACCGCTATTGTCTAGTGCCTAGCATGCTTGCTCCGAGATCCGACGATACCGGGTTCGATTTCCGTTCGTGGCAAGTATTTGAACGGTGAGTTTGAACATCTGTCTTCGAGTCCAACACACGAAAAATCCTAGTGAGGAAGGAGGAGTGAAACTTTAACATTATTTTTTTTTTAAACTGAAATTCTATAAAATTTTTGGCAAATTACATGTGGTCGTATTTATTTTCGTACGAGTAGATCGGTAATACAGAAGGCATGACGAACAAATTGGCAAACGTTGGCAGTAAGGAAATAGTTTGTTTAAGTCTTCATAGGTTACGATCTGTGTTTATTGTTTTTTATGTAATCTACTCGTAATGGAAACGATGTGTATAACAATAAACTTAAAAAATATGCAGTATTGTATCGGTGAGTTAATTTAAAGCCGAACTTCATAACGTAATTGCAAGTCTGTGCTTATTAGTGCATAGTTCGTATTACTCATATTATAAACCTTTCAAAACAATAACATATCATGTTATAAACTGTCATCTACATCCACGCTTAATAAAGAAGAAAGATTTCAATTTGTGTATGTAACGAATAAACTTGAAAACTATAGGATCAATTTTAAAAATTCGTGCTTCGGATATAAATAAAAAAAAAGTAATTTTTTTGGTTGGTTTTCATTTTTATGTCAAAATAACTAAATGTACATTTCATCTAAGGTATTTCAGATAAGTGAAGAAGGAAGTTATATGGTAGGAGTGACCTACACGAAGCGACTAGTGAAAGGTTGCAAGCTTCTTGGCACATAACTTAGTTTTACGACATGATTTTACTGTTCACTCACTAAGTTTATACAAGATTAAATTAATGGTTGGAGATAAAGGAAGGTAGACAAAAAAGAGTCTTTGTACTCATAATGACAGACAGCTATAGGAACGACTAAAAAGTCGAGTCTTAAAAAAACAGCAATTCCATATATTGTTATTAAATTTTTGAGTTCAGTGCCCCATTCGGCTTAATACATAATTAAACTATACTTAAGTAACCCCATATTTATTAAGTGTGTAAGTCCTAACTAAAAGGTCATAATAATCAACGCCCAAAAAGAGGATAAAAAATATTATACTTATTTAGGTCTTATAACTATATCTACTTATAATTTTCTCAGCAACGTAAGTATTTTTGAAGTAATAAACTTTCTAACAAAAGAGTAAATTTTACTTGCAAATATGTTGAAAGGTCACCGTGATGTCAGCTAACGTCATCGAATTGAACATAATGTGGACATAATGCCGGCTTCAGTTGTTATTGTTTGTTCTGATGCTGACAAGTCAATAGAACATCTGATGACAGTGTCATGACATGGGGGAAACTACTTGATGACATGACATTCTTCAAATGGTCTATGGTGGGCACTATGGGAAAATTGTGGACTAGTTTGTGGACACTTAAATTACTGACTATAGCGGAAGTTTTGCTGTGTGTTTTGTTTTATCATCATCATTCGTCAATGGTTGGATATAGGCCGCAATATCGGTACTATTTCCAATACAATAAAATAGTGTTTTTTTAAATACGTATTAAATAAATAAAATTTAAATGTGTCCATTTTTAGTAGAAATACATTTATTTAATACGTATGTTTGGTACGATACCACCAAATTATTAAATAAAATTTAAGTACATAGATGATGATGAAAGGAATTATTTTTTGATTAAAGTCTTGGAACACAATATTTTGATCAGTATTTCTATACAAGGTTCTACGTGTGATAAATAGAGCGATAAATAGAGCGATGATAAGTGTTTATTTACTAATAATAATACGTTATATTATCAGTTAAATAATAATTTAATTTAATTTTAACATAATTAACATGAAAATATGAGTGACAACTAAAACGCAAAAATCTCTAAAATATAATAAATATATACGAGTAAGTTGTTTTCAAATTCTAGTTCCTTGTCTGGTAATAAGAAACCAAAATTTTCAATAGCAAATCTCATTCAAAATAAAAAGCTGCCCGTGAAAATATGATTTTATTAATAATAATTTGCTTGGAGTTTTGTTAGCTTGTACTTAAATATTTATCCACTCTCGACAAAGTGTCATTAGCTAACAATTTTAGTGTACAATATTTGAAGTTAAAGTTCCAGTTAACGTGATCACATAAACTTGACAATGATAATCTACAAGTGCTTATTCCCAAAGGATCTTCAGGATAGCATCAAAAGTCTAATTTTTCAAGCAAAATCGCGTACGTTGATTGTTGATACACTTCCTTACAATTTTGTCCGTAAAAGAAACTGTGCATAACTTTACGTTTCGTTGTAAACAGTATAATCTGATATATATTATATCACATCGCACTGAATCCTATTTCTGCTTCTCTAGGACGTTCAGTTCTAAAGGAAGATGTACTTAATTCGCCGTTATCTTTCTTATGTACGTGCCCCAACTTTTCATAGATGCCGGGACCAAATTAGATTTTTTTCATCCATAGATATCAAAATCGTTCTTGAAACTACTAAGTTGCAATTGCAAAATTGTATAGCTCCATGCCTGGCGATTCAAAATCGGATGTCAATTAAACAATCTGCAGTTTTTTGATTATTCAACTTGTACTTGCTTCATTTGCAATTTTCGGCATATTTTCTTTATTTTGACTTCAGCCAATTTTCGCAATGTAAAGCATTGTTAAATCTAAATACTGCCTCAATTTTTGTCGCAAAGAACTGTAATGGCTGCATGTTAAATTTCTGGCATATTAATATTGATTGAAGCCTAGCAGTTGAACGTAATGTTGGTGTAGCAAGTGCCATCATACCAAACACGTCGCTAGACTGCAGGTCAAAGGTAGTGGTTACGTAAAACTCCATAAACCATGGTTATGATACTCATCATTACAGTACAAGTATATAGATCTAAGAGTATGGACTTTAGCTTATATATATTTGGCAATGATGACGACCGTCGTGGTCTAGTTAGCATATTATTAGAGAGCCGGCGATCCCGAGTGCGGTTTCTAGTCGGGGCAGGTGAGTACCTGCCCCGTAGTTATAATACGAGCATCTGGGTGTTTTGTTAAGAGCTGTGGTATAAGTGAGAAGTTGTTTTATACCTACATATATTTCATTGGTCAATACAAAGTACCTATGTAATTAGATCTGAAGGCCCTGGTGATGGTAAGATTCAGCTTTAGGCCCATAAGTCACTTACCTGCTTCTGTAGATTGTCATTGGTACAAGACATTTTTTTAAACAAATCTTAAGCCAGACTTAATCAATGAGTAGGAAAACCCGACTAAGACGTATTGATACACGCAAACTAACAGTCATTAACTTAACCAGAGAAACTTGATTGAAGCTTGAAGAAGATTTTTTAAACAAACCCTTTGTAAAAACAATCAAAAGATTTATAATAACTGTGGAACTCTTATTTAATTGTAATCCTATTCCAACACAACCGAATGAAGAACAGAATAAGAAATAAAATATTTAACCTGTCATGATCATATTACAATAAAACTAATATTATATAATATTATACATTTGATAAACTAAATAACACTTAAGTAATCTTTCTGCTATATTTTTTTGTTATAATTATAAGTTAGTCATTTCGTTTTTTGTAATAAATAAAATTAATAAACCACAATAGCTAAACAAATGATACCAACAAATATCGTATCGTATTTAACGATGAAAAAGGTGTCCAAAAACTAATATCAAAAATTATAACAAATTAAAAAGGTAAGAGTCGTTTTAAAAAGCTCCCATACCGTTTCCACCATATAGTTTATTGCATTACTTAACAGCTATACTATTTGCTTTGTCCATCTGTATTTGGATACGTTACCATTTGTAATAACAATAATAACAGAGTGTAGGTTTGTTACTTTTACTACTTACAAGTAGCTAAAGCAGCAGCTTGGTGTCAATCAATATTACGATTTGATTAGATGGCTCAGATCAGGTTAGGTAACACTATCCAATATGGTCCACTAACTGACACATCTATTCCTTCTTAGATTTTATTGTATATATTATTTAACTAGTTATCTTTATATTTTTTTACGTGTAAGATTTTTTAACCTAAGCGGTCAAAATTAGATATATGAATTAAGTAATTCTGGTTTTTTCCTTTACACGGTTCGATTTTAGATACCAGTCGCAAGCGGCAGGTCGCCGCGCGGCAAAAGTCGGATGCTACCCCCCGACTTTGAGGCTTGCGGCTTTAGTCACTTGCGACCTAGCCGAATTGCCATTTAGACGGTCGATTTACGCCGCGCGGCAATAATCGTGCGGCTTTAGTCACCCGTGTAAACCCCTCGTTATTTAGGTTACTTTGTTATGAAAATTAATGTTTTGTATTCTTACAAGATTGTAAAAATAAAAATTTGAAATTCTAGCTTCATATTAACTTTTTAGACTGTAACCAATGAAATTGTTACTGAAAGATGCCACAGGAGCATAAAACGCTTTGTGTCAATTATTATGGTACGTACCGCCAGGCTCTAGAACTCGTAATTGATTGCCCATCTTACACTATATATTTTAATATTTAACTCATAATTGATTACTTCTCTACTTACCTATGTCTTTTCATATCGCGAGCGAATTGGTTGCTTCTTTGGCAAGCGTGCTACAGCTTAGGCCACATCGTCTCTTTACAATAGGCGAGATGATGTCAAGTGCAATAAATTAAAAAAAAATGACCATTTGGATAATCTTTGTCAAATTTTGAAATAAGTACCGAAGCGAAGAAGTTTCATACCGACTTAAAAAAAACTATGAGCCAACGTTATTTCAAAACCTCTCGACGTTTAACTGTTGACGTTCTGCGCTAATTATCGTGATTATAATTTTATTCGCTAACATAAAAATATCGCAACTTACAAAATTTTTACTAAATATGTTACTCAAGTGCTTAATTTTACTTAGGTATATAATTAGTAGTTGACCACTGTCCTGTTAAAATTGTATAAATTAATATAACTAAGAATTTAAAGAGCTGATACTACATACAGTGTTAAGCTTTTAGTTTACTAAAATAAATCTATTCAATTTTTATTAATAACAACTAGCTGCGTTCTTACCATCGGTAGATATTTCATCATCTTATAAGAACATTTTAATTATCTGGGATAAAGAGCCTATGTGTTAATCCAAAATATGAGCTATCTTAGTGCCCAAATCGTCCAAATCCTTTAAGCCGTTTGACTATGAACCGACAAAGTCACACACATACAAACTTTTGCCTTGATAAGTTTACTTTGAACACTATAAACTTCTTCTATTCTGAAGCAGACTTCAGAATAGGAAGAAACTTACAATTTTCATTTTGCCTTTTTACCAGAGTAAAGTATTGTACGTTGCCAATACTTATTAAACTCAAATTAATTACAAAAAAAAGCATATTTGCCATACATAAGAAAAGTAACATATATCGACGAACCATCCTACCTAAAACAGTTTAAGGTTTCTGTATTTATTTATATTAACATAAAAACTCTTCCCTCTGTACCTCTTTGTAAATACATACTACGGAGTACGTTGAATCGGCATTTTACTGACCCAGATATCAAACACTGGTGTAATGTAATACTATACCAATGAGATACATACGCTGTCGACACAAAAGTCGCTTTCAGGTCAATACTGTTTCATTATTCAACTACCATTCTTTTAATATAAAAAGGACAAGTGCCTTTATTACCATAAACAAAATGACTAACTACAACAACGAAAAAAAATATAGCAGAAAGATTACCTATATACCTACCATTTAAAACCTACAGATAATCCATACGCTCCGACCCACCACCAGAATGCAGCGTGCCCTTCGTGCTAGCCGCATTACCACGCTGAATGGCAATGCGGAAAAAAACAAATACTTTTACGTTGGGCCAGATAAAAACAGGCATATATTTTTATTCTCTTAATTGTTTAGTATTGTAAATATCTGTATATTATAATGCTTAACATCTAACTAAGTGGGTTACTAAGTTATTATGTTAAAACGTATGCTCTACATACGTCTTTTTAAAAGTAAATGATGTTTTGCTTCATTTGCTGTCACTCTATCATAATTACTTGCATAAAATGCGACACACTGACCCACAGGTTACAAGTTATATACATAATTAATTAGTAGATGAATCGATGCCCACGTTACATAGCCCATGGCGGTAGTAACGGGGCCTTAGCAGGCATTACATGATTTAACAAGTAACGCTTATCAAAAAATTTAAAAAAAAACAATTAAATGATCTAAGATGGATTTTATGTGACACAGTGTTACCAGCAGCAATTTGATTATTATCGATTATCCCACGGGAACATTATTTTTTTCCGGGATGAAAAGGAACCTATGTTTTATTACAAAACATAACCTATCCTGGTGCTAAGTTTCTTCTCAATTCATTCAGCAGTTTTTACGTAAAAAAGTTGCAAACATACATACCTACATCCATACATACAAACTTTCGCGTTTATAAACGCCCTACTACCCCAAAATATCAGTATAGAAGTAGCATACCAGACACATTAAAGTTTTGTCATTATGCAATGAATGATTTGAGTATTGTTTACCGAATTCATAAGTCGGTTAAAAAGTTACATTCGATTTTAATTGGAGAGGCATACAAAATGTGTCAACACCTCTTATTTTGATTTGCACACTTAACTACTAGGCCGATTTTATTCGTTAGTTTTCTTGTAATTTTTACTAATCTATTAATAAATATCTGATAATTATAGGTTCTGAGTAATTGTATATCGTAAAAATACCTATATACTCGTAGTTAACCATGCAATAATGTTTTTTTATAGATCAAAGCAGTAAAAACAGTTAAATAAAGCTTAAAAATTTGTAAATTTTCTCATTAATATCTTAAAGCGTTGCTTATTTTCTTTGAAATGCAAAAGTACTAAGAAATCAGTGAAGCCCGAGGAATAAATGAAAATCATTTGCTTGACAAAACGTAGGTACTTAATATCTATTTTTTTGAAAGTTCTCGCCCCACTTCGCCCACTCAGCCCCGAAATCCACTATGACATCACTAACAAAGCAACCAAAGCTAATTTCATACCAAGACATTACAACTACTCTTTCAAAACCGTTATTCTAATTCTTCCGCATGCCCAATAACTATGTGACATACTGCTATTAATATTAATTTTACGTTATGTCATACATAGTAATTCGAATTCGTTAAAAACGTACTAAACTTTTACAGTAGGCTCTACCAAGGTCGGTTGGTATACTGCGATGCAACGTTTGCCCATAATAGTTAACTAGCGTTTATCATAGAATGCTAAAAACAGAAGTGTTAATGCTAACTGTGCTAACAGCTAATGAAAATAGCATTTTTAATTTGATGCGTTGGTGTTGCCCGTGAACTTTAATATTCGCAGTTTTGTGCACACGAATATATAAAAATTAAAAAGATTAAAATCTACTTCATTTTGGTAGACGAAACTAGCATTACAAGAATATAATCTATGTAGTCAAAATAATTAAAAATGGTTAATAACTATTGTAGACTGATTTATACAAAATTGATATGGGATGAATGGGAAAGTATTCGTGGGTACGAAGAAAAAAATAATTTCTAAAGCCATCTCTGAGAAATTGAGATACATACATCAAAAATTTGATTCCGACGAAACAAAGTCGATTCAAGACTACGTATTTTGCCAATAGTATGAATAGTTTTAATATTCAACGCTCCATAAGAATATGATAATTATGGCTTATGATTACTATTCTAAACGAGTACGGCCCTTCTCCACTCACCAGCCCACTGATCTCAATCGGGATCAAAGTTTCTTCAACCTTTTACTTTTAACAAATAACTATGTTGTCGCAAGTCAAAGTTAAATGCTTGTTATGTATATTTAACGTTTATTCGCCATATTTAATAGTTATTCTATGCTAATATAGCAATAGTTCTATTGTGTAAAACGTATAAATGATTAAAATATTTGGCTATTATAAAAATAATTATATATACCTTTTTGTGCCAATGACTTTTATAACCATATATGTCAACATTATGTGTTATAGACGTAAACTTAAAATTTAGTATGTTTTATAAGTTTACCGCCATTTTAATCTTTATGAAAGAATACGTCCTGGCTTGGTTTGGCTGGCCTTTATTACTTAAAACAAAATGACTAACTAAAAAAACAACAAAAAATATAACAGAAAGATTATCTATGGGCCATAAGTTTTTTTTTTTATTTAGTTCTGACTGACAAGTCACAATCGACGTAGAGCCTAAACCCAGATATTCAATATAGGGTGTAAGGGAGTATAAAGAGAGGAATTTCGGAAATTCAATGCCTAAGAGGATCTATCAGGGGTTAAATTTGAAGGTTCTTTATACAAAGTAATTTAATTCAATTCATTTTCACACATTCATATCTAATAGTTTTGTATCTACCACCCGCGGCTTTGCCCGTGAGATAAAATTAATTATATAGAATGTTACATAATTCATTAATATGTTATGTAGCATAAATTATAAATGTATTAAAACAGGATAATACTAAAGACACTAATAATGTACACTGAAGTTGTGTTTTTATTGATTAATAGAAATCATTTTAATCTTCTTTATTTTATTTTATCTTATTTTTTATAAAATATTGTTTTCGTATTTTATAGGTTATTAAGTGATTTTTTAATAATTATATTTATATATTATAATATATAAATAATTAGTTCGTTTTATTTATATACAGTAAATTGTATAAAATGTCACAATAATAATAATATCGTCTTATAACCAGTAGGAAAAATAAAATAATATCACAATTAAATGCACGTCAGCAATCAAATAGCCCGCCTTTGATTGTACCTGGTAATTGTATAAAATTGAAAAATACTTTTGAGTCACAATGGTTTTCTTAAAAAATACCGCCCCTTCAACATAACAAATTAACAATTTGTATAACTCTCCATTTTTATTCATTACTTTATTTAGTAATGATTCTGTCGAATTATGAAACAGTACAACTAATAAATCGACTCAATATAATTCAATCATGTTTAAAAGTTAATTAGCACATTTTAATTAATCTTAAACGGAATAACTTTCTACTAAAATCGTGAGAATATATGTATCTTCTTACTTTTACATTTGCACGTCTATGTCAATGCATTCATTTTAATATTGAAATTGAAATACTATTGACCATACTATTTACGAGCTTCATTTAGAAAACAAAGGACCTACTATAGTTTCTATTGTAGTAGTATATATAGTGTATTAGTG
The DNA here is from genome assembly GCA_947049295.1 of Ligdia adustata. Taxonomy (NCBI): domain Eukaryota; kingdom Metazoa; phylum Arthropoda; class Insecta; order Lepidoptera; family Geometridae; genus Ligdia; species Ligdia adustata. The sequence continues at coordinate 2,185,639 of OX346229.1, read as the reverse complement.
TGTAGCTATAGGTTAAACTTTAGTTGGAGCTTTCCAACAAGCTATCAGGTACGCGTGAAAACCGTTACGTTTTATCAATGCTATTTATTTTTTGAGATAAAACCGCTGAATATGATTGTTTTAATGACCGAGCGACTGAAGCGTTTTTGCTTCGACTATGGCAACGCTCTATTTGTTTGTATGTATGGATGATAGTCTCAAAGTTTTGTACATGCGTACAGGTCGTAGTATACAACCAATCTAGACGAAACTAACTAATAACATACTGGTTTAAGGTATTTTAGAAGTATTTTATCATCGGGTATTTTTTTATTTAGGGAGTAGTTCTTTCAAAAACGGGGGAAACTTTCAGTGTCGCCATTTTGCGGCCGAATCTAATAACATAATGTTTGGCAGGTACATGCTGAACAAATAATAATAATATAGTATAATATAATATGAGACAACATCCACACAAAGGTCTTCAGGTCCCAAACTAGGCAAAGCCTGTGCTATGGTAACCTGATGACTGATATACGTACTTAGAAATACTTATATATAGAATAAACACCCAGACGCAGGTCAAACAGACATGTTCATGCAAACAAATGTTTGATCTGTCCCGGGATCGAACCCGGGACCAGCGGCGCAGAAGGCAGAGTTGCTACCAACTGCACCAACCGGCCAGTCCAAATAGTAGTTCTAAATAAGAAAATCCAGTCAAGAACTCACTAACCACAGACACAAAACCACAAAAGCAAAGGAAAAAAAAACATTCATAGTTATAAAAAATAAACTGGTAATAATGTATTTTTTTAAGTTGTAAATGTATTGTGACCACGAGGTCTACAGTCCACTGAACTAGTATAAAATGATTCAAATAGTAATTTAAAATAATAATTATACTCAAAAGGAAGGTCAAAATCAGCATCGTACTATTTACAATCGCTTCAATAATGTACGATGAGCCATCAATTTTGTAATACTATTCTTTAATTACTAACCTTCGTTTATATTTTATTTCACAATGTAATTTAATATCATTTAGATTAGAAAGGAACATTTGAAATGTACCTACTTGGAGAACGTGGAAAAAAATATTTTATAATTTGATGCGCTTTTTCATTTGTCTGGTAAATATGTTATTAGAATATAGTTATGTTCTAATAACACATTAATTATTTTGTGAAATATCAAACCTGCAAAATATATAATTTAATTTCAGTACAAATAACTTATAAACGTATAGAAATAATTTATAGATTAATTATAAAGAAGTAGTTAGTAGTGACTTCAAAAAATCCGACTGCAAGAATAGTCGGGGAGCCCACGATGCTAAATGGAGATTTACTCGAGCGTCATAGAGACGTATTGCGTTGCAAAGCTTGGATGATAGGAAGTAGAAAATATTATAGGTGTTTCCCATTTTAGTGGTGGAGGAAGCATCTGGAAGGATATAATTTTTTTCAAAGGATATCAAAACATGTAAATGTTGAGCGTGTCAGATTCTAATATTTTCTATGCTCCATCATGCTTCTGATAACAAATATATGTTAAACCGACAATTTGCATGGTGGGGGTGGCCACCCAGGTTGAAATAGTTAAGAAAAAAGAAATCCCCTCACTCCCTAACATTCCATTCAAATCATTTAATTATTGACATGCACACTGTTTGGCTAGTAATAAACCTACCGTATCTTAATCTGACGCATTTGATTATTTCAGGCAAACAAAGTTTTTTTTATATATTTTGCGGGCTGCTCTATTAGCTCGGCTCTTTATTGAGAGCTTTTATTTGGTAGATACACTCAACAGGACCTAAGGAATCTCCCATGTGTTAATCTACCACGCTCGAGTATGTCACAAAATCCCCTCTTAGGCTTACTACAACTTTAGACGGTTGTATTTCACGAGTGAAACCGCGGAATGCAACTAATATAGCTTATTTTATTTTTTATTTTTTTTCTTACATAATTGTAATTTTAAGTTTATTAAATAAAAAGTACAATTCTTACAAAATGCAAGTCACAAATTATTTTGACCCATATGAGGTCACGTTAACATTAAAGAGTCCCCATGCCCAAAAGTACCCATCAGGCTAGCAGTGTTCCCTTAATTAGCTTATTTGAAGATAAAGACTAATCCACAGACGTTAAATCGCAAATCAAAATTGGTCAATCGGTTGAGGATATAGAGGGTCATAATGAGTTAGAAATATAAAAAATACATAGAAACTTAAACTTTAAAAACATAACCTAATTTTGGGCAGTCGGGTAAAATAATAATATAAAAACAAAAAGGATTTCAAAACTAGTTTCAGTTACAATATGCTCAACTTTCTAATTTTCCACCAAAAATACCTAAATAATTCCAACAGTGTGCACGAAAGTGATAATGTATGTATATAGTAAGTGATAAATTATTTCAAGTGCCATAATTATGACACCTTACCGATCATCGAGCCAAATGGAAAATCGATCTCAACTGATATCTATATTTCAAACCAGCATTAACCTTTAGCCTCGATCCATCGCCATTGTTTGTTACAGATAATACAGATCAAATTACGTTCATTTCACGCAACCATTATCTTCATAATGCACTTGCGCTTTTTAACTTTACATTTTACATAATAGTCGAATGTGAAGGTGCCGTGGGGAGGCTGTATGCGGCGACCGCGCGAAGCCTCAGTCGCGAGAGACGCGCGCTTGACCGCGCTAGTGCAGTGCTTGGTTGACATTTCAACTTATTTTTTTTAAAGTGCCTGTGCTCGGATACAATGAGGCTGATTTTTTGGGTGAGCGTTTAATTTTTTTTATTATTATATTTAGTTAAAAAGTTAACTGTCAATTTGCGATGTGTCATTTTTTGGCGCGCACAGGGCGAGTCCACTTTCTTTAGTGAAAGTCTTGCGATCATCGATTCATCATCGGAAGGAGGCGGGTTTTTTTTATTGGTTCGGTCGGGTGTCGCTAGAGTTATTTCTGTATCGGAAACTGTGGATGGTCCACGGTGATTGCTTTTATCTCGGAAGCGAAAACGATTAAAGATGGGCAAGCATAGATATGCTTGAAAGAGAAATGAGGAAGCTCGGCTGCAAGTGGAAAAATATTATACATTGTAATCTTTTTGGAAAACGGTCATTTCTATGGAAATCGATTAGATTTCAAATGTACTTTTTAAATAAGTAATTAATAAGGACTAAGAGCTACTTTGAATATCTCAACAGTACATTTAAAGCTGCCTTAAAAGAGCTTTTTTAGTATATTTCTGTATATATCACATATTAATTAAAATAATTTGAGTATGACGTTTTGGATGTTTTGCAGTGTCAGAGGTCAAAAAAGAGCGTTATTAATTTAAATATGTGCATTATAATATTATTAAAAATGCATTTGTTAAACATAGTTTTATAAATAAGATAATTCTAAAAAACTGCACAAATAGTTATTAATTTTTATAATAAACTACTCGTAAGATGAAGAATAATATGTTATATTCTAATTAAGAATTCTAAAACCCTTTACTTTACATTTTAAATAAATTGATATTAATAAACACATAATACAAACAAATATTTAAAATATAATACTATAAACCTCTAAATATTTTACCACCGAAAACTCCTTGCTGGCAAGGAGTTCACGACATAATACTTATTACAAAACGCAATGCACTCTAATCGACCCACCACGACCACGAAATCGCATACCACACTCTCTAACTGCATCAAAATTACACATTACCCAATAACTTAGCCGTCTTAGCATCCTCTCTAAATATATATTACGTAAATTTACAAAAAAATGTGTGTATGTAAGTGTGTCAGTCAAGATTCGCAAGGCGGAACTGCGGTACGAAAGACTTCAACGCGCGCTCGAGAGCGTTTTCTCCTTGCTTGATGTATGGATTCGGAACTCGTTTTGGGATGGGTTCGATATTGAAATTTTATTATGATCTTACGTTGATTTTAAGTAAAGCTATTTTTATTTTATTGTTTTTAATTTGTAACGAAACCTTATAACGAAATACTCATTTACTTACTTATAGAAATGTCATGTCAAAATAAACAGCGGCGATATTTTATATATTACTCGTAAAATTTAAAATCTAATAATACATAGAGCTGACGACAAGTGGTTAGATGCGACTTTACAAAAACCGGATTAGATTCAAATTTTTGAACCTGTGTATCATCCTAATAGTTATTATTAAGGATGATAGACAGGTTTCAATTCATTAATTTTTAAATTTGATGTACCCAGTGTCGTTCTCATGACTTAGACGAATCTATTGTCACCACTCACATAAAAATACGACAAGCCGTTTAGGCTCTAGGGCGTGCCAAAGAAATATACATACACACACTCAAAAAACATAACCGTCCTTCCTTTATAGTCGGGTAAAAGAATATAGTATTTTAAAATTGCAAGGTCATGGTTACAATATAATTGACCTAGATATTAGTTTGTAAGTACAATTGAATTTTTATTATTTGACGGTAATTAAATATATAATATAACAACATAATAAATACTTTCTAATAAAATAGTTATTCATGCATTCATTCATTCATTAATAATCATTCAGTAAAATTTTCCTGTGTCGAATATGCTAAAATATTCACCTACATTACTAACAAAAAAAAACCCCAGCACATATTAAAGCCAGAAAGCAAAAAATCTAAACTTAAATCACACAACTCTATTACTCGTACACATGATGCAAACATATGTCAATTGAATCACTCGGTAATTTTTCACGAAAAGTAAAGTAGGCCAGTCCATTATGTAGTATAACATCTTTCAAATACAAAAAAAACTGCAATAAAAATGCAATAAAAACTGTACAGCATCAAAGTAACATCTCGAGATGACATGACTTCCGCTGTTATGCAAGAGCTGTTAAATTAATGCTATTAGCATAAATGAATTATATTTAATAGCAGTTCGCAGTTTCATAATGGACAGTTGTGGTCTGAAATGACAGCCTTCGTTTTGTGTTATCTCGCAAATATTGTAGTGTTGTTTTATGATCTTGTGTAATCGTATTCGGTCAATTTTAGTGTTACAAAATAACTTTAATACATGAAGTAGACAAAAATCCTAAATTAGACTTTTAAATTTATTTTTTTATTTTAAAAAAATATTTTTTTTTTTCGTCATTCGTCATAATTATTACTTATAAACACATGTACGAAGGTAGACACGATCTACGCATATACAATAAATATGTTTAGATTACATTGTTGATTCAGACTTAAATGTCTTTATAAATTTTCTAAAACTACATTAGTTTGTGAAGTAACAGTAATTAAAACTTTAATTACAGTTGTACCTTTATGCGATATCGTTGTAGTAAATTTGTGAACCTTTTGTTCCAAGTTCATTGTTTAGCATTTAAGAACTAAATGTTAGCACTTTGGCAATGAATAAAATAATAATAGCACAGTAACAGAAATGTTGATGAAAACGTGAACAAGCTACGAGTATAAATAATAATCACTTCGAAAGTTAAATAATATACTTAATTACACTCATAATTAGACTAAGTTAAAAACAAAATTAAAATGCGTTTAATCTATATCGATAAAAAAATACATGATGATCAATCACTGTTTTGTGACTTGCTTGTACGGCAATGGGCGAGCTCAACAAAGCATGCGAATATTTGTTTCTCGTAAACTGTATTATTTACATTTTGTTACTATCAAACGACGACCTGTCAACCTTGTTCGGAGATGTTATTGTTAGGAAAATAGCCGCTACAACAATATGTTGAAAGTTCGTTTATTATCAGACAAATATTACAACTTTGCACACAATGATATAGTATTTTTGTACAAATTTTAGTTCTGTAAAATTTATATTCACATTTAGTTACCATAATTATTATTTTTATAAAGTTTATTAGATTAATTTAAGAAGATACTTAATTTAAGAAATCATAACCAAATGTTAATAAATTAATAATATTTATAGCTCATCATTTCGTATTACTAAATTAAACTGATTGTAGCTGACTAAAAAAGTAATTTAGAGTAAACATTTTTTGCAGAAACTGCAGTTAATATTTGTTAACAAGTTGTTAGGAGTGACTTCAAATAAACCCGACTGTCGAATATTTAACCCTATCATCCTTTTTTTATTTTGGTGCCACTCTCACGACTAAGGCGAATCTATTGACACCACTCACATAAAAATACAACGAGCTGTTTAGGTTCTAGTCAAAGAAAATATACATACACTTGAAAAACATAACCCTCTTTCTTTTGCAGTCGGGTAAAAATAACATAAAATGCAAGCACTCGCGCATAAAACAACAGGTCAATTAAGAACGAATCCAACCAAAAACATGCAAATAAGTTATTATACTTTACAACATTATGTAGTAACATGGGTAATGACGTGTGCGTAATGTGCTTGTCCCAGTAAAACCACTCTATTTACTCCAAATTGGACAATCTGGGACATAAATTATATACATCGCTAGATGCAAAAAGTATCGTGTGTCTTAAGACATTACATTCGCAGGTAAGAAAAATATTTTGTAAAAAATAAAAGACTACGCGTCGCCTATACTATTTTTTCAAATAATTTGTTCGATTCGTTTTTTTATAAAAAAAAATAATATTAATAAATAATATTATATACTAGCTGAGCTCCACGGTGCGCTATATAAATTAATAATATGATAATGTAGTTTCAGTGCATATTAAATGCAAAAAATAAACAATGAAATCTTTTTTTATATAATGTTAAGAACTTAAACTATTTTCAGTATAAATAAAAAATAAAACAAAAAAATGCAAATATCGGGTCACATTAACAAGACAGTCCAAAAACCATCTTACCTTTAAAGTCAGATTGAAACCAATTATGGAAGTTTTTTTAAACATTAACGCTACTTATTACGAAACTTGAATACATTATGAAGGTAAAGCTGAACTTAGGTCAGAGTTCACAAAACAGTTTTCCAAAATACTGTGTCACGGTTTACAGCGAAAGTAGGCGCCAATTTGAGTTAACAACCGCGTCTAATATTTATATTTATGTAATAACTTAAAAAGTAGGCGTTCTAAAATTGTAATAGTTATGTATTCTTGAATAATTTAATTGTTTCGAAGTATTTTTATTTACGTTGTTTAGTTTTATGACTGCGCGGTCAGTCGTTAACGTGAATAATATTTTAATTGGTCAACGTGGGACAATTTTTTATTTAATTGTTTATTGCTTAATCAATAAACTATCATAACGTGGGCAGATGGTTCACTACATTAAGTGTTGTGATGTTGTTTCTTCTTAATTGTTTGATTGTCTATTAATTTTATGTGCTTCATTATTTACATAAGAAACTGTTTTCTATCAAGTTATTAAGTAATATCTTGCTGATGATTGTATGCCATGTCAATTTGATTTTAGGATTTTATTAAAAAGCTTAGTGGTTAATTAGTAACATATTATTTTTAACTTATTTCAGAATCGGTTGAGGTTCTCAATTTGACGCTTTTAATTATGCATGTTCCCTATATTACGCTAACGCTGGGGCCGTTTTGAAAAACTATTTTATTATAAGGAATAGACTTTCTAGTTTGTCTCTAATAAATTGTGATAAAATCGGTCTAGTATGTTAGTTTGTAAATCATAAATATAGAAAGATTTGCGGTAATTTACTTTCAGTTTTTTTTGCGAGTTTGTCTCTACGACACGCTGTGTATTATGCTAGTTTTCGACTGCCTATTGCCTATAAAAAAACACATATTATCCAGTATTCACTGTAACATAATTATGTTAAATGCCACAAAGAAAAGTTACAATTTAATAAATAAAAAACAGGTCAGTTTTCGTTTATACCTGCGAGCAGGATGTGGCAGGTGCGTGATCGGAGTGTAAAGGCACCTTGATACGGTTAATCGGTCGAAAGTTGCACTCACTTGGCCTTTGGTTCCATTTACCGCCTTTTGTCGCCTTAACCACACAGAAAATTATACACCACGGTTAAAGTAGCCTTGCAGGTTAAAAGGTCGTTAAAGTTAGATTGAACGAACGATATTTGAGTGCAAACCATATGCGGTCTTACCACAAAAATATTTTTAGCATAGTTTAAACTCTAATTTTCCTTCGGATCTGTAAATTAGGATCGTATTTCTACGAAAAGAGAGGGAGTTTAATACTACGCACTTTAGTGGCCGATTTCAATGATAATTGGTAAAAAGAAAATAATAATAAAAAAATGTTGATTGAATACATTTGTTACTGAATATGAAAATGATCGGGCAAGTGATTGTCGTGTTTTTCTACAAAGTTGTAAAACATATCATGGTAGCGAGCTCAACAGTTCGCAGAATTACTATTTTATCATATATTTTTATGTAAAACTTTTATTCTTTCCAATATAACTTATATTCTAGTGAAATTTATCGATTAACATTCGCAAGGCGATTGTTCCAATAAGGTTAAGCCGGTCGCCAATGCCGCCCCAGATACCTAATATGTGTGTCACCGAGGTATTTCTAGCAAGGAGGCCAGACTTGACAAAGTAGGCTTATTTGCTTACCGACTTCGAAAAATGAGGAGATTATCAGTTTTACTTAATTTTTTATGTAGTACCCGACTTCTCAGACATGCCTGAAACAATTTTAAGAATTAAAAAACTATCGGATTGGTACGCATATTGTTCTGAATGCATTTTTATAAAGTCAGGTTAATATATCCTCATAACCATGGATACTTATAATCAGCCATAAAAATGTCTAATAATCGCAACGCTGTTAAATTAGATAATCGTCAGTTAAAACTTGGGTGAACCACAAACAGTGTAACAGAAATTATCGACAAATTTTCTTTCTTTCATCTAAAAAAAATACTGACAGATCATTGACATAGAGTTTAACATGACAATTGAGCGTAACCGACACACTCAGTTAACTGCAGTTGGTCTATTGAGAATAACCGCGTAGACTCTTACTTAATCTATGTACAAAACCTCATACAAACTACTGTATTATCTATGTCACTCATATAATAACTGCTGCAGTATTCTGTGTCAAACCGCTAGAGAGTATTATGTGTTAACTGTGATTTGAGGTGTGTTTAGGCCAAGACTCCACTGAGACGAGAAGCGAAGGGAGACTAGATATACAATAGCTAAGGTTATACTGCATTAAAGCTAATGTTTAAAATAATTCATTGCCTTTTTTAATGCATCGTCACATGAGCCTTTGTACAGCTTCTTTTCAATTGTATTCCAGTATAATATCCTATAGCATAATTCTATTTGTAAATTGTCTCTATCCTAACATTGCTTCGAACAAATTGTTTTTAGCCATAAGGTGGCCACTTGTGGCACTAGATGCAAGTTTTTTTTTCGTATTTTATATATTATGTGTCTTATACATTAATATTGTAGTTATAAGATTTTACATTATATAATAAATTAAAATCGATGCATTGGTTTTTTTCATAAACAAAGTTACTGAATCTGTGGTATTGAAGACGACAATCACTCTTTTAAAAAACTGATATTTAACAGTATGACTAATAATTTAGTTAATTAGAGTTATTAAAAACAAAATGTATTTGATCTCAATTTTGAAACTTATCGAAGTTTTTAAATCTCTGTGCTTCGGTGAAGTCCAGCCCTAAGGGTTACTGTTACCTAACCTGTGGTCGGGTCTCATACAGACTATATATTGATCTGTGTACAGCCTTGACATTGCATTTCAAGTGAAGTGTGTCGAAGCTATTTTCTATACAATGTATTGCTGATACTATTATGCTGTTATAGGTTCTAAAATAGGTCAATATGACAAGTAACTTATTGCCTTCGTTCTTAAGAAAAGGTATCAATTGTAGCATAGCAAGATTAGAGCAAGCAATCTGTTCGTCTTTTTAGGTATTTTGTGAAACCTAAACTGCCTCATTTGGAGCGCTATAATAAAGAAGAGATTCTTCATTATAGCGCGTTATCCGATAAGAATATATTATAATTTCACTCACTAGAACCTTCTACAACACTCTAGAAATTATAATTTATTTTTAATCTTAGACTCTTAATTTTGTAGGTGCTTTAGATTTTTTCTCTTTTCTGTGAGTCTATTTAAAAAATGTTACAATTTTCTAATTAAACGACTTCCAAAAAGGAGGAGGTTTTATTTTCTTCTGTATGTATTTTTTGTATAAACTTATCGATATTTGCGCGTATTTATAACCGTTTAAAGAAATATTTTGTAGTTCGAAAGGTTTTTTATTCACTCTCGAAGTAGTGCCATTTAAATTTCATCGAAATCGGTGCAGTAGTTTTTTTTATTCAATATAACTTTTAATTTTCTATGAGGACATTATTAGTAACGTAAACTTTTGCGTGCCGAATGGAAATCGGTTTTCTGTCTTTTTTAAGAGTATGACTCGTTTAATTTTGAACCAAAATACTAATTACTTTAGCGAATTTGATAAAATGTATATGGACCACATGTGAATAACCTACACTTACCCTTACAAACAAAAATTCCCGTAACTGTTTTTGGCATCACTTTGTAATCAGGTAACATACTAAAAAACAGTCCAATTAAGAATCACTTCCTTTTTACCCGACAGCAAAAGAAGGAGGGTAATTTTTTCGAGTGTATGTATGTATGTATATTACTTTGGCACGCCCTAGAGCCAAAGTACTTGTCGTATTTTTATGTAAGTGGTATCAATAGATTCGTCTTAGTCGTGAGAGTGACACTGGGTACATCAAAATTAAAAATATAGAAGGATGACACAGGTTTAAAGATTTACAGTCGTTTAAAGATTTGTTATTCGATTGAACTGACTCTCTATTGCGGCAGAAAATGACGATAAATAAACTAACACATACTATTATCATCACCACACATTTATATTGAGATTTTCTATTAAATTTTCGTAATAAAACCATTACGTTTTTCAATCTATTGAATACATACATATTTCCATACGTTACAGAACTAACATTGACTAGTACCATCAGAGTATTTTATATTACGTAACAGAAAGTAAGGTTCATAATAAGCTTCGAGCATAATAATGTTAATACCACATTCACATTCATTACGAATCAGTATTCACGTTTCTAAATCTGTTGTAAGTTAAAAGGTTAGAAAGGTTAAAATGTGCTTACTTACTTATTGGAAATTTACTTACTGAAAGCTGTATCGTGTGGCATTGCCCGCGATTAAAAATGTAATATATAAAAAATGATTAAAATTTTGAAATCCATTTTCACTTTAGAGGTTTTTTTTAAACTACTCTTACATTTTTTAAAAAAGAAATACAGAAAATATTGACAATAAAATCAAAAATCTGAAAAAGTTGATGGCAAAGTTCCAAGAATGCTGGCAAAATTGCAACCGAAATCCTATGATCAAGGAATGAGCCAGCTCTCTTGCCCCCAGTAGCATTGAAAAGCTTTGGTAAAATGTTTTAAAGGTAGATTTTCCAAAGATCATTTTTTAGTACCTTATTATGAATATACTCGTATCTTCCAAATTTCATGTCTCTAGATTCAGCGGTTTAGGTTCTGCGTTTGTTAATAGAAAATATCAGTCAGTCAGTCAGGACTATAAATACATAAAATAGACTTTAAATATATAGACTTTCTTTAAATATATAAGTAAAAAATATTCTGTACTTTACATGTTTGAACACTTTTTTATATCAAAATATGACAAGCTATATGCGTTTTCTAATTTTCTTAGAGGTAGTAGGTATTTCACTCAGAAGCGATCGATACAAGTAAATGTAAGACATAATAAGGAAGTTCCCGAGCGGGAGTTAATCTAAAATTCAACAATTTACCTTTGCGATCGTATTTCTACTTTAGAACTACTTTACTATTCGTAGATCTGATAAATATTTACTAAAAAATAAATTTTCGGTAATTAAATTCCAGGGAAATCATAGGTTATATATTGAACATCCACTAGCGGATATAATTATAAAACAAGTCAACAGCTAGTGTCAATTTTTTATACTCCTCTAATACTTGCGAGCTTTTATATAACACAAGTCATAGTGTTTAGTGTTGCGGTAATAGTTAAATATATCTTTATATAAGTTAGACTTTAAGGTATTTATAATATGGGCTAATGTTTTTTAAGTAATTCTTGTTACCTGAAATAAATGTTTTTTTTTTAATAACATTAGTATAAATTTATTGATGGTACCTGTTCCAAAATTACCCATTACAATGGCTGCACTGTTCCTCCGGATAGGAATGGCTGAACCTGAGCGGGAGTCCCCTGACTTTTCCTTAATTCTGCGCCCCATTTCTGCTACTATTTTTTTTTGTTTCACTGCCCCATTGCTCATTGTATCTACCGCAAAGAGCACAAATAAATACTGCTAATAATAATCATTATTTATTTACTATTATCATTATTTAAATTGCGTAAAATCTCTGCTAAGCCCACTGCACTTGTTTGGTTTTGTGTAAGAAGATGCGGTCTCTGCGGTGTAAAGCGAAATAAGCTTACCTCTAACGCAACGTGTTTTCAAAAGAAAACCAAATTAAAGCAGTGCACGTTAGATATAAATTATAGCAATGCATTTATTACAAAGCTTTTCAAACTAATTTAAATTTTCCATTACAAAAATAAAAATCTGAGAGAAAATACAATAAAGACTAGCAAAATGACGATTTCTCTAACAAGTTTTTCTGACTCTTATAAAATGGAAGTACCTACTCAATTCGAGTGTATTTCTTTATGTGATACAGGACAAAGTAGCGAAGTGAGTATCTAGGCTTCCTAAAGGACTCGGACATATCATTTAATGACCTTTTTTTTTTATATAATACCTAATTTTATTAAATTACAAATACCTACACATTATAAGAACTTTAAATCACAAAACGTATTGCAATCAATTAACTTTATTTTGTAATGCACAAAACTCAAACCCAGTGATTAAACAAAGTGAATTTAATTACACCGACACACAAACTATAGTTTGTTCAACACAAATTGGTCTTTGAACGCTGACAGATTGTTTTTATTACAGTCTGTGCTATTGTACTAGCATGCTCTAATCGACGTTCGATTCACGCCTTTAGAACAGAGAAAATAATGGAGATGCTAGATGGTAAACATTATTTTAGCTTCGTGCTATTATAAAATTATCATATACCTGCCGCAAAAAAAAACGTATAAATAAAACGTATAAAAACGTAAGAATATTTGTTAAGAAATAATATAAAAAAACGAGAACTATTCAATAGTAAAATCTATGTTAAGGTTTTGGACTTATTCCTAAAGCAGCGGCCTAGCGACAGCTGTCAGTTTTAAAGCACTGTCAGCGCTTACGCTGAGAGTGCCTAACTAACAGAGCTCAACACGATGCCTATTAGTTTAAACATTAATATTATGTCATGGGCAATTTCCGTGATTGAAGTCATACCAATTAAGAATTCTAAACAAAGTCTTTCCTCTCTATATAAAGCAATAAAGTACCTCAAAGTCACATCAAATCTTTGTCTACCGTAAACAGCTTTATGGTAGTTGCACTTGTTCTTGATAAAACAGCGTTAAGTTAGACTAGCCTGGATGGTTCAACGCTAAACACATGGGCCAAAAGTCTCCGATTAGGTATTATTGTTATTACTAATAATATTAAAAATAAAATCATTTATCATAATGTCCAATAATTTTAGTTCTAATACCCTCTCCGACTGTGTTCCACACGACCTTCCTAGAAAGTTCATAGTCGCACAGAAAGAAGACACACGTAATCTCAATTTGAGTTGCCGCGCCAAGTTTTCACGCTCAAACGAATAGAGTCTTTGGAACTAAGAATATAAGGGTTTAAATACTTTGAGCGCTTTTAACTTTTACTTTTTTATGAGGCGCTAACAACCGTCGCAAACATACAATGTTAAGATTCACTCTCGTACGGTTTTTGGTTGTCGTGATTCGGTTCGGTGTTCGATAACTTACAGTTATTATGAAATACAAAATCGGTCAACGAAAATAACGTATGCAGTAGTTCTGGAAATAATAAAACTTGCAATAACCATTTATAATATTTTCATTAATTCAGTTATTTAACGCATTTCTCTGCCAAATGATTTATTAAATCTGTGCGTAAACGTGTAAAATTATATTTTTGTATTTTTGTGTTTCGTGTATACAATAAAAGGTTTATCTTTAATTTTTATTCTAAGGGACATTTAATATGTATGGCAATTTTTCCAAAGTCATAAAATAAAATTATGCTTGACGTTCTTGATGTGTGCAGACATTTCGATCAGGAAGCTGTCTGTATCTGTAGCTAAATGCGTGAATTTCGTGCTAAGTTAACCATAATAAATGCATTATAAATGGTCATAATGCGATGAGATGTGTGCGGTCTACAATCTCAACCAAACTCTTCAGATCGACTATGACTACGTACGTAAAATTACGTTATTTACGGTTACGTCACCGTAAAATGGGATGGGCCTCATTATTTTAACGAGGGCCGTAATGGGGGAAAGCTATGAGATATATGCCGAAACCCTTTATGTAATTATCGACTTCACTTTGCCGGTGACAAATTATTTTTGGAGATTATACCTTGGAATGATGACCCTACTGTAATAGTTGGATTTGAGATAGGAATTTTGGGATTCAAGATGAGAAAGAAGTGATATAAAATAAGATGATAGTCTAATTAAAGTTTTATGTCATCATTTATACTAAGTAATCGTTCTTTCGGTACGCAGAGAATGTTCTTTGCGTACCGAAAGTGGTGTATTTATATATATTGGATATGTGTACCTATATTATATTCATCTATGTAAAGAATATATACACATTTTCAATATATATAAATTGACAGTTTTGTACCTACCTACTACTATACTATACCTGTGAAATACTTTTACAGTGGCATAAACCTGCTAATTTAGACAGTATTTTGCTGACGCCCGATATTTTTTTTATAAAACAGCTGTTTCGTATATACTTAAGTATATACACGTTAATAAAGCGTTAGGCTACCAGATAGGTCTATATATATTTATATAATTTTTTGAAGCCGGTTAAAAAGTATCCTATGTCCTTCTCCTGGTTTTAAGCTACCTCCCCAACAATATTGAGCCAAATCGGTTCAGCTGCTCTTGAGTTATAAATAGTGTAACTAACACGACTTTCTTTTATATATATAGATAGATATAGGTATAATTACTATTACTTATTATATAATACTAATAATAAATAATAATAATAATTAGTAAATTAAGTATATTTAGTATTATAGAGATGCCATAAAGCTTAGCTCATTTTTAGCTTGCATTTGATCCGTATACCTATTGTATAACACTATAATTCATCATCGTACTCACTTACAAAGAAATACCGCCTCATTTCAAAATCCAATCATCTCTAATAGACCCATATTTGAACATTTAAATACTAATATAGTACATTATAGTAATCATAAAGTCATTGCTTCCTATATTATGTCATTATTCATATACACTCTCATAACTATTTTATATACTTAGGTAATGTTAAATATTAGAGTCTATACGTAATGTAAGTACGCGCAATACATAGGTTCCGCGAGTGAATCCGTTTTTTCCAGGAATGCGTGGTTCATCTTAGGCCGCGTCGAGTAGCGGTCAACGCAGGTCTATTTTATATAAAAATACCTTACTCTAAGCGAGCCATCAACAACGTATTTTAAGGCTTATTATACAAGTTAGTAATGTCAATAGCATTTTAGATACGCTACCCTCTAATACACTGAGAGCAATGGTATATACGAGGATACAAACATACAAAGTATCCTACTAAGATTGTCTGAAAGAGATCGCTTTTAGCGATAGGACGGCCTTTTGTGTATGTTTTCTGTTTTAATTATTATCTAATGTTCTATTTTTTTGTGGTGACATTATGAATTAGCAATTGTAAATATTTTAGATTTGAGATGTCAGCTATACAAGGATTTTTTTAGATACTAGTTATACGTTATATTCATAATTTTTCTCAGGTATAAAAAAAAAGAAATAAAAAAAAGTAAAAAAAAGAAAATAAATAAATAGACAAAGACCAAGTACCAAATAGTATAAGAAAAAAAAGGACACATTCTATAGCTTTGGCAATTAAATTAAAATTTAAATACAACGTTAGAGACTAAATTCTGCAACACAGGTGCGCCTAGTGCAGAATTTAGGGAAACATAATATGTTATAAGGTGTACTTAGTTACTATATACCTAGTCTTACATAAGTTACATAATATAACTATATTTGTGGTACATAAATAAATAAATAAATATATCATTAAATAAATAAATTTAATAATTCTTATTTATAAATATTAATATTATTATTTTTATTCTATTTTACACTATCGATAATGCCAGATATATTATATATACGACATGGTAACCAACTGATCCACATTTCCAAGCCAGCTTCAAGTCCACAGATAATTATAGACTGCCTGCACAGAACAGCTTACTAAGTAGGTACTGATTCAAGATCAGCCACGACTCCATAAGCGACAGTGTACAACCGGTCAATTTCACATAGTTTTCACTCATGGGAAATCCTCCCATTTAAGGATGTCACGGCTTATCGATATTTCTGTATATAGGTAGAGATTGATGTTGTATCGATATAATTGTGGTGCTTATGATGAATTTGAAACAATAAAACTTTTAGTAAGATAACGTAGTCCAAGTTCGTACATATGTAACCACATTGATTAAGCAAACGTACGAGTGCGACTTTTCTTAGAGCCTCACTCTTTTTTTTATATCTCTTATTATAAACAAACGTTTATTTGGATGACGGTAGTCGTGTTCAGTTCGTCAACAAATATTGATAAATTTTGCTAGATTTTAAGAGGTTTTTGATTTTTTCAGATATAGTGCGTGATATATTTACGCCAAAACGGGGAAAAGTTTACTACGGCATCCTTGAAAAAAGCTTAAGTAAAAATTGATATATTTTTTTAAATATGGTCTATCAACTGTCAGTTTATTTTTGGCTAAAGGTATATCTGAAAACTATAGTAACAGTAAACACTTTGCATGTTAAATAATGAACCTATATATATATATAAAAAATTAAGTATGACAAAATCAAATTTATCTATTTATTCAGCTAATTGTAAATTTTCTCGTGTCTCTATCTATGTTAGGTAATTATGTTACGCATTTCCTGTACACATTACAATAAAACTAAAACTCGTCAACATTTATAGAGATAGACTCTCTAAAAAATGCGACGCCATATAAATATCGATACTTTCTACTACTTTTATCTTGATTATACCCTTTGGCGAAGGATGTGAACTGGCTCCAGTAATGGGTCGAGTTACTGGTAACGTTGTAATTGCCACGGTCAGTCAGTAGACTAGTGTATCAACTGATTGCCTGGCTGGTAGTTAAACATGTAGTATTAATGTTACAGTTAGTTAGACGGTTAAGTCTTTGGAGAAAAGATTTACCTGGATCTTCCCATGTGGCTTGGAATTACATGATTTAATTCACCCATCCCTATTCTGCAATTAGACAAGTAGAGATACTGTAAGGCACCACCGGTTCGTGATAGAGATTCCACGGACTCGCCCAAAGCATTTCGCGTCTACTTTTATTGTGCAAACTACTAGGCTATGGGATACGCTGTCAAGTTCTCTATTTCCTGATAGCTATAATCTTAGTCTCTTCAAGTCGTGATTGAATCTGTTTCTTCTAGGCTAGCTATACATGATGGCGCTATAAATCAAGTGAATCACGGTCAAGCGCAAGCTTATTGTCTATGAAAAAAAAAACTGGATGCTTAGGATAAAGCTTTATTTCCCAGGCATATTTTATTAAATTAAAAATCAATTACAGTTTATGAGGGACGTAAGGGGATGCCCTAAATACTAAAGTCCCTGGTGCTGTTCAGCCGGCAGTCAAATTTTTAGGAAACCTCCGATTGCAGGAGAGCATTCGTCAGTTTCCAAAGAATTTTGACGTAAACAGAGAGAATTACCAAAAAATTAAGCACTCCTAACATGACTTTTATATTGTGACTTAAATTATTAGTCGATTTTAAAACAAACTATTTTGTTATCTGTTACTAAATGTTTTCCTTACTTGCAACAGATGCACTCCTTTCCTAGCATGTTGGTTTTTACCACTGTCTTACTAGAACTTTAATAGATAAATACCTTATATTACGTAGCTCTTTGCTGTATTCACTGATTGTATAAAAGAATAGAATATTTAGGAAGGTAATAGATTTCCTGGGAGATTTTGCTTTTTCGTCATATCATCGCTTTTTGTTAATATTTCTTACTTTCTATGTGGTGACATTTTGTTTGTACGTATTAGTCATATTAAAACCCAGATAACTAATCTCTTGAAAACTCTTGAAAGCAAGATCTCTACTCTATTATCATAATGTTCATTATTACCCTTTGGTTGTATTCCAAATGTGACATGGGAAAGCGAGTTATTCAGTAGTTTCGTGCGTGCGCAAAATATCAATCTACTTGCAGATTCTTTGTAGGCCATCTTACGAGTATAATGTTCATTGAGTAGAGAGTTGAATTATTTAAAAGATACATAGTTTGCTTGGTTTTGGTTATGTTTTCTAGAAACTAGCTAGTCATGTCTTCTTTCTGTTGGGATATATGAAAAATTAAATATTTTTTCAACTTTCATTTACCTAGTCTTCAGTCATTATCAAAAAAATGGAATCTTTTCATTCTGTGCGTATGGAAGATGTTTCAAACTCAGAGCCCAAATTTCAAAAAATATTAATATGTCAATGTTATTTACTATAACACCGGTTCGTGAAAAAAATTCAGGCTTTACACCATGGCAAACTTTTACGAACCAGTCTTCGTGTAAAATGTTTGTAATAAATAAGCCCACATCTTCTTTTCTCATTAGTATTTACTTATTATTATTATTTCGTACTAGTGTCAAATATTTATAATTACTCATTAAAGTACATTTACCTATCACACTAATATTATAAAGCCAAAAGGTTTGTATATCTGTTTGTTTTTTACTCCTTCACGCTTTAACGGATGAACGAGTTTAGATGAAAGGACTTGTTTCATTTTTCGGCCAGGATGGTGTACGTCCACGAAATAATGCGTAATTTTTTTTGCCTACTTCATTGTGTTTAAATTCTGTAAACTGCAGTTGAATTCTGGCACCCCTGGAAGATGTATCCTGGGCTGATTGATATGGTCACATTGCTCTATATAATGTACCACCTGTCACAATTGACAAAATTGTCACAACAAAAACGCATAAATCCGCTTTATACGCGTAAAAATAATTTCATTCTTAATTAATTTTGGACACTGCTATAACTTACATTTTTTTGAATTTGGTTGATAGATTAAAGATTAGTTATCCCTAACGTATTTAAAGTAACATGTACACTGTCCTTGCCGGAGCTTCATACATTTTTGTAACATCTCTTTTAACACATTTCATACTGGAAAGTTCAGTGTTCCCGTGGGATAATCAAATTTCCGCGGGTAGCACCACGGGACGCAGCTAGTATATATATAATGATTATAAACATCTACATGCTAGTTTTCTCTTACTCAGTATCGATCCTTTTATCAATGACAGCACACTTACCTACACGATATCGTAGTCGACGTCACTCGCGAATTTCCTCCCATCGCGTCAATTTCGAATACTGCGCGAGCAGCTTTCTCGACATTCCGGCCCGACCTGTCCAGTCCAGTGGATCTCGCAGACAGACAGTCTACTCATAATCACTGTGTTTATGTGAGTAATTTGTAATAGTGATTTATAGCTGGTATGCCCGATACTGACAGTTAGGTCTAAAGGAAAATTTGTAATCATCTGGCTAATCAGTCCGGCCAAGGCTATGTTGCCCTATGGAGTACGAATCTCTTCTATGATCTATTTTTCTTTATTCTACAATTTATTATTCTTTATTCTACAAATTATTTCTTTATTGTAAGTAGACCCTGTCTTACACATTATTTTTTGTCAATAATCTCCATCCAATGGTTATGTGGAACAGATCGCTTTCAGCGATAAGGCCGCCACTTGTGCCACTGTTATCATCCGGTCAATCGCAAATTTATCTTCTACTAGCTGATTTGACGAACTTCGTATCAATTGATTTTTATATCTTCAATAAAACAAACAAGGAAAACCTACAATTTAATTTATCATCCAATTCACGTTAACGCGCTCTTCCACAAGTTGTCAAGAGGTTTTATTCGTTTGCCTAGATTCATTGTCAACCGTAAAAGTCATAAACATATGAACACCTTTCATTCTGTAATCAACTCAGAATACTACGCATGCTATTATCATAATAAGTACTCAAACATAATATCAATCCAAACACCCGGGTAACGATGTGTTTATATGCTCGTAAGCCATCGGCACCGCTTCTGTCTGTGATGTGATGCAAACGTGACTAGTATTGGACTTTCTAACGATGCTGACCTATAGGTACTGAGCCTGTAGGGTTCAGGTAGGTAAGTCACAAACTCTCGACTCGACCTGCTTGATTTAGCGGTCACGCTACTGCAAAGCGCCATCTAACAACGTGGCTTCACAATGTCACGAATCGTATAACAAAACAGCAGCACCGCAAGTACGGTTCTCTATCAAGAGATAGTTTTGAAATTTGGGTCGATATAAACGATCGTTCTAATATTATCGATGGCTTAATTCACTGAATATGCAAGTATCGAACGCAAGAATTTAAAAAACGTTAAACTGACGTTGGATGTAAGATTCGTACTTGAAAAAACGCTATAGCATAACGTTTTATACTTACCAGCCCTAATAAATATGCCTGTAGTACCGTACTTGCAGTGCAGATAAAGCTCGAAAATAAGACTCAGTACATCGAATGATGTTACAAAACAATGACATATACTTTTAGGTCATAAATTAATGTATAGAAAAACGATGCGATGTTTTTGAAATAATAGTAAGTTTTTGAAAAACAAATGAAATTGGTCAAAAACATTGATATAGGATATTGATATACACTTTCTAAACGACGATTTCGACAGTTTTGTGAATTTAATGAATAATTAAATTCTAAATAATAATAACTGAAGACCGGTATTTTTATCATTTGTTTATTTTTTCATAATGTCACCAAACCTAGTGAATTATTCCCGTTAACTATCTAATTAAATTGCGTGACTGCGTGAAAGTTAAATTAGCATTTCCGACTTTGGAAAATTTTAAGAATTCAAAAATGTATACAGGGTTAGGTAGGTACGAGGAATCATATGTGAAAAATTCAGTAATTTTTGATAGGACCACGCTCCCATGAGAAAAAAATAAAGAAAAAAAATAAAGTAACACACTAGTAGGCACACACAAAATACATATATTACGAACATCATAAAACATTTTAATAGATTCACAACTGCTGGAGAAATCAAAAAACAAATCGCGAAGCTTCTTATTTTTCAAGTCGTCTTAAATGGAAAGCATGATCATTTAAAACTCAATTAAAAAAAACTTTAAATACTGTACAACAAAAAGGTTATGAAACAGGCATTTGGATATGCTTGAGTGGTGGTTGTAAATATTGTAGACGGTCAGTGTCACGACTGTGAAACGGTGACCACTGACCGCGAAAATCTCTTGTTCTTGTTTGTTTACTATTTCCTATTGCGCTCGGTCTTGAATGAAGTATTGTTGTAAACGCTCAATGAAGTGATTTGTATTTCGAACAGTCAACGTATTCTTTAAATATTTGTATGCTTATGAGAGCGCATCAAGACGATGTTGGTTTAGTACTGTTGGATTGAAATACAAGGTCTTTTCTTATATTGATGTTAATATGTGTGCGTATACAGTAGAATTGGTAAGTCGTACAATCTTGGGGTATCTTGGATACCCCAAGATACCGGCTGAGCCAAGTTTGGAACCTCAGACTAACGCCTGTACGCCTAATTTTTACATATATGTCATATATGTCATGTCAACAAACCAATTTAATAAACTACTGATATGTATAAGAGACTGACCGATTACTCCAGACTGAAGATAATTTCTTAATAATCAACGTAGAGTCTAAACCGCTGAACCGAGAGTCATGAAACATGGAGGGTGCGTATTCTGCGTATTCATTATTATAGAGTGTAGGGGTGTACTAAAACAGGATAAGAGGAATTTCCAGTTTTCTAAGGGGTTCAAATTTTAAACTTCTTTATATTTTATTTTGTCTCAGGAAATATTGTGGGTGGAGTAGATGGAGAGTGGAATACTAGTAATATGTGTAACGAATAATTAATAATAATAAAGCATCTTCTTAAAATTTTTGTAGAAATGATTACGTTGATAACCGATACTTTTTGATTATTTTTTAAATATTTTTCTATCTATCTGTACTTTATCACAGTTCAAATACTTGGTAGTAAATGTCCACGTGTTCCTCTAGTAAAAGTAGAAAAGAACAATTCTTCTCTACCAGTAGGGACAGATAAGTAGGGATTTAGCGTGAATAAGTGAGACAAAAGCAAAAACAAACACCAATATCTATCTATATTTATCCTTCTCTATTCATCCGTTGAATCAGACAGGAAATACAAACTCACGTCCAAGAATGTATAGTATCAACTTTATCAAGTTTTTTTACTGCAATAACAATACGGAGACAATGCGAAGACACAAGAGCGTGGTTTCTATAGACGTGTGATATAACAGTTCCTAGGGAATCTATTGTGTCCGACAATTGTGCTTTTGTCTCTTTCTTTTTGCTGTTTTCACGTTCACTTTTTAGCTTCTAATAAGTGCTATTATAATAATAGTTGATATAAGCGCTGTTGGAAT
Source organism: Ligdia adustata (assembly GCA_947049295.1). Classification (NCBI taxonomy): domain Eukaryota; kingdom Metazoa; phylum Arthropoda; class Insecta; order Lepidoptera; family Geometridae; genus Ligdia; species Ligdia adustata. The sequence continues at coordinate 2,162,855 of OX346229.1, read as the reverse complement.
ACGTTTCAAAGTTCGGTTACTTAGAAACTGTATGTACCTACAAATTTCAGTTAAAAAGGCAAAGGCTCGGCACGTGAAAATCTGTTAACTTAAATTACGTTTTATTGTTTAATGTTTATAAAAGATAAATATTTTTAGCTTTGAAATATTAGCTCTCTTCACCATTAACAAATATCGACCAACAAACACCTATTACATATTTTGACTATTTACCCGACTGCGACAGAAAGAAGGTTATGTTTTTAAAGTGTATGTATGTATGTATATATCTTTGGCACGCCCTTAAGCTTAAACGGCTTGACATATTTTTATGCGAGTGGTGTCAATAGATTCGTCTTAGTCGTGAGAGTAAAAAAAATGGGTCATACACAAGTTTAAAGGTTTAGTAATCGGGTTTCTTTGAAGCCACTTTTAACCACTTGTTTAAACCTTATTGAAATAAGCGCTTTCTATTCATCAAAAAGTTTGTCCGATTGTTGTGAATCAGCGCAATATATCAGTTTTAAAATAAGGCTTTCAGATTAACACTATTCACATACTTATATCAAACTACCCTTAAAAATATATTATATGGTAGATATAAAATCCCGGGCCCAGATTACAGTAATTGATGAAGGAATTCTTCTTATTTCTATTCCTCTCCTATTGGAGGTTAGAGAGCATCAGGGCAATTCTAACTTAAAACTAAAAACTCGAGGCTGCCGCTCTAAAGAGCGATGTACTCCCGCAGATTCTTAAGCCAAGAATGCCTCCTCTGTCCGATACTTGTCTTTCCTGCAATCTTGCCTTGAAGGATGAGCTGGAGCATTTTGTATTTGTCATGACGTGACTGAAATAAGAAAGCTTTCTGCGCTTAACGGCTTATTTTTCAATAATTTTGTGCACCTTAACGATCAGGATTATGTTAATATCCTCCTATAACATAATTAATTTTGAACTTATCCCAAGTAGGTGTTGTTGCATAATAATAACATAACACTAAAGGCGCCTACCTATTACATATTTCTCCAAAAGACTATAATTATCGCAGCATGGGTAAACTACATACAGTCCAACTGTCAATCAAACTGACCAAACCCGTCAAACGTCAGGCATTCTTCTCAAACTGGTTGGTGGATGATGGATGAAAGCATCTACTGGGCGGTCCACTAGAATAATTTAGAACCAATTTCGTTTAAAATCTAAGAAGGACAAAGATTAATTCTTGTAGAGTTGTTTTTTCTAACTGGCTAGTGTTGTTAATTTAATAATTAATTTATTACGTGAGTCTACGTATTAATGATGTATTTTTACCGTGAAGCTCTATGGTGTACTGTATATTCTCAGATTTATATAAAGTTGCTATCAAGGAATGCATTTAATTAAATACCAACACGTAGAAGACATAAGACAAAATAATAGAATATTTCTTAAGTAGGTTATCTTTTTGTTCTCCTGCACAGCTAGGTATTTGACCACAAGTTTGCACAATCTCGGAAGTCAGCTAAACTGTAGCCCTATATGGAGCATACCGAGTCTGGAATTCACTGGCTCTCTCAAGGAAGGCTGCCGGAACACACCGTTAAGGTGTTAGCTAGCCAGGCGAGCGATAGGAAACGCCCTACCACTATGAAATGCTTTCCTCACGATGTTTTCCTACACCGGTAGCTCAGGCTAATGCATGTTTCGTGGGATCGAACCTCGTATCTTTTGTACGGCTATCGACCCCACTAACCACTCGACCATCGTCGCTACAAAAAAACTTCAGGTTGTTAGATTAGTAATAACATTTTATAGAACAATATCAGCGATTTCTGAGGACAGTAAAATAACTTAACATGAGTCGTAAAGCCTAACTCTTAAGCTTAACAAAACCGACAAACAAAATTAATTTAAAGTTTGGTCAGCTTTCCAAAGCTATTGGTAACTATCATATTTTACTTTGTTTTCTTTTTACAGACAATGACACAGAAACAGGCAAACGGAATAATACAGTGAAACTATAAAGATTTCTAATTGTCTTTATAGATTTGTAATCATTAAATAAACGAAAATTCGATATGAGTACGTTTAAATTAACTTTCGAACAATATAAATTAAGTTTTAATTAACACTTTCACTAACTCATCGAGGAAATGCGTATATATTTAACAGCTTATTTATCTATAAAGTAACATAATCTTTCCGGAATATGTTATAGTATAGATCCACAACTAATCTAACTTTCGCATTATAATTAGGTATATCGATATGAATGTATTTCCCCGGTAGTTATTAAATCGATTAAAATTATATTAAAATCAATAATAAGTTGAATTTTATGTTTGAAATCCCATCGAAGTCGGTCTCATTTCGATTAATGGAACTTAAATTCGTGACATAGCCATATATGAGAATTAAGTTTATCTACTAATTTTACTATAAAGATTCTATGTGTACTTGTATTGCAGATAAATTATTTAAAACGTGATAATAATATTCATCAAACTTTACATAACCCATAACCATAGGCACGGCGAGTTCTCATAAATGCATACGTCACAACACTTTGCATGCGACTACTATGACTCCGTAAAAACCTTCGATAGATTTGCATAACATTCTACGAAGTGAAATGCTATTTAGCATATCGCTGCTAAGCGCTAATAACATGCTAAATTAAACTCTATTTTCAATAGCATATGAAACGAAACTAATGTCATGGTACGTGTGTGGTAATCATTGTTTTTATGTTCTCACGGTGATGATAAATCGCTAAATCGTTATTTGAAAGGAAAGCTTTTTTACATGTGTCGCAGTATATTTTGTAGCAATGGAAAAGATATACGAATAGTGTACCCATGTAATCATTTTTGCTAGGTGCTTATTGTTTAAAGAATGGGAGCTGATGTACTTAACAGTGATAAAATTCTAATTTGAATTAATAAGTACTGTAACTTGCAGTTGGCATCTCTATAATTTTTCAATATTTAGGCACCTTACGGTGTTTTCCGGCTGCCTTCCTTGAGAGCCAGTGTATTCCAGACTAGGCATGCTCCATACAGTATCGCTGACTTCCGTGATCGTGCGAACTTGTGGTCAAATGCCTAGGATAAAATAAAACTGCCTGTAACCTTGGTCTTAACTTTCTTGATAAGCGTGCTCCATCTAAGGCTGCGCCATTATCTTATATCAGGCGGTACGGACTGTGTACCTGTATACTTTCTTTGTCGTAAAAATTTATCAGGCACTGTCTCATTTTCATCTGTCGTCAAAACGAACATAGTCTTGTCTCCTTAGAAATTAGGCGTCAAAGAAAACGTTTGAATTAGGTACTCTTAAAAAATGAAGTACCTACATTAATCTACCTATTTTTTTTAATCTTAACACAAGAATATATCCTCACTAAATAAAACATCTGAATAAAAGAGAATCAAATCTTACGTTTCGTTGTTAATATTTACATCTCTATATTGTCTTCACAGCCAGCTGGTCGGCTACTTCGGCAATCCATCCAAACAAAACTGATAGCATCTTGTTAATAAATTAGCATCATTAGCGCCGACAGTATCGAATGAGAATCGAATTGACCTGCGCACCTGCGTGGCGTAAGCGCATCTCGATTTATATGCGAGGAGCTGGCGACTAAGTGACAAAGATTCTTTCAGCAGAATGCTTTTTGAGATACATTAGATTCAGAAGTGCGTTCTTACTCGAAATTGTAAAATTTAGTTAAAAAATGAAGCAGGTCGTATAAACATTTACTTTTCTGTTTATATTATAGCCAGAATAAATAGTTCAAATAGTAAACATGAACGTTGGTTTACTTAAAAAAATCATATTATTATTATTTAAATAGTTATTAATTAAGTACTGACGTCTCTACTTGTTAGACAAGGATCCCAAGCGTCAAAAAGATGCAGATTACTTATAAAGGAAATATATTGTTTATAATTTCAATAACTAATTAGGTACTCGTTTCATATGTATTATGCTATATTATTATTCATACACTAACTTTATTTATTCGTATTTTATATCAGGCTAGTAGCTGTCATCCGCGACATAAAATGGAATATAAAAAAAGTTTTAAACTTTTGACCCCCTTAAATAATTTTATATATATGTTTAGATTGTTTGCACTCATTTATTTTACGAGATTTTAAAAATCCTGTTGACCTCAATAGGTTACTCAGACCAACCGTCAGCTCTCAGACAATCACCTTTGCGAAACTGCATACAATATAGATTTGACCGTTCTCTCAAGACGTCTTGTCTTGTGCAATTCGGAGGATGTGACGTAAGAGACGTATTATTTTACGTTTCCCATATAAAGAAGATCATTTGACCCACTTCCGTAATGGGCTATTGTGTCAAATTTTAGTGCTTAACTTGAGCTTAAGTAGGTACTTACGTGTTTAAGCAGAGTCGGGGTTTAAGCACGTGCTTATGTAAATTAAGCGACAGGTTGTAATTGTTATGTGTAATCATATTTGAGCGGATCATCCGGCTTAAGTGCTGAGATAAGTAAGAGCGGATAAATACTAAGATAATTAAACTAACTAAATCCACTTGACAATAAGTACTTTTTGTCAAGTGGAGTTAGTTAGTCACAAAATAATATTAGAAATTGTTTTAGTATCGTATCAATCCAAAGTGTTAACCATATCTATAGGTAATTATTTTTCTGAATGTGCATCTGGCTGTTTGTCATATTGTTAATATATCTAGAATATAGGTTTAATAGCCTGAAATAAATGTTTTTTTTTTTTTTAAGTTTTGAATTATATGATCAACTAGGATACTAATAAATGAATGATTTATTGAACTAATTACAATATGACACAATGACCAATAACTATAGCACATTAATACATACATACCTATATATGTAGGTATGTATATGAATCGGATTATCTAAGCCTACATTTAATTTTGACTCTGTAAAAAGTTCTTTATTTCTTGATTTGACCATAGATAAACAGGTGCACCTCGTGTGTGCATGGTTTATATGCATTTATATGATAATGTGTTTAATTAATGGAAGTGTTCAAATCAAGTACCTATGTAATATTTTGTATAACTACCGGCACTGTACGGCCGGTGCATTCAGCCACCATGTAAGAATAATTTAATCGCTCCTATCTGATCTGTTCTATCGCAACATAAAAGCGTTTCATATAATAATTTTAAACGCAGTTCCTACTTGCTCACACAGTAGAACAGCGAAGTGAATGCATTCAATTGCATAAAACCATTTTATTACGTTTAAATGTGTTGGGAAATACATATTTCAGTAATGTTTGGTCTGTTGTTCATTTTTAAGTCGGAACAAACAGAATGATAAGATTTTGTTGATGTTCGGTGGCAATCAGAATAGAAATTATAGCGATAAGGCCGCCACTTGCACTATATTTTTTAAGATATTTTTTCGTGTATTTAATTTTTTTTTTGTGTATCTGCGATAAAGAATTGAGCTATCTATCTAATCATAAGACTTTTAAGTTTACTTCGCTTTACAATTATTATCTTATCTTTCCTCATAACCGAACCTATCTTGTATCTAACAATAGAATGCCAAAGCTAGACAACGGCCTTCTGTAAGTACTCAGCCAGGGTGTACTCGTAGGCCATAGGTCTACAACGCGTGTCAAAATGCACGAAAGTAACATGTACCTAGCTATTTACCTCAACACTACAAATGGTAGTCAAATTGTAATATTATATTTTTAATGGCTACGGGCTTCCACGAGAAAATTTTATCGTGATTTCCCTTCGGTGTTTAAAGGCGTAAAATAACACAACATTGAATAGTGCGCATGTGAGCTAAAATATGATTTTATTATAATTAAATATGCAATGTGCTTATAGTTTAGCAAATATTATTAAGCAGCAATAGCTGCTAAGCAGTAGCATTAATTATCGCAATATTATTGCAACGTACGTATTGGTTAAACACGCGAGAGCATCCTCAAGGTTTTATCGCGATATTGTTGCTATGTTATACTTAATTAAAACTGACGTTAAAAGTAAGAATATCATTCTAATATTAGGTAAGAATTTTATTCTAATAATATGTCAAAATATTTTTATATATTCTCTATTTTACTATACTTTTTATCCCGGGAAATTTAAGGGTTCCCATGGGCTTGATCAAACATCTACCCTACCGCGGGTAAAACCGCGGGGCTCAGCTAGTAGTACAAGAACTAAAGATATAGTGCATAAACTAAAGATATAGATAATAAACTGTAGGAGAGAAAGGCCATAGACAGTAAAAGGTATAGAGTCAAACCATCTCACCGCAGTGTAATCGCTTCCTACCAACGACCGCTAATGACTAGTGACGTGACTTACCCTCCATTCTACCACATTAACTGTGTACTATTTTACATTGCCACAAAAGTACACTCCACATGAAAAGTGTCATATCCTTCTAATATTATAAGCACGAAAGTTTGATTGTATGGATGTAAGTAGTTTGTTACTCTTGGCACCTAGATAGCTTATATCCTGGATTAACACATAGGATACTTTTCATCCCGGAAAATGCATTGTTTCCGTGAGATAACCAAATTACCGCGAGTAACTCCGCAGGATGTATTTAGATTGAGACATAAAATTATAAGGCAAGGAATAAAACTCTCGCTGGGAGATTTACTAACGATTGTAAGTCAAATTTGTCAGCTCGGATGCGAGACCTTCGTCCCTCGTCTTCACGGCTTCACGGTCGGCTTTACGGTCAACACGGCTCAATAGTTTAATTAACTTGAGTAATCGGCCAGTGAACATTTAAGAGTGTAAATAGAAGTTAAAATTGTAACATCAAAATGCGTGTGAGATTTAAGTTTGAGTTTAAGAACCTGTCGGTTGACAGAGCTAAGGTACATTAAATGATCATTCGTAATCGACCAGTTTTCTTATCTTATCCAGACATTTTACAAGATAGTGGAGCAAAATAAATTATTATTTTTATATATTTTTTTATCCAACACAGCTTGAATTTTGACCACAAGTTCACACGACCACGGAAGTCAGCCATACTGTAGCCCTAGATGAAGCATGCGTAGTGAAATACACTGGCTCTCAAGAGAGGCTGCCGGAACACACCATTCGGACAAATTTAAGAACTTGAGAGTGGTAGCTAGCCAGGCGAGCAATAGGAATAGTCCTACCACCATACAAATAAATTAAGTGGGGCACTACCAAACATAGAAATTAAATTAAAAGCTAACTGTATTATTTTAATGTTAATACCATTCTTTAAAAAGGTATAGAAGTATGACCTATTTATGACATTCGCTTCATAGAAATATGTTTCAACATTAATAATTATAAAATCACTTCTGAAGCTGACTGTACCTACTTGCGGCTATAAAGTGGCAATTTGTACCATGCCGTGGGAAATGTGATAAGAACTGGTCAAGTGCGACTCGCACACCGCAATGTGGGCTCCGACTTATCTAGACTTTTAAACACATTACAAAATAAGTTACTTCGTTAAGTACTTTTTGAGAGTACGGAATTCTCCGACAGATTATTTTACGTCTGTAATTTTTGTTAGGTACTGATGGACAAGCAAAAATATCTGATACGAGTTAATTACTACAATATAATGACTATGATCAAGGGTGTAATAGGAAATCGGGTGTATTCGACGAGAATTGAGCATTCTTCAACATGTACTTGCATTTTATTGACACTTATTTAACTGGTTGAAGGTATTATGTTGTTAGGTTCGCATTATTCATTAGGTACGTAGGTATTAAGTTTATAGACTCAAGACTTTAAGACTTTAAGCTGGGATTAAATCCTACAAAGATATATATGAAAACTTTTTATCTCTAAAATCCTAATCTTTTGTAGCTATCGGCCGTTTTGACAACTATGTACCTACCTCTTCTAATTGAAATGAAACTTATGTTAATATTTCGATAGAACTTCAAAAACGATTCATAATACGATAAGAATTAAAAATATTATGTACGGAACCCTAATAAAGTAGTTAACAGTGGCGTGGGTAAACGTTCACGACACTTAATTGTCACGTAAGTAGGTGCTTAATAGCATCTACTCTATATTAGGATTATCCACCTCCGTGGTAAAAGCGAATCTTAGATAGATATTACAACTAGGTACCTACCATTTTCTCCTTATTCTTCTGCCGTTTACTCGTTTTTAACCCCCGTCACAAAAACAGCGGAGAATTATAAGTTTGACTTGCAGGTGTGTAAGTTGCATCGTAGGTCCCGAACGGATGAACAGATTTTAATTCCGTTTGATAGGTAAATTAGTCGTTATCGGTACGAGTAGCTATGTTTGGTGAAAATCGATCTAAGATTGCCGCAGGCACAAAATAGTCAAATGGCGTCACATATAGCTGAAATGTGTATAGTTGTGAAAATAAAGGGCTTGACATTATTTCACATTCAATGTGGCTGCCACCAGAAAACTGCGATGACGAGTTTTCTTTTTATTTGTAACTTTACTTGTTACCTGTGAATATAGCTTGTACCTATTCAAAGATCTGTGTTATTCTGTCGCAGTATTGTTTTTAAATAGTTTAGGTTAATCGAACGATGCGTACAAAGCCAAAATAAAACTTACTTACCATTATGTCCGACCTAGAAGTTTTTGTCATGTGAGATGGAATCTAGGTAGGTATTTCTCAGCTCTCTAGATAACGGAATTCGATACATTTAACCTCTAAATATATTAAAATAAAGCAACAGATTTATTTGTAAGTAGGTAAATGAAATTCAATAGGTGGACATTATAGGTACTTATTGTATTTTATGCTACCATTATACATTTTGGCACAATCAGCTCACTCCAAATACGGTGGCCTTTATCCCAAAACGGTACCTTTTACTTTGTGTGTGGCAACACCCACTACTGTATTTCCAAATATTAACAAATTGTTAAATAAACGACCTAGGTACTTGGACATAAGAAAATATGGACTGTAGAGGTATTGCATAATATTATGCAAGATGTTACAAATGTATATTATATGCGCCTTGTGGTGTTTCGTGCGTTAAAATGGAGTGAAATTAGCCTGTGTTAATTCAGGGTCTAAGCTAATTCCATACCAAATTTCATCCAAATCAGTTTAGCAGTTTTTGCCTGAAAGATCAACAAACATACACACACATCATACATTCCTTCATCATACATACTTACAAACTTTCGCGTTTGTAATATTATTGTACGAAGTAGTAAAAATTTTACCTAGGCAAGTGCCTTTACTAAAATAAAAATTACTGACTAAAAACTCTTTTTAGGTTTCTGGTTAAGTGTCATTGGATCACTCGATTAAATCCACTACGATTAAAAAACTAGAAATAGTGAAAATGCTATAATCTACTACCAGAATGCTTGTGGCATTATCATTTTCCATTGCAATCAAAAAATTTCACTTGATAATTATACAACGTTGAATCCAGTCAGTCCTTCAATAAGTAACCGTGTATTGGTTTTAGGGAGGAGTGACTCGCCGTACTGGAGTAAAAAAAAACAAAAACAAATTAAAAAAGAGGAAAAGGTTAATTATAATGGCTGAACTTTTTTTTATTTTTGTTACGTGGCAATCACACATTTTGTGTATTGTGCCATATCTCAAGTTTGTCAGGGTAGAACTTTAAAAGATCTTATAGACAACTTCACTGTGGAACAAAATTGCTGGCATTACCTATTTACTCTATTATACTTCTTTAGAAGCTATAAAAAAAGCTGTTTTATCTCAAACAATCATCTTCTCGGGTGTCAAAACTACTGGCATGCCATCACGTAACGTTTAGTGGTTTACTCTTATTTTTAAAAGAATGCCGCTTGACCGGGGACTGGTTGAAAAAAAAACTTCCTGCATGTTTTGTTAGGTACAAGTGATAATCGATAGCGTGATCCAAAGTACCTCTTACAATGTTAGAACAAACCTGGTTCACATTCCAGTGGGCAATATTCTAACCTTTTCAGAAGTTATTCTACTAATATTATAAATGCAAAAATTCGGGTCTATGTATGTTACTCATTCACGAAAAAACTGGATTAGAATGAAATTACCAACAAAATGTCCTGGATTAACACTTACCTAAGATAATTTTCATCTCGAAAAGATTCAGTGGGATAATCTAAATTCCGCGCAGCTTGCACTTTAAAAAAAAACTGTTTTTAATTCGGCAGCAAATCTATCATATTGTTTAAGAAGACGGGTTTGCACGCGTACTTGATTGAACCTTAAACAATATGAATCAAACACACGTTAGTTTTCTAAATACTAATTTCAAATATATGTCACAAATACAAGGTCATCAAAAATCGGAGAACAATGAAAAAAAAAGATATCGTTATACGTTAGACAAATAAAGTTGCTTCCACTTTTCAAAATGTAATTAATTATATTGCGCCATTATTCAGACCTTTTACAAAGCGCTCTTTCCGTTAATATTTGAACCGAAACAAAATCTTGTTATCTTTACTATAATATCTTTAAATAAATAACAAAAATCATTAGGCAGACGGAGTTGCGTGCAGTTTGATGATTTTACGGCGCATTCACGCTTGCTTAATTCGGTATCATCTTTGATGGAATTGTGATCGTTTTATTATATTACAGCCATTTCTAGTCATAATTATTTTAAATTAGTATAGATTTATGACGGAGCTACACGCTTTTTTCTTAGGCGATTTTTATTTTACAGCCAAGTTGCTGTTATTTGTTATATTATTTTATATTTTTTATACTTAGTATTAGAGGGAATAGTAGAACTATATTAGATAATAAGAATAACGTTAAAGGCCAAAAATATTGACCGCATTCGATCGCTTAATGCCATAATACAAAATTTGATCAAATATAAAGTTATTTATTAAAGTAATAACATATAACTGTATACCTAGTCCGTTTTCAAAGTCAAAAATTAGCCGCCTAGAGATATCTAATCTATAAAAATCAATTGCTGTCCGTTTATCTTGCAAAAACTCGAGAACCGCTGGGAGGATTCATTTTGGTCTTGAAAATGTGTGTCGTACTAAAGGGAAGGTTTAAAAGGTGAGAAACATAAATATCTGTTAGGCGGTACGATGTTCGCCGGCGCAGCTAGTTGTCTATAAACTCATACACACTCATTATAAATTAAACAAATTGAGAACACAGGGCCCTTAATCACTATGACCATTTCAACACGTAATGCGGCCGCATTATGTTAAGCGCAGGAAATTCGAGTGGAACGGTATTCAGTTAGCCACCAGTAAAGAAGCATTTGCGTTACAAGCATGTTATGACGTCACGCGTTTTGTGCAAGGAATCTCGTGGAAGTTATAAAAAAAAGCGACTACAGACTTTCATTACGGCAGGCGCCGATGTAACTATTTCACAAATTTTGATGTAAAAATATAACCTCTTTACCGAGTTTGATAAAATTAAATGTGGACCATTGAAAAAATATTACGCTTTCAAACAAAAAAAGATTTTTCTTACATCGGTTCACCCATCTACGAGAACAAACATAAAAAAAAAACAGTACAATTTAGTACCTCCACTTTTTCGACGACGGTTAAAAGAAATGAGGTCTTCCTCCCTTACACCCATTCCATAACCATATCGATTATGTACTTAGTATTTTTTTGCATTGATTGCTGATAATCCAGGATAACATTATGACGTTTATTCAATTGCATGAAGTTTTATATGAAATTTTGCGGTCTGATCGCTACCTCTTTTTGTTTAGAACTCACCATAATGTTCGTCCCGCAGTAGTCAAACATTAGCTCATAGACCTATTCACGGAATAAGCACTTTCTCTGTGTAAACCTACGAGACTACCTTATTGGTCATTGCATGACGAAGGCATCCTTTTTGTAGACATTCCTTTTGTAGGCCTTCGAGAAAAACTTATACATATGTCATTATACCAACTTACTAGTCGAACTTTATATATGAAAATCTCAATTTTAGTGAACCTTGTGAGTAGACCGTAGACATTATAAATAGAATAATATACCTAAGTAATAAAAAAATATCGATTTTTAATACGTTAGTCGATTTTATGATTTTTAAAGTGTGTGTTATAAATGCCGCTACAAAAGTTTGAGCTGAACCGCTTAAAAATAAAAATTTCGACTCGTTCATTGGCTACAATTTGACAGTGATAAACAAATTGCCAGAATATAAAATAAACCAATACGATGCTTAATCGCAATAAAGAACTCGTTCAATCACTGACTCGTTTATGCCGTCCATTATTTTGATTTACAAGCGTAGGTAACTTATTTAACTGTATGGCATAATTTCCATAGTCACAACTATGGCATAATGATGATGATGAACACTTAAAATGATCGGTTAGCGATTTTCAGTACATATAATATTTATTCTATTGACGCATTCGTCTTAATTAAACCCAAAAATTGGGACTAAATTAATATTAAAATAGTACCTGCCTAGTACCGTAATGGCAGTACGTGTTATTGTGTTTTTTTTTCTATAATGCTAACGGATTGTTTTTCTTGTTTCAGGTGACAGCCTTGGCTGTGCTCAGCATAGCATGGGCGAAAAATACGACTTCAAAAGCGAAACCGAAACGACAACTAGATAACATACGATCGCCACAAAACTTACAATACTCACTAATACTGCCACATTCGAGGGTGCAAAACTTCAGATCACTGAACACAAACACAAGAAGGATATCTTATGGGTCAGCTAGAGGAGGTAAACTGCCACCGTATGCGGTACAAATGGAACCTGTTGTGCAATATTCACAGAAAGATCCTTTATATGATCCTACACAAGATAACTTGGAAGATTCCGTAGTAAACAAGAACGAAATTTACGCACAGCCGAAGATACTCAACATTCATGATTCGGAAGAAAGTTTCGGTCCTCCTTACGGATCATTACCTACTGCACCGCTGTACAGCCATGAACCTCATCCGCAGTACTACGAAGCTCCCGAGCCTATAATAGAAATTATCATTAAGGAGTCTAACGAGTCTCTCCCTGCACCACCACCTGCTCCAATTCAAAAAAAGAAAAAGGAACCGGTTCATGTATTTTACGTAAAATACAGCAAAGACCCTCATTCTAAGGATAAAGTGATATATGAGAAACCAATCCCTGCTATCACTCCACCAACTAATGAAGAAGATCCAGAAGAAAATCATCATGATGACTATGTGACTGTTACTCCTGAGCCATATATTCCTATCAAAACTACTACTTTAAGAGCTATAATCAAGCCTGAATCTGAAGTGTATCACAGTGACAGTAGTGTTCGAGTAACTTTTGGAAGTGAAAGTCATGGCCATCATTACAGCGATAGGCGAGAAGGAAGTTCTCATAATGAAGACAGAGAAGAAACAGCTCCTAGACCTGCGATTGCTTTCCCAAATCAAACTCCACAACAACAGAATTCTCCTACACAAGAAAACCACTCTCCTCGATCAGCACTGCCACAGTTGCAGTTCAGTCATGGAACAGAAACAAAATCTACGGTGTATCACCCTAATACCCAAACATACAAATCCAATGCACAACATGCGCAAAGCCGTATTCAATTTCAACCTCAATCTTATCCGACAGAGCAACAACTACCAAGCCAAAATCCAACATCAGTTCCATTCAGATCACAGTCTCATTCCCCTCGTTATCCATTTGCGTCACCATCCTCTTTGATACCTAATCCCGCTTTTGCCAATGGACCTCCAGGAATAATAGAACATTTTAACGGGCCAACTCCAGCATCACCTCTTGGGCCGGTATTCCCAACATCCTTCCCTAGACCAAGCAACGGTCCTTCTTTCCACTCTCGGCCAAGCATAACGCCTTCATTCAATTCACGATTCAATGGCCCACCCAAGGTTAGTTTCCATTCTGGTCCACAAAGACCATTCCATCAATCGCCGCCAAAACAATACTTTGATGAAGCTAAGTATTTGCAAGAAAACTACCATACTATTACCACAGAACAAGTAGATCCTCCTAAAGAACAACCATTGCCAAGTCGCCAGACTACAACGTTCGGCCGACCTCCTCCAGCTGGTTCAAGTCCTACGCCTCAGTTCCAGGGGCATTTTAACAGACCTCAGATACCATTTAACCAACAACTGCCACAACAAAGGCCGCCTCAACAGTTTGTTGAAACAATACACAGCAAACCCTCTCTAACGTCTGGGCCCAGCAGCTCACCATTTTTCAATTTGAAACCTTCTCCGCCACGTATTGAAAACAACCGCCCTTCTTTCCAACAAGGACCTCAACAATTTAGTTTCCATCAAGGCCCGGGCCCATCAGCCATTCCACCTCAGCAAGCTCAGCACTCTTTTTCGAGCCCTGTCACAGCATCGCCTTCACCTGTTTCTCACAATCAGTTCCTTCCTCAGCCATCCTCTCCAACATTGTATAATTTCCAACCATCACCTTCATCATCTCCAGATCAAGTTTACTTCCAACGACCAAACTCACCGTCAGAACGACCTCAATTCCAATCTCAAGGGCCGTCGGAACGACCACAGTTCCAATACCAAGGACCGTCAGAAAAACCACAATTTCAATCACAAAGACCATCTCAACGACCACAATTCCAAGCTCAAGGGCCATCTGAAAAACCACAGTTTCAATACAATGGACCCTCTGAAAGACCTCAATTTGAATCGCAAGGACCATCTCAGCGACCACAATTCCAATCTCATCAAAGTCCATCAGAACGACCGCAATTCCAGCAATCTCAAGGACCACCAGAAAGGCCGACATTTACTCAGCAAAATAATTTCCAGGACCAATCAAGTATTAACCACCAGCAACAAATTAGTCAGTTTGTTCCTAATGGCGGGGAACTAATTCCTTCCTTGGCCAAATATGAACAACATATTACTGTAAATGGCCCTACAGCTCAACCTAACTACAGTGGGCTAAGTGAGTCTAGTCAATCATCAGAAACGCCATCTCACAGCCAGCAACAGTACCACCAATTTCAACAACAACAGGAACATGAACGCCAGCAACATCAACAGCAACAACAACACAAACAACAGCAACAGCAGCAAAAACAACAACAGCAGCAGCAGCAACAACAGCAACAGCAACAGCAACAGCAACAGCAACAGCAAAAACAACAACAGCAACAATATGAATCTGAACAAGAACAAGTCAGACAGCAGCTAGCACACAATGTGAGAAAGCAACAAGAAGAAATTCAGCGCCTCCAAGCTCAGCTGCTTTACACGCATCAGCAACAACAGGAAGCCAAGCAATATAACCAGCAAATTGAGAGCACTTCTCCAAGATCTCAATACGTACAAGAAAGATCACGGGGCCAACCGAGCACGTCATCGCCTGCATATTACCAATCAACTTCCAGGACCGTAGAGATAAGACCAACAACACCAAAATACGTCTCATCTACCATCAATTCTGTAACCAGCACTCCTGAACCTCAAAAACAAGAAAAGAAAAAGAAACCTACATTTGAACTTCCCGATGAAGTCCCTGATGATCTTCGACAACAGTTATTATCTTCTGGTATTCTTGATAACGCAGATATTAGTATTTTAGACTACGATAAAGTTGGAGAAACTCCCTTAGAATCACTACCTCCAGATCAACTAGCTAACTTCTTCAGTGCTGGTGGAGGCCAACAAATATCTGCAAGCGATAACAGACCAATCTACGTGAAACCAAATGGCGCTGAAATTGAATCAAGAATAGTTGATGACATGGAAGAAGACCAGGAAATTGCTGCTTCCGAAAATATACCCAGCTATGTCTCTCCACCACCATCTAACAAACAAGCAGTTGAAATGAAAGTGGTCCATTTCGATCCCAACACAGCAGAAGGCCAAAATATTGCAAGGGAATATGTACAAGAAAATGCCACAAGAGTCGACCCTGTCGCACTAAACGATAAGAAATTTAATAGATATTTGCCTTTGAAAGTCAGTGGAAACCAGTTTCCTTTGCCAGATATATTGAAAGGCAGAAAAGTAACTTCAGTAGTGGTGCTGGCTCCAGTTGAAACGGAAGCACTCAAAGCCGAACATTCGAGAACAGAACGATCAGCGAGTAACAGCTTAAAGGGTATAAAGTTCGTTGCTGGTGACAGTTTGCAAAATTTGTTGAAAAAACCCACTAAAGACAACTTCAAGAAATGGTTAGATGTTGAGAAGAAAACGGCTACAGATTTACAATCAATCATACTGCTTGTGACTGGGTAAGATTTACATTTCAATTAACTATAAATCATATTAGCATACGAGTAATACTCATTCTTCGTTGGTTGCCCTGCGTTATATACCCACAGTTGAAATGTTTGTGTTTGACATTTTTTGCGCATAACTTACCTCATACACTGCTACCACTACCACTTACCACCTTCCCACAAAGATTTTAAGTTCTTTCTACAGGCGCGTTTCTTTCTTGACGTTTTCCTTCACCAACAGACGAACAAGCTAGTAGTAAAACTACCAAGTGATTACACATCCTAATTTACAGGTTAACCATTATAATATTTCAAAAAAATGAAGCAAGATGTTATTGAAACTATTTATTATTATCATTGACAGTCAAATGGTGTCGATACGATATAATTACTCGATATTTATCAGTAGCGTATTCAATACTAACTTCATAATTGTTGTCCTTTCCAGGAATGAGAAAACAGAGAACGAGAGAGAAATCTACATGTACGACATCGGATCAGGGTCCGTCAACAAGCTCAGTGGCGAGCTGTCCAATGCTTTTGTGGAGGCTGCCGAAAACAACTCCCTCAGCAAAGACATTGAGACACTAGCCATCGAAGGAGAAGGAACACCGGAGATTTTTAATAAAGATGAAGTAGCTGAAGGTTCCGAAAATGTGCCATTATTTGTAGACTTATCAGGTGTTAGCTTAGACTCTGAAAAAACCAGTCATGTTTCCATATCATCCGGCTACAGTAAAACAAAGCTTGGCAGATCATTAAGAAGAAATTCATAAAAAAAGACCTTGTGGATGGCGTCCACCCTTGTAAATAGTATAGTTATTAGTATTACTAAATTAAATTGACGCATTATTGCGTATAGTCGTAATTTTTATACAATAAAGTGAAGTGATAATGGTTGTACAATATAAAGTAACTACCCTATATAAAACTATTTTATTTCTACTCGCCTTAACTAATTAAGCAAACTTTAAGCAAAAGTAAATTATTTTACTCAATGGGTAATCAGTAGGTAAATAACTGAAAATTTGGTAGGTAAGTGATGCACTTTCTCAACGCAAAAAATATTGTCGGAATTATTGTACAACTTGAAATATTTTTCGATATAGCAATCTGATAAGATTTTTTCTGATGTTTTACAAGCCATGATGCAGAAGCATACAAACAAACACAATATTTTGAGATCACGCCCATTACAAAACACCATACATTCATCGGTGCTGCCATCTGTTGATACGAAACTATAATTGAACCGCTTGCCGTAAATAAATAAATGAATATGTGATTTATTTCCAAAGGCGAGCTAAAAGACTTATAGGCAAGGATGCTCTGGCCAAAGTAAAACTTCAAAGCCTCGATCATCGTCGAAAAGTGGCTAGCCGGTCTTTGATCGGATACATTTTGGGGAGTGTGCCTTGGAAATAGATTTATTGTGCGAACTGCAAGGTTGTGGAATTCGTTGCCAAGTTCTTTATTACCCAATTGCTATTATCTCGGTCTTTTCAAATCGCGAGTGAATCGGTTTCTTCTAGGCAAGCGCGCTACATCCTAGACCGCATCGTCACTTTACATCAGTTGAGTTACGGTCAAGCGCAAGCCTATTGATATTAAAAAAAGGCAATACAGTTCCAAGGTATACACAGTACATAATAGCATAAAATTACAATATACTTAACTAAAATTTAAAGCGTAAAGCAAAAGCTAAAGTAAAATGCATAGGCTAAATCGGTAGGTAGTAAGGTAGGAAATTAGTTACTAAAGTAACTAATTTCCTACCAAAATTAAAAGTAGTAACAAAAAGTAGACCTAAAAGTAGTAACAAAGTACCTACTTTTAGGGGGATACACTGCGTTTATACAATAATGATGACAAAATGATGTAGGAAAGTAATTTTGCTTACAAAATACACCTGGAAAGTGTTTAACTACGTTACAGATGATAGTTATTAGTCGATAAATTATTAAAATGTATATAAATAACTATTTTTTACTATTTTTTACTCGTTTTTTCAAAAATAAATTATTTAATCTATTCCGCGAAACAATTTAGCGAAACTTTTTTTTTCTTGCAGCACCGATGTAGTTGTCAAATAGTTGTCAATGACACCAGAATCACTCTAGCTGTCAAGTCAATGTCAAACTGTCAAACGTATGGATTAGTTGGTGGTTGGAGGTTCGTGCCGCTGTGTAAAATTAGCAGTATTTTGATATTTTCATGGTTTTTTGTTGATATTTAACGAGTTTATAATGATGGAGGGTTCATTAAGCAAATGGACAAATGTGATGAAGGGGTGGCAGTACCGCTGGTTTGTTTTGGACGAGAACGCCGGGCTCCTCTCCTACTACACGGTAAGTGACGTATTTCAAACATTACAACTTGAATTATCTTTGAGTTATGATTTCTCTGTGACTTTCGCTCCGGTACACATTCTTATCTGTAATAAAGTGCACTATTTTGGAACAGCTTTGTATTATACATACAAATATTAATGTGTTTACCGACACGAACATTCAAGTTCTCGTCTCACCTACTAGTCTCAGAACCAGTTATGTTTTTTAATGTTAAAATGACATCTATAAAGAGTTATTTTTGTCACAAAGCAAAACCTATTGAACTTTAAATTGTTAGAAATGAATCCATAGAGGTGTCATAAGTCAAGGTTGCAAAGTCTTGAGTTTCTTCAAGCCAACATTCAAGGTTAAGGGCTTACTTAAACTATGCTAATGATATACAGTATACATTTACCTCTGGAAAATAAAGAACATGGAATAGGTAAATTAAGTACTACATTAAAATTTTACAGTTTTGCGAATCTGACTATCCACTAATTTGTCGTAAAAACTCTTAAGTTATGGTAGAATTTGTTCCTAAATCATGAGATGTGTAAATCTGTGTAGGGCTTACTTTAGATTCTTATAGGTATGTACTTTGCCAAATATGAAAAGTTTCCATGTAATGTCTGTGTACCTACAGTCTTATAAATAACCGAACCTTGTAATCTTTCATGTCTAATTAATTTGATTTATATTTTTCTTATTAATCATAATTACATATAGTTCCCAACATAAAACTAAACTTATTTAATTCGTATAAAGACAATCCATGTTTTGTTTTACATTTCTATGTTTAATTACCTAAATCTCCAATCAATTTATTTTGCAAAATGTTTGCCCTACTCATTTTGGTTTCATGCCAAGACTGTTCTCACATCTTTTCTTATAATTCTCCTTAAAAAAGTCATAAAACATGTAGTATACAAATATGACATTAGGAAAGTACATAGTAGCCACCCCGTGAGGAGCGGGACAACTCGGCAGGAACACTTGGAAAGAGTAGATCAGCATAACTGTGAACTGAACCTGAAAAATAGAAGAAGTTAGTTGGTTTTCTATGTGTAGATAAAGCTAATTCTATAAAAATCTACCAAGTGCGAGTCGAACTACCAATAGAAGGTTTCTGTACCATTATATATACAACATTTGTTTTAGTTTCTACCTGTTTTTGTTATTAATATTGAGCAAAAACAGCAAAAAAATCGCATTAAGTGTGTGGGAGTCTTCCTAAAATATTTATTTTATGCTGTTTGTAGTATTTGCTGTTATAGCAGCAACTGAAATATAGATCATGGATGAAAATTTCCTCTGTCTAGCTATCATGGTTGATGAGATACAGCCTGGAGGCAGACTGATGGATGGACAGCGAAGTCTTAGTAATAGCATGCCATTTTTACCCTTTGGGTACAGAACCTTTAAAAACAGAACATGCATTTGATAGGTCAAACTAAAATATACAATTTCAAACTTAAATACTTATCTAGATTTCATGTTTTATGAATGATAGTGACTTTTTGCTTTAATATATATTTGGAACATAAGGTGTGTTCTGGGTATGCAATAGACAGTGAATTACGCTGATAAAAATTCTCACCATCTGCAAGACAGTGAGCCATAACTTGTACTTGACAAGAAACGCCTTGACCCTCGGGCTGCCTTCAGCAGAGAGCAGGTAATAGCTGTACATAATTACATGAACTGCGTTGTTGATCATTGGTGAAAACGATGTTATTCCTCCTGGAATAGACATTTGTTTAGTTAAAATCCTTTAAGCAATACCTTCTAGGAATGTGTCATAAAGTGTCAACAGGCCTGGACTGAAGCAATACAGGATATTTTTGGACCTACTTAAAACTACAAAACCGATATTACATCACATTATACGCATACTTTATTAATTTGATGCTAAAATAATAATTAAAATCCATTTAAAAGCAAAGGACAACTGGGAACATACATATTTATTTACCAACTTCCCAAACAAAGGGGAAATAGTGAACTTTATTGTATATTTTACATTTTTATTACTCTTTATGTCACTATGTCACAACCAATTTGAAAACATTCTTCTCTTGTTTGGAAGAGTGCTTCACATGTGGTCCAATTTTAATGTTCTCAAAATTAGTCCAGTTGTTTGTAAATTTCAAATTATTAAAAAAAACTGCGAATACTTTTTTATTTAAAAAAACTGTGAATACTCTTAGCGTCCAATACAACAATTCGTTTAGGGGCTGCCGTTTAGGATGCTTTAAGAGCTGCCGCGCTTCTGCGCCTCAGGAATGTTTGCCGAGGCACATATAGATGTCTTTCAGGCAATTATGCGTAAAAGAGAGTCCTCGCTGATGTGGCGGATCCGCGGCAGTGCCACCTTCCTAAATGTAATTGCAGAAAACAAATTACTGACCTTCTATATGTCACCATATTAAGACACATGTGCTTCCATGGTGTCACTGTCCTAAATAATGTTAATACTAAGAATTGATTATGTACTGGGTGAAACTTTGTCGCAAGAATAAATTTTTTAAATAAATTATAAGTACACCCATAAGCCTCTGGCTACTGGACACACGGGTCTTCCCAAATGCCCGAGCCCGGGAATCGATTGTATCCAATTTAAGTAATTCAGATTATTATTTTTATTCCTGCCGATAAGCTTTTTTGCTTTTGATTATTTTTGTAATTTTCCCACCTAGGAGAAAAACAAGAAAAATAGAGCTGCGCCCTGCGGTGTTACCCGCGTTAATATCAGATGAAAAGTAACCTATGTGTTAGTCCAGGATCTAAGCCATCTTCGTACCAAATTTCATCCACATCGCTTCAGCAGTTTTTGCGTGAAAGAGAAGAAAGATACATCCATACATTCTTACAAACTTTCCCTTCTAGATAGGAAAAGAAACTATTTATCCAAAGTTATCTATGTGAATGTACTAGAAACTTACAAAACAAATTTACCTACGCAATATTGCAGAATAATCGTGACATGTTTGTTACTCAATACCATAAAATATTATTCACAAACATTTTATTCATTGAACTTTGTATCTAAAATGATAAAGGCTGTATTGACTCGGCAGGTCTTTTGTAGGCTCTGCGGAAACTTTCTCAAATGATATTGTTAGATATAGAGAGGACAGAAAAGGCTTTTTATCTTTTAAGTGGGTACCGACCGCCCGTAGGCCGCATTCTTTCAATCGTAGATAGGTAAAGTTATTCTGTTGACTCTGCATGGGTGTTGTCGATTTCTGGTAGCAGTTTACTGTGTCACCTTGTCTCAGCTGCGAATTTGACAAACTATCTTTCATCTTTTAGTAAGTATGTAAGGACTTTTTTATAAACAATCTTGACAAAACGTGTTAATTATTACTTTTCGGAGATTAGGCGACTCTTATTCCCAATAAGGAAGAAAGTTATATGCGACGCTGTTTACCTGCCGATTTCAATTACATTTAGGTACACGAACAAGATTAGTCTAGACGTTGTATAGATAGATGTAGATAAAAGTGCAAAAAATATTGTGCTCACAAGGTCTACTGAGCTGCGAAATCTTCAAAAGGTTTGCAGAACAAAGCACTAGTTTGACGTTCCATCAGACTCACGGTAGCGCTCAGTTTTCACTGCCACTGCACGGTTGCCGGTTTAAACATTGTTCAACTTTTGTAATCTGTTAGAAACATAGCTACTTGAGTAAGAAAGAGAGAACTTCTGACTACAACCCAACAACCTAATAAGATAGATAGATCAATACTTTATTGCAGACACAAAAAATGCAAGAGAAACATCTAACAAAATATAGTGCCACAAGCCACATTTAGCCTTATCGCTAAAAATCAAAGATAAGTTATGAGCTTCGCCTTTAAAAAGTCGACCATTATTATTATTATTGATCCCCGTTCCAGCGTAGAATAAAATAAGTCTGCTACTTTGTAAAGTCTGCATTTATACATTTAAATAATGAAAGTATGTAACTTTATAGCCGACTTCTTTTGTCTTTCTGCGTAGCATTGAATTCATTGCCAATTCCACTAATAAACACACGCCTCCAATCAAAGTATCCTACGCTAATTTGTTGAGCAAATTGTAGCATTATTAATGAGTATCCGACGAATTCGAATCCACCCCGGTAATACTAACCTGTGCAAACTTCTAATGAGCTACCTTCCTACCTTGCTGACGATTCCCCAGCGGGCCAATTTATATCTCGTTTTCCCTCCAATTAACCTGAAATGTAACCCTCTTCGTATACGAGTAGAAGAGCAAAACTTCACTGACAAGACTCTGAATGGTCCGTGGACGTTTCAACGTTTGCGTGGAGCGAAACAAAAGGAATTCTTAATTGCTCGCCCCTATTTTTAGAGAGAAGTGACGGCTTTCAAGCTTTTATAATTGTACGGTTTTTATTAAGAGCTCTATATCCAGTGTGACCGACGTGACGCTAGAAATATATTCGTTACTAACACAGGTGGTAGTAGCATACTCGTATTGTTGAGTTAACTTCAGTTAGTCACTTTGGGTTCCCTCTTAATGTGATGCCCAAGTCATCGCGACCCGGTTCTAACGGAAGATCAACTCTGGTAATTTCAGCCGGCAGTATGTTGAGTTGGGACAGGTTTGTGATATCATAATTTGTGATTAATAAGATTGTATTCTCTAACAAATAAATGTATTTCTATTCCTAAGTATTTACCGAAGCCTTTATTCCTTCACATTCCACCACTTTCTTTAAGTCCTCTTTTACTGTGAAAGCTGTCTTGCTATGGAACAGTCTTCCCCTCGATATTAGACGTGCTCCTTCATTAAACGTTTTTGTTTTGTCTAATTATTACTAGATAATTTGTCCATTTATTTCCATGCCTAGTATTGTATTGTATATGTATTTGTATGTATTATATTTATATATTTGTATTGAGATTTGTTAAGTTGTTAGTGTAATATTTTAAGGCCTCTTTAATATTATGTAATTGTCTTGTACGTGCTTGGTTGCCTGGAAAAGATCGCTTTAAGCGATAAGGCCGCCATTTAAAAACTAGAATATGTTTACAATTTTGTCTATGTTATTTATTTATTGTTAAGCTGGTTTTTTGAATAAAGAGTTGTCTATCTATCTATCTATCCTAAATTAGGTCTTTGAAAATGTATCTGAAATGTCATTATCTGCGTTAGACTTTTCTTCAATGGTACAAATAAAATTTTCAATACATTCTCAGTTTTAATATTGTTATTTTTAGTTTGCTAAGTAATCAATCGGTTTTCATCCAATTAAAGATATTTTCTGACTGTATTATCAAACAAATGATTAAACACCATTCTATTTTACATCCCGTTCTTGCTGAAGGCTACAGAATTATTAAGCTGGTATATTTGTTTCATATTTAACCACAACATTGACTGAAAGCTTATCGAATCTTACACTAGATACGGGATCAATCCAACAATGAAATATCTATTGGAACAAAATATACAGATAGTAGGAGCATATCCTCCGTAAAAAAAGAATTATATCTTAGCTTACAGTGGTCATTTTTACTTTATGTGCTTGTTGTTGACTTAAAATAAACACTTCGTTTCGTATTCATCTGATATTCAATGTATTCGAGCCGACACGGGCGTCGCAAAATGAAAATGGAAGGCAAATAGCCAATTTGGTTAAACGAAATCGGAAGGTATCCTCCGGCATCCAGAAAAATAATGTTCCCAAAGAGAAATTGAAAAACTATGTATATTTTTTATTGTATAAGTATGTTTCTGTATCTGTTTGTTTATTACTCTAGGTGATTCTTGCGCGACTGTGTATTGTTTTTATTTATTCTAGACGTCTAGGTATTTGACCTCCAGCTCGCACTACTACGGAAGTCAGTAGTACAGTAAAGCATTCCTAGTCTGGAACTTCCACACTGTTCTGTTTTATTGCGAGTCAAATATAGTGTGAGATCTATAGCGTAATAAACTTAATCGATTGATAATAGAATAGAATAGAATATGGTCTATTTGTGACATAAAACAAGAAACAATTTATTAGGGAAGCATTGTTTTTGCCACACGCCGATCCCAACTCAGCATGATGCCGGTTGTGAACAACTCGCGCTGGTCTTCCGTTGAGACCTACAGGTGGCGTCACGCACGACAGATAGAGCAGGTACAATAAGTAAGAAATACAACAAACAATAAAAATAATAAAATAAATAACAATACTAATAAAATAACTGAGATTCTACATACTTATAAAATATAATATAAAACGAAGCGTGCACTGAATTCTCATACGATAGCAATAACAAAAATATGAATGCGTATTTACGTTAAGTAACCTAAATAGCACTTGTATCATTCTTTATAAGCTCTTCACTCTTTTGATGTACAAATAGAAATACTTTCAGTTTTGCCTTAAAAGAGCTAATAGTTTGCAGGTTCCTTATTGGCGGCGGGATATTGTTCCAACACTTGGTCGCAGCATAGCGAGAACTGCCTCTAAAGGCCGCTGAGCTATGCCGCTGTGCTAAGAGCTGTATAGGTGCATGCCAGAGTTAACTAGTACGATGGCTCTTATATATCATAATTGTTTATTTTATGTTTTCTGTATATGTTTTCGTAGAGTACTTTAAAATAAATACACTTTTATAAACGATACATAGACGTAAAACTCAGCATTTAACTATTCCCGCGGATGTAAAATTCTGAAACCAGAAATATTTTTTTTTACAATTATATTCTTCGTTTCCATGAAAACATTACTACTTATGCTTTAAATATATTTATTGCTTTTAAATTTAATCGTATTCGTATAAGCCAGAAAATCTACGAAGGGGCGATAATATCCCCTACTCCCGATCCCCAAATTTAGAAAGGCAAAGCGGGTTGGACTAATTCAACGTTAATAATAAATGAAGATATAAAAGGGGTATGTCAGAGCTTAATGGCTCACAGATTTGCAGGTTTGTTTCTTGAAAAGGTTTGCGAAGTGTATGTAGAATGTCTTTATTAACGAGAAACATGTTGTATAAGAAAATTTGGTTCAAATACTTGTAATTACGAGTACAATACAAATAAATAAAATTCCTGAAGATCATTGTGCATTTTTGTTTTAAAAATTTGGATAAGCTTCGTTGGGGTAAATCTGTCAAACCGTTTGAAGACTCAGGTTGCAGAGAGCAACCTTCAATCAACTTTCTGCAATGTTTGAGCCTTAAGTACACCTCACTAAATATGCGAACAGATAAACCAAGGCTTATTAAGTAAGCCTGATACGATAGGGGCCCCTATCGTATGAGTACCGCATTTTGTGGATTATTGCTGCATATTAAAATGCACTGCCATGTAATCTGCAAACAACGAGTTTCAATGGGAACAGATATTGGCGTTTTATTATACTCAAAGCCTTACATAATAGATAGATTGACGTGCAATCATTAAGATCCTTCGAATTCTTTACTAATCATGCCTTAAAACTTGTCGAAGTCATTGCATAAAGTCAACCTATTTTCTTACTGGGGTAACATATCGGCAGAGACTAGGTACATATCCAGTTTTCACCTGCTGCGATCCAGACACGCTTCTTTCGCTTTCTTGAGCGCCTTTATACATGTATTTGTAGCGATGATGGTCGAGTGGTTAGTGGGGTCGATTGCCGTGCAAAGGGTATGAGATGATCCCACGAAACATGCAAATACTCGTAGAGCCTGAGCTACCGGTGAAGGAAAACATCGTGAGGAAAACATGGTTTTAGGGCGTTTCCTATCGCTTGCCTGGTAGTAACCACCCTCAAGTTGTAAACAATCTGTCGACAAGCACCTAGGCATTGTCCATCTAGGGCTATAGTATCGCTGACTTCCGTAGTTGTGCGAACTTGTGGTCAAATGATTACCTGTGTAAGATAAAAAAAAAAAAACCGTCTCCGGCTGTTGACCGAGCGTGCGAAACTTCTCTGCTTCGATTCTGACAACTTTTTTTTTGTCTAATGTTAGTCTTGTGAACTTCGCACTATTGTACAAATCTTACAGTTTCCAATCAATCTTGAAAATTTTGGTAGTATATAGGTTCTGCTTTATGAATTTTTTAGAAATCTTATTCTGACGAGATTTTATTCAATGGAAAAATCGGTCAAAAAGACTTTTTACTAAAGTCGCAAAATTATTGTGGAAGACAGGTCGCAGAACTAGATTTATAGATACCTATTTTTGACTTGCTCTTTTGTGATGCAATTATTATAAAATCTCTATATTACTAATCACAGTGACGTCATACAAAAATCACACTACACACGCATCTATCGATACAAAAGACTCGCTATTAAATGTTTATAGAAGCTATATAACATGTTTATGAGCCCATAACCCAATGGTACCTCTTGGTGCGTCGTGATTGCAAATGTAGCGACCCCATAAACATATATAAAGCGTTTAGTATGCATATAAAAATTGTAATTTTATTCAAGCTCTAATGAGTATCTAACTTTATACGCGAAGTCACGTCTTCTACTCATCCGCTCCACATTACCATTACAGAAAAAATAACATAAATTTGAACTCCTCGGTGAAAACTTAAATATTAAATTTAAATTTCCTAATATCTGTCCTTAGTTGAGCTGGTGACTTGTGGGTGACATTAAGAAAAAGTAATTGACCGAGTCTGCTTCGAGTCTGGCAAAAGTTTCCTTCGTCTGTCAGTATTACTTTTGACGGGTTTTTTTTCATTATTGATTTAAACATTCTATAAAATACGTAACGTAAATAAAGCAGGTCGCTTCGATTGGTCGCGGTTTTGATAGTAGGTAAATTTCCCTCTCG
Source organism: Ligdia adustata (assembly GCA_947049295.1). NCBI lineage: Eukaryota > Metazoa > Arthropoda > Insecta > Lepidoptera > Geometridae > Ligdia > Ligdia adustata. The sequence continues at coordinate 2,135,588 of OX346229.1, read as the reverse complement.
TAAGGATTAGCAGTTTTGTTTCTTTTTTTGCTCCTTTCACTTCGTTCGTTTTAGCGTAGCGAAAAAATCTCACGTGTATGGTGGTGAGGGATATCCGCTAACGTTTGCTCCCTTAGAATATTAACAGTTAAAGTAACAATTGTGAAATTAGTGCGTTTCACAAGCTTTTCAGTGAAGTTATTATTAATTTCGTTATATTCGTAGTCAGTAGGCAGCCATTTGTTAGCAAACAATGTTCCTAACTCTTGACAGTCTAATTGTTTAGGCCCCCGTCGTTTACATTCGTCGCAAACATCTCAAGGCGCTTGTTAAACTTTTAAGCACAAACTTACAAAAGCAAATTAAACTTGATATAGTATCCTCGAGGGAGGTAATTTGAAAAGATCTGTATTAAGAGACAACTGTTGTTTTTATGTAAATTACCAACATTTAAACGCATAGTATACGCATGTATTTTAGATACGAAACTGTGAACTTCTTCATACTCTTAATTATCGACTTTCCAAAAAGGAACAGGTGTTACTCAAATCGACTGAATATTTCTTTTTTTATATTTTTTACTTGATTTCTCGAAGACGACTGAATAGATTTTTGATTAAAATAATATGTTGTTTGACGAATATTAGGTGTTTTCGTTTTCGAGAAAACGAAAAATACTGTTGTCATTATGGTGTGGGTTTCTTCACTACCTCAACTTATTATTTATTATATTGTTAGTCATTGAAAATTTTTTGAATGAGGATGTATAAAGTATTTAAAGAAATACTTTAGGACAGTTTTTATTGTTTATACCCTACTGCGAAAGAAGGAAGGTTATGTTTTTTGAGTGTATGTATATTTCTTTGGCACGCCCTAGAGCCTAAACGGCTTGTCGTATTTTTATGCGAGTGGTGTCAGTAAATTCGTCTTATTTGTGAGAGACACAGAAAACAAATATAAAAAATTAAGGATGATACACAGGTTTAAATATTAAACGGGTCGGGTTCTTTTGAAGTCGCTTCTAACCACTTGTTCAAAATAGACGTGGGTATGTCCTACAAGCCTAGATTACAAAACTACTATCACCAACGTTACCTCTTTATGAAACTATGTTAAGCCTTTAATCGCTTTCCACTACGAATACTCAGAAATACAATTTCCCATGCAAATCTAAATGCGGTCAAGAATTCCTTGAAGTGGAAGTTCCTACACAAAGGTAAAAAACTTCAAAGTGCTGTCTTTTGACAAAGTGCTTGAAAACTGACACAAGTATAAGGCCTCTACATCTATTATACTTACTAAGAAAAACAGACGTTTCCAGAAATTTATGTATATAAGTTATACTACTCCCACTCTTACTTATGTCAATAAAGAGAAATTGAAGTGATTAAAACAAAAAACAAAAAAAAACTTGATCACAGACTTTGTGTTGTTTTGACATTTTGACTAGACCTATTATAGAGCTAAAAATGTGGGAACAAAGTTCTGACAATAGAGTGAGCCACACGATTACCAAAAAGATAAAAAATAGCACACTCGTAAACAACAGCACTTGTAAACATTTAATACAAAATACATAAATAATACATCTTCTAGATTTTTGCCAACATCGTAGAAGAGAGGTCCAGATCTCATTAAAGTTGTATATTTGACGCATGGTTGTAGTTTACAAGGAAACTACTCCACTTCCATGGTCTGAAATCGAAGCCTACCACACCTTTGCCCTAGAATTCAGTACGGGTATTCATAGATATAAAAATAGCGGATCGGAAATGGTGTTGGTTATAGGTAGTAATTTAACAATCTCTAAACATTCTGGTGATCATAATATATTTTAAAAAATCACCTGTTGCCAGCCATAGATTTGGCCCACTTCATCAACATTATTTTCTGAACAGCATTATTACTCTGATTTAATTTTCACGTTTTTTTTTCGGGTTTGTTTGCACGCTTAAACAGATTTAGATATTTGGGGTATAATAGAATTCTTATATAGTCCTTCATGAAACTGTTTTGTACTTTTTTGAAGCAAATAGCAATATGTCGCCAAATTGCTAACATGGTGGAAAACAACATTTGGCATTTGAGGACGTGATGGTGTTTTATTTCCGGGTCACATCAATCGTAAATTGCCAACTATAAAAGCATTATAATGAGACTAAGTTTAAATTATGTCAGTAACATTTCTTAACTAAATTAAACATCCTAATGTTATTCCGTACCTTGTTAAATTTTCTAAGAAGTTTTCCTCTGGGCTCCATTAGTTACGTAATCTATATTTGCTACGCCCTATTCTTCCAAGGCATTGTATGTATGTATTTTTGTTGCAATTATTATAATGAACATCTGCTCATATATTTTTTACCTAGGTACTAAAGCTACTCTATGTTCACTTTGTTCTGTTTTGTGTTATTCAGACGTGGGTAACGAAAGCATTTTATTTACACGGTTGTATGAAAAATGGAAATGTGTGTGATTGATCAATATACGATATTGATTCACCTGTTTTATGGCGCGTCATTTACATTGTGATTTGTAACCTTTTTGTTTGGCACTGTAGTGTGAGGTGTTTGGGCAAAAAGTATTATTATATTGCGTTTCTTAAAACTATCGAATCAGTCAATCTTTGATGAATACTTTATTAATCAAAAGCTTGATTTGAAGTTTTGTTCTATTATATTTGAAAACCCTAATAATATAGCTTTTTCATACAAAAATGATTGACGAGCGGTTAAATGTCTGGAACAATGAATTTACAAAAGTACTAAAAGTAAAATTATTACTAATGGTTATCGGAAGCCACCCTTAAGAGGATGCTTCTTGATTACCCGTGACCCTGTATACAATACATAAAGTTTAAGTATCTAAAGGCTTTTTTAAAATTGTTCTTAAAATATCAAATAAATATGAAAACTTCATTGTAAATTTTTCAGTAACAAAAAATTTAACATTTATACATGATTTTTACTTAGATCTTTTTTGTATCTTTAACATTGGATAGATATTAGAAGGCGATCCATTCTGTTCATTTGTTTTTTCCAATAACGTCTCATTACTAAATATCATCACGATTTTTCTTTAGTAAAAAAACCCTAAACCTACATATAACCCAAAATTACGTAACTCTGCCCTATTCCGCTATACGAAGAGGGTTGGTAATGTTCCACAATCTGCTATAGTTACTCGTAATGTCAGTGCATGAATCAATGGATGACACGCCGGTCTATTATGCCTTATCTCGCGAATCTAAACGTTGTCACGCCATTATCGGACCCTGCTGTCTGGCAAACCAGGCGCTTGGGTGTGGCTAGATATGTGATTCGCTGTTTTGATCGGATAAGCCAGATTCCGGTTACCTGCGCGTTGTATACGGCAACATTATCACCTTTAAAGCTTATTTATAGCTGGAGTTGATTGTTGATTTTCCTCAAAACGTTGTATTGCGCTTGGCATTTTTTTATGCAAGCCCACGCTCAAGGAACGTAATTACATACACTTTTGCTTTACATTACACTTTATACCGAATTTATAAAGGGAGAGGTTTTTAATTCGTGCCTTTTACGTATTTCAATATCCCAGATATGGCTGGATCGATTTGAAGTATTTATTATACTTTTCAAAACTTTAATTTTATCACAATCAGAAGATTTTTTATCAATATAACTTTTGAATTTCTTCGCGTGTACAGAGATGGTATTTTTGTAACGTCTTGAGAACCGAATTAAAATCGATTTTTACTTCATTTAAAGTGTTACTTGTTACAGTGTGCAATAAATATGCGAATACACTTTGCTGGAAACTTTGAACAAATGCATAAGATTATTTAATTTCTGTTATCTGTACATGTTCTTATATAACAATTCGATATATATAATTTGATTGACAACGCAATTACTTTATCTATTTAGTAGTTTATAATCTGAAATATCAGTCACCTGTAATCAACTCGTCGAATTAGGTTTTACTTACTTAGGTCAGTAGGTAAGTATAAACCATTGCAAAATATTACTTATAACTAGAGAAATAAATCACAAAGTAAATATATAATACAGTAAATATATGTTATAAGAACTATAAAAGTATTTAAATAAGTTTTTCAAGTTAATTTTTTTTAAGTAATTATAAATTCAAATGTAACGGAACTTGCCTGTAACCAACTTTATTCGAAGGCCCATAGATATTTCTTATTCTTAAATTAATTTAGCCGACTACTTCTCTCACCTCTAAAGCAAAATCTTAGATAATAGGTAGTCACGGCTCTTCGAGCTTACTGGGTTAACTTAGTTGTTATTGTGTTGTCATTATATAACTTACCTAACTGTTTTGTGATAGTCTAGACACTGTTACTGGTAATGGAGATAATTGACGCTTTTTAACTATCTCCACAAAAGTTAATTGGACTTCGCCGCGTATTAGACAAAAGTCACTGAAAACTGGGTGTTTAAGAATCACCGGAAATATTGACGTTGTTTAAAGAATTAAATTCGGTTGTTTCGCATTAAAATCTACATTTATATCATCTGCATCGCTTCTTGAACTTTTTAACCCGCCGTAAATTTTCCATAACATAGCAATTTGCGTTAATTTTAATTGACGTTACCAATACGAGTATATTGCCAAACGCTCAGTCAATTATACCATAATATTTATTAAAAATAACTTAATAATTGACCCTATTTGAACACGATTGCTTTATTGACTATTTGGCTATATTCAATGGCAATATTGCCAAATATGTATGCGTACTCGTAAACATGAATTGACCCAATCATGAATTGACTGATTTGTAATGTTATTGAATAAAGTGAGTGATGTATTTACCGTTATTGGGCTTATTACATAACCTACTTATTTTATTTGATCTCATTTTTATTATTACGATGTTTAGTAAAATTGTCTCCATGGGGGCGATCAATAGCGGGATCGCCCCCAACCCGAATTTAATCCTTTAAGTAATGTCAATATTTCCGGTGATTAACACCCAGTTTCAGTGACTTATGTCTAATACGCGGCGAAGTCCAATTAACTTTTGTTAAGATAGATAAAAAGCGTCAATTATCTCCATTACCAGTGTGTCTAGACTATGACAAACCGAATTTTATCTCATCTCATGTGTAATTGAATGTTTGTATTTTTTATTTACCTATACAGCTAGGCATCAGACCACAAGTTCGTACGACCATGGAAGTCAGCGATGCTGTAAATCTAGATGGAGCATACTTAGTCTGGATAACATTGGCTTTCAAGGAAGGCTACCGAAACACAGTTAGGTGCTTGGCGAAACATTTTACAACATGAGGGTGGTGAGCTAGCCAGGCCAGCGATAGGAAACGCCCTACCACCATGCAAAATGATGGTACTTGTCATAGATTCCGAACAATCTGTACAAGTTCTATCTATGTATACCAAAAATGGGGGCAATTTGCTTCGTTGCCATAAGTTGCAAAGTTATAGTGGTTGCGAGGTCAACAGTTCGCATTAATACTAGAAAGAAACATACTGACCACATTCGTTACCTGTACATATACAGAAGTAAAAGCTATTCGTAAACCTACTAATTAGTTTTATCTGCGCTGATCACGAAGAGCCTTGAATAAGGGAGCGGTTGTTTGGCTAATGGAGTCTGTTGTAACCCTATTATTACAGGCGTTAACTTGTCGGTATTAACGATAAAAGTTTTATCTTACAGTAAGTAACTGTAGAGATTTCAATTTACTAAATTTCTGTCTAAGCATTACAAATTCTAGTTGTTCCATCAAAACTAAAAAGATTGTTCTTGGAACTAATAAAGACTAGAATACCACTAAACAAGAAGAAATATCCAGCAATTTCATGATAGAACTAACCATTGTAAATACTTGCTATAATAACCTACATTTATCTGAATATAGTTTAACGTTTAGGGAGTCCAAGAATAACATCGAGTATTCATTATGTTATTGTTGATACCACGAAGGATTTAACGGTGATAGTGAGCGCTGATGGACCCCCCGAGGGATTCAACTGTGACGCTCAAGTGTAATGCATACATATGACGACTAAATTTTATTGGTAAACTTATATTGACCCCTTATTATCGTGTGATTGATATGTTTTATTTATTATTAGATCTTGCGATATTTTTCAATTGATATATATATAAATTTTTTTTAGTATTTCGCTCAAGCTATACGGCCCTATCCAGGGCTTCTCTTCTCCACCCCTTGCCTGCTATCATCTTTATACTCGTATCTTAGCTCTACCTAGTCGCAAGGCATCCTACACAACGTTTGCCTACTTCGCGTTCTCCATATGTGTATATTCAGTAAAAAACCTAAAAGTTTTTATTACATTCTAATAGTCTTCTTTATTACATTCTAATAGTCTTCTTTATTACATTCTAATAGTCTTCTTTATTACATTCTAATAGTCTTCTTTATTACATTCTAATAGTCTTCTTTATTACATTCTAATAGTCTTCTTTATTACATTCTAATAGTCTTCTTTATTACATTATAATAGTCTTCTTTATTACATTCTAATAGTCTTCTTTATTACATTCTAATAGTCTTCTTTATTACATTCTAATAGTCTTCTTTATTACATTCTAATAGTCTTCTTTATTACATTCTAATAGTCTTCTTTATTACATTCTAATAGTCTTCTTTATTTCATTGTAATAGACATTTCTAATAGTGTTAAAATTTGTATAAAATAGAAAAATCAAAAAAGGCGTATTAGGTACTCACGATATTTTATCCGTCGCATCCGAATACTTGGGCTAAAGTTTGCATCCACATTCCACATACTTAACCCGGATTTACCAACCGACGAAAGGTTGAGCCGCTTGCAATTAGCGGATTTTTCAACTATGTCTTAATGACCTAAACCGCAGTCTGCCTGGAATTCGCTTTAAAAGGGAGGCAGAGTTTATTTCTTTTCTCAGAAAAAAAATGTAGGTATTTGTAGATTTCATTTAAGAAAAATTACTGCTAAGACATTTTTTCCAAAGCTTGTACGTGTTTAGTAGGTTCATTTCCATCGGGATCTGAATTGATAATTGAGAGTAAATATCAATTTCAATTTCAAAGTGCCATCAATGCCCAATCGGCTCAAATTTAGTAAGCCTCTTCCTAAAAAACTACATAATAGCACATCTGATAATGAGTTAAGTTTTCCCAAGACTTTATTTATGTCAAAAAACGTAAATCCGGCAAAGCGGTCTTATTATCCGGACAAAAACGATTATAAACACGAAACATCTCTAGTGACATGCAAATAAAGGCACATTATATCTACTAGTATAGATGATTTCACCAAACAACGGACGAATATGGCCTAAAACTAAACAGATATGAGACACGCCATTCGCTAATAAAAAACTGGATTTCGCGATACTAGACTTGACTATTCCTACTAAGCATTATTTTAGGTATTAGGTGGTAAATGATGATCGCCATAGTTTATAGTCCAATATCGATAAGACGGGTACTAAATCGAAAGGTATTCGTCATGATAAACAACTTTCAGTAAGGGACCAATCCCGAATTCGAGAAATAATTTGATGTTCGATAGTAAAAGCCCGACGTTACTGTTTTTACTTACTTATATTTTATTACTTAATTATCTAAACTTGTATAATTTCATGTGACCTGGACAATTAGTCAAAAAATGGCATTTTGATTTGATTTTTTTATATATCAAGCAGTTCCTAGTAACTGTTGTTAGTGCTGTTTAGTACAGTTATCCCATTTCAGCTCAGTTCACCCTTTAAGCCCGTTGCTATTGTTTGAGATTCTTGCTAATACTACTTGCTAAGCATGACTCAAAAGAGTTTTGTTTCTTCTAACGATTAGATATACTAGATATGGATTAAATTATATGATTTTTAACCGCCGCTTTGGTAAACTGCCCGTTAATAGTCACCGATGATTATAGCCTGGACAATATCCATCTATATATATATATATATATATATATAAGAGTAAGCCCCGACTGACTGATATTTTCTAGGAATCAAAGTATAGCCTAAACCGCATTTCATGCTTAAAAGACAGGAAAGGAGGGTTGTAGAGTGTATTCTTTATAGGGTGAAGGGGTGAACTAAGAAAGGATTTAAAAAAATAACAACTCCTAATTAAATGGGGGATCAAAGTTTGAAACTTCTCTGTTTTCAATTTTATGTCGCGCCTATAAAAAGGAACAGCAGCTGAGACTGATTATATCATATTAAATATTTCTACAATTTAATCTAATTGTTCCGCAGCATCTTGGACGTAGTATTGCGTGTCGTTATCTGTAGATAATCTGCTGCGTCATGCACAATCACGCTCCGAGAAAATGACGTTCTGTAATTTGTGAAGCTATTTGATTAATAGTCTTGTGTATGAACACACTTTCTTGGTTCGATTTAGATAAGGTTAGCGTAAGGCTCCATCGGTTATATTTCGTCGACATCAACTGGAACGTTCACAGTGCAGGCTGCTACGTTATTGTCCTTAACCGATCATTCATTTGTAAGGTCACTATTTAGTCTAGCTATAACTGAAAAGTAATTAAGTAGCGCGATAATTATATTGCTTTGCACGAGAGTCGCTAATAAAAATATCCAATATGTTGGATACGAGTACAAAATTGATATAGTCTACTATAAATGTTGAATCCAACATATGACACCAAGATTAACGCCGCTTACAAAAAAGATATTCTAAATCTCCAGCATAACACTGTGGTATATAATGAACTAACCTCCAACATATTTGACTCCTGACCATATCATGATCAGCGTGCTGACGTGGTGCCACACATGAAGGAAGGAGACCTGACGCTGCCTCTTTCTCAGCACAAAGAAGATGGTCTCAAACAGCTCCAAAAGCTTCAAGACCACCGTCCACCAGAGAAACCTCAGCATTCTTAAAGCTTCTGGGTTCATGGAGTAGTCTGGAAGCATGCAACCGAAGTGGTACGTTGTTGTCCAACCTGATGTCATAATCTGAAAAAAAAATAAGCCATAGATAAAATCTGATCTTTATGATATCAGTTGATTCTAAACAAATTAAAAGTTCGTTACATATTTTTTTCATTTACAGTAGAGTATCAATCTGATGAAAGGATCAGATTTCTATTCCACTAACTTTAGACGAGTTTTCCAAAAGTGCTTGTTTCTCAAGGCACCACTTTTTGATATCGACGTCATCATTCTGGGAAGAGCGTAGAGAACTCAGACCCATGCATGGATAAACAGAAGGACGCATGAACCGATCGAGACTGACGGTTCCTGCTAATGCTACAGAACACTAAAACCTATTGAATGCTCCATAGCCGTGCCCTGATTCCGCTGTAAAACTGCCACCATTAAACTTAAAGCAATGCCATGCATTATTCAAAGCTCTCCTGTTAATTACTCATTTTACGAGCATGTTGTTTCGCTGATAAGCGCCACACCTGTAGTATAATACATTTGTAATGTTCTTGGGACGGATCGTAATTAATAGAGATGCTTTACATAGTCTACAACATACTTAAAATCAGACCTAAAAAAAATATTCGACGACGTTATTTTTTATTGGACGGTAGAGTTGTTCGAAGGACGACATGTCGAAGAATTCAATATTCATCGAAAAGTCTATCAGTTTTTTTTATACGATACAAGGGGATTCATGCCATCAGCGAGATAGTATAGCGGGGTGCTACCGGTATATGGTACAAATTCCATTTACTGGTTGAAACGCTTTTTTCAAGATTGTCAGTCTCTAAGGTCCAGCCATCCCCACTGACTTTTTTACCCGAAAATCTACTAACTTTAAAATCCGTGACATTCCTGAAGCCATTGCAATCAATCTCAATACAGCAGCTCGTCCTAATGAACTCCCGGAGTAACAACCACTTAATTAAATTAATTTCGTCTGGAGGCTTCAAGGCGTGTTACGCGATTCTGAAGCCGCTGAGACGTGAACTACCCTCCATTTCCATACTACTAATGAAATTAGAAATGCTAAAGTTTTAATTATTATAGATATTATTCATCACACGACTATGGCCTACGAGTAGCCTATGACCATCAGGATTTTCAATGCCTTTACATTCCTGAGGGTGCCAAAGTGGCGACAGACTCGAGGGACAAGCGAATAATGTGTGTAAGAAGCCAAGATATTACTTATTGCAAAATCGGTCAGAGCGGTTCAGCATCATTTTTTCAAATAGAAAATTTGATTGCGTTTTATCCCAGCTTAACTGATGTGCAGCGGCCTTATATGGAGTGTACACGGAAATCCTCGTAGGGAGATATGAGTGTGAAACATTACTTGCATTAAGCTTACCTAAAAGACTTAGAGTAATCTAAAATAGCGCCATTTGTTTACTATTTCAGTGCACCTAAAACACCATTTTTTGCGGACTTTTTCATGAAGACGCTACGTCATATCAGCCATAAAACTTTTATATTGCTTCGCACCTGACCGGCTTTCCGACTTTCGTGAAAGCGTATTTGCTTATAATATATTTTAAACCGGATAAGAAATGAAACTTTATCATCAAGTTATAATACAACAGCAAAGCAATGATTTCGTCTACTTATATCTATGTCTATATTCATAGCAAGTATTCATTTCTTGGTTGGGTTTGGTGTAGGTATACCTCAAATATGTTTAAGCCCAGGCCCAGTTCAATTTATATGTGGAGAAATGGGGTAACGTTGCGAGAAAAACTCCGCTTCGGGATTGGAAAAATGTTATTTTGTCTTTCAGTTTGAATGTTAGTGTGTTTGGTTATATAAATGTTTTCTCGCAATTTTCTTACTCGCCGACTATGTCATATTTTCCAACCAATCTTGACGAAACTTGGTGTATGAGTTCTAAGAATTTTTAGAAATTTTTAGTACTCGGGGATTTTTTACTAGAGGGGTGTTTCTTCCAAATAGGAAGTTTGCTAATGCGTCTTTTACTAGCCGATTTTAATAATATTTAGTACTAACATGCTGAACACCAGATTAAAATCCTGGTCAAAAAAACTATTGTTTTTTTTTACAAAGATGTAAAGAATATCGTGATTGCGACTATTCGTTTATTATAATATACTATGCTAATTCACCGAGCGAGCAACACCACTCTGTTTTGATTCATGAAAAATTTTCTTTAGTTTGTCATAGTAAGTATATCAGTAAGAAATAACTCTTACAATGTTTCATGAAACAGCTAAGTGTGGTCTTTATATAGTCTGTTAGTCTTCTAGCAATAAATAGTACCCAGTACTTTACTAGCTGATAATTCTCACCCCTAGCTTTTTTCTAAAGTAATATAATGCTTAGCCATAAACTGAGAGCCAACACCATTTCTTTGAAGCCACTTGACCGATTTCCTAAAATTCACTGAACTAGGTATGATTTCTCTATAAACTCGTACTTGTGCCTAAATTTACGGGAGGCTGTAATGTCGCATTTGTTAAGAGACTCAAAATAAACTCCGGAATTAATGAACGGCGAACCTATACCTTATTACGACAGTAATAAGTATTAGGGTAAGGGTTTATACTCCATAAGGATCGCTTCTATCTTAAATCAGCAGCAGCAACTCTAAAGACACATAAGAGTAGTTCGTCAACTCGTCCTACATACCTACGGCCTATTTGGGACGACTTGCAGAAAATCAAAATAAATAAAATTTCTATTATGCAACTCGTCCTACGTTTTATTTGTGTGAAATTTTGAACTTTATAGACGTTTGGTACAGTTAGTAAGACATGTTATAAACATTTTTTTTAAGAATACGCGGAGCAAAGTGATGCATGTAATCTTATGTCGTAAACAGACTGGTTGGTTTTTTGAATGATGATTCAAAAAGGGCATAGTGTTCTTAAAATGAAAAAATTGATGTGTTTGTTTTCCGAAATTAGTTCGATTGTTAGACATGTATGGCTTTCGGTTATTTTCGTTAGGTAAACTAAAGTTCGAGTAGTTTTTGCACTACACTCACTCATCTATATTTGTATACCTGTTTTTTTTTTCGGTGTAGTTTATTAACATTATAATCGACTAATTTAATAATATTCATACGTAGTGAATGTGCATAAATCAAATCTTTTAATACCACTTTATGACCATAAGCTCATGAATTTGTATCGACTTCTAAATGGTGTATTTATATTGTTAAAATACGATTAGAATTTATTAGAAATGTTGTTATTTTAAATTTTAAAAGGAATACGTAACCTGATCAGGAAGTAATCGAATATGTTACGTAGTTTGTTGACAGTGTTTGTTATTTTGCATTTATCTAATCAGCCTTTTTTACTCAACTGCTAAAGAAGGAGGGTTATGTTTTTTGAGTGTATGCATGTATGTATATTTCTTTAGCACGCCCTAGAGCCTAAACGGCTTGTCGTATTTTAATGTGAGGTGTCAATAGACTTGTTTTAGTCCTGTGTACATCAAAACTAAACAAATAAAGAAATTAAAGATTATACACAGATTTAACGATTTAGCAGTCGGGTTTTTTCGAACTCGTTTGAACAAGTGTTTAAAACACTTGTTCACTCACTATTGAGTGTAGACCTCCTTCTTTGCACGCTTCCCGATTCTGTTATAGTCCGTCTTTCATGTCTGGCTTGTGTTCTGCTTGCCCCTAAGTTGTTGACCAGTATGCCCTAATCAATTAAATGACATCCATTCTTAGATGTTCTTGCAGATAAACAATTTTGAGGTATGCAGTATTTAATGCATGATCTCTTTATATTCCTAAAGGCTGCCAATTTGAAAAAAAAAATATTATCTGTGCCCCGCGGTGTAAACTTGGGAACCCTTAAATTTTCCACAAGAAAAAATAGCTTATGTTTTAATCCAGGGTCTAAGCTATCCTGTTACCAAGTTTCATCCAAATCCGTACAGCCGTTTGAGCGTGAAGGAGAAACAAACATACACACACACATACAAACTTTCGCATTTATAATATTAGTGTGATATCACTACCGCGCCCATTACGACAAACCTAAAAAAATATCGAACTATTAAGTCTGCTTCAGTAACAGGCATACTAGATAGAAGTATTCGGAAGTGTTATCGCTTGGAACACAACTATACTAGATCCATCTTGGATCTGGACAATGGATCTAATGAGATCGATCCATACTTTTCACAATTGTTTTGGGAAAGTTTTTTTTTGGTCTTTAAGGCAGGGCAGGCTGTCTTAATTATACGAGAATATACCTATAGTAATATATATCTTAGCATTTATTCTATATTCTAACACTTTGATGTTATGTTTTATAAACGTCTACTTTCTTTCTTTTTTCTTACCGACATTCTCTGACTGAGCATACGATTACCTTTGAATGATTTGACGAAACACGACTATGCCTGAGATATGCATAAAAATCTTACCCCCCAAGTAACGATAGCATTGGCGACTATCTGAAGCACGTTGTACCATTTGATAACTGTCCTCAGTTGTTTTGGTCTTCTATTCTTCATGTAGGCCGGCAGCAGGACCTTCACCAGCGTCAAGTAGATTGCGATGATGGCAGCTACGGGCCATGGTGACGTCATGAACAGCCAGTCCTTGACGCGCTGGTCTGAAATAGAAATTAAAAGGAACTTAATGCTAGTAAAATGTGGTCATAGCCAAAAAGCGCTGGACTCTGTAATAAAAACCTAATCTGAGGTCATACCTACGAGTATTGTTAGTTGAAAAACTTCTGTCTCAGAATGTTTTGTGAGTAAGTTTATTTATCTCCAGAAAATTACCAAAGTGGCGGTTCCATCAGTAGTATGTAAACATATCATTTGGCATGGTTTTTTCCATTAAATTATCAGAACGCGGTAAGTACTTCAATCACGGGCTAATTAGAATTTCTTAGAAAGTATAGGATTTGTGTTATATCTTGTTTAGAATTGTCAATTATGTTATTAACAACTTCGCTAAGAATGGATAGTGTTGAAATTCTTATAACAACGAAGGTTCTTTTCCTTGGGAACTGACATTGAAATTGAAATAGAATGTTACAGAATATCAGCGCCAAGGTTCCAGGTTTCGTGTTTCTTCCATCACGATAATCAACTTATATGTGTATTGCGGCTTTCTCATAATAAATGTACGAGAATATCGTGAAGGTCTTTGTAACAATCGTAGATTTGGAAACGAAAGGGGTACTATATAGAACGGAACATTCCCGGAGATTTATAAGAGCTACACAGATACTGGCTTACTTTCAGTCAAAATCAAAGTCAATCAAAATCGTTTTTTACTTATGATGATTGATTTAACTTAATATTAATTTACAGATATTTACACCTAACCGTGGTGGTTTCATAAGTATCACAAATAGACGTATCTCAGTTATATGTTTTTTTTTGCTACTTTACGATTTTACTTTTCGCTTTTATACACTAAAAATTAAAGTTATATGATGATGTTTTACCATGGATTATTTATAACGACCAACGGCAAACAGTTGGTCGTTATAAATAATCCATGGTTTCACAGCAATTGCTGGGTTAGTCCTGCTTGAAACAAATCTAATCTAGCTCATAGTTTGTGTGCTTACAACGGCCACTCTGCGTAATGCCAAACGAGTCGCATTCTCTCGTAACAATTGTATTAAACAGCGATGACTACTGCCACATTCGCGAAATGTAGGCCGTATTTCGTAATATTAGATTGCATTGCAATTATTTGATGCAGGAATGATTGGTGCTGATGCGACTTAGTTTTGGTTTAGCGCCGGCTGTTGCGGAATTGTAAGTGAAGATTACTGTGATTAATTATTACCAAATGTCTTCTGCCTATTTACAATCGTATTGATAATCATTACTTGAGCCACTAAAGCCGGAGGTTAAAATATTTTGGTGTAATTTATTTTATCTTCGAGCAACTAAGAGTTACTATATTATTTGAAAAAGTTTAAGTAGTAAAAACGTAAGTTTCTTACGGTACGTAGTAATTATTTTTTTATTCCTTCTATGTTTTAGATGAGAACTTATTGGGAAAAAAAGTAAAAAACAACGTTCAATTCAAACATTTAATTCTAAATAGCACATCAGTAACTAAAATGCTTTTTTATAACCCACTTAATAAGGTAAAGTTTTAAAATTTGTTGATTTTTTACATGTTGTTCCATTTTTTTCAGCGACGCCTGGACCAATTTGTGTATTTTTTTTGCTTCAAAAAGTATTACTTTCTAGTTAAAGCCATATACATTGATCAAAATCAGTTCAGTCGCTTGTTGTAATACAAAATAACTGAAAATTCGCCAACCGAATTAAAGTCAGTTTCTCCCTTTATTTGAGTATTACATTTAACTTTAATATAAATGTGTAAATTGTATAAATACAATGAGATAGGTGGCGCAGAAGTGCAACACGATCCCGAGTAGGCTTGCGTCGAGCGGCACCACTCGGTACATGGTGAACTTGAGTGGGCGAGAACACACGTACTTGATAAACTTCTTCAACTCACGAGATTTACTCACACCTTAAAACAAATAAAGAATTAGTTTATTATTATATTATTATTATATTAATCAAATCCGTTCACAGCATTGTGCGTTAAATGTGTAATTCCTCATAATGTTTCCTACATTACAACGACATAAGCCGTGCTGTGCTGGGCTGCGCTGTATTGTGGTGCTGCATGCAGTCTGCTTTACCCTTTAAGGTATTAGTAAGATAAAGACTCCAACTCACTTGTCTCCATTAGTAACTTGTTATGTAAAACAAAAATAAGATGTTCAACCTGTGAAGGTATCATTCCAGCGCATAGCGCGGGTGCCATTGCTGTCAATAATGTCAGCACTGCTGGCACAAATCTCGACACGCCGCTTAATATTGGAGTCTGAAAAAAATATATATTACATATATAATATCGCAAGTACTTGTAATGCGCAAGCTTACACACACACACACACACACACACATATATAGAATGACGTTATAAAAAACTAAAATAATTATAAGTAATTAGTATTCTACTGCGTTTCAATAGAATAATCTAATTTTTTACGCAATATTTGTGAATAAAAAAAATTAAATAAAAAATTACAGTGATTTTATTAATATTTGTCTCAAAATAGATCTATTCTTAAAATCAACGCGTTTCTGCAGACCGGTCCTTTTAGTAATTATATATATTTTATAGTGTCACCAAACCTAATGAGTTCTTCACATTTTCCATAGTTGTACATGTTTAGCTTTTGCCCAGAAGCGCCCTTTAACTGTGAGACTTTTTCCGTCCCATAAATAGGCGTACACGCATAATATCCAATAATTTTAATTTACTACATGGAAAATGAAAACGTTATTAAAAATCGTAAGATATCCATTACAATGCTATTACCTGATTTTCGTCAACCGTAAACTCTACCAGCATACCGTAGATCATTACCATCACTGTTGGTATCATAGCTAGCACTGTCACCAAGTTCTGTAAAAAATTTACACTGTTTGATTAAAAGGGAACACCAGGACTGTTTCTTCTCTAGTTTTTAATAATACCATGTATAAGGATTTACTTTTAATTTTCGTTGCCAATTCAGAAAAATACTCGTATAGTCACGCAGCAATAATGTTGTAATAATTCAGAATCGTCCTTTGGGATCATCGTCATTAATATTTTATATTGATCATTCTCATTTATTATCTGATAAGTACATAAAATGATATATTTGCATCCTAATAAATAATGATTTCATAATAATAAAACTTATATAAAATTATACAATACTTAAAAAATTATGAAACTAAATCTATCTACAAAATGTATAGTAACTTACCACGGGATCATAAGCTCGCTTATATCGTTCAGCAACATCGCCAATACAGCCATACAGATGTACATACGGAACTATGCAACCGTCTTCACTCTCAACGTTACTAGTTAATATAACAAGACGGCGGTATATAGAATAAAACAAATACATGTTCACTACTGAAATCACATCTATAGTGCAAGTGGCTATGAAATAAGCGATCATCGGTAATAACATAGGATTGCATCGGTTTTCTGAACGAATGCAGTGCATTAGACATCTGAATAACCTCTGAGCGAATACTATTAAAATTAATATTATAGCTTTTCTGTCTACGGATAGCATAGCAGTTCTGCTTCTAAGTTTCAAATCGATCAGTTCCAATTCCTTTCTAAAATTGTTAAAAGTATTGTCCGATTTGAAGATATTAATCTTCGTATAAACGACCACGTACAAACTGTACGAGACAACGTGGATATATTTGAACAATAAGTAGTAAGTGGACGATGCAAATACGGAGTAGTAGAGTAAAATTATGCATTGAAATATGCGAGGTACTATAACACCGTATTTTACTAACACGGATTTGTGTTCAAAAACTCCAAAATCTATGCCTGCTATCACGTGAAATTGCAGAATTACGAATAAGATTTTTGCATACACGTTGTTAGTTTTAAAATTTATTATCATCTTGGTCAATGGTCTATGAGGACCCCTTCCAATTTATTAAAGGAAATAATTTATTTGTTAATAAAAATAATAATAGATAGACACGGAATCGTTTGTGTTAACGCTCAGCAACGCTGTGGTCCAATGAAATTAATAAAATGGGTGAGTAATAAATTTGATCACTACTTACGAAAATTTGTTTACAGAAAACGGTAAGACAACGTAATGTGTTTGTCTTATTTATCAATTCAGTACAAACATAGAAAACTATTGATTATGGTGCTTATCTATGGTGACTATTTTTTTATACGGCCCTTGCTTCATTAAATTATTTTCCCACTGCTGAGCAAATGCCTCTTTTCTCTCCTTCCAGAAAGTCGTTTATCAATTTAAACAGTGTTTGTCGTAAGACTAGGTCTTTATCACTAGGTCATCTTTCAAGATTTTTTATCGCTTTCTATAAATTATTTTTTTATATTAGGTATATAAAATTATCACACATTATAGCAGACAGACAGACAGACTGGCATACACTTAGACATAATACTTTTGAAGTTATAATATTAGACTAGACAAAGAATATACATTGATAACAAGATAGTTAAAAGAAGATCGGATCTCAATACTTGTACGATATTAAAAGTAGCATCTTATCGAATACCTATCGGATGCTAACAAAGATACATAATATAGTGATTCATAGTGATTTTGCAACGGTTGACCAATAATGTGAAAGGATAAATATATAGATTGGCGAACGGCACATCTCGAGAACAGCGTTGAACTTGAAGCTACAATAAACAATCAGACATGTACAGAGAATCTTGGAAAATGTGGAGATAGCTAAAAATGGACTAACATAAGT
This sequence comes from Ligdia adustata, assembly GCA_947049295.1. Classification (NCBI taxonomy): domain Eukaryota; kingdom Metazoa; phylum Arthropoda; class Insecta; order Lepidoptera; family Geometridae; genus Ligdia; species Ligdia adustata. The sequence goes on along the minus strand of OX346229.1, from coordinate 2,117,362 downwards.
GGAAAAATTAAGCACAGAAAACTGATAAAAATATAAGTAACATTAAATTTCTAAAGAAACCCCAACCAATTTTTTTTCTGAAATTGAAGAAACAATTGAATTTTGAACAAGGACCACTTACACAAAGTGATTGAACATGACTGTTCGACTGAGACATGCCAAATATTGCTATCTCATGATTGCCACGGAAGAACTACTATTTTTTTCTTAGGCCACGGACGTGGGTATAATAAACTACTTGGCCATTCTAATCAAGCAAACGCATCAACTGCACCCGATGATGCAAATTCTAGACAAATCTTGACGCCAACCTGACTCAGTAATCAAAACGCTAACATCATTAGATCATTACAGTCAATCATCCTGCCATGCTTTACACTTACGTGTTTGGCAACGTCTTTAACCACTCGACCATGTCTAGAGTCGTGTGTTTGCAATTAGGGTTACCAGAAATTCAACGGCAAATGTTTCATGAACTTATTTGGTTCAGTGAGAACTGACAAGGAAATTACAATGAAGTTAATTGTCTGTAATTCTGTACCGGTAGACGCTTTCTTTCCCATGCAGGATTCGAATGCGCAACTTCGGGATGATGTTCCCGTTGAGTGTGTATAGCCGGTATCGCCACATTAGTTCGTGGAGAGCAATAAAATTTCGAAAGAATTTGCAACTAGTAGTTCTACAAACTGCCTTCGTGTTCTTTCTTTCTTTGTTCTTTCTAAATATTATTGATATCGGCTAATAAATGGCGCATTCAAAAATAAAAAAAAAGCCTCGACGACTGATTAATTCTAAAATCTCTTTAAATCCATACACCAAGTTTTATCAAAATTGGTTGGAAACTGCGACTTGTAGTACGAAGTTTCAGGGCTAATACGAACACACAAACATGCTGTGAACATGATGTGAACTGACAGAAGAAACAAAAAAAAATTCAGAACTGAAGCAGAAACGTTTCGCTCGAAAACAAAAAAGCTTGAAAATCTTAGCTTGCAAATATTAGAACTCGTACTCAAGTAAGTAATAACATAATTATTATTGCTACATTGTAGGCGAAGTTTGTTATGACAACCTTGCCTAACTAATAAATCATTTTATTTTAAATAAATCATAAGGTGACTGTTACATTACTCTTTGCAACATAACTAAATCGCATCATTCTATCGTTTCAAAACTACGTCCAATGATTGCAGATTTATATGCAGCAGCTAGTGAAGTTCCCCGTGGTTTCACTCCTGTGTTTGTGTTTTATGCAATATTCAAGGCTTGTAGAAAAATGAGCTTAGGAATTTTCAACCGATCACCAATGTTAAGCTACGTTCAAGTCCTGGTCAGGATAACAAACGTTGTGTCACATCAGTGTCTATACGTCGAGAAAGTTGGAAGAGGCCTTTGTCAAATAAGGGCAAACGGATTAAAGTGTGAATACTTTAATATTTAAGTAAGTTAAGAAATCATACTGTATTATCCGAAATAAAAGCTTTGTTCATTCATTCAGAATCTAGATTCAAATTTCTCTAACATTAGGTTAATCGTTTCGACGTGATCATAAGAAAATAACAAACACCCTTTAAGTATTGAGCGAGTGCCTTTATTAAGAATAAAATATTCGACTAAAGACTATGTATGTACTGTAACTGTTTAATTAGTTCGTGTGATAACGTGACATGCATGTTACTTTAGCAATTCACGGTCACATAAAAATCATTTATTATAGAATCTTTTCACTTACGTCTGAAAACGTACGTATTCCCTTATCACATTACCTCGCCGTAACAAATGTTTGTAATATGACTGAGCATGTTTCTACGTGTAATGCTCATCACTTATCGATAGCATCTTTCTTTCTGCTGAATCATTCGACTAAATATTTATTTTTAATTTCTTTTCAAGATTATTTTATTGTTTAAACACTGTCCAAAAAAGTACCTATTATACTACCTAAAAAATTCTAAACGGTTACCAAAATGTATAAATGGTCACAAATTTACGTTTCCTAAAACGGACCTTGACCTGGAAAAAGATCTGAACCTTCTGCGGACCTTGGACCTTGTTGCCGAAAGTATTCGGAGTATCATATTTTGGTGACCGTTAGGCTCATTTTAGGAATCAAAAATTATATTTGGTTACCATCCAAATTATACCCTTTTCGAAATATGACCTACTGAAAAAAGCTATTTGAAGTTACTTTATTCGCCTTGAAACTTCTGTATATTAGCTCTCCTTGTAACTATCATAAAATGAAAATATGAAAACATCTTTCAAATGACAGTCTGCGGAGCCTTAATGAACATCAGCATGAAGTAAAAGAAAGATGTCCTTCCTGAACCATATAACTTGGGAAGCATTGGAGAGTTCGTCCAATTCTACTAGAGATTTACATCTAAACGATTCAAGCCTTGACAAGAATCAGGATTATTGATATATTATGTCACCAGACAGTTGGCAATCGCCGTGAAGAATGAGAATAAATTTTCAAGAGTTGTACCACCCGAATTTTGCAACGAACTGATGTTCCGATAAAACAAATTTATCCGCGAATTCGGAAAGCCGTATTGCCTACAGTCAAAAGCTGCCAGAAAGAGTTGGTTTACTGCAATAACTCTAGGTCCTCTTCCTCAAACTATTGCCTATTTTTGGAGATCCCGGAGCAGTCATAGAAGTAGAGACAATGTGTATCTTTTGATCAATTCCCCTACGTAAACAAAGTATCTTTTCCAACATATAAACGTCTCAAGCCCTGTCTGCAACACATAATGTCGTTATTAGCGCCAGTTTTGACAGCCGCCTCTGAGTTTACAGTCACTATGTGGGAAATGGCGATGGTCACGCGATCATCTATATAACTTTGCATGTCACAATACGCGTTGGGTCGATCGAGCTCTTCAGAGCTATTGGTTTCATCGTCATTATTAAAGGCATTCTTAATCATTTTACTGGAGTAGGTATCTTAAGGCGCAGGCTCTTGTGTCGAAATAGAAATTGCTTCATGCTTCTATGGTAGTTCTTTTCTTTTTTTTATAGTGTTGGTTTAAAAACTAATTTAGCAGTTCTTATTTTAAATTGCAAAGCTCTTAGGTTGGCAGACCAACAAGTCTGTCAAAATCCATCTGAATAGCAATAACCAATCGTTTGATTTTGATGCGTTTGCTGTTGTTCCAACAACATTCTTTGTTTTGTTTTAGCCTCTTAAGTTAAAAGCTTAATTTTATTTATAAACGCGTCTCAACTTTGAATGTCTTTTGTCTTGTTTTACCCGACAGATATTGTCTCGCGCTCATGCAAGACAAAAGACTTGACATACGTCTAAAATAAGTTTTAGATCAGTATCAGAACTTGAAAAAGTCGATTCAGTTCAGTACGTCCTAAAACGTTAAGGCTTTTACTCGTATAACTCTGTATGGATGTATTGTGCGAAGTCTGTTTATTGCAAATGTCATGGGCGGAGTGGGAAACTACTGACATACACAGTTGATGGGAATTATCCGCTGGGGGAAATCATTTTCTTTAGGAGAAATAGTGGACTAGATGAAAATGCCAAGGTTTGGTCAAATGTAGGTCGTGGTAAGGCTTATTACTCGTAAAAGCAATCAATCAGCAAATCGGCTCATTTTTCGAAATCGAACTAACAGCTCGGCAAGGCGTTAAGTATAGGCGATAATAAGTAGAGTGAGTGACGATATGAAGTATCATGACTTGATAGTGTCGTATTGCCAGATTTGATTTGGAATCAAGATCGTAATTTTAGAACTTGTAACATTAAAATACAACATAATTTTTGATTGGTCGATATTAAAACTAATCGGAAACAGAACAAAAAAGAACCAATAGTACCGTCACTATTGGTTCTTTTTTGTTCCTTGTTCCCGGGGTTTTTATTAAAAAGGATTGTGAAGCTAGAGTTTCCCTGAGAAGAAAATGTGTTGTCTGGCTCATTCCGTCTCCGACCATCGTATTGAAACGTTCTTTCCTGACTTGTTACCTGTATGAAATCAACTTATGTATGGTTGACAGTAATTCAATGTGAATAAAAGTGATTTAATTTTTAACTGAGTTTAAATTTATTTAAATAGTGAATAGATCGTGTAGAAGATTAATGTCAGCTGTTTCATGCATTTTGTCAACGGCCTATAAGCTTTTTCTATAAAACAGCTGTATTTTTCTCAATTTCGAGGCCGGTCCCATAGTAAAAATTGTTCGAAATGTTGTATATAGTGACCCCCTTTGGAGGCCGAGATTTTTTTACTAATTGATCCAGCTTAACTAAGATATATAACGTGATATTTCTTCGAAGAGCTTTTTAGTTTAAATTATTAACATAAAATAACTATGTTGTTATGATTATTCTTGTACTAATAATGTTCTAAGCACTTAATTTTTCATATTTCTCACCAGCAATTTCGTAAAACAAATAATTGTACATATCCACCACAGAGTCCATAATGAACGGTTCACTATCCACCTGGGTACGAGTTCAAATCGCGACTACTGCAGTTTGAACTTTAAAATAATGTTAATCCATTCGACATTATGTGTACGAAACTACATACAGGATGTTAGAAGGCATTTACTGTAATACGTAATGAAATACATATTTTACTGTAATACGAAATGTAAAATAAGAAGAATCATCTCATGTATGAGATGACTTCATAAAAATAGAAGGTTCTCATTGCGTTAGTATTTTTTTTTTATATTTGTTACCTGAAATTCTCGGTGACAGCTAGACCGATCAAATTTTCATTTTGTTTTACTTAAAGAGCATATTTTATATACGTCTTAAGTAGAACCATATAAATTTTATCAACGTCTGTCCAGAGGTATTGTCGTCTGCCCAAAAAAACTCTGTAGTAATTACTTTTTTTAAAAACATTTTTTTTCTCAGATTTGTCAGCGACGACGATCGCGCTTTTACCGATTTGGAAGCAATTCTTTTTTATTTGTTTTTCTAGTTGGTTTGTTTGGTTTCAAGATTGTCTAGTCCGTCCGTCTGAGTGTCTAACACGAAGCTGTATCTCATGAACAGTAATAGCTAGACAGTTGAACTTGTCACAGATGATGTATTTCTATTGCGATATAAAAAGAGAATCAAAAAAAATTAACTTAGGCTCCCAATTAATATACAATAATTTTGATATTTGCCGTTATATGCTCAATATTAATAATAACACGACAACAGGTAGAAGCTTGAACTTATAGATACTGGTGAGGAACCCTTAGTGCTCGAGTCCTACTCGCAACTGACCGATTTCCTTATTATATCTAGCGCAATAAGGATACACAATAATAATATACCGGAGAAAATAATCTGTATATTATCCATGCATACTTTATATACTCGATGATAAACATTCAAGCTATGTAACTTCATGAATTGTATTATGTACATTACTCCTAAATACATATTTATAAGGCATATACTTAGTATCTTACTCGCCTATAGGCTAGGCGTTATGTACATATCCTTATTTCAGGCCTACTTTAGTAAAACTAGGAATGGCTAAATATAACCAGTGCTAAGAAAGCACCTCCACTTGTCCGTGATCTCAAATTAATAAAAGAAGTAAACTTGGCTTTACTAATTGATGACAGGTACCATTATCAATACTGATGATAGTAGTTTTATCAGTAAATCATTTATTTAAATAGTGTTGGTTTTGTACGATGGTGTCATATCATTAAAAATAATATAAATATGGAGGTACTACTTCCCCCAAGTTATACATTTTTTAAAAGCATAGACTAAGCTTTTTATACAACGAGGAACTTGTTATGTTTGTATCTTGATTATTTGCAAAATTTGCTACTGCAATGGATTCACCCATGGTTCTGATGGGTAGGCTAACACCATTAATCATTTTCACACCTTTCTGTTAAACGTTGTATATAGGTACAATTTATCTGTAAGGGAACCGCCGTAACGGTTTTTGAACTGTCCTTTGGTAGTTGATGTCGCCAATCAAAGAACGGAGTTATTTTTAAACGAGACAAACGCTATTTAAACTAATAAATTTATATCGATAAAATGTGGACAAGCTTAAGACAAAATAAATAAAGTTCCTGGTTGTATGGTGACATCGAGTTTTCAATTCTAACGCACCTATGATTACCAGCTTGTAAACTCTTCCAACTTTGATAAATAAATAATAAATAACGTTTATACAATCAAAGCGCTCCACAAGGATTTCTCCTGTGTCGGTTCATAATCCTAGTGTTACCTCAAATACCCCTACATATATCTGATTACATTACATTATCTTTAACATTCCTTGTGTATTATTTCAGAGTAAAGAAAAAATGACGCGCGGCGTGCGGCGCGGCTGCGTCAGACTCCGCGCCGCTGTCATCGGCATTGACGACGAAGATGACTCCACCTTCACCATCACAGTAGACCACAAAACCTTTCACTTCCAGGTAACACTCACTCGCACAAAACGCTTTACGTCTACTTTTATTGTGCAAACTGCCAGTTATAATCTCGGCCTCTTCAATTTGCAAGTGAATCGGATTCTTCTAGGCAAGCGTGCTATATCTTAACCGCATCGTCGCTTTACATCTGGTGAGTTGTGGTCATTAGCAAGAAATTGCCTATAAAAAATACATTGGCCGTTCTATACTAATAAAAAGTAAAAAAAAGAGAAGTAAACTGTGGCTACAAATGTTTAAAAATGTAAACTGAAGAGTTTTGGCGCCCAAATGTAAAAAGCGTCAGCGCACATAAATACATGAACAACTGCCATGAATTTATTTGTCTAATTGATTTATTACCAATCAAATCACTGCTAGTAATTCTGAAGCATTAGATTTGCCTCAAGCTTAATTCCTGTTATTTCAATTCCTTCTCCACTTTTCAGGCAAGAGACGGCCCCGAAAGAGAACGATGGGTTCGAGCATTAGAAGATACAATAGCTAGACACGGCAGACGAGAGAGATGGTCGCGATCCATGCCGGCCCCGAGACACAGACACGGCGACCTTGAGCGACGTATATCCGAAGCAGACGCGTACCTACAGATCATGATAGAACTAGTGTCGGTGAGTAGGACAGTGATAGTGACTAGACAGTAGATGCGAGCGAGAAGGCACCATATCTAGATACGTCAGGAGAGAGAAATGGTCTCACTCCATAGACACAGACACAGCGACTTCGAGCCACGTATTTCCAAAGCAGAGGCACCTACAGATCATGATAGAACTAGATGACAGATTTTTATATCCACTTTCTTCAGAGTTGTTTACAAAAAACTGAAATAAATAATATCGTATTTATGCTAAGACCGTTAGATGCCATCAATAAAAAAATATTATTGTATTGTAAAACAAACAACAAAACAGATAATTAATGACATCATATTTTACGAGCTTTTGACGAGAATAACATTATGCTGAGCTTATGTTAGATTTTCAAAATCTGTCTAAAAGCGTATTTATTACATTCCGAATAAAAACAAAATAAGGGCTACGTTATTTTTCATTTCATCTTTCCATTATCATAATAAAAAATTGGGGGTCAAGAATTTGAAACGTTGTCAATTCTACTATTGTCAGTTTTCGGGGGAACTTTCCCTTTTACTGGTTGTTTATTATTAGCTTAGTTTTTATAACTGAATATATATATTTTCCTTTGCTTTTGTGTTTTAGTATCCGAATACATAATTATTTTACTATTGTACATTGGACATATTACAGTATTATATATTAACAGTAGATAACTCTTTCTTCAAGACATGGACATCGATTATTTTAAATATATTTAACTAGCCGACCCGGCGAACTACGTACCGCCTAACATATTATTATACATATAAACCTTTCTCTTCAATCACTCTTATCGATTAAAAAAACTGCATCAAAATCCGTTGTGTAGTTTTAAAGATTTAAGCATACATAGGAATATAGAGACAGAGAATGCGACTTTGTTTTATACTATGTAGTGATTCACAAATCATAGATATGCTGATTAAAGTAAGAATCTCTTATTGTAAGGCTGATTGTAATGCGCTATTTATGCTTATTTTCAGAAAATGAGTACGCGTGTTACAGAACTGAGCGACCCGCTTGAGAAGAATAATGGACAAGTCATATTAGATCACTCCAACGTATGTGTGTATAGTATATTAACCAAGTATAATAATTTAAAGAGATGTTTCGAAATTGTATGGAACTCCGGCCAAGACATCATACCATAAATAAGTTAGGAATTATTAATCGTTATCTATCAACCAAATTATCATCGCAGTGTACAAAATTATTTCCGAATCAATATATTTTTGTGTTATGCTTCGCAGAAAGGTTTATTGCGCTTTTTTGATTTGTCAATTATGACATCTGTGACAGGCGATACAATTTACAGACCAATGTGACCATTAGAGTCAATATAGAATACAATAATCTTTCAGGGATGCTAAAATTCTACTACAATTCACAAATATAAATATTATTTAACACAATAAATAAGACAACTGATGTAGGTTTAATTAATACAAAATATTAATCACGTCATCATGCATTTTTTGGTAGACGCACCCTGTCCTGGCCGAAAATTAAACAAGTCCTTTCAGTAATGGAGTTTTTTCCTACGTGCGATCTGATTTAAACCGGAAATCGCAAGTTAAAATTTTGCGGTATTGTTTTTAAAAATTAAACATAGTTATATAATATAATTAACTTTGGCTATTTCTACACTTTCGGTCATTTAATAAACGCGTCTTAGCTTTAAACGTCTTATCTCTTGTTTTATTCGATGGAAAACGTCACGCGTCAAAACAAAACAAAAGACGTTTAAAGTTAAGACGCGTTTATTTACAAGACCCTTAAAGGTAGACCCTTGCCCTATTGTAGGACGTATATGAGTTGATACAAACAAACAAAACAAGGATTTATTTATTTATTGAGGACTAGCTGACCCGCCGAACTTCGTACCGTCTAACATTTATGTATGCATCTCACCTCTTAATCCTTCCCTGGAGTACGACAATCATTTCAAGACTAAAATCAGCTATATCGGCCCAGCCGTTCTCGAGTTTTAGTGAAACAAACAGATTCATTTTTAAATATATATTTTTTATTTTTTTCTGACATAAGAACCTTCTCCTGACAATACCAAACACAACAACAAAAAATAGTGAAATTAGTCCAGCCGTTCACGCGTGATGTCGTGACTAGGGGATAATAGGGATTCATTTATATATATATAGATATATAGATTATGCTGCTTACACGCTTTAATTATCTGTATAAAGGTTTATATTATTTTTATTTATTTCGCAGGCTATGTTGGACAACATTAAACATTCCATAGTGCTTCTACAAATAGCTAAGGTACTTAATTCATGTTTTCTTTTCTATTTTATTAATTTTTTTAAGCGTTAACGAACGATTGATGGCCTTTTTACAGTGGATGCCTTAGAGCGGGTCAAATAAATCGAATTTAAAAAATATTTTTTCATTGGCTAAATTAATTGAATTAAACAATGTGTCACAGAAAGGTGTGACAATACTTGACAGTGTTAATTAACCCATCTAAGTGTACCTATCGTTGTACAAAATTTCGCGATATAAAAAAATATTGCATTCTCCATACAACTTGGCCGATCACGTGACCAATTTTTGTATGAAGATAATCCTAATATATTACTATTGTATTTAAAAAAAAAAATCTGCAATCGGTTCAGTTTGTTGGGCAGACTAACACTGTTAAGTATTGTCACACCTTTCTGTTACACTTTATATATATATACAGTACAAAATCGCGCGCGTAAAATAGCGCGTAAACGGAATCGCGCTAAGACTACCACGGTAAGGCCTTTTATATACGTTAACTACAGTCGTTTTTATCAATTATTTATTAATCTTAGATCATAACAAACAACAGCTTTCAATATGCAAAAAATTAAAACGTAAATTTTCAATGAATTATAAAATATATGGCAAATGCGCGCGGGAGCTTTGCGCATTAGTCTCTCTCGCTCACTTCTCTAGGTATCGTCGTTGAACAGAAAGAGACAGAGAGAATAATTATACAATTTTCTTACAGAATACAGTGAACCCTGTGAACGGCATTTACACAGGACCTTCCATTCCTTCACAATCACATATCAAAGAAGGTAATTTTAATATCAATATAAAACGTGTAACATAAAAGTGTGATAATACTTAACGATGTTAGTCTACACATCAAAGTGAACCCACAGTAGAACATAATTTAGAAAGTTTTATGAAAAAAACTCCATACAACTTGGCCCATCACGTGACCAATTTTTGTATGGAGACCCTAATATTTGTTTTTTTTTTAATTATGAAAAATAAAATTCTATAAAGGAATCTCTTTGATGTGTAGACTGACACCCTTAAGTATTGTCACAACTTTCTGTTACACGTTGTATATTTATTAAGACTATTTGCGAGATCACAATTTTTTTCATTAAGTTAGTGGTGATGTAAGTAAATCACTGAAGTAAAGCATGTCTGACTCTGGTTCCATTCGCCGGTCGGAAAACCGCTTGCCTTACAAGCAAAAGGGTACGAATTCAACCACAGAAACAGGCACTAATGTGTTTGAGTATTTAAATGATGTTGATGAACTTAATGTGTTTGTTGGAAAAGATCGAAAGAAATACGTAGACATATTTCTTACTTTATTGTACTTAACTAGCATTTTTCCGCGGCTCCGCCGCTAGATAATAGTCTATGGCACTGGACCACGAACTATCTATGTGCAAAAAAAAAAAGAAGATCTGTTATTCAGTTATTTAGAAGAAGAAGGACAAATAAACCAGCAAAAACACTTTGTTATTTCTAACCTTATACTACGTATGTTTAATTGGTCCTTCGTCTCTCTAGAAACTGAGTGACATATATATTTTGTACACAGATAATTCAAGTCCCGGGGAGTGTCATACACAAATTATTTCCCGGAACAAAAAGAACTAAACTTGTCTGAACTTGTCGCGGGATAGAGTATATAACATACATTCGTTCATTCAATCTTTCGTTCATTAATTTTTTCATTCAATCATTCTTTCATTCATTAATGTTGATTGTTTTAGAACTGTCGCCTGTGGTGGAGATGGGCTCGGAGTGTAGAGAGCTGACGGCCTCCACGCTGGGCATCAGGCCTATAGAGGACCTCGACTCACCGAGTGAGCACATCTAATATCCAACGTGTAACAAAAAGGTGTGACAATACTTAATGGTGTTAGTCAGTACATATCAAACTGAACCCATTGCAGAACAACATTTTGAAAAATTCAATACAAAATGTTTGCTTCCTCCACACAACTTGGCCAATCACGTGACCAATTTTTGCATGGAAAACTAATATATATTTTTTTAATTTTGTAAAATTTTGTTCTTCCATGGGTTCAATTTGATGGGTAGACTGACACCCTTAAGTACTTATTATCACACCTTTCTGTTACACGTTGTGTAGGGTGATTGGTGATCAAAGTGCACACATTTGGCCTCGCGTCAATGATATTTTTGTTGTTTTTTGCGGTGTTTTAACAAAAGTTGCTTATGGTCACCAGAAGCTACGCTAATGAAAATGCACTTTTATTGCCAATCACCCTGTATTAAGTTATTTTTTATATAAATGATTGCAGACTTCCATTGCGGAAGGCGCCGACAGAACTTTCTCAGTTATTTCGGTTTAAAGTCTCCTTTCTTGCTGTTTGCAAGTTGATGTTAAAATGGGAATTTGTGTTCAGGGCAAGCGATGTCGCTGTTAGTTCCTGACACCTCCTACTCATCGTCAGAGGGCGAGGAGGACTTCTACGACGCGGAGTACGAGCCCGATGACAACGTGCAGCCCGGCACCAGGTCAGTACTTACATTGTCATTAATTTTATTGACCGTGCGAGCGAAGATTCTTTTATTTTTTACTATAGCACCACGTTTGGCCACCAGACGACGATGTGGCCGAAAATGAAGCACGCAGTCCTAGAAGATACCGGTTCACTCTGACCTTGAACAGGGGTATGTTCTGATTGTATTGTAGATTTGTAGCCTTCATTAAACAAGACAGGTGGCAGGGAATTCCACACTCTGGCTGTTCTGACTAAGAACGTTGATGCAAAACGTTTAGTTCGACACATAGGAATGTCTGCGATGTAGGGGTGATAAAAGGCCGGCTGTCTGACTGTCTGATTGTCCTATAATGCAATGGAGATGTAAGAATAAGGTCGTGCAACTTACAAGAGCACTCTCCGAAATGCATCCTGTAAAAAACCGACTGGCTACTCTTATCTGCTTCGGATCTGGGAAAATGTTCTTTCGTCTGTTAGTCTGTATGTAAGCATGTTTGTTCGCAAGAAAGATTTTGTATTTGCGTGTTGTAGTTTTTCCAACCAATCTCTATGAAACGTGGTGTATGGATTCTATTATTTTTATTTAGAGATTTTCGATTGGTCGAATATTTCTCACATAATACGGGGGAAGTTAGTTGCGGTGCTGATTTTTGTGTTATTAATCAGGTACACGCGGAACAAAGCCTTAAAAAATGGTCAAGTGGTTGTCGCTTTTTATACATCGCAAAACTACTAGTAATATTTTAGGTATCGGAAGTAAAATGGCTTATTATTAAGGTTTCGCACATCTAAAGAACAAATCGAACCCCTATAAGTATCATTTTGTTTTCGCCCAAACGTGAGAGCGCACCTTGAAGCGCGTGGAGCCAGCTATCACGTTCAAATTCAAATACTTTATTCTACTGTACCTTTCAGCTGCCCAAAATTAAAAAAAATGACGTGATCACAAGATATTAGCATATTTTGTTATTTCACAGGGGGAATGTAGTCTTTAACTACAGGATACTTCCCGCTTACCTAAAATTGTGAAAATATTATTTGTGATAGAGCTGTGCAATAAACGTGTCTAGGGTTTGATCGGCAAAGTTATGTATGCCCTTTAACCTAGTTTGCAAATTCGAAATGAAATTTTAATTGTGCTGACTGCCAGGTACAATAACGCAGAGGCTAAAGCGCTGATCCTTTAGAAGCAAGCCATTTGGAAGCTGTTTCATTACAGGGTGTAAGGGTGTACCGAGAAAGGTATTTTTTTGTAAATTCAACCCTTCATTTGAAATAGGGAATCGAAAGTTTGAAATTTCTTAATATTCTATTTTTAGTCGCGTGTAACGGGTGACAGCTACTTGTATAATTAACGTTATAAAACCAGTGGATATAATTAATATTATTTCATAAATCGTCCTTGTCTTGTAGAAAACACACACCAATACAAATACCAATGTTGATATTTACAGCACAAAGGATCAGTGACCGCCACTAATCGGGTCTAAGGTCGACGCTTTTCATGCACGCTGCATAATAATCCACTTCTTATGCATAAGCATAACTTATTTAGTAACCGACTGCAATGGAAGGAAGGTTATGTTTTTCGAGTGAATGTCGTAAAACGATGTGTACGGCTTGTCGTATTTTTATGTGAGTGGTGTCAATAGATTCGTCCTCACCTGCAGATGGTCATAGGTGCATCCCGCGATTTCACTTGTTAAGATACGTGGCTCTAAAGTTCTTGCAGTTTTGCGTTTTTTGAAGTCACTTTTAACCACTCGTTTTCTTTTTCGTTTTACTATTGCTTTTCAAAACATTTAAACAATGATTTTCAATGTAGATAGTTAGTGACTTGTAACCTAAAACTGATCCTATCATATTATAACGATCATCACAATTAAGCCATCGGTTTTGTTGGAAACCAAAGAGTACGTTTTATTAAATAGGTAAAAACGAAGCATGAATCTCGGTTTTGAAGTTATTTTTTGAAGAATCGTATTTTCTTTACGAGGCGAAAAACTCTCCTCCCGTCTGCATTAGAGTGTAGCCGAGTTATTCAGGATTGTACAGACTAAACGCTGTAATCGTTCCAAAGCTGAGAGGCATAGGAAGCTATACGATGAGTGGCCGTTTGCTGTCTAGATTTTTTTGTTTCGGAAAGCGTCAATCAATCGAGCACGTTTGGCTTTTTTTTTTATTTTTTAAATTTGTTTAAATTTTAATGTATACGTAAACAATCCATATAAAACTTTAAAAAATCAAAAATTGTTTATGGTTAGTGCACAAATTTGTTAAACGACAACTGGACCGCATAAAAGCAAATGTTTTTAAAAATTCTCTTCTATCTTCACTTTATAGGTACCTGCTTTAAAATATTTTATTCTGGATTATATGAGAAGAAATTCTATGAGCATAAAAACCTCTCGTGTTACTTGAGTTTCTGGAACATACAAACATGCTGCATTTAGGTCGCAATTCAGGGCATCGACACGGAGTGATGACCTCATACGAGAAAGCAGTGTTATGACGTCACATGCGTACTAACTTGTGTACAAACATTTCAGCGTCATTGCATACATTACCGGTGCTTTTGATCTAGAATATTTTACTCGCGATCTTGATATCTCGTAATATAGTAAGATCTTGTTCTTTATTTGGCATACATTTATATTATTACATTAATGAGAGCCATTGTATTCCCAGACTAGGCATGCTCCATTTGGGCTAAAATATCGCTGACTTCCGAGGTCGTGCTAACTTGTGGACGTATGCCTAGCTGTGTAGGATAAAAAATTAATTCGGGAAGATTATTGGTTACTGAAATACAGTTAATAACTAGTTTGGAGCCAATGGGTTCAGTTCACTACGTTTTGTCAAATAATTAAATTTGTATTTTACATACTTTTTTACATTAAATGCAAGAGAAAATTTTTTACAGACTTTACAAAAGTTAGCTATTTTCCGGAATCTTTTTTATGTATTTTTCACTATTCCCCGATAGTTTATTTTGGTGTTTTCTAGTCGCGAGTGAATCCATTTCTTCTAGACAAGAGCGCTACAACATATACCAGATCGTCGCGTTACATCATCTGATTTGCGGTCAAACGCAAGCCTACATTGCTTGAGATTTTTAAGAAACGCTGGGACGTATTTGCAATATTGTTTTTTTTTTGTTTTTAGATGTTACTTTTCAGTTGTTTTCATATATTTTTTATAAAAATCTGTTCAGTACTTTTGTTTATAAATCGAAATAACTGACAAAAAATACAGACGCGTGCCGAATTCAAGTCGGCTGTCACGTGTTGTTTTAGTTTTTACTATACTACACTTTTATAGTAGGAATTTTTCACTAAAAAGATTTTTTATATTGTCCATTCATTCCTTTATCATATATTTTACCTACTCGTATGACAAATCCCACACTCAAATCCCAACCTCTACACATTATAAATGCGAAAGTGTGTTTTTTGATACATTGAAATGTTTTACCTTCTTCTTCTCAGCAACTGAGTGCATGACCCATGAACTCGTTTTTTCGTGATATAATTCGAGGTCTGGAGCGTGCTATAGGCTAGTTCTTTTATCAGAATAGCAAACATAACGCAAAAAAATTCAAAAGCTAGAATTTTATATTGCAACAACGATCACCCAGCAATCTACCTCTACGCTCTCATCCTACTATATAAATCGAGGTTACTCGTACAGATGCAGTAGGTAACGGCACAAAAGACGGATGGTACAGAAGTCAAACACATGTACTTAATTTTTTATGCCCACGCTCGGTGGTTGCGCTAGGGTTTACAACTTTGATTATGCACAAAAAAAATATGATGGTAGTGACCAGTCGTATTTAGTTGTTTGATTTACTGATGAGAACGAAGAACGGCTAAATGTAAACGAATAATAAATAAAATAAATTTGAATACACTCGCGCTCACACTGTTCCCAAGCATTTCGAGATATCGTGTCCGTATGCGGTGTCTATGTGTGCGTTGTTCTAGCGCACGCGGTATGTAGACCAACTTCTGTTCTATCTGTCTTTTGCGGTAACGGTTTTCGGGTCGATTGCTCCTGAAATAGAAGGTCATTGAACCATTCGATCTATGCGCGCTGCAAATGTAAGGCTTAAGCTTATGAGGTTAGAGAATAACTTTACCTAGTACTAACTAACTAATGTATAACATAGATTGACTAATTTAATAGTTAAGTACCTTATACGAAGTTTTGCATACCACAAAATGTATGGAACAGCAGTTTTTTTCTCGTATTCCGAGTTGGTGCTGCATAATGAAACTTGTTAATTAGGGTGTGTATTGTGATCGGCATAGTACACCCCTTAGCCGGTAACCCTATATAAGCCGTAGAGCTAAACGAGTTCTGCAGCATGACTCAGGAGCGTTTTTAAATGTATACATTTAAAAAAATTATGTTATTAATACAAAATTATGTTATTATTACAGCCCTGAATTCGAGAAAAAAAACAGCCGTTTTATAGAAAAAGTTTATGGTACAGCTGATATATAACCGATAACCCTGTATACACAAGGCTACTTACAGCACCCTTTGTTTTCCCGCGTTCCTTAAAAAAATGACGTCTCTGTCTGTGTATTTATTGCAAAACTATAGTGAATCTAATAACTTTAATGTGTAATATTGCTGAATTATTAACCATTAATGTCTTGTTTATGTGCACAAGTGTGAGCAAGCGATATGAAGACGGATTAACGTGGTTTTCGTGAACGCGCGAAATATAAAAACCCTGGTGAATTCTTCACCCATAGATCCGGGGCTGTACATTTGCAATAGTCATTAGTAAGGTAGACTAAACCACTCAACAAAATGTTAGTAGGCTAGGTCAGCTTTATCTGAGGTTAGGTCATTGTCCTTTAGTCCATTTTCCTTTTGTATGGAACTCTTCCGTTCTAAATACACCTACTCATTAGCCACGACGTTATTTTGTTCTGAACAATAACATAATTTATTGAAGAAAAATGTCATTAATTAGCTATGTTGCGTATTGTTTGAATGGTTCTTGTACAGAAAACCTAATTTAGTCTCTTTAGGTTATTCAAATAAAAAATATATTAAAAATACTCCTGAGTTTTCACTTAATAAGTTCAGTGAATTACAACTTGCTAGGTTACTTTACCTACCAATTTTGTGTTATAAAGCTTCGCTACTCTTTTGTCAGATTTTTCAGCTTTTCGAGGAATTATACCTTTTCATCAGCTTTATCCGTACCCTGTAATTTATCTCAGTATTGGCATTCAGTTCAATCTCATTGATTCTTTTCTAGAAAAAAAGGGATATAAAATTCTTCTTGTACTTTGTACTCGTAATTATTATGTTTGATCCCTATTTATTTCGAGATCAATTTTAAATCCAATGGTGGAGTTGCCTAGACAGGGTTACCGGTTAGATGTATGCTGAGCCGAAGAGGTTTATACTATAATCATCATTACGATCAACTCTTACTATGGGGCCAACATTAAATTTGAGAAAAAGAAAATAGTTGTTTAAAAAATTGAAAATTGTAAAAAAAAATTGAAGTCAACTCAATGTTTGAAACAGTAGCGGGAGCAGCAGGTGTGTTCCGGCAGCCTTCATTGAGCGCCAGTGTATTCCAGACTAGGCATGCTCCATCTAGTGCTACAGTATCGCTGACTTCCGTGGTCGTGCGAACTCGTGGTCAAATGCCTAGCTGTGTAGGTTAAAAAGCAGGTTATTTTTCTTTGAACTCATAAGTGATTTCATAGTGAACGTCGTCCATTAGATGAGTATAGTGGACCCTTTTCTGCTTAGTCAACCCCTAACCTAACCTAACCTAACCTCGTATACAAATCGCCATAATGATTTTAATTAGTAGTAATGACGCTTCCTATATTTTGTCTGAGTGCGCAAAAGTTTGGATATAGGTATGTTGATTTATCATCTGGCTGAAATATTTTCGGTGTAGAGCTACTATCGGTGACATGGTATTAATAAGACGGACGACTTGAGAGTCTCCTGCTTTATTAATCCCCCGCACAAAAACGATGGGGGTTATAATTCAGACGTGTCTGTGTGTGTATGTGTGTCTGTGTGTGAATGTTATAGCATCGTAGCTCTCGAACGGATATTTTCGATTTCGGATTTTGGATTTTATTTTATTTGTAAGGATAATTAGTAGGAAGTATAAATTTTGTAAAAATGTAATGAAAAATCTGTTTCAATATAGGTATCGACTGAAAGTATTATTACTTATTAAGTGAGTAGTATTGTCTAGCAGAAAACTATGCAATATGATACATTTCAATTCTACGATTTGCCGTCACCGGAAAATTACGATGTCGGAGGTTTTTTTATTTGTATTATTTCTTGTTAGGGTCGGATAATAAAGAAAACAGTCTTTGTTATACTTATTCGAAGTCAGTCAAAATAATGATCTCTTTAAAATACGTAACATAGAACTATTGTATTTTTTTACATCTTCTAATATAAGGTTCAAATCAAAAACACGTGTCTTATCTCACATTCATATTATAATATCGTTCTTGTGAGGTAACAGGGGAAGAGTAAACCGTTTTAGTACGGAAAAGTTTAATGGATTATGGATTTTCCCTAGCTTACGGGGAACTCATAACCAGTCAGTCTACATACAGAATATCAGAAACTTTAATACAACAAATCTCAAAAAAATCCCTTGTTGTTTCTTTTTCCATTGTTTAAAAAATCCTGTAGAAGGCATTTCTTAATAATTATTACAAACTAGCCTTAGGCTAATAAATGATTAGAACTTAAATTTCTACATTTTTTTTTTCAGTTTTATTAGTGTCATATATTGTTACTAGTGAAATCGTTATTGACTCAATGTACACTGATATAGTGGTTAGAATTAGAAGCGAATTCGAACTCGACTGCTAAATCTTTAAACCTGTGTATCATCCTTATTTTATATTTTATTTTTATGTACTCAGTCACTCACTAATTCTCACAACTGAGACGAATCTATTGACACCACTCACATAAAAATACGACAAGCCGTTTATGCTCTAGAGCGTGCCTAAAAAATATACATATATACCTACATACACCTAAAAAACATAACCCTCCTTCTTTCGTAGTCGGGTAATAAAGAGGTTAGATTTGTATTTTTCTTTGTAACAAATAAATTGACAAACGAAAGCATCGATTTGCCGTCAGAAAGCTACATTATTACTGAGTAAAATAGGCTATATTACTATTGAACTAGAAAAAAATAAAGATCCTTAGAAAATCCGACTAAAACCAACTAAAGGTATAAAAATGAGCTTTAAGAATAAGCTCATTTTTATACCTTTAGTTGGTTTTAAAATATCTATCATTTACATGCGCTGCGGAAAGTATTGATGATATGTACGTTTTATGAGATTCCAACCGATCACCTTAGCCAGATACTATTATTTAGAAACCTACCGCGCGTTTGATTCATATTGTTAAGAAAACGGGTTTTCACGCGTACCTGATTGTTGTGCGCGACGTGTCATCGTTGAAGTCACGAACGGCTCATTTCATCCCTGATGAAGTTTACCGAATGTGAACGAAACTATAGTTGGATCTTTCCAACAGTCAGGTCCGCGTGTAAACCCGTTTTCTTAAACAATAGGTATTATACAATTGACATTTCAAATTTATTCCCCCCCCCCCCCCATTTTTCTTACGATAATGGAGAGATAAATGAAAAATTTCAAGCCCTACTAGAGATTTTTGAAAATCTAAGAAAGTTCCGAATAATGTTCTTCTCGTCAAAAGCTCGAAAATAAATGGTGTCATTGATTATCTGTGTTTTTGTTGTTTTGGTACGGTCTACGGTTAGATGGCAGTACTCATATCCCTGCGGAGTAAGACTGGTACTGTACAAAGAAACCGATACCCGGACTTTACAGGTAGTCGAGGAATTCTTAAATGTAGTCATTTTAACTATAATACACGTAAACAACTAAAAATTAATAATAACATTGTAGTAATAAGTGAACATAATTATTTAAACAAGTCTAGAGCAGGATTTTAATGTAATCACGCCACGGTTAGTACTCTGCGGAATATTCAGTAATTCGCTGCGCTGGTAATTCGCGTGTTATTGTTCGACACAACACAATTACAGATAATTAATGACATCATTTTTTACGAGCTTTTGACGAGAATAACATTATTTGGATTTGTTTTAAACATTCAAAAATATTTTAAAACATAACGTGTTTTTTTTTTATTTTATTCAGAATATAGATAGATATAGATACGTTATTTATTATTTATCTATCCGTTATTGTAATTAAAATGGAGCGTCAAATATTTTGAAATGTTTTTAATATACAGCGTGTATACAAATTATGCAATGTGTAACTTCAGTAGAAATCGTTTGTGCGGTGTTCTGTGCAGCGTACCATTGTTTTATAGGCTGTGAATAAACCGTCCGCTACCGTCGATCCGCTGGCGCAGTAGACGCAGCGTGCGCCGACGCGATGCGGCACGATAACATAGACTAGATAATGCGGTACAGAACGCAACTTTCAGTCTTCGTTATCAAAATGTAGTGGTGATATCACAACTGGTTACCTTAGATTTAGAAGATTACGTTTTATTTATTAATACAAACTTATAATACAGGGACAAATATTTTTTTTAAGTGTCCTTATAGTAACAATAGCTAACAAAATTAAATATATTCATCAATGTTAGTGATTGTATTCTAAATACAGGGCTGTAATGTTTAGGCCGTATGGAGCAACTGATTATTTATTCTCGAACTCGGGTTTGGTTCCGTAGAGAACGTTATTAGTTATTATGTGTACTATGACTCCCTTTTCGCTTAGTACACACCTAACCTATAACCGTAGTTAATATTTCGTATACATTAGTTTTCCCAATTCACGATGAATCTAGTCGATCATTAAAGTTGAACAACGTTTAATTTGGCCTTGGATGGATGAAGTAGCGTATCGTTCGTGTGTAGCGAATGACGCATTAAATGTAAGCCTTTGTGATTTGTCTGTGCAATAACCAAACAATGGTAGATAATGTTACAGGTTTTTATATGGCCTATAAACTAACTGGTACGTGCTAACCCTTTAATAAAGTAACGATAATTTCACCCTTACTACCATCAGAAAATCTTTCGATTACTGTAAAATAAAAAGAGACTGCAAAAATGTACCGTCCAACCGCTGTTATTGTTCATTGTAATTGATAAAAAAAACAAAATGTTTAAAAAGTGAACTTTACCTACGCTTTCATCAACTCTGCCATCTGTGTCACTAAAGTTCAATACTCTTTGCCCATTTCCACTTCTTCGGGCCAGTGCATGACGGGCCGCGTTCGGGGCGAGACGTGTGTCGCGCTCGCTCCGAAAACGATCGATAAACAATTTCAAGACTATCCCATTGCTTTGTTAATAACGCATAGAAAACCGGGGGGATCTTTCACAGTTAACATTCCACGAGTTTCGACGCCAAAATAACGTACGTTTTTCCTCGTGTGACGTCATTTGTTTTCAGTTTTATTTTGAGAAGTGCATGCGGGACCGGCTTGTGCGTAGTGTTTTGTTTATGTTTACCTTTTTATAGTATCGGTGACTAATTGGAGCGCTTTGGTTGTGTTTTCTTGTTGTTGTGATTAGGTGATGGTTGTAATAAAATTAGAGAGTCGATAGTAAAATTAATGCTCTAGATGAAATTAAATTGCGACAACATTACGCTAAATCGGTACCTGAAATAGTATTTATCTATTTTTCGTCATAATTATACTTTTCCCATAATATATATAATTATATTATGGGAAAAGTATAATTTTTCAAATTTCATTAAGTTTGTTGTTAGTTGATGTCCTTTTTACGTCATTTTATAAGAATAACTAATGAGTATTTTAATGGAAAAAAATATAAGTTTAGCACAATAACACCCAGACACGAAACTCTTAGTCAAATTCACCGTCCTCATTTGAGCCGGGAATTGAACGTCGTCTTATGTGTACAAGAATATGCTGGATAGACTTCTAATAGGGGAATAGGCCTCCTCATCGATTCCGCATTATGGGGTTCTCCGTACTCTTCATATTGATCTTCTTTTGGGACCAAACCGGTCATCGAGATTAAATATGAGTTGTTCCATAGAAAATATTTGTCAGCTATCGACAAAATGTGTACAGCTGCTGATTTTTTTTCTCGTAGTCCGTAATAGAGATTTGTCATAATGAGTATAGTGTCGCTTAGTACACATTACCTGAAAATTCTCTATTGATTTTAATTTTATTATATCAAACATAAATCAACCTATCACCAACCTCAATAGGTCGTCTCTTCGATGTGATGATCTAATCTTCCCCATTGTTTTGTAATGACAATTAATGCTTACGTACTCTGCATTGCACACCTTTATCTCATGACCATGTTGAATACAACTTTTACATAGAGTGGTTTCAATAATCTCTTTCTCTGCTAAGACCTGCTATTTCTTCTATACCTCTAATATTTACCTTAAACTCAATTGTTTCGGTCGCTTCTTTGCTCGGTCAATAAAACCCGCCAAGAGTTCAAGAAAAAAATAAGCAATTAACGTTTTCTTGACGGTTGATTAACTTTTTCTATAAAACAGCGATTCATATTTACTGGTGTGAATAAAGATAGCCTGAAATTTTAGTTGAAGACTATATTCTCCCGTAAATGTATTTTAATTTTTAATTCTGCAGCCTCATTAGTGCAATATGTCCTTCCTTTCGATACCGCAGCGTCAGCTTTTGTACCGGATGGCAGTTTATTTTTAGCGAAAGCGCTTCAGATAGCGTTTAAAACCGGATACGCTGCGATGTGTCTGTGTACTTATATAAAGGTTTCAAAAAGGGTCAGGCTTTGTGGAGGTTTCGCAATAAAGTCTCCTGGTTTATTTGCATTCTTTGTGGATTAACATGCAGGGTGTATGTGTCAGTGGTATGCATTGCCTTTATTATGTGTTACTCAATAGTTAGATGTATTATTTAGTATTAAAATATTCAATCGATCCGAGTAAAAAGGGACAGAAAGCGTTTTATGCATACGAGTATGTATGTCATTACTACACTACTGTAAGAAGACTTAAAGTGTCCTAGACTCTCTGATCAGTATCAGAGAGTCTAGGACACTTGAAGTCTTCTGCAGATGACATATAGAGCCTTAAAAAATAAAAGAAAACCTCCATACAAAATATCTGAATCTTGAGGAAATCAAATTATTAAAAGTATGCAAATAAATCCCTACTGCTTTTTTTGTGCATACTCCGTACATAAAATCAATACCCTGAGTAAGTTTTAAGTTGTTTTATTTCTGAATTAGTCTTACACAGTTAAAACAAATTAAAATAATCTATATATTTATATAAAAGAGTAAGTCCTGACTGACTGATATTCGCTAGTAATCAACGTGGAGCCTGAAAGATTCAAGAGCCAACCTAGAGCCATGAAATTTCCAGACTATATTCATTATAAGCTCTCGGGATAAGATAGGATTTTGGAAATTCAACTCCCTTGGTCCAATGGGGGTTCAATATTTAGAAATTTGTACATATTTTATTTTATGTTGCGATCAACGCCGTGTTAACTAGTCAATAAACTAGTCTACAACTCAATCAATCAAGTCAATTTTAAAACTATTAATAGTAATTCCATTTGTCATGTTAATAATAGTAAATGCATATATAGAAACACAATACACACCTCCTAAACGTAGTCTTAATTTACTTTACGCTTACATCCAGAGTGAGCCCTAAGAACAAATAAACAAACCAATTTTGCCCCGAGGCGTCACGTCGATGTGCTACGATCCAATTTACTCTGACTCGTGCACTTGATAAGATAATATGTTTGACGATGCTTCGTCTGGTATCGACCCTCCCATGCTCTACCTGCGTAATAAACCGTTGGTCATGACCAAGAATCTATTGCGTACATCTTTTGCGGACTGGACTAGATAGGTAACGAACAGCATAACATTTTTCTAGATTTAACTTCTTAGAAGAAAAGAGCATAAGATTTTAAGATTTGCTTTGGAATAAAACTGGATTCTGTTGAACTTTTATCCATTAAAGTCCGCTTCATGTCGTACTAGCTGCGCCCAGCGGTGTTACCAGGTGTTAATCCAGGGTCTAAGATATCTACGTTCTAGATTTCACCCAAATCGGTCATACTTACTCAAATATAATTCAATAATCACCCATACATTCTTACAAACTTTCGAGTTTGTAAAATTAGTAGGATTAATGTCATATTAAGATACTGCTATTTTGGCATTCAGCTAGATTCTGTTGAATTTGTGCCTACTAAAACCATCTGTATGGCCTGTCTTGATGTATATCAAATACCTCTGATCTCACAAACACTCACGACTTTATTTTCTTCAGCATATTCTCCCCGTTTCTACAACTTAAGCCTCATCCCATTGTTGTCCTTGGACCTAGTACAATGCCCGGCAAATGTCTCGAGCGATCTTGAAAGCCAACGGGCTGGGGGATAGTATGTGCATGAGTACTTCTGATTGACAAATCACCGGTCTTTTTTCAAAG
Organism: Ligdia adustata; assembly: GCA_947049295.1. NCBI lineage: Eukaryota > Metazoa > Arthropoda > Insecta > Lepidoptera > Geometridae > Ligdia > Ligdia adustata. Next base: position 2,093,026 of record OX346229.1, on the reverse strand, counting down.
AAAACTCTGACCCACGATTCTCCGAGACCGGAAAATTGACACTGTGCAGCCAAGGTCATAGACCCAAGTTGTTTGCCGGTGATTATTCGTGTGCTTACTCTGATCGCTCGATAAGAGCCCCAAAACTAACCACCCATGTGCTCTTTAAGTAGCTTCTTATCACAGACAGACAGAAATTCACACGTTCTCTGAAACAGTTTTTAATTAAAGAACCCTACTACTCGATTGGCAAATACTTGAATAAAATTCCAGATACTAATATTCAAATTGAATTACTTTGTATACTATTTCAGCATTTCTATTTTTCGAATTAAATATCCTCCTCTCTTCTACTTATTTTCTGCACCCGACGGGGTTCATTGTACTATTATTTTATGTACTTTCACATCTGTATGACTCAATGGAAGCAACAAAATCTGAAATCTGATACCGGAACCCATAGCTCCAGGATCCCGGTTTCAGGATCGCTAGCGGATATATTATTTCCAGTTGCAAACCCAAGTCCTGAATATATTGTATATACGGTGGACTGGTACATTTTCTATGGTAATATAAGTAATACCTACTCTAATATAATTATTTTATTGTTATTTCTTTTTTTAATTCTTATCCCATTTAAATTATAAAATATTTTATCTTAGTGTCCAGGCGTATTTGACTTTTCGAGTAAGAATAAGAATAAGAATAAGAAATATTTATTGGCCTTTAAATAACATTCGTTACAGGCAAGTCTTGTTACATTTTAATTATTAATTACTTTAAAAAGAAACTTAACTTATAAATACTTTTATAGTTCTAAGAACAAATAGTTATTATATTATACATTTACATTGTCATTTATTTCTTTACCTATTACTAACATTTTGTAATTGTTGTTCATCACACAAGAACGATGATTCCACAAGCTGCATTGACATATATTCACTGAGTTTATAAAAAGGATTTCTTTCAAAAAAATATTTTAATTTTTGTTTAAATATTTTAAAATTGAGTTCCATCACGCTATTTGGTAATTTATTGTACATTAATATTTTGGTGTAAAGTCCCTGTTTCTTACACTTAGATAATCTGTTGACAGGCAGGACTCGCCCTTTTTTATTATTACGTGAAATTCTTTTTTCCGGTATTTCCCTATCCTCGTGTACCTCTAATAAACTACTATAAATATAAAGTGATATAACTGTCATTATTTTATCATTTCTAAAGTGTATTCTCGCAGGACTACGTTTTTTCAAACCATTCATTGTTCTTATAGATTGTTTCTGACATTTTAAAACTTTTATGATATCTTTAGCGTTTCCCCAAACAGTTATAGCGTATCTTATTATAGAATGAACGTATGCATAATAGACAGAGATGAGTGACTTTTTATCTAATAATGGCTTGAGTTTAAATAAAGCATAATTACCACTTGCCATTTTGTTGCAAATTTTATCGATGTGAGATTTATGACTAATAGTGTTATCAATTGTATAACCTAGAAATATATTTGTTTTACTAATAGAATTCCCAAAAATACCCAACCTTGACTGATACTGCATTGATATGGTTTTATCAGAGTTAAGAATAATACCATTTGCGTCAAACCATTCCTTTAACAATTCCATAACTGCATTAACTTTATCGTCTAAATTAAATTTACATTTGTCTCTGATACCCACATGTGTATCATCTGCAAATAAATTTATATGAGCCCAACTCGGCAATGCGTTGGTTATATCATTAATATAAATCAAAAACAAGACTGGCCCTAAAATAGAGCCCTGTGGTACACCAATTGACATCATACCCTCTGTAGAAGTTTCTTCATTTACAGAGACAATTTGACTACGGTTCTGTAAATAAGTTATCATCATATTTAATGCAGGGCCTTGAAATCCGTAATATTTCATTTTTAAAATCAATATATCATGCCTCAAACAATCAAAAGCTTTTGAAAGATCACAAAAGACACTGGCACATTTATTTGACTTATCCAAGGATTCAAGAATATAATATACCACTTTTCTTATAGCCATTTCTGTGGAGCGGCCTTTTCTGAATCCAAACTGTGACATTGTAAATAAATTATTTTTTTCAAAGTATTTGACAATTCTTGATTTAATAATAGATTCTAAAATTTTTGATAAAGCTGGCAAAATGCATACAGGTCTATAGTTACTAATATTATCGGTATCCCCTTTTTTAAAAAGTGGAATGACCCTACCCGGTTTCAATACGTCAGGAAATATTCCGTCCGTTAAACATGAATTTACGCAAATGAATATTAATTCGAATAAATTATCGTTGTTTATTATTAGATTTCGTAAAGTTTTAGTACTTATATCATAAATATCTAATGTAGGTTTTTGTTTCATGTTACCTACTACCTTTTTGAGCTCATTATAATCTACTGGTCCAAATGAGATAGATGTCAATGGCCTATTACCGTAATCTAAATACTTTTTGCAATTATCCCCGTCAATTTCTAGATTGGAAGTCAACTTATGAGCTATGTTGCGAAAAAAGTCATTGAAAATAGTAGCAATTTTTTTAGCTTCTGATACATCTTCTCCGCTTTCGTTTTTCACTGATTTTATTCTAGTACTTCTATCGCGTCGCTTATTTTGACCTGCCTGTTCATTAATAATAGTCCAAGATTCTTTAATTTTATTCTTTGACTTTTTAATTCTATCTCTATATTGTAATTTCTTTGCTACGACCATAGTTTTACGCAATATTTTCCTGTACCTCTTAATTTTTAATTTTCTCGTTGCGCTAGGGTCAAATTCTTGAAGAATTTCCATTTTAACTAAATTTTTCTTACTATTTTCTATACCTACAGTTGACCATTGTTTTTGAATGTTTTTTACTTGTTTTCTTATTTTTGGAAAAGCTATGTTGTAATAATATATCAAAGCATCATGTAAAATCCTCGTTCTTGCGTCTGCGTTACTAGTCATTAGTATTTCTGCTTTTATTTTCATATGATCTTTGTTAAACAAATGGTTAAAATAATTTAGATTATTTTTTGAAAAATTTCTAGCCATATAGGGAGTATTTTTACTATTAACATTTTTTGTATTGAACAATTCTAATTTAATGACATTATGGTCGGAAAGTTTATAACCTAAAACTGATCCTCTACCACCGCTAAAATTTACAATAAAATTATCAATGCACGTAGAACTGGTTTGGTTCCTTTTATTTGTCTCAGTTCTAGTAGGCTCATTTAACAACCATTTACAATTAAATTTCTTTAATATTCCGTCAAGTTTCTTTATATTTTTGTCTACTTTTAATACATTTAGATTGAAATCACCTGCTATAACAATTTGTTTCTTTTCTTTGCAAAGTTTATCTAGTAGTTTTGTTAATAATTCAAAAAATAAATTCATATCGTATTCCGGACGGTAAAGAGCCATAATTACTATTTTTGAAAATCTTAATTCTATTGCTGCTAATTCAAAGTTTGTTTCAAATGACATTTTATTCAAATCGTTTCTAACTTTAAAATCTAAACCATTTTTAACATATATCGCGGTCCCGCCATGATCAAAAAATATTCGGTTAAAACAAGTCGCCAGTGTGTAGTTCTCAACAGTCATCGCCTGCATCTGATGATTTTTTCCCCAGGTCTCTGTCAAGCACAACACATCACAATCTTGCTCATTTGCTAGGCTTTCAATTTCTAAGTACTTTTTGTGTATACTGCGAACATTAGCATGAAGAATTATCGTTTGAGAATCTGTGTTTGTGCAATTTGAAAATTAGAAGTGCTTGAATATGTTGTTTCGCAGTGGCATCTAATGAAACGCAGTGATGAAGAGCCATGGAATTGGCTGACTATGCATGCTATTACATTTTCTGTTACAAAGTTTTTCATGGTATTATAATTTTTAATATTTTCATGTCGCACATTTGGGTCTATGTATTTGACATTTTCGTTGTTTTTGGCTATATTAGCTATATCACTGTTAATATAGTAAATTTCCTTATCATGTGTTTTATTGTAACGCAAGCCAGTAAATATTACATTGAATTTTCTATCGGGGCTGTTTACAATATTATTTAATATTTGTATGTACTTTTTTGGATTATAATATATTGAGTTTTCATATTTTGTAATTAGTACTGCTACGGTATCTCTCTCATTAAGATCTTGAACTTTTTCAGAATAATTTTTCAGTATTTCTGGATAGCCAGCTTCTGGTTTGCAGTTGTTGGTGGCTTGGTTATTAGTTTTTTCAATTATTTTTGAAGCTAATCCTTTCCCAATACTGTCGGAAAATATTACAACATTGGAGGTTGTATTTAATTTAGTTGGTTTTAATTTTTTACATGCCGCAGTAATCTGTTTAGTTGATTGTGAAAGTGAATTTTGCGCTATTTTTTTACTATTTTTACTGTTAATATACGGCAAAGGAGTTTGTGTAACGTTAAGATTTTCTTCTTCTGACTCCAATGATCGGGTTTGTACAAGTTTTTTATCAGTTTTCTTTTCCGAGATATTTTTTTTGGAGTAAGAACCTCGTCTTTTTGGAGTACTCATAGCCTCTGTAAAAAGTTTTTTCCATTTTACAGTAAGCATATCTTTTTCGGTAATCTGTTTTTTTAAATCAATATTCTCTAGTGTCAATTCATCTACTTGGTTATGGGCTATTTCTAACTCTAATTTTAAACGATTAATTTCATTTATCAATTCTCCTTCTCTTTCGTTAATTAGATAGCTACTGGTGTCAGGTAAACTATGCGGTTCATCGTCGGAGCTGGTCATCTCCTCCTCCTCTACTAACTCATCAGACTTGTGCAATGGTGTTATAGTATAACACATTATAATGTAATATATACGAATTTAGTATACTTTCCTTTTCTGAAGTCTGTTAAAAATAGGCCAATGAACTTCAAACTTAGTTCTTTACTTACATTGTTATTTCCGTACCAATATTGTGCATCATTTTTAATTCAATCTGACTAAAAGAGAAAGCGATTGCTTCAGTAAATTTTCCATTTTACGCTCGACTAACTCTTGTAAAGTCGTGCCCTCATTAAACTGTAATAGGTATTTGTTTTAGTGCTAGGTATTTGTGCACAGAAGAATTTTTAGCTTGTTTTCAGAACAATTTGTAAAAGTTCTTTATATGTATGTTATTTAAGGTTTCGAGAATGTAAATATGCGTAATGCATATCAGTAATATGTTGTTCTAGCCGTTCGCAATTATTTTGGCTATAAGCAATTACATTAGTCATGTTGTTGTATATTTGCACTGTACCATACGTAATATACATTACATACTAATCAATACATTTCTCTAATAATTTAACTTTTTGTTTCTTCAGGAAAATTGTGAATTATTCAATTTTATTCGAACAGAATCTTCTATATCATTTGCATGTTCGAATATCAAATTAAGCGTTGCGGCCTGTCAAATTTAATTTATATAGCTGACAATTTACTACTACTAGGGAAGTTCTTTTTGCTCAGAAACATTTTAAAGTAGGTTTTTTTTGTGCTTAAGGGAGACCCTTCCAGAGCCTTCCTAGAAATATTACAATCTAGCCTATGGCTAATAAGTAATTTAAATTTAACCTAAAAATTTTATACAATAATAAGAATTCGTTAATCGACACTTTTGTTAAGGTGACGACACTTTTTTCATGTGTTCTTTTCTTTAATCTTTAGTCTTAGCACTTACACTATAATTGTTCACTATCACGTAGGTTTTTATATTATGTAACGGCTTATTTTTAAATTCGTAATCAGAATTTGTTCAATATGGAAAGTTGTTATTAAACACCTATTTAGTGATTTCCTTTCGGCTAACCGATGACCTTGTATTAGCGCCGTTATAACCTCGTACAAGTCAGGGGTGATTTGTGACGTTATTTATGATCGTCCTGACCTACAAACATTAACAATATTTGGCAATGGCCGCGACACGATCTGATGGTGGTTATTTCATTGCCAAAGAAAATGTAGGACTTTATTACACCGTATAGAAAAAGTAGGCATTTTACTATTATTATGATTGTTTGTAGATTCTATTAAAATTTAAAACATCCAGGTATTATGAGGTTCTGCTTTGTATTAGTAGAATGGGTGTATGGTCAGTTCGCGACTTAAATTTATAATTATATTATGATAGTTGTCATAAGATAAACAACCTGGAGCTGCATTATATTTTTATTATATAGCTGCTGTGCTGTCATCTGATCTGCTTTGTTCTAAATGCCACTCCAGGATCACTAGAAGAGGATCAGAATAAGTAGCAGATTAATAATGAACTTACTTCGCCTTAATTCTACTTTACAAGCTTTGTTACATTCTAAAGGCATTTACGCTTATTGCGAAAGATGTTCCCGAGAATATTTTTTGTTCAATCCTCACATTCATCAAACATTATTCCTTATTGGTTTGTAATAGAATCTGGGGAAAAGTCTGTGATTCCGTGAACAGGTTTTGTTGGTATATCCAGCAGAAGTTGAAACAGCCGCAATGCGTTGTTCCCGGAATTGTATTACGTGGTTAGCCGGAGATTTTCATGAGCTTTCTCTTTTCTGAAAAACTGATGTGGATAGAGATATAAAAAGTTATCGGATTTACATGTACATATTTGTATTACGGAGTATCGAATTTTATCAAACGATATTTTTTTTTGTTAGTTTTGGCAAATCTTTCATTAAGCGATACAGTCCAGACACAACCGAGTATAATATGAAAATACATATATTTTACATTAATCCACTTCATTTGTGCCCGTAATTAATTGATTTCAAAGTGAACAATTAAATACATAAATGTATATTCACGGAATATCTTGTAATACATAAAATATATATTTACATAGAATAGTATTAAAAAGATTTGTATATGCTGTAATTGAGTACATGCGGGTAGTTTAAGCAACTATCGACCTGTATAAAATTAATTATTTGCGTTGCGCAGTGATATAACTATTCATAATCAACAACGTGCGGCAGAAAGGTGTGATAACACTTTGATACTTAAGTGCACTGGGCTTTACCGCCGAAGTGCATAAATTATAGAAAACAAGTTTGAATTAGTGAAAAAAAATTCGTTCATGCAAAATAGATGGGTCATTTTGTATGGAGGACGTAATATATTTTTCTCGTCTTCTGGGATGGGTAGACCAACTCTCTTAAGTTTTATTATAAATGTTTCCGTTATAAGCTCTAAATGTAATAATAATGAGCAAAACTTTTACACAATTAGACCCTTCGCACTTCTTCTTACAATCATCAACAACACTTCATCAGTTCCACACTATGCATTTTACAGTGACGTTAACTTAGTCAGTAATAACTATACAACTAAATAGACCTGAAACTTAATGAAACTGTACACCAATATATTGATTAATTGAGTAGTCAGTCTCAGTTGTAAAAAAACGAATACAATTACAGACCGATAATTCAATAGAATATATAATAATAGCAACAATCAGACCTCTGTTCAATTCAGATTCAGTGAAACTGTACAACTAGAAACATTGGCCGTGAACACAGTCATATAGTGCAATAAAGTAAAAATAATGGCAGAATTAAAAAGTTGATCAGTACTCCGAGTGAAGTGTACAATGTTCCGAGCTCTGACTTCCAGAAGGTGGTCCCTACGGCGCGACAGTGGGAGGTGAGAATTTGATGAATTATTTTCTTATATTTCTTATGCTATACTCATTTATAAGCTCTGTTTTAATCATGCCTTGTTTTGTGATTTTGATATTATTGTGACGATAACAATTAGAATATAGATAGGTCGATGAGAATTATGTTTAGTGCCTGGATGTGGCGACCTAAGAAGACGTGGATGAGTGGTGTGAAAATGGAGTGGATGAAAAGCTAGAGGGAGACATGTTGTGCCGACCTCAGTTGTTGGGATAAGCACAGGAAGATGATATAATTATTGCAACATACTGCAAACTTTTATTTAAATCATTCAGTCATGTAGCCATGGATTGGCTATTTGTTATTTGTTTTTCAAACGTAGTAAATAGTCTTGGCGGTATAAATGACCTATATATTTTTAACTTTGTAATGGTGTCAATTCTAAAATTTTTGTTTTAGTTATATCTAAATTGATGCAGCTTTGCAGCAATCTAGTTAAGCAGTGTCTGAAAGTGGCGGTTCTAAACTTATCAAACCATACTGAAGCCATGATGTCAGTTTTCTCCAGATTTCCATCAGATAAAAAAATACAGTATTAAAAGCATAATTTTAATCTCAATGGCAATCATTTTACTGTAAGTATGTCACAAACCCGTGATTTAGTTAAACTACACTCCAGTTATATCCCTAGAGCTTCCCGAAGTTATGACCCAATTTGGCTCGAATAAAATATCTGAAGTCTTTTTATTATTCCCATCTCTTTGAGCTAGCTTCACCGTGGGTAAGGTCGCAAAGTGCTCTTAACTCCCTGTGGCGCTTTTGCTTTGCGATAATAATAGCAAAGGTGAACAGTTTGCATGCTCTTGACCTTTGTTAAAATTTTTGGCAGTAAGTAACTGTTATATTCTTACAAATACTATAAACGCGAGAGTTAGTTCACTTGTCCTTCTTATCCCTAGCAAATAATAATAGTAGTATTCTTTAATCATGTTTCCTTCAAGACCACTATATTAAGATCCTAAAATGTTGAAGATGCAAGAATTGTGAATTTTCATTATATCGAGTTGTTACCTAGAATTTCAGTTTTACGATTATATCTCCATTGAACGGATTCTGAACTTGGCAACTGTTTAGAAAATTTTGGACTTATTAGTGGTGTAGTCCTGAGCCATTAGAATTTAAAATTTAATTTTATAAATCTTGATATTTTTGTGACTGTTCGCTAGGATAACAATAACAGTCAGTATACGATTCGTTTTAATAAACGTCAAGATATTTGAGACGCCATTTTGTTTTCAGCGCGTCAGCAGTTGATAGAATTTTCTCTCGAGAGAAACGCCAAGCTTTACTAATTTGCTTATTTATTTTAAGCAAATTAATTTAATATGTTCTCTTATTCGTCTTGAGGAAAACATCGTGAGGAAAATAGCATGGTGGTAAGGCGTTTCCTATCGCTCGCCTGGCTAGCTACCACCCTCAAGTTGTAAAATCTGTCGCCAAGCACCTAACGGTGTGTTCCGGCAGCCTTCTTCGAGAGCCAGTGTATTCCAGACTGGGCATGCTCCATCTAGGGCTAGTGTCGCTGACTTCCGTGGTCGTGTGAACTTGTGGTCAAATGCCTAGCTGTTCAGGATAAAAAAAAAGTATTGTGTGATTTTTTTATTGATGTTTCATCTTAGCTTTACAAAGTTATAACAAAATAAATTCAATAATGAAGCGACTGTTAATATTAACAGGGAAACATTTGTCATGTACATAGACAGTAGAAATCGTGACCCTCCTTTTTGCGTAGTCGGGTAATAAATAATACAAAATTAACTTTTTGTATATAAGAAGTTGTCTATCCTTCTCAACAAAGTAAAACCAGCACTAAAATTCCGAGTTTCAATATTGATTTGAACATAAAAAGTACTTTTTAAAATTACGCTTACCTCCTTAGATATGTATGCATTTTTATCTACCTATGTACAGAATTGGTTGTTGTTGATACAAGGTTATCGGTTAGGGGTGTACAAGCCGAAAAGGGGTAAAGGAAATACAATTGCATTGACTTAAAGTGGTTTGTTTTCAAACAGAACAGAACCAAATATAATGTCTTAAAAGTGAAGATCTGAATCGACGGCATCTTGTCTAGCAGGCAAACATTCCCCGACTATACCTATTCACACTGCTTGAGTGATAAATCAGTGTAAATTTATCACTCGTAAAATTACCAAAGTGAATCCTACAAAACTCATAAATCAAGAAAGATACCAGAAATCTCGTCTCGAGTGCTCGTTAGCGCCAAAAATTAATACCCTCGGTTGAATACTGCTTTTGAAATGTTTAACAAGCTTTTCATAAATCTGAAGCGAGTTTTGCGGTTCCGTAATGTCTGGAGGGCTAAGGTACGTTACGTCACTGAATAAATAATACCTACACATATAAACATGAAAGTGTGTTTGTCCTATAAGCACACGAAAGTGTGTTTGTTTGTTCTTCTTCTTCCCAATTTCATTTAGAAAACTAAAGCGGGTTTTTTCATATTTTTTAAGAAGACGGGTTTTCACACGTATCTGATTGTTGGAAAGGTCCAACTATAGTTTCGTTCACATTCGGTGATCTTCATCAGGGATGAAAGAAGTCGTTCGTGTCTTCAACGGGGACACGTCTCGCACGTTTCTTCTTCTCAGCAACTGATTGATGGATCGACTGGGTTGCACAAAGAGCGCGGTCCTAGGAGTGTCCTATACTGTTTTCTTCCCAGGAAAAACAGACGTGGGCGAAGCCGCGGTAAATGATAAACGAATATTACGCAAGCAGGCTCGTTTCATTTACACACTTAGGTCATTTGTATTTATGTACTGAACTGTCTGTGCCTCGCAGTGCTACTTGCGGAGATATGTTTGTCCCAATGGTATGCTTCTTAGTTCGTGATCAATTAGTCTGTGTCAATCCGACTCCAAGCTATCCTATTGCCAAATCTCTTAAAAAAACATTTCAGCGTGAAGGAGTAATAGTCGAGTACGCGTTGATTTCCTAAATAAAAATTAGTATCAAACACACATACTAACACTAGCCTTTATAATATTTGTCTAAAGTGTGCATATCTCTACATTTTTATCTGCCAATTTTCTAGATTATAATATTTCAAATCAGTAAAATTTACTCATCCAATGAGATAGCGCGAGATAGTATAGCGACAGAAATATTATTATTTTACAAAACACCAAGTAATAACTACATTTTTTTAAGTAAAAAAAATATATAGCTCTATATACTATTTAATTGTCACGAATATATTTCGCTTCTTATTATATTTATTTATCCGCTTAGCTTTTCATCAATTTCCTAGTAATAGGTCTCGTACCTAGAGACCACTTTATATAATCTAAGAGCTGATTATTTTCAAATATTTTAATTTTGTATCTACAGGGGGGGCTATCCGCTATTTGTATTGCTTTCAAAGCTATGACGATGGCGATGTCTAGACTCAAAGCAGTAGTATTTATATCGCGCTAGCCGATGTCAATATCTGTCAAATATATGGAATCATTGCAATCTTTTGTTCACTTATTGTTTTGAAAATTGTCATCGCTTTGCTGAAAGCAATACTAGGGTCTTGCTTTCTGAAACTACAGTATTGCTTTCAAAACTATAGCAATACTGAAAGCAATACAGTTAACCGATAGCCCCCCCGGTCGAACAAGAATTCCTGCTAATGTTAGCACAAAATATAGTAATAACTTGACTGTATTCCGTGGCAGATCATTAGCAGGGCACTGGCATTATGTCGTGCCCTTGAATTCAAAGGCTTTCTGTGGAAGCCTTAGATTTACACCATAATAGAGGGTGACGGTCGTTTGAGACACCTCTTTAGGTTGATTTTAATACTGGTATGGCGGACTTAAAAATGGACGAGGTTTTTTATTATTCTGAATCTCTTTTTTATGTATTTTCCCAGAGTCCCAGATAGTTGATGAGTTTTTGACCCTCGACGCAATAACGACGGGGTGTTATAAGCTTGACGTGTCTTCGAAACAGATGGACTTATTTTGATTATGACTTTTTGAATGAAATATTTTACAGGTGTATCAGACGGGAATGATCTTAGATACTTTTGATGAAAATCTGTCCAAGACAGCCGCCCCCACAGAATGGGGAAGAACACATTTGTTCATAACTCCCTCAATACGGGTATCAAATGAAAGTGCTTGAATAGTATACACTACGAGTATGATAATTTCAAATACAAAGATGGCAGCTATAATAAATGTCAGGGGTTTTTACATTTTTTCAATTTTACTTGTTACTTAATTACATATAAGTTGCGTACAATTTTTAAACCATTAATTAATAGTCGAATTTATGTTTATTTTATTTGTATGTCCACTTTGTTTTCTTATTCTAGTATTTGGTATCTACTTTATCTTTTAAAAAGAAAAATAGTTATTTATAAATATATACACCCAAAGTGCAATCAAATTAATAACACTACACTGCTCTAAATAATGTATATTAATGTTGTTGAAAGTATGTTGACTTGACATCTGACAGCAACAGCAAAGTTTCTGAATAATATATATGCCTTTGTTAATATTAACCAAACTTTTGAAGGGTTCTTTCATATCTGAACCGCCCGCCACATTTTACAGGTCACCGCATTTGAATGTCTATCTTTGTCTAATTTACATAACTGTAAAGTCGTACCTGTCTCTTTGTTCAGTAAGTCTTCGGTATTTGATAGCGAAACCTCGTTTGACCCTTAATTTTTTACGTTCACATAATTTTATGTGAAATGGCTTTTTAGCGCCAGGTTTTGCGGGTGGCTTGGCTTAACGCATAGGTTTTTGTTAAAGAATGGGCACGGGTCCAGTTGTGGGTAATATGAATAAAATCATCTTGCTTTTTTAGTCAGGAATGGTTTGGGCTGGTCTAGAAAACCTAACGCATTCGTGACATTAAACTTTGTTATGTTTTACATTTCTTGGTATAAATAAAAAAAACATTATTTCTATGCATCATGTATTCTTTTCTGCCTAATTTATTCGTTTGTGAAATCATTTCTTTTACTTAAATCCCCTTCTATGAAGAAGTTGTTATTTAAGCACACCCCATGAATGATTCCTTATTGATTAAAGTTACTTGTCTCAATATACTGATATCGTCAGCAAAAAAAGTGTTAATTTACACCGGTCTGCCATATTAGCAGTAATTCTTTTTCTCGTAACTCTGTCTTTCTACTAATAAACTCATAAACCACTGCTATCTAGTGTGAACGAGATCACGGCTCCGTGAAGCTTTACCGCTAGCTCATGATTAATCCGGTTCGCTTATTTTATAACAGTGAAAAGCACAAGTTCTTTAAAAAAAAATTTATGCCGACTTTCATTACGACAAGCGCCAATAGAACTTTTTCCGTGATTTCCGTTTAAAACTCAAACTTCTGCCAATTTTGATAAAATTTATATGGATTTACTCGACAAGTACTCCCCACGACTCCCTTTTCGAGCAAAAAAAGAATTTCGAGAAATCATCTAACAAATATTTAAAATAACCGTCAAATTGTGTCCTAGACCGCATCGTCGCTTTACGTCAGGCGAGTTGCGGACAAACGTAAGACTATAATATAATTAAAAAAAAACTTTTCGATTTTGGCAAGTCGCGGGTAAAAACTGGTTGGTCCTTTTACCCGGTGCGGAAGTAGTATATATTTATAATATTTAAGTGAATTATTTAACTATTTTCGTGCATTATCTCAGATGTTATACTAGCTTTCACTCTCGGCTTCGCTCGTGTTATCTTTCTTGTTCCGAGGAAGATAGCCTTTTTGTGGCTATCTCCGGACTTCTATCTTTGAGCAAAAAAATAATTTCAATACTCATATTATGATAACAACAAGAACATTAATTTAAAAAAAATCAATTACGCATTTATTGCATGTGGGGATATTGGCACTCGAATATTATTAGAATGTGATAACGTTTGCGCATTATTGATTTGCCATTGAATAAATGGGAAAGATATCCTTATCCCAAGGCTTTAAGCGAAGAAATGTTCTTGATGTGGCTTAGCCTACATGACGTCCCCAATGATGACGTCATATTAGCAATTTGTCGACTTTATTATCACAGATTTGGCAAGCCTACGAAAAAATGTTTGTCTTGAAACGACCGGGAACGTTACACAATTTGGCACTGAGTGACATACTTCACGCTTTACGTAGGATGGAGTAATGTTATTATTTGCGCTTGTGTGGGATAGGTTCAATGATGGTAATAACGTGTTTCCTATATTCCTGTCTGGGTGTATGATGTCTTGGTTCATTAGTTGACCGTGCGAGTCTAGCAATTTTTTAATTCGCCTGTCAATTCGTCTGGATGGTTTATGTTCTCGGACCGGCCGTATTTTCTAACTAATTTTGACGAGACTTGGTATAACATTATGCGCTAACACTAAGGAATTTTAAATATATTTTTTACTGGGGGCTCTCGCATAATTGGGGCAGTTTAGCAGAAATATTCGGGAGTCTATTTGAAGTAAGAATTCTGAATAGGAACGAAATCAGTCAAGAAATTGTCAAGATACAAGGTCGAAAAAAGTTAGTGCTGGAAAGGTTAACTGTTTGCATAACACTTCATACTATTCTATTGTTTCAGTGAGTTTAACAAACTTCAGACAAAAGAACTAAAGGGACATTCACAAGTTAGTTTTCCACCTCAACAATCGATCCCACTTCTGAACTTGACTCTCGGCATTTATTCGCACATATGGAGTGGCTGAAATAAACCTTATCGCCTCATTTATAAGACAGAATTTAGAATGAAAGGGCTTGGATCAATATTACCATGACATTGACCATCTAGAACCTTGGCCACGCGGTTGAGTTCCCGTGGCTTTTGTAGTCTGACATACACCTGCTTAATTTGTTTCATGGATTTTACTTGGAAATGATAATTTAGTTGCAAGCCGCTTGTAATTTACTTGCAGTATATGGTTATCGAGTAGGCTGGAAGCATCCAGCCTGAGCAGGCGCCTAGAACCTAGTGGGTTGCATTCCTGGAAAACAAGGAGGTAGGTTAGGCTTGATACAATACAAAATGAAAGGCGAAACTAAAATTTTACAGACTTAGCATTTTTTACCATAGCATGGTGGTAGAGCGTTTCCTATCGCTCTCCTGGCTAGCTACCACCCTCAAGTTTTAAAATCTATCGCCAAGCACGTAACAGTGTGGTGCGTCAGCCTTCCTTGAGAGCCACTGTATTCCAGACTTAGGCATGCTCCATCTAGAGCTACAATATGGCTGACTGCCGTTGTCGTGCGAACTTGTGGTCAAATGGCTTTGTAGGATATAAAAAAAAATTAACGGAGACGCTTCGCTCACTCGGTTTAAACTGAAGTTGCTATGAATGTCTCACCAAGGTTGTCCATCCCAGTCGGTCAATGTCGTCTATGGCGTGTGAGACAGCCATCGACACTATAATTTGGCAACATTTCAGTATAATTTGTAAAAGTGTTATCGCCTACCACTTTGTTTGATTTACAATTTATTGTATAATTTGTGTAGACTCTACAGTTAGTGCGAGTAAATCGGTAGATTAATTTTGGTAATCCATGGGCAGTTTGATCCCGTTATCGTTAATTTATGAACCGGATTTAAAAAGAGGACTTCCATATTTCGTCAGAATCTTTGTCGTTGTGACACCTTTGAAAGTGTGGCCATATATCACCATAATCGATTTAGTACTTTGGTGTGTAAATCAATATCATTAATTAAAAAAATATATGAGCGGCAGTCGAAATAAACTTGGTTGTCCTTTTATCTTACCCTGTGATTAAATATTTACATTTCCGTATTTTTTTAAAGGAATCATATCGTTATATTATAATTTACAATTCGTATTTTGACAAGCAAGTTTAGTTATTCATATACGAATCAATTGTTTTGCCTTACAAATTAGTAGCTATCTCATCAGCGATACTATAAAACTAAATCGAAACCGTCATGAATGAACTAGATTTTCATAACCTTGAGTATTGTTGTGAGGAAACATATAAATAGATTCAATAAAATGCCTTCAATACTCGTGCTTTCCTATATCAAGGTTAACGAAGTTTTTCGTTCTAAATCGTGAGAATAAGACTTTTAATCTTACTGTCCAAAAGAATATTCTGTGTTGGGATGTATTATGTAGTTGTGTCTAACTCTTGACCCTTCACATAAACCGGTGAGCCGATATTTTATTTATTTTTTCATCTGCAAGGTGTCATTAAATTGGCTTTATTCTTCAGATGCCTACGAGCATCGTAGGCTATGCTGGTTGCATGCCGCGGTTTCACTCGTTACCTTTCGCTAACAATACAAAATTAAATTCACCGTTGATTTCTTTCGCGCGTGCATCTTGTATCCATACGAGTGATCTTAAAAATAGAGCCCGTGGTCTAATAGACAGTTTCCAAAGATATGTATGCATGAAATGCTCAAACATGTTATTCGTAATATCTACTATTTATTTTCCTACACTTGTGATTGCCTTCATAAAACAAACGCTCAGCGACATTACAAATAACGGGTTGCCCTCGAGATGGGCTGTCGCAAAACCCTTTCCCTTCGAATATGAGAACCGTAAACTTAGAGCTTAGGGTAAGATTTTAGGAAATCGAAAAGCATTTTCTGCTGATCGAGGACAAAAAATATATCTCCACAAATATTGTAAACGCGAAAAGATGTTGTTTGTTAAAACAGGGGAGCATATTAGTGAAGGGAATAGAATATTCCCTAAACGTGTAATTCAGTTAGAATAATGGACATCCAGACCTACGGGTATATAATAGGTATACATTGACCGAGACAGCGAATTAAGTTTCTAAAACTAACGTCACTAATAATTTTGAAAAATCTGTAACTATGTAACTTTTGTCTAGATTTTTGTACTCGCGTAGGTACGTGCTTAAGTCATTCTGGTTTCAGATCTGAAACTGCCGTATAATTTATAACATATTATTTTTTATTAGGCGAAAACTTCTCATCCTTTCAGTGTTATTTTAATGTCAGAGACAACGATTTGAAAATGTCTTAGAACCATAAACAAAATAACTGGATATGCTAAAAATCAATTTAGAAAAAATATTTCAAGTGGCACTTGCATAACAACAAACCCAAATAGAATGCAAAATGTTATTATTTGCAGTTGCAATAACAAAATACTAGTTTAACTGGTTCGTGAGATTTAAAGTTCAAAAATATTCCGTCCACAATGTTTCTTATCCTTTCAAAATATATATAACTTACCTACTAAACATACATTTTTAATTTAATACATTCCATATAATCAGAAGCGCTTATTAAGCTGATTAATTAAAGATTAATTACTGCAAAAATTACAAATCATAAAATTGATAAAATATGTATTATGTATGTGTTTTTATTAACATCAGATGAATATGCATATTATACAGTTAATTAGTTATTATAATCTAATACAATTATTATCAATATACCAGTTTCTTTATGTTCCTAGTTGGAACTAGCTCTTATTAGTTTTTAAATCCGGTTAAAGATTGACAAAAACTTAAATAATATTTTAAAAAAACCACTTTGGAAACTAGATAAACTCGTTAGAGTAGCCTGTTACTAAGTAATATGCACCTTTGCATTGAATGAAGGCATACAAATTATACTCATAAGGTAACTCTTTCTTTAATACCAGCTTAACAATAAATAACAAAAGCAGTGTTCGGGCCGTCTTCGAGTTTCATTCATTTCGTGAACTTCTCTATGTCACCCAATATGGAGATTTACTGAATTTATAATTATATGTATAAAAACTAGAAAACAAACTTTTCTTTATAAGAAGTAATAACAAATAAACATAAGCTAGTTTTTAAACTGGCGGCTTTATCGCTAAAGCCACTTCATCCTGGCAATCATGCACATACTCGTAAACAGAAAGTGGATTTGAAATTTTTCCACAACTCCCTCAATATACGTAACAAATGAAAGGGCTTACTCATACACTAATAAATGTATAATCCAAGATGGCCGCGACCACAAAATGGTGATGTCGGAGGATTTAAAATTTGTAATAAAACTTGTTTGTGCATCATATCTCTTTTTTACTGGCCAAGTGCCTTTATTAAGAAAAATAAAATTACTAAAACAAAAAGAAATCATGTCTCTCAGAAACTTTTCGATTTGTTTCATCATAATACATCCATCAGTTCTCTTTCACTGTGAACGCTGTTTTGCGGAATAGTCTACCGGTCGACATTAGGCGTGCTCCATCATTAAATGTCTTTAAGCATCGAGTTATAGTACAATACCTATTACTACATACAGCATTAACACTTCCACAGTCCACCTTACAAAAACAAAATCTAGTCCCTCGAGTCCACTCCAATATTCCATATCTAAAATAGTCATAGTCATGTATCCTTTCGGATACATAGACTCCACGGTAACCCTGTTTTCGTATCCATGTGGATACCGTGGACTGTGAAAGTATTAAAACTTGTGTCTTCTTCTTTTAATTAGTAATTAATTTATGTATTTCCATGATAATTATTTTTAATGTTATATGTATGTATTTATTTATCTGTATAATTTGTATGTGTAGGTTGTATTTTATTTGTTCATTTATTAAATATGTTGATCAATGTCATATTTTCAGGCTTCTCTTATTTTGTATTATTCATTTACGTGCGTGGTTGCCTGGAAGAGATCGCTTTAAGCGATAAGGCCGGAATTAAAATCTAGTATATATATCTATAAGCTTTTACTTGTTATAATTATTTATAATTAAACTGGTTAAATAAAGAGTTGTCATATTTTACCTTATCATAACCCAGTAGTTGATAGAGCTCTTTCACCTAGCTCGTCACATCTAGTACATGCCCGCCGCTTTCCGCAGGTTTTCACACCTGGCCGTCTGACATTATTTATTACCTACGTTTACTCTTGAACTTGTTTATTCCAGCGGTTATTGGTTTCCCGGTATAGGTGGCCACTACGGCCACTGCTAATTCAGTTTGCTGAATCTTTCGAGTTATATCGCCTACTTTAGTTCTCATTCGTCGGATTGTTTCTTCGAAGAAACTTCTCGATGTAATCAGTAACATGTAACTT
Organism: Ligdia adustata; assembly: GCA_947049295.1. Classification (NCBI taxonomy): domain Eukaryota; kingdom Metazoa; phylum Arthropoda; class Insecta; order Lepidoptera; family Geometridae; genus Ligdia; species Ligdia adustata. The sequence goes on along the minus strand of OX346229.1, from coordinate 2,074,316 downwards.
GTATTGTTCCAGCGCGAGTCGGAATTACGGCGCGGAAGGCGCGGTGGAGCATGACCCCACGCAGCCCGCTGTCGACCTTCCGCGCACCAGGGACGGCGAGATCGACTACGATGGTAAGCAACTGCAAGGTCTGAACTTGTTGCCTTATCTTGAATCCGTTCTTATTCTTACTTATTTTCATATCTGGACCTTTCTTCTTATTCGTATTAGATATAGCGGCGATAGGTTCAACCAGTGACGCACTGCTTGGAGTGTTTTGTATGTGACCTCCCGCCAGCGTGACGCAGCCAACCCAACTATTTCAAATATTGGAGTATGGTCCTGGCTTGGAATGGCAGTCCCACTACAATTTCTACCATTAATTTGTCAGATGACGTGACGGCAGCATTGTTTTAGCAAGCCGATACAGAACTGTTTGTTACTTCATAAACCCCCAGTTCATTTCGGTTGTGTTCTGTGGCAAAATGTGTTCTAAAATCTTAATAAGTCTTAACAAGATATCCGGCAACATTGTCAATAGTAATTATTAAACATTTTCGAGTTGTTACATATAATTAACGCCATTAAGCTGAGAGCCCACCAAAGCACACCCAGGAGAAAGCAAGATATCTTTTAAACAACCAACAGTACAGAAACTGTTTGATCATATTTGGTTTTCTTTTTGTTACTACCATTAATTTGCATCCAAGAAAAACAAATTAAAGAAGGGAACTGAAAGCGAAAGAGAAACCTCTAAACACGCTTTTAGCGATCGCGTGCAGATCTAAGACACAATGAAAAGTTATCCAACCTTGTATTGCTTATTTCTCCAAGGACTCTTCAGCAACACATATAAATAACTTAATATTTTATCCAGTTCGCAAAGTTTCCACGATCGGATACGTTGTACCACCTTAAAACTACTTAGAGCTACTTTTACGTTCAGCTAGTAATGTATCAAGTGAAATAGTTCGACCGAGAAAATTTAACGATGCGTAAAAGTCCGTTTCATTTCACACAAAAACGGTATATTACCGCTGTAGACGCTGTCTCCAAAAACATCGCCCTACCTCCCATCCAACCCATTTCATCAGCAATGGCGCAAAGGTAGGGGAAGTTACGTGAACCGTAATTAGCGCTCCTGAACGAACAACTCGTCCTAATGGCTATGGCCGTCCGTTAGTACAACGATGTCTAAGGCAGGCCGCACGCTCTCGGTAAATCGGAAGCGTTCTTGCTTGCCTCTAAATTTTTGGCAAACATAAATTCTGACATGTTCAATACGAAATTTTTTACAATAAACTCCGATTGTTTCTATTAATTGATTCATATTTATCATTATCAGTTTTTATCGGCTTACTAATATGTATTTTTATATATACCTTTTTTCTATTGTTGTCTGTCCTGAGCTAGTCTTGTCCGCGGTATCCCTTCTAAAATGGGATGTCATTGAACCATCAGACTGGTAGTCTACCTTTGGTTGGAGAAATAATTTTCAACGTTACAGTTTTGGCTTTAGTAACAATGTTGCAAAATATTCGAATATTTCTGAAAAACGGTCTTAATCATGTTTGATTTTGAATAAGGAAAACGGATTTGATATTAACATAGCCAACAAGTTTGTTAGCCCCTTCGTAATAACAATATCTTTGTATTCATTCGTTTTTATCTATGATGTCATCATAGATAAAACACAGTCACAAAGATTACATCCCGACTTAGCGTTTGGTTTCGAAAATAAGTGCATTTTACGTGCAAGCTATAAAGCACTTTATTGTATGCACGAACAAAAAATTAAGTTAACTGATAAATACTTTTCAAGAGCAGGGCAACAAGAAGAGATCTTATCGCTTATGCCTATCACTAAAAGTGTTTCTTACAAGCATATCAAGAGTGTGCGACAAGCCTTCCTAAATTCCTCTCCGGGATTGGAACAAAAGAGCCCTCAGGCAGATTAATTGGCTGGTATTAGATTATTGGATCATAACTTTCGTTTCGGTATTTGCTGGTACTGTTTGGATGAATTACCTGCTGAGAATATTTACTTAATGTTAATAAATTACTAGTAGCACTATCCATCGGCGTGGCTCGCGACATAATATGGAATTTACAGAAAATTAAAACTTTAAACACCCATTTGATCCCTATCCTGAATACATTCCTTTTCAAATTTCATGTCTCTACATTCAGCGTTTTAGGCTCTACGTATATTCCTAGCGAATATACTTATTCAATGTTCTTAATAGGTATATAGATGTAGTATGCCTAGTTTGTTAACCAAATTACAAATAATACAATGTTCATATTTTTGTAGCTAAAAGTAAAAGAAAGAAAATATGTGTAGGAAAATTGTTTATAATAACAAGGATTTCAATTGTGTTATTACTCCACACAATTATAGATAACTCAAGTAAAAGTTAAATAAAGAAATAGGACAGCTGGCGCTTCTTTTTTCTGTTTTATTTCAATGTTTAACTAAGGTGAAAGCAGTCGAGAAAGCTTATTTATTTGTTCTATTTAACAGTACGGGTTTTCACGTGTACCTGATTGTTGGAAAGATCCAACTATAGTCATTCACGTTCGGTGAACTTCATCAGCGATGAAATGAGTCGTTCGTGTCCACAACGACGGCACACCTCGCACTTTGTATTCGTAGTGAAGAACTTAAAAAATGTTTTCGATGAATCGATCATTAAAAAAAATATCTAGCAATACCTCTGTGTTTCGAACATGTTAAAATTATAGTAGGGGAGCCCACGATGCTAAATGGGGATTTACACGAGCGTCATAGAGACGTATTGCGTTGCAAAGCTTGGATGATAGGAAGTAGAAAATATTATAGGTGTTTCCCATTTTTGTGGTGGGGAAGCATCTGGAAGGATATACATTTTTTTTTCTAAGGAAATCAAAACATGAAAATGTTCAAGCGTGTCAGATTATAATATTTTCTATGCTCCTTCATGCTTCTGATAACAAATATATGTTAAACTGACAATTTGCATGGTGGGGGTGGCCACACAGGTTGAAAATAGTTAAGAAAAAAGAAATCCCCCACTCCCTAACATTCCATTCAAATCATTTAATTATTGCCATGCACACTGTTTAGCTAGTATTAAACCTACCGTATCTTAATCTGACACATTTGATTATTTCAGCCAAACAAAGTTTTTTTTTAATATTTTGCGTGCTGCTCTATTAGCTCGGCTCTTTATTGAGAGCTTATATTTGATAGATACACTCAACAGGACCTAAGGAATCTCCCATGTGTTAATCTGCCACGCTCGAGTATGTCACAAAATCCCCTCTTGGGCTCCCCTACTATTATGCTGCTGGAATCCGAGGTATCTCGCGATTTGCTAGATCGGTATATATTTATTTATTATCCTAATCCCAGGCATAGATGCAGGTTCAATGTGTAACGCGAGTCGAAGAACACCAAATATCAGTCTTTATCAAAATCGATGATTTTTTATTTCGGTAATCAATGTTTTGGAAGCGAATGTTCTTGATGTAATCATTCGAAACTTCTATATACGAGTACATTACTCTTACAATTGGCTGAAGCGAACTCAGAAAAACCCGACTGCTAAATCGTTAAACCTGTGTATCATCCTTTTTCATGTACCCTTGGTCACTCTCAGGACTAAGACAAATCTATTGACACCGCTCACATAAAAATACGACAAGCCGTTTAGACTCTAGTCAAAGAAAATATACATACACACACTCGAAAAACATAACCCTCCTTCTTTCGCAGTCGGGTGAAAACAACGGAAAGATATAATTAATGTAATAATGCGAAATACCGAAACAAACTCAGCAGATTCTCATCACGTAGCCACCAACATATTACGTGACTATTCTACATGACTCACGTTCATATTGTGTCTCATATGTGTACCTACTCTAAAAACATATATATGTGTTCCTCTATACATCGTTATGAGATACAAGAATGTATTTCAAATTCATCGTTCGAACACCTACAAAATATATATCTATGTGTCCTACTATACAGTGTTATAAGTTTACTAAATACATACACGTAAGAGAGAATTCAGAGAGAAATCATCGCTCGAAGAACCGCTGATCGATGGGGAAAAAGGTTCTTGAGTGTAAATTCCCTACTCTCTGACAATTTATCGCGACGTATCACATCACTGACCTTACTAAATGGCCCTGCAGTACCTGCCACCTATCGTTTGATAGCCCTTTTGTATACAATTCGACAATTAGCATACAATACAGTGGGCAATGGTTTGGCGGAATTTCGCCTGTCAGGTCGATGGTAATGCCGTGATCCTTTGTGAGGCAGGTTCGTGACGTGGAATTAACGCTTCAGTAACTCTGGCTGAACATGCCAGCAGCACGCTGATTTTAATTTTCTTCGAGAATTTTCTTGTTATGTGTCTTCGAGGTATTAGAATTTCACGTTTAAGGTTGCACAGATTAGTACGAAATGTTTTGCGATAATTTTACGCAACTTTTTGCAAAATCCAAGATTGGGGAATTCGCTAACGGCTTCTCTATTTCTCGTCGATCGCGTTAATCTGGGCCTTTTTCAAGTCGCGAGATAATCGGTTGAAGAAGAAAAGAAGCGTGCGACATGTTTGACCGCAACGTCCCGTCACTACCTCAGGCGAAACGCGGTCAAATGCTATGTAATATTTACAATATAAAACAACTAACCAGTCCTGTATAAAAAAAACGGTTTTCATATCAGCTATGTGTTGGAGATTCGCCTCCTTATAAAAGCCATAACATTCGGATCTTGTAATAGATAAGGATAATAAATAATTTTCTTGTATTTCTCAGCGTTGTACGAGGATGAATCGGACAGCGATCTGGGCTCCATGGAGAACCACGGCTCCGTGGTCACACATTTACTATCGCAGGTCAAGATCGGGATGGATCTCACAAAGGTAAGCCGTCTATGCGTATATGGTTTCTTCACGACGTTTTCCTTCACCGGTAGCTCAGGATTGTTTGCATGTTGCGTGGTATCGAACCTCGTACCTTTTACACGGCAATCTCAGTAAAAATTTAGTTAATCGTCTCGTAAATTGATATATTAAACAATGAATGGCATTAGGGAGACAAAAAAGTATCTGTTTTTACTATCATATAAAGTATCAGCAATGGTAGCCTAGTTAGTAAACCCTTTGCCTATCACAATAGTAAAATACTAGACGCCAAGACTTAGATAGAACCATAACACTCAAGTATGCATAGGTAACGAAAAACCTTAAACCATCCACGTCATCAAAAGCAACACGCCTTGAAATATGTGAATTTTTACCCAACTGCGAAAAAAGGAGGGTTATGTTTGTCGAGTGAATGTATGTATACTTCTTTGGCAAGGACTAGAGCCTAAACGGCTTGTCGTATTTTAATGTGAGTGGTGTCAATAGATTCGTCTTAGTCGTGAGATGGACACTGGGTACATGAAAATTAAGAAAAAATTAAGGATGATACACATATATAACGATTCAGCAGTCAGGTTTTTTCGAACTCGCTTCTTATTTACGCACTTGTTATTTATCTGTATGTTTTGTTTGAGAGGCTACAAATAGACATTTGTCACCAGGTTGTGCTGCCCACATTTATCCTGGAGAGGCGATCACTTCTCGAGATGTACGCGGACTCTTTCGCACACCCCGACCAGTTCGTTAAGTAAGTAACTAATATTGGGAAGAGCTACGTTCAAATATAACGGCTATTATTGCATTGTCGATTTAGAATATCCTCTTTTTTCTACCGTCTCCCAAAAATAGCATGTATTCAATTCGTCGTGTTTATGTTTATCACCTGATTTCTCAGAGACGGCTGAAACTTTTTTTTAAGATTTGTTAAAGGATACAATAAAAAGTGTGAACAAACAGTGATTAGATTGACGGTGATGCTAGCATGCCATGTTGGGTGTCATAGTGAAATAAAGCCCTATTCTTGTTATATATTATTCTTCCTATATTATTTTTTCATCATTTTATGCGCACTGCGGCTACCAAGCTTTGTCGTGCCTACCAAGTTCCATTAATTACACTCTTGCACTGTAAAATTTAATGAACATAAGTTAAGGGCTTGCTTTAATACAGTCAACATCCATTTTTTTCGTATTCCGATAACAAAGCGGGACAAAAATAAACGAAAGCCCATATATCGTTCACCCTGCTGTATCGACGTCCATTCCCAGTATGTTTGATGGGCGCACGATCCATCAATGTCGTTGATGGTGCCATATCCCGAAATATGAGATCGGAATGGAAAATACAGTCGTAGCTAGCAACTTTAGTAAGTAGCCTAACTATTACAGAAATTTTGGAGGACTTTCTCTGGCCTCTTTGGCCGTCACTGATTAAATTCTAAGCGAGTCTTAATATACTGTTTATTCCTGTTTGTCGCCAAATCTGTTGTGATAAAAAAGGCCACTGTGGTTATCAATATAAACATTTACTTTGAAACAAACGTTTGTGCAAGCGCAATCCTACGGCCGAATTTATATATTACGCGCGTCTCAATTTTGAGCATCTTTGTCTCGCATAACCGCGAGATGAACTCTATCGGATAAAACTGGACAAAAGATGCTTGGCGTAACCGCCATATTATATCCTTCCAGGATAGTAGACCAACCTACACCCAAAGACAGGATGGTGCAAGTGGTGCGGTGGTACCTCAGCTCATATCACGCGGGGCGCAAGTCTCAGGTCGCCAAGAAACCTTACAATCCCATACTGGGAGAGCTGTTCCGGTGCTACTGGGAAATGGACGATGCACAGCAGAATGGAGATAAGGTATGAGGTAGTAAATGTATACAAGATTATTGGCTACTTTATACAAGACTAGCTGTGCCCCGCGGTTTAACCCATCGGATTATCGAGATAATGGGGAACTACTTTTCTTGAACTCGTATAAGAGTATCCTATGTGCTTTCCAGGGTTCCAATCTACCAGTGTACCAAATTTGATCCAGGTCGTTTTAGTGGTTTTGGCGTGAAAGGGAGACAGACAGACAGAGTTACTTTCGCATTTATAATATTATTGTGTATAAGATTATTAAATTAGAATTATTTATAGGGAGTACTAAGAAAAATAATGGAAGATATCCTTATTAGCAGTAAGCAGTAAGTTGCACTGTTATAACACACCATAAGTCTCTTATGTTTGCTGTATTTTTGTGCATATCCATCTAAGTCGAAAGGAGCGTCGCAGCCAAGAAAATCAGTTGTTCTATACATTTGCCAACCGTCGATAAACTTTTTCTATGGAGCAGAAAACATTGCCAAAAACATACTAACTTTACCTTAAATTGGCATGTTACAACATGCTCCTTTTTAAGAAGAGACGATATGGACGAAAATTGTTTTGTCACAGGCTGAATGGCAACTGGCAATCCATATAATGAAGTAACTGGTAGCCTAGTCGATTGTACTTTGTCTTACAATTCAAAAAGCGCAGGCTCAAGTCCATCTCCAGATATGTACCCTTGTGTTTTTCTCATATGCATATAAGATTTAATTAGGCACCTTTTGCTTAACCTGAAGGACGTTAGGTAATATATTCTGATGATAAGTATGTAGTGAAACACGCGTAATGTCTCTTTGTTAAATATAATGTGGGTAGTTAAACATTTACCCATTATACTACAAAGTGAAGTCCTTAATCCGCAATTTGGCTAGGTTGGTGTACACCTTTTCAAAGCGGAGACCCGTACCCAGTTGTGGGACGGTGTGGAATAGTCTATTACCGCAGGTATCTGGTATATCTATCCTGTTTCCACAGGTAGAAGTAGGCGAAGGTCCCGTTCCGTGGTGTTCGCCCGATCAGCTATCCTTCGTAGCGGAACAAGTGTCCCACCACCCGCCCATCTCGGCGTTCTACGCGGAGCACGTCAACAAACGCATACAGTTCGAAGCGTGGGTTTGGACCAAGAGCAAGTTCCTGGGACTGTCGATAGGAGTGCATAATATAGGCAGGGGGACGGTCACGCTCTTAGATACGGGAGAGGAGTATACGCTCACATTCCCCAATGGATACGGCAGGTCAGTGGATATTGTTCTTTTTATTTTACCCTGCACAGGTAGGCATTTGACCATAATATCACACGACCACGGAAGTCAGCGATACTGTAGCCCTAGATGGAGCATGCTTAGTCTGAAAAATACTGGCTCTCAAGGATGGAACAGAAACACACCGTTATGTGCTTGGGTCGCCAAGCACATAACTGAGGATTTTACAAATTGAGGGTGGTAGCGATAGGAAACGCCCTACCGCCATGCCATGGTTTCCTCACGATGTTTTCGTTTAACGGTAGCTCAGGCTCTTTTTGCATGTTTCGTGGAATCGAACCTCGTACCTTTTGCACGGCAATCGACCCCACTATTCACTCGACCATCATCGCTACAAAATCGTTCCTTGTTCTTTTCTTTCGTCTGTTCGTTTGTATGTATGCAAGAAATTTTGAACTCGCGTGCAGGTCATATTTCTCACGCGACCTTGACGAGACCTTAAATTGTACACATTTTTTGTTTTTTTTTAGTCATCAGTGTATTTCTCCCAAAAAAGAAAAAAGTTTGCTGGAAAATACGAGTACAAAAACCACGACGAATCTGCAAAAGTAGACTTTGTTGTTCGTGAAACAATGTCTAAAACTACTCTGGCTAATTATGAAACTAATAATCTCTATTTCCTTCATTCACAGATCAATACTTACAGTCCCATGGATCGAACTGGGCGGTTCAGTGTGCATAGAGTGCGTACAGACCGGACACAAGGCTAACGTAGAGTTCCTCACCAAACCATTCTACGGCGGCAAGAAGCACCGAGTCACTTGCGAGATATACGCCGGCGTTGAGAAGAAACCTTACTATACTGCACAAGGAGAGTGGAACACTAGGGTGGACGGACGGTGGACGGAGTCTGGGGTAAGTTGAACCTTTTACCTGGGGCAAAAATAGCCACTGCCCCCAATTCGGCCAGTCTTTTCAGCCCCCAATCCAGATATCCTTTTTTTTCTTACTTATAGTAACAAAAAGAGAGGAGACAATTTTTGAACGGTCACATTAGTTTAGTTTAGTAAGTTAGCCTGCCTCAATATCACTCTCCGGACTACGAACTATCTCTACGCAAACAAGTCAATCCGTCACGCAGTTGTTGAAGGGAAGAAGGACAAACAAACCAACAAGCACACTTTCGTATTTATTACTATAACTAGCTGTACCCCGCGGTGACACCCGTGGAAATCTGACTATCCCACGGGAACACTACATTTTTCCGGGACGAAAGTCCTATGTGTTAATCCAGGACATAAGCTATACTGGTGCCAAATTTCATCCAAATCCGTTCAGCCGTTTGAACGTAAAGAAGGAACAAATAAACACACACACATACAAACTATCGCCTTTATAATATTAGTGTGATGTAACTTTGTCTTCCAGCGCTCGGAAGTCCTATTCGAAGTGTCGAACATGAAAGCACGTCGCAAGCGCGTGTTGCCTGTGAGCCGCCAGTCGGGCAACGAGTCCCGCCGCGTGTGGCGTCACGTGACGTGCGCGCTGCGGGCCGCCGACTGCGACGGAGCGACCAACGCCAAGCGCACCGTCGAGCAAGCGCAGAGAGAAGCGGTCAAACAGCGCGAGGCCAGCGGGGAGAAGTGGGCCACGCAGGTAAATAAATAATAAATAACGTTTTCACACTCATAGCTCCCCACTAGGATTTCTCCTGTTTCGGGGATGCCATACAGCATTCAAAAACACACGCGCAAAGACACCCAGACTCGAAGACAGATTGCAGATGGTGGCAGGTATTTGCAACTACCCGCTTTTTCTTTTTTTGCTCTCTATGGTGTTTTCAATGTTAGCGCTTCGTCTAGCAAGTGTAGAGGGACGCCTTGAAACAGCGCGAGGCTAACAAAAATGTACGACTACCTTCATATGCCAGATTTTTCTTTTCAGATGTTTTGATGTTTGTTTCTACTAGTGTTGACTGAGTCTTGCTTACTCTTCTTAACACGCTTCTTATAAATGTCACTATTAAGTCATATACTACGCTACAATCTATAGGGTGACTTAATAGGGACTTAAAAATACCACTGATTATTATGACTACGGACAATACATGCCAGTCGGTGTGATATCCTGTACCCGAATTCTAAAGCTTATAATCAAGTCAAAAGTTGAATGATTCATTTGATTTTAATATCTTGGAACATTTTCCTGGGTACCTATGAAAAATTATCATGTCGATTTTATACTATTTCATTTCAAAAAATACCATATAGATTTTTCCATTCCAGCTATTCAGTCCAAAAGGTGAAGACGGATGGGAATTCAATCAGCCATTAAAAAAACGCGTCGAAAGCACGTCGAGAGTCACGCCTCAGCACAGATCCACTACAGAGGTGGAGAGCACCAGATAATCCACGAATTTACACACTAACACACTACACTTAAAGTAGGAATTCCTATGGTAAAATTGGAGAAATAATTACGGACTTAAGCGTTTTCGTTCTTTCTGTATATACTCGTTGTGGGGTCTATTTTGAAAGTTTTCGTTGATAGATTTTATTGTACAATTCCACTAAGGCGAGGTACTAATGAGAAACTTCGCAAAGAGGACTAAAGAACATCTATATATCAATAAATTTTGTAACATAAACTTTTTCAAATTCGGCAAAAAAACAATGAAATGTAAGCAACATCTGACTGTTTTTTCTACCGAATTTTCAGAAGATGTAAAACTAAAGCTGTTGTTTAGATATTTTTTCTATCTTGGTCGAAAAGGCGTTTACATTTAGTACTAAAATGATTTTCGAATATTTAGACGTTTTCTTAAAAGGATATTTAGCCAAAAATGATCTGAAAAAGCACTTGTTACTTGTTCAGTAAAAGAAAAGAATGGCACAGACCAGTTTCTGTCAACTGAAACCTTTTAAAATAGACTTATTTGATATTAGTTATAGGGTGTCCACTTTTTCGGTGTGTGGTAACATTATGTCATAATATTTGATGATAATTCGAAAATCTTAAAATAATATATTGCGACATACCTACTATGAAAGAAACCACAATTCGTGCGTAGTAACTAAACTAGACTAATATGACGGTACTTTTTTTAACTTCATTAGGTACTAAAACCATTGCTCTATTGCAAACTCTTTTTGTATTTTTATGCGTGAAGTGATATCTTATCAACTTATATAATTTGATGTACTCGTGATTCGAATTGAAGTCAAATTTATATTATTTTATATATTTTTATTTTACATGTGTAAATTATCATTTTAAGTGGACACCCTGTATAACGTGACGTAGGCAGCTTATTCGATGAATAAGCCTAACATGTGAACCCTAAAAATCTCTAGTGTAAGGTAGGAAAATCATTCTAAATTTATACAACACAATAAACTATGGACTCTAATCCAATAGACGTAAGGTAGAGAATGGACCGTATAGAATTAGAATATTATGTGACGCACCATTTGTTACTTCGCTTTGATATCGGGAACAGTTTGTTTTTTATATGTAATTAAAGTAAAATATGGTAGTGTTCTGCCGTTTTCTTCCGGATTTTATTTATTTTATTTTCTACACAGCTAGGCATTTGACCACAAGTTCGCACGACCACGGAAGTCAACGATCCTGTAGCTCTAGACAGAGCATGCCTAGTCTGGAATACACTGGCTCTCAAGGAAGGCTGCCGGAACACACCGTAAGGTGTTACACCTGTCTTTTATTGTAACCCATTTTGTGACCCTTTTGTAAATGTTTCTTTCATCTAAGTTGTTTCAGGTGCAAGTGCAAACGAGATATACTTTATAGTCGACAATTGGAATTAAAAAAAAATGCATTTTTTGACATCATAACTCAAGTGAGCCTGAGTTTTGACAACAATTAGTTATATTCTGTTGAATCCGGTCGGGAATGGTATGAGTTCAAAACATGACTATTCGTGGTTCTAATAGTGGTTAAAGGAAGCTTAGACTGATTGGCCAGGGTTATAAGAATAGTTTAGCTTTGTTTTTATAGAGGGCTATCGGCTAGGAGTAGACTAAGCCGAAAGGAGGCCACGGTACATATCTACGGTCGTCGAGAAAATGAAACAGTTGATTTAATTTTTTCTCGAATTTAGATTTGGTTCCATAGTTAAAGTTGTTCCTTATGAGTATAGTGACCTCCTTTCGGCTTAGTAAACCCCTAGCCGATAACTCTGTGTAAAAACAAAGGAGCTAAATTATTCTTATGCTCGTTTCTTTTATTCGCGTAATAGCTGTGGTGTCACGCCATTGACTTGACCAATAGGTCAAGTATCAAACAAACGGTGACACTCAAAAAGTGGTCCCAAAATAGACGTATCCAAAGTTCAATGTTCAGTCGATACCATGCGCGGTGACCTTTATTGTTTAATGTACGTATTTAGCTACCTTATTTTCATATTGTAGAATATTTTAGATGATTATTTAGAATATTTGAATATTGTATTAGAATCACGACTAGTTTTGTTTGACATATTGGGCAAAAGGTAGAAAAGTTAAAATGTATGGTAAGAACGCGATCTCTGCTGTAAATTTATATAGAGTATATTTATTATTTTTTTGAGTTCTCATTTTGATGGCCTAGGTATATTGTCATATCAGCAATAATGTAAATACAAAGTTAAATCTTATCTACACTTGTATTTAAAAGACATTTTTTCTTAGAATTAGGTAATTATGTACCTATTACTTTTAAATTCATACTCCGGCATGGTTACCACAATTCAATATTATTTTACTTTTGTCTCTCTCTATCCACTTTAGTAAAAGCGAGACAAAATATAATTTGTTCTAACCTTTGACGATGCAAATTTTTTTTTGAAAGACACTGAGTGATGTGTGGATTTTTTATGTAAATAAATAATGCGGCTTATTTATAACAATATCACGCGAGGAAACTATTAAAAATCTAAATTAGCATTACTCATTACAAAAAAAATGTTACTAGGGTGCTCGCGCACTAAACTAACAAATATTTTTGGTCCAGTTGACCATGCAAGGATCGTGGTTTTGTTGGTTGTGGATTTTTTCTCGATTTTATTTTGTGATATTTTGTATGAAAAAATAAATTATATTAATTATAAACTTGTTTGGTTAGTTTTAGTGCGCGAACATACTATTATTTCTCAATATCAACCAGTGCCTCCTCTGTTACTAAATAAATAAGAAAACGTTTGCATCCGCGTCATTGCTCTATCGTGTTAGCTTGTTAACGAACACAAATTGTTATACTAATATGTAATAATAGTTCGGCTGTTTTAACGTAAATTAAGTAGAATAGCTAGCGGAGGTGCGCCTTCATGTTAAATAAATGCAATACAGAATTAGGTGAAATAGTTGAAATTTATAACAAATAGTAAATATGTAAGATTCAAAACAAAAAGCAGTTACTGATGCAATAGCTGCACTTGCAAATATCACAATAAATAGGAATGTGCCCATTCAAGATTCAGAACAAGCGATTAGCATACGGGATATTTAAATTATATTTTAACTAATTTATTGAAAGGGTCGATAGTAAATTATGTGCCTAAGTTATTTTATTTGTAATCCTCGTTACCGGTTCAAATATTATGCTTAGTGAAAAGACTGAACAACAAAATATTGTGAACGAAAATGTAAAACGATTGCAATCGACGGCGACACGGCAGAAATTAATTATTCTATCACTTATAGACTTATTTAATATAGTTATTACTATCATGTTGTATATTTAAATAAAAAACTTAAGTCAATATTTACGCTTCTTTTATTTTTGTCAACCACGTACAGCAATCCAGTACACAATGCGTTTCCGATCGGAATAGAAAGCTTTGCAACACGAATTGTACGAAACTCGCTAGAAGATCCTAAATTATAACATTTCAAATCGATTGTAGATCTATGCTAAAAATATAATCGTATTTAAAAGTATTCGATTTCATAACGAGCATTTGCGTAATTTGTGGCGCAAAGTTTTCGCATCCGATCGGAAACTCACTGATGTTCAGGCAGGTCAGGTATACACATTTTATTAAATTAAATTTATAGAACAGTGTTTTTTGTATGCAGGTTAAATTAGTCAAATAATCGTTACAAAATTAATGTGATTTTAATTCTCTCTGAACTAAGAAAATAAAATCCGAGCAGTTCCACTTTTAACTGTGATTTGTGTTTTTATTATCTCAAATTACTATTGCTAGATGAACTGCGTCCTGATTTAGGCCGTTTCATATAGTTGAACGCCCTGCAGAAAGCCGATTGTTTCTCGCAAGGAGTGTCCTTTACCATGTCTGCAGTCGTCGCAGTGAGGACTCTGTAGTTCACTTGTTGAGAGTCCATGGTGCCGTACAGGAAGCGAGACTGGCGATTGCTCAGAATCCAAATGTTGCTTTCGTTATCCACCTATAGTAAAAACTCTGGTCGATTCGTGAACAATTATACAACGTGTAACAGAAAGGTGTGATAATACTTAAGGGAGTTAGTCTACACATCAAATTGAACTCATTGTAGAACATTTTGAAAATTATTGCGTCCCTCATACAACTTGACGGATAACGTAATTAATTGTTGTATGGAGAAGCTAATATTTGTGTTCAAATTTGGCAAATAAAAATTCTGCAATGGGTTCACCTTGATTGGTCACACCTTTCTGTTACACGTTGTACCTATTCGTTGCAAGATCTGTGGGTCAAATTGTAAATTGTAAATGGGATGTAATTTGTAATCGAGTCGTAAAACGTATTGTGTTAAACTTTGTCCTAGCTTGTCGATGTAAAAAAATGTTTCCGTAGCTTATTCATGAAAGTAATTAATATGTTATAGATTACCTTAATATCGCTCGGGAATTCCATTAAATTGCAATCACTAAAAATGAGCGGTACATTATCTGCAGTAAACGGTTTATCGGTGTTCCAGCAGCCCACTCCATTTTTGTTTACCTGATAAAAAAAAACACAGGGTCCTTACTGGCTAGTTTCTTTACTAAAATTACTGTATCTTTTTGTCACTGTAAGGAACTACTGTATTATTTTTGTCACTGTAACCAATATATATATATATATTTATAATTATTTACCTGTGTATAAAACAACACGTTATTTTGGGGATCAAAGTCGCAGGAAGTTGCTTGGCTCAATTCTCCTTTGTCACCCACAATCTGTAAATAGTGATATAATATATTTGAGTCTATATATAATGTAAAATAATATAAAACATAAAAATGCTACCACATACTTGAACTCCTTTGAACATTTCATCTTCAGGTGTATTCTTATTTCTTAACAATTTCGTAGACATTTTGAATTGCTTCGTGCTCGATGTGGGATGAAAGTACAAATCTTTGTACCTTAAAATAAAATCAGATTTTTGTCAACGTTTCAGATAACGATTAGCTCGGCTTGCGGCCTTACTTTAGTTGCTTGAAAAAGCGTAAATGCTAATAAACGCTTGAATTGGCCTTTGGCCCCAATATATCACTCAGCTCATAACACTGAATTTGTAACTAAAACATAGGTACATTTATGTATTATCAACTCTGAACTGACAATGTTTGGATTTATCTTTGAGTTAACTTCCCAGAATACACATGGCAAGACAAATAATAAACTAGTAAGAACCTCTAGACTTTGACATAATACGCTACTAAAATTATTGTACTTATCACTAAAGTACCTTATAAAATAATGTCAAAATACATACCCATCCTTATTAGGTTTCGACAAAGCGGCACTGGACACTCCATCGCTCCAGTAAAAATTAATCTTGCCAACTCGGTACTTGCCAGCGTGAGGATCGAAGTGGAAGTAAGGATTTTCAACTCTCCAAGCGTCTTTTTTCTTCATATCATAAACTATTATAGCATTCGAACCCATGTCGGTGATATAAGCATAGGTATCCGAACAGTCTTTTGAGTTTTTTTGTGGTATTATATCAGCCACCTTAAAAAAATGTTTTGTATAACTAAATTAAGCATGACCGAAATTATTTGTTTGTGCTTTAGAGTTTCTTGCTGTTTCTAAATTATCTAATTTAGTGTGATAATTATTATCCTAAGCGTGTGTTTTTGAGTGTGTTTCCAAGCTGTTTCTAGATAGCTGCTGCTAGCATATACGGTAGAATACTTGGAAATTGATGAACTCTTTCTTGCCTTATATACCTAGTCCATCGATCTGTAATGTCTGAGTGATTCAAAGTGTTTGCTGTATATTGTGCTGCTTCCTATCGTTTCGTCCGCGTACGAAACGATCGTAACCAATTACGATTGAAGACTTTTCATCCTTGTACGAAACTAATCCTATACATTCTTATAATTTAAAAATCAAATCAGCCTAAGTAGAGAAGAATTAAGGTAACATACGACACTTGTGAGGACGGAAGACTGCTTCAACACCTTGTCCCCCAGCACGAATCTTTCTATAAGTTGATCTGTATTAAGATCAAACACCATAATAGCTGGCTCACATAACTGTTTTACTGTACCTACAAACACAAAGAAGATTAATAATATTGAGCAAATGTAGTAATGTATTTAAAATAAATTAAGACTTTGTAAGGCATTGGCGTATTTTTGAATAGGTAGGTACCACGAAATCACAGTTTGTTATATTTTCAAATCCTATATTTTGTAAACTGTTTGCAAACAAAAAAGCGAATTATTTAAATATGAAGCACATGACAAAATAACTATAACTATATATATGTAAATAAATATGAATATACTAAATGCTACGGAATCATACAGTATGTATGTATGCCTCGACACACACCTAAAAATTGTTTTACTTTATTAATAATAAACTTAATCCCACTAATATTATAAATGCGAAAGTAACTCTGTCTGTCTGTCTCACTTTCACACCAAAAACACTGAACAGATCTGAATGAAATTTAGTACACAGGTAGATTGGACCCAGGGAAAGGATATAGGATACTTTTTAATCTACTTCAAAAAAAAGTAATTCCCCGTTGGATTATCTCGATAGTAAAATAGAGCAGGTGAAACCGCGGGGCACAGCTAGTCAATAACAAGTATAATTATAAGACTCAATTATTATTTTATGTAGGTACAGTTTAACATTACCAGTAATATCAGCTACTCCATTATCGACGATCCACAGCCGGTCACAGCTGTCCACATGAGGTCGGAAGGCGCAGACCACGGTTCCATTAGCCGGCGGTCCCGGCAACCTCGTCGCCTTTTTACCTACGAACGCATCCTGCCACGACGGATACGGGATCAACGGTTGATCGTGAGAACCGTTAATGTGGACGTAGTTCAGAGATGACGGGACGCCTGCGGTTATGAGAGAACAAAGTCATTTAAACAAAAAACATATTCTTATTGTTAATGTTGGTAGAATAGTAGGTTTTTGAAGTATATTTTAATGTAATGTTCTAATGTTCTGTAAGTATCAGGCTAGTGTCTGTGTCCTGTACTAGATCTATTGCGAGTCTGTGTTGCAGGGCAGTAGCTAAATCGTCTGTCCTTCACACTGCTATTGATCTATTATTATATACTTAATTATCTAATCTAAAAAATAGAATATTATTGATGTTGTTATCGTGTGCTTAAGTATAAGGGTGTCTGAGAGGGCGTGTTGTGTGGAAATGTGGTATGTGATTGCATACATTTCCTGGGGCTGGCAATTAAAAATACATATTCTCGATTGAGAACTTATTCAAATTTCTCAAACAGATTCTTAGTCAAATCATAATCCGGTGTTTGCTACTTGCAAAAAATAGTCGTAAATCATTTGGTATCAGGCACGATTTGATACATCGACACATGTTTTTAATTTAGCAAGCCCTACTTTCTCTACTTCTCTATAATATAGATCTTCCAAACTTAATTTGCGATATTGTCGTTTTGAAAATGTAGGATTGATTACTCTTTTTTGAAATCATGAGGAAACATGTTTCTTCATGATCGATTTCACAAAGATTTGCATACTGTTAGGACTTTGCAATCTGTGTTAAACGCTACACGAATAATCTCTTTTTCTTAACGCCGTGGCTTTTAGCAGACCCCTTTGCGCGATCTCTAGTTGCTTCAAGTGTGTTTTTGCAGCTGATTGATATTATTCTATAACGTAAGTAGGCAAGGTTAAAGTGAAGAGTTAAGGGAACTGTTAGGATTTTAAACTGACTTCCTATACACATCAAAACAACAACACACACAAGATCAACGCTGGTTGTCTCAGCCAGCGCTGTGTTGAGTCGGGGCTGGTTTGTGTTAAAAAGAAAAAATTTAGTGTAAACAAAATGACTAAACTACAATAACAAGAACCTTGTAAGAATTACCTATGGTCTATAGGTAATCTTTCTGCTCTTTAAGATCTACAGATAATCCAAATGCTCCAAGTTACCACCAGGGGGCAGCGTGCCTAGCATGCTAGCCGCATTACCACACTGAATGGCAATGCTTATACGTTGGGCCAGATAAAAACCAATATTCTGGTCACGCGTCGAAACGATCAAACGTTCCGATAAGTTTAGGAAAATAAGATGAGCTCCGGGTCCCCAAGGCCCTAGTCTCGACTCCAAATGGCCCAAATAACCTCTACCGAGGCTAGCATATTTTCGCCGCTTGTGCTGTTCGGCTGAATAAACCGCCGCCCCTGCCCTACTCTGAGTCAAAGCATTTAGTTGTAGTAAATATCATAATGTGTTTTTGTAATAAATAAATTGATAATAGTGTAACAAACAAATAAATAGGTTTATGTCACAAATAAATATATTACCATTTCTATGTAGGTAGTTATGCATCTCGGTACTACAGACCACCTAGTACGAATAACACCGCAGAACGCTGAATAAGCGTCTAGACGCGCATGGTACGAGAATGCATACCAAGATAAGGATGGCGTGATCGCTCGACGGTCTAGATTTAATTAGAATATAAGTTAGTCTTAAGTTAACTCTCAAGTGTATCAGACACTTAATTAAAATTGTATTTTTTTAAAAGTATTTTCGTTGAACCTCAAACTTGACTAGGTATCTACTCAAAATATTTGAATTAGATATTTACCTAAAAGTATTCGTTTCTGGTCTATCAAACCAAGCAGTCAAGTTAATTTAATGCACAAGCACCCAGAACGCTAAAGCCTGGGGAAAAGTAAAAACAAACCTGGTTTCAAACGAGGAATCGTGATGAATAGTTTGTTTTTCCACCTCGCTATTCCAGTAGGCATGATATTAGCGGGAATAAAGTCTCCCTCTTGGATCGCGGCATCTCGTGCTTGTTTATGCGTCCAAAAGTAGTCCATGGTCTTCCATTGAAACTTAGGCGGAAGCAGACAGCACGATAGTTGAATAAAGAAAATTAGGAAAAGTAACGATAACTTCATAATTATTATGGTACAAAAAGTAATATTTGAATAGGTATCATTATTTTTATATCTTAACGGGTTTCCCCTGTGATTTCTGAGCACTTTTCCATTTTTCCTGCATTTTTCTAATAATTTTGAAAATAGCGCCAATAATTCCAAACATCTTGGTATGTAATAATCTCAAATTAGAGTAGATGTAGTGTAATAAAAAATTGTGGAATGTTGCCAGAACACACAATAGAAATATAATAAAAAGTTTGTATTGGTGCCGCGCAACTCAAGGTAACGTTTTTGGTACACTACTTAAGTTCAAGTTAATTTATATTATAACTTTTGGTGACGTGCAAGAGGGCTGTATACAAATTAACGTAATACTCTATTCGTTGGCCCAGGAAATCTAGAAATAAGAACTTGAAAACTAGCACAAAACATATCATTACATGCGTCTAAAGAAAGAAAAAGTTATAAGTATTAGGTTATTTCTCAATGTCAACTAATCACATGAAGTCAAAGTCAAACAATCTGTCAAATGTGTAGTAAAATTTGAGATGTCAGCATTTGTAAGAATTTTTAAACATTTTCTAATTTCATTCAAATCAGTTATAAATTGTTTCCTTTTAGAGAAGTAACATAAAATGATCACGTTAGACCTTGAAGTTTGATATTGATAGAGTATTTGTTATCAGGATCCTACAAAATGTCTCAAGAAGTGAGCAATGGTGAGACCAAAACAGACGAAGCAAATATTGAAAAACGCATTGGTTGCGCTCATTATAAGCGCCGATCGAAGTTTGTGGTAAGTTAAAGATGCCAATTATTCAATTTAGAGGCTAAGTTGTGTTTCAGGAAGTTTATCTCACAATACCGGGTTCAAAAACCCAATCTAAATATATCTTCAAACGCGTAGGAATCTTGAGATCAAGATGAGATCTTTGATTCTAAACAAAGAGAAGCCAACGAACTTGAAGACGCAATTTGCAACACATGTTCGCTACTAAAATATATGTTATTTTCCGACGTACTTGACATCAAATCTGAATGCCACTTCCCCAAAACAGATTCAATTAGAAGTACAGTTTTTTATACTTACCATGCCTTTAGTAAAACATGTAAATCCAATGAATCATCAGTTTAAATAGTCTAACACTTGTAGTGTTGTTTACAAGTTATAAAGATTCATAGTAAAGGTGTTTATAATCTATCTTATTTTATAATATACCTGATTTATTAATTTCAGTTAAAATCCAAGTACATCTCTATGGATTTTAGTTTAATTTAATGGTGTCCTTTACTTAAAATCTACTTCTCAGGTATATATTGATACGTTTACAGCTTGGGATGATAAATGCGGTTCTAATGTTTCAGTTTGCAGTTCCATACTTTTGTTAGGTATTAATTTGCCAGATAGTTCTACAAAAAAAATATTATTTGTAGTAGAACTGTTACTCAAATTCTTGTTCCATCATCACAAAGCTAAATGCACATAAGGTATAAAAGATCTGTTGAATGAATAATATAAACATGAACCACCAGAGTTGTTTAAAGGAAAAAAAACATGAGCTTTGTTATTCCTAATCTAATAAAACATATTCCTTGGTCTCTTAGCCAACTTTTAGTTCAACTGCGATAGCCAACACACTTTGGTAGGATCAGTTTCAGGTCTAAGGTCACTCATCTATATAGAACTATTATTACCATCAACAGAGATAATTTGACATAGTATCCATCATTTTGTCCATCACCTACTTCCAGACACCATGCTGCAACAAGGTGTATATCTGCCGATACTGCCACGACGAGAATGAGCAACACTATCTAAACAGGAAGCTGGTCACTGAGCTCATCTGTACCGAGTGTGACACCAGGCAGAAAGTACAGGAAGAGTGCCAAAACTGCAAGGTTCGCTTCGGAAAGGTATGTTTAAATAAATATTATTTCATATTCATAGCTCTCCACTAGGATTTCTCCTGTAAAGATGATGCCATGAAACAAAGACAAAGACACACAGTCTCATTGAGAAATTGTTCAAAGTCATCATTTGAATACCTGCAGTGACTGAGAATTGAACCTGAGACTGTGAGATTTCAAAGCAAGATAGCTATAGCCATTAGACTACAATAGTTGTTTGAAGATTGAGTATTGTTTGAGTATTGGGTTGTCAAATAATTTAATATAGTAATTTTTCATACATATTAAGAATAATTATGTTTTATAACACAAGTTTTTACATGTACTTTTTTATTGTTTGAGATATATAGATAAACCCATTAAAAAAATAAAGGAACACATTAGTTTAGTATGCATGTAAAATTAGAAAAGTAAACTATGGGAAAGCATAAATTGCTTAAAATATGCTATAAGCCTGTATAATTAGCTATTGTTCTTTATACTATAGTTAATCATTGATCATACTTACGATGTTGGTATTTTAAATTTTACTAGTTGCTCATTTTCTTCATTCATCTAATTTGCATGACAGATCAAAAATCATCCTAAAAGTATAATTATTTTAAAACATAAAACGGAGTCTGTCTCTTTATATGTATGATTTTAGAATTATAGTACTTTGGTAAACTTTTGTAAGTTAAAAGTGCTGTTTAAAACTGTTGGAATTACTATCATTGACAAATTATATTAAATTATTATACAATAATTATGGGCCAAATAGCACAGTCAATTTTGTGATCTCAGGTTTTTTTTTATTAAAAGGTAGGCTTGCGATTGAAGGGAACTTGCTTGATGTGCAGCTACAATACGAATTAAGATAGATCATGCATGCATAGAAGAAACCAATATTTGTGTTGAAAAGACCCATATTATAGCTATTAGGAAAAAGAAGAGGCAGGCAACATGTTAGTTTGATCTTGAGCAGGTGCGAAATGGGGATTGTTTGTCAAAAGATAAAAATCATATTACACAGAGTTCTGATAAACTCTGGCTGTGCCGTTCTGTTTATTTGAAGGACTTTTCCTTTAACTTATTTTAGTTGAACTCGACTTAATTAAACTAAACATTGATGTCTAAGTAAGTTCAAGGGTTACTTACCAAGTTATCCTAGGTTAGCCTAGCATTTAGTTCATGACAGCATCTAAAAAGAACTTTTGTAACTGTATGCCTCATAATTTCAGTTATGGGTTCGTAGATTGGATCATAATAAAGTTTGCTAATTATTGCTTGGTGTGGGTGTTATACTTTTCAAGGCACTTTTTTGAATATTTTAATAATGCTTACCAAGAGAAGGAAAAAGAAATAGAGGTAGGCAGTTGATAAGATGGAAAGATGAAATTATGAAGTTAGCAGTTATTATATAATTGATAAAAGATTTAATTATAAATTGACGTAGTATACTTAGTTGTATAAATATATACATAAAGAGTAACATAAATGATGTTACTCTTTATGTATATATTTGTACAACTACGTCAGTAAAGAAATTAAAAACAATGTACTAGGTACTTTAAATAGAAGAGATGCAAAATTTGCACTAACTAAATGGCTACAAAGCAAGAATTATGACGAAACAGAAGAATTGATTAAAACAAAAATATGACCAATATTACAACACACACATACACACACTCACTCACTCACACATTTACATAAACACACACACATTTTTCTTATAAGAATTTTTCTACTTATTATCTAATATGACGTCGTAACAACCCTTAATGACTTGTACTCTATTTAGTTTATCAAACAAAATACGTTTATATTTCATTCTTTTAATTAAAGCTAACGTAAGAACATTGTTAACTAGTTTACTAACTAACTAATCATAAAATCCTTTACTCCTATGAACAAATTGTTTAAGTCCTCAAGAGAAGCAGCACCTACTGCACAAGGCTACTTAGTGTAGGTGCTGTATACATTGTGATGAGGTTTTCGGTACATAATTATTGTAATGAATTAGTGTAATTATATTTTTTATATACCAATCATATGTACCTTATAGATAAATAAATGATTATGATTATGAATTAATAACTATATAAATAATATTCAATTCAAATATAAACATAACATCCTAGCGGCATTGGAGGCTACATCATCATCATCACTAAGAAGGACCACTTGATGTTGGCTCAATGTAATAAATGCTTACTGCGCCCACCACTATAGCTATATATAGCTATATATATTCAGAAATAAACTATTAATGAAATTGCCTAATTACGACAAATCTTTTTAATTATTATTTTAAAACGTAACTGTTGTTTTGGTTCCCAAATGTAATTATTCGTCTTGTTTTGTAAACTGAATTCGTGGCAGTAAATTGTTGTATGTATCTGTAGTTCGTCTAATATTGTAATACGTCATCCAGTAGTCCAGCAAAGCCCAGGTCCATAAAGGCTGATCTGCAGGTGCCATGTGCCCTGCCACTCTGATGAGGGTATCCATTAAATTACCTGCATATGTTCCGAAGCCAACATGATGGCGAGAACTCTTATAGCTTAACCTTAAAGCTCCTCTTGTTGA
Source organism: Ligdia adustata (assembly GCA_947049295.1). Lineage (NCBI taxonomy): Eukaryota > Metazoa > Arthropoda > Insecta > Lepidoptera > Geometridae > Ligdia > Ligdia adustata. The sequence continues at coordinate 2,050,521 of OX346229.1, read as the reverse complement.
ATTCAAATAGCTTTCACTCCCTGACCATTTTAATTGTCTTAGTGAATTGGTAGTCAATGGATAAGCTACTATTATGTCGAGTTGACCGTTGTAGAACCACACTGGGTAGTTCTCTAGCACCTCCGATATCAAAGGAGCTATTGACTTCATGAAATCGCCAGCCAAAACTGTGTTTACTTCCATATTCATATCATCAAATGTCAAATTACCCACATGAATAGCCTTTCTTACCTGTGCAGTTGTCAACAAATCACAATATGTGCAAGGAACTTCTTTATCAGGAAATGTCGCTACCAGATTACCGAAGTTATAAATTGATACCGCAAGCATCTTATTTAATATATAGCGCATTAGCTGCTTCCAAGAATTGTATGCCTCTGTCCAAGATTCCTTCTTTATCAACTGTCGCGTAGATTCGGCTATCTTTTTGGCCTCATCACGCTCGACCACATGTAGCAATCCTGTTTGGTACAAGAAATCCGCGTAATCAAGTTGGTTAATGGGATCGCACCACCCGTTGCCTATAGTCACACCCTTTAAAGGTAGGACAGGATTTCCTCTAGCTCTAGCCGAAGGGTTATTCTTGTGTATGGTGTAAGCCAAAGACACTGCGTGCTTACCTCCGTACGATTCTCCACTTATAACTAAATTAATCTTTAATAGTTCAGGGAACAGCTTGTAAAATTGCGTCAGTGCCTTGTAAAGTTGGTCTGCGATATGAGTCTGATTTTGGGAATAGCCATTTCGGCTGTCCGTGAAACTGAAACCGGCACCCACAGGATTGTCAATATAAATCACGTTGTGATACTCGCTCCAGTATTCAAATTCGGACCGACGTTGAAACTTGCCGTCTTTGACGAAAATGGGGCCGTTTTCGTCGAAAAGACCGAATATAGAAGTCGATCCTGGTCCGCCTTGAAGCCATACGATTGTTGCCATAATATCTTTTATCTCGGCCGGAAAGTACCAGACAAACAGGTTGGAGTTATAAGTCTTATCCACTGTGATGAAACCTGCATAGCACTCTAAGTCAGGGAACCCTGGTAAGGAGACGCGTGCGAGCTTTTTGGCTTCTTCTATTTTTCCACTTTCGATGAATGGAGTTAAAAATAGGGGTTCCCCGTCATCATTGAAGCGAGAGTTGAGTTTTACCTTCAGCGGCTGGTAGAATAAACATTCAGCAGTCAGCGCTTGTATCGCCAGTAGTATTACCACTAATGCCATTTTGACTAACGGATAATGTCTTGCAAAGAACCCTCTTATACGTGCCAATAGACACATTCTTAGATATGAAAATAGCAATAAAAAATAAATTGTTTTGGATGCATTACTGCATTTTTAGATAAATAGTTCTATATAATTATTATGCCAAGGTCATTTTATGTAATCATAACGCATATTAGATATACGAGGGCAGCACTAAAAGTATCAGGAATGGAATATTTCCACTGTTCCTGTCATATTAAAATCTTTTTAATTGAAAACTCCTTGGTTTTAAAAATCGAATACCATTTATTTATTTTAAAAAAAAATCTCGGTCTTGGCCCAAGGTTTTGTCAAACTTGTTTAGTTTATTGAAAAAATGGAATTGACTCAAGAAAATTCAAGAGCGATGATTTATTATGACTTTCGAAGTGGTTTAACACAAAACCAGTGTATTGACCGGATGATTTCTGCATTTGGTGATGAAGCCCCATCCAAAACTTGACGTGCGTGACGTCACCACCCGATTCCAACGGAAGATCAACGCTGGTTGTTTTAACCAGTATTACGTTGAGTTGGGTGTGGTTTGTGACAGAAAACAGTAATTTGTAACTTCATTCTGACTATAAATTGTGTAATCAAGGTTGTTTTCTGTTTCAAATAAATATCTTTTTTTCTTTCTTAAAACCACAATTTATCGCTGTTTTGCTGAATTTCGACGTGGACGTGTCAAGCTCAGTGATGATCCCCGTCAAAAACTGCAGTCAACCAAGGAAACGTTGATGCTGTGCGTAAGCTGATTGAGGAATCGATGATGCCACAGGTCGTTTCTGAACTCCGTAAAGAGAACTGCAACCGCCGCATCATCCTCCATCACGACAATGCGAGTTCTCACACCGCGCACAGAACAAAAGACTTTTTAGAGCAAGAAAACATAGAATTATTAGACCATCCGCCGTACAGCCCCGACCTAAGCCCTAATGATTTCTATACTTTGCCTAAAATAAATAATAAATTGCGTGATCAGAGCCTTCATCACCTGAAGAAGCTGTGGACCCCTACAAAACGGCCATTTTGGAGACCCCAACTTCCGAAAATGGTTGCTTCAATGATTGGTTCCATTGTTTGGAAAAATGTGACCAATTTAGCGGAGAATACTTCGAAAAGCATTAAATACATTTTTAAATAGTAATGTTGTGTCACTTCCTTGATTCCCGAAATTTTCAGTGCCGCCCTCGTATACGAATACATATAACAATAATTTAGCAATAATTAATTTGTATATAAGTATCCATATCCCAAAAATACTTTCTGTTAAATAATAAAAACAATCATTTAAATCGTTAACCTTAAGTATGAGGCTATTTGTCGTATATCTACGTATATCATTCAAGAGTCAAGGGCAACAAAAATTGCGAGCAACCATTCCTAAAATCGATCCGATAACTAATCAAGAGGTGATAGTTTCGACTTCAATACTATTTCCCCATAATATCATTCCAGTACACGTGCCTAATCTGCAATTTGTTCGACGATGAAGACAAGAAGCAGTATCACTGCGACGGTTGCGGAATATGTCGTGTGGGAGGTCGAGACAGGTTCTTCCACTGCGAGAGGTGCAACATGTGTCTACCGATGCAGTTGCAGATGGCGGGCCACAGGGTGAGTCATCGTCTACCACAAGCAGCGGTGAAAATTTAGATAAACTTGTGATAACGAACCTAAATGCGATAGATTTATATTTCAAAAGTGGTATAATGATGATGATAAATATGAGTAATAATGTTTTTAAAATTATTTTGGAATGTGGATAGTAGGTTATGTACCTTACTTACTGCGTATGAATACTCATATAATATATATCATACAATATTTGTAATGCCAACACGGAATGAGGGAAAAAAGCATGAGTTGCCTGCATGTTTCCACGGAAATCGAGTTTTTTTTCGTGTTGTTCGATAAAGTTCACGAGTAAAATGATCCCCTTTTGGGCTACTACACTTCTAACTCTCCGTCACACATTCCCAGTGCGTAGAAAACGTGTCACGTTCTAACTGCCCCGTGTGTCTGGAGGACATCCACACGTCGCGGATCCCGTGTCACATCCCCGACTGCGGCCACCTGCTGCACCGGCCGTGCTTCGAGCAACTGCTGCAGTCTGGACACTACGCCTGCCCCACGTGCCAGACCAGCATGATCGATATGATTAATGTGAGTTGCAACCACGAAAACATTCTTTCTATCCATCACAAAAACATCATTTGCCAAAATTAAGAAGCTAATTCCCAAAAGAGAATTCTAAATTGATGAGAAGAGTTTAGTCATAGTTAGGGTTGCCAGGTGTCCCGATTTGCGGGGAACGTCCCGATTTTCATGTGGCAAGGGATAGATACTTCACTACGCATACTACATTTGATACACTGAACGTGAGTGTTGAACTCATTGTTGAACACCTAGCTGTTCGTGTTTTCTAAGTTTGAAGTGTGTGTCTGTGGCATCGTAGCTCCCGAACCAACGTGGCTAGGACGACCGCGCTATTGACTGGCCAGCAACACATCAACAGATTAGAGGTCGTCTAATGGGAACGCACCTACGCAAAGTACCTTGGCGACCATCGACTATTTTTTTACACCTAGTGTTGGTTTAGTAGGGATTTCTAAGTATCTCTTTTCTAGCAGCTTTCTACGAGTAAAGGCAAACATATTTTTTGTTATCGGTCCAGTAGATTTTAAGATTATTTATAATATTAGTGTAGTAGATAAGCATCTGAAAAGGAAATATCTCGAAAGTTCTCAATTTGGTTTTCCATATGACAGTTATGGAACTACCTGGACTCTGAGGTGGCGGCGACTCCGATGCCGCCCGAGTACGCGGACTACAAAGCAACTATACTCTGCAAAGACTGTCATAAGGTACACTTAGATATAGTCCTATCCTCCCAAGGTTGCCTAGAAGGTATTACTTTAGGCGATAAACTCCATCGATACTCGTAACATACATGTATTTTTCTGTAAGAATAGGAATAAAAATATTTATTGTCCTTTAAATAACGTTTGTTACAGGCAAGTCTAGTTACATCTGAATTATTAATAACTTAGAAAAATTAGACTTAAAAAACTTATTTATATACTTTTATAGTTCTTAGAACATATTTTTATTGTATTATATATTTACATTGTGATTTATTTCTTTACTTATGTAATTTTACTTGTACCCTTGTACCTTGTATAAAGTAAGTAGTTTTGGGTTGTAAATCAATTTGTTTTTATCGTATACTGTCCCACTTCTGGGCAAAGGTCTCCCCCAAGCCTTCATCCATATTTAATTGTATTCTGCAACTCCCGAAAATCTTTTGTGAACAGGTCACAAACGTGTCGTAGGCCTTCTTCGGCCCATCAGGTTTCCACTGTGTCTCGAGCATGGATCACCTGCAAATCTTAATAACTAGAAAAGAAATCAAATCGGTACAAGCAAATCTGAAAAATAGGGGAACTTAAATAAAAGTTAGTTCCGACGAATTTAGAACCTTCTTTTATAAAGTCTGTTCAAAAGCTTGTTTTAACCCGACTGCAAAAGAATGAGGGTTATGTTTTTCGAGTGTATGTATGTATATTTCTTTGGCGCGCTCTAGTGCCTAAATTTCTAGTCGTAATTTCATGTGAGTGGTGTCAATAGATTCGTGAAACTAGGTACATCAAAAAAATTAAAAAATAAAGATGATACACGGTGTGAAGATTTAGCAGTCGGGTGTTTTTTTGAAGTCACTTGTTAAATATATGTATATGTACCTATTAATAATGTATGGCATGTTGTCTCTCTGTGAAGCTGTCGACGGTGACATTCCACGTGGTGGGTCTCAAGTGTCAGCACTGCGGCGGCTACAACACCTGCCAGACTAACGGCTTCCACAAGTACGTCACTAACACACACACTCACACACACATGATTATATACACCTAATTTAATATTATATTCCACAAGATATCCACTTAAAATAAACTTATCGCTGATGTGTCATAGGATACCACCATATTATTATTATTACTTCTTTCGACTGTCAGTCAGTGTCAGTCGTCGCGCACAAATCCCTCGTAACCAATCAATTAGCCTCACATTTCACAGATAGAACACAAGCCCAAACACACTACTCCACCTCAGCCAGACTACGTACACCTTCATACAAACAACTCCACAAATGCTAAAATATAACAATGAGGATGTGTGTGGTCAGTGCGGGGTTGTCTCCAGAACACTGTGGGAGTTAATGATTAAAACCCCCACATAACAACTGATAAATGCTTTATTGAACAAATTATCGTTATGAGTGCAGATTTATGGAGCGGGTCGTAGGCCACGCGCGTCCGTTTATAGTAGGACTTATGTCAATGCAATGACGTTGCCAATGAATGAAGTGCATGCAATGCATTATTGAGTGAATATGTGTACGATAAATTCGAACAAGAACTATATACATTCTATATATGAATTTACACAGACAACACATAAATCTATAACCACACAGAAATCACACTTGCAGAGACTCTACCAACGGCGAGGCTAACTCGAGCGCGTCATCGTCTTCGTCGTCATCATCGTCATCGTCGTCATCATCGTCGACGTCTTCCTCGTCGAGCGCTGCACCGGCGCACAGCTTTGAACCTCAGGACGAGAACCCACAAGACGAACTGCCACAACCGAACGCTTTAGACGAACCGCCGCAAGCCTAGCGCTAACTTAACTCAGCTAGCTTACTGGATACAGATTTATTGGTTAGTAATAGGATGGAGTAAAAAGAATATCTAGTGATTTCCCGCTTTGTCTTGATGTCAGAGTGAGAAATCGAAAAATATTTTTGTTTGTATGGTGTGGTTCCTCCTCACCATCTCCACACCTCACCTTATTATTTCTCTTTATCACAGTATCTGACTCGCTCGATCGTGCGAGCGCTTAGAGAGTCAACTTCTAAGGCGAAACACGTGTCGAGGAAGTCAGATACTGTGATAAAGATAAATAATAAGGTGAGGTGAGGTGGCGGTGGTGAGAAGGAACCACACCATACAAACAAAAATATTTTTCGATTTCTCACGCTGACATCAAGACGAGGCGGGTAACACTAAATATTCTTTATATACCATCTTATTATAAATAGATTTCCGCAAAGTAACGCCTGACTCTATCAATTATCTCCTATTGGTTAGGTTCTATGGATGAACTCTAACTTGGCCTAGAAGAAATCGCTTCAAACAGTATGGCCGCCCGATGCGTTGTTTTTTTGTTTGGTACACTAGGTTATGAATGACTCATTATGACGAACAGATTTTACTGTGTCATTAACGAATTCTGTAAAAAAAATGTGTTTCATTTTGTCGCCATCCGATAGTTTTTTGTATAAAACTGCTGACTTTTTTCTCTAACTCCGAGTTGGTCCCACAGTTAAGTTGTTCATCATTATACTAAGTACAGTGACTTTTATTCGGCTTAGTGAATTTATTTATTCACAAATCACTTATCGTATCACACAAAGCGACTATAAATACAACGTGTAACAGAAAGGTGTAATAATACTTAACGGTGTTAGTCTACACATCAAAGTGAACACATTGTAGAACAAAATTTTGTAAAATTCTATAAAAAAAAACTTGCGTTCTGCAATTAGCATTCTTTTCCTTGTATGGAGATCCTTTTTTTTTCAAAAGTTTGTTCTACAATGTGTTCACTTTGATGTGTAGACTAACACCGTTAAGTATTATTACACCTTTCTATTACACATTGTATTTATAGTCGCTTTGTGTGATACGATAAGTGATTTGTGAATAAATAAATTTTACTTTAACGATCTTATGCATATTATTTAGGACTCGTGTAAATTATATATGATATTATAAAATTTAAGAAGTCATATGATCAGAAATCTGATAACGCGACAAAAAAATCACGAGACATTTTTAAATGTTGAAATTTCACCATTCATAGTTTTCTAGAAGCAGTAATAACGCACTACACGTTTTGTCCGTGTATTTATAACTGAGCTATTTTAAAATAGCATTATTACTTTGATCAAAATTAACAACGTAATAGAGAAGAGTTGTTTTTAACATTGTTTTTGAGATTTGATACCTTATAGTAACGGTTATATTTTTGCAATTTTTTTTTATTCACATAATACTTTCGTGTGTAAATTATTCAAGCAGAAAAATATGTAAATTGAAGTGTGTAGTTTATAATTAAATTAAAAGGTAAAAAGATATGTATTAGAAAATAATATATATTAGAATATCTAAAACTATAGAACTGCCCAACATATAAACATATACTCAAAAAACTGTAATATTTAAAGTGAATTCAAACTATGTAGTAAATCTGTATATTTCTTTTACCTTAATTTTTATAGTCATGTTTTATATATCTTAAATAATGTGGTTATTTTTTATGACTTTAGCAATTTTGTGCACTTAAATAAAAGTGATCGGCTTTTTATTGATCTTTGGACGAAAATAATTCTGTTTTGTTGGATAAATTCTATAACAGCTAAACTGTAATTTTACCAACAGCATCTACGAGTGATAGAACAGGAATAATTTGAAAGGAATAAATTTACACGTCAGCAAGTACAGTGGCGAGTCAACTTGTACTACTGTACTTTTTCTTTTTTCAAATATCTTTATTTATCATCATTGAATAACATATTATATGCATTAACACTTTGACAGCGGATCACGTATTACGCACGTGACGTTTATTTTATCCTAATTAGCCGCATACATAATTAGGGTACCATTCTGGGCGCGCCGGCACTTTTTGACCATTTTGTTACTTTTATAGAAAAAAGACTATAATAGTTGCGGCCATGATTTTATTTTCATTGTATTGATGGTTTCTTATATTATTATATAAAATAAGAAAAACATGTATAATTGTTTATTTTTTATTATAAAATCAACTTAGAATAAGGCACGTTTACAAAAAAAAAAAAAACTCTTACATCTACATTTTTCAAATTTTATGCTGTGTAGTCTTTCCTGGTGTGGTATTTTTTGAAGCACGGGTCATAACACAAGGGTACGTTGCAATCTGGGCAAAAAAATACCGTTTCCTTGCGACCTCGCTTACCCGTTTCCTTCTTTGTAGTATCAGCGCAGACTTTGCAAACTCTTGCCACTTTCGTTTTCGAACCTGTCGCTGGTATCCTTTCCATGAAGTGTCTCCCTGTTAATCTGGACGTCATACCAGTATGTTGTGGACCACGAGATGGGCCTGCATCATCGAAGGATGCATGCTGCACCAGTTCTTCACCACAAGTCATCAAAAACTGCGAAAATCGCAATTTATGACGCGTGTTGTTCCTACTTTTGTTAAAGATTACGAAAGAATTGACTAAAGCCCTCGCAACCAGATTGAAAAACATCTTCTTCCACCATTTCATTGTTTTGCGATGCAAAGAATAGTATGAAACATACTGATCGTTGAGATCCACGCCAATTTTGTGGTGATTGTAATCGACGATGCAATCAGGCTTCTGTTTTTTGATGACTCCAACTCCTTTGCGTTTAGCTGTTACCTCCGTCCAAGTAGCGGCGTGTTTTGTTGTAAGCATCAGCACGTCCCGCTTATCCTTCCACTTACAAGCGGTGAGATTACCACGATGACAGAAGACCATTTCATTCACCTCTAATGACTGTTGAAGCCATTCCCCAGGCAAACCACGCCGATTGGCCATAACTGTTCCAACAGCACGGGTTTGTTTTTGCCAAAGCAAGTCAACAGTAGTTGGGCTGGTAAAAAACCTGTCCATGTAAATGGTGTGCCATTTTCCAAAGTATGGTTCGCACAATTCCATAATTATGCTCTGGGTAGTCTTTGAGTCGCCAACGTAAGGAACCATCTTCAATATATAGCCGGTTTTAGCATCGCAAAGCATATAAATTTTCATGCCATATTTGTCGGGCTTATCTTTGTTATACACTCGAAAATGTACTCTCCCTCTAAAGCCACATGTTCCTTCATCGATAGTTAGTTCTTCATCGGGAGAAAAGGTCATCTGACACAAATTCGAAAGCTCCTCAAAATATGGCCGCAGTTTAAAAAAAGCGTCATAGCCTTCCTGGCCTCGTGGTATATACTTTGAGTTGTCATTTAGATGAAGGCAACTATATATGGCTCTAAAACGAGATCTAGTCATGATCTTTTTTGGGAATGGAGTTTGTATAATCTCTCTAGTGGACCAATATGAATCGAAACTTTCTTTCACAACAAGCGTCATGTGGATTATGATGGCCAAAAAGTTCTTCATTTCACGCAGTGTAACAGGTTTCCAATTGTACAACATACATCCTGGCTTTAACACACCCTGTCTAGCTTGCTTTGCCTTCATTTGACTTGCATAGCGATTGGTTTCTTCTTTGAGAAGTTTCCAAAAAGAATCTGGGAAAAAGATTGAAAAGCAGTCGAATTCCGATGACTGTTCATCAACTGGAGGCATAACCATACATATATCTTGAAAGACAGGATTTTCAGGTAGACTTTCTACTGGTTTATATGACCATCCATTGGCTTCATCAATTAGTTGGACATTTTGTACTGTACATCTGCCGCGGCTGCGAGTGGAACGCGAACGCACTGACGAACGAACACGACTTCGACCTGTTCTTCTAAACCTTGACCGTCCCCTTGCTTGACCCCGCTCTGGTATGTCCTCATCACCAAGGTCTAATTGTTCTTGACCGGCTATAAACTCGTCAATTCCCTCTGAAAAACAAAACACGTGGGTACTTACTCAAAACCAAAAGCTATTACAATCTTACAAAAATACAAGTAAATCGATAGCTTACCTTCAGTTTCTACTGTCGTTGTGTCCTCCTCAATATCTGAGTCCTCATCATTTTGCAAAATGTCAACAATATCTGTAATTTCTCTTTCCGAATCCAGACGAAATCGTCGTCGCGAAGTCATTTCGCGCCAAAAAATTGTCACACGTCTCGATCGCTTAGCTACGCTGGGGCAACTGGCGCGCGAGAGTCGACCCGGCTCGGGCGATCCTTTGTTCCTCGCACCCCACACACCGCAAGTATTTGAAGTGCGTTTGTGTGTGTAGCCTAAATATTCATCTAAGCATTGATGTGACGCGAATCACGCCTACAGGCCGTTGTTTTAAAGTAAACAGTATTGAAACTCACACACGTACGCAGTACGTGATCAGCGTCTCTAACAAAAAAAACTGTCACGGACAGGGGACGTGATCGGCTGTCAGAGATTGGAAAAAAATTAAATGCTCGGCTGTCAAAGTGTTAATAGACACACTCATAATGTGTAATAAACATAACTTATAAATAACTATCAGGCTAAATGCGCCTTTATAAGTCTTTTAAAAAATTACTAAATTCGAAACATTACAAAACATTTTTAAGACCTGATTAGGATTAATGACATATTTACTTAAAATATTAATGATTAGCAGTTTGTTGATTGCTGATTACTAGTCGACGTGTAAATCGGCCTTTAGTAATTATTAACAGTTTTTCGCCGGACGAATTTGTAGTAGCTTGTCACTTGGTATAAGTTACGATAAAACTGAAAAAAAATCAGCTGTCTACTAACCACGATTATTAAGGTACAGCGTGGTGACAGTCAGACGGAAAACGAAGTCTTAGTAATAGGGCACCGTTTGTATCCTTTGGGTACGGAATTCTTAAAACTCGCTTCGCGATTGCTAAGTGTTACTATTCGGCTGTTATATAATTTTAGTGTTATATTATAGTTACAGCTAATGTTTTTAAGTAGTCCATTTTATTATTTATATTTATTAGCGTTTTGTATTTTATTTATCATGTAAATAAATAATATTGCACCATTATTGTTAAATCGCAGCTCAACGTAATCGGTCTTATTAATGAACGCGTCTCAGAGCGTATCTTGTGGTAACATTGACCCCAATTCGGCCAGTCACACTGACTAAACTAAAAGTTCCTAAAAATTTTACCCATCCTTTTTTCATTTATCGAAACGAAAAGAGAGGAGACAATTTTAGAACTGTCAGTTTAGTAAGTTTGGCCTGACCGAACTGGGGTCAATGGCGGACGATCTCCATCGGATAAAAGACGCGAGTCGCGGTTATTTATAATATTGTAAGTTTATAGCTTTATTAATGTTAATAAATGAATTCCAAGCTAAATAGTTCAATATAATTGCTAACTAATCCTTGTAATATATTGTAAAGTTTTAGTGTTTAATGAATTGTAAGTAAATTACATACATGCAATAATTATTTGCATAAATAAATTATGTTAATTCATATAACGTTAGTAGGTTTCAACTGTTGTGGGCGGTTGCACTTAAATACTGCATCAGATACTTTACCTGGTAATAAATCACTATTTACAGGGCTAATTATTTGATTTCGACTCACGCTCGGGCGTATTATGTAAGTCTTCGATGTTATCAAGAGAGAAACTATCTATAAGCAGTTCCGTAATCAGCGTGGTAATGGATAAAAAAGGGTTTTGTTTTTTAGTCCACATTCGAGAGACAAAATTACATACCTACTAATTAAATTCGAATACATACTTCTAAGCTTCGAATCAATTGTTCTTTTGTCGTTTCCAATTTTAGCCGTATTCTTTTTTTGTCGTTCCGTTTCCCCTGGAGTGAACGCCCACGCTAGGCCGCCCTAAACTAGATGCCTTTTACCGCTTACACTTTAATAATAATACGCAAAAACCAGTTTAACAATAAATAACTATTAAAAATAAAAGCTTGCAAATATACACCAGGTTCTTAATGTATCTGTACTAGACATATCTAAAGACTCACGAAATAGACCCGGCTAACGATACATTCTGCTTATGTAATCCGCTCAAGGAAAAGAGTGCTAATCGTAATCTTGATACACGAGATAGTAAATTATATAATTTTAATCATTAAATTGTTAAAACATAATGCATTTCAATTGTTTCATCAATTTACGTATATTTACGTATAGGTATCGCTCCGTCCTCTTTGATGTGTCAAGCATATTCTATGTGTCAGGTCTTAACTGTTTGTTAGAGGCAATACTCTTCGAGCCTTATCTTAACGTTGTAATGAAAAAAAAATAAGGAATTTGTATGTTCATGTTCCAAAATAAAGGTTTTTTTGTGTCCTATAAACTACTGTATGATAAAATGCTTTTTAAATTTTAGGTGTAGATATTCTATATTTAATTCACTAGTTAATTTTTATAGTTAGCGCAAACGACGTAGTAACAGCTGGGGAAATGGTTTTTTTTCTAACTTAGACGTTCATATAAACCAATACAGTGGTCCCGCGTTCGTTTCCCGACCAGTGCAACTCCAATTCAGAATGAGTTTCCAATCGCATATTAAATCTAAAAGTTAAATAATTACGCAGAGCTCATTCTAAAATCAAAAATGCATAAAATTAATTATTATTATAGTTAAGATCTACAATCGATTCTTAATGTCATCATTTAGGATTTTTTTACAAGTTATGTGTAATTGTTTTTTTTTTAAGTTTTCGTATACGATATTCGGAATCTGGCTGTAGAGCAGTTACGAACGATCTTGACGAACATCCCCAACATAAGAGAAATGTGTGAATATGTAAAGGTTTTTTTTCAACTTGACCACTGTCGTCCGCGCTTACCATCTGCTATTACTATTTTTGTTGATAATGCCAGTTATGTGATAATCTGTAAATCTTTGTTGAAACAAGCAATAAACTGATCGTTGATGTATTTTATTATGTTGTTTAATTTGTTATTTAGCCCCTAAAAACATTTAAAGCGCATGAATCAGATTAGGCAATTTTCCCGCTTTACAAACCCCCCCTAGAGTAAAGAGTGCCCCCTAGAGTAAAAATAGGTCAAGAGCTTGATGACGGGTACATGCCATCTCACACGGAGATATACAATGTGAATGGAAATGAAAGAGAGAGCCACTGATTTGTTTCGTAGCATATGGTCGATTCTTTACATTGTATAGCACATCATGTGCTTAACAAACTGAGGTTAACTCATTTATTTGATGTAAATCCCCTATCTATAAAATATTGGTGATAAATAGTGTGAAGATATTATGACGAAATTTTTTGTAGACATACGTCTGATATGGTTTTAGTGGCTGTAAAAGTAAAAGCGTAGAAAAATTCACCCATAGCTGCTGTAGTAGTCAATGGCGCTGTTTTAAATCCATACGAAACTGGGTTTGCGCCAAGTCGGTGAAGGCAATTGATGAAAAAGTTAGCCACTTGTTAGGGACGAAAATAAAATAACCAGCAACCATTTTCAGACAATCATATTTATTACGATTTTTATAACGAATAATACATAGTTAAGTAAATTAGGGAATGTTATGCCTATTCTAGATTCAGACATTAATACACCTTAGCTTAACAAACTTTTAAATTTGAAAAATATTTCGGTACCTCAATTTTTTGTCTGAGTCAAGAACACAAAAATCATGTTCTAGCACAGTTATACTCTGATATATAGTGACACATGTTAAAATATATAATTATTAGGCAAACGATAACAATCAAAGAATAATAATTAATATATAATTTTTCTGGGATGTTGTAAATAATAAAATAGAATTTCTTATTCACAATTGTGTAATAAATCAAAATCTAACGAATGTAAAACATAAATAAAAAATGAAATTAATACTACAACAATTACATATGTAGGTAACCTACGTACTTATATAAGTGAAAGAATATTTCATATAATCTATATTAAGATGGTATATAATTGACTCTTTAAGCACTCGCTTGAACAGCTTGCTTGAAGAGTCAACATCTCCTGAGGATGCCGTGTGCTAAGGCGAAACACGTGTCTAGGAAGTCGGATACTGAGAGAAAGAGAAATAATAAGGTGAGGTGTGGCGGTGGTGAGGAGGAACCACACCATACAAACAAAAATATTTTTCGATTTCTCACGCTGACATCAAGACGAGGCGGGAAACACTAAATATTCTTTATATACCATCTTATTATAAATAGATTTCCGCAAAGTAACGTCCGACTCCTATCTCCTATTATATACCAAGTACTAAATAGAGCATGAAACTCTATTTCTGCCCTTACGACCTTTTATCTCAACAACATCTTGACTCATTTGGTTTATCTTCGACATGTTTGTTTTAATTGGAGTAAAAAACATAATTGCATATAATTATTTTAAAAAAATCGGTCGTTAAACAGCACATTAGGAAACTTTGACTCATAATCAGCCAAAAAATCTTATTTTTACAATTTCTATCATACATACATACTGACATACAAGCAAATTTTGCCAGACATAAAGAAGGGACTTTTGGTCAATGAACGTCAGTTACATATGATCACTGGATCTCATTACACTTTGTTGTGCCTTTATTAACATAAAAAACTAAAAAAAAACTTTAGAACTTTTTATTATTTATTAACTTTGTTATTAAGTCTCAGGCTATTTAGTATTATAGTGTTACTTAAAAGCCGTGTGATTTCATCCTAAATATTCAGTCACGGTTTCCTGTCTATTTTTTAATGAAAGTAACATAAGATTACCCTTCCGTAACTCACTACAAATTTTTTGATACGAAACCTACCGGTTAAGAAAAATACGTCTTCTATCGTAACTGCTATCGTAACATGAACTATTCATAGTTCGTAACTGGTTACTTAGGTTTCATAGACGGCCGAAGCTGAACTGTGCATGTGTACAAAAAAGTAGGTATTTGTTTGAATTTTGGATATACTTTACATTTTTCGTAACTGGTTACTTAGGCCGGTTTCGTAGACGACCGAAGCTGAACTGTGCATGTGTACAAAAAAGTAGGTACTGTTTGGGTTTTGAGTAGACTTTAAATTTTGAATATTTTGATAAAAACTCTCGGCAGTTAAATTCTTCTATATTAACTTTGTCTCTACTGGCAACACTCGCAAAATTTCCATAATTTATGTATAAAATCTACATACACAAAATGAGCAAGAATTAGCATTGAGCTCAAAGATAAGTAATTTATTACATACATTTGGCATTTTAAGCTTATTTTTTATATAAAAGTGTAAAATTTAGCTTTTCTACCATAATTACGTATAAGCTATATTGTTTTAAGTTTTGTAATTTCATATGAACACTTTTTTTTAAGAAATGAGATCTTTTTCTACATAGATGTTTGCTTAATTTAATTAAAAAAATATTATTATGAAATCTTAGTACCAAACTAAAAGTAATTAAATCATAATGCAGCGCAATGTGTAAGCTAGTTTAAGCGCACTTATGCTATATTTAACAATATTTCGTACATCATATAAAATTTTGATACAACACGCACTAAATAATTCAGCAAATTTAGCGTATTGTTTAAGAAGACGGGTTTTGTGGACTGATTGTTGAAAAGATCCAACTATAGTTTCGTTCTTATTCGCTGAACTTCATCAGGGATGAAATGAGTCGATCGTGTCTTCAACGATGACACGTCTAGACACGAATGACCTTTCCAACAATCAGGTACGCGTGAAAACCCGTCTTCTTAAACAATATGAACGAGTATCAAACACGCGTTAGTTTTCTAAACAAATTTAGTTTCTTTCATTTAGAATGCAGTAATTTGAAAAAAAAAAATTTCTCCATACATTACAGGTTTTAAGCGCCAAAGACTACAAGACTAGCGCTGGCGTGGCTTTTTTTTTCTAACACAGCTATGCATTTGACCACAAGCTCGCACGACCACGGAAATCAGCGACACTGTGGCCCTAAATGGTGCATCCCTAGTTTGGAATACACTTGCCCTCAAGTAAGGCTGCCGGAATACACCGTTAGGTGCTTGGCGAAAGATTTTTCAACTTGAGGGTGGTAACTAACCAGGTGAGCGTTACCGTTTATTCCCACCTGTTCTGTGGAGTAGTTCTATTGACAGAAGTAATGGGTTCTTTTTTCTTACTATTTCTGTAATTAGTATCACGCAAAATGGCCTTGTGCGCTAACATCGCTTATAGTTGACAAAAAACTGCAGAGCTTGTGTTCGTTGACGTACGGGGCATTAATAAGCATAATGTACATTTTCGTAAAAATTCAGCTTTAGTAAAAAATAGAACCCAACTATCAGAAATAATAGAAAGGGGTTTTCGTTAATACTAATGAATCGTTAATTCAGCAGTTAACGATTACCTCGTGTGTAAAAATGCACCTATGTAAATTATTTTTGCATTTTATAAACTTAAATAACTGCAATATCGCACGATGAAATATCAAAATCGATAACATGACTACAATAAAGGGGGAAAACGTCAACATTTATCATTTATCGGAAGTTTAAGGCAAGTTGATAAACACGTGAAATCAATTAATAAGTTTCAATATCTGATAAAAATACTGTAATCTGTTAAAAATGGTTTTTATATTTATTTTGTAGACGTATAAAGTCTATATACCTACACAGACTTTTGTAGCACATGATACATAAGATTAGAACATAAACGACACTTTAAATTACCCGAGTCGGTAATTTTATCTCCATAACTATTTATTTATGTGGTCGACTGGCACCGTCGACTTCAAATCTAGATTTAAACCTAGTTTATACATATAAACTTGGTTTAAACTTTATCAGGAAACGAAAACGTTCTTAATTTGAAACTTATTTGATTCCGTCGATACGGTATATTATTTCTCTTTGTTCACCTAGGTGATATCATTTGGGCGAACAAAGTAAAAATATCCTTCAGTTTTTGTGATATCAGTCGGTCTTACATCAGCACATAAAGCCAGGTTTAAATCTAGAATATAAGAACTAAACTTTTCTTAATTCAAAACTTGGTTAATACAAGTCTAGGGTTAAACCTAGAAGAAAATATGAACATTTTTCTTACCTCTACATCTGTGAAGTCAGTGCAAGTTCTCTTTTTACAGAAGGTTCAAAAATACATTTTAAAAATATCATTCTGTCTCTTGTTAATATGCTAAGAAAGAAAGAGACTTCTCAATGTATTTCATAATCGCGCCCATTATCTAATCTGATCCCATAGTGGTTTAAAAATATACACAGCGTGTTCGGTAAGGGGTATACTAAGCCAAAAAGGGGGTCACTATACTCATCCTTAGGAACAACTTTGACTATAAGACCAACTCTGTTCAAGAAAAAAAGTCAGCTGATTCATTTTGTCGACGACCGATTTATAAACTTTTTCTATGGATCAGCTGCTTTTTTTCTCGTATTCAGAGTTAGTCCCATAACGAAAGTTGTTAGTAATGATGAGTATAGTAACCCCCTATCAGCTTAATACACCCCTAACCGATAACCCGGTATTTGGTAATTGAGTTCAATATTACGTACGTTTTTATGTCTCTATTTTTCAATACATTTTAGCTAGCATGATTCCTGCTGAGGTGTTTTATGTTGTCTACATCCTTTCATCATTTATTTTCAGTTTCACTAATTATGCTAAAAAGTCGTTAGACCTACATTTCTCTTCTTCTTTAACTTCGTCAATGTTTAAGGCAATTCGTGAAACTCAAATTCTGTGTATAATTTCTCTACCCTGTTGTAAACTTGATCGCAGTAGTACAAAGTCTGTGGTAGTACTTCCATCGCAGCCGCTAGACTTTCGTCGGACCCGAATATCTGAAATGGTACACGAATTGGCATTTGTATTTTATAGTACCTACTCAAAAAGATATATCGTCTTACGAGTACAAAAGATTTGGACATGCCTATTAAGCAGATGGTTTGGTTCATTTCTTTATACAAATCAGAGGCTATCACTCGTTTAATATCCACCACGTTTAAATGTATGAAACCACAAAAACCAATTTTGACATTCGATATCTAGTGTTTTGTTTTAGAATATTTTTAAACATTTCTTAGCAATTACTATGTTTGGATAGAAAAAGTAGGATAATAAAAGTAGTTTAAAAATATATTTTGCGGTCAGACTGATAAAATCTCAATAAATAAATATGTGTATATGTGTTTTTAAATATAGATTACTTTATTTGTTGTAAGTACACCCCCGTCCTATACATTTTTTCTCTCTCAAATGTTTCCATCCTAATGTTGCCTGGAAGAGATAGCTTTTAGCGATAAGGCCGCCACTTGTGACTCTACATGTAATTTTGTATTGTTATGTTTTGTGTGTCTACAATAAAAGCATTGATTTATCTATCTATCTAAATCATGAAACGTGCCTTGTCTCTGGATAAAAATCGTAGGCTATGCGAGAGGGCTGGCGGCCTAAAACCTCTGGCAGTAAAGCGAACGGAAATGTAAAACAGATATTATAACTCAACGAATACCAGCCCCGACAGGGTTTTTATTATTCAAGACATCTAGGCATTTCACTAGCAGCTCGCACGACCACGGAAGTCAGCAACACTGTGACCCTAGATGTAGCATGCCTAGTCTGAAATACGTTGGTGTCTTACATAATTAAAAAAAAACAAACTGAAATATATTATGAAATCAAAATACGTTTATGAAAATATAAGCTACAGAGTTATCGGCTAGAGGTGAACTTAGCCGAAAGGGGGTCACTATACTCATCCTACTGAACCACTTTAACTATGATACCAACTCTACTCGTATATTAGAGATATAAAAATCAGCTGCTTCATACATTTTGTCGACGACTGATCTTTGTATGGAAACGTTGGTTTTTTTTCTCGAATTCAGGGTTGGTCCCATAGTTACTCGTTATGATGAGTATAATCCCCTAACTAGTAAAGTAAAAGTAATATTTATTGACAAACAACGTTCGTTACAGGCAAGTCCTTATTACATTAGAATTAATAATGACTTAAAAAAATTTACTTACAAATCTCATTTATATGCGATTACTTAACATTAGTTCTTTGTTTAATAGTTCTCATGACAAATATTTACATTATGATTGCTTTGTTTAGCCCTAACCCTAATAACCCCGTATAATGCTACAGAACCTTACAATATGCCTGTATGCTGTGTGCCAAGCGAAGTGAGAATTGCCATAAAAACTACGTAGGTAGTACTATTGTTTATTCTCTGTCTCGACACGGGGAAAACTAATACCTATCGTGTAGGTAAGTGATGTTATCAGCATCACTTATCATCATTAGATCAATAGACAGTTCACGCGGCGATTGCCTGCAAACTGATTTTTTTTGTATTAGATAATATTTTTTTATAAAATGCCCAACTAGTTATTTGAGATGTTTTAGAATTACAATTGCATTGCGGCATAATAGACGTATTTTTTTACAGATTTCGTCTATTTACATTATTTTTCAAGTCCTTTTAAATAGAATAGAATACACTTTCGGTCTTATTAATAAACACGTCTTAACTTTAAACGTCTTTTCTCTTGTTTTATCCGATGGAGAACGATCATGTGTCAGTGATAGAAGTCACATCTGAATTTTACTTTTACATTCAGCGAAAGTGTGCCTGCTTATATCAATGCCTATATTCTTGCGGACCGAGTTGTATGTAAATATGTGTATATATTTGGGCAATCTGCACGCGAATACGGTATTTGCTTTTGGACATGTTAGGTCTCGAGGGCGGTTTCTATCGGACGGCTTATGGTCAGCAGATAGATAGTGGGTTCTTCTAGTGACACGCATCACAAAAAGTTTGCGTACCGATAAACTATACCGATTGCCTCTTGGTATAGTTTATCCGTTGAGTATCTGCGTCCTTTTCCCATCATTACTTTATGCACTGTCCTTTGAGCTCGTTCCAGTATTTCCATATGTGTCTTGGCTGCACCTCCCTAGGTTCCTATAATTGTATAGGTTTGTATAAGTCTTTGTGTTTTTTTTTGGCAGACGGTCTTAGACATTTCAATATGTAAATCAGCTTTCCGAGATACATTGGTTATATGCTCACTGAAATATAAATTTTGGTCTACCATTACTCTTAAGTACCTTGTAGAATCGACTCGTTCGATGAAACCGCATGTGCATAGTGGATAATCTGCGAATAGATGAGGCCTCAGTTGTGCGTCACATTCATGTTTGTGTATTTTTGACTTAAGATGAGATGTGCCAGTGGCTTCCATGATGTAAAGGAATGAATGAAGTTTTTTTTAGATTAAGTGTTAGCAAGTTCGTATCCAGCTAGCGAGATAACGCCATCATTCCATTTTCGGCTGTCTTTAATGCTGATGTCCAGTTCCTTTCGTGGAAGACAGCAACAGTGTCATCAGCATAGCAAATAATATCGCAGTTCACCAAATTTTGGTTTAAAATGTAATCCATGTACACAGTGAACAGAGAAGGAGCCAGGATACTTCCTTGAGGAACTCCGAAGGCAATATCTATCTCCTCACTTATGTAGTCACCTATCTTGATTTGCTGCTGCGAGGTAAAGAGTGTTACCTCGTATACCAAAGCCTTCCAGTTTCTTCAATAAGATACATTTGGAGACTGAATCGAAGGCTATGGCGAGATCGAGAAAAACACCAATGCATCTATGTCTTCTGTTTCTGTGAGCAGTTGAATTACATCCTCTGTTGACTTGCCTCTTAGTAAAACAAATTGCCGCTCTCTAAATAGTTGATACTTCAAGAAAATCTACAAGTCGTTTATTTACCAAATTTCCAAAATTTTAGAAACAATACTCAGGAGGGAAATGGGCCTGTAATTGTCAGGAACAAGCTTTGATCCACTTTTGTGTATCGGGATAACAATCGCAGTTTTCCAGCAGTCTGGGAAAACACCAGATGTCATGCTGAGGTTGCATATGTGTGTTAGTGGCTCAAGAAGAGCAGTTTTTGCGTACTTCAGAGAGCAGTAATACCATCATTTCCTGGAGCACTGTGGTTTTTCAGATTTTGAATGATACCTAAAATTTCTCTGTAATCTGTAGCAGCCAAAAACAATGAGTTTTGTGTTTCAGTTGTCCGAGAAAGACCTTGGCTCAAAGCCTCTTGTGAGGTTCCCAGCTTGAGCAAAATATTCGAAGCAAGATTTGACCCTGCTGTAGCAAAATGGTGGTTGCAGTTATGCAGCGACTCTTGGGGATTTCCTAGCGCACTCAAAAGCTCATTTACGTAAGACTTTTTTGGTAATTGGCATATCGCAAATGTCTCTCTTATAGCTTTCCACAGTTCTTTAGGATTCCCTTGGTGCTTTGCAAGATGCTCTTTATAGTACTCAGATTTGAGTTTGCGGAGTAAGTTGTTACAGTAATTTCTGTAGCGGATGTACACTGTCTTAAGCACTTCATTTTGTGAATCCTTCCTGAGCTTTAGTTGAAGACTATCTCGGTGCCTCATACAGCGGATCAGTCCAGGAGTAACCCAGGGCTTCAAGTTAAATTTGCTACGGCTTTGTTTATGCTTTTGTGTACATTCCGATAAGACCTTGTTAAATTCGACTACGTGGTTATTTACATTGTCGGTGTTCAGGACCCCTTGCCAGTCAACAATGCTCAACTCTTTCGAGACTTCCAAAAAATTGGTTCTCATAATTTATCTGCACCTGTCGTTTTTTTAATATTTAGGTTGAGACCAATGACTATCAAGTCATGGTCTGTAACCGAACACTTGCACATTAAACCAAGAGCTTTAACCTTGCTTCTGACGAATGCGTGGTCTAAGCATCATTTCCGCGAGTGGGCTCAGTGACAGTTGAAAAGGAAACCCAAGCTCGCCATCGTACTCTGGCAAGTCTCATTGTCAATGCTCGGTGGCTCCTCCAACAAATTTATATTGATATCACCTGTTACTATAACTGTCGAAATATCTTTAAATTGGCCAAGACTATATATATCGAGCAAATATGACCACATCTCTGAATACCGTAAGAAGCTCAAATGGTTACCTATTCGCTTTCGCCGTAATTCTCATATTCTGTCTTTTCTATACAAAATATTTTTCATCCCAACCACTCCCTCCTACTTGAAAGACAAAATCGTTTTTGTGACTGCTTCCCACTCAACTTCCCTGCGATCCTCACGTGATCTTCATCTTATGTTGCCAACTCCCACATCTACCAACTCTTTCTTTCAGACATCATTTACTGTGCAAGCTGTCATGTTATGGAACAAGCTGCCTTTGTCGGTCAGACAGGCTAAATCTATTTTTATATTTAAGAATTTGTTGAACAACTACTATCTGTCAATAAGTTATTAGTCGAAACTTCTATGTTTTTTAACATCTCTCATTGGTACATATATATATTTTTTTTTTGTTTTTATTTGTCTATATAGATAGTTATAGTAAAAGTGTATTTTTTTTTGTTAGTATTTATTGGGACACCACCGACGTGTTTTTCTCATCAAGTCCGATCCATCCAAAGGTTGCCTGGAAGAAATCGCTTTAGGCGATAAGGCTGCCCAATGTACTACCAATGTTTTATGATACCTGTTTGAAATGTATATGTATATTTTTGGTGTACAATAAAGTTATATTTGAATTTGAATCGAGAGACTAGTTAAAACATGTCAAATCTTTAACTGATGGGGGCCTATAAATACCAACAATTGTCACATATTTTGATACCTTTGGACGGAAGCTGACCAGCAGTGTTTCATATATATCTTATATATATTATTACTCCTCCACTTTTATTTATATATTTTTTTGTGCAAAATACATCAAAACCAGGAAGTTGAGGCAACGTTGAATCATTCCGAAGCCAACACTCAGACAGGACTAGAACATCAAAATCAAAATTTTGACGCTTCAAAGTCGGAAGTAGCTTTAAGATTTTTTTAGAAACGCTTCTAATATTAAAAGAAAGAATCCTAATCTTATAAGGTAAAATAAGGTCCCTATACAATTCCGGCATATCTATGGTACGACATTCTATCTGAAGAGTTTCTTCTAGATCGTCAAATACTTGCAAATTATCCATTGTCCAAGACAATGAAGAATGAAATGGAGAAGTAGTATGAGTGAAGAGATATATGTCGAAGCGTACCTATAACTAAATATGCAGCGATAGACCTTATCCAACCCCTGTGACTTCCAGGATTAATTTCGTCTATGACATTACCTCCGTATAGGGCTAGTAGGCTTTAAATGACTTTGTAATGTGTATGTATTGTGGTTGTGAAGAGTGTATGTGACTGTGTAATTGTATGCTGAATGTACCTGTTGATCCAGCATTGGCGACATAGAAATATATAATTTTATATAACAATTGAGAAAATATCATACTAATTATTGAAACACCTAACGCTAAGCACAGTTTGATATTATATAGCACACTTCTATTATGCAGATTTTGCATAGCACAATTCATTTCATCATAGCTGCTAATTTGTATTGCTGGTTTTCCTTCTTCTCGACGCAGGTGCACTCAGTCATTTTTAATCCAACAAAAGCGAAATCCGAAATTTTTAGCGCGTTGCCTTGCATCTCGAAATAACAAACGATTTGCCTTCGTGAGGTGTTCGTTAATATAAACATTACGTGAAGGACCTGTCAGGTTCAAATCCAACAAAATGAGTACAGTGTTGTGACGGCGTGCTTTGGCAGCTTTGAATATTTCATCCCTTTTCACCTTTCTAATCAGCCTAACAATAATCGGCCTCGGAGAGATAGGGCCCCTCCCGTTTGTGTGATAAGACCGTTTATTCGCAACAGAAAACAATAATATTACACATATCTGACATTAATTATTAAGTATCAATAGTGTAAAACATAGTAGATATAATAAGAAGATATGGAAGATCCTGTCTTTTGCAACACAGTTTTTAACTAAAGCAAAAGGCAGAGCCCACATAATATATGTACGTAAATAATGTTATGCAATAAATGTTTGTTTATGTATATTTAACTGATTTGTGATCAAAATCGCGAGTCACTTGACCATCCTAGTCTGCATCGTCGCTTTACATCAGGCTACTTGCCGTCGAGCGCAAGCCTAATAGAATAAAACTAGTAAAATTGATTATTTTTTTATCCATCTTGCATTTGAAATTATCATAATATATTCTACTAGTCAAGCCCTTTCATTTAATACCCATATCGAGGGAATTGTGAAAAAAAATGTACTATGCCATGTTGGACCAAGTTTCATCAAATATAGCTACTAAGAACATTCCCAACTAATACTTTAATTTTCATACAAAAAATCAATATCGGTCCATCCGTTTGGAAGCTACGATGGCGCAGACAGACACGTGAAACTTATAACACCGCGTTATTAAATAAGTTTAAATATGAAAGAATTGTATTGTATTGGTTGTATTTTTTTAGGCTACGAAATTCTGGTTCAGGTCAACAGTTCGCCGAACTTTAGCTTATTATAATCGCATATACACGGAGTGGTCATAAAAACTGTCCCGTCGTGTATCTGTTGCGTGTGATAGGCTTTGATTAATAACAGCCTTGAGTGCAATGCTGACGTCACGACGAGCCCATTTACATTATTATCGAGCTCTGATTATGTAGTGAACGAACAACCTAGCGCAACTGTTACACATATATATAGTATATGTAAATGATCTATTTATACCCGATTGCGAAAGAAGGAGGAAGTGTTATGTTTTTCGAGTGTATGTATGTATATTTCTGTGGCACTACCTAAAACCTAAACGGCTTGTTGTATTTTTATGTGAGTGATGTCAATGGTGTATTGACATCTTAGTCGTGACACTATTATCACTGGGTACATCACAATTAAAATAAAAAAAAAAATTTTTTTTAGGATTTTGGCGCTATAATGTGATCTCAATAAAAAAATAAGTTTATAAAATACATCGGGTGTGGTATTTTAAAACAAAGACTTTTTAACGGTGATTACAAATATAATGTGTAACTAGTATGTATTATAGGAGTTAGGAATAGGAATAGAATGCTAAGTTTACGATACACAGGTTGATTCAGCAGTCACTTCACATTCACATGGTAACCTAACCTAAAAAGAAGAAAGTTTTCAATTCATCTGTATCACTTTCTACTGTCTTCTTCAATGAGGAGATACTCAATTTCTCTGTATTTTTTTTTTTTATTAACTCATTACCTTTGGATTCAAGTCCAAATCAAGTCAAGCCAGATTGAGCCTTTATCTGTATTTTTCATGTGTGTTACCTGTTTTCTCGGAGTAATGACATCCGATCTAAAAATATATATCTGTTTTTGTTTGAATTTTATCATTTCGTCAAAATCGCTCAAGAGATTTGATTTTTAAATGGATATAACAGAAAAAGTTGAACATGCGCCGGCCGTAATGGAAGTAGGTAGTCGCTTTTATAAATTAATTATAACTATATGTTTTTGATATCTAAAATAAACCAGGATTGATTTGAAAAATGCCTTTTTGTAAAAAAAAACGAGGTCAGGTGGTTTGGAATAACTGTTTTTTTTTCCTATTTTAAATCTTTATGTCCTCAAAGTTTTTACTGCAAAGGACACAAATCAGGAAACCCTGTAAGTAATATTTTTGATAATTGCGATGTTCAGCTTATCGAAGGTTGAGTAAAATGTAGTTACTGAGTGGCTATTTGAAAGAACATTGAAATCCTTTCATATCAAGACATTTAGTGAAATGTTAGCAGGAAACGCTATTTAGCGATTTTTATCTTTAAAAAGTGGATATCATTTACTTATCATGTGGATAATGGATTATTACACTACTATTTTATTATACCCGATCATTAGCAGGTTTTCTTTTATATTGTGTCGGATTAATTTGTTTAAAAAAGAATACTTTTCCTGTTGGCCTGTTTAGCTAGGGTTTTGTTAGTTAGAGTAATGCGCATTAACTTGGTGTGGATCACAACATCATAAGAAAATAATTGACAACATTTCAAATTTTTTGACCCCCTTAATTTTATTATCTGAATAGATAAATGAAAAATGTAATAAAAATAGGGTGTTTTTAAATTTGAAATGTTATCAATTAAGGCCACAGTCCTGCTGACTTCTGTGGTCGTGCAAGCTGGAGGTCAAGTGCCAAGTTGTCTTGATAAAAAAGTTAAAATAGGTTAATTACCTTTTTCAACAAGTCCGGTCGATTCGGCAGCGCATGCATGGCTAATGTGGCTGCTTTTCTAATGTACCACGGGTGGAACTCTGCTAATGTCTCGTTATATGAGTTCTGACATGTTGTACATGTGTTCATTAGGTCGTCCGAGTCGCTCAGACGTTTTAGGAATAACCTGATGAAATCTGAAAACAGTATTATAAAAATTTGTTAAAATCCCTTAAAACTGTTTATGTTTCATAAGCATTTCTTTTATAAATTTTTTAAATCTTAGATATCTATATATAATAATATTTTAACCTCTACATTAATACAAATACAAGGGAGTAATATACAGTTCATTCATTTTTAAATAATAATAATAATAATAATAAACAAATCAAAAAATCAATATTGATTCATTTCAGGCTTATAAAGCCATATTTCAATTACAATAAATCAATCTAAGATTATTACATACAGAACTTTCATAAAAATAACTATGTTATAAGGAAAATTCTATGGTTATAAACTGTATTTTTTCATACATAAATTTCTTTTCACAAATCTCATCTAATTGGTAATGAGAGATACTTTTCAATTTTCAAAATCTTTTTCTATAAGCGAGTTGTTCCTCAACTATATTTTTTATTTAGATGCTAACTAAGGCACAATACACAACAGCAGTAAACTGTTTTCTTCAGTAAAATAATAAAATGAATACAAAATAAGAAGCTCTTTCATATGCAAGTAGGGTAGCACAACCATCACAAGGTATTATGCTAAAATTCACTATGGTTTGTTTGTCATGTCATGAATGAGATGCAAATCAGAAAATCATGTCTATGATTCTTGTTTATAGAAATGTTAAACCACCCTAACATACCTATTATTACTTATTAAGCCAGGGGCAATGACACAATACAAATGATTGTATACTAATTCTATCATTTAATGGTATGCTTAACCGATTCCTGACCTGTAACACACCTAGCCTGTCATAAAGAAACCTCAGGAAAGCGGATGATGCGACTCACGCGTCAATAAATTTTATATAGGGCAGTGGCAAGGAATTTGTTAAGGACCATACTTGGGAGTCCTTGTGAAATTTATGGCTGCCAGAATATTGTCAGTAACCAAGTTAGTAGTTGGTCAAGGCATCTGGGCGAGTTACCCAGACAATCTTGCCTGTCGTAATTTTTTAAATAATTCTATTATAAGTATGACAATGTTAAGCTAGTCTTTTCCACCTTTCAAAGTTACATTTGGCAGAGCGAGAATTTGGCACATACAGTTCTGTTGACACTTAAACATTCTTTCTGTTGTCGTTATGGTTTTTATAGGCAGAGTTGCTAGTCTAGTGTTATTTATTAGCCGCTTAAGCTCTCCGATATTTAACGTTATATGATATGGGACAAGAGACAGAAAAGCTGAACTTACAATTAAAATTTTTATGTTGTAAGACAAAGCATTCACATTATGTTTTAAACAAAGTCAGTTTTGCAGAATTAAGATTACTTTACTATAGGAATATTCTCAATTTTATAATAATTTATGAGAATGTTTTTAGTTCAGGGCCCTAGATTTTCACAATTATGTTTCTTATCTTAAAGCTGTTTGGTAAGGTCAAGTTTTACCTTACCAAACAGCTTTAAGATTCAATGACCATCAAATATGTATAATATGACAACTGAATGCAGTCCTGCAAAAATAGCTACAATAACAAAAGAAAAGCAACAATATACATACCCAGTCCTCGATGTAAACGCAGCATGGTCCTGGATCCCGACACAAAACCATTTGCATCAATCAAACTTGTTTCTTTTTCATACTTCATCATTTTTTTAAAAGTATCATAGTAAACAGCATTTTCGCCTTCTCTATGTTTCTCCATAACTTTGATTTTGCTCTTCACATCGCTGCTCACGAACGAAAACACCGACCCGATGAGATTTAGAAATCTAAAACACGGGGAATTTAGTGCATTGTAGGTACTTACCATATGGTTAGAATTGATTAAAATACAAACGCTCACTTCACGAGTTCATTGTATCCATCTATGTAAGCTTCTACAACAACGTCGTCTTCCTCTTTGAGACTCCGTTGGAAGCTTTGTTGAACATGGTGTAAGTCTAAACTATTTTCATTAGGCATTTCTGCTAATTTTCATTCATCAAAGTAATGAAAGATTTACAAAATTATCACTTGGCCGCGATAGAGCACAAGTGTGTAGCAATCTCTTCGACAAATCAAGAACGAAACTGACGGACGGACGGCTGGTTGGGCTGAGCTGAGCTGTCACCTGTCAGCCAGCCAGGTGACAGGAGGCAAGGATATTATAATGTTGTTGCGATCAAAGATAAAGAATTGCGATAGTAATGATCTATAGATAGATAGTATCGTAATATTATTGATAATGTTGCCTTTAAAATCAGTCATACTATCGATAGTGCTCTATTTAAACTACCGATAATATTGAATATCAATGGTATTAGAATCATTCTAAACTATCGCATAATGTTCAGGATCGATAACATTCTGAATTTTATAATCTTCCGTAGACAGAGAAAGAAATGGACGACAGGTACATGCCATCTCAGTCTCAATATAACAAGGAGGAAGATATACCATGTCTTTCGAAATGAAAGGGTTAGAGTGACCGAGTTTTTGTTCCGTAGTGTATGGCTGGTTTTTACATTGTTTAGCACATCAAGTGTTAAAAACTTTGAGGTTAACTCATTTATTTAATGCAACATCAATATTGCAGTGTCTTGAAATATCTTAGGACACCACAATATCTAGAACTATACGTTGAGAGCTATTATGATACGATATCTGTAGGCCTACTAGTAGCCCGCCTGACGTATTACAAATGCACCTCGTACCTTGGTCTGCTCAGGCTCCTTCGTTGATCCTCGCAAAGGAATTTCACCGAGCGCGTCCGAGGATGATTGTATTGTTCTCGAAATAGGTATATTTTAGTAATAGCACAAATAAATATTGCAACAACGGCTAATTACGTCGCACGCGCGGGTTGAGGGCACACCGCCGCTTCTCGTGTCACAACGAACACTGGAGGCTCACGCACTCCAAAATCTAACTAATACGCGATGCATTGGAGCGTTCTACTGCTACGCCAGTATGCACCGAGCAGTGGACATCGCATCAATTATTTGACGGTGACGATACACCTATCTATAAAATATTAGTGATAAAAAGTGTAAAGATCTGATGAAACTTTTTGTAGAGAATCGTGCGATATGGTTTTAGTGGCTGTAACAGTAAAAGCGAAGACAGCAACTCAACCTCACACGTCACGGGAAAATAGGCGTCATCTATTTATTTCTCTGTCTACGCCTGCAATATTGTTTATCAAACTATTCCCTGTATCGTATCCACTTTATCTGAGAATCCCTGTATCGTAACAACAGACAGTTATTTATATTATATTGGGAAATTCTGCCAAAAAGTTAGATTAAATCAGCGAAATGCCTCTTATGAGTACTCCCGAATTCATATTGCTTATGAAAATAAAAATAAAAATCTACATTTTAATATTCTGACTTTTTTCTAGTAACTATGGTACTATACAAATCACATATTTTTCAGTGTGATTAATATTGATCTAATAAAAAAATCATCAAAGAAAGGAAATAATAAGTAAGTGTGAGACAAAGACGAAGGATGTATCCTTCAAACGCTTAAAACAGGAATCTCAAAAATGATTTCTATTCGTAAGAACCACAGTAGCTTACTGATTCTATTGTAAAAACTATTCTATTCTATTCTTAGGTTATGGCCTCTGCGATGTAGTCGCAATTTGCCAATGTCGCGTGGCTTAGAAGACAAACGTTGATAAGATTGGCCAGTGGAAAATTGTAAAAACGCTTCACTGTTCTTTCCTGTCACTGTCACAAGATTGACGTAATAAATATTTCTGAGCCTGTCACGTAAAAAAAATATTGTTCGTATTTTGTTTCTTGCTGATTGTTGCTTTTATTGTGCGAAAAGATAGAAAAATAGATATTGGAGACAATAAACCGCCATAACCAGTACCTACCTGGTGGTCCTCAAACGTTAAGTAATAGTATCATAAAACACCACTATTTGATGTTATAAAAAAAAACTGTGCGGTAAGTATAGAATCTTGTTGACGAACTTCTAAGAACTATGTAAATACTGCTTTCTTTTCACCTGGACCTAGTTTTCAAGTCTTAATTTTAATGCTTATATCTTTCTATACGATAATCCCAGGCTAATATGTATTTCCCTAGGATTTTGTTGTACCCACATCACGTATTTTGTACCATAGGTAGTAATTACCATGACACTGAAAATGAGGTACTTTCCCCTAGATGACGAAATTAATGAGTGACGAAACGTTGAAAATAAGTAGGTAATATAAGTAAATTTTGCAGATCACAATTAGAACAGAAATTATAAATATTATCCCTAAATTCCTAGTCTTATTCCAATTTAGGATTATTTGAGTATTTTTAAAATAATCCATACAGAAAAAAAGTTGTTCAGAACCATGAACTAAAAGGTTAAGAAGGAAGGAATCTTGAGTTGCCTTTTAGTAAAATGTGGATTGAATTTAACCACATATCAATTGCTCCTCACTATGATATGATTATTCCACCACTAATAGTAATTTCAAGAAGGGTAGACATGCAAAACTCAGCCCTAGCGCATACAGTGTATCAATTAGAAAAATCGCATGTTATGGTAGCTTGGTGAGAATAATAAATAAACACCAAAACTTGATAGTTGTGATTATAGTTGTGAAATAATGAAAAAGTAGGTTATATCATCATGTCATCAAATACTGTTAATATACTGTTATCAAGGTAATTTGCTGATTACAGTAGATCAGCATGGCAAAAGGCACAACAGACACCAACAAATGTTAGCACAGGACATATTACCCTCATTACGAGAGTTATTAGGAACATCAAGATGCTATCTTTTATATTAAACTTTGTATTGAGCAATGAAAATTTATTACTTTTTTTATAATTAAAATACATATTTCATATCACATTATTGCGTAAATATTGGTTTTACTTGAGGTTATGCCCGCATTATATTTGTTTTTCTCGGAATACAGTTGCCTATGGCACTCTCCGGACTTTGTCTATCACTCTGCAAAAAAAATCAAGTTGATCCGTCACTTAGTTGCTAAGAAAAAGAGGGACAAACAACAACTTTCACATTTATAATATCTGTGGAAATATTAAGCTTTCATTGTCAGTGTGTCTAAATTTAAGAATATTTGTTAACTTTTCACTGAGAATGTCTTGCGCAAAATATGGTGATGATAAAATATAATTCAATATTAAAACATTTACACTCATTAATGTAATATTCACTGTCATCCATGACATTGCACGATACATAAAATGAAATATAAAGAAGTTTTAACTTTGATCACTTAAGGGTTTGAATTTCATAAATTCTTTCTTAATATTTTCTTTTTTTTCCCATGTTCAATATGAGGTCAGGCAGGTGGTCGAGTCGGGTGTTTGGGCTGGGTGTCCTTGTGCATGTATTTGTGAATGTTACATGGTATCCCCGACACAGGAAAAATCCTAGTGGAGAGCTATGAGGGTAGTCATTTATTTATTTTAGTTTAGTACACCCCTACACCCTCGATATTTCATGACTCTATTTCAGTGGTTTAGGCTCATGTAGATTCCTGGCTAATATCAGTCAGTCAGGACTTTCGCTTTAATATATAGATCGATTATATTAATCATAACCGAGACCAATTAAAATTTATGACATAATTAAATGATGCAATTCTCCTGGTTAATATTATATTATAGCCTTTTACTTAGTTGTCTTACTAGACATGTGTTATCAATACAGATAGTGAAATTACTTTTACTGTAACAAACTTTACCCGTTATGAATTGTCAGTATGCTAACTCACATTCAATACAAAGAAAAGTATTCATGAATTTATATTTCTTATTAAATAAATATAAATTCATGAATACTACATACAATAGTGATTAAGCTATTTGCTTTTCATTAAAACTAATAAAGTGAGTAAAGCTTGTGTTTATAAGCTCAAAAAGAGAATGTTTGTAATCAAACCACAAAATTAATAAATATCTTGCAAGTTACATCCCACACCAGATAAGAAAATGCCAAAGAAAAAACAACCTGTCTTGACCATACCTATATTCCTGTTATAGATTGATGCCGTAAAATGGCAGAACAGCTGGACAATTACGATGAAGAGTCGTTCATAATACTCGGTGCCTCTCCCGGTACAAGTCTTGACATCAAATGCAACGGAGACATGGGTGATGTGAGGCAAAATAATGTCAAATGCAATGGGATTGAAACCGTGATTTTGGATAAAAGTCAGATTGAAGATGCGATGAAGGAATTGAGTTTAGAAGGCAGCATGGCTCTGAAAGCCAGTTTTAAACTTGGGGATTCGGTAAGTTTCTTAGTTGTAGTTTTTTTCTGACATATGCAAGTCTTCAGGAGTTTTACTTTTAATTTCAAAGTATTTAAATTTGGAGTAGCTATTAAGAAGAAATATCAAAATTTATAATGTGTTACTGGAAAAAATAACTATAGTTTTAACTTCTTCTTGTGTGAGGCATCAATCTCACGTGTGTCGCGATGCTCACGGTCATATTGACTTCCATACAAAAGTATTTAGTTTTACATGAACGATGGCAAAATAAGATTTTTCATATAGATATTTCCATCCTAGGTTCCACACACAATGCTATCCTATTAGCTAATATTACAAACGCGAAAGTTTATTGCATATAAACTGTTTGTTACTCTTTCATGCTGAAGCGGCTGGAACAATTTCAATGAAATATGGTACGGAGATAGCTTAGATTAACACATAAGCTACTCTTTCTCCCAACACCGAGTAACACCGCGCGTTAAGGCGGGTAACACAACAAGGCGCAGGTAACTTCATAGCTTACCAATTAGGTTTTACTTCATAGATTACCAATTAGGAAGTTTTAAATCAAAATTCTAGAAAATTCGTTTTAAATGAGATCAGTCTGTACAAATTTAAGATAGTTGTAATATATGCAAATAAACTCAGCTAAATGTTATGAAACTCTAAATTATGCGTTTCTCAACCAGCGCTTGTAATTTTATTATATTCTTTATAAGATTTTATTGTGTCCTGAAAATGTTGTTTTACTATTCCATTAGTCTGAGAATCCAATTCATATAAATAAACAATATACGAGTAAAGGCTCCTACTGTAAGGCCACGGCGGTTGTATATTAAACCGAAGAGGAACCCAACGTTTTAGCGGAATTTGGTTTTTTTATTACTAAGAAGTAGGTAGTAAACAAGATAACAATATTATGAACAAAGTATGACTAATCAAACTTTATTATCAGCTTCAGCATTCTGATAATGAGTTATGTTTATGTTTGGTCTTGTTATTAAGTAAAGTAGCGTATGGTAGGTTCGGTGTTTCTGGCCGTTCAACAAAGTTAAGCAACTTTCAGCCAGGTCAGGCGATGGATGGGTAACCGTAGCGCACTTTAACCTAGCTGCTTTTTAACTAATAAAAGTGAAAAATATTACTGAAATCGGCCGGTAAATATCGCAATATCAAACGTGCCATCTTTTTAGAAGGAATAAATCCAAAGCTTCTGTTTATAAATAAATCGCAAAGTTGCAAAGTAAAACTTGTAGGAAAGTATTAACATCTAAACAAACATACCTACTGACTTAAGGCAAAAATGTTTCGCTTTCTTGGTCAGTTATGTAAAACTTAGCTGCCATTCGCGGCTTTGCACGCGACATTACATTGAATATAAAGAAGTATCAAACTTTGGACTCCCACTTGAATTTGAAAATTCCTTTCTTTCATAGTACTAATCTATACCTTAAAATAAATTTCATGTCTAGGTTTAGCAGTTTAGGGTTTATTTTGATTTCTAGCAAATATCAGACAGCCAATTCTTACTATTTTATATATGACGGAGTAGAGGCTCTCTGGTTGGTGTTGGAAACGTGACGTTAGCATTACTGACGTCACAACCAGTATCGTGATGGAGGTTGGTCATGCTTGGTACATAAAAACACGAACTGATACTTGTAGCAGTCTTTATTATTTCTCACAATAATTGTACAGAGCTCCGACCGCTCCGGCGGCTCTGACTAGACTTAGTAATGCGCCGGCAAACGGTCGCATTTATAGTAAAAACAAGTTATGCCTACCCTCTTTCGAGTTTTACGATTAACTAGGTATAACAAATAAATGCCTAACGGTTTAAATGTTAAGTTTAACAGTTAAGAAATGTAATTCTTCGTTCTCGCGCTGACGACATATATATCAATTCTTATTTTTTTTCTAGTATGATAAATAGCTGTCTCCGCGATTATCTTTTTAGCGATAAGGCCGCCACTTGTAGTTCTGTACTTTGTAAGAATTTTTCTCTTGCATTTAATTTATTTATCTATCTATCTGTTAATCCATGATATAATTTATCTTCGTATTAAATAGCAACATAATCAATATAAGAAACTCATTGCACAGAGCAATTCATTTAGTCAATGCATGAGTCATTTGGTTAAGTAAAAAGTTACATATACGACTTTACCGAGATATTTAGTAACAATTTTAACGTAACTTATGTGACCTACATGTTACGTCACTTTAATGATATTAATTATTATGAACCCAGCAGTCGTATCCGGTTTTTGTAAACTGAGATAAAAAACTTTACTATTTTTATGTAGGCACATTGCTGTAATGCATTTATTCTGTAAACCTAATTAAACGAGTGGTTAGAAGCGAGTTTGAAAAAACCCGACTGCTGAATCGTTTAACCTGTATCAACCTTTTTTATTTTAATTTTGATGTACCCAGTGTCACTCTCACGACTAAGACGAATCTATTGACACCACTCACATAAATATACGACAAGCCGTTAAGGCTCTAGGGCGTTCCAAAGAAATATACATACATACATATTACACATAACCTTCCTTCTTTCGCAGTCGGGTAAGTTATGTTTCCATGCTTTAGTGTCATTATCAGTACTTTGTAGGTCGTAGGTATATTTATAATAAGCTCACTGCGCCCTAGGGACTTCCCGAGCGATACGTACTCAATTATCTCGAACAATAACTACACTGGCGCGTCTGTCGCGAGTATCAATAGGGTGTATAGTGTCAAGTTAGTGACTGGAGAACTCGATATCGTCGTCTTTTACGAGTATTTCCTGAAAGCTAAAAAATTTAAGTCTAGTCGCATTGACCGCGTTGACGCGTTTGAACTAGTTGCAAATCGCTTTTGCTCTGATATGTTTAACTTTAAATTGAGCTGTTTGAAAATCGCTGCAGCGTGTTCCGCTCTTATGTACTCGTGTGACCTAATAAAGTAGGTGTAATATTCTACGACGCGAGAGTTGGCGTTCATTCATTCTCTCAGTGCAGTGGGTTAGTGCATCGAAAGAAGAACTAGTAAATAGGATATATGCGTATTGTACTATAAGTTAGAAGTTCAATGTTGTAAGCAAAAATGATTTTTAATAATATTCTTCTAAGCTGCATTTGTTTTAATTTTTTTACTATACTATCGAAATAACATAAATATTAACATACATATTCTTACATGTACGACTTTACATGACGACGAATTCAGAACCACTTTCTTTCTTAAAACGGCCGAAGACAAAAATCTGATCCAAGATCTGGTTCTCTTTAATTTCTTTGTTCATTTAACGTCTTTCTTTCCCTTGACCGTCTTGATTATATGCGTTTTATCGTCACATTTTAGCCAACTTACAAAAAGGAGGAGGCCTGTTTTTTGTACATGTTCGTCATTATTTTCGCCAATTGACAACATTTGATTTATTCAAAGTGATAGTGAATACATATTTGAGAATCATCAAATCGACATATTTCATGCTTGCTATCTCTGTTAGCTACCACAACCGAGAGTCGTATACAGGACATAGTTGGGCGTCTCATCAAAATCAAGCTTGAGTAGCTTGATTTGTAGAATATTAGCTTGATAGTAATCAAGTGCCAAACATGTCCTAGGGATCCTGGACTATATGCTGAACTTTTCTGAATATTTTTTTCAAAATATCTCGAAAAAAATAATTATTACATTATGAATGAAATTAAAAAATAGGAGTAGGTTATTTTTTATTTGTCTTTCCATTACCGTGAAAAAGGGAGGGTAAAAATAAAATTTAAATGTCGTCAATTGTGAACAGATTTAAATTGATAAATATATTTAACCATATCTGTTGTTCCAGCCATCACCGGCCAGCATGATGGTGGCCAGCACAATCATAACTGATGACAAGTCCACGGAAGAACTACAGAAGCACTTTGGAGAGATCCTCGACGAGAATGTAGTGTTGAAAGAAACCCTTAAACAAAACAACGACTCGATGAAGGAGCAGTTCATGCTGATAGCGTCATGCCAGGAAGACATGATGAAGACTCATGCTATGCACAAGGAGAAGTTTGAAGAGACAAGAGAGCTAGTGGAACGCGTAAGATATAAGATTTGGTTTTCAGCATCTTCGCCCTCATAATAAAAGATTCGTCCGCATTATAAAAGATTAGTCCGCATAATAAAAGATTCGTCCGCATTATAAAAGATTAGTCCGCATTATAAAAGATTAGTCCGCATTATAAAAGATTAGTCAGCAATATAAAAAATTTGTCCGCGTTATAAAAGATTCGTCCGCAATATAAAAGATTCGCCGGATTATAAAAGATTCGTCCGCATAATAAAAGATTCGTCCGCAATATAAAAGATTCGTCCGCAATATAAAAGTTTCGTCCGCATTATAACAGATTCGTCCGCAATATAAAAGATTCGTCCGCATTATAAAAGATTCGTCCGCAATATAAAAGATTCGTCTGCATTATAAAAGATTCGTCCGCAATATAAAAGATTTGTCCGCAATATAAGATTTGTCCGCATTATAAAAGATTTGTCCGCGTTCGTATCAACCCATATTGTTTTATTGCTAGGAATGGTTCTAACATGTGAAGGTGGCGTAGATCACAATGGCCAAATTGCGGATTGGACACCTATGTTCAATAGCAATCCCTTTATCTTTAGCAGTGAAAAATTACTCAAATTATTTTTTTGTATAAAAGCTCCATTATGATATTAGTGTGAGCCTATTTATAATACATAAATTGTTTTATAACTTTTACCTCATTTTGATTAACAATACGGTGGTACGTCTTGCATCGTTGTGGACACGAACGACTCATTTCATCCCTGATGAAGTTCACCGAATGTGAACGAAACTATAGTTAAACCTTTCCAACAAGCAAGTACGCGTGAAAACCCTGTATTAATAGTCGAAATGAATCAAACCCGCATTAGTTTTCTAAATAAATATTTTACCTCGTTTATTTGCGATCAGTTACTTTATTTTGAGCAGATGTGTTGACAGTGGGACGTTTTTTACTATGTTAATTCATCACTCTAGCCTCAATTTTTTTTTTGTTGCAGCTACGTCAAGAAAACAAAAAATTAAAGCTAGACATAGCATCACTTTTAGATTCGGCGAACGTCCCCTCGACAGTGAACGGAGAGACCGGCGAGGCTAAACTAGACCCCGGGATGGCCAAAT
Organism: Ligdia adustata; assembly: GCA_947049295.1. Taxonomy (NCBI): domain Eukaryota; kingdom Metazoa; phylum Arthropoda; class Insecta; order Lepidoptera; family Geometridae; genus Ligdia; species Ligdia adustata. The sequence continues at coordinate 2,012,832 of OX346229.1, read as the reverse complement.
CTGACCCCGGGACGGTCAATTCAGACCCTGAAACGGTCAAATCTGGCCCCTCCAGTGCATTAGAGTTCGTCACTTCACCTGATGACGAAACTATCTATAGGCTGACAGCACAGCTAGAGCTTGTTGAGAAACAGAGGCGGCAGGTTAGTTGAAAATCCTATCTCTGAACTGAAACCTTCATTTTCACCGTCCTATGTTATATTTTTTTTAAACCTGCCGTCATTCAGTAAGTATATTTGCCAGCGTAAAATTCAGCTAAGATGTTTTAAATGGTCCCGACGCACGGCGTTTTTAGCGATGTCATCGGCCCGACTGTCGAATGTAGAATAAAATTTTGTTAAATTGTACACACCTTTCTGTTACACATTGTATATTCAATCGGTAGACAAATAAATGTTTGATTTATGTGTGTTTTTAGGTAATAACAGACAATGAGAAACTGACGTGGCAAAAGGAGTCCCTCGAGCACATTGTCGACGCGACTTCCAAGGAGAGGGACGATCTCAAGGAGAAACTTAAAAATACTGAGGTGAGAGAAACTTCGCCTTCTTGGTGTGATTGTCGGGAGTGTTGCTAGTTATATTTGATGAAAATCAGTCTAAGATTACTTCAAAATGGCGGAGTTTAAACTTTTCACAACTCCCTCAATGTGGGTATCATATGAAAGGAACTAGTAGATAACTAGTAAAATACTATGCACTGTGATAATTTCAAATCCAAGATGGCTGTCAGAACAAATAACGGGGGCTTATTCAAAATTTTCACAATTTTACTAAAAACGTGAATAAAAATTTATTTAATTAATTATATACATTACAAAATAATAATTAAGAATATGTACTACTCGTAAATTAAAAATAAAAACAAAAAAAAATTAAATTAGAAATTAATAAAATTTCATTGCGACGAATATTTCATACGTTCATATTTCTGTCTGCAAGTCGGTAAAAGAAACTTTTTACAGCAGTTATTATTTGCTAGTCTAGGAGGTAGTGAAGACTCTTTATTGTGTGTTTCATAAATGTTGCTCTCTGTTCTTATATAATTTATATTTTCTAATATGTTTTTGCTAGTCTAGGAGGTAGTGAAGACTCTTTATTGTGTATTTCATAAATGTTGCTCTCTGTTCCTATATAATTTATATTTCCTAATATATTTTTGCTAGTCTAGGAGGTGGTGAAGACTCTTCTTTGTGTATTGCATAAATGTTGCTCTCTGTTCCTATATAATTTATATTTCCTAATATATTTTTGCTAGTCTAGGAGGTGTGAAGACTCTTTATTGTGTATTTCATAAATGTTGCTCTCTGTTCCTATATAATTTATATTTCCTAATATATTTTTGCTAGTCTAGGAGGTGTGAAGACTCTTTATTGTGTATTTCATAAATGTTGCTCTCTGTTCCTATATAATTTATATTTCCTAATATATTTTTCTGAATGACGGGCGCAGTTCGGCAACAACTACTCAAATTGTTATAAAAATAAAAACTAGCCATTACTATGTCATATCTAATAACTTAAAATTAAACTAATTCCATAGCATGGTGGTAGAGCGTTTCCTATCGCTCGCCTGGCTAGCTACCACCCTCAAGTTGTCAAATCTGTCGCCAAGCACCTAACAGTGTGTTCCAGCAGCCTTCCTCGAGAGTCAGCTACAGTATCGTTGACTTCCGTGGTCGTGCGAACTCGTGGTCAAATGCTTAGCTGTGTAATACCACAAGCTCGCACAACCACGGAAGTCTGCGACACTGTAGCCCTATATGGAGCATGCCTAGTCAGGAATACACTGGCTCTCAAGGAAAGCTGCCGGAACACACCGTTAGGTGCTTAGCGACAGATTTTACATTAAAGGGTGTTAGCTAGCTAAGCTAGTGTTAGAAAAAACTCTACCACCATTCAAATAATCCAAACGCTCTAATTGTATTGTCTTAAATTTGTAGTATTGCCAGATTTTATCTGGAATTAATATTGTCATATTTGTACTTGCAACATTAAAGTAAATGATTCTGATTGGTCGATAAGAAGACCAATCAGAAACAAGAGCCAATTGTGACAGTTCCTGGCTTTTTTTTATTAAAAATGAGGGGGTAGTTACATAGTTTTCAAGAAAAGAAAATGTGTTGTCTGGCTCATTCGGTCACCTGTCTTTGCTGTGAATGAATAGCGGTCTTGATACGCTCCTTGTGTTTTTGGTGCGCCTGGTACTTTGCATTGATATTACAACTGTTGCTGATTCGGTTGACCCACAAAATACCTACCTAGCTATAAGTGATCACACAGTATAAGGAATATTTGTGAAGTGAATAATGTCGTTAATTCACACTCCACCAAGAACTGCATCACCGTTGCCCGCCACGGCTTATGCAACGCCTCGTGCAGGCCACCTTTCTGACTCAGAAGTTTCTGAAGTTGCTATAGAAGCAGGACTCAGCGCGGCGTCGTCTTTAAGAAATGTCAGCGCTAAAGGGAAAAAATCAAGTAAGCGCAAGCGCGCCGACACGAATGACATTTCCAAAGCAGAGATGATGAATATGTTTGCAGCTATGCAAATTCGCCAGGACGAAAAGTTCGACAGAGTCCTGGACTGCATGAATGGTGTACAAGTATCCGTGGATACAATGTCTGCTAACTTTGAGAAAGCCAACCAAAGAATTAAAGATCTAGAAGAACAGAGGAAACACGATAAAGCTGAGATCTATGAACTTAAAAACCAAATAGAATCACTACAACATATACAAGTACAAGCGTAGAAGTCAGAAACATACCTGTAAGCCAGAAAGAGACTAAAGAAGACCTCAAAAATGTCATATGCAGCACGGCAAATGTACTCGAGATATCGCTACAAAAGTCGGATATAAAAGACGTGTACCGTATTGGTACAAAATCTGACTCAAAACCAATTATAGCAGATTTTACTACTGCTTCTATAAGAGATAGTTTTTTGAGCTCATTTAAATCATTTAATAAGAATCAAAGGCATAATAGACTTCGCACTGCGCACATGAATCTTGGCGGATTGCGACAGCCAGTTTATATCTCAGAAAATCTCACACCCAAAGAACGCAAGCTCCATTGTCTCGCGCGTGAGTTCGCTAAACGTCATAGTTACGCTTTTTGCTGGACATCCTTCGGACGCATCTTTCTTCGTAAACAAGAGGGGACCCCGCAGATTCGCGTCTCAAACGAAAGCGATTTGGAGAAGCTGGTCAGCGAATGACTAGGATTGCAACGAGTAAGCTAATATCATGACCACCAAGACTACCAAACAATCAACCGTAAACATTTAGCAATATGTTTATCTATTTTTAAGCAACTAATACTAATTCTATGTCTATTGTGTATTGCACGCAAAACAGTGCGCTCCAATACTAATGTAGTATTTAAATACTTTTTATCAATAACTGCTGAGAAACCACTATGCAATTTAATCTCTTGTTTTAAACACACTACAAGGTCACAAAATGTTAATTACTACGCTATGACTACACAATACACACATAACCTACACAGATCCAATCCCATCATAATTCATTTAAATACATTAAAAGCGCTCAAAAACACAGTTCCAACCCTATACTGTGACAAAATATTCTACCACAATCGACATCATACGAATTTAACTAATTCTATTCTGGTATCAAAACATCAACTTAACCACCAAGAAAACCCACATAATAATCGTAATAATCAGAGGACGTGCGTACACACCGCTACCCATTGCAAAACTGGATCCCTATCAAAGCGGCTACCGGTTCTGAAAGCAACGTATAAACGACTGCCCAGTCAATACATCTACGCTGGTTCAGTTTGCTCCATGCGCCATGAATATTGTTACGTGTTAGAAAAGAATGAATACCTAATCCACAAATCCTACCTTACACCAACACACGCACGCATGAACTCTTTGAAACGTAATGATTGTCAAATACCCGAGTGTTATCGATGCCTTAGAAAACATAGTGTCTTTAAGCACACGGATTCTTCCGTGTTTTACATCGAATCTTTGTCTTGATAATGACAGAAAACAGAGATTTGATTAATAACATCGATGACACAGTGTTGTTTGACAACTATTTAGTAAATTCTGCTGAAGAGTGTAAGTTAAGGCTTGGTGGCTATCTGGATGAGACTATAATTCTAACACAAAATATTAGGAGTGTCACTCAGAACTTCGATAAATTTGTTATATATCTCCTAAGGTTGAATTTTCTTCCTAAAATAATAATTTTCACTGAATGCTGGGGTCGCTATGCAACACAAAAGTTTGACATACCTAACTATGATTGTCATTCGTCCACAGTATTTAGAAACAAAAGTGATGGACTGATGATATTTTACAAAACAGACCTGCTACTCGAAATAACCGAGCCCCCTTTCAATGATGCTAGTTGTTTATACTGAGACTGGGTTCTCAGCTGACGGTTATAGCTTTATACTGATCACCATCTAAAAGCAACATAAGTAACTTCATGTCGTCATTAGAAAGAACTATCAATACTATTACAAGTGATTCATGCATTCTAATTGGAGACATGAACATAGATATTAAACCGTCAAACAAAGACCTAAAATCCCCGGATTATCTAGAACTAACTGCATATAGAGGTTTCATACCAGGTCATGTCATGCCAACACGCGAAGGCAATTGCTTAGACCACGTTCTCATAAGATCTAAGAGAGCTGGTGTGTTGTTGTATGTAATTCACGTATTACAGATCATGATACTGTCATATTGGGTATTAAAGGATCCTGTGCAATAAACCCTCCCAGCTCCAAATGTCAAATAAATATAGACTATAAAAAAGTTATTACCTGTCTAGAAAGTATACAATAGAATAATTTTTACAGTGAAACTGATTTGACAGTAGCCACTACTTTTCTAATAAATAGTATCACTGTTGCAATAAATAACAACACTTCCCAAAAAAACTCAGTTGTTCGAAAGTCATAAAGAAGCCGTGGATGACAGACAAGCTCGTTGATTGTGCCAGACGAAGAGACTCTTTACACCTACAAGCTAAAAAGTGCCCAGAAAATCAGGCCTTACAAGACAGATACAAGAGATTCCGTAATTATTGTAGGCTGAAACTTAAAACGGAAAAAAATAAATATGAATCTGATATGATAGCTGCTAATATAGGTAATAAATAGCCTAACCTTTTAGACTTAACCGAAGAGCAACTCGACAAGCTCGAGCGTCTACAAAATTTCTACATTCGGTTTGTATTTGGATTACGCAAGTATATGACCATATCTCTGAATACCGTAAAAGGCTCAATTGGCTACCTATTCGTCTTCGCCGTAATTCTCATATTCTGTCTTTTCTTTATAAAATATTATTTAATCCTACCACTCCCTCTTACTTAAAAGACAATTTTGTTTTTTAACAGCTTCCCACTCTATTTCTTTGCGGCCATCACGTGACCTTCGTCTTGTGCTGCCTACTTCTACCTCAACAAACTCTTTCTTTCATGCATCATTTACTGTGCAAGCTATCCTTCTATGGAACGCGCTGCCTTTGTCAATCAGACAGGCTAAATCCCTTTTTATATTCAAAAACTTGCTGAACATTCATTATCTTTCTCTTAATTAAGTGGAACATCTTGTGTGGTATTATTATTATTACGAGTATGACGTATGTAGCTCTTGTATGTGCTTAATATTACTAAATATATATATGTATATATATATGTATAATACATAAATACATATACATACATACATACATATATATATATTTTTCACACCAACAAACAGTGTTGAAATCGCTAAAATAATATCGTCGCTCAAATCTGCATCTGCACCTGGCAACGACCAGATAAGCAACGAACTGCTCAAACGTGCTAGCCATGTCCTAGCATCCCCGATAGCTTATATATGTAATTTAAGTATGTCGCTAGGAGAGGTCCCTTTATGTTTCAAGGTTGCAGATATTTGTCCAATTTTTAAGTTGGGTATTAAGACAGAGGTAAGCAATTACCGCCCCATATCTTTGCTACCTTCGTTATCAAAAATCTTGGAAAAGGTAGTAAACAACAGACTCCTTGGTTACCTAGAAACAAACAAAATTTTGTCACCAAACCAATACGGTTTCAGAGCTAAAAAGTCTACTGAAGATGCTGTCGTGGCATTTGCTGATCATGTGACCGACTGTTTAGATCGAAAGAAAAGATGCCTAGGGGTATCTTTAGACCTGGCTCAGGCATTTGACACGGTGTCCTGGCCTATCCTGCTGCGGAAACTTGAGCTCCTGGGCATACGAGGTACAGCGCTCAAATGGTTCCACTCCTACTTAAACGAAAGAAAGCAAAAAATCCGCCTGTTAGATCATTTCAGCGAATACGAATCTGTGTCTTTTGGAATTCCGCAGGGCAGTGTATTAGGACCCACCCTATTCTTGGCCTATAGTAATGACCTCTGTCAGCTCCAGCTCAAACAAGCAAAAATATTTTCTTTTGCCCACGACACAGCTGTAGTTTTCTGTGGCAAGAGCTGGGCAGAGGCCACTAGTGCGGCCCAGTTTGGGCTTTTAAGGATATCAGAGTGGTTGCAGAACAACTTCCTGACCCTTAATACTACAAAAACTAAATTTATATCTTTCTGCATGACTCAGCGCACCTACCCCAGTAATATAAGTCTTCGCCTTCACACATGCACTCCATCTGCAAGCCAGTCATGTACCTGTAATGAACTAGAGCGTGTCAATACGATAAAATACCTGGGTGTCACAATAGACTGCAGGCTTTCCTGGAAACCGCAAATTATACAACTATGTGCTCGAGTCAGAAAATTGACCTACATATTTAAAAAACTCCGATCAGTAGCAGACCCCAACACCCTGAAAATTGTATATTATGCTCTATGCCAATCAATTATAAGCTACTGCATAGTGTGCTGGGGTTCTGCTGCAAAAACATTTCTAGCTAATTTGGAACGAGCGCAACGCTTTATGCTGAAGGTGGTCTATAGGAAACCAATTTTATACCCCACTGTCCAGTTGTACGCTGAGACGAAATTCCTAACTGTTCGTCAACTATATATCCTGGCAGTGACTATGAGATACCACAGATCTGCCCTCTCCATGAGTGTTCCTTTAGCACGACGCCAGACAAGGAATCTCACACCTCTTACCAGGACTAAGTTTGCGCAGCGATCATTCCATTTCAAAGGGCCCTTCCTGTACCACCGCCTAGATCGCTCTCTAAACCTGCTAAATATGTCTCGTTTTGTATGCAAGCGTAAAGTCGTAGCTTATTTAGCACTGTTGGATTACAACAGCACAGAGAAAATACTCGAAATCAGGAAATGACAATAGGGGGCCTGCTTTCCTCATGACGACACAGTATAGATGTATGCTCAATCATCATAAAATTTAGAGTCACGAATAAGCATGCAATGATGTAGTATTTTGAGGAAGCAGGTCCCAAAAAAAAAAACCATAGACTAAATTTTTAAACACAGATACATACACACACACCCTCATACACTCACCGCATCGTAAACATGACAAATTGTTATACCAACTATGGGACCTGAATAAAAATAAATAAAAATAAAACAATAATAGTTGTAGGTACTCAGCAGTTATATTTATACATATAAGCTAGTTTAGTAATAGTTCAATATCGCTCTTCATTGTCTACAAATATTAGCTTGTAAAGGTAAGGTACTGAGTCTCACGACACAGGATTCTTTCCTAGTGTGAGATTCAGAGACCCATTAAAAAGTTATACAATGTTTTTGTGATTAATATTAGTGTGCTTTAAGTGTTCCCTTGTATTTCATGTTATTTGTTCTAATAAACACATAATTTAATTAAAAGTAATACACGTTACATATCATAGCAAATATCATACCTGTGTTATATCAACTTATGTATAGTTGAAAGTAATTCTATGTGAATAAAAGTGATTAAATTCCTAACTGAGTTTGAATTCATCAAAGTATTAAAAAAATTACTGAATAGTTATTTATAAATAAATTTTTTGTAAGTTATTCAAATTGTTATTTCCATATTGTTACAGTTAAGCTTCACTCCGGAAATACAAAAGCGTGATGTTTACATACAGCAATGCAATGAAAAAATATCTAGACTTCACTCAGACCTCAAACAAGCTAACATGAAGATTATGGACCTCGAGAATGTTAAGGTCAGTTTCTGAACACAACACACGCATAATACACTACACACATTTAGCTTTTAGCGATAAGGCCGCCACTTGTGGCAATAGATGTAAGATTTTTTGATGATTTTGTGTCTGCACTAAAGAGTGCATTCATTCATTCATTCATTCACACGAGAATAAGACAGATAAAATAAGACAACTCTTTATTAAAAACCCAGCTTATAACACTACTTAAAAATAAACAATACAAAAACATGCTAGCTTTCTAATGGCGGCCTTATCGCTTAAAGCGATGTCTTCCAATCAACTATGCACGTACAAGATATCACAAAACTAGAGCGGCCTTAGCGAGGTAAACATAATAATATATAATAAACATAACTAGATAATAAAAGTACAACATATAGCACAAATACATACACAACGATATATTAATAGATAAATACATACAATTTATAAAGGTATGGATATAATAAATTAATGAAATTACTGATAAATTACATACAAGATTGTTGGAGTGATAGGTAATGTGCAATGACTCACTGAATAATCAGCTAACAAGGAAATACAAGCAATAAAATAATGCGTTTCGTTTAATATGTGATGACATGTTTTCTACTCCAATAGAGGTCGTTTAGTAGAGATTGGTTTTAGCGATAAGACCGCTATTTGTGCCCATTATTTTGTATTTATCTTATAATGTTGAATTTTTTTGCGAGAGTAAAAAAAATTGCTCGTCAAAATATTCAGTACTTGGGGACTAAAAGTACAAAATGAAATAATTAAAAAAAAATTGCGCGTAAAAATAAAGCGTAACCGGGCACTCTGCCGCCTGGTAGGTAATAAAAGTTACAATTTTATGATTTAGTTTTTATTTTTTTTATTATTTTGACATTTTATAGAATTATACCCTTCTGGATAGCAATGGCAAGTTTTTGCACCAGGTACAATCCTGAGCGGGGGTCTCCAGATTTTTCCCTAATCCTGCGCCCTATTTATACCACTAATCTCTTTGTTTCACTGCCCCAACTGCCCATTGTCCCCACCGCAAAGGTCACAAATAAATACTGCATCTCTAAGGCCGAATACTTACTGCGCTTTTTAACCGCTGTATCTTCAGCAGCTGCGGCGGGAGAAATGACAGTACGACCAAGCTTTAGTTAGTTTGCATAGCTTTTATCGCGGGCTTTGAGCGCGGCGATCGAATCAATAAATTCCGTAACCAAAATAAACCTAACACTCGTCTAACGTCGTTTAAGTTCGGCAGACTTTGGCGCGGTGTTTGTGACATATGCGTACGCAATAGCTTTATCGCGGCAGTCTCCGAGTGCTACACGTATTTTTTTTTAATACAGTTCTTTGATTTAATGTTGTCTTTTGCAGTTGGAGTTCTCCAAATATAAGTCTGAAATGTCAGATGTCATAAAAACTCACCGCGAAAGCATACACCAGCTAGGCGCCAAGCTGAAGGAAGCTACTGCTAATACTGTAAGTTTTTTTTTTGAACTGGTCGAAATTCGACAAAAAACCTACCTAAGCCACTAATATAGTATAACTAGCTTTTGCCACTAATATAGTATAACTAGCTTTTGCCACTAATATAGTATAACTAGCTTTTGCCACTAATATAGTATAACTAGCTTTTGCCACTAATATAGTATAACTAGCTTTTGCCACTAATAGAGTATAACTAGCTTTTGCCACTAATATAGTATAACTAGCTTTTGCCACTAATAGAGTATAACTAGCTTTTGCCACTAATAGAGTATAACTAGCTTTTGCCACTAATATAGTATAACTAGCTTTTGCCACTAATATAGTATAACTAGCTTTTGCCACTAATATAGTATAACTAGCTTTTGCCACTAATAGAGTATAACTAGCTTTTGCCACTAATAGAGTATAACTAGCTTTTGCCACTAATATAGTATAACTAGCTTTTGCCACTAATATAGTATAACTAGCTTTTGCCACTAATAGAGTATAACTAGCTTTTGCCACTAATAGAGTATAACTAGCTTTTGCCACTAATATAGTATAACTAGCTTTTGCCACTAATATAGTATAACTAGCTTTTGCCACTAATATAGTATAACTAGCTTTTGCCACTAATTTAGTATAACTAGCTTTTGCCACTAATTTAGTATCAGAAAATCATTTGAGTTGTTCTTCGTAATGAGTAAAGTGACCACCTTTCGATACAATAGAAAATCCAGCCATTAGAATTCCTGCATGTTTTTTGTACTGTTTGTTTTTAAATAGCGTTCTAAGGTGTTTTTTTTAATAAAGGGTTGTCCTATCTTATCTTTCGGCTTAGTGAACCCCTAACAGATGACCCCCCTGTATACATAAGTTTATTATGTTTGCTAGGAATTCAAACCGGTCTCGCTGCCATCCTTGCCGGAAGCAGAGTGTAGTACGGAAATGAGCACTCTGACGTCACACGCAAAAGTGTACGATAGGACGCTGAAACACTTGGCCTCGCTGTTGAACAAGATCTCTGGAGGGTGAGTCGTAATGAGAAAAAAAATAAACATGGTTTTTTTAGATTAGATAGATCAACAGATACCTAAATCAATTTTTTATTGCAGACAAAAAAAACAAGACAAAATTCTTACAAAATATTGTCTTCAACGACGCTAATTCGGCCAGTCACACTGACTAAACTAAAAGTTCCTAAAATTATATCCATCCTTTTCTCACTTATGGAAACAAAAAGAGAGGAGATTAATTTACGAACTGACGAATTAGGTTAGTATAGTAAGTTTGGCCTGACCGAATTGGGGTCAACGTATTTTAAGACTAACCTAAAACTTGTCTATGGTCAAAACAAAATGGCCCTCTGTCAACAAACGTTTTTTAGCCGATTGTAGACTAAACCGTTTGGTATGTGAATCAAAATCCTCTCGGTGAATTATGTCCCAGTAGCGGCATGTCCCGCTTGAAATTTATACTATCTTAATGTCACGCCCGAAAAATGTCACTCTTGCGCAATGTTTTGTTCTGCGGATATCTATACACTGGCTCTCAAAGAAGGCGGTCGGAACACGTCGTTTGGTGTTCGGTGACAGACTTAAGGGTGGTAGCTACCTAGGCGAGTGTTAGATACGCCCTGCTACCGTGCTATGCTTTCTTCACGATGTTTTCCTTCACCCAGTAGTAGCTCAGGCTCTTTTTCACTTTGTTCCTTGCCAAATTAACTGTTTTATATAACATAACATGATTGTTTTTTTTCAGTTTATCAGACAACCTAGTGGAGTCTCTAGCGTTGATCCTGAGTCTAAAGGACTTGTCAGTAGACCGCACTACTGTAGACAACTTCAGGGCTGGACTGGAGACTGTCAAACAGCACATTGAAACACAGCAGAGTGACGCTCTGGCTAACGTGTGAGTCAATTACTAGCTCATGTACAATATGTGATTTATTTACAAAAAAAATAAAAATATGTACCTATAACGTAATAAATGTAAAAAAAAAGAATAACTACAAATTTTTCCCTCAAATAACTCATTAAGAAACTTTAATTTTATAACAATATTTTTTTGCAAGAAAAGTATCGAACATAACCTAAACTATAAAGATTAAATTTTAATTTAAGAGTCTGTGGTGAATTCATTTGAGGGTGACATTGTTCCAAAAACGCTGGCAGCATTCCTGCGTTACTTTAAATAAGCAATGAGCCAACACTCTTGTCTTCAGATTTATTTTTTACAAAGATTGAATTAATTGATTGATTTTTTATATATATTTAAAAATTTGTTGAAAAATCATTGTTTCTCCTTAAGTTGACCGGAACATTTATTTATGAATGATTATTGCGAGTATGACATGTATGTATAGGTATGTATTGATCATGTGTATTGATTAGTTTTAGCGTATATTTTTTCTTGTTGTTATTTTGCGGTACAGTACATTTGTACTATGCCTTTTCTTCTTTTTTTGCTATAGATGCAACACCGATGTGACTGTTCTCACTTAGTCCGATCCGTCCCAAGGTTGCCTGGAAGAAATTGCTTTAGGCGTTAAGGCCACCCAATGTACTACCGATGTTTTGTTCTTGTTCATATCTTATTGTATATTTTGTTTTTGGTGTGCAATAAAGAAATAATGTATTGTATTGAAATTTACTAGGTATTTTAAGATTTCTAGCTCATATTGATGTTCGTGATAGAAAAATATTTTGTTATTATATGCAAGTTAGTTATAAAGTTCAGTTTTGTGATTGTATATTTGCTTTATTTATTTGCAGGGGTCAAGTCCGCGGCGCGTTGTCAATATTCGAAGGCATCTTCAACGATTACAACGAAGTGGTAAAAAAGCTGTCGGTGTTACAACAGGAAGCGGTAAGTGGAGCGGAAGCTCTCACTAACACAAACATACACATATAAAAATATTTGTACAAATACAATGCACACACACATACTCACTTAGAACATTTTATTTTGTCCTCAAGAAGTTATTAACCTCTGACTATTATAGTCCTTGGACTAATTATCATTAATTAATTCTGCCGTAAACCAAACCATTGGTTAAAACACCCTTTGAAAATAAATAAAGAAATCATTAAAAAATAAATTTAACACTAAACTGCATCGTCGCTTTACCTCGGGTGAGTTGCGATCGACCGCAAACTTATTTTAACTAAATATCAAAAGGAGAATGTTCTTAATTCCTCAAAATATTTTTTTTTATGTTTCTATGTTCGCCGACAGAGTCCACGAGTTATTTTTTTGTAATATTTCATTTATTGAAAGGGTATATATACATGCTTATTGATCAAAGCAAAGTCTCGCAGTACATTCACTGCGAAAAGAAAGTCTTATTAGTTCCTGTTCCACTATGAGACTAGCCAAAGGACTAATAGGACCAAGACATGTGTGTATAGTGTCCACTGTTCCACGTAGACGCCGTCTCCGAACATGAAGCAGCTGTCCGCGGCGCTAGTGGCTCGCGGCCAGGAGCTGCAGGCCATGGAGGAAGAGCTGAGGCGGTTGAAGAACCAGAACGAACACGTCGACATATTGAAGGCACAACTGCAGTTGTACAAGTCAGTTCTATCATCTACAATCTATAATAATCAAAGAGGATACATTTGTATTTTTGAATAAATTTAAAAACTACTACTGGAGCTATATCAATAATTCTTTTGCCGTTAGGAAGCTACATCGTCACTGTTTAACATAGGTCGTACAATGTGTGACAGAAAGGTTTCGAACAAGACAAATACACTAGAACATTAGGTAAAAATCGAGAAAAAAATTATAGTGTCCTCCATACAACTTGAGAGATCACGTGACCAATGTTTGTATGGAGCACCTAGTATTTTTTTTTTCTTAATTTTGCAAAATTTTAGTTGAGCCATGAAATGTCCACCCGCACGTAGCACATCTGGACACGGGTCTCCCCTATGAGGGGGTGTAAACCATATTCCACCACGCTGGCCAAATTGCGAGTTGGATGACTTTACTTATCTTCAAAAGCTATTAACCTTCTCCGACAAGCAGGTACCCTTACGATGTTTTCCTTCACCGTTTAAGCATATGGTTATTCATTATAATAATGTACTTGAGTGAAAAACACAGAGGTGCATGTCTGAAACTGGATTTGAATCCGCGCCCTTTCGCTTGTGAGGCAGCGGGTTTATCGACTAGGCTACCACTAACTGAAAATATATCTCGAAATAAATATGTCACTGACTGCAGCAATAGAAATAAATAACGATAACAAAACAAAATAACTATCCATAAGAAATGTGAATATGTACTAATTAAAACGAAGAAATAATAGTAATAAGGGACAACATCCACACAAAGGTCTTCAAGTCCCAAACTAGGCAAAGCCTGTGCTATGGTAACCTGATCACTCATATACATACTATATATAATATACACCTGGGTGTATATTATATAGTACATGTCAAACAGACATGTTCATGCACACAAATTATTAACCTGTCCGGCTATCGAACCCGGGACCAGCGGCGCAGTAGGCAGGGTTGCTACCAACTGTGCCAACCGACCAATCGAAGAAAGAAGAGAGGTCTTTGCTTAGTGGAACACTATGGGCTAATATAATAGTAACAAATTAAAACATTTAAACTATTTGATCATTATAGTGTTCATGCTTCTAGTATTTTATACCTTAGAATAAATATGTATTGTTTTCAGGAGTGATTTCGAAGCGGAGAGGGATTCCAGGTCGAAGATGGCGAGCGAAAAAGACACGATAGCCACTGACTTGAGGAAAACTAAGAAACTATGCGAAGAACTAAAACAACAGGTAATGGAGCGTTGGGTTTTTGTCACTTTAAATATATATATATATATATACATATACGTGTTCCGCCATTTCGTGGCGGCGGCTATCTTGGACTGATTTTAATTTTACATAGCTAAGAACACCATAGACTAATTCAGAATTCAAAAAAAGAATATATATATATATATATATATATATATATATATATATTTAAACTGTGATATGACGGAAGGAAGAACCTTTTTTATTTCTTTCACCTTTTTTATTTCTTTTCTTTTCTTATTTATTTATTAGTATTTCTTAAAAAAAGATTTAGTATCTTAACACTAAAAAACCTCTCAGAGGTTCGTCTAAGTGCTGGGTCCTCCTGTTGTTCATAAGTAACTACATTATAATAAACACGTTATATACAAATTTAGAACATAAAATGATTTCCGTAGGTTATTTATAAATTGACGTGGCGATACATAGCCATAAGAGGTCATTTATTACATTCAGGATGCCCGAGAACTGATCTAATTTGCTTAGGTTTGCTCCCACTAATAGCCAATAGCTTTGTTAAATATTATAGCGGAAGATATTGACACGTTTTAAATTGTAACCTGGCAACATTCACAGAGGCTGCAAATAGGTGGAAATTTTGTATTTAAAAGTTCATGTTTCATAAAATAGTTTAGTGTAGCATCGCCTTGGTTTTACTGTCATGATGTTATTACTGTGTTTATCCAAATAATTAAATCATATTATACGTGCATCTTAACATGTAAACAATTAACCAAGTTGAGCGAGCAGCGCGCGCGTCGCATTCCACTTACTTGCTTGTCGTGAAGCAAGCAGACACGCGACGTCATGCGCTCGCCCGCTGAGTAGCTCGATATACAGGCTGCTCCATGTTGCTTTATTTATGGTGATAATAATTTAATAAAATTATTTTTATGTCAATTGGAGTTATTTTGTCGCGAATATCATGTGGTAGGTTGTTTATAAGATACGGGATTGGATACTGTGAGGTGCGTTTGCCGTACAGGTTTTTAAATGTAGGTAAAACAAGTATTAAATAACGTTAACGTTGTATTGCGTCTGCGCGAAGCGGGTCACGATCCGAGATGTGGGGAGTTTTTGACGCAACAGATCTCCCTGGCAATCCAGCGTGGTAACGCTGCGAGCATAATGGGCACATGGGCACGGGGTTCTCGTGATGGAATTTTAATATCATAATTACTTTGTAAGTTTTGACTTTATTAGTAACTTGATAGCCAAATAATAAGTGACAGGTTTAAATACGAATTAGTTAATTTATTCACCGACAAATGTTATTATAGTATAAGCTATAAGATGATGTATTTTTTTTTTCTAAAAAACTGCTACTATTGTATTCGACTTCACCCTGTATTGGTAGTACCTCACAGTATCTAAATAACCCGCTAGTATATGTTTCTTATACGAATCATCAAAGCCGCCTGAACTGATTTGGAATATATTTTTTGAAGAGTATATTTCTTCGCATGTGCCGGAGGTTCAATAGGTGCAATGAGATAAAAGATGTGTGAAAACAAAGGATTTCACACATCTTTTATCTCATTGCACCTATTTGACTTCCATATATATATTAATTGATATAATATAAATGAAAGCTTAATAGTAGTTAAATCCCAGATTCGGAAGGCATGCAACGAAAACTCAATGTTTGACACCCGACGCGTCTGTGTGTATACGATGTGAACGGGTGAATTGATTTTGATTTGGGTTTTTTTTAATGGTGAATTAGTCTATGGTGTTCTTAGCTATGTAAAATTAAAATCAGTCCAAGATGGCCGCCGCCACAAAATTGCGGAACACGTGTTTTTTCACAACGCCCTCAATACGGGTATCAAATGAAAGGGCCTGACTAGTACAGAAATACTCTATCATGCACCACCGGCGTGACTGTTCTCACTGAGGCCAACCTATCCCAAGGTGGCCTGGAAGAAATAGCTTTAGGCGATAAGGCCCCGCCCAATGTTTTATTCTGGTTTGTATTTTGTTATTGATGTGTAATAAAAAATAAATGTTGTATTGTATTGTATACATTTGAAATACAAGATGACCGCCACTACAAAATCGTGTCGGGGGCTAAATAATATTTTTTTTGTAATTATATTATTTACTAATATATATTTTATTATATATTTCCATATACAGTTGGAGGAGGTCCGTCGCATCAACCCCGTGCTGTACAAGAGCGCGACGAGCGCGAAGCCTCCCACGGCCGCCGCTAGTGGCGCCACTAGTACGAAGCAAGCTGCGCCCGCGCACGCTACCACCGGGAATACGGTACGTACACACACACACACATATATATAAATCAATGCCACTTTTCGTTGTAATTTTATAACTCAAGAATAGGGTTCACCTATACAAACCAAATGTTTAGGCTTTGTTCGGACTATTCAGTAAGTGGTTTATGTGAAGTTTGCACAAAATTGGACGAGCGGTTCTTCATTTATCACATTTTTTGTAACAAATGAATTCATGATCATTTTTTTTAATGGAGATTGTTAATGCTGTCAAATTGAAACTTTTTTCAGTGTTGACAGTACGAGCATGTTTATACGTAGCGAAGCACTTAACGGGCGGCTAGTATATTGTATACACTTATTAATTATTATATTTCCTACGTTTAATACCAAAGACAAAATGACTATCTACAGCAACAGCATAAATATAGCAGAAAGATTACCTATAGACCATTTAAGATCTACAGATAATCCAAATGCTCCAATCCACCACTAGAGGGCACAGCCCACCACTAGAGGGCAGCGTGCCTAGTTGGCTTAATTTGTACTAGCTTAAGATCGTAGTTTCCAACCAATCTTGGGGCATTTCTTCCCAAGGTTAAAGAAATTTGTTACAGCGCGATCTACTGGCAACATTTAACGTAATTTGGTTCAAATGTGGTGAATACTACGTCACTAAGAATTTTATAATATAAAAAAAATATCAATATACTAACATTTCATTTCATTTACCTAGTATATATATATTTCACTTTACAATATATGTTACGTATAAATAAGGTTGTCAAAAAGAAATCTATCAAGAAAGTGGTGGAGGACAAGGAGAAGGCTGATGACACACCGAGAGAAGTAACGCCGCCGCCGCTTCGCTTCGACTGCCCGGTGTGCGACCGGCCGTTCAAGACTCTAGTCTTGTTACAGCAACACGTAGAGTCTTGTATAGCTAATAGTTGATTTAGGACTTCCTAATAGACAAGAGTGCTATATCTTCGCTTCAGTTGTGGTCATACGCTAAACATATTATTTTTAATATTTAGATTTTGGTTTTTTCAATGGCCCTATAAATATATCACCGGGCCAGATAAAACTTTTTTTCCCTTGTGGCCCGGAACCGGGCCAAGTCACCGGGCCAGATGGGATACACTCAATAAAAGTGAGAAACGATTTTTTACTTCAGGCGCCTCTGGTTATTTCGATTCAAAAATCAAAATTAAATATGCTTTTTATTTTTATTAGAATATATATATTTTTTATTAATTATTTTATTTGCATTATATTTTTATTTATTTTAAACTAATAAAATCAAACCTCATGACCGATTTTGACAAAATTATGATGCGACCGCATTGACAAAAAGTTTTTCAAACAAAAGTTTTTTTTTTTCTAATCGGTCATCCCGAAAAAAATATACAGTCGAATGAGCACCTCTTTTTTTTGGAAGTCGGTTAAAAAAGAAATTTCTTATTGTATCAAAAGAACGTAGCATTTATTAACGTAGTATTGTCATATTGAAAAATAGTTAAAGATATTTACGAGTAGCAATGTAATTTAGATTATTACATTTATTATTATTTTATTTCAGTTTTTTTTTTGTAAGTTGTATGAATATAATTTCAACGAAAATTTATATGAATTTAGTTTTTTTTTATATATAAATTGGTCAATAACGCAAGAATCATTAAGGTGAAGAATTTGGTAAGAGAGTGTAATTCTTTCGTAAGTTTTACTTGTTTGTTGTTTTACATTATAACAAATGTTTTTTTTTTTTTAATTCAGGTAATTCTTTTCAATTAACTCAGATTAACTCTTAGGTGTTTTAAGCCGAAGGGGGTCATTGTAATCATAATAATAATCATAATAATGTACTCATACATCTGAATCTATTAATTGAAATTAATCCATTCATATGAATTAATTTTTTTCCTACAAAAAATCTGATAATTTTTCCCAAGTACCGTGTTATTCACGTAGTGAAACGTGTTTTTTGTAATGAGTAGAACGACCTCCTTTCGACTTAGTGCACCCCTTACCGATAACGCTGTAGATTAACATATTAATATTGCATTATACTTGTAAAGTTATATTTTACGAAAACTAACGACCTATATTTACGTAGTTCCCCATTTTACTATCGAGATAATCCAATATGGTGAACTACTTGTTTTTGAAGTCGGTTAAAAAGTATCCTATTTCCTTTCCCGGGTCCAATCTACCTGTGTACTTAATTTCATCCAGATCGGTTCAGTGATTTTGGCGGACAGACAGACAGACAGACAGAGTTTGCATTTATTAAGATTACTGTATAGATATAAATAGTATGGATGGAATGAATTACCTTAAAAATTAGACCACAGTTTGCGAGCTCGTTTGTTTTATTAACACTTTGTAAAAAAAATATTGCAAAGAATGCAAAAAAATATTGTTTTTCCATACAGCTGTTTGGTTTTTTTGCATTTTTATTAAAATTCTATTAACCAAAGTAGGTAATATTTGTTATGCATAAAAGCTGCCTTATAGTTAGTGTGCGTTTGTCCCTCGTGATTATATATGTGTTATCCTTTACAATGTTATTTGCTAGGGGTGTATTAGGCCTAAAGCAGATCTTTCTGCACATCATTATTACCAATTTTTAACATGGTGCCAAGATTTTTTTTTAACTATAAAAAAATTGGATCAATCTCATTTGATCCATTGTCCAGGTTCAAGATGGATCTAGTGATTTTTTTTGACGAATAGATACGTCGTGGATCTAAGGCGAAGTATTTTTACCTTCAATCTCAATAAAGCGAGAAAAATAATTGTCCGTAGATCCACATTTAAAAAAAATTAACTATTGAGTAAAAAAACTTCTCACTAAATCCATATTGGATCTTAAAAAATGGATCTATTGAGATTAAAGGTAAAAATACTTCTCCATAGACCCACAACGTATCTATTGAGAGAAAAAAAATCTCGCTAGATCCATCTTGGATCTGGCCAATAGATTTAATGAGATTGATCCAAAAAATATGACGTTTCATATACATGACAATAAAATAGATTTCGTCTTACAGAGAAAACCTTCAATTAAACACTACTGCTTATACATAACCACGAAAGTCAAGTGTTCTAATTAATTAAAAAAATAAAATAAACGTTAATTGTGAATTATTGTACTACGTCACGTTTGATTTTGGCAGGATAAGCGTACTTACTGCTTGTCTTGCCAAAGTCATACTTTTTCTTTTTTTATGGCACCTCATAGTCTTTGTTTGCCAGCGTCGTACATAATTTTACGCGGAGATTCGACAATTTACCTTTTCTTAACTGCTTGCGACGTGTGTGACGTCACCTCCCGGCTCCAACGGAAGATCAACGCTGGTTGTTTCAGCCAGCATTATGTTGAGTTGGGACCGGTTTGTTACAGAAAGCATTTATTAAGGTTAAATTAATTTTTATTTTTCTCTGTTGTGTTTTCTGTTATAAAAACAAATATTCTATTCTATTCTAGTAAGTAGAAAGATCCGCTTTCGGCTTAGTATGACCCTATACAATAATTGTGTATGAATGTATGTATTTTATGAATATTTTTTTTCGTTTTCAGGTATACACATGTCCAAAATGTATGAGATTCTCATGTGAGCAGTACAAAATTATGGAGGACCATTTCGATTTCTGTCTGGACGACTTCTAACCGCTTCAAACCAGATACAACCGGTTTGCGCTAGTTATAACCAGTTAGTACGTTATATTATCATCTTATTGACATTACTTTGTAAAGTCGTTTTGTTACCTTCTATTTTGAAGTTTAATGAATTAATGAATGAATATAGCGTTACTGCACACCAAACGAAAAAAGAAAAAAGATAAATCAAAATTAGAATAAATCGGATCAATGTTATTTCATTGGGCAGCCTTATCGCCTAAAGCAATTTCTTCCAGGCAACCAGGGGTTAGCTTGAAAATGCGTTTTATTTTAATGCTTTGATTTCGAAAGCGTTCCGAAAGTATTTTGAATCGCTGGATTGAAAAAATGTGCTATTAAAGTCGAACTCATGCAATGTCAATATTAACTTCAAGCTCTGTCACGAATAACTTTCCCAATGTAAAACATTAGGTTAAACTGGTAGGTACATAATCGCACTAAAATTACATGTACTTGGACAGAAAGAAAAACATATAAATCAAATGTGAAATGTAAGTCGCTCAAATTCAAGCATACCATACTAAAGACCAACCTTACTTGACCTATAATGCTGTACAGTGCTCGGTAATCTTCTTGAATCAAAAGCGACGTATTGGGGTTATTTCCTCGAATATGCACCCTTTATTCACCAATCACAAATCGTGACAGTCCTTGTCTTGATTATTGACAGATCTTGTCTCGATTATTGACCAATCACACTTACCTCCCTGCCTCACTCTACCCCGCGCCAAAGACTTAAAATACATCAAGTTTTTGCCGAGAACTGTACATATTATATGGGAACTGATTTAGACGCAGACACTAACGTTAGTTATTATTACCACATGCCAAAACGTTGAAGGAAAACATCGCGAGGAAACTTGCTTATCGGAGAATGTTAATAGTTTTCGAAAATAAGTGAAGTCCCGCAACTTGGCCAGTTTGGTAGACTATATGGCCTACACCTCCTTCATAGGGAAGATCCGAGCCCAAAACCTAAAATACTTTGTGTAAAAACTATAATTTTTAATTTTTTCGCTCCGCTTTTGATCGTCCATAGACTTTGCTTTCGAAGACGTATGTTGTTAGAATTTTAAATTATTATTTTAGGTCCTGATACCTATTGCTTTTTATACTAGTCTTATATATGTATCAATGAAATCCATGTATATAATGAGTACATAGCTATTTTCATCACGGAGGAAATGATAAGAGTTTTAGGCAGGTTAACAACTGTGCACTGATATTCTGACTAAGGTCTGACGTCATTACTGCAATTGGGACTGATCTTATTTTGCTATAAATATTCCAACTTGCCACATTTAGTTATTATGTAAAATGGGCGTTACTCTGAAAGTTTTTTAATAGCAGTTCTAAAATGCTCAAAATTTGCCTTAATTATTTTACCGGCCAATATTAACCTTACGCTTAAAACTGCATTTCCGTTCGCCATGGAACACAATTTTATACTTAAACTAGCTAACCCGCCGAACTTCGTACCGCCTAACAGTTTTGTATGTTTCTCCCCTTGTAAACCTTCCCTGGAGTACGACAATCATTTCAAAACTAAAATCATCTAAATCGTCCCAGCCGTTGTCAAGTTTTAGTGAAACAAACGGATTCATTTTTATATTTTTTTTTAAACTTTTTTTTCTGTCAGAAGAAACTTCTCCTGATAATAACAAACACAACAGCAAAAAATATAGTGAAACGGTCCAGTCGTTCACGCGTGATGTCGTGACCGAGGGATAATAGGGATTCATTTTTATATTTATAGATAAGTATTAAAATTGTATTGTTTAAGAAGACGGGTTTCTGCTCTTACGTGGTTGTTGGAAAGGTCCAACTATAGTTTCGTTCACATTCTGTGAACTTCATAAGGGATGAAATGAGTCGTTCGCGTCTTCAACGATGACACTTCTCGCACCGTATTAAAAGTGTGTTCCTTGTGATTAAAATTGTGTCAACCATAAACGATGTTGGCGGTCAGGGCACGACAGCGCTTGCCACGTATAAACGAATAAAGAGATGAAAAGGTTAAAAGAGACGAAACGTTTTAAGAGGCTTTACTTTGTTTAGAACTATCATTTAATGCGGCCGGAAATTGACCTAAAATTAAAAGAAAAATCTGTGATTAATCGATCATCAGCTGTAGCTTATACCATTTGCGTTATTGTTTGTAATATAGTATGTTAATCGACTCGTGACAAGTTTCGAGCGCACTCGCGGCTCTTTCAAGACAAGCGTAGAGAGTCCTTAGCAAACTCACGTTTATTACTGTTGATCTCATATATTTATTAACTTTACATATGAATTATCTCTTCTTCATATCCGCTCGTATTTAGAAAAGTAACGTGTGTAAAAACGTAACTAAAAGTTTGAAAATCTAATTTAGTTTCGTTCGATAAGACGCGTGCGGAGCGAATCTTCGTCGGGGGCACGAACGCCTCATTTTATTACTCAGACAAAAAAATATTATTTTATTGTAGTACTTTTAGGTAAACTTACAGCTAGCCTAATAGGTAAAATAATTTTGTTTGTTCAAATGTCCAATTACAAATTTCCGCCGATAGTAAAATGAAAATGTTAATCATAAAAAGTATATAAAAAATAGAGAAAAAGAGAGAAAAAGAGAAAATAAAATAAATGTGTCTTACCCGTCCTAACCTACGGTCAGGCTTGGTCACTAACCGATGACCAAAAGTCCAGACTTCTATTATGCCCAGATACATGTTTGAACGAAACTATAGTTGGACCTTTCCAACTTTCAGATACATGTTTGAACAAAACTATAGTTGGACCTTTCCAACTTTCAGATACATGTTTGAACAAAACTATAGTTGGACCTTTCCAACTTTCAGATACATGTTTGAACGAAACTATAGTTGGACCTTTCCAACTTTCAGATACATGTTTGAACAAAACTATAGTTGGACCTTTCCAACTTTCAGATACATGTTTGAACGAAACTATAGTTGGACCTTTCCAACTTTCAGATACGTGTTTGAACGAAACTATAGTTGGACCTTTCCAACTTTCAGATACGTGTTTAAACGAAACTATAGTTGGACCTTTCCAACTTTCAGATACATGTTTGAACGAAACTATAGTTGGACCTTTCCAACTTTCAGATACGTGTTTTAACGAAACTATAGTTGGACCTTTCCAACTTTCAGATACGTGTTTAAACGAAACTATAGTTGGACCTTTCCAACTTTCAGATACATGTTTGAACGAAACTATAGTTGGACCTTTCCAACTTTCAGATACGTGTTTTAACGAAACTACAGTTGACCTTTTTCAGATACATGTTCAGCCCCGTGTTATCTATAACAAAATATCTACTCTTCATTATCATTTGCTTTGTGACATTCGAGTATCGAAATTGAATAATTATTAGAGAGACTTATATTTATCCGTCACATAGTGTTAGTTTAGTATAGTTCGTGTATACAACGTGTAACAGAAAGGTGTGACAATACTTAAGGGTGTTAGTCTACTCATCAAAGTGAACCCATTGTAGAAGACCATTTTGCAAAATTCAAATTGATGACGTGACCAATTTTTTAATGGACAATTTAGTATTTCTTTATTTTAATTTTGAAAGGGAACTCATTGCAGAACAAAATATTGCAAAAGTTTAAAAACAACGACTTCGCCGATCATTGACAAAAAAAATCTGTGAAGAAATTTGTTTTTTTTTTATCTGTAGACTAACACCGTTAAGTATTGTCACACCTTTCTATAATAATGATATGGGACAACATCCACACAAAGGTCTCCAGGTCCCAAAAGCCTGTGCTATGGTAACCTGATGACTGATATACATACTTATATACATAAATACATACTTACACATGTATAATAAACACTTACATAAAAATTAATTACAAAAACAAAATTAAATTCTGTTGCACATTGTATATAAACATATATTTTAAATTAATACGTAGTAGAGTTGTTAGGTTTATTTTCGTTACGGAATTATTATTTTACATCTCTCATATTTGGTAAGTAGGTCCTATTACCCCCAAATGGGGCTTGTACCAATTAGCGCTCTAGGGTAAAAGTGTAGATAGAATAGCCCTAGGGCGGTAAGTAATTAAAAAAAACTTTGCTCTTTCAAAAAGTTCGCGTACATCTAACCATCATACTGGCAATAGACATCATGCATTCAGCCCAATGACAAAAGAGGTCGCTTCGCTATTCAGCCTTGTCTTCGTATGAGTATAATAGTCATCAATTTTAAATATCGAACGACGAAGCTCAATTTCGTTATTGAAAATAATAATAAAAAAAAGATGAGAAAGGCGGAAATAGAAAACTTTTAGTTTAAATATTGTTTGTTTTTGGGGTTTTTTTTATAATTAGGAAAAAAACATGAGTTCTGCAAGTGATAAAGATATGAGCTGCACTCCCGGTTCAATGAAAATGGAAGCTAAATCAGCAATTAAAATGTTTTATTATTGTAATGCCGGTTTTTTTCTACTTACCTCACAATCGAGATGTAAAGCAGAGTAGTTAGCTCGGGTGTAAGCATCAATTGCACCCTCGAACTATATTCGCCCTCGCTGCGCTCGTGCGCCTAAATATCTCGGGCTGCAATTGATGCCTTACAGCCCTTGGCTACTAATCTACTATTTATTTCTTTACTACCAAAAACAAAATTACTAACTACTACAATAACAAACAAACAATTAGGCTATATTTAATTAACTTATGTAATTTTTTAGAAAACAATTATACCTACTTATATATTTTGTATATTATATTCAGGTGAATTTGAAAAAAAAAGATAATGTAAATAAATTAATGGAATAGTTAAAAGTTTAAATAATTCAAATTATTTCTTGTAATATTGACTTATTATATTTAAAATACAATGTAAGATTAATGTAGATATATTTTAACATTATATTTTCTAGGGCCTTTCCTTACGGGAGATCCTTATTAACAATTTAGAAGTATATGTTTTGATCCGTTTGTATTTTCATTTATCATACTTATATGGAATAACTATAAATGAAAGTGTTTGACCGTGTGTTACTTGTTACTATCAAACCGGCTGAATTAATTTTGATGAAGCTTTGAGTTTTAAGATCGCTAAAACAGCTTTACGTTAGTCATATTTTATTTTATATTTACCATTTTTTGTGCTCATGTAAAGTAAATGTTAAATATACATGGTTTTCGATTAAGGGTGTTATTAGGCGAAAGGAGTTCGCTATACTCATCATTACGAACAGCTTTCAATATGAGATCAACTACAAATTCAGGAAAATAAAATCTGCTGTTCCATCGAAAAAGTCTATCGTTTTCGATTCAATGTATTAAACAGATGATTATTTTTTCTCAAATTTTGAATTGACCCCATAGTAGACCCCATAGTCCTAAATAATTAGGACTAGCTGACCCGGCGAACTTCGTACCGCCTAACAGTCGATTCTTTGAGAGTAATGTTACCATTCTATAAATATTGACATTAATATTTATACACTACTAACGTCACTCAATTGTTTTGCCTTCCCGGAACCTCTCCACTAACACTTGAACTTTATGGTATGGTATTAAAGTTCAAATTGACTTATAAGTATTATTACGAATAGATTGTATGGAGTATAGAAAAGCGTTGTTTTTATACCTTTTCAGGGAACTTCTTATATTTTTCTCTCCGTAAGAACCATCTTCGTACATCGAGGAATATTCTAAAAAAAGAATTAGCAAAATTGGTTCAACTGCTCTCGAGATTTGCGCTTAGCAACACATTCAGCGATTCATTTTTATATTATAGAAGATTAATATAGTGACCCCCTTTCGTCTTAGTACACCCCTAACCGATAACCCTGTATTCAACTCATAGTATTTGTTCAGCTGACCGCGAGTACATACATTGCTAGAACCAGAAATACACAAAAGTCGTTTCTATTTTTCAATGTATCATAGTTGATATATATATATATATATATATATCAACTATATATATAGGTACTATATATATAGGTTATAAGTGCCATATTTAAAAAAAAAGATTTAGTTTTATTCCACATTTATTTGTAGTGTGAACATTATTGTATTGAGCTTTAAATTTAACTTAAGGCGTGGTTATATCACAAAATTGTTTCTCGCACGTGAGCTTTGTCATTTAAAGTGAAATTGAAAATTTGGAGAACCACCGATATTTGTTGTGGCGGCCATCTTGGATTTGAAATTATTATATTATATACTAGGCCACAGACAGACACACACACACGCACAAAAAGAAAAATATGAAATAAAAAAAATAAAGGTTAACAATAAAGGAAAATGTGTACATATTGATCCATATAGTTGTTCAACAAACAGTCTTCGGCACTTTAATTTATAAATACATAAAAACTTGTTACAAAGGAAACAAAAGTAAATACAACTTTTCGTTTGTCTCAAAAACAATTAAATGCTTTACAGACCTATATATATATATATATATCAAATTACAAGAATTGGCGAGTAGAATAAAGATATATTTTATTGAAATGAAAAGCCAAGGAAAAAAATACATTCACAGTTAAAAAAACTAATCTAATAAACCCCCAATTGAAGGGAAAGTCCCGAGAATGCTGGCTGCAAATAGAGAATAAAAAATAATAATTAACGAGTAACGAGTAGAGTAACGAGAGAATACTATACACGTTAGTAAATTTTAAATCCAAGATGGCTACGTCACAAAATGGCGATGTCGGAAGTTTATTAAATGTATTATTATGCTTATTTTATACATTCAATCAAATACAACTAATCGCACGATCGAGATATAGCTGAGATTACTGCGCCTTAAAATCTTGTTGAAATACGTTATGTTTACGTTATTTTTTTGTGTACCTATTATATTTATAGTAAAATAACTTGTATAGAATATATTCAATTAAAATGTGATAGAAATAAAATTGTATGTGACATAATATATATATTATTTAATATATTTTATATCTATATAACTACCCTATATCTATATATATATATATATATCTGACGTCTCACCTGCCTATCTGACGACGTAAATTTGATTAGTGTTCCATGTCTTGAATATGTTTGAATATGTTCGATCGGTGAATTTATATCACTTAGTTTTTTTCCAGAGAATATCATACTGTACCAAATCGAATGCTTTAGACAAATCCAAGATGTTTTCCTGTAGGTGTAATATTTGACCGTGTGCTTTATAGTCATTATGGCACTTTCTGTAGAATTGAGCATCGTGCAAGTTCAAGTAACTATCGAGATATCTTCCAAGCACACTGTCAAACACCTTTGCTATGACTGTCGCAAGAGATATTGGCCTGTAATTGTATTTGTCAGATATATCTCCAGTTTTGTTTTTTATAACGGGCACTACCATTGTTTTCATTAGATCTTTGGGCAGATGAGAGTGCCCTAAATAAAGAAACCTGTGTAATAATGGTAAAGTGAAAAAGGCTAGTTTGCGTAATGAGATGCATTACGTTACTAAAATCCATATATTTTTTTTTTATAATACGCGTTTTATGGAAGCCTTTTACGAGGAAGTTTGTTGAAAAGAATATTAACTAATCAAACGGATATAACGTTAATGAGACGTACTAAATCGTTGGATATATCTAACAATAGCTTCTTTCACATTTAATGAATTCTTTAGAGTTTTATAATGAGTTCCTGTCACTGACGATGGCATGTCTAGCGCTTTGCAACGATTATTGGAGAACCTTTTTTTTGGAGTCAATGTTAGGCGTGGTATGAACAGACATATATTGTTGAACAGACTGTTTTTTGAGTTAGGTATAGCTTTTTTATATAGTGCTCTTTTATGTCATTAGAATTACGATTTATATATATATATATATAATAATATGAATAACCTTTCAGTGATTATCGTGCAATTATTGTCGCATATAAAAATAATACGGGGTCATGGGGATCTAAGCAGAGAGGAGGTTATTATACTTATCATTAGTATCAACTTTGATTATGGCACCAACCCTGAATTCGGGAAAAGAACTCTGCTACTTAGAAATAGTTGACTGGCCATCGACAAAATTGTATGAAATATCTGATTTTTTTTCTCCCATTCAGGTTTATAGTTAAAGTTATTCAGTGGGATGAATATAGTGACCTCCTTTCAGCTTAGTATATACACCCCTAACTGATAACCTTGTAGGAATACTAAAGGTTGAGAAATAGTAATGGTAACTATTTAGTATCGCGTATTATAAAAATTCCCTCGATAAAATTAAAGAATTTATTGCAGCCATCTTCCAAAATGTGCTTGATAAAGTTCATTTTGTTATTTATGTATTACGCGTTTGGTTATTAATAGGTTATCATTAAGTTTTATAACTATTAAATGTGATCTTACCTATATTGAATTATTTGTCGAAATTATATCCTGTTTAATATTAATTATAGTTTGAAATAATGTTTGAATTGACTAATTAAAATTAAATATAGCAATTATCTTTCGAAATTGTATTTTTTATTTTTATTTAATTCTATTTCAATTTATTGGTTTGAACTCGTTTTCAACCAATATCCATTGTACAACGTAAAACAGAAAAATGTGATAATACTTAAGGGTGTTAGTGTAACCGTCAAAGAGAACCCATTGCAGAAATATGATTTGACAAAATTAAAAATATATGTATTAGTTTCTCCATACATAAATTGGTCACGTGATCGGCTAAGTTGTATGAAGGATGAAATAATTATTATTTGAATTTTACAGAATTTAGTTCAACAATGGGTTCAATTTGTTGGGTAGACTAACACCGTTCAGTATAATTGTCACGCCTTTCTGTTACACGTTGTATAATTTTCTCTTTGGTAATCGGGTAAAATTAAGCCGAAAGGGTTTCAGTATACTCTTTCTTAAATATTTTTTATATGTGAGAAAATAATTTATAATTTGCTGCTGAAAAACTATTTCTATGAACAGCGGATTCTTTCTCGAATTGTGGGTTGACTCCATATTAATAGCCTTTTATAACTTCGAGTATAATGATACCAAACACAATCTTCTTCTTGCGGCGGCGTCGTGTGTCGGGTCGCTTTCTTCCCTCCGATATGGTTGAGGAGAGCGATGGCTGGCACATGCGTCAACTCGTGAACGGGTGCTGCTTGCGGGGGCCCATTGCTCTCGGTATGTAAGTGACATTCAATATTCAAAATTTGTAATAACACTTGCTAAAACGTTTAATTAGTTAAATAGTTATTCGTCTTCGTTAATAAACCAATAAATTCAAGATATGTAATTAAATTCACTAATAATTTTATGACGTCATAAATAGCACGGACCAAAGCGTCTGTGGGGTGAAATTATATAGAAAAAAAATAACCCCAAATCGGTTTCTTACTCTTAACTAAACTTTCAGTCTTAAAATGATATCGGTCCTTTTCTAATTTGAGGAGACAGAATGAGAGGCTATAGTTTTAGACCTGTCGTATGAGGGTATCATTTAAACGGTCACCAAAAAAAAATTGTTTTGCTTCCCAAAATGGCTTCACGCTCACCAAATAATGACTTTCGGCATCAAGGTCCGCTGTAGATTCAGGTCATTTTTTTTATGACATTTCGATACTTTCGGCAACAACCATTGGTGACCGTTTATCCATTTTGGTAACTTTTTAGAATTTTTTGGTAGCAAATTAGGACTTTTTGGCCGGTGTTGCAACACACGAGCCTTGGTTTAGTAAGTCTGGCCTGGACTAATAGTGTTTTCCTTTAGGCTCGGTATGTTCCTAACCTTATTTAATATTATAAGTCGGCAAAGGTTGATAACAAGGAGGTTAATTAATAATAATTCCATGTAGATTTTCAATTGAAATATATTTCATGTAACCCGTAGCGTTTCTTAGCTGATTTTTCATCTATAAAATTCATACAAATTACAATAATATTTTTCTAAAATTCATTAATATATTTTGTATACATATATAATATCTCGTGTTCTACATATCGTTAAATATTTTTATAATAGTATTGTTTAATATTATGATTAGCTAATTATATCTAGTGTCTCCTGGACATATATTGGCACCATTTTTGTTACTAAAGATCTTCCCCCATTACGATACCTAAGTTACATACTAACGGCCTTATTAATAAATGCGTCTCAATGTTGAGCGTCTTGTCTACTTTTGGCCATGACGTTCTCTATCGGATTAAGCGAGATATAAGATGCTTAAAGTTGAAACGCGTTTATTAGGAAGAAAATAGCTGAATACTAAACTTGTTGCCAACTCGACGTTCGCACATTACGCTACAGAAAAATGCATCATTTGTTATTTAGATGTGTTTCAAATTTCTTCGCCATTTTTTTGTGATGTGTAGAAGACGCGACAATGTGCACAAGCGACCAGCACGGCGGCTTGTCGCCGACGATACTGGTAGCGTGCGAGCACAGATACGAAATGTATGTGCGATACTCCGGGGCTAAGTCGCCTAGCCGTATCCTAATGGGAGAAGGGCCTAAGTGTCGATGCGTTTGTGTGATGTTTAAGAAACGCTAATAGAAACTAATAAAGATGAGATTCGTACACAGAGAAGTAATGGCGGAGCTAAACTTTAAAATAAGTATATAAACCGCAACTTAGAGTTACTTAACTGAAGTTAGACGGTCGGACACGCGGGCGATTCTTTAACTTGAAACTATTAATATGTCTAAAAAGCGTTATTTATGTGGCGTGCTTCATTTAATACTTTCGTAATTTGATTATTTTTTCTAATTTAGTGTTTTTGTAGTTGTAGTTTTTATAGTAGATGCTAAGTTTGGAGTTCGCCGAGGTTATAATAGAGTCAATCAATGATTTACCTGGCAGATTTGTTTTAAACTTAAATTTCAGATTTAAATGATAAAAATTGATTGCGATATGACTGGGCATCACACGCTCGAGTGCGTCCGACCGTAGCATTATTCACAACTAAACACTGGTATCTTATACAAACATAATACGCTATTGCACTATTAAAGATAAATAAATAAACCGTAGAGTAACAAATAATAAATAGGTCGGAAGTATATAAAAATATTCTTTCGTTTAAATACCTAGAGCTAAAATTAATATTAGGAAAATCAATTTCCAGCTAGGTGCAGTCGAAGAGTTTATATTGTGATTGTTTTGTTAATAATGAAAAATTAATATAATAAAATTTCTAAAAATAATACAATCTCATTTACATTTTTGTTCAAATAACTTATTGAAAAGTTAGTGATGAAATATGACACATTTTTTATATACAAAATTTTGTTATAAAAAATATTTAAATACCAAGGAGAAAAAATACTAAACCAATACACAATTTCTAATAAAAAAATGATTTAAAATAAGCTAAACTGAAATATCTATACAACAAGACTAAGTAAGGCTTATATTAAGCTATTTATACATAACGTAAATAATACAAATCATACAAATGAAAATTACTGTATTTTATAAAAAAGCGTAAGTGTTTTACGAAAATACTGCGAATGGAATGCGTCACAACTAATAATTAGACAAAAAAAAAAACTTAAATCTCAGTCGGATTTTTAAGAGACAGATTATAAAACTCAGATGACCAGCATCAAAACCAGAAAATGACCTGTCTCTAGAAAAGTTTTGAATTAATTTTTAATACCTAGGTGGTGACTTAATAAACTTCAATGTACTTAAAGAGTCCGGATCGAAGCTCCTGACACTGATTAACACAAATATAGTAATATACATTGTAATAAATGTCCTTACTGTTACCTTATTTTTAATTATAATTAGTTGCGATCATAAAAATTAATTTACGTCGCGGTTAGACTAGAATACGTTGAGGATAGACAGCAGACGTCAAAATGGAGGAACTCTTTTTGTCTCTGCTCATTTATTTTTTTTGTAATATTAGCAAACTAGTGATGTCATATTGGCCGTTTGAACGTTCTATTTTTGAATAGATGGCGCTTTGTTGATTGTTTTTTTTTTCAAGATGGCGTCTCGTGGTGGTTTTCGCGCGTACTATGTTTTGTTAGCGTTTGCCGACGAAGTCGATCATTTGATCTATCTGTTCCTTTTCGTCGTAGAGGTACAAAGACTCCATGCATCCCTTGAAGTAGGGCGTTGTGAAGCATTTCGCCCTGTGGAATTAAGAAACATGATAAGAAAAAAGTTATTAACACAACAAAGCCGAAGAAGAAATTAAAAAAGGAAGCTAAAGGTTAGAACCAGTAAAGTAAGTATCTATCAGAAGGAAGAAAAGAAAGAGTCTTTACGTTCTGCATCTCCTAAGGCTGGGAACGTACTGCCACTTTATGCACTGCATTTTTTGTAATACAAAATCCAAGCAAAATAATTAAAAAATATCTTCTGTAAATTCATATTGACAAGAACTACGGAAATCCCAAAGAAACTATTATAATACCTACACTTTAGAACACGGTGCCATCGCATGTTTGCTAAATTCGTGACCATTATCACGTTTTTAGCCACATAATGATGTAAAAAACTACTAAAAATAATTCATAATGTACCTTTGTCTAAAAATGTAAGTGCAATTTACCTAATCTAATAAAAAATTACAAGCGGTAATTTGTATTTAGATAATAAAATTCAATTCAAATTCAAAGCCATGAAAAGAGTTTTATTTCAAATTCGAAAAAAGCCGTGGCATACCTACATAAGACTTCAAAAATATTTACGAGTCTTAATTTTTTTTTATTTAAGTTTTTCACAGGGATCATGTATTAATTAAAAATAAAGTGCAGCAAAAAGATTACATTAATAAATTTAAAAAAAAATGTTAATGAAAGCTTAAAACTAAACATGCAACAAGTCAAAAAAGGTAACACTCTAGTGCTGAATGGGAAAAGATGCTTCAACATACTGTTTTATTAAAAAATATAAAACAGTATGTTGAAGATACTGAACATAATAATTAGTTATATAAATAATATATCGATTAGGTATGCATAAAATATACTAACAAAAAAAATCGAATATAAATATTTTATAAAAGTTTTAAATTTATTGACTACAGCATTAAATATTACGAAAAGTTATTTTTTATAGAGGGCAATTAAAAATGCATCTACCAATTAACTAAGGTGACAATCTATAAAAGAAATTCGCCAAAGTTCCGTTAAAACCCAGGAAAAATATAACTAATCAGTAATAAGTACCTAAGTAATCAGAACAATCATGTTAGAATACATCTAAGTATGTGATAGAGCAAAGAGCGTGCTGTTAATTTTATAGTTATTACCAATTACAAAAAATATTGCATCAGAAAGAAATAGAGATCAGAGTGAGAGAGAGAGAGAGCATGTTAGTTAGAGAGAGAAATAGAGCGGGATAAAAAAACAAACCAAAATGGTACCTAAATTAATGGGTCGGCCCCATGTATTTGCTTTATATACGCCTTGAAGGTTTCTAACTTGTCGGTCTCTTGAAGCACTTCCACGCAACCCTTGAAGTATTCTGTCGTGAAACAGTCTTTCCTGTACCCCAACAAGGAATAATGCATTTTATTACATGTTCGTTAAGGTATACAATCGTTGGGCAAAATAATATGTTTTAGGGTTTTTTATTGGATAAATCAAGGTCATTCAGAAAACATTTAATATGTTCTCAGTCCTTGAGTACGAGTAGATGTCATTGATAGGGCTTGATAAATCATTAAATATAATACGATATTTAGCAGAGACAGAAAGTACAATGTTTACACATTTAAATCCTTCCATGCAAAACAGTCTAAGATTTTTCACTTCGAACTTAATTTATCCAATAAACAACTATATTTACAATTATAATAACAAAAACAAAAAAATAACAGTTACAGTAAAAAAACTGGAATGTTTACAGCGCCATCTAGTTTCACTGAAACACGTCACAAGATGGCGGATCAAAATAAAATCTCTACTCGTACCTGCATAGGTTGTACAGTTGATTTTCACGGAAGAGGTTGTAACAGTCGTCACAGATTCTGTCGAGTCTGGCGAAGATGGCCGCATCGTAGACTCCTTTGCACTCTAGCGTGAAGAAGGATCTTCTAGCGACGTGATGGGGGCTTGTTGCTGGTGGAGCGGCACTAGTGAGCGTCAGCGCCAGGAAGGCAGCGCACGCGATGTGAACCAAGCTTAAATGCATCTGGAACAACGGAAATTATGTGGATTAGCTCATTTAGTAATTCTGGTTGGATGACTAACTGAGCTAATCTTGTCAAAACTACCAACTCTATATGTAGACACCACATCATTCTACAATCCTTGGTAATAAAACTAATAATAAACATAGTTACATGTTAATTTGTAGACATCTCTGAAACTGTCGTGAGAGGGAAGGAAGCAAAGGACCTCATATT
This sequence comes from Ligdia adustata, assembly GCA_947049295.1. Taxonomy (NCBI): domain Eukaryota; kingdom Metazoa; phylum Arthropoda; class Insecta; order Lepidoptera; family Geometridae; genus Ligdia; species Ligdia adustata. Next base: position 1,978,174 of record OX346229.1, on the reverse strand, counting down.
CTAGGGAAGTTCCTATATCAAAAATTTTAAACATCATGACAACAACTTCGTAAAACCAATATTATTTCAACTTTCGTCAAGATTGGTTGGAAATTACGACCTGTCTTATCGGCTAAATTTAGGCATGAAAGAAATGAAAACATCAGCTGGCAAACTCTGTTTAATTTGACAGCAAACTGTCAAGACGAATGCTACTTTTGCGAGACTTGAAGCGAGACTATCTTATCGAATATCTTTTTTTAGTAACACTGTACAAAGTTCCCATGACTCATTTGGAGGGTAGGCAGTCTGATTAAAGTCGCATGTTCATTTCAACCGGGAGCGAATATGGTTTTGTGTCAAGGCTTGTGGATTCGAGTTACTAGTAACGCAAGGCGTAATGGATACGGCCCTGTCAAGTAGGAAACATGCACGTGGCCTGTTTGCTGACTTCTTAATCATTAGATGCCGAGGAATGAGGAATTTTCCAGATAGTTCTTCAGTGGGGATGAAATAGCTGTTTTGAATTCTTTATTATCCTTAATTGTTCGATGCTGAGGAATGGGGATTTTCCAGATCTTGCAGCATAGACATTTGACATACCTACCTATATTTTGTAAGGACGCGCATATCCTCCATATAAACCTCTCTCAGTTTTAAAACTGGAGTGAAAATATTTACCGGACCGTCTTAAGTTTTGCAGTCGGGTTTTTTGAATTCACTTTTAAACACTTGTTAGTAGGTACTGGAGATATAGCTACTAACACTACTTTTAATTTAGGGTTCCCTAGTAGATTTTTTTCTGTCCGGCCGTCTGTCCCTTCTAACTTCTAAACTACAGACCACAATGCGTTACACTTGTAAATAGAAGCAGAACATAATGTCGCCAGATGCTGACTGTTGTATTGTTATTTTTTCTACTTGCTAGTGCAATTTTTTTATTTTTTTTTTATTTTTACTATTATATAGGCATTATAAACATAAATAATATAATTCGAAATATATCATTGTTGTGAGTTTTACTCAATAGTAGCTATTACTATACCGAAACCACTACCTAAGAAGTTAGTTAAAGGTAGGTACCTAATAACAGATTGATTATAATTGGACATTAGTGCATCTAAATATAATATGTAAACACAATTTTAAAAGCTAATTACTGATAACATTACGCAGTAACTTAGAATATTTGTTTTAATGCGCTCAGTTTAAAATCGTTTTTTTAGTAGTTGATTACGGTAACCCGAGGCTGCCTGACCGGCTCCCAACCACCCGTAATGCGTAAAGTGAGTGGCGATTAACTTATACCCGCTACGACCACACACGCTATACTACTCACTCTTATGTCCAAGGAAATAAGGTTCGTATTTCTATAGAAAACATCTAAAGTAAGCTATAACATAAGTGCGTAAATTGAGGACCACCGCCTTTTGAGGTTATTGGACAATTATCGACGCTCGAATTAAACTGTAATCGTTATAATAAGTCAGTGTGTGGTGATTAGAAAATGACGTGCTATTTATGAGGGAAATGGCGATAGCTTAATATTTGTTTTCCAAGAAAATGTAAGTAGATCAGTGCGTGTCGTTAGGAAAATCGGTTAAACAAATTTAAGATTATTTCATTTTACCTAAGCCTTATATTTTATGGTAAATAATAAGATTATAATTTCTCAGAATCAAAAATCTGTAACTCTGAACCATTACTTACGAAAGGAAACTAGAATCAGTAAACTACTCGGTAGGATACTCAAGCAGTAGCCTCCACTCTTACTGATCAAAATATGCCACCAGCTAAGCCAAAGCGGCCCGTTGAAAGCGGTGCCTTTTATCCAGAATAACTGGCGACAGTTTGAATTATATCTCGATAAACAATGAGATTAACGTATTCGGTTTATTAGCTTGAGAACGTTTCCTCATTCGGCGAACGTAAACCGGTCTGTTACTCCGCATTCACACGTTGACGTTGGCCATTCTGGCCCAAAGTCGGCCAATAGTGGGCCTCGACTAAATTATTAGATATCTATACTGGGCGTAGAAGGTTGCAAATTTTATATTACCCGTAGAAAAGACTCCACAGATAGGGAAACCGACATCTTTTCTAGCTGCGATTACAATGTTTGGCTATATCTAGATCACTTAGTAGGAACATATAAACTGGTTCTATTAATAAGCTACTCAAAAACAACATCCACTTTGAGCTTGGCTGATATTTCAATGGACATGCAAAAATAAGCATTGATTCCTCGCTGAAATGCAATAATTTTCTTCAAACAAAGCTTGATTAAAAAATATTGTTCTTTCTAACAAAACGAATAAAACGAGCTTAGACATTTTGTCTCACCATCAATACTACAATCAACATTAATGCAAAGCAAAACTATAGACGATTCATCTTATACAAGTTAAACTAAATGATATAGTTGGCCGTAAACAACTTAACCCTCAATTGGGCGCGCCTAAAAAGTTGCATAAGCGGTCGCGTGGGGTGTTTGGCACCCCAGATTTAGGAAATTAAATAAAATACGAAATACATGCAAAATCAGACTTTTATTAATTAGAAATTTGAACTTACATATTAATCAACTTTTAAACGTATTTTAACTTTTACTTTAACTTTCTGTTAAATATGAAAAATATTTTTTTTACTACACCTAGTTTTTATCGTCACAATTTTGACAGACTATGTTCATATGGTCATTGCACACATGTTTTTGGCATTTCGAACATTCAGTTTTTGTTTTCCTGTCCTTAGTTCTTGGACATACATGGCACCTTTTGTATGATTGCGATCGGCCTGCTTGAGAAATAGATTCTTGGTCCTGAATTCCATGTTGTGTTTTTAGTCGTTTTTGCAGCGGTCGTGGTAGTGTGGGTATGCTGGTTCTTGATAATTGGTGAGGTTTGACTAAATCAACAGCCAGTCGCTTTAAAAATACTCTTCGGGATATATTAGCGTCAATTTTAGATTTGTATATGACATAGGAATTGATACCTGTGATATTGAAAATATGAAAAAATATCACCATCGGCCATCTTTTGGTTCGTCTTCCTACATTATAACTGGCGCACATTTGGTCGTTTGTATCAACTCCCCCTTTCGTTTTATTATAGAAATGAATAATTTCGGGCTTTCTTTTCTCACCCTCAACATTATCATCATGGTGCATTGTTGATAAAAGCAGAACTGCTTTTCTTGGTTTCGGTACATATGAGCACAAAGTCATATCTTTTTGGAAACCAAATATGCTAGAAGTCGCCTCTCGTGTTTTATCCGGTAAGAAACAGTTTGGTATTTCGGGCTTGTTTTTTCTTAGTGTGCCCACCATGGTAAGTTTATGTTCTTCTAAAAGCGATTTGGCCAGTGGGACACTAGTGAACCAGTTGTCCATGGTCACATTTCTTCCAGTTCCGGAAATAGGTTCTATCAATCGTTTTACTAGACTTTTGGTATCAGAGGGCAGTTGGAATGGTCCATCAGGTTGCACTCCAACGTAAACTTCAAATTTTTGGAGATAGTATGTTGCGGAGTCCACGAGAGCAAAATGTTTGATCCCATATTTGGTGGGTTTGCTAGGCATATACACGACGCCACAGAATCTTCCTCGGAACGCAGGTAACTGCTCATCAATAGTTACATTCTCAGACATACTATAACATTTTTGGAAATTGTCATTCATCAAATTGCAGAAGTCCCTGATAGCCGCCAGTTTATCCAATGATTGTCTCACTTCCCTTGTTGTTCGTCTGTCAAACCGTAAACTCCTGAGAATAAAAAGGAATCTTTTGCAACTCATTGTGTTCGAAAAAAATTCGATTCCTGTGCCGTCAGTAGCCCATAAATCTTGATAATTCAAATGCGATGATCGAAGCACTCCCGACATATAAAGGAGTCCAAAGAATGCGAATAACTCTTCATAAGAAACAACTTTGCAATCACGTTCTCTCTGGAATTTGTTTTGAATGAATATTATATATTCGTTCGTGTAAGTCAGAATGAGATCTATGGTTTCCCTTGAAAATATACTCAAAAATGCATCGCTTAATGCCGTTATATCTCCAGCGGGTCCTTTGGGTCCAGCAGTTTCTGTCACAATATTAGAACGTTGAGTTCTTACCATGGAGCGTGGTGGATGTTTGAACCACTTTGTTAGTCTGTTTTTTCCGAGGTAAAATGATTTATCATGACTTTGAGAGGAGCTGGCTACATTTTGCAAAGGGACCTCGTCTTCACTACTCCACTGATCATTCGATTCGTTTTCGCTTTGCTCCGATTCGCTGACATGATCACTTACTATTATGTCATGATCTTGCTCATTTTCAGATGCACTATCGATAGCCTCTTCTTCTTCCTCTATCATCTGTATAATGTCCTGATCATTTAGTCCACGTGGCATTTTAATGGTAACCTAAACCAAAAATATCACAACATAACCTCAAAAATGTCGAAGTATTATAACTGAACACTTAACATTTATTACTTGTCAAATTACAATGTTTTAAAACGGATATAATGAAATTAACAATCATCCACTACCTCGGAATTTACACCACACAAACAGTCGCCTGGGGTGTCGTGCACCCCAAACACGCTCTCCGAGCCCAACCGTCCACAACAGAGCGTCGCTCGCAACTGAATCGTGTACGTTTTACGTGTTTACGAAGCTACCTAGAAAGCCAACGCGCTAAATTCAAATTTTAAAAAGTTGTGAGCCTGGAAACCGGCTCTGGGGTGCATGACACCCCACGCGACCAATTAAGGGTTAAGACCAAAGTCGACGTGAAGGCGCGGGACTACCTACCAAGTTGTCTCCACGGTCGTAAAGTACCCAGAGACTCCGGCCCGCGATAACGAGGCAGCAACAAGGGACGCCCCGGACCTGATTCATGTCTTCGTAATAAACATACGTCTGTGTGGGAACCGAATGCGACCCAGCAACCGAACGACAGGGAAAGTGAGGACTCTAAAAAAGCTAAAGAGGCTACGCAAATAAGGCGGTTCATTAATTATATATTCACGAGGAGCCGCTGTTTGTATAGAGTGTAGATATAATGGAATGGTCTTGCAGGTCCTGTTGTGGTTCCTGTGGCTAGAAGACTATAGTCTTTCAATGTATAATTGACTTTGATTATAATTATTACTTAGAATTTGAGTTTTCAAACTCACGAGTCGTAACTGAACGTGATATTCAACGGAGAGCAATTGTTAGGTACTTTATTAAGAAGGTGGACAATGTATGCAACTATTTATAAATTTGCCCTAATGGAAGGCCACGAAGCGGCGAGTGAACCTAAGTATACAGATATAGTGTGAATGCACTGCCGCACACACATTCTGTACAGCAATTTATCCGTCCACGCACTCGCACACTACTTGCATAGTAATTACGGTCGAGCTAGACTGCTCGGCTGCCACCCAAGGCGTAGATAAAATCTTGCAAGTTTAGAAGAAAAAAGACATGGCGGCAATGGTCCTTCTAGCCGGATTCGAACGAGTTTGCTAGAAGACTACGCAAACTTACCTATATTGCAAAATGGCGTCTTAGCAACGGGAGTATAGCTTAAGCTAGTATTTTATTGTCATGTTTATACATTTTAAGCCTCATTTGCTTTTACTTGGAGCGTGTTTAAAATGTAGGTGGCGATGGAGGCTGTAGACGGTATGGCACCGGTAGGAATGACGTACGCTGTGTTGCAACTGTGAAATACTTGGAACTGGTTGCAGTTTCGATTGCGGGCTGTTCCGCTACCTACTTAATAGCTCTTTGGCTTCGTCAGAACGAGCCATTTAGCACTGAACCTACTTATTATATTAATAATATTTGCGTCATATAGTTTTATTCTTGGGAAGTAAGATTTCAAGGTGATAGTTTATTTTGTCAACAAATTAGAGCACCAAATGTGTTATTTAAATTATTAGAAGGGTAAAGAGTAATGGGTTTCATTTAGAATAGAGATTACCTGTCTCTTTAATTAGAACAGCACAAATTTACCACCTACATGTAGCATATAATTAACATTTACTTTTCGCCAGTCTTCTGACTCAGCATTGGTTACATTTACGTGTTGTAAATTGTTGAGGTAATTAAGTACTTATATCGAATTTTATGTGGTGTGGTAATAATAGTACATTGTATATAAATGTAAATCATATAGTTAGGTACCAACTACTCCGGTAGACAATTCAAACAAATGTATCTTTGCGAATGATCTCCATGCATTAATGATTAATAACCTTTGGAACGACCTTTATGCATTTTTTATTCCTGTTTTTTTATAGTTCTGGTATTAGGCTATAGTAATAGTATAGTATATATAGTCAAAAAGGTTGTGCAAGTTGTGTTCCTTCGAGCCGAATTACAAACATTCAATATTAAAAAAAAAAACATCTACTTTCTGGTTTTTATTTTAATTTGAGTTTAGATAAACAACAATGTTCGGGATATAAGAACGTATATATTTTTCAAAATTTTGTAAAACTAAGTTCACTAGCCAAGTTATCCTTTATTTAATTGAGAGAGAGACTCTACCTAGGTACTTTTCTCAGACTGCATATGATTACGAACCTGTATAACCAACTACATATCAACTTATTAAAAAAACTCTTTCATCACCATTCAGCTTCAGTTCTACTCGAGTAAGTTCGCACTAGGCACTTAACTGGAAGGCGTGAATCAACTATCTTTAGAACCTACTTGTGAGTCTACCTACCGTGGCATATAAAACAATCTTTATTTTATGCCATGCCAATGACATGTAGTGCATGTAAATGCGTCAATTATTACAAGCAATGCAGTTTATAAGCTATATGAGTTAAATGCAACTTTAAACAGAAATTTCTAGACTCGTTTGGCAACACTGTTGGATGTTACAGTCATTTTACTGTATAGGTACGACCCCACATAATTTACACATCTGTATAAATAACCTAAAATTTTAATGTAATTTTGGCAAATATACTTTGACTGTGATACTTTGAAGTACATACTTGATTGGTCCCAATACTACGATTTCTAACTAGTAGAAAAAAATTAAGTTATTAATACTAAGTTATTGTATAAGTTATGCTCTTATATTTTTGGATTTGGTGTGGTTAATGGGTTCTACTTTTTTAACCAAGATTTTTTATGTAATTGTAGTTTACTGGAGTCAGTTTCCTTCAGGTGTATATATATACCTATATTTGAACGTAAATATAATTTACTGTTGCAAATATGAAAATGATAATGAGTCATTTTACTTAATACTTGCACAAATGATGAAAATGTGCTGCATTCAAACATTGCATAGTATTCTTAATCCTACGGCATGCTATTGTTTTTAGTTTACATTTCTTACAACGACCTATCAAGATTTGTATAGTTCAGTACGCTCACAGAATAGCTAAGAATTTTTTTCTTAACACGTACTTTAAAAGCTATGCCAGGTAATCAGATACATGACGGACATCGGATTCTTTGAGACCGTTTTTTTTTCTTCAGTCTTCTCACGAGGGTTTTGACTTTACACGGTTTGTGTATTCGCCATCTTCATGTTGTTCTTCGTTGTTGTGAATTAGATAACGCTTATACGATTTAATTAGATATTACATTATTGATAGTTTACAGTTTAAGGTTAAAAGTATAGAAAACTTTGAGTTCTAGTGATAACTTCTTACTTCTGTGACCACGAAATAGTAAAAACAATCATCCGTTCCATAGATACTTTTGTCCAACCTTTCTACCGACCCAAAAAGAGTTTCAATTCGACGGGTATGATTTCTTTACGTTTGTTGCCTGATTTCTCAGAGATGGCTGGACCGATTCGAAAAAATCTTTTTTGTTTGAAAGGGTACTTATTACTTCTCGAGTGGTTCCATTTATCAAAACCGATCCAGAACCTTAATTTTTAAATCGAAATAACTGAAAAAGTCTTATCAGCGCCTGCCGAAATAGTATAAACCTGAACGAACCTGGTGTATCCACAGTCTGTAGGTCAGTGTAGGTATATTAATCTTGAAGCCTGATATTACTTCTATCTATTATTGTACTTCTATCATACGAGTATGATAGAAGTACAAAACAATATGTCAATGTCATTGATTATTTTGCTTGTCAATTGTAATTAATAACAATTAGCGGGCTAGGTCGTTGTCACGCCACTGCCATCGGCCAATAAGAGACAATGAGAACCATGTGCGTATGCGCATGGCATTGATTCGGGTAACTAAGCACTAAGTAAATGTCACTGCGTATGATGTTTAATAGTAAAACAGCTGATTATTAGTGTCGCTCAGTTTTAACCGACTTAAATACCTAAACCAATTCTCAATATGTTGGGATGTTTTTTATTTATGATGTGCGATTACTCAAAGGCGTCTGTATTGATAAAAAACTTCTTTTTTAAAGGATATATCCTTTCTAGATGGTTCTATTTAAGTACATTTAGATAGAGGAGGTAGAGGCTCTAATTAAATTCACTCTTTAAGGGATGTTTACTTTTTGTATCACGTCAATATTGCACCTTATATATACAGACGCAAATTTCTTTCTACGAATGTGCTAAATAGTATAACCGAAGTAAATGAACGAATGATGAATGAATATAGTTAATTACTATCCGTAGGTAATATTGATAATGTCATTAGTGCAAGCGTCTCATCTCGTATGCCGATGTTTGATGCCAATTTATTAGACATAGTACAAGTAGGTACGCTATTTCTGGTCACGCTCTCGTATTTATTAGTTTATTTTAGAATCAGACGCGATTTCTTTGAAAATGTACTAACATTGTATAGATAGATGAACTATTTTTTTACGAAAAGCAAACATACAAAAATAAAGTTCAAAAAGATTTATAAAATACTGTCATAATTAAGTAGTTAATTAATTATTTTATAGAAAATTACATTCTTTATTATTAAGGAATAAATATATTTAAACTTTTTGTACCTACTAAGGTTGTTTGAAACAGATCGCATTTTAACTATAAAGCAGCCTTCAGAGCCATTATTTTCTCATATTTCTGTCAATAAAGAGTTTCGAATTTCTAAATACTCGTAGATATTTTTATTATAACACCAGTAATGTAAAAAAATAATCATTTTAACTATAAACTAACGACTGCAAGAGTTGAAGCAATGAGCATGCGTACGCGCCTCGCTGTCTGCAAACCTCTCGTTTACACTCACGCACACACCCACAACCTGTTCTACGCATATTTGTGTGCTTGGACTAGATGCTAGGCATTTCAACTGGAAATTACGTGAATTTTCCTTTTTCGCAATCACCTGGCAATCTCTAATTACAGCCATTTATCTTACGCTATCTGTGGAAGGAAGCTGTCACATTTTTTCTTTTTTATCTCTACAGTTCTTTATCTGTGGGAATAAGAGAATGTTGCGTTCATTCCGATGATACAATCAGTATGTACTTACTACACAAATTTTGTAGGTGCCTACTTATTATTTAGGAAAATTTTCTAAATGAACCTAAGAGCTTTTCAATTTTAAGCCAAAATCATTTAGTAATTGTGTTGATTCAGAGAAAAGTGATTGTACTCATTTCATCAGTTTAAAATAGACAGGAAAACCTTTAAATATGGGTTTAATGATATGTCGTCATTCTGACTGAGCGTATTGGTAGGCCCTTGCCAACTCCGTGCTTGGCATAGTCAATCCATTTGCAAATTATCTTTGTCTGTATCTTGAATGCAATTTAATCCCGGCCTGTGAAACTTTGTAAACCTATTTAAAGAAATTCTTATAGCTTGGAAGCTCTGCAGGATTTATTTTTCATGCTCGGCCACTGTATCTTTATAGACATATTAAGACATATATATCTATATACGTCTTCATTCCAGTTAATAAGTAATAAATAATTCGTAGCAGTCAAAACGATACCTATATCCACAAGAAACACTTTTACATAGGTACCTATCTGAATGAGACATAAAACACTTTCTATGTTTCGAAGTGACTACATAATGATAAAGTAATGGTTCTTAAGTCAATGCTTGCTTACAATACAATATTTACAATAGTCAGGTATCGCACCATCATACTTATGACGTTAGTCATACTAACGCAAGTGTTTTAAACCCACGCTGTGTCAGTCATTGTTACTGAATTCTAAATGAAATTGAGAGCTGTGACAAGGTCGGATCTATTATTTGGGTTACCCACTTCTTATTGTTTTGATTTCTCTACTTTCCATTTCATGATAAATGAATCCTTTTCACGAAGGACGGAACACTTTCGCAAGATTAGAGATTCTGAGTTAGCTGACGAGTGCACCATAGACTAGTGAAACCTCGTGATTAATTGTAAACACAAGTCGCAAAGTATGACACAATGCACTTCGATACAGTATGAATATAAATGGAAGGATAAAAATTGATAAAATACACTTCGTTGATTATTACTCCGTATCTTTATTCAACACAGTGTACTAAAAAGTCGGAAACAAAAACGTTGTCTTTTGATACTATTTGATATTAATACGTCCTAATTAATTGCATTTTAATAACTTAGGTAGGCTCTGATTGATTGCAGTGTATTGCTTGCTTTATAAAGCTACGTCGCAGCTCAAGCGACGCGTAACCACGTACCAGACTAGATCAAGTTTATTTGTGTAAAACTAGATCGCTGTACTAGTCAAGTAGCTTTATAAAACGTTAGCGGCTACCTATTGGAAAATGTCACCCGCGATATGCGGGTGTCGGGTAGGAAAGCGGCGGAACGTTCGAGAAACGATGTTTATATTATCGCGGTAGAATTAGCGAGATCTTATAAATACATACGATAAAAAATATAGTCTATGGTCTCCACTTGTTTAAAAATAATATTCGTTCATTTCATTCGTTCTTTTTATAATTGCATCGCCTATAAAACGAAAAGGTGTATAATAAATCCTTATTTTATTGATTTTAATGAATTGAAAGTGCTGCTTTAAAAACTTTATTGCATTTTGGCCGTCGGCGTACAGATAAGTGTCGTAAAAGAAATATATTTACCGGTTTGAAAACTGTTTCATTTGTAGCACGATGTTATAATGAAGTAATAAATAAATAAAAGTTCACAAGCACATTGAATATTACGAGCATATCTGTTTATTTATAAGTGCATAGTATAAAAGAAACATAAAAGTGTCAAAAATAAAAAAATAAATGAGATAAAAAATAGGATCAGTAATAATAAAAGCAAATTAACATTGAAAGTTCAATGCAGTACAAAGCAAATTAACTTTTTATGCTGTGATAATGGCATACAGTAAGCGCGCTCACTACACAGGGCCACCCCGAGTGAAGCAAAATTTTAAAAAAAAGAAAGATCAATAACGAACACATCTACATTCGCAGGCGCTGTCATTAATCGCGAACGTCCAGACCGAGATACAGTTTTAAAAAAATAAATAAATAAATGAAGCTTTTGCGGCCAACCCCCTTTCTGCTCATTAACAATGACTGAGCAGTTATTGTAGGGGTGATAAGGTTGAGAATCGTAAAATGATCGATTTGATAGACGTAATGTATCGCGAGCTGGTTAACCAGACGAACTGGTCGGCTAGTGCCGTTGAACCGCACAGGTGGGCTTTGGATTACTACAGATAAATTTAATACGGCATAATAATAGAGTGGTTAGCGATTGACGTGCCATCGTTTGCCGACGGCCGTGGCCGTGGCCGCGCTGAAACCGAGAGCGAATGCATTATTAGCGGAAAGGGAAAGATGCTGCGCGATAACGTTCCAATTCAGAATTAACATTTGAGTTCCAAATTTGAATCCTAAAGAACACAAGATGTCAATTTGCAAAATAATACTGGCACAATAAAAAAACATAAGATACAGTAAATATTGTATACACTATAAATTTATCGATACTTAGATCTCACTTATGTAATGTCGTGAAAAAAAAACTATGCAAATTGTATAATTAGCGGAATATACTGTACCGGAACTGTTGACTAGGAAGCGGAAGTCACTCGTGTGGTTATAATAGCTGATAATTAGCCGCAACACTTGACATGTCAATCTTGTGTTGAGTGAGATTATAACACTTTGATTTATTACATCAATTACCCGTATATATGATACTCCGTCGATTTTCTATAAAGTTCTTCTGTAGTAAAGTACATTACAACGAAAACATTACAAAAGAAATAAAATACTTATCAAGATTTTATTTGTTGCGTTTAAATAACCATGACCAAGAACAGAAAGAAACAAATTAATTTAAATAAATAAAAATGTAGGCACAGCATGTGAACGTAATAAAAGTGAAATAGATTCAATATGAAATATAACTGGAATCTTTTATTCACGCGCATTTTCCAGTGAGTGATAAAAATAGGTTCATTCATTACATTCGTTCTTTTAATATTCAAACAAAAACAATTCACTTCTGTTCTGTGCGTAAAAAAAAACTTTTATTTAGTTTAATTGGTATTGTGAGTATACAATACAAGATGTAAAAAAATATGTTACGTAAATTTAATACAAATAAATAGGTACCTAGCTACAGGTACAGAGTAGGTTATGAATCGCTGCTTTTATGAGTTTGCCATGTGGCATCCAACGTGAGAAATAAGACTGTATTATACAGTATAATATAGGATCTTACGTAGTTTTATTGTGTATGTTTTATTGTTTTTTATTTTGAAAATACTAATAGTAAGTATTAAATTCTTTAGAAGACTAACTTAATATCTGACCGTAAGAGATTTGTGATCTAACTATGTATATCTTAAGTACTAGATGGTTTAAAATATTCTTTTCACTAAGAATATATAATTTTATTATTAGCATTGATGTTGTAACTCTGATATACCTACGTATGTTGTCTTTTTATTTTATCACTCCATATCTCACACGTACTGATTTACGACAATTTTAAACCAATGTTCACGAAAATCTTTTTTGATATAAACATAAACTGTTAAGAGGACGCTTTATTCAAGATATATAGACCTCGTCTCGCAGTTGGCTTGCTCCAAAATTAAACATCCAATTAAACATATTTTATTTGAACGGCTATAACGGGTTCTCTTTGATGTTTCTCAGTAATGTATCTTTCTAGAAACATCGATATATTCATTGACATAATTGATTACCATAATTTGTACTTTAGTTGAAATGGGACTATTTCTGGAAGTTTCATGTGGCCAGTTTTAAAAGTTGACCGGCCGACATTGTTTCAGTCGTCATTTTACATACTTATTATTTTACTTATTATTTTAAAAGAAACGAAAGAAAATGGCTAGGTAAATAATACGTTTATTGGAATGTGTTGGCTGTTTTCTAGGAAACAACATAAGCACACATTGCCGATGTTAAATATTAAATATTTAATTAGACAATGTAACTTGTATGCAATCGTATAAGCAATCCCCTTTTTTTTCATCTTGATAATAATGCCGCTCTTATCTTTATTTAAGACGACATTACCAAATAGAAGAGCGTATGTAAATTCACAATGCAGACATTTATTTTTTTAACAACGAATATTTGTATAACGGTGAGATTTTTTTGTGCGAGCATGACTAGGTACACGAAATTAAATAGGTAGGTACATTACATATTAATAGGTAGGTTAACTACGAATTTATTTTATGACCATTTGATACGGTTACATAATAGAAAACCGGTTAAGAGTCCACTGACATATATGATGTCATGCGAAGTTTAAGTTGTAAAAAAATCATATTGGTATTGTTAAGCAGATATTTGTCTAATATGACATAACAGGCAATAAAGTGTCATTGGCTAGGTAATGAAGTATTATATATGTCTACTAAACGATGTAAGTAGTATACGAGTATTTATGTGCGTAATAATTAAAGTTTTTTAACAGACTTACAAATGAAGGTCTTTATTCGATTAAATTGTTTTTGTACATCGGTTTGTTACTGGATTACAGCGCCGACCAATTAACCAATTTCGAAGCCATTTTATTAAAAATCAGTTAAATTGCGTTTTTTTTTTACATCTGAACTCCATAGTATAGGCGCCTAGCGAATTATATTCGGTTGTCATTTTATTGAAAGGAAATAATTTGTATAAAATCGTATGTGATAATTAACACACATCACTTTCGCATTTTATAAAAGTACCTATCATTGTTAGTCTGCTAGCCGTTTATAATTTTTACTTCGTGTTTTATTTTCTTAAATCGTCTGGTCTGAACGCCTAAAGTTGTCATCGGCGTCTGGTCAGCATACATTAACATTTGTTTATTAACATCAAGAATACACACAGACTCCAGTGCCGGTGTTTGGAAGTCATCCAAATCTTATGATCGGAAGGATGCCATAAATATTGACTGTTCATTCACGCGATGAATGCGTGGGGCAACTCATTCAGATTGAAGTTTTTATTTAATAATGGCGTCATACAAAAAAGTTTGATTGTCTATGATTTTTCTAAAAAAGGTTACACTAATTTACTCGTTATTTTGCGATTGAAGTGTTATGATTATATTTTAATGATATAATTAAGGTACTTTTAGTTTGTATTTTGTATCAATTGGTTGTCTGATGAGTAGAACACTACAGTGGCCGTGGTCAAAGGATCACGCCACAAAATAATACAAAGTAATGTAAGACAGTTTCGTTAATAGTACCTTATGATACAAGTGTGCTAAGTTGATAATTACAGCAGAGGCGGTATCATTAATCCTATGTGTTTGTATTTCTTACTTTTTGTTTAAACCTAATTAGTTAAAATGTCTGTATTATAATAAAGTCCCAAATTATTTTTCTTCATTATTAACTAAGTGCTAACTAACATTTCTCAAAATTTTCCACCTATTTTTAGCGGCATAAAACTCATTAGTGTAAGCTGTAGCTGAAAATCATTCATTTAAAAAAAACTATACCTGTGCAATAAAGGTAAAGTGAAATGGCGAGTGTGCGTAATGAGATGCATTACGTCACTAAAATCGATACAATAAGAAGCCTTTTACGAGGAAGACCTCGTTTAATTACTTCCAATTTTATTTTATTTTTTCCTAGATATGAAAAGCAATTAGTGGGCTTTAGAAAGCGTGATGTTACACACAATAAAACTTTAGTTCGTTGTTAAGTCCGCGGTCAGCAACAGCTGTGATCACTATTCTTGTGATTTTTCTTACCTACATACATACTTACTACAGTATATAACTCTACAGTATTAATTTTCTTCGCATTTCCTACTCTTGTAAACGATGCGTCAGTTTTATTTCTAACTTGTATGTTTTATAGGACCGCAAAATATAGTGGTAAGAACCCACCAAGATCGGAAGACAATAATAGATAATTGTTGTGGTCTAGGGCTCCATTTGTGGCGCGTGTTAGCAACGTGCTACCTACTTAGTAACATGGTTGATGACTCACTGAAGGTCTATTTATGTTCAACACTCGAAATAAACCTATTATATTTACATAAAAAGGATTTAAATACATACTGATAAAACGTATATCTGACTCTTTGAACTTTTTCAATATGATATATATATATATATGATCTCTCAGCTTTCCTCCCACAATTTTACTCATTTAACTTACATATTAATATGTGTAGAGGGTTAAACGTGCAAAGGCCTTACCCGTTCTAAGGCTAAAATTCGTAGGCCTACAGAAGTTCCGCCAGTTTTAATTTTAATTAGAAAGCCACAATTTTCAAATTCTGTAGACCTTTATTTTTATTACAATAAACATATTTATGTATGTTAATACTCAATATTTATAAATTTTGGGCACATTTCCAGAAAATCACAAATTTTTAAGTGACAATTTTTGTTTAATAATATACGTAGTACGTATTAAGTTTTTATTTGAAGTAAGTTAAATTGTAATATTTATTCGGCTAGGTACAGGAAGTCTATATAATTAACATAATAAATATGATACTTCAAATAAAGTGAATACAGATTTAAATTCGGCAAGCAAAAGTTACAAATATGTCATCTGTGTATGTATACTCAAAGAAAATTAAAAGTTATATTGGTTAAAAAAATTTGATTCACTGATTTTGGAAAGACCAAGTTCAATATGAATTGGATATATATATTTTCATTTCATTCCAGCCATCCCTAAGAAATCGGGGAACACACATAGATTAAGAAAAAAGGTTCCGACGAATTGAGAACCGGCTACTTCATACAATTTCAACCATACAAGTTTCTGTATTTAAATTTCAGCCTTTAAGACTTAAAGTTTTTATTACCCACAGAGAAAAGGTCAAATTTATAAATTGAGTAGAGTCACCACTTGCGAATAAAGTAGGTACTGGTATCGGCGGCCTATAAGCGGTCTCCTTGGGTGGTTGTAAATTGCAACCAGATCGCTTCTAAATATAGAATTATAGATCGAAACTTATAGATATTACGTTACTTGTTCAGATAATCATAGTTTATTTGAGTTTAGTTTCCAAACGGATTGATACTCTGTAGTCATGGAAGTCATAGTTGGAATTATTGGTTTATAAAGTGCCTATTTGAAACTTTATAAATACAGATAATAATTTAAATGTTGTGTAAAAATATATTTTATCTGACCAGGTGAATTATTATAGCCCATTAGCCTTTTGGTGAACAGGGTAGTTCAGATATTACGGTCATGGTGATTAATATCTATGAATATAATGTTGATCGAAGGACTATCCAATGAAACCTCGATTATTTCAAATTACAAAAATTAAAGATGATGTATGTCAAAGCTCGTAACTGCTAGAAAAATTAGGAATAATGATGTTTGAATCCCATTTTAATACATTTTATTCATTTTCCAGACATGAATGCACGTTAACCAAATTTTCGTGTCTTAACATACCTATGTATTTTTTCGCTTTGATTGCAGGACAGCCTAAGGTAGAGCATGCTTCGCAATTCACAAGCTACTTTCAAACTATTTCTTACTTTCTGGAAACAAGTATAGTTTTTCTTTAGATAAAATTTATTTATAGAATAACATACTTGGGCAAAGTTTTCATAGATTTTCGAGTTTGTTTAGCTTTAAGACTAACGTATATTATCCGACTGCGAAAGATGGAGGGTTATGTTCTTCGAGTGAATGTATGTACATTAATTTGGCACGCCCTAGAGCTGAAACGGCTTGTTGTATTTTTATGTGAGTTTTGTCAATAGATTTGTCTTCACCTGCAGATGCATAGCTAGCTGCATCCCGCGATTTCATTCGTTAAGATATGTGAATCTAAAGTTCTTGCAGTCGGGTTTTTTTAAATCACTTTTAATGACTTGTTTAATACTGTTACCTAAAGTTTAAAGTTCTATAGTTTAAAAATGATATCAATTAAATACGTTTTAACTCGCTCCTGTATAAACTCTTATGTGTAAACACGGGTCTGTCTTCACGTAATATATTCGTCTGGCTTCAGTCTGGATCCTTTAAGCCGAATTTACAACATGTGTCACGAGCTGAGTGCGAGGCTAAATATAGCACTCGTACTGTTGCCAACTGCTAATTGTTTGGAATAAAAAAAACAAATGGAGGGTGAAATGTACTAACAGTAAGTAAGATTTTGAAATTCGTTCGAGTAAAGCTTTTGTAAGCTGCAAGGCAAGCTAGAGCAGCAAGCTAACTTGGATTTCATCTACCGGGGCGCCTGCGTAATGGAAGTCTGTAACTAGTCACTTTTTATCAAAGAATTATTCTGACAGCGTTAAACAGTGAACTGTCAAAACGAAACTAAGTTTGCTTGCTCTTGTTTTCACCTCATTCATGCTCTCATTTATAATTCTAGCCGATAGTCCTGCTGTATGTGGATAGTGTATATAATATATCCCCTTCATACAGGAGACCCGTGCTAAGTTGACTAACGCTAAAATATATGTTGCAAATAAAGTTTTAGATGCGTTGGCGCAGTCACAGTTAACACAGTAATTCGACTAGTGCGGGAACTAGAGGCTTTGCTCCATATTTCGTATCACTTAAATTTGTCAATAAATGCTTGATTGAATGATTGAGTTCTAAGTAAAAATAGATACATAATTCAAAACCAAGATGCTTTTGTGAAATATGGAAATAAATAAGGCTTTTTCACGAGCCAGATTTTTTACTCCAACATAAGTTTGGTCCATAACCAAGACTTGTGAAATTTTGCTTACATTTAACTTGACCCAGTGCTTAAATCCATTCTCAGCTGTACATTCCGACGCTCGAAATGCAAGCTTTTAAGGCTCGTCCTAAATACCTAGAGCTCGACGACTAGAGTGGTAGACACAGCGACGCTGATACCTAGGTACATAAAATCAGCCATAATTGGTAACTTAATAGACAAAAAATATATTGAGCAGTTAAGGCGCAGTAGTAAATATTAAAATAAAAAATCGGCCAAGTATTATCAATACAACATTCGTTCAAGTTTTACCTGTTGACATTATTAATATCAAGCCAAAAACGGCAAAAAATCACGATTGTTGTATGGGAGCCTACTAAAAAAATGTATTCTGTTTTTAATTAATACGGCAACCGGAATACAAAATCTGTGAAGAATTCAACTGGATAGATATCACGGTTCATGAGATACAGCCTGATAGAAGGCGGGCAGTAACATTTATATTTTTCGGGTATTGAACCCTAAAAAGGTTAACTGTGATTTTGAAAAAAAAAAACAATTATTCTCTACTCACTTATTACTTTTCTCCTTACTAAATGAAACTCACCTATCGATTTTATAAAACTTACAAAATGTTTTTAGCCATTGAAGTACACAGGTAAAGATAAAGTATAATTAATTTGTGCTTTGTGATTTATAATAATTTCCTTAAGGAAAAATTGCGTATAACGGATTATTTGGTTTTACGAAACAGTAACGGTTTTGTGTTACCTTATTTATGTTACAAATATTAATTACCATTTTCTTGGATATATTCCCGGAATTTCAAATCTTGTACAAGAGTTGAGGACAATATAATAGTAATATTCAATCTTTTATGTACTCAACTAGAAGTTGAGTTGTTTCAAGTTTTTCAAGATTATAGTCACGACTAAATTGTAATCTAGTTAATATTTCATTTATTAATTTTATTAACCATGGAAACCAAAAATAAGTTAATTTAATAAAAAACTTGGACAAGAGAAAATGAGTAAAAATTGGTTTTAGGTAAAAAAAATATAAATTTTACATGTGTAAATTTTGAAAACTGACATACAGTATTTCTACCTTAATTTGAACCTAAAGTCGAACGCACATTTAACTTTTTGAACATACTCTACATTTAAATGTGAAATAAACTTACATAGACTTTTAGATCTCAGTTAGTGTTCGTTGCTATTTACAATAACTAAAAGTCATTACGAGCTGGGAAGTTCATAAAGCGGTGCACTCGATTGCTTGTTAAGTCAACTGAGCCCAACACGGATTAAAGTTATAGGTTCTGCTTACTAGTAACTTAATAGCTACCGGTACAAGTGACCTAAGTTACTTCGGCCAGACCGTTGCGTTGGGATAAAAGTAGGAAAATATAAAGTGACCAAACCCAATAAAATATAGGTTAAAAATCTACCTCGATTATAAAATATTAAACAATATAGGTAAGAAAAATTATTTAATATTTGGAATTTTCAAAAGCTTTTAATTTTCCGTAATAAACAATCCTACTCCTAAATACGAAACAAAATATTGTTAATCTGATTTAAAATACTTACTTATAGTTTCGTCTAAATTTTTGTGTCAAATTTCCAAAGTTATCAAAGTTTACATTTAGGTAAAATAAAAGCAAAAAATTAGTGAAGAGCACACCATTACCTTATGAAATAGAGGAACCATGGGAAAGGTTTAAACATGCCAACCCTTGCCATACACTACCATCTTTGGTCTATAGTGAATCATATTTTATATTTTGTCCATGGAAAATGTAACGCGTCACGCACCCTTTTTACCTTCGGAACACGCTATGGCGTAGTTTGATGATGACTAATGCGAGTATCCACATTTTTCTATATATTCTTGTATGAATATTACTTCTACAATTGGATATGCATTGTTTCAAATAAGTTTATAATTAATTTCAAGAGCTTGAAAGGAGAAACAACATGGCATGAACTATGGTTTTCACTGTAGCGAGAGAAAAAACTAAAAAAATATGTATAAAATGAAGAATGAGTGTCAGGATTGTATGTCCTTTTTTAAGGTCTTACAGTAAAAATATAAAACAGGAGAACGATACATTTTGTATGGTAAATTATTTTTGCTGCATATTCTAATTAATTGACAAAGCTTGGATTTGCCTTGACTATACAAGCTCGCCCACATTTCCCTAAGAGGACGCGGAAGTCTAGTGACGTTCGTGATTCAATTCTTTAAATATGTCTCTAGTTAAGAAGTAGTGCCTATTTAAAGGATAACAGGATTCATGCTTGCATTACCGCTTGTGTTGAGTTTGAATTATTAATTTATAAAGTTCGTTAAGCTCTTAGCGGCCTAATCCAAAAATAAAGCTAGCTTCCCTGCCTATTCGTGATATGAAATCAAGAGTAACAAGACTCTCCCAGGTGCTTCTATCTATTCTAAATATTTCGACTATCTGCGGCAAGTCGATTAGTGGCACATCCCTACGACCCGCGACGGTGGGCGGCCCCGTCTCTACCCGAGAAGTTGGATGATCAACGGAACGAAGAAAGCGTACCGCATACTGCAATGCCTCGTTTGAGTGTATCAACTAAATCATAAAATGTTGTGATATAGTGTTTTAATATAATAATAACGAAGAATCACGAGACTCGAGTGGATATGGTCAGGACACTTGGTCAGAAGAGATGACGGCTGGTAGACCACCTACTAGGTGGGCGCAAGATGTAACAAGGGCGGTAGGATCTATATGGACGATATTAGCACATGACCGGAAACGATGACGCGCGCAAGAGCAGACCTATACTCAGCAGTCGGTAGGTAACGGTTGATGATGATGATGATGATGGATAAAGTCAGGTGTTCTCTCCTGCTATCGTCTTATTGAATAAATTTACTTATTTTACTGTAAATATTGTACAGAATAGTTAGTTGGAGTTGATCGCGTTCGCTGCACACCGAGTGCTGATTGCGGTCAATAAAGAGTTCCAGTGAAAGGCGTCTGTATCTTTAATTAAATCTGGATTTCCTTGAGTCTAGATTAATTTTGCACCGTCAAGATTTAGATCTGGTTGAAATATTAATATTTCTAATAGAACGGTGGTTGCTGCGTTGCAAACTTCGCAAGGCGCTTTATATTTTGCTATTTTCGTTCGTTAGATGTTGCTATTTTTTTATTAATGTTGATCTAGTATAGTTGGAGCCTGCGGAATTGAAGTTGGTTATCACTTTGTTTTTCAGTATAACTCATATTAGTATCTAACGCAAATAATGATCAGTAATTACAGTTACTGAGAACGTAGGAAAATTATGTGTTAACACACAATCATCCGTATTTGTACCTACTCGGCAAATGCGGGATGAATTATATGAGAGTACTAATGATATAAAAGAAAAACAATTTTCAATTCATAAAAAACATTTGCCCTAAACTTATCCTGGGGACTGAGAGCTGGCTCATTCCTTGCTCAAAGGATTTCAGTGGCAATTCAACGCATGCCAACGTTCTTGGGACAATGCTAAAAGGACATTTAATTATTTTTGCAGTTTAGGTTGTTTTTTTACTACAAGTTAGGTATATTTAAGAATATAACTACTACATAGTTATATTCTTAAATATTCTTTTGTAAGAATTGTATATAATTAATTAGAGCTGTAAGAAGTGAAAGGAAAATTTCTACCAATAGGAGAAGGTAATCAATGTCTCTGTTACTTAATACGGGTAATCTGAATAAGCATCTTTTGAAAACCCGTAGATAAACTTTTAAATATTTTTGTTAATTTTGGTTATTTAGTTATTTTTAAATAGTTAACCTCTTGGAAAAATAAAAGACTAAATAACTAAGGACAACTTGAGATCAGATCAGATAATCCGAGTGCTCCAACCCACCACCCGATGGCAGCTTACTCAGTATTTATAATAAGTATCCTTTTCCGTAGTTACTCTGTCCAGTCATAAGTCAGGATTTCCATTACACTCAACTATATGGAAATAATATATTAGACATAGTATTTTCATATACCTCAATGCATTCAGATAAATCTTCTGAGAACTCCATATTTTTTAAATAACGTACTGGTTTCTGATCAATCGAAAGAACATTCATTCATACATTCCATTGCAATAAATATTATTAAACGAGTATAATGACAATAAACGAAGGGAATTATTATTCAGAATTCACACAAATATCGTATCTACTTGTACGTATGATTCTGTGAAAGTAGATTTTATTACTCATTAAACATATAAGTTTGTATGAATAATACATTAAAATTACAAATATTATGTACAAAAATCTACTTACCTACCTACCTATTTAATTTAAACACGCCGTCCAGCATACTTGGCTTGGCACTGTGTTCCCAGAATGCTAGCAGCATTATTTTGCTGAATAATTAACTTAACTTTTGGACGAAGCAAGTACAAGCCCCGGGACCTCCCGGAACGAGAATAAGTCAGAATTATGGGAAATCGGTCTAGAAGTTTTTAAGTTTATCCATTATTACAAAAATACAAGTCTCCTCTTTAAAACATTAGTGTAGGTATGAGCAAAGTATGAGCATAAAACCGCGCATGAATTACGCAAGCGATTTGCACGCAAGTGTGACGTAGATCAAGAGTAAGTATCTATATACCTACTAACGCTTAGATGTAT
Organism: Ligdia adustata; assembly: GCA_947049295.1. Classification (NCBI taxonomy): domain Eukaryota; kingdom Metazoa; phylum Arthropoda; class Insecta; order Lepidoptera; family Geometridae; genus Ligdia; species Ligdia adustata. The sequence goes on along the minus strand of OX346229.1, from coordinate 1,955,493 downwards.
CTTAACATTCACAGTTTGCAAGGATAATCGTAAAACGTTTTAATGCTTTCGTAAAAGAGGTCTTGGTAACATCAGTTCGTAGGCCTGGAAAAAGTGAACATCAAAATCAAATCAGTAGGTACTGAAAGTTTATGCTTTTTTAACTTTTTATAATATTATATTAGAACTCGGCAGCGAATTCTACAACCTGGTAGTTCGCACAATAAAAGTTGGCTTCTTCCAGTACCTCTATTAAATTACTCATGAAGAATTGTTAAGACGAACAACTTAAAACTTTAGACTTACCAAGACAATTAAGCCTTTATCTAATATACGTTGGACTAGAAGGTCAATAGCCTCCAGCTGTTACTGGCATAAAAATAAACCGCGAGCTAATTTTATATAAATGATAAAAACTATGAGTTACGTGTAGACAGGCTGATTTTCCCGCCATGCGTTTGTGTGCGTGGGTCGAGTTTCACGTGCGTATGTGTGCGTGCGCCGCCTCAGACTGGCTGGCTACGCAGGCGCATGTAACAACCTATGCACATTATACTGCGGGATTGTGGACGGTTTTTGAATTTAAAACTTGACAACAGTGACTGGTTCGAGGTAGTAATTAATTTTGATACATCGTCCGAAGAAGAATAAAGGCAGAAGAAGTTGAAGAAAGTTGATGGGGCGACTATTCCGGTACCAGTCAGCAAGCGGGTTATTAATATTATTAAGTTTGGTCATTATCTAGTACTGATTCTTATACTTACCAGCTGACTCGGCTAACTTCATATCATTAGGCAAAATTCATATCGATTAAATTTTTCGTTTTACAGAAACTGATTGGGTTATTCGAACTTTTGCCCGAATATATTATATAAAATATTAGATGAATAAACATGATAATAAAACAGATATTTGAAGGCCAATTGGAATGATTAAATGCTTGTCATTTCAAAGTAAGTTTAAAAGTTATATAGATACTGTATGGTTCATCTAACGGGCATGGATTATTTGAATATGGATGACGAAATAATTCTTTGGAAATTTATTTACAACGCACAGCCTCATTATACCAGCTATTATTTCATTTGAATTTGAGGAAAATATGACACAAAAATAAGCGTTACGAGCATTGAATATAAAAAACAGCGATATTATATTATAATAAAATATCGTTAAAAAAATATTAGGACTTCCTAAGAAGCAAAGAAAACAAAACACGAATTCAAATAAGATACGAGTACTAACAAACCCTCCAATGTTCTCTTCTTCAAACAAAAGAACAATTTTAAAGCGGTTTTTAAATAATCAGGAAATATGCATAAATGGTTTCAATGAATTAGAACCTCCTATTTTTTTGTAGACGGTTTAAAATCCATATGCGAAAAATCTCTACCACTTACCTGTAGCGTCTTGGTATAACTTGAGCTATTTTACGAAGGAACTGAGACGAGAGATTTAAATTTTGTTACAAATTGTAAAGATATTCTGTGGCAGTCGACTACAGTTCATAATTTGTGATAGTTTGAAATAATTTCGACTTATCTTATAATCTAATCTAATCTTATGAAGAAGCCTGTTCCACACACATGTGTGCGGCGAGTCACATAGACAACTTGTCGCCGTGCATTCTGCATTAATGCACAAAGTAACTACATCGCATGCCAGCCCATGCCTAACGATCCTATACCTAGGTTATATAGCATTGCATCGGTTAGTGATTATGTACAGACAGTCTAACGTATATTAGAACTTGATCCAACTTACATTCTATTCAGAATTTAAGTTCCTATGGACTGTGAGATATGCTAAGGCTTTAATAACAATATCCGAAAGACTACTCTTTATAATAATGCACTTTAATTTATTTTAATTGTAAAGCTATTTTACACAAAAAACCCTTGCACTTTCTTTTTTTGCTACATAGTTATTAACTAAACCGAAAGATCTGTCTTTCGTTTTGTTTTTAAACGACTTTTAAAAAGAAAAAGGTTCTTATTTCTTTTTGATTATTTACATACCCCGAGTTCTCTGAGAGACGCATGCGACTATTTACTAGGAATATAATTTTTATTAAAGTAGTTCAATAGTTTGTTATACAAATCTAAACTGAAAAAATTGTAATGACGTCAGTGGAATTGAATCCGGAAATGTTACTTGTACTTAGTACAAAGAAATGTGTCTATTCCCAGTCCCAGGAAGAAAATTCGAATTATAATTAAGTGATGTTTTATTAAATTGATGTTAGATTTAATTACGCGTGTTACTGATTAATTTTGGACAGAGACGGGAAGACGGGGGTTGGGGACGGACCTTTACAACAATCAGGTATTTTTTTTAGAAAACTAACGCGTGTTTGATTATAATACCATCGTCATCGTTGAAAACACGAACGACTCATTTCATCCCTGATGAATTTCACCGAATGTGAACGAAACTATACTTGGACCTTTCCAACAATCAGGTACGCGTAAAAACTGATCTTAAACAAAATAAGTGATGTTTGATTTTTATACGTTCAGTACCTATGTACATTTACTGAGTATGTGTAATGCAAGTGTAAACCAACTCCTAACATTACTGGGAAGCGAGCGGCTACAGCTGACAGACGACACTTGACCTATCCACGGCCAAGTGGAGTAGCTTGACTCATTACCAACGGGAATATTCACTGTTGACTGAATGTTGTTGAAAGCAAATAGAGAAACCGAAACTTAACTAAAGGCTTTGGTGCAAAATATAAGGCTCTCAACTTAGCAAATTTATCAGGAAAGAAAAAAAGAATCTATGATAAAGATTGGCACAGAATGATTTAGATGGCATCATCAGAGAGTGACCTATACCCAGCTGTGGGTTAACGAAGGCTGTGGCTGATTAAGATGATAAAAGAATCTCTCGCGGTCGTTATATGAGGATCTGACTTTCTACTTACTGTAACTTGTGATATAATACTAAAATTAAAATTAAGCTTATAATCTTGTCAAAAAAACATAAAGTCAAAAAAGAGCCGGAGTAAATAATGACAGAATAACAAATTTTTTACTAGTCTGCTTGTTAAGTTCTGTGGGCTTCCTTAACTTGGAGAATCACTCCTGTAGTCTTTGAAATTGAATTAAGACCTCTTCAGGACGAAATAAAGTTTTATTCGGGAAATATTGTCAACTTACGAACTTACAACTTACGAAATAGGATCAAAACTTAAATTTCAATTTCGTCTTTTTTTTCCTTTTTCATAATGAAATTAATTCGTAAAATTTAACAAATCTAATAAAGTTTTTTTAATCCAACACTGCTAGGCATTTGACCGCAAGCTAAATCTAGCGACACTGTAGCTTTAGATGGAGCATGCCTAGTCTAGCCTAGTGAGGTAACCATAATCTGTCTTTACATATTTCAGCTTTAAATTTCAGCATTTCAGTATTTGTAAAATTAAAGTATTAGGTTTATAAATTGTCAATAAAATAAATTGGTTACTGGCAATAAAATAAATTGGTTTTTTATTTATTGGTATTATCAGTTTTCTTTACAAAACACCGTCAACATTTGTAGTTTTATTATTTAAATCGTAATTTGACACTATTATGATAATTTTGAGTAGATTTACGAGGAGGCGACGATGCCGTATCATGTTACGAACAGGTGCGCTCCGACAATAAATTTAATTCATAATTTTTACAATATCGAATACACGTACGATTTTACGAGGTTTTAAACGGTGTTATTTATGTTTTATGTGATTTATAAAGGTGCTGATAGACTTGAGTATATGCTTGCATTAAAAATGAGCATTTGCCGTATTCTACGAGTAATTATACAACGCGTAACAGAACAGAATTGAGCATAATTGGAAATAAAAAAATTGCGTTCGCCATACTACTTGACCAATCTAGAGAGCAATTTTTGTATGGAGAATCTAATATTTATTCTGGAATTTCGCAAAATTTTCTTTAACAATTTGTTCACTTTGATTGGTAGACTAACATCCTTTAGTATTGTTACACCTTTTTGTAACACGTTGTATAAAATATTAACTGGAGCGAATCTCCAAATAAAAGTTCGCGAAAATATTTTAGTATAAAATAATTTTAATGGTTGTGATATTTGTAAAATGTTATTTCGTGCTCGAAGGTTTTTTTTTCTAATTTCATCTGGACGTTGTGTGTGATGATGTAACATTCGCTAATATGCTCATAACGACTGAATGCTCAAATTTACACTCAACTTTATGTTTTATTAATGGATTTATCAGCAGTGACCCCAAAAAGGAGTTATTAAATCAATATCATATCTGTTTTGTTAGAATTATATACTTTATTCAAAACCTATTGATTTTCACTAATTAATTTATTATATTGTAGTAATTAATTAACCTATCGGTCGCTGAACACCTGCTGGTAAAAGTTTAATGTGTAATATTTATGCCATATATATTAAGTCTCGTATTAAACGTTGTCTGGGTTATTTATACAGAGTTCAAAGCGCCTCTTAAGGTTTATATTCTTAGTTTTAATTTTGGTACATTAAAACCAATAACATAGATTTTTGTGTACTCGTGTTATCTAATTAATTGACATTTTGTATTATTTATAGTTATATAAGTATTTAAATATAGATTTGATACATTTTCGAAATAAATTATTAATAATAATAATTGAGTAGAAATGTATTACACATTCTCATAGACATAAATATTACTTACAAAATACCGCTTACTTGCGCTTTATAATGTATAGAACAACAATTTGGTTAGAACATTTTCGAAAGTTGTAGAGAACAATTATTGGTCTTCATGTATCAGAATTTTCCTTAAGAATCTTCGTATCGTATTTAGTATTTTCCTTATCCAGGAGAGCTAGACATTTGACCACCAGCGCGCATGACTATGGCAGTCAGTGGCCCTAGCTAGATGGATAAATGACTCACAAGGAAGGCTGCCAGAGATATTATCAACCTTAGAGCGGTAACTAGCCAGGACAGGGTTAGAAAATGTCCTACCACTATGCTATGGTTTCCTTTACAGGTAGTTCAATCAGGCTCTTTTTTGGGTCTTTTTCGTAAGTATCTCAGTAGTATTTGTAAGTATACATTTGCCGCGTCATACATACACTCTGTCTGTCTAATTCCCATAACTGCACTTTATATATAAATTCCTTGAAGCACTTATTTGACGAAATAACTTATTTTTTGGTTTATAAAATATATCTTTCTTTTAATACAGTTTCCTTGTCCTGTATTACTTAGTTTGAGTTAATTAAAATGCAATCTTTGTGACATTTAGATGGGAATCTTGAACTCTTGACACGAGCCCCTTAATGCATTTATAATAAATACGTGACAACTGGTAACGCCTCAATTCTAAGATATTTATAGATTTACTGTTTGATAAACGCGTATTTATTATAAGCGTTTTTGTCTTGTTTTGGTTCGCAACATTCTCTATCGGATAAAACAAGACAAAATACTCTCAATGTTAAACTAATTTCTACTGAATCTTGTAATAACTCTTAGTTATTGTTTTGCAAGAATTGTATATAGTTAATACGACGGTAAATAAAAAAAATTAGTAAATATATATATTTCGTAATACAGAATTATCGGTTAGGGGTTATACTAAGCCGAAAGGAGGTCACTATACTCATCCTAAGGAATAACTTTTACTGTGGGACCAACTCAACCAAAAATCGTACAAAAAGTTGATCGGTCGTCCCGAATGTATGAAACAGCAGATTTTTTTTCGTATTCAGAGATGGTCTCATAGTGAATGTTGTTGCTTAGTTAAAGTATAGTGACTGGCTTTCAGCTTAGTGCGCCTTAGTGTGAACAAAAGTTAATACTAAGACACTGTTTTATCTTATCCTAAAGGCTTTTCCTTTCTGCTACTCAATATTCAATATTTCTGTGAACTCAATAACAACAACAATTATAACATAACAATTATCTAGACTATTCTTTTAATATTTTAGTGGCTAAAATAATAACACACTTATAAGTAAAAATCAAATAAGTGTAATAATATATAAATAATAAGTATTGCATAATAATTTAATAATCTATGAAGAACTATCTCATTTATTAGAAAAGATTTCTCTCGAACAAAAGACTTCAACGCATGTCGCGGACCCCAGGCCGCGTTGGTTGGTCCTTCCGAGAATTCCAATTTTGAATTTGATGTTTAAAATTCGAACGGCCACTCTTGAAAGTACAATTTTAAATGGTCCTGATTTTAACTTCGCGTACCTGAATATTTTGCTAATATCACAACATAGTTTACACATATTTTTAATTTAATTAAATATGAAGACTCTAAAAATTCAATTTCTTCTGAAAAAAAAATTGACTTACATTTAGACGACCCGAAAAGGGTTACAGGCTATTTTAATACCAAGGCAACAAGTAGCTTACGTATGACGCAGGCTAATTAATAATTTTTATTTAATGATTGTCATATTGTTCTGTGCGCTGTAACGAACGGTAACGAATATTTGAGACTATTTTTTCACACGAATTTATAAATAGGTATGCTAATTTATCAGCTAATTTGTAACCAACCATATCCTGTATAAAAACTTGTTAATCGACAGATCAATGTTTTCTTTGCGATTAATCAAATATTTTCGTACATTTGCAGCCTAGCCAAGTTTCGTATAGCTAACTGTTATGCAATTCTGAGTATTATATCATTATGCAACTATATCAGATCAATGTAATTATTTGAACTATAAGTGATTTACTAGAAGCAACTTGTAGATGACATAATGCAGTTGGAATATTATCTATTAAACATATTCTAATATTTGTTCAGCTTACGGTGAAAAAATATTTAGGAGAAAAATTAGTACATATATTAATTTTTGTATACTATTTCCACAGTTATCGTGTAGTATAAATGAAGAGGTTATAAATTAATAAATATTGTTTTATTTTTCAAAAACTACCATATGGCATTATGGCGTTATGGCAGGAACCGATAGAACTATTTAATTATTTGGCTTTGAACGTTAAAGCCCTTGACCGGTTTTGATTAAAATTAAATTGGATCACTAAAGAAGTATTACCCTTTTAAACTTAAAAAGAATTTTCAAAACGATCCAACCGTCACCGAGAAATCCGAGAATAAAAATACAGTAGAACTGACCAAACTATCGCCGGAGTGGGAGCGCGCGTTCAGAAATGCAAAAAAGCGCCGTGCGTTGTTTAGCGCACATAGCATGAGACACCTCAGCTCGTCCATTTTTTTATAAGGTGGAAATCTTCACATTACCCTCCATATTGATTTTTCTTGAATACTGCGAGAGGGGCTCAAGACACGCGCACTCCACTCGTGACAAAAATAAATTGTGCGTAGTCCCGCGAACTCTGGCGAAGTGTTCCAAGTTAACACACATCATGGGGCCGGCGGTGTACAACCATTTCCCGGACGCAATCACCAACGACTGTAGCTTACAATCATTTAAGCTAAAATAAAAAAAGTGGCTTATCGAGCAGTCCTTTTATACGTTTGACAAATTTTATAAATTTAATATTTAATTATTGTTAATTATAAAATTAAATTTTAATTTGAAACTATTATTTATATTTAACTTACATATTGTATTTAACTATTTAATAATAGATGTGTAAATAAAAAATTATGAAATATATAAATAATGAATAATATACTGTTTTAAACAGTATTACACTGTTTTTCACTAAATTATACTTTTTACTGTTGAACAAAAATAAAGTATACAAAATTCTGTTTTCAGCATCAAACACACTATATGACACAATATATATTAAATTGAATAGTAATATGAATGTATTTTATCCAATTCTATAGTTTTATTTGTATGTATGTATAAACATATATGTATATTATAATATTATATATTATATTGGTATATATTTTTAGTTATTGTAATAGAATGTAATTGTGTATATTTGCATGTGTTTTTAAGTATAGATTACTTTCTTTATTGTAAGTACACCCCCGTCCTATACATCTTTTTTCTCAGAGGTTTCCATCCTAAGGTTGTCTGGAAGAGATCTCTTTTAGCGATAAGGCCGCCACTTGTGGCACTATATGTAAATTAATATTTTTGTATTGTTATATTTTGTGTGTCTACAATAAAGCGTTGATCTATCTATCTATCTATCTATCTATCTATCTATCTATATGTTGTACTTAAAATTAATGCTAAGTGACGAGACGATAAAAATAGAGAATCTATTAATTTAATAAAAAATGAGCTTGTAAACTAGTAAGTTTTGCGAGAAGTTCTAAAAAAAATATGTATTTTAGACAATAAATAAATAAAATACTGTTCATTTTTCTAAAATAATGTTTAATATTCTTATAGACCTGTATATACCTACTTTATTTCTCGTAAAAAAAAAGTTGCCAAGTCGACCTGACACATACGAATCAAAATGTACCAAACATTCGTGTTAATAATGTTTTCAGTAAGTTTTGTAATATTATGAAATCGTTAGTGAAAGTGTGTTTCAGTGTCAGGAATTATAAAATAAGTTTATTGAACTGAAATGAATTAGGCAAGAAATAAATATAGCGGTCTATTTTACACCAAAGTAGATTGCTTAAAGACGAGTAGGTTTAAAAACTGGTACATCATATCACTATTATTAGCTCTATTCTTACGTCGCAATTGGCCGGCAAGATCTTCATCGTAATGAATATAAAAATCTACCCATCAAAGTGAACCCATTGCAGAATATTTTTATCCAAATTAAAAATAAAATAGATTCTCCATACAAAAATTTATTACGTGATCGGCCAAGTTGTGAGAAGGGCGCAATATTTATTTTTATAATTTTGCAAAATTTGTTCACCTAGAGGTTCAATTTGATGGATTTGAAAGGACTCTTAAATTAGTCATATGTTGTATATATTTTTCAAAATCGGTCCAGTAATTTTTGTTTTTATCAATATAACTTTTAATTTTCTAAGAGGACATTATTATTAACGTAAGTATTGCGTGCCGAATGGAAGACAAAGGACTTGTTTAGAAACAGAATGTGAATTTGAAAGATTTTTCTATAAAATTTGAATTGCTACTTTTACTGAATTCTGAATTAACTTTTTAATGATATCCTTGAGTATGAACTGCAAGATTTTTTATTCTAAATTTTTATGCATGGGAACCACTTCTAATATTTTTAGCGTTTACATAAATAAGCGACTCAAAAACAAAGATTTTATAAGTTTGATAAGACTAACTGTGGCATTGTAACTGTTTTGACTAACATTTAAAGTTAATCATATTATATTAATTTAACAAATATTATTAAAATCAGTACGGAAATGACAACGTGGTAAACTCATATCTTTTTTTGGAGAACATTATCAGAGAACCCAAATAGAAAATCTCAGATAACTAAATATAAATGAAAATTCGTTGAATCTTAATACCAAGACTAAAATACGATATGGACGAATAATCAACTTAATCATAGCAAAACATAGCTAATAAACATTAGGTGTTTTGCAATACCTAATGTTTATTAATCACACGAACTATTTATTTATCTACTATATACATAATCTGGCATAACACCTAACAGGCTTCTTCAATCTAACAATTTATACCATTACGCATTTAATAGGCAAGTAATAATTAGGCTAAATTTCAGTATATTTGTGTAGCGTAATAGGTTAATATTTCCCAATATCTAGAGACTTTTAGAAAATAACTTAGGCAGGTTAAGTATTTCGGTAGTGAACTATATTAAGGCAGGTAATTAAAAAAATGCTGTAAATCATTCTGTTCGGTTAATTTTTAAAGAGTGGATTTAGTGGGGTAATATTTTTTAATAGACGTCAAATAAGAAGGAGGTTCTCAATTCAGCTGTATTTTTTTGTGTTCAACGATATTATCAAAGAAACCAACTTAAAAAAAATGATAAACTTGATCAACTTAAAAATATATTTGTGTCTTTGCAAGGATATACTTTTTAAGTGGTTCCGTACAATTTAGTCAAAATTGGTCTTGTTGCTTTCAATTAATAAAACCAAACAGAAATGTTCAGGCGCCTGTCCAATCGTTTCTTATTTATTCGTTATATTTTTTTTATATAAATTGACGTATTTTTTTTTAATAATGCATTTGAACGTAACATATAACCACCCCCCGACAGCGTGGTTGATGATTCAAATGTATCATGTTCAACTCTACCGTGGTCTCGTTTAGACCGTTCTAGTGAACTGTCAAGTAACTTGCAAATTACAAATCAGATTCTTAGTTACACATTTCATAAAAATAATATAAAATATCATCAAAATCTGTGGTGTGAGTAAACTTTAAAGTAAGTTGTTTCGTAACATTCAATTATTTTTTCTAAATATAAACCTAATAAATATACCTAAGTTGTTAGCATTTATAATTAAAATGAGCATATTTTTATGACTGTATTGTTTACCTGCAGTTTAATAATATAAAACATAATTGAATCCGTAGAAAAGAAGTGAAGTAATAGATAAGTATAAAAAGTCGTGAAAGTTTTGATAAAACATAATATCTTAGCTAATAAATGTTAAACCATATGAAGAGGCTTAATTCATTTAAAAAACAGCCCTTATTATCAGCTATCTCTGTCAAGATTTTCTAAATGATAAGAAATAAGAATGACCCATACAACATTGAACCGTACAATCATTGAAAATCTTATAACATGCAGGCTTACAATGCTAATTAAACTATATACTTAATAATACCGAAAAAAGATAATTGACAGACAAATTAAAAATTAAAGACAAACACATCTCAAGTGGAAAATTCTTTCAAACTTTGCACTTAATAAAAACGAGTTTATAAATAAATTAATAAAATAAAAACAAATCCGACCAACCACCAGTTCGTCACAACAAACCAACGAGCGCGTCCAGTTGGAACCAAACGATCCACAGTTTACTCGCACTAAACTAATCCAGTAACTATCAGATTCCAATTGGACTGGCACGTTCGAAAAAAGCATGAATTACTCACTTTTATATCCGTTTAAAAAAGGGGTGGGTTCACACTGACACTTTCGCGCGATTGTAACGGAGTGAGCGGTTCGAGCGCGGGGCAACGTGCGTTCTAAGCAGCGTACAGAGTAAGTTTGTGGTGATCTGTGGCTGGCTGACGTATATAACTCGAGCGGTACCTCGCGCGCTGATTGGCCGGCCGGCGGCGCGCCCGCTTGCTACGTCACGCAATAAAAAGAAAGCCTGTTTTTTTTACTTTTTCATCGTTTCAAATGTTGCGATTGACACCTTTTTAGTTGGACGGTGAGCTCTATGAGATTAGACGCGAAGACGTTGAGGATTTGTTTTAAAGCGCGCGAAAGGCAGTTCGCGATAGAGCCCATATAGTGTGCAACTATAGTTCATATATGTATAAATAAAAAAATCAATGACATAGCTAGATTAAAAAAAAATATAGAATTTTTTTTTACAGGATTTGTATATTTTTTTCAATATTCTCATAATATTACATTTTTAATATAATAGTTTATAGACTATCACAAAAAGTATTATAGAAATACAAAATCACCAATGTTAGTCGTCGTAAATGACCCTCCACGGTCACCAATCCAAGACCTGACCGGACTGAGCAAGTGGCTGACGTAAAAGGACAAAGTAATCCATCAATCTTAGAATTACGACAATAATTATTTGCGTTAAATTTTACACCGCATGGGAAAACACCGGCGCCACATAATATCCTTAGGTTCTAATTACAGTCCATTAAAACAGTTCCATGGGTACAATATTCCATTGACGGAATACTTGGACATATTACTAGTAAGATTATAATTACTTCCATGTAACCTATTTTTATGTATAATGACTCACGCTCCTTTGATTAGTTTGCTTCTGTGCATAACGAAACGCGTTTCAGTTCTATAAAATAAAATGGAGAGAAGGAAATGCCTTTTTTGTTAATAATTTATATTAATTAAGTTTAGTGCATGATTTTGATGATACAAAATAATAATGATAAAAAAATCTATAAATTTACAAAAATCCTTTCTTTGTACGGTATATTCCACTTTGTGCATCCAGGTGATATCACCCAGGTAAATAAAGTGGAAATTAAAGTGTCCTCGATTCACCTTGGACTTTTTGCACCTGGGTGATTGACATGATTGACTGGGTGATGACACCATTAACTATTGTCACACTTTGCTGTTATGCTTTGTATGTTATGAAAAATTATGTCACGAATAATTGAATTATAACGTTAGGTTTTATACATTTTGTATGTGGGTGAATAAATTACAAAAAAATCATTGAAAAACCCCATAATCACCACCACCACCAGGTGAATTAGTTCCAAGGTGATGACAAATCACTTGGGTGATATCACCCAGGTGCAAAAAGTTAAAAGTGAATAGAGGACACATAAATTTCCACAATATTCACCTGGGTGCATAAAGTAGAACATACCTTCAACTTCTGCCAGTACCAACTGAATACATTTTCCTAATTTCATGTCTCTAGCTTCAGCGGTTTAGGCTCTACGTTGATTGTGCGCTGTCAGTCAGGACACATACTTTTAAATATAAACATATTCGTAAATTTACTGAATTATGAAATGACTTTAAATGTTTATTGTCATAGTGTTGCGAACATTTAGGTAGGTAGGTAATGCCGGTCCAAATATGGACTCGTCATGTAGTATAGTATATAATTTATCATCTTATTTTCCAAAATTTATCGGAGCGTTTGATCGATTCGACGTGTCACCAGAATGCCGGTTTTTTTTCTGGTTCAACGTATAAGCTTTAAAATATTTCAATTTTCGAGTTATAAAATAATCGGAAAAGTCAAACTAGAGTTTCTATGGAGATACCATATTATTCTGTCTTTATTTGTCTTGCCCACACTTGTGTTTATAAATAAGACATTATTAGTTGATAATCCACCATTATTACACAACAATTCTTGAAGAATCACTAATTTTGCAATAAATAATCGTATACAGAAAAAGACGTTATTTTTTCATTGAACGCGGGAAAACTCAAATTCTATTCTATTTTCGGTTTTACTATTTTGCTTTAAGTCATAAATTTAAAATATTCGGTCTTATTAATAAACGCGTCATAATTTTAAACGTCTTTTATCCTGTTTTTCCGATAGAGATCGTCACGTGTTAAAACAAGACAAAAGACATTTAAAGTTAGACCCCGTTTATGAATATGACCGAAAATGCTAATAATAAATTATTTGATATATAAGGACAGTTGTAAAGAGGCTTTATCACAAATGTAAATGCAATTATTCTGCTGTATAGAGGCTTTGTGAACATCTTCACATAACTTATTATAATATACTGATACGAATATTAAATCTTATCAATTGAATTCTTAGTTTTCGGCCTCGCCTATCAAACTGCATATTTATCAGGTAAACGTAATGGAGTATTATGTAAGTTAACAATAATAACAAAATCGCGAACAGAATGCACGTGATTCTATGTTTTATTCATGTTTTACTTATGATCGTGATATCGCATTTTTAAATATTTTCTTTATAAGTATAAGTAACAGTAAGTCCTGACTGACTGAGTGACAGGTTACTATCAACACAGCCCTTAAACTGCTGAATCTAGAGACATGTGTACTTAAAAAGCATTTTTGCAATTCAACCCCTCAGGGCGACCCCCTTGACTGAATTTCAATGGAGATTTAAAGTTCTTACAAAATATGAGATGAAAAAATTCTTTAGTAATTAATGACAAAGGCTTGATACTATCTTACTTATCACATCTACTGCCCAAAATGAGTCTCGCTTGAGAAGAATAGGCTGGTTATAGGTTAGAAGTTGGTGGGCTAGTGTTCACCACACTGGTCAAATTGCATATATAATCAAATCAAATTTTCTAAAATTCTTCATGTTTATCTATGACTGTACGACATGAGTGAATCGTTGAAGATAAGCATAATGGAACGTAAAATACCTTATTCTTAATATTGTGTAATAACTGTTAATATTATGATTAAATATAATTCAGATGACGAACAAAAATATATTAGACTTTGCTATGATGTCATCTATTGGGCTTGAACTAGATTAGAACCACGACCTTGCTGCATTACCGACTGCAAAAAGTAATAGGATCCATTCGTTACAATCTTATTTTTTAACTGTAATCCCTGATTTCTCAGATACTCCTTGACCAACTGAGGCGGGTTGAAAAGTCGCAAGACAGCACAGCCAAGGATGAGGCCGCTTCGAGAAAAGATTGTTGTGTCTCTCCCTACCTTCCGCGGCCTCGACGGGATCACCACCGTTTGATGGTGTACGCAGGACCTTCTCCGGCCGAAGTGGCAGGAGGCGAGGCTACTAATGACCCGTCGCAGCAGGACCTCGGCCGCCTAAACACAGGTTCCTCGAGCTGGTTGCGGTGCGCAACGGGGAGTAACCCCGTGGGATGGGTCCAGCAACGGACAGCCGTGGCGGGTCGCATATACGAGTATATGCATTCATACACTCGAAAATTATAACCCTACTTCTTTCGCAATCGGGTAAAAAGAGTCGGCTATCTGTAAAAAATGGTACAGACACCAACATGTATACAATTGAGAGACGTTATCAGATAACATTTGTTACGTTATGTCGCTGAGTGTTTAGAGATTATGACGTTAATACTATTTGCACTGTAAATATTTTGTAACTGAATCAGTGCCTCAACCTTTGTACTGCTAAAGTAGGCTTCTTGTTCATAACTGCCTCCTTAGTACTATTTTGGAATATATGCCTTTTCGATTATACTGGGAAATAGTATTTTTTATCCTAGATAGCTAGGCAGTTGACCCTCACTTCGCACGACCACGTAATTCAGCGACACTGTGGCCTTAGATGCAGCATACATGCCTAGTCTGGAATACACCAACCAGCTCTCAAAGAAAGCTTCCGGATCCATTAAATTTTTAGCGACAGACTTTTCAATTTTAAAATGGTATGCCAAGCGATAGAGATCCTTTTTCTTGGGCATAAGTAAACGCCCAAGAAAAAGGATCTCTACAATTAAGATTACAAAACTCTTCGTTGTCAACACAAAAAATAGAACATCTCATTGCTATAAAGTAATCTCTTCCAGACAAAATTTGATCTTTGCCATTTTGATATTTGATTGAATTCTATCATTTTATACCTCTAAAAAAAGATTCGTAGATTAAGGGCAGCGTAGGCGGAATTACCATACATTATCGCACACGAAAAAACTTATTTTCCGACAAGGAAATATCATATATTCTCAATATGTTCCTGTATAATATTTGTTAAACCTATCAACTATAAAAACGAGTATAAACAAACAAATATTAAAAATATATTTCCGGTAAATCCGGAAAGTTAAATGAAACGGAATATTCCGATATATAAATAAAAAAGAAAGATTATGCTATAATTATAACATTTTATTTACAAGGCTTGCCCGCGGGTTTAAGTAAGTTTTTGCTAATATATGAAAAGTTGGTCGATTTGGCCACGAGCAGATACTCTTGTATCTGCTCGTGGCCTCGTCGAAGAATTAAACCTTTTGTATTAAACCTGTATTACCATTTGCTGTTGCATCGTTATGAACGAACAAACAATATAAAAACATTTTTCATATAGAAGTATGATGAGTTTATCTTTTCAGGATGTCACCTTGGAAAGGGATGGTTCATTACGTAAACGAGAAATAACATTATTTCACTCTGATTACTACATAATAATTATCAGTTATAATAATAATTCGGGTAAACAAAAACAGCCTTGAGAGAAGTCGATTTCTTTCCTGAACATCTAGGCATTTGACCACAAGTTCGCACGACCACGTAGCCCTAGATGGAGCATGCCTAGTCTGGAATACACTGTACACACTTATTGTAGTCTTTAGGGTTTCGTACCCGAAATATAAAAACGAGACCGTACTAAGATTCACTGTCCATCTGTCTGTCGGCAGGCTGTATCTCATGTACCGTGATTGCTAGACAGTTGACATTTTCACAGATGATGCCTTTTGATAACAACAAATTCAAAAACAGAAAAAAATACGGAGGCTCCCTTACAACTGCAAATATAATATTCATCCCTGATTAAGTTCACCGAATGTGAAGGAAACTATAGTCGGACTTTTCCAACAATCAGGTACAAGTGAAAACACGTACTGTTAATCAAAATTAATTTTAAATAAATGACATTGGCCTCAAATTGTCTAGTGATATTGGATAGTCTTGTAATGGATATTGAAGACAAATGGAAACTATGTCAGCATTGTTATGTTTGAAAACAAGGAACTTCTGGGCGGTGGGGTACCTAATAACTTCAGTCGAGTGGAAGCACGCCTTTATGTTCAACTTTAAGGTTAAAATACCTGAAAAGGTTATTCACAACCTGTCGCTTACTTACCGTTTGAATAACTTGTTACTGTTAGTATTATACCTTCACTTATTTCATTTAAAAGCTACTGTTTAGTGACGTAATATTTGAATGTAACAAAAGTTGCGAAAACTTTAGTAAAGGAAGTTCAATGAAAGGGTTCGAAACAGTTGTTAAATTCATTGTATTGAAAGGTTAAAAACCTTACACATATATTTATACTAGTTATTTCCTGCGGCTCTGCTCTTGGTACTTTATAATATATACTTTACAATATACCGGTGCTATTAAAGCTTTTAATGTTATGTACGATATTTATCTGAAATACGAGTATGTCTGTATAATATCTTAGTGAATATATATACGCATTAACCTACCGTGTCGTGCTGACCCTATGAAGAGGGAGTAAGCCATATTCCTGTGTCATACTAAAAGATGTCTAAAATCGTACTTGGTATCGCTCATGCTAAATTGTTTCATAAAGACATTGTGATTTTTTTGAAAATAATTGATAATTTCTATGGATAAAAGAGCCCATCCATCTTTCTGACCTTATACCACTACGTGGGGTATATTTATAAAATAGTAGAGTTACGTATTTGTTAGAAATCAGAGCCGAAACTGCTGAGGCATGAAAACTGGAGGGGGTGTATTCATTATGGGTGTACTAAGAAAATTTTAAAACTAAAAACAGAGTTTCAACTTGCGTAAATTAATAGGCAAATGCCTATATAAAATAACCAAAACCTACTGCGGACCTTGTTGCCGAAAGTATTCGTATTGTCATAATTTAAGTTAAGCCATTTTGGGAACCAAAAAATATTTTTGATGACCGTCTTAAATTATACCCATACAAAATGACTAGCTAAAACAACGAAAAAAAATATAGCATAAATTTACTATCGACTCCATTTTATTTCGCGTGCCTCTAGTGTTACCTACAAGTTATACTTAAATAGTAGAACCTATAATGTAGTTCTGTGTTCGTTGTTTGTAAGGGGTACAAAGCCTTCAGCTGTCAGTGACCCAAACATTCAAGTCGGTACTGCTGTTCTACAATATTACAATGAATCATACAATACTTGGAAATTTGCAAGAAGTAATTTAACCAATTCTTGAAATTATCCTTATAAAGAAAGAATGAAATTGTTATTTGGGTGTAATAATACAAACATATATATTGATTGTTAATTTCATATGTTGTTGGTAACTAATTTGTTATTTCAATGTCACAATTATACTGGATATTTATTGCGACAAAAACTTAAAGAACGGTAATTAAAACACTAACTAAACTACAAAATAAAAAGAAGAGAGAAGACAAAAAGTCCGTTACTTGAGGGAAAAGTGGCAAAAATGCTGGCAGCATTGCAAGGTTGGATGGCAATGGAGATTCTTTGACCCAAAAAACCTAGCATTTTTGTCACCTGTACCGCCTACCTAACGCTAACTAACCAAATAATTAATTAAATTTTTATGTTGTGTATTTCATTAGATTTTACATACTAATAATAATTAATAGAATAATTTGTACATTTCAACCCCTAGCGTCCTACTGCTGGGCACGGGTCTCACCTATGAAGGAGGTGTGGGCTATAGTCCATCACGCTGGCCAAATTGCAGGTTGGGGGCTTAACTTATCTTCGTAAGCTATCAACCTTCTCCGACAAGCAGGATTCCTCACGATGTTTTTTCTTCACCGTTAAAGCATGTGTAAAAAACCACGCGCTAGGTACTGATAAAGAGTTATGAACGGCAATACTTTATAGTAATAGTAATTTTTATAAGGAAACTTCGGAATCTGCATTTAGTTCAACGATTTCTTAGCGACGCATGGACTGACTCACTTTACAGATGGTTTGAATAATTTGCCTATCGGCTGTCACTTTTATAGGGTTCCGTGCACAAAGGGACACGATTACTAAGACTTCGCTGTCCACGTCCGTCTTTCTATCTGTCACCAGGGTGTATCTCATAAACCTTGATAGCTTGTCAGTTGCAATTTACACAGATAATGTATTTCTGTTGCCGATATAACAATAAATATTAAAAAACAAAATAAAATAAATATTTAAGAGAGGCTATACAACAAAAAAATACAACAAAGTTGCCGTTTTTTCTAGATATTAATTAAAGACAACAGGTAGAAACTGTAAAGGTGATGGTGCGGAACCCTTAGTGCGCGAGTTGGACTCGCACTAGGCAATTTTTTAAATATTACTTCTTATATACAATATGTATGAAATTAGGCTCCCATACTAGGCAAGGTACTACAAGGTCACACTCTTTCCGTCCGCCCGCCCCTTCTAACTTTCACAATAATTATACACTAAAATGCGTAAAATTTAGTTCACTGAGCGAGCGGAGTGAGCGAAGCATCTGTGCTTCGGGTCAGATTAATTTTTCTTTTGTCTGTCAATTTAAAGTCGCAAAAATATCGCGATCGTGAGGTCGTCATATCGCAAATCTATAGTACTATTAAGTACCGCGATTTCTTAATATACTAGCTTTTGCCCGCGTGGTTCCCCATTTTATTATCGAGACAATCCAATGGTGAACTACTTTTCTTTGAAGTCGGTTAAAAAGTATCCTTCGTCCTTTCCCGGGGTCTAATCTACCTGTGTATCAAATTTCATCCAGATCGGTTAGGTGGTTTTGAAAGCGAGACAGACAGAGTTTCTTTCTAATTGATTATATAAAAATAATAATTTATTTTGTAATAAAAATATATTACCTAATAGTAATTTTTTTTTCATTAATATGCTATAATAAATTTGTATTATTGGTATTTAGGTATAGTAAAGATGTGAAGACACAAAGCAGGCTGTATATTTGGTTGTTGAATGCACGAGCACATTAAGTGACTGATAATTTAAAGATAACGTGTGGTACATTACCTTCTTAAATAAATGTCTCGTGATGGCTGCGACAATGCGCATGTTTAGTCATATGAGTGAAAAACTGTCTTCTATGATCTCACAGAGGAAATGTTAGCTGAGGTGTGATAAGACTTGACAATATTTTTTAGATCTATTCACCTCGCAAACACATAATTTTGCGACAAGAAAAAAAGCCTACTTACCTATTTCAAAATTCGGTTCCACGAAGAAAAATCTAGTACTCGAACGTAATATCAAAGATTTCTTGCTAGTAATTTTTCTACGCTAATACTAAAGTATACAGAATTACAAAATCCTACGAATAAACAAAGTAAAGCGGTTTTATTTATATTCTGATTAGCATGATTTTATTTTTGAATAGACACCAGAGACAAATCAAATTGGACAATAATATGTATGTGGAGCATTGACTTGCCGTTTTCCTCAACTAAGCTTCGTTCAGACGTACAAAATTTCTTAGTCTTTATAATGGATATAAAAAACTGAAAAGCCCACATTCATAGGTTTTTCCCATAAATATAATAATGGGTTACTATCAATAAACTCTGGCGTATTTTTTTGCTATTATACATATTTGTTTATAAGTAGCTGTTTCCTTGTAAGTAATACAATAATGTAGGTAAACTACTAAACTTTATTTGTACTTGTATGTAGGTACATGAATAAATGTCAGTCAGTTGAAAGCAATTGATGTGTTTTAATATTTAATGGGCCCAGCACGCTTCCACTGCGGCGCAGCTCGCGATATAGAATAGAATTTAAAGGAGGTTGATTTTCTAAAAATACTTTCTAAGTAAACCTCTACATATTACAAAGAATATAATCTCAAAATTTCATGTCTCTAGCTTCAGCGGTTTGGGCTATCCGTTCATTGTGTCCTGTCAGTCTTATTCAGGACTTATATATATACACTAGCAGCCCCCTGCGGAGTTACCCGCATTAATACAAGATAAACATAGTCTATCTGTTAATCTAGGTCTAAGCTATCTTTGTAGCAAATTTCATCTAAATCTGTTAAGCAGTTTTTGAGTGAAATAGTAACAAACAGTAGTAGGAAGTAGGATAGGATATAATACATTCTGGATGGCTGTATACAAAAATTTACTTACAGAATATCAAAACATAAAAAAATAGGTACACGCAATTGAATGAAAAGCTATTTTCTTCTTTGCATGAACACTATATCTGAAAAAACAAATTTTGTATACCATAAGCGTAGTCTAAGCTTAACACACATTTAACCGCACAACTGATAAAATTATCATACTGTAACCGCAAGCTTTATTTTTATTAAAACCCTTCTAATTAGATCTCATAAGTTTTCTACCACTCCAAAAAATAAAAGATCACCGTGACGTCATGGGGTTTCACGTTGATTCAAATAAAACTGTTACCCTAATAATGTGTTTGTTTCTACCCATGACGTAGATTTTAACGGTGTCATTTTTTTGCACATATGAATCAGCTAATTAAAGCTTATGTTTTGCCTTCTTGTTTTGCGTTTTGGAAGTTCATGCTATGAGATTTTAGGAGCAGTTCTCCGATATGTAGTGCGAGTATTAGTTATCTGCTGACAGGAAAGGAAAACCGCTTGTCAAATTTCTCTCTACAGAGTTCTAAATGGTAGAGCTTTTTTGATGACGAAATTGCAAAATTTTTAGAGCAAAACCAAGAACGGGAGAAATTCTTTTTACCCGACTGCGAAAGAAGGAGGGTTATATTTTTCGAGTGTATGCATGTACGTTTCTTTGGCGCGCTCTAGAGCCTAAACAGCTTGTCGTATTTTTATGTGATACAATAATTATTGATAATACACAGGTTTTTAACCCGACTGCAAAAGAAGGAGGGTTATGTTTTTTGAGTTTAGGGCATTTATTAAAACTATCGTAGCACTTGATCGTGAAGACATAAACCGATAAGTATTTATTTATCTGGCCCAACGCATAAGCGTTGCCTTTACCTTGGTAATACAGTTAACATACTAGGTACGCTGCCCTCTTGTAGTAAATTGTAGCATTTTTATTATCTGTAGATAGTCCTTAAGTAGCCGTAGGTGATCCAAATGCAAATTATTGAATTAATTAGTAATTAATTTTGTGTTAATTATATATGTATTAAATGACGTAGATTTACGTCATGACGTGTTTGATTTGGAAATACCGTTAGTTCGTCAACATAATGTGGTGTAGGCGGTCGCGTGGGTCACTTATACCATTAATGGTATTTGAAAGTACATGCTAGTGAAATATCTTTAAATTTTTTTTAAAATTGTTTATTGGCAACTGGATACATTTTTTTAAAATCTATATAGGTACATGTATAGGTTACATGGTGGTAGCGCGTTTTCTATCGCTCGCCAGGCTAGCTACCACCCTCAAGTTTTAAAAATCTGTCGCCAGGCGCCTAACGGTGTATCCCGGCAGCCTTCCTTGAGAGCCAGTGTATTCCAGGCATAGGCATGTTCCATCTAGGACTACAATATCGCTGACTTCCGTGGTCGTGCGAACTTGTGGTCAAATGCCTAGCTGTGTAGGATAAAAAAAAATAACTGGAAAAGTCGAATTCCTATCTAATGCTAAAAACTGAGTCAGGGGACCTGAGAAGAAGTAAAACTATTTTTTTTTTAATTATTTGTATCTCTGTTTGTCTGTTCTCCGAAACGACTGGACCGACTTAAATTAAATTTTGTATGGCGGTAGCTTATATCCCTGGTCAACATAAAAGTCATAATCTCGGCAAATTAAAGAGAAGGTAAATACCACGCAGACGAAGACGCGGGCTTCAGCTAGTCTCTCTCTAAGTATAAATAAATAGTTAAGAAATAAAATGAACAAACAATTGAAGTAATTTTTAGAGACGCGTTTTTAAACTTTATTAGAATTGATGGCATTACTACCTAAGATTTAGTATACTTGGAAAGCGTTGCTATGATGACGATACTTTTGG
Source organism: Ligdia adustata (assembly GCA_947049295.1). Classification (NCBI taxonomy): domain Eukaryota; kingdom Metazoa; phylum Arthropoda; class Insecta; order Lepidoptera; family Geometridae; genus Ligdia; species Ligdia adustata. Next base: position 1,933,323 of record OX346229.1, on the reverse strand, counting down.
AAAAAAATTACTGCCGCTACTTACCGCTAAATAAGCGTCACAGTAATTAACTGCGTCGTAGTTTTTGAAAACTTTAGGTATAGTTTGTGCCCTAATAAAACAAATTTGATTGAACTAAATAATTTATAGCTGAATCACATGTGAAATACCGTGACTAAATTCTACAATATGTAACTTACTCGTATTAATGACGTGCAAAATTACGTATAAGGAGAATGTATTTTACAACATTTATTTATTGAATAATTAATAACAGGCCAAGCAGGCCAATTACAATAATTCATGTAACATTGAATTTATCAATTACACATTTGCATCGAATTCTAAATACTAGAGCTAATCCAACACAAAAAATATATATGGCAAGAGAAAAGAGCAGTACAAAAAATATCGATGGTAAATATATATATAAATAAAAGAAAGTCGTGTTAGTTACACTATTTATAACTCAAGAACAGCTGAACCGACTTGGTTGAAAATTGTTGGAGAGGTAGCTTAGAACCAGGAGAAGGACATTTTTTAACCGACTTCAATAAAAGTAGTTCGATATTAGTTTTAGTTTGTTTTAGTTTTAGTAGAACTACGCGGGTGATACCGCGGGGCACAGCAGATTATATATAAATCAACTAAACAATTAAACAGGTTGTGCATGCCACATATTCGACTTAACATAAGTAAGTACACCTGTAGTAGGTATTAAATCTTTACAAATAATTGAAGTTATAGACATTGCAATAGTAGTTCTATTATTGTGATAGAATAAGTAAAATAGTATTAAGTGTAATAGAATCACGTCTATAGGAAGACTTCAAATAATCATCATGATTGTCAAATTTTACTATGGAACGAAAATCTAACCAAAATCCTTTTTAAAAATTACTGTCTTTAGTAACTTCTTGAATATTAGAAAGTATAAACATCCCGGTTGTTTAGAATTGTAGATTTCTTCATAACCTGCCTATATACCAACTTGCAATAATGCCTTGGAATACCTTCGTTAATCTAAATAGCCAGTATACTTGTAGGTACTACAAAAAGCTCGTCATCTCTTCGTCTCAAGTACGTATTCTGAAGAAGAGTAAATGACGCAATGATCGTCAATCAAAAATAAGTCGTCATTTGGCAGACACGCTGACTTCTCGCACTGTTTCAATAAATGAAGAACGACAACAGTAATACAACTGACATAGCCGGTGGATAAGAAACAGAAATGCTCTACGAGTACTCTCTCTTCAGCTTAGAACATACCTAACTGTTAACCAAGTACGAGCATATGTATTACCACAGAAAACATACTAGTATTTCTCTTATCTCATGAAACCCAAACATTATTTTATACCTTCTGCCCAAACTGCAAAGCAATAAATTTGTATAATCTTACTACTTTATTAGGTAGTAAAAAGACCAGAATCTCGGTTTTTATTTATGGCCCAACGTATAAGCATTGCCATTTAGCGTGATAATGCGGCTAGCATTCTGGGCATGCTGCTCTCTGGTGGTGGGTTGGAGCATTTGTATTATCTGTAGATCTTAAATGGTCTATAGGTAATCTTTCTGCTGTATTTTTTTTTGTTGTTTTGGTTAGTTATATTATTTATGTTAATAAATTTGTATATCTAAGAATAAACTTATTACTCAAGTCATTAATTACTCACATTTTTCGTTAACTAATTTGTTTAGATTGTAATTATTAGTACCTAAAATACGAAAAACGAAATGAATAACCACAACAAAAATAAATACTAATGGATTACATATTATAGAACATTTAAGATCTACAGATAACTCTAAATGCTCCAACCCACCACCAGAGCTTAGCGTACCACGCTTAATAGCAATGCTTATACGTCGGATCAGATAAAAACCGGGATTCTGGTCTTCTTACTACCTGTAAAGTAGTAAGATACTCGTAATTAAACTATCTTGATTTTTACCGCGTAAGTTCCCATACTGTAAACTCTGCAAGCAGTAGTAAAGCGACTGCACTTGCGCAAGTAGGCATTAAGGTCACGAACAGTGCTAAGAATCTGATGTAAGATGGTCAGCCGCTTGCAGACTAAGGCGGGGCCCAGTATGCCCAGCTGTGGGGTGTGAGAGGTCAACGACCTGGTGATATACCACGACGGTCTTCGAGGCTTATGTTGAGTTTAATAAATGTTATATTGATTGTCGACCATTTTCATTTTTCCATTATTACTGTTCCACTTTCCTACATTTTACGATATCAATGAATGAAAATGTCGTTGCAAAATTATGGCTTCTTTTTTCTAAGCAATGATTGGAATACGTTTGACCACAATCTCGCTGAATTCGAGTGAAGTAATGAAGAGGTAGAAGATAAAGCCCTTTTATTTATTAAGCTCACGCTTTAACACGTGGTCGCAGTTTTTTTGAGGTAAGGTAAGGTTTTAAATGCTTTTATGTTCGGCCGAAAAAGAGAGAAGAGCCGATTCAGCATGGTAAAAAAAATCGTATGCTTATCCATGTTAATGATTATGGTCAGATTTGATCACTTCACGTTTCAGGATCAGAAGTAGCCGAAGTGTTAATCCAGGGTAAGTATATAAGCTTTCTTCGTGCCAAGTTGCATTCAAATCCGTTCAGCCGTATAAGCGAGAAAGAGTAACAAACATACACGCACACATACGAACTTAAGCCTTATAACATTAGTGTGAGAGTGTATTTTCTAATGGTTTAATGGTTTAGTTTAGATATTCTAATTCCTAATCTAGCTTAATAATTATTTTTGTATTAATCATCATATTTTTTGCCGCAGCTTAAATAACCGCAATGTTCAAATAAGCAACGTTCCGAATTTTTGCGATTCATTGGCCTGAAAGATAACCGGTTCCTTCATGACTTCATTATCCAGACCTTCCAAATATTTCGAGCTGTCAACTGTTATAAGATGACCACACGTATACGCCAGACGGTTCTACCATCGCAAGCATAACTTTACAGTCCAAATTTCAAACTTGAACTGTATTGTAATGTTGTAAGAGTGTTTTCTCTTTGTAGTTTGGTTCATGAGCAGCATGTCTTAAGTTGGTTTTTAAACGGTGATCAGTCAAAAACTGTTAAGAGCTGGTTGCGATATTTTTTTTTTGGTTGGTTTATCGTGAATTTTGCGTCACCGTCTGAGCTTGTGGCTCGAGATGCGATCTTCAGATTGTCTGTAGTAACATCGGTTATGAATGTTTACTGTTTCTTTTTACGCGTTTTTTTTTTGTGACAGGTAACGTATTTTTTTGAATAAGAAATTTTTGGGCTTAGTAGTTTCGCTTGCAAGCTTTTTAACAGTGCAAGTGCCATGAAATAATTAAATTAAGTATACATGGTTGTATAGTATATGGTTCGTACAAGGTCTTATCAGCCTCCTGAGCACGAGCTATCTTTTGACAGCGAAAAAGGAAACTGCTTGTGAAATTTTGGCACCCTGAGTTCTTAAAGCAAGTGACAGTTTTTTTTTTGATGACGTCATAACAAAACTTTTTCGAAAAAAACAATAGCAAAACTTTTTAGGTACCTACCTAATCAGTCAAGCTTAAACAGGGCTGTTGGTTAGGGGTGTAAATAGCTGAAAGGTTACTATACTCATTCTAAGTAACAACTTTCATTATGAGACCAACTCAGAAATTGTGAAAGAAAACAACCGTATCATACATTTTGTCGACGACTGACAAACTTTTTGTATAAAACAGCTGTTTTTTTTTTCGGGATTTCTGAGTTGGTCACATGTGAAAATTGTTTCTTAGGATGAGTATAGTGACCCCCTTTCGGCATATTACACTCCTAACCGATAACACTGTATAGACCTCGTGCACACCCTGCTGGGCAAAGGTTACCTAGTCAGAACAAACTAGGCCTTCAATTCTATATCAAAGCTGACGCAATATGATTTAGTAGGGGATATAATATTATGTAGGTGCCTACGTAGTGTTATGACGTCAGCGGTGGATTACCAGCCTATATACCCCAGGATTAACGAATCTGTTGACATGATTAACTATTTTACGTAAATTACCTAGAAATTGTGTTTCCGTTATACCGTAGACTTATGCTTGCTTATCGATAGCAGTTCTAAAATTTTTTTGTATAATAATTTACTTCTCCGTTATATATCGATGATTAGTTTTACAGAATTGTAGTTATTATAAGACTAAAAGATTTTTTCTAATACGTCCGTGCGACTTTTAGTTTGATTGGGAAACACAAAGTACAACATACTGGATGGGCTTGAGATTATTTTAGAGTTTCATCGGACATAATAAGAAAATTATAACGAATTGAGAATCGTCCTTTTTTGTTTTCGGTTATTAATTTGGTAGTGATTTACACCTGAGCTACTAACTTTTTTTGCACTGTTTCCATTGACGTCATGTATTAAATTTTTTTTGTAGTGTGCGAGTATATAATCCATAATAAACGTCATCTTTCTTTTCTTTTCTTTCTAATAATATTATTACGATACATTTCACAAAATTATGATATATGAAACCATGTCTCTTAATAATCTTACACGAGTATCCCAATTGACAGAAATGGAAAGAATCCTAACGACAGAAAATAAATAAAAAACGGAACACTTTAATAACTTGGCTCATTAACCAAATCAGTTATCAGTTAGGTACGTGTAAATGAATGGAATGTATGACGATACCGGACTGTCTCAGGGAGTTACTTATTCTAACCTGGGGCGATACCGTGGCCGGCACTAAGCGATTCAGTTCACGCACGGTCTTAAACGCTGCGCGACCATGAACTGTCCCCCACTGCAATAAGATGCTTGATAGCGAAGCGTTTTTGGTACATGTTGAAGAGATTGCCTAAATACCGGCCACGGTGAAGCCCCGGTGTCGTGTCGTCGAGCAGTCTGGTCAACAAAACGCACTTGCGACTTAAAACCCTTTGGTCAAACTCCGTCGATGGGAAAGCAAACCATTGGCTAAAGAAAGCGTTGGAAACGAGCAATGGTTGATAAGCAATCGGTATGCGACGTGGATAATGTTACAAAAGTGTTTAGTAGTTAGAAATGGATAGCGATAATTAAAGTAGGTATAAGTAGATCATTCTTCTGGAAGCTTCTATCAGTGTGTGAGATACACTAGATGTGTTCCTGATACTTCACGTCCCTCACGTCTTTCATACATATTTTCGGCGACATAACTTTTTGTATGGATAAGCTGATTTTCTTTTCTCGTATTCAGAGTTGGTGTCATAGTGAAAGTTGTTCCTTACAATGAGTATAGTGACCCCCTTTCGGCTAAGTACACCTCTAAACGATAACCCTGTATAAAATTCGAAGGAAGACGTTATAATTGAAAATAATAGTGATAATTAGTAAGTAGCTATGTTGGCCGAGTAGTTAGTGGGGTCGATTGTACGAGGTTCGATCCCACGAAGTACGCATAGCCTGAGCTGTGAGTGAAGAAAAATATCGTAAGAAAACCCATAGCATGATGATAGCTTGGAAGAACTAATATTTTTCTGTTATATATACCACCCTCAAGTTGAAAAATCTGTCTAAACACACCCTAACTGTGTGTTCCGTACTGACTCTCAAGGAAAGTGAGGCCACAGTGTCGCTGATGACAGTGTTCTGCGGTCGTGCGAGCTTTAAGTCAAACGCCTGGCTGTCTTCAATAAAAATTTATAATAGATTAGCTTATTTGAAAAATAAATTAATATAATTATAAGCTTGCAGTGATTTTTTATGATAAAATCAAATATTCTTAAAGAATCTAAGTAAATCTAAAATATTTTTAAGTACACGGCCATAAAATAACATATAAATCAAAATCTTCGCCATTCTATTACAAAATCAACACAACCGAAACGAATACCGTTTTTTGCTGAATCAAGTTTAAAATCAATATTTATCGACTGTCTATTTTACAAGATAAATCAAATAAGAAGTTATAGCAAAAAGTTGGCGCCATAGCGGAAGTTCGTGACCTTTACTTTTTGTATTTGAGTCAGTGTTTGAGTTTTGTTTAGACGATGACGTATTGAGTGTGAACTAAAAATAATTGGATATGTTTATAAAATACCTAAATATGAAATGTTTTATTCAGGTTTAAATAATTACATAAATGCTGCAGCTGCAATGAAGTTGGCCGTGTCTTAGCGAATTGCCTTCCCTGACGTATGTTACAACTTTCAATATTTATACCAATTTTTTTTATAAAATACTTATCTAGTCTAATTTATCTGTGTCTTTGTAATATCTAACAGTGTTAGCCGGACTCGCGCACTGAAGGTTCCGTAGCATTATTTTTAGCATATTAGCTCAAGTTTCTACCTTAGTGATTTAACAAGTTTCTCTGAGAACAGTTTTGATAATTATTTTTATTTATTTATTGTTTTCAGTATTTGTTATATAGCGGCGACATAAAACACACCGTCTGTGAAAATTTCAACTGTCTATCTATCACGGTTCATGAAATACAAGCCTGGAAGAAATTGCTTTAGGCGATAAGGCCGCCCAATGTACTATCATTTAAAAGATTTGTCTTGCTGAGTCTTTTTTTATTTTGTGTGGTGTGCAATATAGCTATATTAATTCATTCGTTCATTCAAGCTTGGTGACAGATAGACAGACGTATGGACAAACGGCGAAGTCTTGGTAATAGGGCCCCGTTTTTACCCTTTCGGTAAGGAACCCTAAAATGCTGTACAATAATTATTTTTGAGACTACTTTAATAGGCATTGGCGCCAGCGCTACATATTGAATTGGCATGATTCAGCATATTTAAGTATTCTTCTGAATAGGTTTAAATTAAAATATACTCAGTATTTCTTATATTTAGTAATAGTATTTTTTGCGGTAGTATTTGTAAATTTTATCTATATCTATTATCTATAAGTATATAAAAAGGAGTAAGTCCTGTCTGACTGACTGATGTTTTCTTGAAATCAAAGTAGTGTCTAGAGACCCGCGGAAAACATCGTGAGGAAACCATTGGTTTTCTCGTCTGCCTAGCTACCACCCTCAAGTTGTAAAATCTGTTTAAGCACACCTTACCAGCCCAGCTGTCTTCGTTAGTAAAAACCGTTCAAAAATTAAAAGTAGATTTAAATCTGCGCGGAAAGTTTCACAGGTATACGGTTTGCAAAGCTACACATAGACTCATGCTTTTTGACCCTTGACTGTTCAGCTTTTTGTTAGTTGGACAAAATAATAAAATGTTTTTTTTATACCTTATTCAAAAAGAAAGTTCTCAATTCGTCTCTAAATCGTAATTTATTTCTTAAGTATGTATGTAACTCTGAATATTTTGTAAGAATACAAAAGCAAAGAAAAGAAACACATTAAAAAAGTAATCTAATTATAAAAATGATTTGACAGAATGTTGGCTCTTTTTATTATGTTGGTCAAAAATGCAGTGGCAGTGCAGTCAGCACTCTGGACACTTTGCCTTCTACCGGGGTTTATTTGATTTGATATAGATTATCTATGTTAGACTTTACATTAAAAAATCAGTCGCTTAGATTACCTTAGGTTTCTGTTCCGCTATAAATCCTAACTAATATTATAAATGCGAAAGTAACTCTGTCTGTCTGTCTGTTTCGCTTTCACCCCAAAACCACTGAACCGATCTGGATGAAATTTGGTGCACAGGTATATTGAACCCCGGGAAAGGACATAGGATACTTTTTAACCGACTTCAAAAAAAGTAGTTCCCCATTGGATTATCTTAATAGTAAAATGGGGAACTACGCGAATGAAACCGCGGAGCACAGCTAGTACATAGTAATATATCTAATCTAAATAACTTGGAAAGTCATAGGTCTGATTGATGAATGATGGGAGTCTATAGTTTTCTTGGAAAACCATGTCTCATGCGATAAGTTCATCATAAGTTGTTAGTACTCGTAACATAGTGTGTCATATCCGGACATTTTTTAAATTATAGCCCTGGGTCTAAACTGTTGTTCTTGGTTTTATCTTCAATAATGCAAATCATCATGATTTTTGTGTTTTATTTCTGACGCCAGTAAAATGGTGTTATAAGACTGGTGAGTCTTTTGTGTATGTATCTGGCATCATCATCTCATCATCTTCCTGACGGCACAGCATGTCTTTCTCTTCCATTCTACTCTCTCAGCCGTCATATATTCATTCACTCCCCTTTCACAGATATCCCTTTTCACACAACTCATCCGCATCTTCTTAGGTCGCCCCTCGTCGTCGTCGAATGGACTAATTTCGATGTGGTATGTTGTTTAATTAAAAGCTAATTTGAGCTATAATGTAATATGACCTTTTTACCCTGACCTGTTACCCTCTACAGTATGAACCTGTCGACCAATTTGATGCGAGGTTTCATTAGTTTTAATCTGCAGATTGTCATAGGCTATACTGGTGGAATCCCGCGGCTTCACTTACACATAGTGGTCTAAAGTTATTGCAGTCGGGTTTTGAAGTCGCTTTCATCCACTTCTTGTCAGTATTTCTAGCAACTCTACGGATATAAAGGCTAAGGATCTTGTTCCCAATAAACAATATTAACAAAAGGGCAAAGTATCCTGATAAGTCAAATACAGTTTAATTAATGTGTTGGAAGTTGTTTGTTATATGATCTGATGTTAAAAACCTTGATGAGTTAATTATGTAATTGACAACAAACCTACCAGGTCTTTATTAAGCCTGTAATACCAGTACTCCAGTTATTATTCCGGCTGACCGAACTATTGAAACTTTTCAGTCGAAATAGTTTGCTTTTAACAAAGCACCGAAACACCAATACGGCTTTAGTAGCTACAATAAACTTATTTCTCCTTTATTACATTTCACCTAAACTCATTTGTACTATGATATTTTGAAGACAAGTTAGTTACAAGTTACTATCTTCACCAGCGGCGTTGCACGCGAGATTAGGTAAATGAAATATGATGAAACTTCGAACACTATTTGACCATTTAAGCGGTTGATAACATCCTCCAAACCCTTTGCGCAAACCGGTTTTAAAAGCAAACTAAAATTACTTTTAGGGAGTAAATTATATTATTCTAGAAAATAATTCTTTGATCATAAATATTTATGACATAATTTGTATACAATGTTTATAAATTGATGAGTGATATAATTAAATGTAACTGACTTGTAAACTGTTTTACCAATAAAATACTGTAACCTTTCGCACGGCAATCGACCCCTCTAACCTCTCAGCCATCACAGAGCTAAACTGTCAATTTTGTTTCTGTGCTCGACGCACGTTTTATAAGTTTTCCTTCAACTAAATATAAGTGCCATGTTTTCCAGAAAATTAAGAACTATACTATAAACTGTGGTTCATCTAACGCCGCACTATAGTTTACTCAGTATATCTATATGTAGGTATGAGTTAGCAAATTGTTATGTATTTAGATTACGCATATCTGCGGGTTCTTCCATTGTAAGGTTTTCCTCTAAACTGCATGTAATATTACCTACTGTTTTCAAGGTTTCAGGTAAGTCATGGCTCTTTCTTTGACATCAATCATGAGTAAATCTGCCTTTAGTAACATCAATAATGTGTATGGGTACCATAATAATATTAACAACATGTGTTAAAAACGTTCATAAAAGTAGGAGGAAGTATGTACTTCGTTCATCGGAATCTTTTTTAGTGTATGTAGGTACTTCGATTATGCAAAAACTTACATAAAAAAAAACTAAATAATAATAAGATTTTTGTAGTTTGAGAGGGATATTACTAAGTAGGTTGTGTATTTTTATAATAATCGCCTGCCGATATGAAGTCGGTAGTCACTTGGCACTAATTAGTTGACTAACTTTTACCTATGTACGAGTATCTACCTATACGTACTGTACGATATGTAACAAACTAATCTGTTTGTTAGTCGTAGTACGTAAACAAGTTTGCATGAAAACCCGACCTTCCCAAACAAAATTAAATGTCACACGTAGCCAAAAGTAAAACATTATTTCCTAAATAAGCAATCTCAATCAAAATGGGCAGCCTTAATATTTTTAACGCAAACAAAACAAGGTTCCATACAATTTCGTAACCCAAGAAGAAATTGAAAACCGAACAAAGTAAAAAATTAATTGGGGCACTTAATCGAGTCTCTTTCTTGGTTAATTGCTGAAGCCTTTCAGATTCGTAACAGTTTTCAATTAGTCGTAAATTGACGTTTATTTTCTAGAAATCATCTACAAACCGCACCTTGGTTGAGAAGCCCTGGGTGTAGGTCACGGGGTAATGTCTGCTGGGTCACATGGCGGTCTATTTATTTTCTCTATTAAAATACATAAGTAATTAGAATCTGAGTAGTTAAGTACTACATAACTAAGTATAAAAACTAGATGATAAAGCAGCGATTCAAATCTAAGTACATAGCTTGGAAAATGCTTCAATTGTATATTCCGAACCTGAAAAAATTGCTAGAATATTTATTGGCATGGAAGTAGTAGGTATGTAAGTAACGTTTATCAATAAGTAGGTATAATTACGGTCCTTTGGAACTTGAGTTGTACTTGTGCTTTGTTGTTGGACAGCGGTAAAAATCAAAGCTATAGTATTATGCGTGTTCTGTAATATGTTGAAATTGTACAATAAAAATAAATTTATTAAAACTACGTTTTTATTCTAGGAAAGTGCTACGCAGCTGCTACAATTTTATCGGTGTTGTTGCCAAAGTATTATAATTATTAATTTTAGCGCCATCTATGTCGTCACTTTATAAACTCGTTTACACGAGTTAATATTCAAACATCGCAGTTGTGATAATATCTCATAGGTACCGCTTTAAACTACACTATGTCTGTGTTTACAATAAAATGGAGAAGTAATGAAACAGCTGATACGTAAAACCGTGATAAGAACTGTGGTAATGACTATTTATTAAAATTATTGTAATCTAAGAAACAGTTTATTAGATGTAACAGAAGAGTTCACTGTGACTTAGTAAAGTGGAATGGTTTTTGAGTGCAAGTGACATAGATAGTAGAATGACCATAAGTTTTGGAGACAAAGCCAAACATAACCTCAAATATATTGTAAACAAGGTTCAAAGGTTTGTAATTTTTTTTATTAATACATTAAAAAGTTAGTAAAGTACTTGGCGGAGTAAGCTTTCTATGAACATTTTAACGACCATTTCAATGGTATCTGTGTCATTTTACCGCTTACAAACGCGTAGATGATTGAAATAATTAGTACCTATAATTAATGCAATTATGCTTGATTTAATAGCTAGCAATTGTATTTAATCTAAAACCAAAAATATAATGGTATATCATTTTGCTATTTTTATACAGTACACTTTTTTAATTTGACACTTGTTTTTACTGCGGTTTATTGCCTGTTTGTGTGTTTCTAGAACATTAACAGCAAAACAGTTTTCAGTGTAAACAAATGGCCAATGCTTTTGCTGGAGGAAGAAATACCCTCGTGCATAATTTAAACAGATAAATTTTAGACTTGACATTCGGAAATTTTAAGCCATCAAATTTACGCGAAAAGTATGTTTAAACCACTTTAACTTTGTAGAACTATCTGTGTTCCCTTCGTCGTAGATCTACCATGATATAGAATATTTTTTTAGAAATATTGGTAATTGTAATTCAATATTATTTGATTGTTTTAAGCCAAGCATGCTTGCTAATACAAGTCAAGCAAGATAAGAGATTTTATAATATCATTAGTGATACTTACAAAATAAATCTAGAGTAGGTACATAAGTAGGTAAGTACATACAATATATTCAAATTAATAATAATTTAATAGCTTTTATGCGAATCTAAACACTAGGAAATCGGTTAAAAGTAAACAAAACTTTTACCTTTACCCGTAATTGCTGACAACGGTGAAAATTAGACACATTCTGAGAATAGATAAACCTCCAAAACGAGACACCTGTTCACTGCAACTACGCTAAGTGGCCATAAATCTTGAGGATGCATGCAGCACTTTACACTAATGACTTTTAAAACGAACTCACCTAAAACGTTATCGCATCAAGTAAATAGAACTGTTCGGTTGACTCGACAAAGTCGTTGAAAGAGACTTCTTTTTTTTCACGCTGGATGCCAAACGTCGGAACACAGGCATGTCCGTCAATATACGCAGCACAAGGACCTCGCTCCAAAACTCACTATTTCATATCCTCAACACTGCATTCCACGTGATAGATTTCCGGTGAACCGTTGATAGGTCAAAACTCGAAAGCATTCGTTATCGTTTTCGAAATCGCGTAGAGCGCATCGTTCGTTACCGGCGATGACCGCCGATTGTGGCTAATGCGACCGCACCGGAGTGGCGACAGAATCCAAACCCACGCGAGGAAGTTAACAATAACGCGGAATTTGATCGCAGACACGATTAAAGAGTTTGAAGAATCTTGCGTTTTTGTTGTTGTAAGAAAACTGCACAGAGGAGCGGGAGAAACGAGCTCTTAGCATTGACTGGACTGCGCTCGGGTCGTGCAGGATGTGGCCCATCAGGCAAAAAGAGCGTTCATTATTGTATTGTCGTGGGCGTATTATAGTGCTAGTGTCTCTCAAATTGCCCGCTGGGAGGCAGCGTGTGAGCCACTCATCATTTTAAGAATGAAAATGCCAAACATTCGCATTTAAAAGTATGTGACACTATTTAATATAAACATTTCATTGGATAGGACTTAATGACTTGACTGGTTCTATGCAAAAAGATCACGCTTAGTTTCTAACTTATTTCCGTATAGTAATTTTTTTTTTAAATAATTAACTATTAACGGTTGAATTAATGACCACATCTACTCTTTTTATGGCAGAAGGATTGTCTGTCAAAGGGATTCAGTCACGGGACCGGAACTTCGGTTACTCACACTCATTTGTTCAATTGGAGAGTTAAGTACCTTCCCGCGGGTCTAAGCAGACAGTTTCCGTTCAAGTTTCACACAGGAACAGATTAAAACTATGGACTGTACCTACTTACAATTATAAAATGTCCAAAATTAGTGGCTCAAAGTAAACTTCAACAACTCGAGATATAAAGCGAAAATTAGTGGTCGGTGTAAAATTTGCCATAATGATAAATGAATCAGCACCAATGATGTATTATCATATCTTCTTTGCTTATGGGTAAAAATAAAAACTCGCTTTTAGAATATTAAAATTTCACTGTAAGTCTCCTTTCATACTAGAATATCTGTTGAATTCGGTTTTTGATCGACTTCAGCTCAAAACATTTAAGTTGACTTATTCAGCAACATTTTTACCGAGCCAGCAAATCGTCTCTGCTTCAAGTTTGGCAAAATAATATTTCGAGTGTATTCTACATGTTTGTTTGGATTTAGATGTTTGCATATAAGTCGTGTTTTCTAATCAATCATTTTAAGATTTTCTACGGAGCTATTTATCTGATAATTTCAATATATTTAGCAGAAGTATACCTACGGATCACAACCATAAAGTTAAATATTCATATTTTTGCGAAGGTACAACGTTTGTCGCAGACTTAGTATTCCTGTTCCTGAAACTGTAGAAGTGGATCGAGTAATAAAATAAGGTGATCTCTATACAAATGTCGACGTCCGATTGAGTTGGTACTTCCTTTGCGTGAGGTCGGGACGGTTCGTTGAGATCAAATACGACCAAAGATTACCCTAATAGGTCTACAAGGTTGGGAAATTGACTTATTGGGCCGTTTGTTTACATTGAAAACTGTTTTGCTGTTAATGCTCTAGAAACACACAAACAGGCAATAAACCGCAGTAAAATAAGTGTCAAATTAAAAAAGTGTACTGTATAAAAATAGCAAAATGATATACCATTATATTTTTGGTTTTAGATTAAATACAATTGCTAGCTATTAAATCAAGCATAATTGCATTAATTATACGAATTATTTCAATCATCTACGCGTTTGTAAGCGGTAAAATGACACAGATACCATTGAAATGGTCGTTAAAATGTTCATAGAAAGCTTACTCCGCCAGAAAACCAATTTCACACATATAATTTTCATGTAAAGTATTCTAAGTATTTGCAACAAGATAAGAAGCAGAAATCGGTTACGTGTCAACGAAATAGCTGCGGTCACACCACCTTTTTCCACCAATCAGGGCTTGAGATTCCTTGAGCACCTGGCTTAGATTGGTGCTAAGCGTATACTCGTAAGGGCCGATTGCGCATTTTGTAACATAAAATTGGTTGCTAATGAGGTCAATGAGATTCCGACGTACCTGATTGCTGATGAAACAATGATTCGCTTAGACCTTTTATCGTTTTAAAACATTACTTAAACGCACATAATAATTCAGGTACTGGAAAATTCTGTACTACGAATTTTAAATCAAATCATATCAAAAATTTACTTTCTTGACACAGGATAGAATAAACAAAATTTAAAACAGTGTACCACCAACATAAAACTAAACTTTAAAACTAACACAAACCAAATAATTAAAATAACTTAAATATTAGTGTTTAAATAGTGATTAAATATATTTTTTTTATTCTGGAACGATTTGCTATTAGTATTCAGAGCTCGGTAACCAGTTCAATCTGGAAGTTAGATTAAACTTGTTCTATGTTCATGTTGAACGGACCTGCCCTATGATAGAAATATTATGCATGCATTACTGACTACCAATTTCCAGTTTGAACCAGTTATTTGTGACTGTAAATACTGATAAAGGTCAGATTAATATTATTACTTACGTAGCTACCTGGAAATTAGAATACGTTTAGCGCAATATTAATTTATTTAGAGTAAGCTGACTTCTAAACTATAGTTGCCGTTTTACGTTTAGGTTCTTGATTGACGATAATTACGTACTTTTAGCAGAATACAGTCTCAATTTTACTACATGTATAATAAACAAAAAATCTACACTAGAACCTTATTTTAATTAAGGCCGTGTTCCTAATGTCATGAAAATCGATAAACAATTACATCATAATTCAGACAAATACTCCAAAAGATAAATATAGATTACTAAAACTTCGAAGAAATAAGTAAATAGTTCAGAAAGCATAGTATAAAAAAACATGGAAACGCAATAAACTCAATTTTTTCGTCACACAAAGATAACGCAGGGTTAAATTATTGGGTTAAAGATGGCATTCTAATGATCAGTGCAGCAGCCACGTTTGGAACTGGTTCAAAGCAGTCCTAATACAGGCTGGCCTAGATAAGATCATCATAATAATATGGATATACATACATACGTATTATACGATTTAGTACGTATGAACTTTAAGAAAATACCTAAACCATATTCTTGACAAGTTTTATGACGATATGTTAAATTAGCAATCTGTAAAGGTTGTCAGGAATAGATCGTTTTTTGCGATAACATCAGCTTTTGTGAATATTTTCTGTTGTATTTATTATCTGATGTTCTATTGTATTTGTGGTCACAATAAATAGTATTGTAATTGTTGTAATGTGTATGATGAACTCGTTAGTTTAATCTCAAACTGTAAGATATCATACAAAAAATTAACATACAAACGCCCATCGTCTCTGAGAGATATCCAAAGAAATTTTTCATTTCACTGGTAATCAAGGTTTTATCTAAATTTGTGAATACGACCTCGGCTTGAACTGAAGAGTTAATTTTTATCACGAAAATAATGTTATTGTACGATAAACGTAGATTATGGGTTATTTAATAACTATATCTACTAACCCACAACATAATTTCCACTTATAAT
Organism: Ligdia adustata; assembly: GCA_947049295.1. NCBI lineage: Eukaryota > Metazoa > Arthropoda > Insecta > Lepidoptera > Geometridae > Ligdia > Ligdia adustata. The sequence continues at coordinate 1,917,673 of OX346229.1, read as the reverse complement.
ATTTTTTTTATAATCTGCGTAGGTCATCTACAATCGCTTATGTTACTTGTGCCAAAATGATTTTATTTAATTATTTATTACTCATAATCGCGTAACTCTTACGTATAAAAATACATAATAGGTTTACAATAGTCGCATATGTAAGTAAATACTTTATGTTATTTTAAATATAATGTAGGTACTGTAGCAACTAAACTAACTAACAAATGCCTTTAAAAATTTTAAATTGCTGGATGCAATAAGTTAGTAGGTACTTCTGTGGTATTCACCATCAGTTCCACTTCATCAAATAGATCGCCGGAGGTATAACAACTCCCACGCGATGCCGGGACGCGCGGTTCGGGGGACGCGAAGCTGCGGGAATGATATAATATCTCCAGGATTCTACTTCCGAAATCGGTCCAGTCGTCTTCGAGTTATCAAAGGGGAAACCAATAAAACAAAAAATAAGATAATAAAACAAGTCGGGTAATCCTGAGATGAAAAAGTCCTAAAAAAATGTTTAAAATATTGACCCCCTATATAGTCTAAACGTACTTTTTTTATAGAAAGGGATAGCAATGCGTAATTTCGACTGCACTCCCACAACCTTCGATAGCTCAGTTGGTAGAGCGGTGGACTGTAGTTGGTTTCTAGTAGTGATCCATAGGTCGCTGGTTCAAATCCGGCTCGAAGGAATCTTCTTTTATGTAGGACTGACTGGTGTAATATTTTTTTTTAAATATTGGAATGTTATCAACTATGGATTTTTTCACAACCTATCCCAACTGTCATTACAACCTATACATAATACATATTTCTCAATCATTTAGTTTTGACATAACGAATTAAAAATTTATGCAAATACAATTTTGCAAATACGAGTACAAACAACTTTGGAGACTCCGTGTATAGATAATATTTTTTAATCAGGTGTTTTCAGAAACATTTTTATTCATGTTTCGTATTTCCAAGTGGTGTTTTTATAAATAAAATGTAAACTTATTTTTATAATAATTGAATTAGAAATAAATATACTCATCAAATATACGTATCGAAAAGGTAACTTACTACAAATACAACAAACTATACTACGAGCAATTTACAAAAAGAGCTGTTTCCGCCCGGGATCGAACCGGGGGCCTTGTGCGTGTGAAGCACACGTGATAACCGCTACACTACGGAAACGTTGACAGAGTGGTCGAAATTAATAAACTATTACTGAATGAAGCTTTCATTTCATATATAATTTAAAATGTAATATACATTTTTTGTACTCCTACCTAATAAATCAAATATACATAGCACGCTGTAGTTTATTATAGACATAAATATTTTATAATAGTTAAATTGTAAAACTTACCTTGCAGCAAGCACTCGCACAAAACAATAATAAGAAATTCGTAAAAGAAACACGGTGCCTTTCCCGAAGGCAGTTGGTAAGCTGATGGCGGGAAATAAAAAGTATTTCCCTTTTATACTGTAGCAAATTACATGGTGTATTGGTCTCCCGCTGAATAAGGTTCATTATAATAATATTATTAGGTAGAGGGTGCGGTCTATCTGCCTCACATTTGTAATTTGTTCGCACCCTATGATCTAACCTTCTACTCATATTGTCTGCCCATTCCAAACTGCAATGGTTCTATCGTCTTTTTACTAACCATTGCCGCGTACTAAAGGCTTGAAGTTTCAGAAGGTCCTGTGAAGAAAGCAATGGTGGATGAGTTTATTAGGAAAGACGGTTTATGTGATATTGGTCGGAATAGTCTCAAGGAGATTTTGTACGTCAAGAAATATGAAGGCTTGTGGGAAAACTGTAGGAGTAACGATCTAAATAGAAACAGTACATGAAGAAGGAACATGTATAAAAGAAGTTCTATTTAAGTTTTATTTGGAAAAAGTGATTAGGTACCTACCGACTTCTATTGCACTGGCCCTCATAGAACTATGTCACTAATTTAAATTTACAAATTAAACTTCTGGACCGATTCTGATAAAAATCTATTATGACCACTTGAAAAGTAGGAAAATTTATCTTAATATCACGAGATTCATGAGATTCCCGGTGACGGACGGACGGACAGCAAAATCCTAGTAATAGGGATAATAATTTTAACCTTTTCGGTATCCCTAAAATTGAATAATAGAAGTACTACCGATAGTAACACGGGTAAGTAGTGCAAAAATTAGTAAGTAACAAGTTCTTGCTATAAAGCTATCTTTCCAGACAACTTTTGTAGGGACGTAAAATTAAGACAGCAGCTATAGACCGCCAACCTGTCCATACAATAAGATATAGCTCTTTTCTACCTTTTAATCTTATCAGAAAATTGTATCAGAAACACGAAAACAGTGAAGGAAGTGATACTCTTAAATGAACCAACCTACGTACCTAGATACCTACCCACTACAGTAGTAAGTAGGTAAGTACAGGTAATAGAGAGACGGTCGAGTGTCCTCACACGTGGTCACTATATCTACATCTAAATAGCAATAATAGCGTAGAGGTGTTCCAACCGTTCGATACAGTCTCAGCGGGTTAACGTCTATTAGTTAAGTACCTACATGTACTTAGACTTAGACCCGAGATTGCCGCTAAAGATAGATGTTAGTATATTCGCGTATATGGGTGTTGCAAGGAAGAAATGCAAAGGTAGGAAGCTTGTATGTGCCTAGTGAGTCACCTTAGTAAAACCAACGTTGTACAATGTTCGCGGCCGGCCGTTTTGCGAGCTTGGTGCCTATATGAATGAATTAATGAATGGTTTATTTGTGACATACATATTTATCAAAAAACCTAATAAAAATCTAGTAATAATGTGTGTTTGTCACAATCCGACCCCAACTCAGCAAAATGCTGGCTGCATAAGCCAGCGCTGGTCGTCCGCTGGGACCGGGCAGACGACCTCACGCACGCATGAATCAGGCAACATATAGCCACCATATCAACTGCTGGCTAGACCAAACCAGCGCTAGTTGTCTACAATCAGCATTGTGCTGAGTTGGAGCCGATTTGATACAAGATATTTTTGATATTAATTATGAAGTCTCTGTTAGTGCAAGTAGTTCTTGGTACAAATAAATTTATTTCTTTCTTTCATGTTCCTAAGAATGCAAGCCACTGGTTCTATGCGCTTAGCAAGTCGCCTGATGCTTGTATCTTTCCAGCCTTATAAGTAGTATCAATTTGTCCTTTCTGTGTCTAACTTCACAATTATGGGCATGATTAAAAATTCGTACAGTCAGATATATCATATCCATCCACAGGTTGCCAGCAAAAAAAATCCTGATAGCTAAAATCTCGGTCTTTTCAAATCACGAATCGGTTTCTTCTAAGCAAGCGCGCTACATTCTAAGCCACATCGTCTCTTTACATCGGACGAGTTGCGGTCAGGTGCAAACCTATAATTGCCTATTGAAATAAGATAAGAAATCGGGCAAGAGCGAGTTGGACTCGCGCACGAAGGGTTCCGTACAATTATGTATAGAACATTATTAAAAACTTGCAAAAAGTGGCAAAAAATACGTTTGTTCTAGGAAACCTCCCTTAATAGTTAAGTAATTTTTATTGAATTATTTATCTATTGTCGTTATGAATATCGTCCAAAAAACGGTCAAAAAGTCACGTTTATTGTATGGAAACTCCCCTTATACATTAATTTTACAATGTTTTTTTGTATTTTTTTTCTATAATGGCAACAAAAAAACCGCGACCATGAAAATGTCAACTATCTAGCCTACATACAGCCTGGTGACAGACGAACGTACCGACAGCGAAGTTTTCCGTCCCGCATAGGGTCCTGTTTTTACCTTTTAGGTTCGGAAACCTTAAAATAGGCTACCTTTAGCGGTTAACGCTTCAAATGTACAGGGTTATCGGTTAGGGGTGTGTTAAGCCGAATGGAGATGACTTTACTCATCATCATGATTGCGGACTACTTTCATTATCGAAACAATTCTGAATTCGAGAAAAAACAGCTGTTCCATACAATAAGTTTCTCGGTTGTCGCCTAAATGAATACCCCTAGCCCCTAGCCGATAACCTAATTCAACTCCTCGAGTCATTTAAATCCTATTTCAACTCTGTAAGTAGTAAGACTATGTATATTATATTTTATTCACCTTAAATTCTAAACCATTTGTCAACATTATTATTAATTGACATTTAAATGCAAGTAAGTTTTTATGTTTAGTTTCTCCATCATTAATTATGCTTTAGTTTATCTCCGTCCAAAGGCTGCCTAGAAGAGATCGCTATTAGCCATAATTCCGCCGTTTGTTGCACGTAATCATAAGTTTTATTAAGTTTATTGTATTATTTATGTGTGCATACAATAAAGAGTTATTTATATATATAAATATAAATACAAATACAAAATAGTTTATTCTCATAATAAGTTGAAATGACAAACCCTGCGTGCTGCTTTAGCGTGAGCTGTGTTGCAGCAAACGGTGTCGTTCCGATACAAGGAACGAAAATATTAATAAAACTGAAAAATCTATCTTATGATAATGCGTAGTTCTCAGAATGGCGATGGTGGTGGAAGGCGTGATGGTATCCTACAACTACTCCGAGGACGGCGAGCTGGCCAACATCCTGACAGTGAGCGCGTCCGGCATCAGGTTCTCCCGGCGGTGGGTGCTCACGCACGGCTCCATCCTCTCACCGCTGAAGGAAGCCAAGGTATACTTCAGCATCGATAGCGATCCGTGGACCACTTTTATTTACCGTGGCTGCACTATGGTTATATTTTTTCTTTCCGCGATCCACCCGAAACATGGCCCATATTATTCTATAATAAAATCATCGACAAGAAAAAAATTTTGAATGTGATGACTTTTTGAGCCGACTACTAAATCGTTAAACCTTGTACCATCCATAATTTCTATTTGTTTAACTTTGATGTACCCAGTGTCACGACTAAGACGAATCTATTGACACCACTCACATAAATATACGACAAGCCGTTTAGTCTCTAGGGCGTGCCAAAGATATTTATAGTTGTTTATTAGAAGTACACGAGGATAGGGAAATAACGGAAAAAAGAATTTCACGCAATAATAAAAAAGTGCGAATCCTACCAATAAATAGATTAGCTAAATGTAAGAAGCAGGGGCTTTATACCAAAATACTGATGTACAATAAATTTTCTAATAGTGTGGATCTCAATTTTATTACATTCAAACAAAAATTGAAGTATTTTTTTGAAAGCAATCCTTTTTATAAACTCATAAACTCAGCGAATATTTCAATGCAGCTTGTAGAAACATCGTTCTTGTGTAACAAACAACCATAATAAATTATGTCTAATAACTAAACAAAGCAATCATAATGTAAATATTTGTCATGAGAACTATTAAACTATGAACTAATATTAAGTAATCGTACATAAATGAGATTTGTAAGTTAATTTTTTAAAGTAATTATTAATTCAAATGTCTTGCCTGTAACGAACGTTATTCAAAGGTCAATAAATATTACTTCACTTTACTTTACTTTACTCTAAGAAATATACATACATACCTACATACACTCCAAAAACATAACCCTCCTTCTTTTGCAGTCGGATAAAAACTAGCTATAATTACATTTACTAAACAGGTCTTGAAACATTATATTATCAACTTTTAACAACTATAAATGCAACCCATACTTATATAAATGCACAGATAACGATATGTACAAATTAAAGTACAATACTAGGCATGGAAATATACAGACAAATTCACTACTGACTAATTATTAGAAGAAACAAATTTTAGTGCGATAGATAGAACCACTCATGACTCGATGCTTAAAAACGTTTAACGAAGGAGCTCGTCTTATGTCAAAGGAAAGACTGTTCCACAGCAAAACAGCTTTCACAGTTAAAGAAGACTTAAAGGAAGTGGTGGAATGTGATGGAATAGATAACTTATGATTTACAGATGATTTTGAGATTTAGGAATGGGTAGTGTGACAATACTTGAAACATGTCTGAAGGTACCGCGGAGGAGAAGGGTTAAATAATACATCATAAAGAAGGTAAAGTAAATGAACATACCGGCGAATAGGGAGCCACTTGAGCTTAGTGCGATATTCGGAGACGTGGTTATATTTGTGCAAACCGTTTGGTTTACGTAAACCTTATTCAGAAATTTTGACGACGCTCAAGTTTATCAAACTACTCCTGGGTTATATCAAGATAACAAACATCAGCATAGTCAAGAATTGGAATTAAGAGAGCAAGCAAGCGCAGTTTTAGTAGAAAGTTGCGTTTAACGGCTCACTTATGTTAGTTGCGCATCTCATGAAAGAAATACTTTATTTAAAAAATACTGTCATTTAGACGGAAAAAGATTGTTCCGCTTCAGTTGGTCGAACTGGACAATTATTTCCCAAAACAAAAATATATGATCAATTAGTTCGTTAAATTGTAGTGAAATCCTTCAGACCGACACACTAGTTGTGCGGAATGTAACTCATTCCGCACAACTAGTGTGTCGGTTTAGTTGGTCAGAGTGGAAGGACAGATCTACATAGCTAAATCCTTGCCTGAGTTTTTACAATACTCGTACTTGATTCTAAATCCTATTGGCTATTCCTAAATGGCCACCAATATGAAAATGTGTATGTGCAAACTATCGCAATAACATCTAAAGAAACTGTGACCCAGGGTGCCCCAGACACAGGCTCTGCCTAGTTTGGGATCCGTTGTTAAATTATAAGCAGACTTGCTAACGATTTCTGTATTTGTGCCTCATACGTTTTTGGCAATGAATTATTTTACTAGTTACTTTTTATTAGATCCACAATTAATTTAGTATCCCATACTTTACAGGCTATCCAGAACGCTCGCGGCAGGTCAATCCTCAACGAAGGCTTCTACTCTAACTTACCAGAAGTCCACGTGACATGCGAGAAGAACAGGTCTAAACCACCCACAGTGTACGATAATATAGAAAAGTTGAGCAGGGATAGAAATAGTGCGGAGTTGGAACACAGCAGCTATCAGATCAGAGTGCTAACGGGAAGGTAATTATTTGAAAAAAAAAAGGGAGATTACCGATTTCAATGCGGCAGTCGCATATTTACAAGTTGTTTAGTTAAAGTTCATGTAAAATGCAAACCTCAACAAGCCTGTTATAAAAGTTATTACCTACTTTGTTTCGGCACGCGTCGATGTACTGTTCTCAGTTAGTTTGATGATAGACCAAACTACTGGAACGATATTGATTAAATTAAAATTCGACCATATATAACTTGCAAATGAAAAATGTTTTATTCGAAATCGGTGCACCTATCGCAGAAAAACAAGAAACAAACATTTATAAAAACATCGAATTGAGTAAATACCCTTTCTTTTTAGGAATTCGGTAGCAAAAAATAATTTTAAAAAATGGGATCTAATGTATACATAAAGAAGAAGTATACATAAACACAAGTTAAAATGAACATTTTGCAAAACTCCCGACAATTGTTCTGGCAATCTTTGATTTGAAATTATCATAGTGTATAATTTATTTTACTAGTCAAGCCCTTTCATTTGATACCTATATTGAGGGAGCGATGAAAAAAATTTTACTCCGCCATTTAGTGGTAGCGGCCATCTTGTGTTATATTTTTTTGTTCATGGTGAACATTTACTATGGGAAAACTTTGCTACACATTTTATACCTAAATACTATTTAGGTATCTGATGTTGTATCTTTGCGGTAATATGATTTTTTTAAAATAAATTGTTAGTAAATATTAGCAGTGTGTCCTTGCCGTTCTGTTGCAGAATAGTCCACGTATGGCAGTGTCCGATCCTAGACCGATGTGTGGACGACATCCTGTACAGCTGGACCATCGGCCACCGCGACGGAGACGTGGAGAAGCAAACCCTGCTCGGCAAGGCACTGCTGTCCGTCTTCGTGCTGATAGACTTAGAAAGTACTGACAGAGGTATAGTGGCCACCAACAACCTCAACCCTTGATTATTTAACATATTATAGATAAATCATGTCATACAACCAAAAAAAATCGCATAAAACTTAAGTTCGCTGGTACCTCGTAGTTACACTTAATATGTTAGATGGCGTTGGTGTGCATCATTATTTTTTACATTTTGTTTTTTTAAGCGCCATCTACTGAGTACGGTTGGTGACAATTCGATCAAAGGTAAGCTATCGATCAACTACACGCATCGCAACGTAACTTTGGACATAGATTAAAATACTTGAGGTATTTTAATATATGCTTTGGATAAGTATTATATTACAATATTGTTTCTGTAATGTTACGATATTGCGATATTGCATGGCTGTAGTACGTAAGTTTATATCGGCTGTCCAAAATCATAACTTAGTAAGTGTATCTGAGCAAATTTTAGAGGAGAACATAAACATTTTGGCATACCATTAAGAATTCATAAGCATGTAGCTTACCTTAATTTTAGTCTAATTCTACAAGTTTTATGTGCTTTAGGTACTAATTTCGATTAGAGAAATTTTAAACAAGTTTCAAATGAAATCCAAAATAAAAAACCTAGTAAAATAACTCACGAGATTTTTTAAATTTTTTGCTCTGAAGAGTTATTGCAATCGGTCAACAAATAAAAACCTAGCAAAGCACCTCACTAGGTTTATAATTTAAAAACTTCATTGCGTAAATCTAAGCAGAACTTAGAAGCTTGAACAAAGTCTTACAGTGCATTCATCGAAATAAAATAAAAATTACCCATCCGTACAAAATTGATTAGAGATCCCGTGACATGGTTTCCCCGCAAGTAATATTGGTATGTATGCATAAGTATGTACGTAACGGGATATGCGCTGGACCTGCTACAGAAGTGAGAAAAGTCGCGCTACATTTGGTTTGCCGCGCATAGAAACGAGTAGGCACATACTTTCAACAAGTGATACCTTAAATAAAAGTAAAATCTGAATTCAATCCCTCTCAGGTTTACAATAACATACTTAGAAGTAAATCAATATAATGATTTAAAAAAATGTACCTACTTAATTACTACCGATTTCAATGCCGCACTTGATGATAGGTAGGTACAATTTCATCACTTACTTATATATAAAAACAAGCTACTAGGGCGATTTTGATAAAACTTTAATATATAACCACTAATGACATACACTTTCAATAAAAAAATATTGAAATCAGTTTAGGTACCTATTTTTAAAAATTATGTAATAAACATACAAAAAGAACTAAAGTCGAATTGAGTACCTCACTTTTTGGAAAGTCGGTAAAAATGTTTTGGATTTTTCTCTAACGCATCTTACCTATGACTTTTTTATATTTGTAAGCATCTATTGTTTTCCTTATCGAAAGCGGAAGCGAAGCGTTCCTGCTTCGAGTCTAGCAAACTGTTCTTTGTCTGTCTATTTGTATTTTTGTATGGATGGATGTATGGCAGCAAGAAATTTTATACTCTCCTAAACAGGTTGTAGTTTCTATAAATTCTTGTGTATTGGGTTCTAAGATTTTTGTAATTTTTAGTAGTCGAGGATTATTGTAATTGACACAGTTTGAAATCTTGGAATGTTGCATTATTATGGTCACAATGTCAGCAGTTCGCAGAATTAAAATTAGTTTAAACTATTTATGTGGATCTTCATACTTCGATATAAGTCGTAGTTTCCAACCAATATAGACGAAACTTTGTATACCTACTGCATATGCGACTTTATACGTCGAAAATTTTTGATTGGGCTAGTATTTATACACGGCGCCTTTTACCGAACGATATTTGGCAGACATAAACAAATACTTAACAAACTTGTTCGTTAGGATGAGTATTGTGACCCCCGTTTGGCTTATTATACACCCCTAACCGATAACCTTATATATCGTGAACTGTCGACCTTACGATTACGATATTTTTACAGCTTTGTAAAAAAAATATAACCACTTGACCATTTGTACCAAATATTATTGAAATCGACCAGTAAATAGCGCCGTAGCCCTTCCCCCCTCTTTGAGAAAAATGTCCCCCAATCTAATATCCCCGACGACTGGGTATCTATTTACCCTTCGGAAATTTATCAAAGACCTAACTCAAATAATAAAATAACAAGTGGTTAGAAGCGATTTTATATTACCGAATGATTTTACATAACTACTTTTTACTTTTTAACAAGTAAAGCTGCGGGATATTACCAGTATTGACTATAACGATCTGCAAATAAAGACGAATCCATATCCCACATCAAAATCTAATTTACTTTTCTACGGTTTATTCCGTAGCACTAAGATTAAGATATAAAAGTATATATGAACAGTCATATTTACATACAAACATACACTTAAAAAACGTTAGGTTCTTTTTAGATATTCGTTCTTGGGTAAAATAGTATTTTTACATCGTGATAGACACTTAATACGTTTAATTTCGGTTAGTTTTTAATTTCGACGTCTGGATTTTTTGCCCAACGTGTACCTATTGTGTAAATAAATGGGTCGTTGAACACATCCATTCGGTTTGTACAACCTCCGACAAAACATCCCGAGTAACGTCTCTCTTATTCTATATTACAGTACACAACACTGATAATATTAAATATAGCAAAACAAAATTCCGATTCACTGATGTTTGTGTATTTAGCGCCATCTAGCGTTTTTTCTAGTTGCTTCACTTAACTTTACAGGGGCAAGGTTCGGTTTGGTTCAAGAAATCGAACATAAAAATATATAATATTCTTTTTTAATGAATTTCGTAGCTTATTACCCCATAAAATAGTTAATCTGATTTTATAGTAAATTAATTTCATAAAGTCACACCATTAATATTGTAAATTGAGTCATTTCGATAAATTTATTTCAATGTTTACTCATTTGAAACCAGTAACGTCACCTGTAGGGTTTTTTTTTTAACTACGGGACCCGAATATGACAAGATTTATCCATGCGTTAGAATAATATAAATAATCAATGCCTCAACTAACATATTTTTGAAAAATGAGTCAATTTTTTCAGTGCGGGTATATGACACTCGCGATTTGAAAAAACATAAGGAAATAAAGTACTCGGCAGTGAAATACTTAAACCATTCAAAGTTTTTGCCAAAATATTTTTTATTCAAGAAGTTACATAATATTTATTTCTTCTCTTCTTTATCGTTTTCTCTTCCACAAGTATGTATTGCCACTGCAAACAAAATAACAGAATTGTTAAAAATATTATGACATCGATAATAAATTCTTTTAATAGGCATCGTATCAGCGCAAAAATATGACTGTTTAGTAAACTTGTAAGTTTAAAGTGATATAAAAGACAGAAATAAATTAAACGGTTAAACCTAGTAAATAATGTGTTAGCTATGTGAAAAAAAAACTACTGGAATCGGACAACATTAAAAGGTAGAAAAGAGCTATATCTTATTGTATGGACAAGTAAGCGATCTATAGCTGTGTTAAGAATCCGACGTAGGTATGTATTTTGAGTAATACATTCCTCTAAAGTTACTAAAAGTATATTTTGTAAACAAAAAGTACCCAACTAATATACGTACTTAAAAAAAAGTGTCAGAGTTCACTTTAAAACAAAAAAAAAATCCTTATCGGGTCCAAACCTACAACAGGAATAGGGAAAATTAAAAAAAAAAACTAACAAATCTCCGGTATTATCGACAATATCCGCTCAATACGATCCGCCAAAGAGGCCTAAAAACGTCACTGATCACTAAAGGTAATTGGTTTAAGCTTTTTGTTGATGATTGTACTTACGATCTCTCGGATCAGTGGCCAGAGTCCAATCCTTGCGCCAGCTATCGACAGTGTTCAAGTGGTCAGGGACGTCAGGGAAGAACACAAAGCAGTGGTCAACAGCATCCTTCTTAATAAAAGCTATGGCTCCAAGTGCTAATCCGCCAGCCACCACCGCGTGCTTGGAACGCAGGTACGTTGCTAGTAGGGGGCCGCAGGATACACCACCTGGGAGATAAAGTATACAGTTATATTTAATTTTTAATTGCGATTTTTACAACCTAACTGTTCCCACAATAAAATTTGACGCAAAGCGTTTAGCGCCTTGCAGTATCTCTGCTAGTCTGATTGTAGACAAGGGGATGGTTTTTTTTTTTACCTTTACCGTCCTAAGTAGGACGGTTAAGGTAAAAAGTCCTAAGTAGGACGGTAAAGACCGGAGACATTTGCCCAGAAGTCTGGGCAGAGGTCTCCCCCAATGCCTTCCGCATTTTTCTATTTCCTGCCACTTCCAGCGAATCTTTTTTAAATAGATCAAGATCGTAAAAGGACAATTTAATCTGGGGGAATTAAATTAAGTATGTAATCCTAAGGCACACTCCCCGAAATGTAACTCGAGGCTTTGCAGGTTAGCTTTCGCTAGAGCATCGTTGCCTATACAACTTAGCACTCTTCTCCACAGACAATAAATCCCTCTACAATATATATAATAAAAATTATGATTAATGTTACCCAGGAAGTAGTTTAACCGGTCATCTATGTTCCTAGCCTTCAGGAGTCCTTGTGACACCAGAGCAAATGTCGCTCCCATCAGACCTAATGGAACTATGTGCCTTGCGTACCTTCAAATATATTAACAAAATTTAAAGTCATCCTTATAGAACCTAATTTAATTTTTATTTGTAAATTTTAAATGTAAATAAATTTTTACTAAGGTACCTCAATTCGCTAATAGAATCCTTCTTTTTACTAAAGTTATTCAGCTTTTGTTTGCTTTTGTTTAAATATTAGTACAGTTGATTTCATGCTAGAGTTCATAAGTACCTACCATTAATACAGTAGGTATAAATATTTTCAAATAAATTATATCTTCCTTTCTACTATCTGGTCCACAGTTTTACACTGTTTTTGTTTTTGTCTCATCTTGATAGAGTGTTCTTCACCTTATCTATTTATTTTTCATATATCGTGTTGAGATAGAGCTTCTCTCAATATCTCCACGCATCTCTTACCATTTGCAAATATCGTCAGGTCCTTTATTTAGCGGCTTCGATCTTTATCAATCTTGCCGTTCTTACCTTTTCAAAATGTTCTTCAGGCCGACAGCATGCGAGTACATCAGCACATCATAAGTCCCGGCTACCAGGCCTGTCATGATGCCATATCTGCATGCTACCATCACCTGAAACGGAGGTTTAATTGTGGTAGCGATAATTAACTCACTTCTGCAGCTAACTAACTGCTGACTCCAGGGTTTAGAATTACTTCAGTAAGGTGACCATCAAATAAAGAGAGAAAGTAGACTAGCAGCCAACTACGTTGTGTCTCCGAAACCGATCAGTGTTTAGTAGAAGAAACAAATTGACTAGACTAAACGGCTAACCTACCGACCTTCTTATCTACGTCACATCCATCTGGTGTATCCCAATATTTGTAATAATTTCTTTTATATTTATCATCATCACAATCACAAAGCGGCATTGCTTTAATTTGCAGTTTTATTTACTTTTCTGACACTTGATTGAAAGTTTCATAATTTATGCCATCTGTCAATATAAACATAGAAACCAGTGATGAGTAGGTAGTTTCTTTGCATATTAGCATTTACGTGAGGCTTCCAGCGACTGGGCCTGTGATAAACTCAACCTACAGTCCCAGATGGCCGGATTTATAATTTTTCACATTTTTTCCGGTAAGTGGTCCGAACCACTCTTTGTGTTATTTGTAGTGTACGGTCAGACACAAAAATGCTTAAGTGGCTGTTGCTTTCTTTATCATGGGTCGCCACCTACAGATTATAAAGAAGACAAACAGTCTAATAGCCTCTCAATAAAACACATATCTTATAGCATTCCAATGCTGGCCACGGTCAGACCTGTGGGTCTCTCCTATAAAACGGGATTAGGCCAGTCAACCACGCTGCCCAAATTTTTTCTTTGGTTAAGCAAATTTAAAATGAATTGCTTAATTTACCGTAATTTGTAACTTTAGTCTGATTATAAATTGTGTAATTAATTTTGTTATCTGTTTCAAATAAATATTTAAAATTATCTAATTCTAATTTTCTATTTCTTTGTCAATCGCTTATTTGCTACCTGTTACTTTACTCAGTAATAACATCTATAAAATCAACATTCATTGTGCTCCGTGTATTGGTTCCAGGTCTCCAAACCGTGCGGCCGCTGTCATCTTTGTTGGATATAGTCCGTCCACCGACCGAGAGAGGGTCTACTGTTGAAGTACATTCTACGCCTTTTGGATGCGAAGTGAGTCCCTTTTAGGTTTATTCGATTCAATCTAGTTATTTTATTTATTTCATTCTTATTTGTAATACAAGGTGGTTATGCCCGCGGTGAATATTTGTGTATTACATAAGAACACTTGAATTTTCCGGGATAAAAAGTATCCTATGTGTAGGTATTAGGTAGAAGCTATTTTCGTGCCCAAATTTCCATATCAATTCTTTCAGCCGTTTGATCGTTTGAAAGCAGAAATCCTCCTGTCATTGAATTAAAACTAGAATACTATACTAATAAACATTACGTTTCTTTAATATTTCTAAGTGTCTGTACAATTTATTTATAGTTTTTAGAACCTTCTACGAAATATAAAAAAAACGTTTTAAGAAAAGATGACTGACATCGCACGTAAAGCTCGCAAGTGATATCGTGGCCTGGGGAAATATGTGTTCATACTTATATTAAAATTTTATTACCAAAAACAAAATTAATAATTTAGTAATAATATGGGACACTAAATAAATATATTAATATATTTAAAGGTGTTCCTGAACGCAGTGACCCGAGGTTCAGTTTGCGGAGTGGTGGGCAAGCGACCTTCGCTACTGTTGAGTGACGCGGCCACGGCACTCGGCTCGGAGGGAGGACCGGTCTTCACTGAGGGACCCACGTTAGTATTATATACGTACAGACGCATATTGCCTCACTGCTGGGCTCGGGACTGCCCAATACAGGGGGTAGACATGATAGTCTATCAGGCTAAGATGCAGGTATTGGCCTGTACCTACGCTAATTTAAGAAAGAAATTTTGTAAACCATATCGACAAGCCAGGTTTTACTCGTGATATATTCTTTTAAAATTTCAACTTTAGTAAATTGACTGAATGACCGGAGAGTCTCTGCATTGAGACTGTATTTTTTTCTATCCGGCAATGTGTACCTATTCTTGCCTGGATATTGGTCTTCATGTACAGGTCTTAGTTTTCTACTAACTTCGACGAAGCTTGATAAGCAGCTTCTACGTTTTTTTACAGTCCTTCCTACAAACTCACAAACTTTCACTTCTTCATATTACCTATCTACATTATTATCAACACCAGCTAGAAAACGTCCACTGCTGAACATATGCTTCCCCTAGGGGGGAACGCCATCTCGAATTAGAAGTTGCTAATTACATTTACTAGTTATAAGTAACTAATAGTAACTAAAAGTAATATATTACATATATTACTTTAATAATAAGTAATATATGTAATATATTACTTTAATAATAAGTAATATATGTAATATATTACTTTAATTATTATATAATACTAGTACAGATGTTTGTAATGTTTTCCAGCAAGGAGTTGATAGGTATAGTAGTGTGCAGCGTGTCGTGGTGGCGCGGCGAGTGGGTGGGGCTGACGCTGCTGGCGCCGCTGGTGTCGGTGCTGGCGGCCAAGCTGCGAGTGCATCACCGACCGCACACAGCGTTAGCCCCGCACCCGCTGAGAGATATACTGGGTGAGTGCAGCTGACGCGCCCTAGCAAATTTTCCCACATTTGAGGAGAAATGGGGTGTTTCTGCTCAAAAGTGGGAAAATCCTATCTAAAATTTCCGATGATTAAAATTCCTATAACCCATTCATCAAGATACGTCAAAATAAGTTGGAGACATACAAACATCTGAAGTAAAACTGTCAGATTCGAAGTAGAGACGTACGAACGGTGATAATTGGTTTCAGACGTCATCGACCGTACGACGCTGTTAGTTCGGTGCGGCGCCGCGTGGGGCGCTGGCGTCTACCTCGGCGGTGGATACGTCATCACCTGCGCACACGTCGTCAAAAACGTAACACTATTATATCCCCTATTTACATATTGCTTGAGTTGAAGATAGCAAATATGATCTGTCGTCAGTAACGACAAATCAATCTACACACACATGAATAATATTTGTTGTGCTAAAAAGTACACGACACATAATGCATGTAATTGTCGACCAAAGACAATGAGATTTAAAATCAATATCTAGATCATCATATCAGATATCAAAATATCAGCTCAACAGGACGAACCGCTCCAATCTTTACGAAGATCACGGCAAGATAATGATGGGCAAAATTTTGTCCATTTATATACTCGTATCAAAGCACAGCTAAAATTACAGCTTTATTCCTTTAACTTCCCAGTACTTGCAGTCCAAGGTGTCGTTGTACTGCCAAGGTGTAAAAGAGACGGCTATAGTGCGCTACAAGACCGCTGACGACAAGGCGTACGACCTGGCTCTCTTATACTCCAATCCGCATCATTGGACGCAGTTGGCACCAGCTGTATTCGCTGATGAACTTGCTGAGAGAGGTAGATATTTATTCACCCATGTTCGGGGAAGTTGAAATAACTAAACTAATATAATGAGACAGTTCACATTGAACGCACATGGCACCTGATGTGTTTGCTGGTCGTCATCTTTATCATCATCAGTCATAAGTATCATCTCTTAGTGGTCCTATACTGGGCTTCTGGTTTCCATCGCTACGTACTATCCTCTGTAATATTGCAATTATTACAGCAAATATGCTATTTGCTATATTTATCAACGCTCCTTCCACCAGACTCGCTTCCTTTTCTTTATATAAGGAAGTAACTGCTGATGTTCCATAGAAAAACTTTGTTTAGATTAATGTTTTTTATCGTTTCGTGTGTCTTCTACTCCCCCACCGCGGAGAAGTAGGGTACCATTTGAGGTAACACTTCATTCTGGGGCTGGATAAACATTTTTTTTTTAAAAGACACCCTACCACCAAGCTATAGTTTTCTCATCATGTTTTCCTTCACCGGTAGCTCAAGCTCTTTTACGTATTTCGTTGGATTGGACCTCGTACCTCTCGCACGGCAATCGCAACCCCATTAAACACTCAGCCATCATCTCTAATGTTTTTTTTTAAGGCGAGTCAGTGTTAGCAGCTGGCTACCCTTACTTCAACGAGAACAATTTAGATGACCTGCGGCCGACGGTCACCGCGGGACACATCAACAACGTCTCTCCCTCGCTCATACAGACGTCTTGCTGCGTGCAGTCGGGATTCAGGTACGGAGGATAGATAAGGTGGTGAGGAGAGTGATTTCCTTTTTTTAGCAGGCTTCTTTCATTCTTTACCAGACTTTAAAAAGGATAAGTCTCAAAAGATCAAGTCGTCGGTTTTTTTGTTATTCCTCCATTTCTCACACGCTTGGTCCCGTTTGGAAAAATCGCATTTGTTTCTAGTCCCATATAGTTACTTTTTTAATTTTATTAATGTGGGTAGTCACTTTAAAAGATTAAATTATATTTGTTTGTAATCCCATATAGTTACTTTTTTAATTTTGTTAATTTCGGTTGTCACTGTTTTACCATAAATTATAAACCTCTCAGAACAGTAACGTATTTCATAAGAAGAAGTTCCTTTTACAGGGAGTCCAACGCTTTTTGTTATACCTAATTCATTTGGTTGTTTGTATTTCAGCGGAGGCCCTATATTCCGAATAACAAAGTTGCATACGGTGCAAGTAGCGGCCATCATTGTCAGCAACGCGAAGACTCAAACAGGCGCCTGCTACCCGTATATCAACATGGCGGTGCCGGCCAAGGTCTTCCAGAAGAGCATAGAGGCATTTACCAAAGAAAAAGGTATCTTTAAGGATTTTTGTTCGTCTATCTATCGTTGAATGAATTAACAAAGCCATTATTTCGGATAATACAGGAAGATTTCTTAGCTAACTTAAATATTAATAAAGTATTTATACTTTCACCCGTTTTTCATAATTTGACAAAGGCATCTTCTAACTTCTTCCACACCTTCCTGTTCTTAGTTGTTCTGGACCACAAATTGCCAGCAATTATTTTAATATCGTCTTCCTATCTCTTGTACAGTCGTTCTCGATTCCGATTTCTATTAATCGGGTTCCAGTTCACGATTGTCGTTATCCATCAATAAATAATGTGTCATGTCCAGTTCCAGTGTTGATTTCCTTATTACCAACTGTTCATTAAAGAAGAAGGTACTCAATTAAACTCCATTTTATCTTTGTTACTTGATACTCTGTTTAAAAATATGTTGCTTTGTTTGTAAGGATATGCCTCCCAAGTGGTGTCATTAAAACTTAACAAAATCTATGCAGAAGTTTGGGTTTTTAAACCTAAATAACTATTAAAATTTTATGTATGCCTGCTGAATTTATGTCAGTTGTTTTTTTTAAGGTCTTGTTAAATTTGTCATTAATGTATTCATTCTACTCTCCGAATGGATATAGATGTCTAATCCATGGAAAGTTCTTTCTAATGGTCCAGAAAATTATTATATGATCAAAATTAACTGTTTATTATATCACACTAAACATAAAATACAAATGGGTACATTTGCGTCTCGTGTTATAAGTGGCCACCGCTAAAAGCGATCTCTTCCAGACACCCTTTGGTTAGGTATACGTTATATTTTCCAGTGATTACCTGCCTATCCTATAATAATATGATTTAAGTAAGTATGTATGTCACGGGACTTGTCACGTTTCTGATTCAATATTATATTATTTCGTTTTATTTTTCAGACGAAACAAAACTCAGCAACATAGACAACAAGCACGAGATGGTTGAGTCGCAGTGGAGACTTCTGCCGTACAGATCTAAAATATGACACCCTGTTCACTGTATTTTTAATAAATATGTATAAAATATCACATTATGGCGGCATGAAATCCAACATGGCCGACGCGACGTGACAGCTCGACAGCCAATGAGAAGGCTCTATACGTACAGGACCAATTATAGTTCTGAAAAATAAGCTGTGATTGGTTACCGTTACACTATATTTGTAAAAAAACGGACAATCCTAATGAAATTGCCTTGTAGTAATAAAAAAATAAATAAATTTTGAATTATGTAATTTTTTTTTTGTGATTGTATGTAATTTTAAGTTAATGCTCATTTATGCGTCGAATTTACAATGGTTGAAAGTGGTACCCAAATTATTATTTATGGTTATTCAAAATATAATTTAATTCATTTATTCATTCCATAATAATATTTGATACAATTTTATAAGACATAACTAAGGCTAGTTTTTATTTAAATATGATCGCCTATTTATTTCTTTTTTTATATAAGTAGGTAACTAGTGATATTATTAAATGCTAACTGTTGCATTTTGTTACTACATGATGTCGTTTCATTTATTTACCTGAATAGTTGATCTTTTCAAGGAAATAGATATATTACTTAGTATATCTAGGATAAAACATGGCAACCCTACCATGTTGCTATGTACCATCTTTGGTGGAGACTAAAAAAATTGGGAGATGCCATCTTTTCGAAGAACACAAGAATAGTTTCCGACAATGATTATATATTTTTTTCAGAGCGTTATTAAAACCAAACATAAAACCAGGCAATCCTCGGTCAGAACCAAAGAAGTTAGAGTGAACAAAACTTATTTATTTCTTAAAGGAGTTTATTTTACACTCAAGCCTGTAACACTGACTTATGTGATACAATGTCATATCCATGTCAAAAAAGTTTACGTCCAACATTTTTTACGTCATTATTATTTACTTATATTTAGCATACTATCGTTAGTTTATTATATTTTAATGAAATATTAATTTAATTAGACATTTCGTTAAAATGGCATCATTCAAGGTGTTGATGTGGAAGCACTTTACAGTGAGAAAGAGACGGTTTTTTCAAACTTTTATAGAGCTTATCTCACCAGTTCTCATCATAGTTGTGTTATTCCTGCTAAAAGATCAGATGATTGCGAAAGCTCAGGAAAGTGTTGTGAGGATGGGATCAGTGGAGTCGCCGACTCTGGTAAGAAAAATAATAATGGGGTGTCCATCTGATAAGGAGGAACCACACCATGAAAACACATATATTTTTGGTTTTTTGACGCTGACATCAAAACAAAACGGGATAACTATATTTTATATCTACATATCTTTGAACAACATCTTATTATAAATGTATTTCTGCAAAGTAGTGTTTGACTCCATTGATTATCGGGTAAGACCGTAAGTAGGAACCAGCAGACCGATTCAAGTAGAATCGGTTATTGGCGTTTCCGACCGGATTCGTAAACTTTTTACCCCGAATTTAAGCATCTCTCTCACTAGCATCCTCCTAAGGGTGGATTCTGAAAACCATAACTTTTGTTCAATGACTTATGGAAATTCAATCAAAAGTAATTTTCAATAATATTATTGTCTTCAATAGCATCCAGGCCTAGCTTATTCGTCGGCGTCGAACGTCTGTTATTTATTTGCGAATTTTCTAAAGGTATAACAAAAGTTGTTGTTTATGGTTATCAGAACCCCTTCAGGGGCTGCTAGTTGTAGACCAGTGAAACTGTATAATTAATTATTAGAGGTTTTCATTGGAGTCTATGGAGCTTTCGCCGCGGGTTCTCTTCAAGCCTAACACCCTGGCAACCCGGACACTGATGAAGCATGTCTACGACTATCTCGATCCGCCAGAACCAGCAAAAAGTTTGTATAGTAAGTGTAACTTTGCATATTATTATTTATTGATTTTTAAATGATTCTACTTAGTTATTTTCGTACTTTATATCACTACTAGCTGTGCTACTAATTCCCTCATTTTACTATCGAAATAATCCAATGTTGAACTACTTTTTTGAAGTCGGTTAAAAAGTATCCTATGTCCTTTTCCGGGGTCCAATCTACCTGTGTAGGTACTAAATTTCATCCAGATTGGTTCAGTGGTTTTGCCGTGAAAGCGAGGCAGACAGAATTACTTTCGCATTTATAATATTAGTTAGGATTACTTCTTGGAGTAATAAATGCCATAGAAGAAATACTTAATATTTAATATATCGGGTTTTCACGAGTAGGTGTCTGATTGTTGGAAAGGTAAAAACACTAGACGTGCCATCGTTGTGGGCACCAACAACTTAATTCATCACTGATGAAGTTCACCGAATGTGAAACGAAACTATAGTTGGACCTTTCCAACAATTAACACGTATTACGGTCGTGTTTTCTGAATCAAACATAATTAATTTTAATTTATCAATTTACAGAAGTGTCCATGAACTCTGCGGGACCAAATATTCATATACCAAATGCAATAAAAGGGAGTAATATATTTGAGTACGATGCTATTGTTCAATTACAGGTAAGACATATATTTTCTTTTTGGAGTTTATTTTTCTAAGTTCTATTAGTAGCGAGCCCTAGACCCGCGGTTTCACTCACGACATATTTACATCCACATAGGGGTGACTTTTCACACTACATATCCTACTACATTCCTATTAAAATTCCTTACAAAACCTGTTTAAATTTAGATATTTACTGTTTTTTCAAAGGCCATGGATGGAGATGAAATACCAGACAGGTTGAATTACACTATAATAGTAAAACCAAACGTGCGGGCTTCTGTACCGTATTTGAGAGCACATGAGCGATTTGGTGAGTTACTTACGATGTTATTTTTTAACGATAGAGTAAGACCTTAGCCTAACCTAAGTCATCTTTTGCCTGCTTTAAAAATAGAAGGAAGATCTGAATTTCACCGTATGCTGTTTTGACACAATGGCCGTTTTGTACACAATTACTCCGCACCGTCATAATAAATTATTTTTGATAATTTTTTTTTGCTGGTCGGCCATATACTTCAGAAGGAGTTCTATATTAATATTATAGTATAATTATTAAGATATAACAAAGTAGAGATTTTTGCCTTACAATGCACGAAATTATACTATATATTAAGCGTATTATATCATGATGATATATGTATGAGTATATTTTAACAAAGTTTTGTTTGAAGGGCATATTGACATTTCAATTCTAAAGCTTCAGTGGGCAATTGATCAGGCTTTCTTAACATTGAAATCACCAAGGAAAAGTGAACAAACTCAGAAATGGGTAAGCAAATCATTGAATACTGGTTAGGTATAGTAAACTTATCTTACTTTCAAAGCTTTCTTTGATGTTTTTAACCAACTTCGAAAAAGAGGAGGCCGTTAATCGATTCGATGCAATCTTTTTATACTGGTTTTGTGTAAGCTCTCTTTCTCAGTGACTTCTGGGTCGATCTAGGAAACAAAGATTTTTTCTAAAACGCTGCAAGTATTTTTGAATTTCGATTGGTTTTCATATATTCTAGTTTAATTATTGGCGATAATTAAGTTCTACGTATTTGGTACATGCATTGATATTAAATATTATTTGTATATTCAGCTTGTGAGTTTCGAAGACCTCGATTCGTCGCCGTTTTTGAGACAGAGAGAGACGGACAAAAGAAAGCTACAATATGTGAATACGGTGTTTCTACTTCTGCCGTACGTTTCGTTCCTGGGTCCTCTCCTGCCATTCGTATTTCTGATGATACGTCTGTTAGAAGAAAGGTCTACTGGTATTCAGGTATTACACGAAATAGAACTGCAGGCTTGGCCGAGCGAACGAAAAGAGCGAAATATCTTTATTTCGCTCCACTCGCTCAGTTAATGTCTTAAATTAATATTAAGTATACGTGTCCTATCATAAAGAAATAAATTTTCTGTAAATGATAATTTAATAATAATTATGATGTCTGAAAAAATAAATTTCAAAATTTCGTATATCGAACCATGGTCTGATAGTATGAGACAGTGTTGTCGAAGATAGAGCTAGTGTGTCTGTCTATGAGTCAGTTTACTTTACCTTAGATGACTAGGTTTTTTTTTTTTTTGTCTCTTTATTATCGAGCTTTGTCGTAATCGACAATGTCGCTCGGGTATTTAAAAAACAATAATCACTTACTTAATATTAAATATTTACCACTAACACTTAATATTTACTTAACTCCTAACTTATATAGTTTGTATAACGATTTAGCTAGATCAGATGTTGGACATGCTAACATACTATTGTAAACTCCAACTTGTCCAACATCTATATCTATAGTTGCCCTAAAGGCCTCATTCCGGACACATTCCGCGAGAATGTGGTATGTGTCTTCAACAACTCCACAGTCGGAACATTCAGGAGAGGACACTTTTCGCATTAAAAATGCGAAGCCTCTCAATGGAGCGTGTCCAGACCGAAGCCTAAAGGCGTTAACAATGTCTGACCTGTTTAGGTCACAGCTCTCAAACCACGGCTTTCGTAGTGGGTGTGGCACAATGGTTTTATACCAAATACCTTTTTCTTTGGAACGCTGGTCAAAATACTCACTCCATATGCAATAGCACCGCATTCCAATCAAGTAGATGCAATCTGAATAGAATGGTAGTATTGGAAAAGTGACACCGTCTGTACAGGCTTGTTTAGCTAGAGTATCCACTAAGTTATTGAAACCAACGTTGCAATGAGATGGTATCCACTGTAGTACTACACACTTAAAATTACTTTTTAATTCTAAAATGAGTCTAATGACAGAGTAGGCTATCGGTGTGCCTCGGATTGCCGAGGTGCATCGAGCCAAGTGTTGGAGCGAGCTGCGTGAATCAGTAAAGATCACAAATTTGTCATAATCAATTGATTTAATATAACATAAGGCTTCATAGATAGCTATGAGCTCAGCATTCATTATGCAGATATAATCACTGATACTAAATCTCATCGCAATCTTTAGTTCAGAATCATAAAACGCAGCTCCCACGAACACTCCATCTTTTGACCCGTCCGTGTACAATTTATAATATTGATAATAATCTTGTTCAATACATTTTTCGCTTAATTTTTTAATATATGTAATGTCATAGCAACGTTTGGGTGCAGTAATGCTGTTAATATTTGTATTTATTACATTTCTTAAATTTATACTGCTGACCCACGTATTAAAACTGTACATATCCAGCTTCTGGCTGGTGTGGATGCGGAGCCCAGTGAAGTATTCGTGAGTATTGAGTAAAACCGGTATTCGTTTGCTACGCCAATATCTACTTCTTTTGTATTTAGATAACTCTTGCAATATTTTGATAGTGACATGGTCTCTCCTAGCTTTGCATTTCATCCAATACTTCCCTCCTAACTAAGCCCTCCGCACATGCAATGGAGGGAGACCTAGCTCACTCTCCATCACATGTATAGGAGTGGTTTTAATGAAACTCCCAATAACTCTCATACCCTGATTTTGAATTTTATCTATTTTGTATAGGTAGCTCTTACTACAACTTTCATACAAAAAGCTCCCATAGTCAATTCTGCTTCGTATTATGGCAATATACAGTCTCCTCAAATGTGTAGGATGAACTCCCCATCCAGAACCAGCCAGGGCTTTAAAAATATTTAAATAGTTAACTATTCTAATACCCAGCTCATTAACATGTGTATGCCACCTTAGCAAACGGTCCAACCACATCCCCAGATACTTAACCTCAGAAACTAACTGTAATTGAACATTACTTACTTTAAGGTCTATTGTCTGTCTGTTGACACCCTTCCTAAAAATACATACCTTGCTTTTAGACGAAGATATCTCCAAACCTAAACCTGCGATTAAGCGGGAGAACCGGTTTAGTGCTAGTTGCAATGTACTACACCCTTGTTCAATCGATTTGCATGTTGAATACAATACGAAGTCATCTGCGTATTGTGAAACATTTACCCCCTTAATACATTTAGAAATATTGATTGTAGCTAAATTAAACAATAACGGAGATAATGGGTCACCTTGAGCAATTCCCATACCGGTACTTCGACAAATATATGAATCATCTAACTGAATTTTTAAAATTCTATCTTTCAAAAATGACCACAAGTATAAACAAATACGTGAGCCTACGCCGTATCGATCCATAATACGGAGTAATGCGTTAATATCAATATTATTATAAGCATTTTTAATATCAATAAAGCATCCAACAGTAATTTGATTTTTTACAAATCCAAGTTGAATTCTGGAAACTAAATTACTTAAGTTTTCTAAGGTTGACCTTGACTTTCTAAAACCGGTTGTTTCTTCATGAAAGAGGTCATTGTACTCAAAATACCACTCAAGTCTGCTGTTGACTATGGAATGAAATGTTTTGCAAACACATGAGATTAGCGAGATCGGTCTGAGAGCCGCCGTCCCCGAAGATGGCTCACAACCCGCTTTCGGAATCGGTATTACACTAACATTACGCCATTGCGTTGGTACATATCCAAATAATAATATTTTGTTATAAATTTTAATCAACATCTCCTTGCCACTTGGAGGTAAATTATTGATCATCGAGTATGCAATATTATCGTGTCCAGGAGACGTATCTGTTTTTCTAATACAGTTTTCTAATTCAGTAAGAGTGATAGCCGACTCTAAGTGTTCATTGTATGAAGAAAAAACCGGAGGTTTTGGGCAAACATAGTCAGGTGTTAAGTTACGTAACAGCTTGATTGCCGATGATTCATCTACATGCCGGCTCGGAGACTTGTAACCTCGTAACCACTTCATTTTACGCCACATATAATTTAATGTCGAGGATTCATTAATAGATGAACAAAAACTTTGCCAACCCTCGCGTTTAGCTTTTCTTATCAGTCGTTGACTATAACTAATTTTAGCATTTAAATAGTTTAAATTGCTTGGGGTAGGATTGTTTCTAAAGGTTTTCAACGCTAACCTACGCTCAGCCACTGCTTTAGATAATTCCGGGTTCCAATACGGTTTAGGGCTAAACTTATTTGTATGGTCATGACTAATTTTAATATAGGGTATATGCAAATCAGCTGACTCGTTAATTATATTCAAGAACCAATCGTAGGCTGATTGCGGGTCATCTGGCATAATAAAACCAATTAGTTTATGCTGAATATATTCTCGATATTGCAACCAATTTGCTTTCCTAAAGTTTCGTTTTCTTGTATATTGAGGGTAGGAATTAGTATAGCACATGCTTATTTTAATTATATAGTGATCGCTACCTAAAGTTTCATTCATTCGTGTCCAATGAAACTGTACCGCTATGTCAGCCGTGACAATAGAAATATCTGGGGACGATTGTTGCAATACGTTGCCAACCAATTTACTATAAGTATGGCTACCATCATTTAATGTAACAAAGTTATTGTACATCAATGAGTCGAATATCTGCTTACCCCTTGAATCAGTTTTGTTTGACCAGCTAGCATAATGTCCATTAAAATCCCCGAGAATGACAGTTTTTAAACTAAATTTTGTAAACAATTCATCCCAATCTGACTGTGATGTCCGCGTGTTCCTTGAAGAAGGACAGTAAACAGATATAAGGTTCTCAATATATTTACAATTGAATAGTTTCACATGAAGGAGTTGAATATTAACGTTCGATGACGAAATTGGGCACGATTGTGCTTTGATCGATTTATGGACCATGATTGCTACTCCGCCATGTGAATCATCTCTATCATTCCTAAAAATATTATATCCCCTTACTTTAAGTTCCGTATCTGGAATCAGCCAAGTTTCACTAATTACTGCAATGTGGGTTTTTTCCCTCCATAGTAACTGTTCAAAGTTGTCACTCTTATGCCGAATACTCCGTGAGTTCCACTGAAAAATGTTGATATTGTGAACTATATCCATTAAATTAACTGAAGTTCATTTTAAAAGGCAGCTCACACATATACTTCACTGCACTAGACGTAACCCACTCCATTACTATAGACACTGCATGTTTTAATTTTGCCATAATATCTTCATACTCGGTAGAAAAAATAATGGCCTTCAATTTATCTAATAATTGTTTTAATGTAAGGCCAGAGGACCGTCTTCTATTTTTTCTTGACTTGGTTTCCTCTTCAGAATGACGCATAAATGATGTTGAAGGATTCTCTTCAGAACTGTGATCCGACATATCCACATCTTCAAATACTTGTCGAGGTCGTTTGTCCTTCTTCTTAGCCCTTAAGTTTTCGATGGTACGTTTATGTATGTTCGTAGCCGGTGCTGCTGGTGCTGATGTTCCAGCTTCTTCATGGCAAACAACAGGCGCAGCTGGGTACTTTAAAGTTTCCGCATACGTCTCCCTTCCCGGGATAAGGTTATGTAATGTTGTCTGTGATTCCGGATTATGTCTATTCAGAGGGACGAAGTCGTCTTTTTCGATAGTAATAGATGGAGGGACATACATAACAGCCGCTTTCCTATACGCACAATTATGATGTGCCATTGTTTCTCTAATTTTCTTTTCTCTTCTATACGCTGGACAAATCCTATCAAGTGCATGATGATTACCCCGACAATTAACACAAAGAAATGACGTTACCTCACAGTTTTCGTGGTTTCTCGTACATTTAACACACGATTGTTTGGTAGCTGGGCAGGCTCTCAGACTGTGTCCATATCGCCAACACCTCGAACATTGAGTGACTGGGAAAACATAGGCGTCTACTCTAATTGCCATACCATGTATTTTAACGCAAGGGGGAAGTGTAGGTCCTTTGAATGCTAACCTCACAGTTTCACTTTCAATCCATCCAGAGCCTTCAGCATTTCGTCTTTTAAGGCGTTTTACCGCTATTAATTCGCATGGGCTAGTTATAGCCTCTGCCATATCTTTCTCATTCAAGTCTAGTTCTACATTTCGAATAATTCCGTAAGACACACTTACATCCATGGGCGTGTGGCATCTCCATCCTAGTTCCTGGAGATTTTTGCATGTTAATAAGACGTCAGCACTTTTTTCGTCATCAAAATATAGTACTACCTTGTATGGACTAACGTATTTAATTCTTGCTATGTGTGATATATTATTCGTGGTTAATAATCTCGCCATCGCAAATTGTTTTGGTAATTTATCATTACTGGTTACAGTTACCTCAAATTTCCCCTTTAATCTCTTTCCATCTCTTTCAACTAATATCCACTGTTCTTCTTCATCTTCTTCTCTTCCTCTTTTATAAGGCCTGTCATCATCGCCTGGTATCTCGACTTCAGGTAAGCTATTTATGGTGCTTTGCTGCATAACTTGTCCTCACCCAACACTGGTTCGATAACATTATGTTCGTTTTCTTCACTATCGTCCTTCGAATCTAACTCGTCCATCATGGTTTATAAGACGCAAATTAGAGTGTGCGCCTTACGCTTGACCGGACCCGAGACGCAGGTACGTCGTATCCATTCAGCGTACTCGCCACGACTCTAGATGACTAAGTTGTACTTACTTATCAGGAAAAAGAGTAGGCGATAGGAAATCCAATCCAATCCAAATAAGAAATAGGACATAATGTGTGGTACGCCATTTGGATTATCCACAATAATCTCAAATCAAATATACGTTTATTGGAATATTTAAAATACAAATCACAATTAACAGCACTGTTCAGGAACAAGTTACAACGTTAGCGTTGACTCCCAAACTAGGCGCGAACATGTATTTTGGCTTTCTGAGTGCGAGTTTACTATTCCAAAATTAAGTAATAATATGGAGCTCCTGTTTTTTTATTGTTTTATTGTTGATATATAATATTTTGTTAATAATCAGTTTTCCTATTCTTTCAGGAACTAGTGAAAATGGTGGGAGTGACTCCTGCTATGCTCGGCATTACTCAGTTCCTCAACTGCCTGCCAACAGTGCTGATATTCAGCCTCGGGTCCAGTATTCTATTGAAGGCGTCCGATACGCCGATGGTGCCCCACACACCTTTCTACATCCTCTTTATTGGGTTTTTCTTGCATTTCGTCACATTGATTGCGATGGCGTACGCTTGCAGTTATATTGTGAGAGAAGGTTGGTACTGAAAAATTTAGATTAGAAACTGGGCTACTCGAGTACAGACTCCTTTAAAAGTAGCTATATCCGTTTATATGAGTAATCTAGGTGCACATGATTGACGACCACTATCGGATAAGTAACCTGGCGTAGCGATAGTGAAGATGACCAGTCTAGAGGAGAGTCATCGATAATACAAAAAGAAAATACCCGAGTCTGTACTAGAATTTTTGCCCTTCCTGTTAGAGTACCTCTAGTAGTCTACCATGCTGGCAAAATACGGACTAAAGACTTCGCTTATCTTCCTCACGATGTTTTCCTATGGCGTAAAAGGAATTAGCATTTAATTCAAATATGCATCATCTTTTATGCTATCACTTCTAGCCCAATACACGGTGTCCCTGGCAATGTTCATCTACATCGGCATGTGGATTCCGATCCGGACATTCGAGCAGGACAGCAAGAGTGACTTCGTACTGTTTCTATTGGGTCTACTGCCACACTGCCCGTCCTACTGGTACCTGAACGAAATTCACACGGCTGAAGTTTACTTTTGTTAGTGGCAAAATTAACTCTTATATTTTATTTAGATAAGTAATGCGTGTTTCATTTATTTTGGTTAAGTAGACAGGTTTTTACTTGTACCTGATTGTTAGAAAGGTTCAACTATGGTTTCGTTAACATTCGGTGAACATCATCAGGGACGAAATGAGTCGTTTGTGTCTTCAACGATGACACGTCTCGAACACATATCATGTTTTTACAGCTATGTTTCAAGAAAGCAAGCAGCAATGCTAGCGTACGCGTTGTTATCTGCGGTTGATTTGAAATAACAAAACTACATTTCATTTACATCACAAATTTCGGAATTAAGCTATTAAAGTTGCTCAGAGTCATAAATACCTACTATGGTGACCTTAACCTCGGATTTCTTTAATTTTGTTCTGCAGTTGGCACCGCTATCACGTTCAAAAATTGGAATCAAAACTTTAACATATGGCAATCGGGCGGAAAGAACGGGACTGTCAGATCCTCTTTCATAATGATGCTAGTCCAGATCTTCTACTTCTTCCTGCTGGCCTGGTACTTGGAGCGGGTCCGTCCAGGGAAATACGGTATCGCCTTGCCCTGGAACTTTCCTTTTACGGTATTCAAGTCATCATTCTTCAAGTGCAAAAAGTTTTATTTTTTTTAATGCAGGTTTCAAGATTCTAGAAATTACTAAATAATGACATAGAAAACTAATTGTAGATTTTGTAGACCTTAAGTCACATAATAATCATAATTTAAAGTTTGAAATTAAGTTACTTGGATTGAATCCAGCTATAGCTTCATACGTATTCTGTGAACTTTATCAGGGTGATTATGATTATGCAAAATCTTGTGTTCAAATTCTCTAAACTCTTTGTACTTATAGATAATGATCGTACAAATACGTTATTAGAGATAGAATAAGTAGGCACATTGATTCTGTCTTAGTCAAAAACTTTTTTGATAGGACTGGAAATCTTAATGACACGTGTAAGAATTATACAAATAGTTCTGTATTTTCGAGTAATCTAAGTGATATAACTAGACGACTTATATAAGTTAGATGTTCTAGAAAGAGTATTGGATAACGAAACACAATATTCCGGTATCTTCTGAAAAAGAAAACAATGATCCAGACTATAACAGATATTTTGAGTCCGCACCAATCAACTTACAAACTGGCATCAAGATTTGTCACGTCACTAAGGTAATTATAATTTGCTTTGTTTCAACGAAAAAATACTTACTGAAAATCACTGGTAGGTATCATTAAAAATAATAATTCGCCATCACAATGGTATTCATTAAACAAAACCAAACCTACTTACGATACAATTGACTTTTATTACCCCAAACTTATCCAGAAAATAATATAAAAGAAAGAATATAAAAGACAATATAGAAGTTCAATTAATTAACCGAGCTTTTTTCACTGGAAATATGTATAATCCAAAGAGCTTTGTAATATGCACTATCTAAATAACACAAGATAGAGTATGACAAGAATTTTACTTTACAAAAACTAGTATTTGGTTTCCAAATCTATACAGATATTTGGTTCAGGAAAGAAGCAGTTCAGGGCGTTGAATAACGTTAGTTTGAATATCTACAAGGGAGAAATCACCGTACTCCTTGGCCACAACGGAGCTGGCAAGAGTACCCTTATTTCCATTATCACTGGTAAGTACTGGCTAAAATTCTTGGGATGCATATCAAGGATTACGTCAGCACTAGCAAATGAGAGGCTTAATTTTTGCGTAGTCTAGGTAGGCAAGCCTATTTAACCATTGCCTATCTTTACTCGTCAATGTACGTAAATATTTTAAAATACAAAGATACAAGTTAGAAAGGTACAAGGCCATACATAGATGATAATACAATACATAGTTACAGGACAAATAGGAATACATCGAGGTGCTTATGTTTGAGAAGCCGCTTTGGGTCTACTTTTATTGTGTGCACTTGTTGTAGAATCCTCTGCTAGTAATCATTTTTATTTTATCCATGACAGCTAGGCATTTGACAACGACACTGTGGCCCTAGATGGAGCATGCCTAGTCTATAATACACTCGCTATCAAGGAAGGCTGGCGGAACACACATTTAGGTGCTTGGCGACAGATGTTTTAGAGCTTGTACTAACACTCAATACTTAGGCAAGGGTGATTTATTTCTGGTCGTATCGTCGCTTTACATCATGCGAATTGCGGTTAAAACAAGGCAATTTTATACAAAAATAGAGATACATAAAAAAGAAATAGGTCACACTGACGCTTTTACCAATTATAGAAGAAATTCTCTCACCAGGCATGTACAGGCCGACGTCTGGTAAAATATACGTGAATGGCATGGACACGGTGACCGAGCAGCAGGAGGTTCGCAAGCACATGGGGCTGTGTCCGCAGCACAACCTGTTCTTTCCTGATTTGACTGTTCGCGAGCATTTCATGTTCTTTTCGTTAGTAAGTTAGAACTATCTCTTTTTATTACACGGCAAAAGCGTTTGCCGAACGTGACATAAGATTTTATCAAGGAAAGCGTCTTGAAATGTTTGTAAACTAGAAAATACCAGTTTTTTATTTATGTCGTGTAAGGATATAGCATAATATGACACTTTTAACTGCCGACTGATAAGGTCCAGGTTATTTTACTGTTTGAATACGCTTATGTTAGTTTTGTGTAATTTTTTTGTATCAATTAGATAAAAGGCGGTACATTCCACGAAGCCAAGAAATCAACCGATACCCTGATGGCTCAGCTAGCCCTGACAGATAAAGCTGACAGCAATACCGCAGAGCTGTCTGGTGGAATGCTTAGAAGGTTACAGCTAGGATGTGCTCTCTGTGGGAATGCTAGTGTAATCATACTGGACGAACCTACTTCGGGGCTGGATGTAGAGTCGAGGAGAGAGCTCTGGGATATGCTTTTGGTTACTAATTTCAATATATGTATGCACACTTATTAGTTACTGGAAAAAGCAGGGTCTGTTCGAAGTCAAAAACTTATCATGTTTTTAAGACTACAACGTCCCACGTTGGGCGCCACTGAGTAGATACCCAAGTAATATTTTTGAAAATTTAATAAAATGTGTTGTCATATATTTTTTGTTGTTATTTTGCGGTGTTAAAAGCAATTGGTGAAGTATTAGTATTTCTATTACTGGCGTATTCTGTGAAGTTCCAATGAAAAAGTGTAAAAAAATCGTTAAATAAATTAATAGTCATAGTATGTACATTATTTCATGTTACGCAGGCTCTTCGAGGTGACCGTACACTACTTCTAACGACTCACTTCATGGAGGAGGCCGATGTTTTAGGCGACAGACTGGCGGCGTTGCATAATGGAGTTCTGCGATGTCACGCCACACCAATGTTCCTAAAACGGGCTGTCGGTAACATATTACCTGTATTCTATACTTTTGCCAGCTGAAATTATTGTTTTATTAATTTCTGATTCATTCAAAGGCTTTTTCGTTTGGATTCTAGAAATACCAATATATTTATAATTTCTGCGAATGATTATAGAAATATTATATCTAGACATCAAAATTCTGGATCAATGTAACATGTTTTAATCGAAATCGAATCCCTTGATATCAATGGTGTCATCTGTGCTGCCATTTTAACATCGCAACATTGCGGTTTGTTCCAGTTCTAAAGCTGTCTATTGAGTTTACACCAATTTACCATTGTATTTTCAAATATTATTCCAGCGTCTGGTTTTCGGCTGACAGTGACTACACTCGGTCCTCCGGATGAGGACAGTATTACCAGAGTCATCCAGGAAGTCGCCCCTAAAGCTACTCTCAAGGAGATGTTCAAAAACTCTGTCGTTTATGTCATTCCCACTGGCATCGATATGTCGATAGTATTTAATAATGTGGAAAGCATGAAGGATGAGCTTGATATTATATCATTGAGTGTTGGAATAACGACATTGGAAGAAGTTTTTATTGAGTATGTTTCACATTTTGTAGATCTTATTCCTAAATATTTAATCCTATGTAAAAGGCAAAAAGATGAAAGAGAGCGAGCAAAAAAGCACTAGCAAAAAAACTTCTTCTTTAACAACAACGTAACAGTAGCGTAAAATTGTCGTGATATTTGATGTGTTCGATAGTTTTACCAAATATATTTACTGTAGCTATTTGATTTTATAGATTGTGCTGCGACGTTGAGGATGAGTTAAGAACAGCAGAGCCTACTGATGTATCAGGTATTTTTTTTCCACCCAAGTAACTTTTTGTTAATACGACCCAATGCAAACTTTTTGCATAGAGTAAATAAAATATAAGAAAAATATAATTTAATGACTAAAACTATTTTAAAAAACTTAAAAAACATATATTTGAACAGTTTATATATTTTTTCAGTTACTTATACTCATATCACTGGATACAAACTTACCATGAGGCAGACAGCTGCTTTGTTAAGAAGACAATTCGATTTTACAAGATCTAAGATTGTGGGATTCATTATACTTGTAAGCAAAAATTAAGTAAGGTTTTGCGGCTGCTTACACAGTTTTTTCAAAATCATTGATTTAAGTTTTTTATCCACAAATCTACATTAATGTTATTATGCAATATAAACGAAACCCCCTTGTATTTCAGCAAATTTTAATGCCGTTTTGTTTATGTATCACATTAACTGGTCTCTTCAACAATATTGAAACACAAGCTAATTTAGGTTTGAGAATGTCTCTCGACTTATTCTCGGACTTATACAAGCATCCTCTGAATGCGATATACAGACGTCATTTTAGTTATGGCAACTTTTCTAACAACACGTTGGAAGTTCTGAAATCAGTTTATCCGGCATATCAGTTTCATGGAATGGATATCTTAAACAGTAAGATCCTTAATTGATTTCCCATGTTGATTTGTGCATAGAAGCAATTTTAGTAGTATAATCAAAGACAATGTGACGAAATAAACTTGGCCTTTTTAATAAAGCAATATAATAAACCTACAGTCATATAAAACGAAAACGGAAAGTTTATCATATTTTGCATGATTACAAACTTGGAGCCTAAATCTACTTAGCGGAGTTTTTCGACAAATACTTTTGATACACTAATTTAATTTCTTCTTATTTAATATAACTCAAGTATAGTCAAATTCATAGTTTAATTTCATAGCAATGTTTCTCGTATAAAGTGCCTTTATTTATTGCAGCTATGAATGACTCTTCTTCATGTCCCACGTGCATAATAGATAAAGAAGTGGATAAAGTTACATTGTTTGGCGTGGATATTAATGACACGGAGGCCAAAGTCTTTTACAGAGGTAACGAGCCTCTCTCCGCGTCAATCGGTCTCAATTTCTTGAGCAATATACTTGCGCAGGACACCATACCCGAAGCTGATGGAAGAATGATAAACATGCAATTATCTGATAAGTTTCAGCTCAGACAAAATCAACCGGAGATACATATACCGAAGTTAAAAATGAACTGTGCATTGTTTTCAACGTTTAATATATTCAGTAAGTAGTAGCAATAAATAATCCTGCACCCTGCAGGATTATTTCATAAGACATATGAAAGGGTTTTAACTGAGGATGTCATCCTCAGTTAAAACTTCACCCGTTTTTCCACCGGCCAGGTGGGAAGGACAAAACATTTGTTACCATAGATATTTTGTTTAGAAAAATAGTAGCAGCAAACTAAGGTTAAAAGCATCTACTCGTATACAATAGAATGACATTTGAAGAACATCGTTGCGAAGGGCATGGAGTCTGACTTGCTCTCTCTTATATCTCTTTACTTTATATATCTATTAGCTATATGGGAGACTTGTGTTTGTCTGCATCTATAGTGATACATCATCTCGTCATGTCACTACACGCACAAGCTCGTTCTATTCTTGTCTACGCTCAGTCGTCTATTGGATGAACATTTAGACAAAACTTCACAGTTGTGATGGCAACAGCTGTGAACGACGTGACGCTGCCTTGCCGTGAGAGGTTGTCGGTAGCTCGACACACGCACATCATGGCCGGCTGTCCGCCCGTGCTGTACTGGCTGGTCACATTGTGCTGGCACACCACTGGCTATCTGCTGTTCTGTGTCACCGCAGCGGTCACTGCAGCGGCTGCACGCGATAGTGACAGCACTATCGACGATATTGATACTCTAAGTAAGTTAGGCTGAATAACAATATAGTTAACGCTTTAGTTGATTGATTTATCCTTTACTATTCGAGTGCCTATATATGCCTAACTCTTTGTGACTCTGTACAGCATAAACCGTTAGAATGATTTAGATCTGCAGACGCTGATAGACGATATTGGTTGCATCCCGTGGTTCCACTCATTAAGATGCAGGGATCTACAGTTTAAGCCGTTGTTTTTGAAATTGCTTCTAGTCACTTGTTTTAGATAAAATAACGAGTAAAATCAGAAATTTTATGAACTCTGTCAGAGATGGTGGCATTATACTTGAAAGCGATTCTTCCACCTTTAGTTTTCTCTGTAGTTTTACCTCCGACATATACTTTAAAGTCACGCGCTAAAACGAGTATGACGAAATGAACAGGTTTTTGTAACTAACACAATTTATTCTTATTCTTAAGTTAGTTATGGTACTTACTGCATTTGGTTAAACTTTAAGTTGCGTATGCTGTGGTATTAACACTGAGTGGAATGGATTTCTACGCATTCTCGTACTTTGTGAGTTATTATTATGATGACCGCGGGACCGCTCTGGTGCTCATCGGTATGACTGTTATGTTTGGTAAGTTACTGTTATTTTATTATCAAGCACTACCTACCTTCTGTCTTAATTGTGTAAAAAATCATGAAAAGAGTTTGTAGATGTTATTAGTTAAGTATTTGCGAAATTAACATGCGTGATTTCTTTTTTGGAACGAAGTTCCTTATCGCGCGTTGCTAAAGGGGGCTAGACGGAAAAAAATAAGACCAAAAGTTGTAACGACACTTTTTGCTATAGTTGTAAGCCATGCGGCGTGCGCGTGTTTCTCTGCCTGGCTCTCTCTCTCTCATTATTTAGAAAGCAAGCCAATTATTTTCGTTTCGTCTTTCTATTAAATATAATTTTCGAAAAATATTTAAAATTACTTCACTAATTAATGGAAAGGAACTTCGTTCCATACGGGTGCCCCTTGACACTTCTCAAGTTCTTTTTTTATATTACTATGTTGTTTTACGGGTTTTCGCACGTAGGTTACCTGAAAGATGAAAGTTCCATCTATAGTTTCGATCAGAATCTTCGAACTTCAGCAAGGTTAGTCCCCAAAGATCTCATCGGGGAATGGTGCACTGCCAGCTATCATTATGATCCATATATCAGTATGCCCCGTCATTATGATCATTATGTTTTATTATCTATGATTAAATATATATATATATATATATATATATATATATATATATATATATATATATATTTCATAAATCAAACACACGTTATTTATCTATACTTAATATAGTTTTTAGTTCGTCTTGTTTATTTACTTTTATTTTGTGATTTTAGGATTTTTGTCCCCTGTATTGATGCTGGGATTGGAAGACTTAGCAACCGATGATTCCGAGCCGCTGTATAACCGGATAATGCAAATTATCGGCATATTCTTGCCCGCTCATATGTTCACTGACGCCGTTACTAAGATGACGGATGTTTCCAGGTTTAATTCGTTTTGTAAACATAACTTCGCCTTGTGTGAAGTTGATATGATGCCATCGTATTTGGTTGGATACGATAAGAAAAAGTGCTGCTGTGAGTTACTCGTGCATTACTTTCTTAATTATTGTTTAAATAATAATATTATATAACCTTTAACTAACTAATAAAGGACTTTCGACGTTTTGTGCTTTCTTCTCAGTTTATATATTTTACTTTGTGATTGTTGCAAAGGTTTGTTTTTATGGTTGCAGCGGAAGGATCGCCGACGCATGGTCCATTTAGCCATTATGCGTTTGTGAAATATGCTATGGGATGGCCTTTGTTGATAATTGTTATTCAGTTTTTCTTATTTGCGGTACGTAACCAAAATCGTATTCAGTATCGTTTTTAAACGTTAAATTATTTCAATTTTTAAGTAAAATTTATCCGTCTGTTAATAATTTATGACTTAAGTTCAGCTGATTAATAACTATTCCAAAACGTCACGTGCAAATATTTTCAACACGTTTTAAATAGTTTATTATGTATGTTTTTTCTGTGACTGAATCTTAAAACATGATCTACGATCCCTCTGAAACGTCGGGTGCTTTGCTCACTTATCACTGATGGCGTGGTAGCAAGGCAAGGCATCTATCATAAATTAAATAAAAATAAATTGTTTTTAACACTTATGCTTGTCGTTGGTCAGACATTAGTATTGCTCCTGGAGTATAAAGTATGCAATCGTTGGTGGAACAATATCAACCGCAAGAGATCTGCGCAATGTCCACCCAGCAAATATAATAATGCAGAAGTTACTGAAGAAAAGGAATATGTTCTCCAAAATATTGAACTGCGTGAGTTTTACACTAGATTATATTACAATAATTATATTAAAAACAATTAAACTTAAGTAAGTACAAACGAGTTGCTACAATTAATATTTAAACATTAAAACCCATCCTCTATCAAAATCCGAAAAACTTTGGCCTCATTTTTTAAACTTTTGAATGAATGCGTGATGCATTATTTCAAACCCCCTCCTTCATGAGGCCCCTGGAGATGCGAGGATGCGTAGCAAGGAATATGATTTTATTTTTTTATGTACACAGCGTAAATAAAGTAACACATTTATTTTAACTCGCAAGATACTACACATGATTATTGATATGGTTAGATGTAATAACAAGGATAAAATA
Source organism: Ligdia adustata (assembly GCA_947049295.1). Lineage (NCBI taxonomy): Eukaryota > Metazoa > Arthropoda > Insecta > Lepidoptera > Geometridae > Ligdia > Ligdia adustata. The sequence goes on along the minus strand of OX346229.1, from coordinate 1,879,563 downwards.
AGGACTTATGACATACTCGTACCTACATCTGCAGTATCCCGTGCGCCAAAGAAGATCAGGGCTAAGCATAAATGCTACGGATTTCTCCGCAGCGCTGATTTCAGAAACTGAATGAGACCTCACGATTCTACTGGTTCCTAAGAAACACTCCTCGCTACGTATCCTTGCTCTTCTCTGGAGAAAACGCAACCAATAAAGATTCTGTATCACATTTCTTAGCAATTCGTAGAATTAATAAGACTTTAATAAAATTTTAGCACCAAATAAAATAACTGACGCATTATTAATGCAAGATGTGTACAAAACTTACTTCAAGTTATGTGGGAAACATACATTTGCTTTGAGAGACGTTAATCTCTCAGTTAAAAAAGGTAAATAAAATAATGTATAATAAATTCAAACGCATAGGTATTTATTAATTTAAAAGTACGCACTATACCAATAGCATATTAATAAGCATAAATTAACCATTAAATGGTATAATTAGTATTTAAATATAGAGTCAAGTAATAAGCCACAACATTAATAAACTGTACACATATATTCAAAGCATGAAACTTATTATTTTATGTGTACTTATACATTAATTTGTAATAAAAGATATTGAATTACGTGACTATGGGCGCGTGGGCTGGAACGCTTCATAGAACTTTGAAAAATATAAGACTCGGTACATCAAATCACATTGCAAAAAATATATGCGAATAGACGCGAATAGACATTGACTTTATACATGAGTTTAGCATGTTTTCCTCTAAAAAATAATTTTGTAATAAAATACTCAACTTATTTTTGTGGATTTGTACTGTCACTGAATCTAGTGAATTCTTAAAATTTATCGAAGTCGTAAATGCTAATTTAGCTTTGACGCAGACGCGCTCCTTAACAATATTTGCTTTCTTATTTCACACAATTTCAGGAGAATGTTTCGGTATCCTCGGATCAAACGGGTCTGGGAAGACAACTACATTTAAGCTATTGTCTCACGAAGAAGCTGCTACTAGGGGGAGAATTTTTGTACACGAACATTTCATATCGGACAGTAGTACAAAGGTATTTGATAAAGTTCATTAAATATTCTACTCTATTATCAAATATATATGACGTTAAATACGTACCTATTAAACATATGTATATTTACCAATAATGAAAAAAAAATGGTTTCTGCGATGCTCACTTGTATTCGATGGTTACCTACTACTTGTTACCACGATGTTCGCTTGTATCTTCGATCAAGATTTGTTTATGCGACACTTCCTTATTACAAATTAAATATGGGTGTGAATTTACACATTGGACACTCTGGAACTAATGGCGTACAATTTATAATTGATTATCCAGTACACACAGTGTCTAGGATACTGTCCTGAATTCTGTGGTCTGGATGAGTTTAGAACTGGTGAAAATAATTTGCGGTTTCTACTCGAACTGCGAGGATTTTCGCCGCAGGATGTTCGGAGGGAGACTGATGCTTGGCTTGAAGTTCTCGGTAAGCGTATTTTATACTTAACTCGAAATGTATTAAAACATGCTAAGGTACAGTTAAGGTGTATGCTATCGTGAGCAGTAAACATTTTTGACTTTCTCATAAGTGTAAAGTGTGATTTCACACCGAGTCTAAACTATATTAGGACAACAATTTTACCAATGAAACGAACACGAAATTCGAGAAAAACGACTATTTAGTAGAATATGTATTAGAACGCGCGATAGAGCATCGCGCGATTCCTGCACGCTCAGTGGTGGGTACGCGAGCCAGAGAGAATGATTCTTGTTTATCTAAATTGTATTGGTCACACCCGTGAATCTTGTTCAATAAGTAGAGTGACCTGTTTTCAGCCTATTAAGTACATAAGTAGTAAGTACTTAATTTAATGTTTTGTGTTTAGCAATGTCAAAGTACCGGCGACGTATAGTGAATGGATATAGCGGTGGCATGGTACGCCGGCTGGCGACAGGCGCGTCACTGTGTGGCGGTGCACCGCTGAGCTTGCTAGACGAGCCCACGTCCGGCGTGGACACGGCAGCACGCCGCCTCGTGTGGACTGCGCTGCGTCGAGCAGTGAGGGACAACCGCGCCGTACTGCTCAGCTCACATAAGTAACTAAGCACATGTTATCTGTTAGTCCAATGACGTCATTGTGTGTCCTGCGGAGATAATAATATCATTATCATCATCATGAAAAGGTCATACATGTGCAACCTATCTATATGCCATGAATGAACCACTCAAACCTAACAATTGAAACATCTCCATAGCATAGACGAGATAGAGTTGCTCTGCCAGCGAGTGATGATTCTGAGCAGCGGAGAGATGTGCGTGCTAGGCGCGCCGGCCGCGCTGCGTCAACAGTTCGCGCCGGGAAGCGCTGTGGGACTGAAGCTACGGGCAGCTGTTGTGCAGTCCGGTAAGTCTCTTCTCAACAATTATAGCTGCACATTTGCTAGGTGCGCCGGCCACCCTGGGTGACGCACTGGGGAATTTTTCCGAGAATATAAACGAAAAAATCACCGATCACGGTTCGAGGACATTCCTGCCACGCAGTCTGTTTGTTTGTGTGTTGCCGCGGGGTAGAGTGAGTTGCGTATGTGTTTGTGGATGTTGCGTGGCATCCATAACGCAAGTGAAATCCAAATACATGTCAAATTACAGCTTTAGAGGTGAAGTAGTTAAAAATTAAAATTCTTTATCTACTGCCTGTAAACAACCTAGGTGCCAAATAACAGTTTTAGAGGTCAAGTAAGATTTCGTGTATAATTAGTGAGTGATTAAAGTAATAAATTCGTCCGCTAGGGGCCTCTATTACCGTCCTGTCTTTGTGTTTCAGAAAATGGGAAAGAAAGAGTTTATGCTTTAAAAAGATTACTAGAGAACACATTTGAATGCACATTGAAAGATGAGCGAGTGGTAAGTATATTCTTCTTGTTTATACTAACTTTCATGGGACAAATATTAAGTTATTGTTATGTCACCTATTTTATGAAAATAAGCGTTTTTTGACCGCAACTCGCCAGATATTAAGCGCCGTTGCGGACTAAGATGTAGTACACTTACCTAGAATAAATAAATAACCTTACCTAAAATTTAAAGTTTTAAAAACCCTCAAGAGCGCACACGACAGACACACACGGCACACTGGTACCCCCGCTTACGTTAACGAGACTTTACTGCTCAGTAAACAAGTCATTAATTTCTTTTTTTTTATTGATTTAGGTATCTTTGTCACTCTCACGACTTAAGACGAATCTATTGACACCATTCACATCAAAATATGACTAGCCGTTTAGGACATGCCAACGAAATATATATACATACATACATCCACTTGAAAAATATAACCCTCCTTCTTTCGCAGTCGGGTAAATAACAATAAAACTTAGAAAATACCAGAGAAGCTATTCACGCAGTCTTCCCTCCATTTTGATCTTTTACTTTCGCTTTAGGGATGAGGTATAGGCACGTCACGACTAATCGATTCTGCCGGATAGTCGATTACCCTAACAGGAAAGTTAATTGAACGAGCGAGCGAAGTGTCCCTGCTCCGAGTCTGGAAAAATGTTTTTTCGTCTGTCAGTTTGTATGTTCGTCCGCTAGAAATTTCGTAATCGCTCACAAGTAGTAGTTTCCAACAAATCTTCACATAAAATGGAGTAGCTTGCTTACAGCGCCACTTACTGACCGATTCCAAAATATTTGGTACACACGCGCGGAACACAACAATTATTATAATTTCTGAATATAAAAAAACGGTCAAGTGGTTGTAATTGTTTTACGGTTTTAAAAAACATCATGTTCGCGAGATGATTCGCTCAACTACTAGGTCTACTACTATTCGCTCGAAAGAGGCAAACTGTTCACAATTCTAAGCAATAACTTATTTCTATTCTATACAATGATTTATGTAATTCTAGACGGCCCTATTCTATCGTATAACTGAGCAACTGCCCTACAGCGAGATATTCGCTCGCATGGAGACTTTGGAGCATGATCAGCAGGACCTCATTGAAGACTACACCGTCGCGGATACCACGCTTGAGGATGTCTTCCTCTACTTTTCATGAACGTAATAAATTAATGTAAAGATTATTTTTTTACCTATGAGTACTATTGTTACCTGAAATCTCATTTAAGAAGAACAAAATGTCGACTACAATTCGGAAGGCAAATTTTACAGTTATTTTGTTTTAAAAACTTAACTTTCAAGACCAATTTTGTATGTAATAAAAAATATATGGTACCAATGGCCTCTCGATAAAAAAATATTTAAAAAAAAATCGAGGTAAATACATACATAAAAAAACTACTTACATCCTTATTTTTAGGTGGTCGGTAAAGAAAATGGAAATATATATTGAACAAATAATACCTATTTACTCTAAACTTTAGCATAAAACTATCTATTATTTTTATTATCATTGAACGAAACTACTAGACTGATTTTGTTAAAATTTATACTAGACCAACTGTGAAGAAGGTACAATTGTAAGGTTGTACTAGACCAACTGTGAAGTAGGTACAATTGTAAGGTTGTACTAGACCAACTGTGAAGTAGGTACAATTGTATGGTTGTACTAGACCAACTGTGAAGTAGGTACAATTGTATGGTTGTACTAGACCAACTGTGAAGTAGGTACAATTGTAAGGTTGTACTAGACCAACTGTGAAGTAGGTACAATTGTAAGGTTGTACTAGACCAACTGTGAAGTAGGTACAATTGTAAGGTTGTACTAGACCAACTGTGAAGTAGGTACAATTGTAAGGTTGTACTAGACCAACTGTGAAGTAGGTACAATTGTAAGGTTGTACTAGACCAACTGTGAAGAAGGTACAATTGTAAGGTTGTACTAGACCAACTGTGAAGTAGGTACAATTGTAAGGTTGTACTAGACCAACTGTGAAGTAGGTACAATTGTAAGGTTGTACTAGACCAACTGTGAAGAAGGTACAATTGTATGGTTGTACTAGACCAACTGTGAAGTAGGTACAATTGTAAGGTTGTACTAGACCAACTGTGAAGTAGGTACAATTGTATGGTTGTACTAGACCAACTGTGAAGTAGGTACAATTGTAAGGTTGTACTAGACCAACTGTGAAGTAGGTACAATTGTATGGTTGTACTAGACCAACTGTGAAGTAGGTACAATTGTAAGGTTGTACTAGACCAACTGTGAAGTAGGTACAATTGTAAGGTTGTACTAGACCAACTGTGAAGTAGGTACAATTGTAAGGTTGTACTAGACCAACTGTGAAGAAGGTACAATTGTAAGGTTGTACTAGACCAACTGTGAAGTAGGTACAATTGTAAGGTTGTACTAGACCAACTGTGAAGTAGGTACAATTGTAAGGTTGTACTAGACCAACTGTGAAGTAGGTACAATTGTAAGGTTGTACTAGACCAACTGTGAAGTAGGTACAATTGTAAGGTTGTACTAGACCAACTGTGAAGAAGGTACAATTGTATGGTTGTACTAGACCAACTGTGAAGTAGGTACAATTGTAAGGTTGTACTAAACCAACTGTGAAGTAGGTACAATTGTATGGTTGTACTAGACCAACTGTGAAGTAGGTACAATTGTAAGGTTGTACTAGACCAACTGTGAAGTAGGTACAATTGTATGGTTGTACTAGACCAACTGTGAAGTAGGTACAATTGTAAGGTTGTACTAGACCAACTGTGAAGTAGGTACAATTGTAAGGTTGTACTAGACCAACTGTGAAGTAGGTACAATTGTAAGGTTGTACTAGACCAACTGTGAAGAAAGTACAATTGTAAGGTTGTACTAGACCAACTGTGAAGTAGGTACAATTGTAAGGTTGTACTAGACCAACTGTGAAGTAGGTACAATTGTATGGTTGTACTAGACCAACTGTGAAGTAGGTACAATTGTAAGGTTGTACTAGACCAACTGTGAAGTAGGTTCAACCTTACAATTGTACCTACTTCACAGTTGGTCTAGTATAAATTTTAACAAAATTCAGTCTAGTAGTTTCGTTCAATAATAATAATATTAATAGATATTTTTTACAAAAACATTTGTTTAAATCGGTTGAGGCGTTTATGAGTCATTGTTTTGTTTACTTGTATTTCTATTTGTTTATTGTTTCAGATGGTACTTGGATTTAGATATTTTTTTTTTTTATAACATATGAAATATAATTGATAAATATATTAAATGTTTTTTCCCATGATAAAGCGTAAAACTTCTATGACTCTACCCAACCCGTATTCTTATGAATAGTATCAGTATTATCTTAGAAAAACACTGCCTTCAGTGTAATTGTTGAATTAGACATTTCGTTCACGAAGACAGGGGTTAAAATGTACTTTTTAACCCGTGATCATTTTCCAAGATGATTTTATTTCATGTAGCCACAAATAACGTGATCAACGGACTCAATATAAATTTGTTTTTCTGTCGGAAACGGATCACGTTATCGGTGGCTAACCAATCTGATAACGCGATTCGTGTACAGGCACAAATGCCTTTATTTGTTTACGAGGTTTAAGATTCTCAGTGGCTGTTTCACTAGTAGATACATTCTACCCTCATTCTAGTTTTAGCGTTAGGGGTTGCTGTTCTGGCCAGGGGATGTTTCTGGGTTAGGCCTGGATTATTTCCTTCTTCTTCCTGTTGAAGTCAGGATATCGATTTATTCGAATCCTTCCCTCAGCTTCGCGTCCCCTCAACCGCGCGTCCCCACATCGCGCGTTGCTGATTCGTGCGTCCCCGCTATGTCGCGAGCGGTACAATCAAATCCAAATATCGGAGAAAATTACATTTTTTTGCCATTGAAATAGACGAACACTGGCTGAAGGGGCACCAAGCCATCAGAAGTAGTGAGAGGTTTAAGATTAGGTTCGTACCGTTTACGATAAGTACTTCCTCATGGATCCTTCTTGAATCTTCTTTTCTTATGTAGTGCTGTGACAATCATTGTCAAGTTTGGCAGAACTTTGGATTTTAATAAATATATTATAAAAGTGTCCAAAGCAAAAGAAATATAGGATAAAATGGCTCGAAAAGGACAGGTTTCCATTCAAGATAGCGTTGAAAATAATGAGGAATTCGACGAATACTTGTTAAACCACGCCAATCAACTTATCTGTAAGTTTACAACCTATGATAAAGCCTGACAATGATACTTACATGATAGAATGGTTTAGGCTGGAAGTGCACAGGCGGGCGGCGACTTGCTAAGCGCCTACGACGAATAGAACACACTAAGCTCATATTATACGAGTGGCTTGGCCTAGTTGCTCGCATTCCTATGAGAACATTGTACAAGTTTGGTTTTACTAAGGTGACTAACTAGGCTCCTAGTAGCCTGCTGGCTGTGCGTTTTTAGCTGCTGCCTGCTGGCTTGTTGCAAGTAGCTAACCCTGCATCATAGTTTGATCAGACTACTAGATCGTTCACTGTTGAAGTACTTAACTTTTATTTTGGAATTTTTGTCAAATAAGAAGTAATAACTTTAACGAGTTCCATTTAAGTCCTTTAGTTACACTGTCCACTGGATATAGGTAGGTAGTTAAAATTGTTAGGTTCAGATCAAAGACAAAAGATTCGTAGAAAGCTACGAAGAAAGTTTTCTTTATCACGGGTTCAAATGCAAATTTTGTGAAGCAATTTGATTTGCGTTACACATATGTTTTAGCTAGGCAAAGATTATTTCAAAATAAGTAAGTTCGTTTGCCTCTCCTGGCTTTGATAGATTGAAAAGGATAGAAAAATTATGATATCTCTTATAATATTAATCGGCAAACGTAAACACAAGCAAGCAATATGAAGACATTTATGTGGTACTAATATTGCTATGTAAATCGTAGCAATATCTAGTAGTTCTTTAATGTTATCAAGGTATGGAAGTATATTCGGAGTTTTGCGGACCTTGTTTTGCTACAGGCAACGCTGTTAGAAAGGGCAAGTTGGAAATCGGACAAGAGAGAATAGCTATGGTCAAGGTAACTTTACATCAGATATGCATATTACGATTAAATTGCTGCCAGCTATCATCTTTGCAATGTTTATGCATTATTTGAATCTTGATTTAGATCGACCGAACAAGATTCATTTAGTAATAATGAATGAAATTTTCGGATGGTGTCGGTACCAAGAAAGTCTAGAGCACGTTGGATGGAAAATATAGCTGTAGGAAGAATCTTTAAATCTCTGGGTATATTTACCTCTTCGATCAGTTAGATTTATTCATTAACTAACAATATTTTGCAGGCTATGTCGGATAATATCGATTGCTTAAAGAGATTCAGGGATAAAAGCGAACCAGTTTTCCTATTCATAACTGTAAGTAAATTATTATGATGTTATGCCAGTAATGACTGCACTGCACTACACAGGAACTTGCGTAATAGAATTTATAGGTGCCAATGTAACATCTAACGCGCTGACAAAAAATAATATACACACAGTATCCTGAACATTTTTCTTCATCCTCTCTGAAGAATGAAAACAATAAATAAATTACATCTTCACATTAAATGCTTTTCTCGTATTTACCTACTTATAAACAAATTGTTGTTACTTCAGATATTTATCGAAATTTCCAATATTAGTTTTTATATAGCGTTTATCTAACTATGTCATTTGTAGTGATAATTTCATTAATGGTTGCAATAAGTAGCGTAGCGCAAGGCATGCGGTGTCAGCCCACGCTTATACACCCTAAACAAAACTCTGATAGGGAACCCATATTATTATGTCACTTCAGAAAGGAAAACTAACAACCGCCATGTTTGGAGCCAACGGTATCGAGCTGTGCCGGATCATAGAGGAGGAACTACATCTGGTTCAGGTTGAGAAGGACACGGGGAAAGAGCGGGAGAAGTGGAACATTGACGAGATGCTGCCTGAAGAAGCTGTATGTTCTTTTTATCAGATTTCATAGTGCGCCAAACGGCAACTATCAGAATATAAATTTATTTACTGTTTAACTGTACACACAAGATGTTAGGATTATATGTACCTATATAGTATCAACAGGATATATTATGTTAACTAATACGAGTATAACGACACATGTCGTTTATTTCCAACAACACAAAAACATTTTGAGCGAAATTTTTAGACTGTAACTATTAAGTAGTTGGTAGATTGAAACTTTTCAGTTTGTAATGAACTTCTCCCGACTCTCGTATCGGTTAAAAGTTTAGATGTATCACTGTTTTGATACTATGCGATGTACAACGAAGCATTTTATTCATACGATGGCTTTTCTGAGCCGAAAATTAAGGATATCGTGATGAAAATCTTAAATAAAGACACCAAAAAAGCATTTCTTATAAGCTTTTCTATGTTAATTTTTGTACTCATTATATTGTCTTCCAGTTATTCAGACCAATCGAGTATAAATATATCAGCATTCATACATCAATTATTCAAGATTCTATTATATTCATTGCGGTTCATAAGCATCTATTTATATATATGAATGCCAATAGATCAGCTTCGCAAAACTATGATGTTACAAAATAATGACAGCGCCAAATGAAATAAAAATTTGATTTGTTAGATAGATATATTGATTAGTACAGGAAAAGTTGGAGCAAGACTTGAAGGTGGAAGAGGAATACAGAGAGGCAAGCGAGAGGCTTCGAGTCCTCACTCTAGCGGCTCGCAAGCGTAGAGTGTGTGAACGCCTGTCCAGGAAAGTGAAGCGGTTGAATTTCATCATGTTCTGGCCTCACTGTCACCAGGCGCATTACGATCTGTACGAGAAATGGGACAATATTAGTAAGTACCTAGCAGATTTTTTCAAGTTTTCTTTTGTCTGGAGCTTTGCAGGGCGTGGCAAAGAGAAGGCAGCTGAGCCTGGTAGAGATCAAAAATTGAAGTCTTTTTCACTGTAATGGCCGCAATGGCAACACTCGGCCTACCTGTGCTTCTGAGTGACTTGAATTTACTTGTAATACGAGTAATACTTTTTCATCTTACAATTTCTTTTGTTTTTCTTTCGCTTTCCTCAAATCAACTTGCTTTTTAACATGCTACGATCCACACTCACGTCGCTTCTTTCACTTCCACGAGCACCTTTGCAAATTTTCATTTACTATCTTGACTCTACCTATCCCTCTGTCCAGATATAAACGTGGCTGCCAAGGAATCGTTTCAGCTGGACGAGAAGAGTGCCAGAGAAGCGCTGTACATGAGCGATGTAGATCTCAACGCGGCGTGCATACATTCACTCATATCTGGAGAAGTTCTGGTCGTGCTGTTCAAGATGTTTGATACTGATGACAGAGATTTTGTCCGTGAGTATTTTCAACCGACGCATAAAACAACGGGGTATAAGTTTCACTCGTAAGTGTTAGTATCTGTGGCGTCGTTACCTAAAGTAACATCGGACATCGTTAATAATTAAACTTTTCAGTACTTTTTGTACACTAAATTCAAAGTTTTAACAAAACTAGATACTGTAGAATTTTGTCTCATGTGAGTCTGAAACTCTAAGTAGAACAGTTCAGAATGTTGGAAGAATGAAAACCATTGTGAGCCGATAGTTTTTTAGTTGAGTTCGATCGAGTTTTCTATTTTTGTTGAAAACTTTAATCTGGGTCATTTTAGTTTTAAGTCACGAGTTAATCTGTTACTTCTGTCTCTTCGCCCTACATCTTATGCCACGCTACATCGTCGCTTTACATGACTTTACATTTGGCAAGTTGCCATCAAACGCAAGCCTATAAAAAAAGTATAAATAATCCATTATTGTTCTAATTTTTTCAAAACATCGCCCATTAGAGTTGCTCCGTCACGCTTTATATGAAGAGATCCCAGTGCCCAAGGAGGATGTTCCCCCAGAGAAGCAGTTGCCCCCGGTCCCGGCATACGAGCGGTACGCCACCATCAGCAAGAGCGCCAGGTATGTGCGCAGGATCCGGTACAATGCGAAGCAGCAGAAATTGGTGAGTTAAAACCATCCCACTACCGACCTCTCAAAATAGGTGGAGTTACTAAATTCGACCTACTTTTTTAATGTTAGTTACCTACCTGATTTTTCGAAAACGGCTGGTTTATTTTTCTGTTTGAAAGGGTAGTATGCCTCTCAAATGGACCCATTTTAATTTTATCGATCCCGATATTTAAATCAAATTAACTGGAAAAAATCCGTAAACGAACATTTAAAAATTAAAAAATAAGAATTTGTTTAGTATACTAACAATAAAAGATTAGTTAGTCTTAGCTAGCCAGGATTCTTTCTGTGTTGGGGAGTGCAAAGCCATAATTCTAATTCATATCTTGACCTAAGTTGAGCTCAGGACCCACCTACTCATACCAAGCAAACACAACTCTATTGCATTTCGCTCTCATTGGAATTTATCTATTTTTTTTTTAGTTTCATATATTTATGGAGTTCACAGGCAATATTTAACTCTACCCTAGTAAACAATATGGCTTGTTTCAGCGTGAGGAACAAGAGGAGCGAGATCGCCTTGCCGCAGAGCAGGCGCGGCTGGCGCGCGAGGCTGAAGAGGAGAGGCTTCAATCGGAGAAGCAGCGCGCGGACGAGGAAAGGATGAAGAGGATCGCCGCTGGGGTAACTTTTTAGTATAAATATAAATAATATATGGCCAATATGGGTGGGCCAAGATCGTTGCACAGACGGAGACTGGTTGACTATGGAGCCATGGAAGCCGAAACAGAAAAACAGATAAGGGAAAGACTACGGGGTCTCCCGGGTCGGGTCCTGTACTTAAATCGTCCTACGAGTGGGACCCCGATTCGAGCAGGCCAAACTTACTAAATAAACCTAATTTGACAGTTCTAAAATTGTCTCCTCTCTTTTAGTTTCTAAAATATAGCCATCCTTTTTTCACTTTTGGATAAAAGGATGGCTACATTTTAGAAACTTTTGTTCAGTCAGTGTGACTGGCCTAATTGGGGTCAGGTTAGGTTAAAAATAATACAGCAGTGTCAAAATGTCTCAAAAAAGTTGTCTGGAGCTTGGAGTGTTCTTGAGCTCACCTGTACCATAAGTATCTTCTTTCCAGTTGCCACCAGAACCTGAACCAGTAGAGAGCGAGGGTCTAGAGAGCGAAGGTGTCGTGGCAGAGACAGTGGAAGGCGAGGAGAAGACGGAAACTGCCACCGAAGCCACGGACGTCACCGCAGATACAGAAGTTACTGATGTTGATGAAGCTATAGCAGGAACAGGAGATGAAGAAGCTGTGAGTTTTTTTTCCTAAATCATGTAATTTTTTTCATCAGTCAATACGTATGTTTTCTGGCAATTTCTTGCCAACTTTCATAACAAATTGTTTCCAACCAATTATGACAAAACTTGGTGTAAAAGTTCTACAAATTAATAGGTTGATTTCTCCCAAAAAAAAAAACTTGCTGCGGCGTCATTAATTAGCCGATTTAAATAATATTTGGGAAATATGTGAGGAACATACATTGATTATGAATTCTACATATAAATAAAAAAATCAAGTGGTTGTCGTTTTCTTTTATAAAGTCGCAAAAAAATATCGTGGTCGTAAGGTCGACAGTTCGTGGGCCTACTAGTACCAAACATATATTCCAGCGCCCGATCATAGGACATGTGGAAGTGGAACAGAAAGCAGTCGTAGAAGAAGAGTTCAATTCCGACATAGAAGTGGAGGGAGAAGAGTACATTCCTCCGGAGGGTCTGTTCGTACCGGGACTGTATGCGCCTCCAAACGAACTGGCCAAGGCGAATGGACTCGCTTTCTTCTACCCTAAGGTTCATATTTAATATATTTAATTAATTGGTAAAGAAATCTTAACCCTGTCTTACTTTTCAACAAACAAACAAAAAAAGAAATTAAATCTGTGCTCCCGTCTCCGAGAAATCTAAACAGGTATAACAAGCATGACAGAAATATATATACAGTTGAATTGAGTACCTAATTATTCAGACTTTTCACGCTACGAGTACTTCACTGCTGTCGTAATATCGCAGCCGAGCGCAGGTCGAGGAGATTTCATAGGATTAAACATACATAAAAAATACTCCGTCGAATTGAATCTGCTCTTGTTTTCGAGTTGTTTTAAAAAGTAATGAATATTATTGCAGCACGTCCGCGAGCTGGCGCCCATAGAGTCAGAGTACCTGCCTCCGCACGTGCTAGTCATCTTCAGCATAGAGAAGCGACACGATGTGCAGGACATCGTCAAGCAGTATGCTGATGAAATACTAGCGGTCAGTGAACGTTTAGTGAGTTAAAAAAGGGTTTTGTGACGACTTTTTTCCTAAAAGGTACCTACTTTAAACTGAGCTTAGGTGAAGTCACGACCGCATATGTTTCCCTCTTTATTTTGTCTCGTCCTGTCCCTCGCATTGTTTGAATAAAGCACTATACAAGCTTGTCTTGGTAACAAGAGTAAATTAGAAATAAACAAAATAAATATAACTTATCGATGATGGTGAAGTGCTTAACGGAGTAGGTTATCGTGCGAGATGTACGAAAATCGTTCCCATAGTTAGACACAAGAAGAGCCTGAGCTAACGGTGAAGGAAAATATCGTAAGGAAACCATAGCATGTGGTAGGGCTATTTATAACTCTCGCCTCAAATTGATCAAATCTGTCGCCAAGTATCAAACGATGCCGAACTGAATGTGTTCCGACAGCCTTCCTTATGAGCAGGTGTACTACTGACTAGGCGTGCTCCATTTAGAGCTACAGTGTCGCTGACTTCCGTAATCGTGCGACCTGTTGGTCAAATACCAAGCTATCAGTATAGGTGTTAATATAGTGAAATTTTCAGATGGGCGTGTTCGCCGGAGACGATCCGTTCGCCGCGGAGCATGTCGCGTATAGCGTGCGACAGTACGACAACATGGAGAGGATCAGGAGACAGTGAGTACCTGCCTACCAACACCGGACTATAGCAATATCCTTGAAATTGCCGTAGAACATAAGCTATATAGTAAGAAAGCTGTAACCAGATATGATTCTTTCGAATTACAACGTCAGGTTTATGCACATCGTTTCGACAGGGTAACTAACTTTTCTTTCTTCGGATTTCGAAAGGATTCGTTCGTGTGCATATAATATGTACCTAATGGCTATGATAGACCGTCATCGACGTTGCCCCATATCTTTACATTTGCCTACTTGCGTACTTAATCTAAATACCTAGTTACGTAAAATTAAAAATAAGTAGGTAGGTATTAGATTAATTTTTATTTAAACTTTTCAACTAGCCTTATGACTAGGAAATTTTTGCAAGTTGCTGCATAAATGATTCCCTCATTCCAGCAAAGACCGGCTGGCGTTGATGGTATCTCGCAAGCGCAGCCTGCCCCTGCTCCAGCTAGCTGGCTTGAATCCTATCTACATCAGCGCAGACATCGCATCAGGAGAACGTGACTGTCTGCAGCTCTTCCCCGTCGGGTACGGAGACAAATACGAAGAGGAGTTGAGCGTTTTGGAGGAAGAAGATGCGGTATTTTGATTTTGACTATTTCACACGCTTATCGCGGCTTGTGTAGTGTGTAATGGAATCTTAGGGTAGTAAGTACTAGAAAGGTTTGTAGTTAGCTGGTCTGAACCCCATCTATATCAGCGGAAACTACAACAACAACAAGAAGAAGACTGGCTTCAACTCTTCCGCGTTATACGAAGATGAGTATGAAAAGGATTTGAAAGTTGTGGAGGGAGAAGATGCCGTATTTTCTTTTTGAATTATTTATTGCAAAACATACAGTTATATAAGGAACGAGTATAGCTAGAATAACTATATTAATAGTTAGCTACAGCTTTGCTTGCGACGAATTTTGTAGTTTGTGAGTAATTTATGGGAAGAACTTATAAATATCCCTATTTATAAGTTCTTCCCATAAATTACTGTATATCTTTCCAGTAGGTACCTACCGGAAAGATATACAGGGTTATCGGTTTGGGGTATACTAAGCGGAGAGGAGGGTACTATACTCATCTTAAGGAAACAACTTTCATTAAGGGACCAACTCAATATTCAAGATAAAAAAATATGATGTTCCATACAAAAAGTTATCGGTCGTAGACAAAATGTATGAAACAGCTGATATTTTTTTCTCGAATTATGACTTGCTCCCATAGTAACCCCCTTTCGGCTTATTGCTCCCCTAGCCGATAACACTGTATTATGTAGCTAGCTAATAAGAAGTCCTTCTACGTCAGCGCGGGCATAGTGGTATTTTATGCTCTCCCTGAATTGGAAGACTCTCTCTATGATTCTCGCGTTAGTGGATATTTTTTTATTGTAAAAAAAAACTCATACCATTGTCTCACATTTCTACAGGGACTGCCAGCTCCTGCGTCAGAACCGTCGGCTCTTGAGGTACATAATCTTAACAACAAAAGTGTGAATGGTTTGCATGAAAATTAGAACTAGGTGTTACGTATTAAATCATTATAATAAAATAGCCATGTAGAGGTAAATCATTCATTCATATAAAGCATTTTTATGGTTTAAAGATTGATTAAAAACCCAACGGAAAAAAAGCAAAAATTGGTTTTTGTATTTTTTACATGATCGAAAATGGGACTAACTATCGAACTATCGAGATACTAAGGAACTATCGAGACTACCACGCTCTTGTTCCTTCAAAGAACCATTGAGAAATAAATACCTATTTCTTTGTCGAATCGAACTGCTTTGAAGCATTTAAAGATATGTTTCTCGTGACGTCTTAGAAGTAGTAGATATATAATTCTCACATTTGACTGATTATTCTCCTGTCCATAGAAGGTTGTGGAAATAATAAAACATCAGTGATCAACCGTATTATTTACGTCTCTGCAGAAGAAGACTAGAAACTATATTTATAGGTTGAGCACGGGTGCGCGCGAGAGCGGCCCGTGGACAACTGCGCATGTGTCAACTTTAGTCCTACTATGCCCTCAGTAAATAACTAGGTACACGAATATGTATTGTATCATTACACTTTAATTGCTGCGGATGAAAATTTCAATTCATACGATGATAAAAAAGGAAAAATCCGTTATATTTTATATTTTTTTTATATTCTAATGAGTGTTTAATATTATGAGTTCATATACAGCATTAAATCTCTTTTTTACTTGACAAAGGAACTTGGTAGAGTCAGTAGTTTCTTTAGTCTCTTTGAAAGAACTACTGAGACAAAAAAACACAGTAATTCCTCTAAAGGAACTTCCGAAGGAACTAGCACTCTTTATAGTGTTTAAGGTAGGTAAAATAAACAATTGATTATTCAAATCTATCGGGGAATCCTTCATTTTATGAAAAATTCACCTTCTATTTCGAATATACGAAAAATTAGAAAGAAAGTGCGAAAACGTGGTACGAACTTGCGAAACTATAAGTTTAAACCTGCGAACGCTCCGGGCGAACTAGGAGTGGACGATGTACATCGATGTATTAAAAACACTCGATCTATAGTAACGATGCATCGAATCAAAACCGATGTATCGTTAATTTTTTTACATCGAGTATACACCGATGTTTTTTTATTCGATCCATCGAAGAGGGATACAAATAAATCTATTTTTTATGGATGGATTTTCTCTCTACGTTTAATAACTATTTTTGTTTGTGTCTTTAAAAGTACTCGCAAGCTATTTCAACAAAAAAAAGTAAAGGTGCTGGCAACATCGGTTCCATCTGAAAGACTGTTTTCGCAAGAGGCGCAGGTAATGACTCAACAAGGAAACAGATTGAAGGGTAAAATATTGGGCAAACTTTTGTTTTAACAAAGTATTGAGAAGAAGTATTTGAATATTTATAGATCTCATGTTTTTTGTGAGCTTTTATATAAACGTAAGTATAATGTTGACCTGATATTCAGAAACTCACACACAAATATACACACGAGAGTCGAATATTTGTAAGCAATATATTGTCCTCTTATTTAATTTACTTTGTTAAATTCTTATAATTAATTTAAACACAATTCTGTTTTTGATAATATATGAATAGATATGGAAGAGCGGGACCCTCTGTCACAAGTACGAGTATTTCTATACTTAAAAGAGGGTGACCTTGATTATATTTAAAAACACTTTAGTTACGGAAATAAAAACATTTTAATTTGATTTTGAATGTAAACGTTATAAAGTTTTTTTAATAGATACTTGTTTTTTAGGGTATAATTTAGACGGTCACCAAATTATGATACTCTGAATACTTTAGGCAACAAGGTCCGCAGTAGGTTCAGGTCGTTATTTTCTTTATGACAATCCGAATACTTTCGGCAACAAGTTCCGCAGTAGGTTCAGGTTATTCATTTTACGACAATCTGAATACTTTCAACAACAAGGTCCGCAGTGGGTTCAGGTTGTTTTTTTTACGACATTCTGAATACTTTCGGCCACCAACCAGGTCCGCAGTAGGTTCAGGTTATTTTTATTTTGGTGACCATTTATCCATTTTGGTAACCGTTTAGAATGTTTTTCGTAGTAAAATAGGTACTTTTTGGGCGGTGTTTCAACATTGTTTATAAACCTAAACCTATGTAATATCTATATCTAACTTAAAGAAACATCGATGTATACAAAACATCGATGTATTTTTTGACATATCGATATTACATCGATGCCACTATCCGATGCAATTACATCGAAAAAAACATCGATTTTTTTATGTCCATCACTAAGGCGAACTGAACAAGCGATACGGTATAGCGGTAGGGCGTGGTATGGTCGGCTGTTTGGTCAAATATTTTCTCAGCGAAAACTATTGCTTTCGTATTGACCATCATTACCCGCTGGCTCCCATTACCCCATTCAAACCCCCCATATATTCAATTCAATTCCCCTACTCTTACATAGGTATTGTCTGGGTATAAAATAATAATAATTTCAACAGTCGAGCAATGAGTTTGCTCTATACCTATTCATCTGTGCTACTAAGTACCTACTTACCTATGTGCGTTAGAAGCCCCCTCAGCGAAAACCTACAAGAACATCCTGAAATATACCTAGGGAGCCTCTGTTACATATATTGTGGTATAATTCATTGGAACAAACAGATTCTATATTATAATCCATTGAAGCTGGAAAATCATAGAAATAATTAACTCGCAAGAAAAATAATAAAACCTCATATCTTTCCAGCATCCTGCAGTGAGCGTGACAGCAATTCATAGCCAAACCGGAGCATGAAGATTTTATTTGATTGTTATACGAGTAGGTACATGTTATGCTCTTTATCTCTACGTGATATATTTGAAATAAAACTTATCGTATATCTATTATTGGTATTTTTATTACATGTGCAAATGTACCTACTAGGTATATACACCACTGCTTTATTATTATGAACAGAATTTTAATAGGTTGTTAAATCGTTGAGACATACAACTTCAGCATAAATTACATCAGTAGTGTTTCTGGAACACAATAAGTCTTACGATCACATTATTTACAATACTTGATAGTGTTTAACCTGTCCGCTTTCGGCAGCGGTATTCGTTAATAGTAACACATAGGTTCATACGGCGCGCAGCGCGCTGCCAATAATGTGCAAATAATAGGTACTGCTTATCTAGTGTTGTAAGAGTGAAGGGGATGTATGCGGGTAGGAGAGGTAATGTTCATTGATAGGTGACGTAACATCAGTAGACACTATGGGTGTTTACAATTGTTGGCAGGATATTTGTAATTTTTATCCTGTTATAACTTCAGCTGTATGGCATAAAAAAATTAGAGACATCGTATTTAAGATTTATTTATAAGTATATAACGTGTTAAAATTAAGTTCATTTAAAAACGTAGTGGTGTATTAATATCGTAGCGTTGGTTCTTACTGTTAAGCTATGTTATTATTTATATAATTATATAAAACAACAACTTTATATACCTACTTATTAATAAAGGAATTGAATTAAAATTGAATCAACAAGTCTCTATTCCAGAATTGTTTTGTTATAAATGGGTCTTGGTTTTAACCAGCTATATGTGGCTAAATGCGTCGGGAGATACGCCAAAAGAAAGATAAAAAAAAGTATTTAATAAGGTCGTCTTTTATAATAAATGTTATATTCATCACGACGACAAGAAATTGGGGTGGTTGCAACTATTGATATTGTTACTTTAAACATTACAAGCAGGGTATTATTTATTACAAAGTAGTTGGAATGTTTCTCTCATATATTAACAGATAAGTACTGAATTAACCGACTTGGTTGACATTCGATTTCACAACTTATTACGGTAGAAAAAATGCGTTGCAAGACTTGTGCATTTTTGTACATGTAATGTTTTTGGCGGGATCTCATTACCTTTTGTAGATAGGTTTCGTTGAGTTTTCTTGATTAATTATCATAAGTAGTATATATATTATCACTAGTTTTGAGATAAATACACAGACGAAGTTGCAATGGAGAACACTAAAAGGTTAAAATATAACATTAAAATATACCTACCATCAGAGCATAGACTATGTACATCGTATTAGTTTTTGTTTCACGTAAATACTTTCAGTATTAACAAAGTTATCACTACGAGAAGTTTAGACCACTTTTTTAAACTACCGAGCTTACAGCCAATTGTGATGACGTCATAGGTCGAGTAACACGCCCGCGCGACACTCGCCAGTACTGAATATCATACAAATAAAGACTCTCTGGCGCGGCTCTTCGTTTATATACTGTTGCCTAAATAAGACTTGCATGTGTCAGATAGTTTGTTTTTATTGTTGTTGTCTTAGTATTAATTCATAAGATTGTTTTTTTATTTTTTAATACCGTTTATGGAAGAAGGATTCCAGAAAGTACACTCGAACAATCTATCAAGAGTGGATAGCTTGATGGTAGCTCAATATTTTATAAAAAATAAGTAATGTACGGCTGCTATTTATTACAAATACTATAAGTTAGATACTCACAAATAAATGGGTGTTCTAAGCCAAAAGGGGTCACTATAGTAAGCCTAAGGAAAAACTTTCACTATGTTACCAACTCTGAATTCTGAATTCAAGAAAAAAAATCTGTTCCATACAAAAAGTTGAACGGTCGTCGACAAAATGTATGAAACAGCTGATTATTTTTCCTGAATTTATAGTTGGTTCCATAGTGAAAGTTGTTCCTTAGGATGAGTATAGTGACCCCTTTTCGGGTAAGTACACCCCTAGCCGATAACCCTGTTAATGTTCGTTCCGTTGTACAAGTAGGTACCGCGATATTTAACAACTGAAAAAAACTGTATTTTTTTTATTATCAGAATCTGTTATGATATAATATTGAATTCTGTATTTTGTACTAAATATGATTGAAATCGGCCAGTAAATGGTGCTGTAGCATGTTTCGCCTCTTTTTGAGAGAAATACCTCAACAACTAAAAAATCTTTAAGATGATCTTCATAACAGTATTTTTAGTTTTAGATGTAATTGCAACAACTCTGCGTATAGCTGTCATCCACTTTTTTCTGCGTTTTGGATTCCTCGACACGTTAAAAAATAGCTTTTCTAGTGTTTTTAGATTTTGATTAAAACACTGAGGCACGTCATAAGAAGTACCTTATTACTATTAGATGATTACTAGCCACTAACAAGATGCGCGTTATCATAATACAATGCTTTTAACCGTAGCGCGAGCAGCCAGCGAACGAATTAGACATACCCGCCCGGGTAGCACAGGAGCTGTGACGTCATCACGCTTTAGAATGCCGAGTACGTTTTGAAATTATGTCTAACGAAAATGTGCACTTTGATCTTAATTTTCTCAGCCATTTTTAAAGATAGAGAATAAGTAAAAACACAGTTACTCTCGTAATTTTTTAGAAAAAAACGTTTGTCAACTCCATTATTTGCAAGATTATGAAAGTGTACCTACTCACCCGACAAGGGTAAAACTGTTGAAACTCTACTTTAAATTTAACACCTATGTACATAGTTTTGTAAATAGAGCAGAAAGCTTCGAGTTTCCGACGACGCCATTTTTTCGGTGTACGCAGGAATTAATACTTATTTGTGAAATTCACTGACAGTTTCTTTCTCTGTCTACGCTGATTTCACTATCAATGACAATGACAGACATCTGACAATGACAGACAACTGACAGCTAATTATACAAGTCAATAGTTGTCAAACAAATAGTTTTTCTTGTGATTGTGTTGTGTTGTGCACCAGAATAGTATGTGTAATGACTAATGGCTGTTAAACATTACCTATATTTTTTATTCACACTAGTTGAAATTTGAGCTAGTACTAGGTATTACAATATATAGTATAAAAGTGTTCTAGGTATTGCGATAGACAACAGTTATTCCATTCGACATTTCCCTCTATATTACTTTACTCTGCGACAGTGCTAGTTGTCCTGTGGTCGGGGGCGGACCTGTTTAAAGACCAAGTTTTCGGAATTATGAATCTCTGAATTACCCAATAAACATGAGGAAGCTTGTGGTTTTAATGTGGAAGCACCTGATGGTGCGAAAGAGGCGCTACATACAGACCCCGATCGAGTTGATATCACCAATCGCTTTCATCATGATCCTATTCATCTTCAAAGACAAGTTTCTGCCGGAGCTAAAAAGTGGACTCAGATTTGATAATGCTATCAGGATGACGGTAAGTGAGAATTATCTTGAATCTCCGATTTTTTTCCTTGTGAAGTTCTATGCATGAGTAGCACACTTAATGTCAGAAAACGTACACACTATTAATCAATTTTACTACTTTAACTTAAATGTTACATCTGAGTTTAGCTGTCACTTGTGGAGAGAGTAAATGATAAGTTATGAGTGCTTGTCTTGGTTTAATATGTGATCTCACAATTTAACAATATCTTATAATATATCATTTATGTAGATATTTTTGTATTTGGTTTTGCATTGCTGTGTTGGTTGATAAATCTTAAGAAAAGTGAACAGTTTTTTGGAAAATAGTGATAACCGATTTTCAGTTTCAATTTAGCAGATTCTAATACAGTTTCATCAATTATTTCTACTTATATCTGGACCAAATTTGATAAAATTCATATCACCTATCTGACGAATCCAAATATGGTTATAAACTTGAATTAGTCATTACATACATATAAACAGCTGTGTTAACTAAGTAACAAACAATTCCTTTGTCTTAACAAATCATAAGGTTGTTATTTTCACTTAACAAAGCAATACGTTGTTATTATTTCTTGAAAGTACATAATAAAGTATGTACTTGAATGTACCTACGTAAAAACAACATTAAAACCTCTCATAATTATTCCTTATGTGCCCTTACATACCAAAATAAATCAAGGAATAAAACAAAAAACAATCATTATCATGTAATTTTTTTTCTCAATAACATATATTTCCTATGTTATAGAAACATTGTGGGCCTAGATCAACTGTTGTATTGTCATTATCATTCTTATTTCATACCAGCTGACGGCGTATTTTATACCGCTTTATAATTATATGTTTCTCACCGTTTAAACCTTCCCTGATCTCTCACAAACATTTCAAAACCAAAATCAGCTAAATCTGCCTAGACATTCTCAAGTTTTAGCGAGACAAATGAACTGCAATAGATCTTTGTATATACTAATAGATAGTCTACCGTAAATGTCAAAGATAATATATAAAAATATAAGATTCTGCAAGCTTCTATAATTTGCTTTCAAAAGTATTTTGTCTTTTTAAAGAATATTATGAAGACTGAAGACACTTTTCAAAGCTAGTCCTCTATTTAAAGCTTAGGCTGCAGAGACTTGGCTGAAATTATGAGCGGATGATATATGATAATGCAATAAAATGCTGAAAATAACAGCAAAAAGAGACTGAGCTACTCGTGAAGGAAAACATTAGGTAGGGCGTTTTCTTATGCCTGGCTGACTAGCTACCACCCTCAAGTTGATAATTTTGTTGCCAAGGACCAAATGGTTTGTTCTCGCAACCTGTCTCAAAAGCCAGTGTATTCCAGACTAGGTATGCTTCATTAGTGTCCTCACATCACTCATAGGACATGAGCCCTGGGAAGACGACATCGTGCGTAGCTCATGTTGTCGTAAGAGGCAGTGCTACATAGTAGGAGGTGCAAATGCACATGCTAGGAGGCCATCAGTGAGTTCTACAATCTAGATCCCGGTGCCCTCCGACAAGCACTGAGGCAGGCTACCGGGGGTGTTTTAGTAGGTACAATCCTACATAATCCAGTTGTACCCCAATACAACTGGTTATGTTATGAAGATTTCCCCTCGTTTAAAAAAAAGGGTCATAGTGTCGCTGATTTTCGTGGTCGTGGTCGTGCGGCATTTGACCAAAAAGTTAAATGCCTAGCTAGCTTTTGCTTGATATTAATAACGATACCATGCAGAAACTTGAATGTATGCAACCCTTATTGCGCGACTCTGACTCGTTCTCTCTGCGACTCGTGATTTTTGTATAAATGTTTTTACTCGATACTTAGTTATACTAAAGGGTTATCGTTTAGGGGGGCTAAGCCGGACGAGAGTGTATCGGTTTTTTCTACGCAAGCGTGATTGATCTTAGGTCGCATCACAACTTTCAGGCACAGGGAAAATAATAGTAAGTACAGGTAAGTAGCAGTCGAACGAGAAACTATTCCAATAATAAGAATAGATTCTGTCTGATTTCTTCTGTGACCTAGCAGAGTATTCGCATTTCTCTTTACTAAAGAAAAATAAATACAGGGCTATGTTAATAGTTTTTATTGCCATCGCCCCCAACAAAATGAGTATTTTACGAAGCTAATCACAATTAGCTCTGCCACATTGAACAATGACGACATTGGTGGACAATAGCTCGGTGACCCTGAGCTCTCGTTGGCTAACAGTGAAATCTGTACAATTTTTACTGATGTTCTCGTAAAATACCTGTGGTGTAGTGATAGCATGGTGGTAACGCGTAAAATTGTAAAATCTATCGCCAAGCACCTAACGGTGTGTTCCGGCAACCTTCCTTGAGAGCCAGTGTATTCCAGACTAGGCATGCTCCATCTAGGGCTATAGTATCGCTGATTTCCGTGGTCGTGCGAACTTGTGGTCAAATGCCTAAATGTGTAGGATAAAAAAAAACTCAACTATTATATGTGGAGATATTTGTATATCTGATTCTACACTTTTTCTTCACCCATTGGCATAAGCCAGCCCCTTTTAAAGTGGTTAAGAATAGCCAATACTTGAGCGAAGCGCCAATGTTCAACAGAAAGGACTTTACCGAAATGACTGATTTTCTATAGGTCTTTATTATTTAATGTCGAGAACCCGTAAAACATGACACATAAGGTACCTTAAGCTACATCGAAGTCTCGGTTGTTTATGTAGATGGATTTTTTATGACAAATCCAACATTTTGAATCGGTAACCCAAAATTCTAGGTTTCTTCACGATGTTTTCTTGTACCGTGCAATACAATACAATACAATAATTCTTTATTGTCACCACAAAAATACAACACAAAAAGTATACAACAAACAAATAACATGGCACAAAAGCTTAAAATCGCTAAAAAGCGATCTCTTCCAGACAACCTTTATAGGAATAGAACATAATAATAAAATTTTGCGTAGACGGTGATGCAAAACAGATATGAGAAATTTAAATTAAAAAAAATAGTAATGAGTACAACATACAAGAGTACATATAATAATATCATACATAAAAATAACAACTAATTACTTATATATATAAGTATACTCAATTAAGGAATAAAAATAGATTGACAAAATAAAAATTAGTGAACAATACTTGAAAGATAATATTTCTTAACCTGAGCTTAACTGAGATGACATACATCAGCATAATCAAGAATAGGAAGAAGAAGGGACTGTGCAAGCGCAACTTTGGTAGCAATAGGTAAAAAAATTCGTAGACGTCGCAAGGAACCAGCTGAAGCAAACATTTTAAACAAACAACAAACCGTGATTGTTAATTCTCATCTGCACTTGAGCAAAAAGAGTAGTTTTTTGGCTACTTTTCAGTAATAGCTCTATCTGTCGTCAAATTGCCTGAAAGAAATCGCTTCAGGTGGCATAATATTATGTAAATATATAGACTAGGCATTATAGGATTATGTATATTTTTTTTGTGTACAACCATTCATTACATAACCTGGTTACTATCAAACGAATGAAGATAAATAACCACATATTAATTACGAAGACCCTTTATGAGGTTTGCAGTTGCCAATTATTCCCTAAGTAACATAAAACACCTCATTCTCATAGCCCGTGCTAGCCTTATTGCACTTTTAATGACTTTCCTGGATTTACCCTGTTTATAGTGATAAGAACTTATGAGTCTGGATGCTGACCTGACCTAGTTCTATTTACGCACGATCAATAGCGTCTTTCTTCCCCATAGCAAAAGTGCTATGGTAAACTTAATATTCCTCAGCTACTTTATGGCATTGTGCCAAATACTATGGGGAGCTTTTGGCAAGTTTTCCTTTTATATACATCTGTCGTAAGGGCAGTCGTAAATTGTTACTATAGGCCGATATTCTGGTTGGTTCTTTGGCACCAAGCGTTTTATGTGCGTTTTGTTTCAGCGGAATACGGTTTACGGCGGTCGCGTAATGAGAAACGCCGCGCTTGAATGGGATCGCGCTAACCACGCCCCTACTATTCTAAATAACAAGTAATATCTTTGTTAAATTTGGGTTTTTATCTGACTATACAAATTACAATTTTTAATTGTTTTTTTTATGTTATTGGCTAATCAGTGACAAGACTAGTCACTTAGTTTGATCCACCTAAAGGTTACCTGGCAGACATTGCTTGAGACGATATGGCACAATGTACTATCAGTAATTGTTTCATATGTATTTTAGTATTATGTTTTTTGGTGAGCAATCCTCACACATATTCCAAATGCAAAAGTGTGTTTGTTGGTTTGGTAGTTCGTCAGCAACAGAGAGACGGATCGAGTTGATTTTTTGCACAGAGATAGTTGGATGTCCGGAGAGTGTCTTTACATGTTCCCCGGGAAAACGAACATAACGCGTACTCACGGGTTGAAAAGCCAGTAAAGTAATATAACTTTGTTGTATTGTTTTCAACCGATGTTATTAAGAGGATCAACCGACCCTTCACTGTTTTCGTGTTTCTGATACAATTTTCGTTCCAGGGCCTACCTCTTTTCACCCCCTAAATTGTAACGTAATGTTTTGTTATTGGTGTCAATCGCTTCAATTTGATGTAGGTATTTTAGGCCTATTTTATTTTGAAAAAGTTATTGAAATCTGCATAATAAATAAAGGCTGTTTATGTGCATAGTATCAGCGCAAATAGATGACTGCTTAGGAAGCTTATACTATAAAGTGAAAAAAACCCGGTAAATAATGTGTTAGCAATGTAAAAAAAAAACACTGGAATCGGACAACATTAAAAGGTAGAAAAGAGCTATATCTTATTGCATGGACAAGTTGACGATCTATAGCAGCTGTCTTTATGACGAATGGAAAAGTCTACTTATCCTGATTAGTGTTCATTATTTTATTTTTATAGGTATTTTATTAGCTTTCCAAGTTTACTGTCATTTAATCGATTTTAGTTTGTGTAGATAGACAAGACCTTGAACTGGCGGGGTTTGCCAGTTCAAGGTCTTGTCTATCTACACAAACTAAAATCGATTAAATGATAGTACTTGGTCACTTACCTGTTTGTTCAATTCCGGTAATTAAACAGCTGTTGTGTGTATGATATGCATATACTCGTAGGAAGTATTAATAACATAGAGCTGTAACCACGTTAGGGTAAATGTATGCAGCGTTTGTTTGTTTGTAGCGATGATGGTCGAGTGGTTAGTGGGGTCGATTGCCGTGCAAAAGGTACGAGGTTCGATCCCAGCGAACATGCAAAAAAGAGCCTGAGCTACCGATGAAGGAAAACATCGTGAGGAAACCATACCATGGTGGTAGTGAGTTTCCTATCGCTCGCCTGGCTAGCTACCACCCTCAAGTTGTAAAATCTGTCGCCAAGCACCTAAAGGTGTGTTGAGGTAGCCTTCATTGAGAGCCAGTGTATTCCAGACTATAGACATGCTCCATCTAGGGCTACAGTATCGCTGACTTCTGTGGTCGTGCGAACTTGTGGTGAAATGCCTAGCTGGGTAAGAAAAAATAGCATTATACTGTCGATTCTACTAAGGTTTGATTGACAGTTCAAACAGCGAAAATATGCTGGCCTCGGTAGAGGTTATCTATTTGAGCCATTTGGAGTCGGAGCTTTAGAGCCGTGGGGACCGAGAACTCATCTTATTTTCCAAAACTTATCGGAGCATTTGACCGATGCGACGTGTGGCGAATGCTGGTGTTTATCAGACGCAACGTATATTCTTTGCCATTCAGCACGGTAATGCTTACTTGGTACACTCACTCTGGAAATATGTTGGAGCATTTATTTTATCTGTAGATCTTAAAAATATGTAACGAGTATGATCTATAGATATTTAATCCATCTGCTATTTTTGCTGTTGTAGTTTATTTATCTTAATGCAGGCATATGTCTGGTAGTGAAAATACATCGTTTTATGTTTAATTATTATATATGTACGTGAGAAAGAAAAGAGGGGACTCTCATCATTACCGAGATAATAATATGACTGCAAAAAGTTCACCTCGAGATGGCAATATTCTATGTCACTTCCATTGTTCATATGACACACTCACATGTCGACAGCCGTCAAGCCGTTTAGACTTTTAGGCGTGGCAAAGAAATCTCATAGTTATAAAAGATAATATATATATATCTGTTAGTTTATTGTTTTTTTTCCTTATTTTCCTATACAACTAAGTGACGCTTGATTTTTTTTCCACGGAAAAAGTAACTGTAGATTTTAACTATTTAACTATATACAACTAATACTTTAAAATAGTGATAGATTAAATTTAACAGGCAAATTTTTCAGTTATTTTCGTTTACAAAACAAACAACTAAGTATATCAATATTGATAAAATGTTTATAGGATTAAATGCAAAATAAACCCTTTGAAAAATAACGTCACTGATAAGGCTAGGCACATTTATAAAATAAAATTTACGACGAATTGAGGACATCTTCCTTTTTGAAGTTGGCTAAAGATGAATCATCCAGAGTGGAATTCTTATTGCACAGCCAACTAGGTATGCAAATGTTATACAGTAGATAGGTACTCAGAACTGAAAACATCGACCGAGCGTGTTATCAATTAATACATTGCATTCTGTTACATACATTGTATTACGAATGAGTACCTACCTATGTGGGTAAGTCGTTTGTAGGGGTTACCAGAAAACCTAACATTGTAATGAACAGTTTTATACAACGAGCGAAGCGAAATACTTGGGGTACCTACCTATGTGGGTTAGTAGTTAGTAGGGGTTACCAGGAAACCAAACATTGTAATGAACAGTTTTATACAACGAGCGAAGCGAAATACTTGGGGTACCTACCTATGTGGGTTAGTAGTTAGTAGGGGTTACCAGGAACCCTAACATTGTAATGAACAGTTTTATACACCGATCGTAGCGAAATACTTGGGGTACCTACCTATGTGGGTTAGTAGTTAGTAGGGGTTACCAGGAACCCTAACATTGTAATGAACAGTTTTATACACCGATCGTAGCGAAATACTTGGGGTACCTACCTATGTGGGTTAGTAGTTAGTAGGGGTTACCAGGAACCCTAACATTGTAATGAACAGTTTTATACACCGATCGTAGCGAAATACTTGGGGTACCTACCTATGTGGGTTAGTAGTTAGTAGGGGTTACCAGGAACCCTAACATTGTAATGAACAGTTTTATACACCGGTCGTAGCGAAATACTTGGGGTACCTACCTATGTGGGTTAGTAGTTAGTAGGGGTTACCAGGAACCCTAACATTGTAATGAACAGTTTTATACAACGAGCGAAGCGAAATACTTGGGGTCTTCTTTTTTTCCGACTTCCAATAAGTCTATTTTCGCCAAATATGAACGAATAAAATAAATTTAGTTCGAAACGATATACTCCCGAGTTAGGTATAGTATAATTTGAGTAGGTACCTTCGGTCCTATTTTCACTATGAGCAATTGCAACCCTTACTGCCACTATTTAGTTTAGGCCAACATAATTACTATTACTACCGACTAGTTAGTTTAGGTCAACATATAAGTTCTTATGTTTATATCGAATAGATTAGGGAAAGCCTTACCTACTTGGAATTATACTCCATTGAAATGTTACAATTTTAGGACCTAATATTGCATTTGTTAGAGGACGCAATTTTATTTTTGGGACATATGTTGGTCAATAGAAGCTTAACCCCAAGTTTGTGGAGTTGCAGCCTTTGTCCCCCGGCCGCCATCTTTGAAAAATGACCCCTTTTTGCGATATCTCGGAAACTATGTGTTTAAAGCTACTTTAACCTTCCGTGTATAGAGTGGTCAACCGGTGATCCTAGAATTCTTAAAAAAGGCCCAATAGAAATACAAAATGCGGCATCAGAACTTTTGTTATATTTCAATTTTATCGGCTTATCTCAATATAATACATTTACTAATGCTAGTAATAATACCCTAGATTTGATATTTTCTGATTCTCCTATAGATATTAAAAAATCTAGTTTCGCACTAGTTCGTGAAGACAAGGCCCATACAGTTTTGTCTATGACTGCAACTGATATATTAGTGCCTCCTATTAAACCTCGATCTCGGCTTAAATACCAATTCCACCGTGCTGACTTTTCTGATCTGAATAACTCATTTTCAGAGCATGACTGGTCCTTTATTAATTCCGAAATTAACTTAGAAGATGCTATAAGGAAATTCTACTCAGTAATTAACAACGTTATTAATGATTTTATCCCAAAGGTACGCTCTGGAGGCACTAAGGCATACCCTGTATGGTACAGTAGAGCTTTAATTAACGTAATTAAGGAAAAAAGTAAAGTGCATGCTGTTTGGAAAAAATTTAATAATCCTTCTGACTATGCTGATTTCTCAGAATTAAGGAAGAGACAGAAAATACTACAAGAAAAATGCTATACATCATATATAAATTTAGTCCAAGATAAAATAAAATCAAACCCTAAAACATTTTGGAGCTATGTAAAATCTAAACGTAAACATTCTACAAACTATCCCCAGCAGATGACACATGGTTATTGTTCTTTCTCTAGTCCTATTGACATATGTAATGCATTCAATGAATTTTTCAAAGCAAATTTTAGTTTACCTGACCCTAGTAATAATAATCCGTACACCGAAGATAGCTTACACTCAAATCTTATAAATCGCATAACAACAACGCCAAGTGAGGTCCATAAGCTGATTTGTAATCTTGACATAAACAAAGGCAAAGGCAATGATAATTTACCTACTATTCTTTTTGTAAATTGTGCAAAAACACTAGCTGTTCCTATCGCCCTACTGTTCAACAGATGTTTTGATGAAGGTTTGTTTCCGGATATTTGGAAACAAGCTCATGTCGTACCTATTCATAAAAAAGGCCTAAAAACATCGATAGAAAACTATCGACCGATTTCAATACTTAACGTCCTCAGTAAGTTAATAGAAAAAGTTGTTCATACGCATATTTACCCGATAATATCATCAGCAATACCTTCTGAGCAGCATGGCTTTATGAAAGGACGTTCGACTGCTACTAACTTGGGCGTTTTTATTGATTACGTAGCTACAAACATGGATGGAGGCTCACAAGTTGACGTAGTCTATACAGATTTTGAGAAAGCTTTTGATCGGGTTGACCATATTATACTTCTACGCAAGCTCTATTCGCTGGGCATCCGAGGTAACCTGCTGAGATGGTTTGAGTCTTATTTGTGGAAGCGTTCTCAGGCTGTTGTTGTGGGAGGTTTTCGATCGAACTTCATTGAAATAACCTCAGGAGTCCCACAGGGTTCCATTTTAGGTCCACTTCTATATGCCTGTTATTTATATGATATTAAAAAATGTTTTCATTATGCAAGATTTCTTATGTATGCAGACGACACAAAAATATTTATGAAAATTAAAAATCTTTTAGATTGTAAAAGACTTCAAGATGATCTTGATAGGCTTGGAGAATACTATAAATTAAATTGTATTGGTGTCAACGTTAGTAAGTGCTGCTTTGTCTCTTTCACGCGTAAGAATAATCCTATAAATCATATTTATCAAGTAAACGGAGTAAATATCAATAAAGTTGAACAAGTTCGTGACTTAGGCATATTAATAGATAAAAAACTCACATTTTCAGATCATTGTGCATTAATTGTTAATAAAGCTTATAAGAGCTTGGGATTTGTCTTACGAGTGAGTAAACCGTTCTCAGATATTTTTTGTATAAAACTTCTCTACTATTCTTTTGTCAGAAGTATACTTGAATATTGCAGTACTGTTTGGAACCCGCACTATATAACGTATACTAGAGATATTGAAAAAATTCAGTATAAATTTCTAAAACATTTAAATTACAGAAAATTCTATGTTTCCCATGATTATGAAGACTCTTGTAATTACCATAATTTTACAAGTCTTGAAAACCGCCGTACACTTTTAGACATGGCTTTTCTACATGGCATATGTAACGGATATATTGATTGCCCTGAACTGGTCACCAGGATATTGAGTTTGAATGCGTCGATTATTAGAACTAGACACACCAAATTGTTTGCTGTCTCACATTCATCTACGAAATATGCGCTTAACTCACTCGTTGGCAGACTTCACGGAGTTTACAATAAAAGATTTTACTCCACTGACTTATTTTTTGATAGTAAGGGAGTTTTTAAAAAAGATGTTGTTAAAATACTAGAGGACAATAAGTAGAGAAGAGGTACGCATGGATTTTCTATTTATATCAGATATTTTGTTTCTTATTAATTACTTACTAGATGATTATTTTAATACTTATTAGTTACTTATCTTATTAATTAAGTACTAAGGTTTTGCAAACTACTTACGGGTTCTTTTATTTTTGTTAAAATTAGTTACATAAGTGAAACAGTATTTAAATTCTTACTTTGGCTGTCTGTTTTAAATGTTTTTTTCTATAAAATGTAAATCTATTATTGGTCATAAGAAAAACATGTTTATTAAGTTAATTTAATTTAAGGACTGTGGATTTTGTTCAATAAATAAATAAAATAAATAAATAAAGAGTTTATAATAGGATGAGAGGGTTCCCAATTCGTTGTATACATGTATGTTACGGATTTCTCAGCAAATCCTGGACTGACTTGTTACTAAGTATAAGTATTACTTTCTAGTTTGTTCCCATGTAAATTTTATTTCATTCCGTCCTGTTGTGTAGTTTATGAATCAAAATAACAAAAAGTTACCTGCCTAATTGAGTTTGGGTGTTATTTAGAAAACTAACGCGTGTTTCCACGCTTACCTGGTTGATGACGTTGTTTTGTCCATTTTGAAAATGAGTTTTTCTTTAGTATTACTTTCTAGTTTGTTCCCATGTAAATTTTATTTCATTCAGTCCTGTTGTTTAGTTTATGAATCAAAATAACAAAAAGTTACCTGCCTAATTGAGTTTGGGTGTTATTTAGAAAACTAACGCGTGTTTCCACGCTTACCTGGTTGATGACGTTGTTTTGTCCATTTTGAAAATGAGTTTACTTTTGAATACTTCCAGGATGAACTTAAACTGAGTGACCTGCCTTCTCCTTCGCGTGTTCTGTACACACCCGATACAGAGTTCACTAACAACCTCATGGATGAAGTGGGGCTCGTACTCGGCTTGAAGCGTTTCGATAAACAACCAGGTAAGAACATCTTTGTGACCAGTATAATGCTCGGCAAACATCAAAAACGTGGTTAGAAGGAAGGACGTTGAAGTGCGCTTCTAATTTGATGAATAAAGCTACCCTACAGACTACGGTCTGCTGTAGAAATATAAAAAATCCTGACTATTATTCAGCCAAGGTCATCGCTCACGTTGTTTGCATTGATTATACGTGGCGTATTTACTCGTGGCAGGTTAAGGGAGAGTGGGTAGTGTAGAACCACACTCATCCCAGCCTAATATGTTGAATAACATCAATGTGTTGACTTCTGTGCCTATCTATATATTTGTGGTTGCACTGCCAATGTTTTTTTTTTAAATTGTATTTATTATTTTTAACCCCCTACGTAAAAACAACGAGGTGCTATATGTTTGACGTGTCAGGGTGTGTGTATGTGTGGCATCGTAGCCATATTGTTTGAAACGTACGTTTGGAGTGTTCTTAGCTATGTTTGATGAATATCGTTCCAAGATGGCCGCCACCTCAAAATGACGTATTACATATTTTCTTCAACATGACTAGTAGAATACACAAAATAAATTTCAAATTGAAAATAGCCGAAGTAAAAGAATAATACTTATTCATTTTTTAATGAGTATGGGATAGTGATGATGCCATCGATAATCAATATTTTATCTCCTGTTAACTTTTCAATTTGTTTTCAGATCGTGCCATCCACCAAAAAGGAATCTATCCGATATCCAATATATCTAGAATCAGCAATATTATTGCAACCCTCAATAACGACGAGGCTATTGTTGTGAGTATCTCTTTGGACCAGTATAACTCTATGTTAACATTTATATTATTTGTAGTCTATTTTCTAGTAAATTAACTTTTAAGCACATAATTCGTACGATTAAATCAAAATAAGATGAATTATCCCCACAAATACCTATAATAAATACGAAAGTGTGTTTGTTGTTCTTCTCCACAGCAGTTGAGCGACGGATCTACTTGATGTTTTGCTCTGATATAGTTTATGGTCCGGAGAGTGGCATAGACTACATTGCTTTCCAAAGAACAAACATCACGCGAGCGAAGCTGCCGGTGAAAGCTCGCCTACGCGTCTATTCTTTAGCTAATCATGACGAAATTACGTATTTCTGCGTCGTCGAGCATTTGCCACTAAACGAGTGTGTGCTCCAAACAAGTGGTAGATGTGACTTCAAAAAAACCCTACTGCTAAATCGAATCTATTGACACCACTCACATCAAAATACGACAAGCTGTTTAGGCTCTAGGGCGTGCCAGAGAAATATACATAAATCCACTCGAAAAACATAACCTACCTACTTTCGCAGTAGGGTAAAAATGCAATTTAACAAATGAGTAATCGAAATATAGAAAAATCCGTCAAGCACGTAGTTTTTATAATGTCCCAATAGAATGTCCCTGCGAAGTCGACAGTTCGCATAACTTCCAGTTTATATGTCTCGCCACTTTAACTCAAGTACTATTTGCTTTACTCGTAAAATAAAATTGTTAAAATTTATTTATTGTCTCATATTACATTAGAAAAACTTTAGTTAAATATTATGGCACCGCACTTATAGGTACTGCAATAAAATTGTTAATATTAATTATATTTTTACGAAAAGGAGAAGCGCAGTATTTACAAGCTCTGGAGTCTTTGGATCCTTTATTTTTGTGATACTTGATTTTATTTAAAGAAACAATTTTGTATTTGTATTTACTTATCAGGATCTGACTGAACGCGACGAGAGAGAGGACAAGTTGTCGTATACCATTCTCATGAAGAGCAACTACTACTCTACCTCGTACGAACCTCTGGACGGAATGCTGAAACCACACCGACAGTTCGGTGAGATTCATTCCCATTTTGAAACATCTTTACTTACTCTTTCTTTACAACTAAGAAAAGATAGTACAAACTCAAATAACCTACCAGTAAATTACAAGCAAATTATTCTTGTCTCTATATATTAGAGAGCAAGGAATCAATGCAGAGCATAAACTGGTGAATCTAGAGGCATTATATTTTGAGGGTGCATTTATTATGTTATGAGGGTGGACTAAGAAAGGATTTTTGGTATTTCAACCCCTTTTTGGTATTTCTGTATTTTGGTATTTTTGGTTTTTCCTTTGGTTTTTAGTATCCAATGGGCGTTAAAATTTAAAACTTTTTTATATTCTATTTTATGTCGCTGGCAATACCGCAGCTAGTGCATAACATATTTTTAGGACTAAAATGAATAGTATGTTTCCAGGCGCTGATTACAATATATTCATGCACCTACAGTGGGCTATGGACACAGGCTTCGTCAAGTTATTCACCGGATCTAACGTAACTGAGGTAAGATACCACACACTTTACATTGTTATTATCTTTTCCTAACATTTTAACCAACTTGAAAATATTAGGAGGTTCTCAATTCGTCGGTCGTTTTACATGTAATTTCATCGATTTCTCAGCGACACCTTACTGGGCCAATTTAATTTATTTTACATAGTATACGATCATAATATTTTATCAAAAAAGACCCAGTAGCTTGATTTGTTATAGAATATTACTACAAAAACGCCTGCCGTTTTGAAGCTGGTTACTCATTTCTTTGTAAGTGTCGTGAACTCAATTTAGAGTGAAACGCTATTTTTTCCTTTATTAGCCCCGTTTGGATAGCCTCGTATACCTCGTGTAGAAGTACTTTAATACCCAACTGCATTCTTAGCAAATTAACATCAGTTTTTCAGTCTTTAAAAGCTAAGAAAACCTTTTAAAACCTTTTCGTCGAGGAAATCAGATACTGAGATAAAGTTAAATAATAAGGTGAGGTGTGGCGGTGATGAGGAGGAACCACACCATACAAACAAAAATATTTTTCGATTTCTCACGCTGACATCAAGACAAAACGGGAATAAATCATACCATATTATCTTTAACAAATTTGATTTCAGAAACTGTCGCTCCAAGAGTTTCCGTCGTACGCTCGCGATAACGCCGAGCTTGTGCCTTTGATATGCGAGTTCCTGATCACCGTGTGTTGGCTGTCTCTCAACCTGGTCTTTATATTCCTCATGTCGAGGATGCTGGAGGAACGTGCCTCGGGGATCCAGGTAAGCTTTTCCACCATCAAGTCTTACAGGAGTAACTTGTACTTACCAGGAGTTCAGAAATGTATAGGTGTTGCAAGCAGTATGTAGAGTTAGGACTCTAGTACCCTAGTCGAGAAACCCTTGCTTCAAGCAAGAGCGCGGCTACGATAACAGTAAATGGCATGGTAAGGCATGCGCTTCTGGTTTTTTTACTCATGTGCAGATTAGAACAAATTATCACTTACTCTAATAGTGAAGAGTAATATCGTGAGGAAATTTAGAGAGGGCTGGGTGTTTGCTGTCTCTCAACCTGGTCTTCACATTTCTGATAATGCTAGAGGAGCGCGCCTCTAGGATCCAATTTAGCATTTCCATCAACATTACGAGCTATGGCAGTAGCTTCAAACTACCAGGAGTTTAGAAATTTATAAAGTAAAGTAAATTAATATTTATTGACCTTTAAATAACGTTCGTTACAGGCAAGTCTTCTTATATTTGAATGAATAATTACTTAAAAAATTTAACTTACAAATCTCATTTATATACGATTACTTAATATTAGTTGTTAGTTTAATAGTTGTCATGACAAATATTTACATTATGATTGCTTTGTTTAGTTATTATTATTTTATTATGGTTGTTCCTTACACAAGAATGATGATTCTACAAGCTGCATTGACATATAAAAGACTAGCTTCGTACCACCTAAGAGTTATGTATGTTTCTCACCTTTTAAACCTTCCCTGGAGTACGACAATCATTTCAAGACTAAAATCAACTATATCACAAATGGATTCATTATATATATACACGCGTGAACGGCTGGACAGATTTAATTTTTTTTGTTGTTTGTTATTGTCAGAAGGTTTTTATGACAGAAAAAATCAATATATATATATACGTATATATACGGCGGTACGATTCAATATATATATATATATATATATATCAAAATATTTAATTTATTATTAAATTGAACTAATGTATTTACATTATTGTTAACAATAATTACGAGGAAAAATATTTATATTATTGTCTCAGTATATGTTATAAGAATAAGTTAATACTAAGTGCAAGTCACAAATTATTTTGACCCATATAAGGTCACGTTAACATTAAAGAGTCCCCATGCCCAAACATACCCATCAGGCTAGCAGCGTTCCCCCTCTGAATGGCCAACGAGATATGTTGGGCTAATATATATATATATTGATTTTTTCTGTCATAAAAACCTTCTGACAATAACAAACAACAAAAAAAAATGAAATCTGTCCAGCCGTTTACGCGTGATGTCGGGACCAAGGGTTAGGGATGTTTTTTTTTATATATAGATGCAGTAAGTTGATGCTTTTGATACACAAGTTATGGTCACATTATATTAGCTGTATCTTACTGGTCCTCATATTCCTGATGTCGAGGATGCTAGAGGAAGGTGCCTCTGGAATCCAGGTAATCTCCATCAACAGGACCAGCTTTAGAATTAACTTGATAGTACCAGTTCAGAGTTCAGAAATTGATCGGAGGTGTGCTGAAACTGGAATTTTTTAGGTTTTAAGTTGTATCGTAAAAGTTGAACCTCTATTGAAATTGCTTTACAACGCCGCGTCTCAAGTATCCTTACAACGCTTCGAAAAATAGAAGAGTTAATAAACTTTTAATGTACCAGAAATATTACTAATGTTGTCTCATCTAAAGTTCGTCGTCGACAGGAAATGATCAAAATGGTAGGCGTATCGCCCAACTTGCTCGGCATCTCCCACTTCCTGAACGTGTTACCAGCCGGCCTGGTGTACTCTATCGGAGGCACGTTACTCTTGAAGACCACCTCCAAACCTCTCATACCGCATTCCGACGGCTTCATCATCATGATCATGCTGTTCCTACATTACGTCAGCATCGTGGCGTTCGCTTTTCCGTGCAGTTATATCACGGAGGGCAGTGAGTAATTTTTCATTTCCTTATGATAGCTTTTACTGTGATTTTTTACTTTTACGTACAGGTGTCAAAGGAGGTTAATGTATATTTATTAGAGCACGACTGAAACTGATTTTCCGGCCTAAACCGAATATTCGGCCGTAGCTTCAGTTTCGGCCGAAAGCGGAACTCACGTGGTCAAGTATGAAATTCCTTATAATACTGAAATTTGGTGCATTGTACCCATTTTCTGAATAAATTTTTGTAATCATTTATTTAATATAATATAAGAAATTTTATTAATAATGGTTTTTATTATTTTTTCAAATTAAGTTCTCATAGCAAATCAGTTTCGGTTTCGGCAAAAATTTCGGACAATTTTTGGCTTAAACCGCTTTGACCGAATCTCGGCCGAAACCGTAACCGAACTTTCGGTTGGACACTATATATATATATATATCTCTTTGTGACCCTTTACAGCATCATTTATATACAGATTTTAATGTGTTAGGCGCTATTTTATTTAGCTTAATCTGCGGATGGTTATCGTGTCATCAGAGCAACAGTACTGCTGCTCAAGTTGTAAATGCCTTATCTGAACGTCGCGATCAGTTAAGAAGTAGCTGCGCTATGAGTGTAGTACTGTAATAAATGTAATAATATAATATAATCTGATATTTGATTTATTTATCGCTCTCTAATAATGATTAGGTCTATCAAGCAGCATAATCATTTGATCATTGTCTCTTTTCACTATGATTTCATCACTAGATTACGATTCTTTTTGACCACCAGATGTATTTTTTTTTTGTTTCTAAACCATTCGACTGCGTGACATTTGTGCTTCAAACCTTTTCAGAATTTAAATTCATGTAAGGGTTGCTTGTCTTGAAGAAATTTTGTGATGCCTAGGGATGCAGAATTTGTATTACAATTTAATTTATCAGAAACGCTATTAAACTGACCAAAATCGGCACGCAGATCGTTTGATTTAAAATTCGACTTTATTAATCTATATCATGGTTCGTCTTCCTTGTATTCTTTGTATTTCGGTTCTCAATTCAAATGCAATCGTTAACAGTTGCTGTTTCGCGTGTCACTCGCGAGTTACTTATATATATATATATATAGTATAATATATTCTCGAAGATTTTAACTTTTGTACGAATTGAGAACCTCCTCGTATTATTATTTTTGTTTATTATAATTTTTCATCAGTGTTTCTTTTGTTTCTCCTCTTTATCCAGCCCAATACAGTACGACGCTTGCAGTGTTCGTATACATCGTGTCTTGGCTGCCGGCTGCACATCTTCCTAAGTACATGAGAAGTTCGACAGCTATTCAAGCGTGTGGGATTTTCCCACACATGCCGATGGTCTGGCTGTGGCACGAAATATCGCAGAAGGAGCTTTGGAGTACGTAGATATTTGAAACTGACGCGTCAATGTTGGCTTGATCACAGTAGATTTGATCGCTGTGAAACTGGTCAAAGCATTCTTGGGAAATCAAAACTTCCATTTTACCTTCTACAGGTCAGCTTTAATCGTAATCAATATGTGCGTAATCATTTTGGTATGATTACGCACATATTGATGGTGCATGGTAACATGTGTGCTACTTTTTACAGCATGTTTTCTAAAATCAATCTGGCTTCATGTGTTATAATCGCTAAAAGTTGAAAAAACATTAAAATACCTTAGCACGTTACATATAATTTTTGTAAAGTGATAGAAATTCGTTCGAGTTCGAAAACCAGTTCGAGATGATGTAATGAAGAGTTCATACTAAAAATACCAGATTTATATATCCACTTTCTTCAGAATCATTTATGAAAATGTAATAATAAAATTCTCGTATTTATTTAAAGACCGTCTGATGCCACCAATAAAAAATATTATTGTATCTGTCATCTGTGAACCGTACCAAAACAAACAACAAAATTGCAGATAATTAATGACAATATTTTTATGAGCTTTTGACGAGAATAACATTATGCTGAAGTTTCTTGTATTTTCTTATATAAATACGTAATTATTACATTCTAAATAAACTAAACAATACGAGTACGTTATTTTTCATATGTCTTTTCATTATCGTAATATAATAAAAATTTAGAACGTTGTCAATTATGATGAGCTGGGATTTGGTTACCTTGGTTTACTTGAATTTGCTGTTTCCTGACTATAGTGTGGTTCTCCAGGTCAAGGGTTAGGGTTCTCAGACATCATGAAGTCTCACCACCAGCAGGCTGGTCCCGTGGCACTGGGAGCTCTATTCCTCATCATACAAACACTGCTGTACTTCGCGGTGGCGTGGTACTTAGCGCGAGTCAGGCCCGGGATGTATGGGCAGGCGATGCCGTGGAATTTTCTCTGTCAGGTTGGTATGTCTTTTATAACTAATAGGTTATAACGTACATAGTCCATTGAAATGTTACAGGAGCTTAACATGTTTAAGAGGACCCAAATTTATTTTTCGGACACGTGTGGGGGGTCAATAGAAGCTTAACCCCAAGTTTGTGGGAGTTGCTGTACTAGTCCCTCGGCCACCATCTTGAAAAAAGTGGTGCAAAAAGCAATTTTTAATCGAGTTTTTAACAGTTTTTGCTTAGTTTTAGAGATATCGCGAAAAAGGTGTTTGCACTCATTTTTCTTATAAGGCGTCCGGGGGACGCCTTTGTAATATTAGTGTGATTATTCCTTCGTTAACCAGATTACCAACGTAATAAACTAGATTACCTTGTTGTTAAAGTTAACTACATTTTGTACGATATGATATTTAGGCTATATTTTATTTGAAATGGAAGGTCCATTACCCTGACACAGAAGTGTTATTGCACCTACTTTGGCAATATTGATGCAATTTCTTTGTAAAATAATCTTATGAATCAAATTATTGATATATCAACAGCCTTCTTATTGGTCCAAAAACGAAGTGAAGCCATCAGCTGCGGACGACGAAGAGTTGCCCATATCTAGAGAGGCCAAGTACTTTGAACAGCCGCCCAAGAATATGGACACAGGGATCAAAATTGAAAACGTTACTAAAGTAAGTGCAAAACATAGCAAATAAAATAAACCTGCACAAAGGTCAAGGTCCTGTGTTATTAAAAGTCTTAACTAATTGTATTGTATATTTATGCTATTGTTAGCCGAGTTGGAAAGCCCCTTGCCTCAATAGCGAAAGGGGCGGGTTCAATTCCAGAATCAGGCATGCACTTCTGAGTTTTTTTATTTAAAAGCTATTACGTTTGCGCTTGACCGTAACCTGATGTAAAGCGACGATGCGGCCTAGGGTGTGGCACGCTTGCCTTGAAGAAACCAATTCACTCGCGATTTGAAAAGACTGAGATTATATCTATCGTTTTCTCATTATGTGCATTTTATAATTAACTTAGCACTGCACACCCTGCATTAACTCAAGTTAAATCAATAACCAAGAGAGGCTCGTTATTTTTGAAGACAAAAATGACATTCGTAACTTTGTTCTCAGATATTCCCTAAACAGAAAGCTCTGAGCAATGTTTCTCTAGAGGTGTATAAAGGCGAGATCACAGTGCTGCTCGGACACAACGGCGCCGGGAAAACAACCCTTATGTCCATCATAACAGGTAACTACTAACTAAAGCCTTTCCGCCTCTTTTTAATTTGCTTTGAGAAAAAGAGAAGTCAATATACATGGTTATCGATTGGGGTTTGTACTAAGCTACACTGTACACATCTTTAATGCACAACTTTCTCTAAGGGACCAATTGAATTCGAGAGTAAAAATCAACTGTTTTTAAATTTTTGTCCTAAAACACCTGCAGCGTAAGTACGGTTGTATACCGACCGTTACATTTTACAGTAAAAACCGGAATAAAAGCTCATACCGAATTTTTCTTCTATTTTTTTCCTATCGAATATACCGATTGTTATCGAGGGCTAGATACACTCGATGTAAATATATAAAACGCATGAATTCAAATTCGTTATAATATCCTTTGCTGTGATAAATTGAAAAACCGGACCTGAAAACATCGCGAAATAAATCATACCGACTAAAACATTTAAAAAAAATGTTGAATGAGTAAATAATTTTAAATTGTAAAGCAATGTAAGTCATTATAGGTATGATTTCAACAACTTATATAACCGCCACCTCCAAAAAAAAAATCATTACGATATCATACCAACGACAGTACGCATTAAAATTTTATTAATTCATTCACCTGATTTTGTTTCTCAAATTTAGGGTTGGCACCATAATGAAAATCGTTCGTAATGATGAGTACATTGACCCTTTTTCGGCTATACATACCTAACCGGTTACCGTGTATCTTGATTTTCAGTAATATCTTTCCCTTCAAATTAGACTCAATATCCATCCACAATCCACATTATGAAGAACCGAAAAGGTAATCTTCGTGAATAATGAGTGAATATGAATATCTATGGATATATCCAGCTGGTACTCATATTCCCGAGTTGGCTTCGGTATGTTTAAAGCTGAATTTAAAACTGCCCGGTAAAGTTTTTTTTTATCCTACACACCTAGGCATTAGACCACAAGTTCGCACGACCACGGAAGTCAGCGATACTGTAGCCCTAGCTGGAGACTGCATAGTCTGGAATATACTGGCTCTCAAGGAAGGGTGCCGGAACACACCGCTGCTTGGCGACAGATTTTACAACTTGAGAGTAGTAGCTAGCCAGGCGAGCGATAGGAAACGCACTACCACCATGCTATGTTTTCCTCGCGATGTTTTCCTTCACCGGTAGCTCTGGCTCTTTTTGCATGTTTCGTGGGATCGAACCTCGTAACTTTTGCACGGCAATCGACCCCACTAACCACTCGACCAACATCGCTACAGATAATGTTCTTTCAGGTATGACTAGCGCATCGGAGGGCAGAATCCTTGTGAATGGAATGGACGTCTCACGCGCAAGCGATCAGGTAAAATTGCTCTTCTGACACTCACTTTTAGAGGCTTTAGCTGTGGCGTATTTTAGGATTCAGCGTCCTGAGCCTATAAATTTGAATAGAATATGATATGGTTTATTTGTGACAAAAAAAGAAAATACAATAGTAGAGAAGCATGTTTTTTGTCCCCAGCAGATCTTAACTCAGCATTGGCAAAAAAGGGGGAAAATCATAAACCCTTGTTGGTTGAGAATGTTGGTAATACTGAAAAAGCTACAAAATGGCGTCTTTTATTTTTACAACGAGCAAAACAAAACCGAGCGCGACATGGTGCGGCACGGTGCTAAAACGGCGTGGTGGGGGGAAAGTTCGCGCATTCATATGCGCGAACTTTCCCCCACCACGCAACTTTCCACCACACCATAAATAAATAAAACTTTACTGCTTTCTGTCTCAAACTGGCCCCAATTCAACATAATGCTGGCTTAAACAGCCAGAGCTGATCTTCCGTTGGAACCGAAAGGTGACGTCACACACGTCGCAAGCAGTTAAGAAAGGGATTAGTACAGTGACCACTTTTTGGCTTAGTGCATCCTAGCCGATAACCCTGTACGTGTTGTCCCCAGGTGCGTCAGGAGCTCGGTCTGTGTCCGCAACACAACCTGTTCTTCGCAGACCTAACTGTCATAGAACATGCCATATTCTTTACACTCGTAAGTATTTACGCTCTTTTGACTCTTGCCCTTTTTTATATAATCTTTCTTGTTAAATAAATAAACTTAAAAGCACGGACATGTTGGAACGGTTTATGTTGCACATCACGCATTAGTTTTGCAAATAACATAAATATTTCCATAGCTTATATATTATTTATCATGGCATCCAATCCCAAATAAGACGCTTATCAGAATAACTTATATACTGATTTTGTTAAATTAAACTTTGATAAAAAGTATTACCTTAAATTCCATTTCCATTTGCAGCTAAAAGGCTACTCATATAAAGAGGCGCGTCAGAAATCCTTCGAACTCCTGAAGCGATTAGGAATTCAAGATAAGGCTAATGTGCACAGTAGCGCTCTATCCGGTGGCATGAAGAGACGACTTCAGCTAGCGTGTGCGCTAGCGGGCGGCGCTAGCGTGCTAGTTCTAGACGAACCCACGTCGGGTTTGGATGTGGAGACGAGACGTGAGCTCTGGGACTTGCTGCTGGTAAGTATACCTGGTGGTGGATGTAACTTTGTTATCTTTACTGTAGAGTACTCTAGAAGGTGTAATGACACTTAAGCTAGCGTGCGCGCTAGCGTT
The DNA here is from genome assembly GCA_947049295.1 of Ligdia adustata. Classification (NCBI taxonomy): domain Eukaryota; kingdom Metazoa; phylum Arthropoda; class Insecta; order Lepidoptera; family Geometridae; genus Ligdia; species Ligdia adustata. The sequence goes on along the minus strand of OX346229.1, from coordinate 1,835,727 downwards.
CTTGCTTTAATGAATGATCTACATCTTGATTTATTGTGGGAATGAGATGTGAAAGAAGCACAGATCTGGATACTACTACTAGCTAATACTATCTTAATACTATCACCCATATCCATATCTACACCTGAGGCTATAGTGGTAGTACGCATATGTAGTCGTAATATTTTCATTATGAGTAGCAGATTCCGTTGTGTAAGGTTTCTCTCATTTCAGTACACGAAATCATTTTTGACATCATATGTGGCCTCACAGCGCAAAAACACGTTTCATCTGTTTACGTTCATCCTCGACATAAAGGATTCTCCAATCTTACTTCTAAAACTGTGATCCATAGCAACTACAACGGATTTAAGCTCGTTTCTCCCATATGTTTAGTCCCTGAGGGGCGAACGTACGGTGCTCCTGACCACGCACTTCATGGAGGAAGCAGACGCGCTCGGGGACCGCGTGGCGGCGCTGCACCAGGGACACCTGCGCTGCCATGCGACACCCATGTACCTAAAGAGGGCTATAGGTATATAGCTATGTATAGCTTATATTTTATAGATTTAAATTTGATCCCACACTTAAAATTTTTAATTACGAAGACCCTGTGATTTTGACCCTGACGATTGTGACTGTGTTCAAATAATTCATGTAACTAAGTCATCAAAACTTACGTTGCGTGATTTCTCTCCCCAGGCACCGGTTACCGCCTCACATTCACCACCAGCTCCTCACCACGTGAGGAAGCGGTCACAGCCGCGGTCACTTCCTTCGTTCCCGAAGCCACCCTCAAAGAGAAGACCATCAACAGCCTCTCGTACAACCTGCCGGCGACCGCCAGCGCCAAATTCCCTGAGCTGTTCTCCTCTATAGAAAACGAAAGAAGTGAACTGAGGATAGAGACGATAGGAGTAGGGGTCACTACCCTGGAGGAAGTGTTTCTGACGTGAGTCAATCCTCTTTCCCACAGATGTTATAAATACGAAAGTGGGTTTGTTGATTTATTTGTTTCTTGGTTTTTGGGCCGTTTTTCTCCTCGGGTACTGAGTAACGGATGACGAAAAAAAAACAGAAGGTTGCGGACCTTTTGTTGCGAGTAAAAGCTAATTTTCGATGTTTTGGATTTCAGGACTGTAATAATTTCTATGGCTTTACACAGCGAATTTTGACGACGCTAATATTTAACAATCGCACCGTTCGCAACTCATTATGGACTCTCAGTATAACTAGATAAGATTCATGTTTTCTTGAAACAAGTTATCGAGTACCTACTAAAAATCAACGAAAGAGAGAGAGAAATCGACGTTAATATTCTTGATAATAAATTTGTATGCGGGTTCCACCAAGGTCCCAATAACTTATACTAGGTAAACAGCTGACTCCCACTCTGGCTCGTATCTGGTGCAAAGTTTAGCCATTACAATTCAGTGTGGAAATGCGGTTAGTGTAATGGGCACATTTGCACCAAATACCATCCGAGGTGGATTTTATTTGATTAAATTAACATTGTGACTGTATTTTGTAAAACACAAAATTAATAAATAATTGTAGATCATAAAAAATACAATACTTTTATTAGGTAAAACATGTATTCAATGAAAAGAGCTTTGTTACAGATTATGCAGTGATACTGACACCACATTCGCAGAAGACGAAGTCGATACAGCTACTTCCACACACGCCATAGGTAAATAACAAAAGTATACAAATTACCAACACCAATAAAATTATTACCCGAAAAGAACAGCTAGCCTTTAAAAATGTAAAAAGCTGTTTTTAGTTAAGTATATGCCTTGCAGTGAAAGATATCAAAATTTAGGTGCAATTATCAAGTTACTTCTTTTTTTATGTGATTGGTACAGTCCCCTGCTTTACGATTTGCCCATTTCAAAATATATGCGGCCGGTGTGAGTACCGAGTAATGAAATTTAGTATTATCCCATCACTATTATTAGTTATGAACTCACTCTGTATCAGCGCCAAATTGGCTAAATCAAATGAATTCATTGTCACTTTGATAATCTGGAGTCCAGTGTACTCGTATGATAAATTAAGTTGGCCGGGTTTATTACATCCATAACCGTAAATCCTGCTGGTTAAGTCTGTTATTTGAATTACCTCAGAATTACAATTGCATTGTGGCAAAATGGCCGTTTTCACATAGAATAAGTCAAAGTTAGTAATGAACAAAACATAATTTTTAATACTAACACTGATCTATTCTATGTCAAAACCACCATATTGGCACAATGCAATTGTAATTCTGTGGCAATTCAAATAACAGGCTTGACCACCTGAACATGTTATTGCAGGCGACTGTATCGCTTCACAAAAGCTACCTTACAACGGTTCCTTAGCACGCCATCCGTTTGGATGCGTCCATTCGGAGGGCGTCCGTGTTCGATCGTCCTCAGTACCGGGGTATGTTTGCTCATTGCCAGACACTACTATCAAGGTGACGGGAGTGAAGCTGTACTGCCGACAATTCGCTGTACTGATGAAAAGGCTGGCCAAATACACCTGGGATAAGAAACAATCCTTTATTTTTCTGGTGAGTTAACCAAATAACGTTTATCAGCTCTTTCATTTAAAAAAACTAACGCGTGTTTGATTCATATTGTTTAAGAAGACGGGTTCTTACGCGTATCTGAGTGTTGAAAAGGTCCAACTATAGTTTCGTTCACGATTCTTCGACGATCGTGATCTTCGACGACTACGTTCGTGTCTTCAAACAATCAGGTACGCGTTTAAACCCGTCTTCTTAAACAATATGTTTATCAGTTCGTAGCTCCTCACTAGGATTTCTTCCGCATCATGCAACATTCACAAACACTAAACATTCCCAGACCTGAGAACTCGTTGTTAATACACGTATACTTCTAGCTAACGTTCGTCTAGTCCTAAACATATATTTCTCATTGTTATTTCCTGATTACTATAGAGGAATTTAACTGCTACTTATATCAATAATTTAGATTTTTATAGTATTTAAACGTAAAATGCCTGAATTACCTTTATGTTATGTAAAAGCTAACAAATATTTCTGATTCCTTACAGCAAGTGCTAATCCCGATCGTACTTATAGTCTCGTTCACCCGCAACACAAACAATGACGTAGACGAGAAAAAAAACGCGACTAAATTGTCTCTGGATCTCGACGTGTACGAGCCGATGATAACTCGTCGAGTGTTGTATGACGTCACTGATGACGCTGTAAATTTGCGAGCTCTCAGGGACTCGTGGCCGAAAGTTGATTTCGTTGACACAAGGAATGTGACACAAGGTAAGCTTACTCTGTATTCAATTCAATGTTTTTATTATTAGGTTTTCATGGTGTCGAGCGCTTTCTTGAGTCATCTTAAGACGAGCGCGGAGGTAGTGTTTCGCACTGGCGTCAAAGGCGCGGCCGGCGCCGAGCTGTACGGGGGTGCCAGCTCAGGGATATCTAAATCTAAATATGGTCTAAATTGATAGAACTGCTTCGTTATCTTCACTAGGTAGTGAAAATGTTAGATAAATGTCTCAATCTCACTAACTCATCAATGCCTCTGCCCCGGTTTTGCCACATTCTGGGCAAAGTACGCGATATTGGCCCAACGTAGTTTTTAATGCCTGTACATAATTATCTACACAGAATGTGCACAGATATGCGTAAGTATGGTTTAACTTTTAAAAAAAAATAATCTTTTTCAATCATATCATCTTTGAAAAGGCAGGCTATGCGAGCTAAGCTAGACTAAGTCAGCCTAGTTTTAGTCTTCAACCTGAATTGAAACACTGGCCATTGTTTCAGCAATACTTAGAGCTAGCAAGGATGACGTCACCGAGTACAACAAGTATTTGGTCGGCATAGAACTCAACGACACTCATGCGAAGGTAAGCTGTAACCTACTGAAGTAGCTGTAAGGAAAATAATTCACTACCTGGAATAACATTTACTTTTAATACTAATGGAGAACCATCGTTTTGAGGAGTCTGAACTCAATATGATGCGTACTTACCTACAGAATCATAAACAGAGTGTTAAATGAAGTTGAATCTGAATGATTACAAATGTAGACATAGGGGTGCCCCAAGGTTCAATACTGGGGCCACCACTATTTTAGAGATGTATAAACGACCTGTCAACAGTTATTTAGCCTCATTGAACATATACTGTTTTTATTTACCCATGTAGGAATCAGAAATAGGAAGAATAAAAAAATGGACGTAGCTATAAACATCCTGTAAAAATGGTTCGATGCCTACGGATAATTTCCAATGCAGATAAAAGCATTGTAAATACCTCGGAAAGTAATTTTGTCCTAGATGAATGTATTCTTGGGTTGCAAAATAGATTATGTAGTGAATAATTCTAAGCATATTGCCTATCCTGAAAAAAAAGTGTGAAACTGGCGCGGATGCGATGAAAAAATTAAGATCTTAATAAAATACGAGTAGCTATAAAGGAATCAAGTTTTCTGTTTGGCCAACACTAACGTGTATTGTATGGGCTAAATGTTAACTAGGAATTGACAGTTAATCTATATATCTATATATGTCGATTTGAAATCCGAGGTCTGAAGTCCAGCGTTACAATTAAGGTCAGTGTTGGGCGATAAATCCATTATAAACATGTAAATTACTCGTATTAACTGCACCTTTATCATCAATCTTTCTCTTCTTTCTCCACAAGGCGCTATTCACAACGACAGTCCGTCACGCGGCCCCCATAGCTCTCAACCTGTTAACCAACGCGCTAGCAAGCAGATATATTGCACGAGCAGATGGCAGCACATTCCACACGTCCTTCCACCCCTTGAGGGAGGAGGGAGTCATAGAGCTCACAGACCCACTCCAAGAGCCTAAGGCCTGGGAGAAGATACTTGTCTATGGATACTTCATGCTATTCGGTGAGTTATTTTTTGCCTAACTATACTGACTGACCTGACTACATACATCGTTGCATTCACTCCTTGATATATTTTTTCTTTCTCGGTTGGCCACCACACTCTGTGTAATGTGCCAGTTCTCAAGTTCTTACGTGTTGGTATACAATGCAGTCGGGTGTTTTGTAATTATCGATGTATATAATAATGAAGTAAGAGTAAAAAAAAACACTTAAATCTTGTCGTGGTCAGTTATATTCTTATCTGTGGGGCAGATGTGTCCATCAATGGGGCAGAAGAGAACTTTTATTCCTGTCTGACCCACAGCTTTGGTCACTGGTGCATATGGAATAACTCGTATAATATTATTATATTTGACAAAAAAAAACATATAATTATTAACATTAGATATGAAAATAAAATAAATTATACTCGTAATAGCAAAATTTTTTCAAATAAAAAACTTTACGTCACAAATAAATTATCCCTAATCAAGTAACCCACCCCTGACCTTTCCTGGAGCAAAGGTAATCATAACACTCGCAGTATTGCCACGTTGAATACTAATGGCCATCCTTTGCACCAGGAACAAACCGGAGCGGAAGTCACCAGTCTTAACTTTGAGCCTTTGCCCTTTTACTTTAATAAATACCCTAGCCTCAGAGACTAAACAGCCTAGAGTTTTCACAGCAATTAGCACAAAGTGGTAAAGCGGTAATGGCTTGTAATAGTCAAACCCACGGCGGTAGTCACACGAGTAACCTAACTAATATTATAAATGCGAAAGTAACTCTGTCTGTCTTTGTTGTCGTTTTCACGTCAAAACTACTGAAACGATCGGGATGAAATCTGGTACACAGATAGATTGGACCCCGAGAAAGGACATAGGATACTTTTTAACCGACTTGAAAAAAATTGTCTACATTGATTATCTCGTTAATAAAATGGGGAATCACTCAGGTAAAACCGCGGAGCACAACTAGTACTTTGTTATATTTAAACTTCTGTATCATTAACGAAAACCCTTTTGTATCTAAAATCAAAGTTTCCTTCTAGTGATCCTATCAACTAACATAAACAACGTGTCCCTACCTTGCAACGAGCGCGTGTCCGGCGCACGACACATCCACATGATGTCCGGGTGTCCGGCGGTGGTTCACTGGGCCGCCACCTGCACCTACCACATGCTGCTTTGCGCTGTGTTCCTCATCCTTACGCTGGCTATAAGTGCTGCTGTTTTAGACAGGGATCATACCATCGACTCCGCTGACGTCATCAGTAAGTTCTTCTACTATACTACAGTACAATCACAAAAAGAGTATTTTTATGATTTGTTAAATAATAAAAAAAAATTATTTGTCTTCGCCGCACTTGTTTATTTTTTATTTTTATTTTATTCAATACTCACAACAGACAGACAATAGAAATACATTTATAAAATAACATAATGACAACTTATAACAGGCGATTCCATTGTCCTCAACAGTGAATAGATAGCATGAGCAACAGAAGTACAGTTACCTATCTAAGTAAATATTAAATACGTTTATATGTAATAAGTAATTCGTGTCCAAAATATAAATTAATTATTATGATGTGAAATAGTGAAACAGTATAACATGTAAATAAATAAAATATGTCATAGCAGACAAGTGAAAGTTTCTGTAACTAATTTTCAACTACTTGCTAGCGATTCGACATTTCTTGTAAAAGTTATTCTTAAATTTGACTCGAGACTAAGTCCGAGTAAGTCCAGGTCAATATCGGCATTGTTTTCGTGTGAACTTCAAGCAGAGCGAGTGGAGCAGGCGTGACAGCCCACGAACTAGCTGTATGATTGTACTTGCTGGTACACATGGTGTGTGTTTCTTCCAGTGACGATGGTGCTGGTGCTGTTCCTGGGCTCCCTGGCGTTCTTCTCCGTGATGTACCTGGTGAGCTGGTACCTGGAGGAGCGCGCCGCCGGCATCGTGCTCGTCGCTGTACTCATCATATTCAGTGAGTACTCATCTTTAATTCGATACGTTCTTAACAAAGCGCTCGTGTTCATTCTCTCACGCTCTCTAACGTCTATTATATGGTCTAAATATTAACTAGGAAATTACAGTTGAAGTTGCTTGTTTTTTATAGTCAATAAGCTTGCGCTTGATCGCAACTCACCTGATAGTGACGCTGCGGTCTAGGATGTAGCGCGCTTAACGCTCGAGTAACTACACATTTAGCACTCTGGGCTATCACGTTACACAGTTGCGCCTCGCATATCTCGCGATCTTCTTCTCGTTATGAGATTGGGTGGTGATTTCAATTAGTGTAACAGTATGAATCACCACCCACTGCAGTTTTAATCTAATCGGCAATCTCCATCGTACGGTCGGCATTCCACATAACAGGATACATATCTAGAAGTGGGCCATGGCGATTCTTTATTTAAATACATAAATTTTGTCAATTTTAGTACTCAATAAAAAGTCGGGAAAAAAAGGATGTCCGTGTGGCAAAATCTCAAGAACGGTGGCGGCATTCCCGCGTTGAATTGCTACAGAAACCCTTTGAGCAAGGAATGAGCCAGCTCTCTTGTCCACAGTAGCATCGATAAGTTTAGGACAAATGTTTATTAGAAATGTTTGGTACTAGGACCCCATGGACCGAAAAGAAAGTGGGCCTATGATATAATTTAATAATTTAATTCTCACATCCACATATAACCCAGGCCACTACATCCACCGCTACATGGCAAATGTTCCACTCGTATATAACTTTCAAGGCCCTCGCTAGCTATTAAACAAGTCATAATGTTTAATATTAACTCTGACCTATTCTATGTCGAATCCAATTTGCCGCAATGCAATTGAAATTATAAAACAATTAAATTAACGGACGTGGGCCCCAGACAATCTACAACGTGTAACAGAGAGGTGCAAATCCTACGAGCTATGTCGGTAATTCCAGTTCTTCGGCGAATATCCTCATTACTGATTCTATCGCGCAACATAGCAATTTGCATTGCACACTAAGCAACTTTTAGCTTATCTAGCAAGACAACCGTTAAAGACCACGTTGTATATACGAATGAAAATTTACTGAATATTAAATGTATTTGTTGACAGCTCTAGTGACATCGAGTATAGAGATCTCATCGATAGTACTCTCAGCGGACTCGACCACTACAATATGGACTGCACTGGCAACATTGTCCGGTTACGTAATGCCTCCGCACACCACCACTATGGCCTTCCTGAAGACCTTATACAGCGCGCGTATGAACGCGGTTTGCGAACTGAATAGAGACAGATGTCCTTTGCTGCTGGTGCATATGCCTGGATTCGATATTGAAAAGTGCTGCAGTAAGTACATATTAAATTGATTTTTCCCTAACATAACAATAGCAAGAACATTGTCTGAAGATATTACGAGCGCGTATAAACGCAGTTTGCGTACTGAATAAAGTCAGACTTCTGCTGCTGTTACTTTATATCCCAGGATTCGATACATCGATCGAATAACAAGTATTTTTAATTTTAATGCTTTTATTACATACAGTTTTTAGTACACACATGTTTCTTTTGCCATGCGAAGTACAAAGTTTAAAGTGGTTAAATCTGTTAAAATCACTTCAAAAAACCCGACTGCGAGAACTTTAGAGCCACGTATCCAAACGAGTGAAATCGCGGGATGCAGCTAGTATAGCATATGACCACCTGCAGGTGAAGATGAATCTATTGACACCACTCACATAAAACTACGACAAGCCGTTTAGGCTCTAGACCGTGCAGAAGAAATATACTTAGTAATACATACATACACTCGAAAAACATTACCCTCCATCTTTCGCAGTAAGTTACATTAAAAGATTGATTTATTAAAAAAATCTGGTGTTTCGTATATTGTGACAATGACCGGTATTTTTTTTTTGTTCGGAACAGGTGATTTTTTTTCTTGAATTCTGGGTTGGTCCCAATAATAAAAGTTATTAGTAATGATGAGTCTAGTGATCTACATTACGTTGATGTTTGTCCGCAGATAACGAGAAGCCGATGTGCTATATGTGCATAAGTCGTTACGCTCCAGGCGAACAGTTGATCGTCTTGGCTGCACAGTTCCTTTTCTACATGGTGACTATTGCATTACTTCATTTCATTTAATTTTATTTATTATCAGCTTGGGTACACAGAGTACACTTGCGAAAGTCAAAAAAAAAATACATGATTAATATTTCAAATTTACATTACAATCTATCTTATGAATAACTTAATAAATATTAATCTAAAATTTATACATTAGCACAATGAAATGTCAAAGCTTGGAGAGACATTTTGTCTTCAATAAATTCATCTACTTTATGCAGTAGGCTTTTTGTAACATTATTTTTTTTATATTTATTTTAAACATAGTATCAGTCATTACTGTTAAGTTGTCAGGTAACATATTATAAAAAAGAACACTGTTTATTACAAATGAATCGCTAGTTTTAACTAATCTAGTCCTAGGTATTACAATTTTTGTTTTATTCCTAGTGTTATAATTATGTATATCACTTGCCTTGTTATATTTATTTAGGTTCTTACGAGCGTACATAATGCTTTGAAAAATATACAAACACGGCAAAGTCAAAATTTTCACCGGTGCAAAAATGTCTCTTAGTGATTCCCTATACCCTAATCTATAAATAGCTCTGATACTTTGTTATTTATTTATGGGTGTGCCTGCAGAAACGTTTAGGAAAACTTTAAAAATATGTAAGACTCGGTACACGTATATATTAGGTCCTTACATATGAAATTGGCGTTTTTTCGTACTGGCCACTTTGATCTCAAATATCTCTTCTTTGGTTAGGGATTCCAATTTCAAATTTATACAGCAATTTATTCATACATTTGTATTTCGAAAACCGTAATTCATTTGTTTTGTCCTCGTTTGGTTTTTTCTTTGCGTCACGCAGTTTACAAAATGGAAAACTTGAAATCCGATGTTTATGACGTATGTTTATTTTCGCAGACATTGGTGATACTCGCCCAGAAAGGTGTGTTCAACAGTTTCGGAGATAAAATCTTCAATGTCAAGTACAGGAACCAGGCGCCTAAGGTACGACAGTTTTGATGTCCCCTATTTTTACCGTTTTTCTTAAACTTTCAAAAATTTCTCGACACGCAGGGTTCGAATCTGCATATTTTAGGGTAACGCGGCCAATATATGCGATGGCTTTCGATTTAGTTTTTTGTCTTATGGCATTTTTTACTGGAGGAAATCCTAGTGGGAAGTAAAGGGTTATTTATTTATGTGTTTTTCTTCCAGAGGGAGCCGGTCGATGAGATAGTACAAGCCGAGTCGATCTACGTTGAAAAACAAATAGCTTTACGTAAGTACGGACCATAAATAATACTACCATCGTAACTTAAAGTCACAGTCAGGCCGCTAATGGCTGATCAAGAGTAGAATTTCCAATAAAACACGAACTGTTTTATTAATAAACGCGTTTTAATTTTGAGCATGTTTAATCCAATAGAGATCATCATCAGCCTATGTTATGTTAGTCCACTTACTGCTGGACGTAGGCCACTCCTAGGGGACGCTATTGAATGCGATCATGCGCTTTATGCATCCAATTTTTTCCATTATACATATTTATATCATTAAACATTTTATTTGCGATATATGAAACGCTTTATTTCATTATGAATTACAATAGTTAAAATATTAATCAGAAAAAAAGTTAACACTGTTTAAAAAAATCTATTTTATAAAATACAATAATTTGTGGCCGAGCGAGCGATCACGCGTCTCTGCTCTGATCTTCAAGTTTAGTAAAATATCTTGTATTTTCTTGTACGAGTATGTTATTCCGGATATTGATACTCGCTCGAGCTTAAATTTTGTAAATATAGCGAAGAGATTCCAATTCGATTATTATATCAATTCGATATAATTCCAATAATTATTATTCCAATTCGATTATATTATTTGTTGCAGCAAAAAAACATATAGCGGAATCTGAGCACGCGCTACTGGTGAGCAACTTGCACAAGAATTACTTCAACGTGTTCAGCAAGTCTTGCAACGCTGTCAAAGGCATCAGCTTCTCTGTAAAACAAGGTATGCATATCTAACTGATGGAGGTCAGGCGTTACTTTGCGGAAATCCATTTATAATAAGATGGACACTCCACACCTCACCTTATTATTTCTCTTTCTCTCAGTATCCGACTTCCTCGACAAGTTTTTCACCTTAGCACAAGGCTCTTGATGACTCTTCAAGCGCTCGCTCGAAAGAGACTTTCGAAAAAACACTAAATATCTTGTATATACCATCTTATTATGTATATTCATATTATACTAGCAACGCGCCGCCGCGCCGTTTAACTGCGGTAGATGTTTGTTCATCCCGTGGGAACATATTGATTTTCCGGGATCGAAAATAGCCTATGTGTTAATCCAAAGTATATGCTATCTTTGTGCTAAATTTTATTTTGAATCTGTTTGAGCATGAAGGGGGAACAAACAAACACACACATACAAAAAACTTCCGCCTTTATAATACTTGTGTGATTTGCAGATTGTCTCAATCATGAAGCCTGGAAAGAAGTTGCTGTCATTTTTTTTACCAAATACTGTCTCTCTTCTGGGCAAAAATCTCCCCCTCGCTTCCGTTTTCAGCCTTTTTCCACCAGGCTTTTCAAATCCTCCTTGCTTCGACGGAGACCTTCGTGACTGGTCGTAATATCAATTTCTTTTTGACTATACTATGTCCGGACGTTTGCTCCGGTTTCCCAGGACATAAATGGCCTCGAAAACGTTCATGTTAAAAGCTTTGCAAAAAATTCTAACCATATTCGTACAAAAATCCTATTCTTGGGCGTCGCAGATTGACGCCCATACCTGAGACCGCTCGGTCGGTTGCCCATCGACAGTTGAAAATTTTGCAACCACTAAGTGTGGTCGAACGCAAAACTGTCTAAACTGCGTCCGTATATATAAAAGAATGAATGGTACAGGTGAATGCTTCGGTCTGCTGGGAGTGAACGGCGCGGGCAAGTCTACTACGTTTAAGATGCTCACTGCCGAGGAGTGCCCCACCAGAGGGGACATCTACGCGAACGGATACTTCAGACAAGAGAAGGAACCGGTGAGTACAGTGCCCGTCTACTTCGTACAATCTTCTTATACTAAAAGTGACGCCAGTGGGGGTATTTCGCGTATGTGCACAATTAATGAATCTCGAAATACGCTAATGAGACTCAATAATCGTAACCCAGTGTTATTCGTCCAAGTTATTTGCACCTATCTCTAGGTTTTGACTCATTTATATTAAATATGGTTTGAAACCTCTTCATACGTTATGATCTAGACTCGCAGCCGTAAAATAAAGATCCTACAAAACATATTTTTCAGCCGAGAGCTATGTTAGTGAATTAACAAAAGAAATACGAAAAAAGTCAATGATGGCCCTATAAATAGCAATACTCTCATCCTGAAAATAAACTGAAACTTGAGAACTTCTAATCAACCAACGACCTCAATAAAGTCAACTTACCTTTCGAATCCCTTTTGAAGATAACATAACCACTAAACAATAACTCTCCTTCCAGTATCTCCGCTCTCTGGGGTACTGTCCGCAGTTCTTCGGACTGGATGACTTCCAGACAGGTCGCGAGAACTTAACATTGGTGCTCACACTACGGGGGCTGGACGCTAAGGACGTCGAAAGGGAAGTCAAGTCTTGGATAGAAGTTGTGGGTAAGTTCATGCTTTAAAATGTTCTTTCTCTTTTAGATGTTCTTCCAGGAGTGCTTGTACACTTTAATTATATTTTACAGCTACCACCAGTAGGTAGCAGACCTATTGTAAACCAATGTACCTTGACCTCCTACAGTTCCTCAGGACGCTAAACAGGTTTCCAGCTTCTGACTGGCCGCCTATGCTAGTGTCCACGAGTTTTAATGACCATCGTAGATCCCTAGATCGTAATATTTAATTAATTTGCATCCCGGATGCAAGAAATTCATCGCGTTTTAGTACTCCAAGTCTGTCTGATATTTTCTGGGTCCCACAGTGTAGGAGCACATGTACAATAACGCTTCATTGTTCTCGACGTTTTGGCGTCCGCCATCCATAAGTATTCAAAACTTTTTGACGTGCAATAGATGCTTGATTACTTGCTCGTTGGTCACCAGGTCTAGAAAAATATACCAACATCTGCGTCCGCGAGTACAGCGGCGGATGCAAACGTCGTCTGGCTGCAGCAGCCGCGCTGTCCTCGGCCGCTCCCCTCACATTGCTGGACGAGCCGACGGCCGGAGTGGACGTGTCTGCGAGGAGGCGCGTGTGGAGCGCACTGCAGCGGGGACAGAGACAAGGCAGGGCCGTCATCATCACTTCGCACAGGTATCTACAACACAGCAACAGCTGTGTGTGCGAGTGCAAGCCGAGGCTGGCTGCACTGTGTTCTACTGATGAAGTGATCTCTGATCGTTTGGTTCCAGCATGGACGAGATGGAGGCGTTATGTTCCCGCATCGCAATAATGTCCGGCGGAGTGGTGCGCGCGCTCGGCACTCCCTCAGAGCTGCGCGCCAACCACGCGACTGGTCACGCCGTGCTCATCAAGATGACGCAAGCACGCGTCGGCGGATCTGACGACGGTGAGTCACTGTTGGATTTATTAAATAACTAGCTGTACCTCGTGGTTTCACTTGCATATTACCCCAAAGCCTATAGGTTATTTTTGTGGAATTGTAAAATATTATCTAAACATTATTAGCTAAATGAGTATTTATATATTATCTAAACATTATTAGAATAACCTGAGTTTCTTTACTATAGTATTTTAATATAGTAGTCCGACGTACACCACTTCAACTTTTTTACTAGTTTTTGGTGACGTCTCCATGGCTACTACAATTTTATTTAAAAACCGGTTTAAAATTACATTAGCTCATTATTTATAAAATTCATAATTTTTTATTAGATTTATGGCGGCCTTATCGCTAGAAGCGTCTTCTATAGACATATGTGTAACCGATTCATTAAAGTCCTCCAACTCTTTGATCACCAGCTACAATCCGGCTCGAAGGACCATATAAACAAAAATACAACATTTTCTAAATACATCTTTCACCGCCATTTGTACAAGCTATTGCAATACACAATACTGATATACAAATGTTTGACATGTTGGCAGAGGTGGACAGTGCTAAATCAGACGTACAAAGACTGAAGACGGATTTGAACACCAAATTCAACTGCACCCTGAAAGATGAACACAAGGTATATCTATATATATAATATGGTTTGTGACAAAAACCTATAATTAAGAGGATTACCCTTCACTGTTTTCGTGTTTCTGATACAATTTTCGTTCCAGGGCCTACCTCTTTTCACCCCCTAAATTGTAACGTATTTTTTTGTTATTGGTGTCAATCGCTTCACTGTGATGTATTTTAGGCCTACACGTTTTATTATTTAGAAAAAGTTATTGAATTCTGCATAATAAAGTCTTTTAATAGGAATCGTATCAGCGCAAAAATATGACTGTTTAGTAAGCTTGTAACTTTAAATTGATATATAAGTCAGAAAAAAATTTAACGTTAAACCCTAGTAAATAATGACAAAGGCATTAAAAGGTAGAAAAGAGCTTTATCTTATTGTATGGACAACTTGGCGGTCTATGGCTGTCTTAAGTTTAAATAATTTTGTTTAGTTGTGTGTTACTTTCTTGTTTTCTGTTACAAGTAAAATTTTTTCTATTCTAATATTTAATTAGTATTTTTTGAACTGTTTAATTTAGGACGGCTCCCTTGTGACAACGCGCTCATAATATAGCTGACTACTTAACTGATATCTACTCGTACTGTGCTTATTAACTACCATTGTTACCATCATTGTCTAGCTTCAAGGATGAAGTGATAAAGTTTTATCTGTCATCTGTGTGATCGTTAGATGTCTGCTGTATTTTTATTTTATTTTACTATGATATATTATTATACTATTTAGTAGATGTATGTATGTATTGATTATATATAATATTTTGTGTATAAAGTTAATTAAGTGTATTCTTTATTGTATACCCCGTTCTATTTCATTTCATTTTTTCACAATTGTCCCCATCCTAAGGTTGCCTGGAAGAGAGTGCCTGGCCGCCACATGTAGCACTATATTTTGTAAGAATTTTCTCTGGTATTTTTTTCTGCAATAAAGAATTTGTCTATCTATCTATCTGTTAGCGCGGCCACCAAATAGTATGGTGGAGTTCACGCTGGATACGGGATGCGGTAGTGGACTGTATATGTATAGGAGCGGTGAGAGAGGAGAGAAAACGAACGACTAACCTGGGTCACACACGACCGAGGAAACCCTCGCGAATGACAGCGGCGGTGGTCAGAAAAATGGCGGGCGGTGCTTCGATTATAAAGGTTCGGCGGACGTGCTCCGTCGACGCGGGGTGACAGGAGACTGCCTCGCGGTAGCAAGCCTGCTCCCTCCTCAGCCACGATTGGACGGACAGAGTCAGCCGTCGTTTTCATAGGTAAAAGAGGGTAGAAGGAAAAATGAAGGAGTAGGTAGGAAGCGCCTACAAGTGGCGCGAACATTGCCCCCGGCCTTAAAAACCATTGGTTTTTAAAGGAAAGAAATAAGGATGATGGTAACAGTGAAGTGGGTTGACAGGCGGAGCGGACTGACCAGGGGCACGTAGTAATTTATTGAGTGGGTAGAGGGCACAAACGGACAACTGGTCGTTTGTACACGGAAGTTGCGGTTCGCACAAGGCAAACTCTGCATACTCCATCTTGGCCCAGGATAGTTTTTTCGACCACACCAAGAGGCCAAGACAGCGGTGAAAGGTGGTCAGTGAGGATAAGCACGACAGAACCTACTTTAATGGGATTAGACGGCGTATTCCATTTTCCTCTAGATTGTAGCAGGTGAAGATACTCTAGCTTCCATCGTTTCGAGAAGGATTGGAGCATCTGATCAAGTAAAGCGTAGCGTTTTAAAAGATGCGCGGGCTCATCTGAAACTGCGCTCGCGGGAAAGTGTTTTAGCGGTACGGCCATTAAAAAATGTGCGGGTGTCAATGCAGCAGGTTCTGATGGGTCCTCGCTTAGCAGGGTTATAGGTCTCGAGTTGATGACACACTCGACCTGCGTGAGTACGGTTAACATTTCTTCGTATGTGAGCAACTGCGAGCCTATAGATTTAGCAAGGTGACTCTTGAAAGCCTTTACGAAGATTTCAAAATTACCTCCAAAGTGCGGACTTCGCGGAGGATTAAATTTCCAGAGTATTCGATTGGCGGAAAGCTCGTCTGACACTGTTTTATTGAACTCATCCGAGTTCACAAGGGCGTATACGTCTGATAGTGCGTTTTTTGCACCTAGGAAAGTACGTCCGTTGTCTGAATGCATGACTGAAACCGTGCCACGTCGCGCAAGGAAGCGTTTAAAGGCAGAGAGAAAACTACTGCAGGTTAAACTTGTAGTAAGTTCTACGTGAACGCAACGAACCACCATACAGACAAAGATGCATAGATAAGCCTTGACAGAGCGCGCGCCGCGTTTACGCACCGGTACTATGGACAGCGGTCCTGCGTAGTCAACGGCTGTTTGGGACCACGCGGGAGATTCAGTCACGCGACTTTCAGGTAAGTCTCCCATTATTGGGAAGGTAGGTTTCGGGTTAGCCTTAAAACAAAAATTACACTTATGTATAACCGAGCGGATAATGTTACGTGAAGAGAGTATCCAATAACGTTGCCTTAAAATTGCCATAAGAGCGACTGGACCAGTATGAGAATTACGGCGATGATAATATTCTATGAGCAATTCAATTATGTGATCCCTGCGCGGCAATAAAATAGGATGCTGTTGATCATAGGTCAAATCCGCATTTCGGAGACGACCCCCGACTCGAATTAGCCCATCAGAATCGAGAAATGGCGTTAGCCGCTGTATAGCGCGAGAACAGTTTGTATTCGAAAGAAGATTCTGTTTAATATCAGAGAAATATATTTCTTGCAGCGTTTTCATAACCTTGATTTCTGCAAAATCAATGTCAGCGGCGGTGATATATAGCGAACGCGGTAGTTTCTTTATGAACCTATAGATATGCACAACGGTACGAAGAAGTAAGAGCCATGAGGAGATGCGGGTAGAAAGTTCCAACAGCGGGTGTGACGGTTCCGCTGCGGGTATGATCACAGGAAGTGAGACGATTTTTTTTGTTTCGGGCAGCTCTGAATCAACGTTAGCGGGTAGCACTGACCTAACAGGCCACGTGGTTAAGTCTTGACATAGCCATGATGGACCCGTTAGCCACAGGGGGTGATTCACAAGCTGAGCGGGTGACAGACCCCGAGATAGCGCGTCGGCACAAGGATTTTCTGCTCCGGGTATGCAATGAAAATTTTCCGCAGGGATAGCCGATGTAATTTTCGTAATGCGTGTAGCGACAAAAGTTTTAAATCGGTGCGGCGAAGCGGTGATCCATTGTAAAGCTACCATGGAATCGGTGAAGCAGTATATCTTATCTATGGTATGTCGTTTTTCGTAGGTATCGATTACTCGCCGAACCAGTTTCGACATGAGCAAACAACCACAAAGCTCTAGCCTCGCAATGGAGATTGTTTTTAGCGGAGCGACTTTAGACTTGGCGCACACTAAGCGCGCTATGGGAGCCGACTCCGAATTAGACTTAGTCTGGATGTACACCACGGAACCATAACCATGCTCGCTAGCATCTGAGAACGCGACAATAGTGATTTTTGAATGTTCTGCCACTCCTAGATGGCGCGGAAAACGCATTTGTTGAATGCACGGGAGTTCGCAGAGATAATTTTGCCATGCAGTAACTACAACTTGCGGCGGTTGTTCATCCCACTCTAGTTTGAGGACATGAAGTTTTTGCAAGATTAGTTTAGCGTATAGAATTACCGGAGCTATAAGTCCGAGAACATCGTATTGACGCGCGATCACTGACAAGATGTTTCGTTTAGTAGCAGGACGGTGTTCTATGTTCACAGTAAACATGAAAGCATCGGAACTTGGTGACCACTGTAGGCCTAATATCTTCAGGTTTGCCTCTGGTTCATCGAAATTTATTACCACGGCATGACAGTCGGTGTCCGGAAGTGAATCAGTTAGTTCAGGTATATTGCTAGCCCACTTCACTAACTCGAAGCCCCCGGCCTTGAGCAAGTTGCGGAGGTCGTCGCGGAGTTGTAGGCAAGCCGGTAAAGACGGCATAGAATAGCAAACGTCATCCATGTAGGTATTGTTTTCAATAATGTTCACGGCTGAAGGAAATCGAGAGTGCTCTTCAGCGCACAGCTGTCGTAGAACGCGCATCGCAAGAAACGGGCTGCTACGAAGACCGAAGCAGACGCGGTTAAATACGTAAGTGCGCAGCGGGGAGGCGGGATCAAAGCGATATAGAAACTTTTGGTATTTGCGATCTTCTTCATTAACGAATATTTGAAGGTACATCTGTTTAATATCCGATGTGAATGCGGCGGCGTAAAAGCGGAAATCCAAAAGGATAACAAATAGATCATTTTGCAAATTACTACCGGTGTGTAGCAAGTCGTTCAGTGACAAGTTTGAATCAGTCTTAGCGCTCGCGTCCATTACCATACGCCATTTAGTCGTAGTCTTTTCTAACCTTGCAATCGCGTGATGAGGAATATGGTAGCCGGACAAATGATCGTCGTTGTCTAATAGCGAGATATAACCCTTTTGTATATATTCCTTGATAATGGCATCATACTCCACGCGCAGCGTAGGGGAGGCACTAAGTTTACGTTCCAAGTGCATAAAGCGGTTCTTTGCGATCGGAAAAGAGTTACCTAAAGCAGTAGTAGGATCGCGCATGAACGGAAGCGCCACAGAAAAACGTCCAGTCACCGTGTCGCGGGAAAATTTATTTATAAAAATCTGTTCATTTTCTAGCGCACTAGGGCTCAAGGTCGGCGTGCATTGCACCTCCTCGAGTTGCCAGAACTTTTGCACGAGGTGTTCCAGGCGCGGTTCTTCTGCGAAGGCGCAAATAGTTGTTTGGGTGCCGTGACTCTCCTGATCGTTATCGTGAATGAATGCGGAAGAAACTGGAGCGTTTCCGATCATTATATAACCGAAAATTGTTTCGAATGCGGTTGGTGTACCAGGAGGTCCTGCGGTGCGGCCTGATAATAATATATCAGCGAAAAGTGGTGCGCCGATAAGAATATCGACTGCTGATGATTCATAGAAACTATCATCAGCGAGCGGTAAGCAGTTTAGATAAGTAAGACTCGAGACATCTACGTTGACAGACGGCAGGTTGTCCGTGATTCGGTCAATAACAAAGGCGTCGATTGAAACGAAGTCGTTACTATGTCGTGAATATAAAGTTATTGACGCGGTCCCCAGAATTGTGTTTGAGGCGGAACCTATACCTCTCACAACAGTGTTCTTCACCCTTTTGCGTTTAATTTTAAGTGCTGTACTACAATTTATTGAGACAAAGTTACTTTGAGAGGCTGAGTCGATTAAAATGCGCACTAGATGCTTACGACTACTTGCATCTGTAGCGTAAACTTGTGCAGTTCCTAATAGACAAGTGCTCTGAGCGGTTTGTGTAGCGGGGCGAATATTATTGCACAGCGAAACGCTTTCCTCTTGAAGTTGATAACACGGCGCCTCGGTAGGCAGCGAGCGCGGAGTGGCAACGTCGCGCGTGGTGGCAGCAGCGCGCGTAGCCGGCGACGCGGGCGCAGGAGCATGAGCGGTGCTGTTGCCAAACCGAGCGCGTGAATCATTATTACGTAGCGGTGGCGGCGTATGCGACTCGCGTGCCGCAGTGTTCGACGCAGAGGTGGTGCGGGTTCCTTCCCGTGTAGGTAGTACTTTCCGGCAAATAAGACTGTGATGCTGACATCCACAATGGCCGCAGGTGAAGCGTGACCCACAACGAGGGAAAACGTGTGAGAAAGATAGGCAGTTAACACAAGCATTATGTTGGGTTACGTAGGACAACCTATCATCAATCGAAAGTTGATGAAATGCAGGGCACTTATATAAATGACTATGATCACTTCGCGAGCATAGCGGACATTGTATAGCATACGATGCCGCAAAGGAATGCGTAGATTTATTGACAACTTGCTTATTGTTGTTATCAGAAGTGCGATAAGCGGGCGCCGTGCGCTCTAATATTTTACTCTGTTCTCGAACGAATTTAACCAAGTTGTCGTAGGTAGGTATAGTCTCACCTCGCATGTGCATTTCGAACGAGCGTGCGGTACTCGAATCTACCTTCTTCAAAGCAAGATGTAATAGAAAGAAGTCCGACAAATTGTCGAGTTTTAGGGATTTTAAACTAGATACGGCGGTACAAAAAGTATCGAGAAAAGATTCTAGGTTTTTAGCGGAAGCGGTATTGGTTACCGGTTTATAATTAAAAAGCTCGTCTAGATAGGCACTACCTAAACTACGCGCGTCATCATATTTATCCAGTAATGTTTGCCAAATAATAGGATAGTTCTCAGCGTTGGGTACAATACCTGAAATAACCGCGAGCGCACGCCCTGTCAAGTGGTTGACCAGATACTGTACACGTTCATGGTCAGATAAAGTTTGATTTTCGTCTATTGTCCGACTAAAAGATTCGTAAAATATTTTCCATTTTATTGAACTACCATCAAACGTCATGAGTTCGAGCTTCGGTAGCTTGACCGAAGAATGTTGCGGTGCAATACGAGTATTAGCATTCTGAACGTTCGTAGCGGGTGGGTTAAGTTTATTGTAAACAAACTTACAGCGGCAGTACAAATCTTCAAATATATTTATGCAATCGTAATTTACTGTGTAAGAGGGATCTATTGACAACTCGGTGGCATTTAAATCGTTCACGATCGTATTGAATTCAGCGTGTAAACGGTCTAGAGAGATAACTCCACATAAGAATAAATCTTTTTCTGTATCACCATTAAATGCTTTCAAAGAACTGTCATACACTTGTTGCAACCGCGCAAATGTGGCATCGCGTCTTCCGATTAAAGTTGCGCGTTTAACTGCCGATTCGTCTAGTGATTTAGCATCCTCAAATTCCTTTACGTCTTTGGAACGAGAGCTACTAGATTTACTAACAGACATCTTGAAGCAAAGTGTACAAAATTATCCAATTTACAAAAAGACTAATTAAATGACTATGCCGCGACACTGCGCGGGCGATCACAGATAAGCGGAGCGGTGCGAGCGAGTTATGTACTTATAAGTTAACACAAAGAATGTTTATCTACCTGTACCTAAATGTACCTTCGTACTGGGTAAACAAATTAGCAACGAACTAATTTGCAATCTATTCAACTGATTAAGAAAATGGAATACACAATCTGAAGAGATAAAATGCGTAACGAATGACAGTAAGATTTGTAATAGGAAATAATTATTGATGGAAATATGAGTTTGACGAAAGATTTAGCGGCAATTATTGCGAAATAAAATGGCGGGTAGGTATATAGGGTGTGAGATAATTTATAAAATTGTCGTGAGGTTTGCTAAGAAATGAAATAAATAAAGAAATGCCTTTAAAATTAAGAAGATATCTGGCCTGTCACGCCTGGTTGGTAGATATCCGGCTCGAAGGACCAAAAATGTTAGCGCGGCCACCAAATAGTATGGTGGAGTTCACGCTGGATACGGGATGCGGTAGTGGACTGTATATGTATAGGAGCGGTGAGAGAGGAGAGAAAACGAACGACTAACCTGGGTCTCCTTGCAGCAGCAAATGCAGACACCCTGCCGCGTCCTGTAGATCGGGACCTCTTCTTTTTACAGGCTGCTTGGCTCAATGTAATTTTTAATGTGTGCGCGCGGATGCTGCTGGTGAGCAGTAAGCGAAAGCGGTGACGGGCTTCACACGACCGAGGAAACCCTCGCGAATGACAGCGGCGGTGGTCAGAAAAATGGCGGGCGGTGCTTCGATTATAAAGGTTCGGCGGACGTGCTCCGTCGACGCGGGGTGACAGGAGACTGCCTCGCGGTAGCAAGCCTGCTCCCTCCTCAGCCACGATTGGACGGACAGAGTCAGCCGTCGTTTTCATAGGTAAAAGAGGGTAGAAGGAAAAATGAAGGAGTAGGTAGGAAGCGCCTACAAGTGGCGCGAACACTATCTTAACTTAATAGGTACAATCGACGGCAAACAATAATTCAGATCATATTAATTGTATCCCAATCAGTCCAGTAGTTTGGTACACACCCTTTTATTGAAGTCTGTAATCACTTTTCATCATTATCATCATCAAGCTTTACTTACCCACTGCTGAGTACTGGTCTCCTCTTGCGCGCGCAAATGAATTTTACTAAACTTATTTAACTGACTTATTGCTCGTGACAGACTATGCTGCACTACCACATAAACGAGAGCATGCGTTACTCGGAGTTGTTCAGCGCACTGGAGCAGCTGAAGGAACAGTACCGAGCGCTGGTGGAGGACTACTGCGTCACAGAGACCACGCTCGAGGAGGTGTTCCTGCACATCGCCAAGGAACAGGTCAATATAATAATAACAAATAACCGACAAAACAATACTTTACAATAGACCACACATAACGGTATTAGATAAACAAACAAATCAGTCTTTCTTATAGATATCGCTGTTTGCAACTCACATAGCCTGACCTCTACCAACACTAAAAAGATGTCGATCATTTTTCCGAAATCAAAATTCAATGCCGCGCAAATAAAATTATATATACATATATACTATCTAACCTTACTTAATATTAAATAGAGCAGAAATACCTTAATAACAGTGTACGAGCACATTCGTACTTCAGTACTAACAAAGCAGTTGACGCGAACACACGTATATCTTTACTTGCTGCGCCCTGCAGTGTTGCTCAAGTTTATAAACGATAAAAAGTAGCCTATATCAAGTAGCCCAGGGTCAAAGCTATCTCCGAGCCAAATTTCATTCAAATCTGTTTGGCAATTTTTGCGTGAAAGAGTAACAGACATGCATCCATACATTACGGACTTTCGCATTTATAAAATTAGTAGGCAGTAGGATTTCCGCTAGCGCAGTACTCAATTATAAATAATAATAATTCAATAAGTTTGTTATGTACGGTCAATCATATAAATAAACGGGTATAATTTAAATTTTTGGCTTAACGATCACCAAATGATGACACCCTGAATACTTTCGGCATCAAGACTGCAGTAGATTCAGGTCATTTTTTATGACATTCTGAAATGAAAACTGATTTAATTTTTTTTATGTAATGAAGTGTGTAATTCTGATTACTTTCGGCAACAACTTTTTTTGGTGACCATTTATCCCATTTTGGTAACCGCTTAATTTTTTTTTGGTAGCAAATTAGGACTTTTTTGAGCAGTTTTTAAACACGAGACTATATAAATTTTCCTCCATGTCGGCATATGAACCAGGTTCTATGTATATTTTCTTCTTTATTGCGACGACTCTTAAGATTATAGACAATGACATGGCTGTTGATAATTTACAAATTGACAGACGAATAAAAATATTTGCCATTCACGATGCCAAGCCGCTTCGCTCGCGTATTCAATAACTAATAATTGTAATTGTTAACAGCATGAGCGCGACGAGCAAGAGCGACAGGCGCAGCAAGCGCGACGCAGCCGGGGGAGGGGCGCGGGACAGGAGAACAATGTCGTTTAGAGAGGGGAATATGTGTCGTGCCCGATGTGTAAGAAGAACTGTGCTGGGTAACACACGAACTGTGCTGGGTAAGATACTAACTGTGCTGGGTAAGATACGAACTGTGCTGGGTAAGATACGAACTGTGTTGGGTAATATAGGAACTGTGTTAAGGTAGGAAAGGAATTGACAACATTTCAGTTTTGCAAAGTGATTAAAATTCGAAAATTTCGAGATACTCGTAGTGTAATGAAGAGTTCATACTAAAAATACTAGATTTTTATATCCACTTTCTCCCAAATTATTTACAAAAACCGAATAAAAGAGAATGTAGTATTTATGATAAGGCCGTCAGGTGCTACCAATAAAAATATTATTGTATCTGTCATCTGTGAACCGTACCAAAACAAACAACAAAAATACAGATAATTAATGACATAATTATTTGCGAGCTTTTGACGAGAATAATATTATGCCGAACTTTTCTTATATTTTCAAAAAACTCTAAAAACGTAATTGTTTCATTCTGAATAAAAAAAATACGACTACGTAATTTTTAATTTGTCTTATAATTATCGCAATAAAAATTGGGGGCAAAAATTTGAAAATGTTGTCAATTTATGTTGGTTAGAATCCTAACTATGTTACGTAGCATAGAACCTACGTTGTTTATTACCTGCCCAACATTAGCAAAGTTCCTATACTATGTTCGTAGCTGTAAGACACATTTAGGATGTTTAACTGAATAGAAACTACGCTAATTTAAGTAAATGGGGTGTGTGAGTAGAGTAGACTGGGAAACGTGTCAATTGGGTCAAGTCACTGTTTAAGTGTCTGTGTAAAATGCAAGTTAATTGGGGTAAACTCCTGTTGGATGGCATATAATCCATGTTAATTGGTAGGTAGACTAGAAATCAGACACATGTTGATTGGAGTAAAAACTATAAGGGATAGGATGGGTTAAGATTAGCGCGCAATTATTTAGAGAGGCAGCAATATATCCTAGTTGAGTAGGGTAACAGCTACGGGAAAAGCTAAAAGTATACTATGTTCAGTAAACAACAAAGAGTTGTTTCAAAAATGTATGGAGCTCCGGCCAGGGCAGTGTACATGATACCATAAATACGTTAGTGATTATTAATCTTTAATAAATCAACCAAATTCAAAATAACGTAACTTATCATAGTGTAAAAAATAATTTTGAATCAAAAGATTTCCATGTTATTCACGCATAAAGGTGATTTAACGCGTTTTTATTGTGTCAATTTTGACATTTGTGACGCAGTCATTTACCAATGTGACCATTGGAGTCAACTAGGTTACATATATCCAAAGATGCCATAATTCCACTACAATTCACAGAATTTAGATATTATTGTTTTTGTTTAGAGCCGACTGACGCATTTTTCATGAATACACAATGTTAACCAAATCTTTTCTCATATTTTGGTATACCGTCCTGGTTGAAAATGAAACCGATGAAAGTCCTCTTCAATCAACAAAGCTGATGTCAGGTAGGCTACAAGATTTGTTGTTTACAGTTGAACTATTAAAGTAGACACTGGGCAGGGTCAAAGAGTCATTTTGCTAAGTAATCGTGTTAGGGTTGAGAACTATGTATTGTTAGGCTAAAGTGCTGTGCTAGATAGGTATGTTTTGTCCCGACTACATGTTAGGTAGACAATGAATGCGGCTCGGCGTTTTTGACAGTTCTCAAAAATGTATCCATCTTATTGAACAACGAGAAGCGAGAATTTTAGAACTGTCAAATTAGGACAGCTCTGTAAGTCTGGCTTCACCGAACAGGGGTCAGTATTTATTGGTTCGCTAATCGCGTGGTTCACAGTAAACCGTGGTTATTGGTAGGATTAGAAGCTATGGTATAATTGGACTGAAATGGGTGGTTAAAGTTAAAAAGGTGATTATATTGTTGGGTAGTGATTTGTGATGTAACTGAGAGGTTCAAAGTTTAAGTACAGTTCCCGGCATACAACTTGTACTAATAATAACCTTTTACTATATAAATGATTTTTAGGTTTATTTGTCGAGGGGTAGAGTGCGAGGGGTAGAGTGCGGGGGGTAGAGTGCGGACAGGGATTTTGTTGAGACGCGATCTGTGAGTCGTCAATAACAAATGCATGTATGGAAGGAAATATTTTCGCTACGTCGCTTTTAGTTCAAGAAGATTGCAGGGAACTATAATATGCATAACAAAACTACAAACGTTGGTTATAGTGAGACTTTACTTGTCTATGGTTTTTCTAAATTACCTTGTTCGTTTTGTCAGATGAAAATATCTTTCTAGCTCACGTAATTTACTGTGCGTTAAAAAGAAACAAGTCAGTATTTCTTTCTAATTCGTTGTAAATTATGTCTGCTAGAAAGACATTAGTGACAAATCTATCAAGTGAATTGTAGACAAATCAAATTATAAATAGCATCTCTTGTTTTAATTTTTGTAAATAATGATAAAAAAAAAAAATTTAAATTTAAATTCAAATTTAATACCAGGATTAGACAAATTAAATTAAAATTATATGTGTGTATTATTATATAAATGCCTAGGATAGGTAATTATTAATAAATTATATTTGTATTGATGTTTTTAGCACTATTCTGTAGTTAAGGTATGTCACACAACTTAAAATTTGATTCTTTTTAAATAAATGTGATACGCGTGATTATTATAATTTAAAACTAGTATAAATGTCGTGAATATGATGTTTAAAAATATAAAGTACTAAACCAAAGTTGCTATACTATTTACTATGGGAATGACTATAAAAAAGGTAGAGAAAAAAAATATAAAAAAAACAATCGCCGTTGCAAAATGTAATAAACAGCTGATTTTTGTTCTCGATTTCCGATTCACGATATTCGTGATGAGATATATGTGGACTCTTCCGCTTACTTTAATACATTCCTTACCCGTAAGATTTTGGATATTATATTATTCTTAGTGTAAGAAAAGTATATAATTATTTTGAACTGCCGAGTAATTGACACGCCATCTAGATTAGATTTTTGAAAACGTTATTGAAAATACTGCGCTAGTGTTCCACGCGAATTAAATAATCTAATCGTGATCTCTATGGCGCCATCTAGTTAGAAAATGTGTAGCTTTGCACATAAAAACTTATTAATTTACAAACTTGAGAAATGGCACAATACATAGTGTGATGGCCAAATAACAAAGAGAAAAAAACGTATGAAATAAGAACTTTTTTTTAAATATTTTCAAATGGTAATGTACTAGGAGTAGTACGATGGCGAGTTATATCTTTTGTATACTTACTACAATCGTATTCCAAACACCAGAAATCGACTCGATTCGTCTTTAAGTAATTCCAAAAAACTTAACTAATTCTCTATTACTAAATTCGAAAAAAAAAAATTATTTAGTAAAAAAGATTTTTTTTACATAATACATTATTATGATAATCTTATCATAATCGTAAAGATAGTTAATTATCTATATATTATTTGTCTCTATATGCTTAAATTAAATGGGAATAAAACACTGAACTCGAACTGAAAAAAATAAATATTTTTATGCCATTGCCTATAATATTATGAAGTTTGTACACCTCTACAACCAAATAATATAAATAAGACGTGAAACGTTACGTTATATTGTGATGTGTAGAATATGTAGCTGATATATGTAAGAAACTTTTAAACTATGCAACTTATGTACTACAAATGAAAGCTTAAGTTTGGTGAGAATCTAAGTGAAGAATTAACTCTTAAGTTATACTTACACTGACCCTTGATTCGAGCACGCTCCGAAGTATTAATGTCAGTTGATAAACTTACTTAATTTGACAGTATTTTAAACAATAGTTATTTTTCATAAATTAAAATACATAGTTCTTTTGTATAATTTGATTTGTTTAGTTTTAGAGCTTTTTCAAATCGAGGTCAGCGGTTCGATTCAAAGCAGCGGAAATATTGTCGAAGCAATGGCCGAGCTACAATTCTACGCAGGTGCTGAGATAATTATTGAATAGATAAAAAATATTTTTCGTCTGATTTATGATGTTGTTCAAATTTAATATAAATCTATAAAAGGTATATCTCAATCACGTCTGCGTAGAATTCCAACTAGGCTCCCTGCTTGGCTCTGCCATTCTACGTAACAGTTGTATCCTTAAAGTAGTTAAACAATTTCTAGTACCTACTCTCAGACCTTACTTAATTATAATGCTTCCGATTTTGAAGGTTTTCAAATTATGAATCGTAAAATTCCAATAAAGGAAGGCTGGCCTTCCCTTTCCATATAGGAAATTACGATTCTAGCATATCGAGGAAGGAACAGCAATGCTGAATTTTCTTAAATTACGTATTCCCCGACTTTGACATTAGAATATTTTTTCTCAGTGATACAATATTATTAATCTCGGATATTTTTGCCTTGTACCGGAAATCATAAAGACGGTGTCGAAGAAATACCGTTTTCATTTTTTTTTTGTTTCTGGGCTGTTGTCTATCAGAAAAAGTAAAACGACCTGACATCGTGCTGGTTGATAATGAAAAATAATTACTCTTGAGTCAAAACCAGAAAAAAATCTTAAAAATACGTTAAATACTTACTTATGGAAAATTCAGTGCTCATATGCACTATCAAGCCTTCAGAGTCGGGTCCGATGCAGTATTAAAACTGCTACGTCTCGTAAGTGATTGTAATATGCCTTTCTATGATAATAATGTTTACTTACAGCAGAGATTCGATCTCTATTATTCTGTAATCTCGGGTAGGATTATAAACTATGAAATAGTTAAAACTTCCGATGGAACCAGCATTGAAGCCTTGTCAAATGCACAATGCAATGGTCGATCAGTACTCACTAAAAGATGACAGGAGGCAGTACTCATACAAACGGTATTTTATTAAGTTCGTTAGGTACCTGATTTCTCGGAGACTGCTGGAACGTTTTTTTTTGTTTAAAGGGGTATACTTAGGTTTGATTTTTATACAGAGTTTTGATTTTTTTATAGACACAACTGTAAAAGTTCTATATCGGCCTGCAGTCTAATGGAACTCCATAATAACTTCTTATTTTTCTAAAGTAATTGTATTTTTCTCGATGATTTCATACAAGCATATTATTATCCAAAAATACTTGACCTGTGAACACGACATTTGATTTATATTGTTATGGATTTAAAATGTTTTTTAATCTGATCGGATACGTAGGTATGCATAATAATTTTATAATTTGCTTTTTGTTTACGTATCCACCCATAGCGTCCCGCTGCTGGGCACGGGTCTCACCTATAAAGGAGATGTAGGCCATAGTCCACCACGCTGGCCTAATTGCAGGTTGGGGACTTCGCTTATCTTTGAAAGTTATTAACCTTCTCCGACAAACAGGTTTCCTTCAAACTTGTCTATATCTTAGCTGAAAGAAAAATCATGTGCCATACACCACCATACATACGTACAAATTCCATATAAAGAAGCTGATTTGTTCGCGAATTCGGGTTTAGTACCTTAATGACCTCTGCAGGTATGTCTGCCTTACGTTCATCGGAACTCTGAATATTTTAGTGAATAAATCCTATTAATTGGTCACTCTGACGCCCCGTTTATAGCGTGGTAAGTTCGTGCGCGAGCTTTGCAATTAACTGCCTTAATAATAAACACGGCTTAACTGAGAGCATCTTTTGTCTTGTTCTATCTAATGGAGAACGTCACGCGCCAAAACGACAAATGACGAATGTAGTTAAAACGCGTTTATTAATAAGGCCGCAAGTCTTTTTCGCTTACTTATATACCTAACGAATTAGTTAACTTCGTTTCGGATTACATTCTAAGTTTTTTTGATTACTAAATGTACTACGGCTTTTTATGTATTTATTAATCTGATTATTAGTAGTGTAATGTGCTTTATTACTTTTAGAATATATACTCTTATTGTATTTAAATTATATGAATAGAAAATATATACTGGTCAGAATTATAAAGTGAAAAAATTATACGGCAATTTAGTACTAGAATGGCTAATGTGGAGTGGCATTTACGACTGATTAGATACCATGGGTTGAAGGGCGAGGTAAATTGTATGGCCTAATTAGGTCATATTAGTGTGATTTAGGCCATTTCAGAAGTCTTGATAGACCTAAAACACTGACACTTGGGAAGACACTACCAGCCTTATTAATAAACGCGTCTTAACTTTAATCGTCTTCTTGTTCTATCCTATGGATAACGTCACGCGCCAAAACGAGATAAATGACGATTATAGTAAAGACGCGTTTAATAATAAGGCAGTATATTTACACTGTAGAGTATAATAAAAGAAGTAGGTCTAACCAGAATAATATATTTTAATTTCACAAATATAGCACAATATTAATTTATTATTAAATTACATCTTTGAAAAAAAGTCGAAAGGTTTTATGTTTCTTATAACAGGTGTTCGTATTACGTAGACGATTGGGAGTTTATGTACTTTAAGAGTTCATTTAAATCAATACATAGTCTAATGTAAAATAGTCGTAAGAAAGTTTTATGGTAATTAGCGTTGTTTGATTAAACTTCACTCATTACTTTTGAAATTAATTCCTAAGCTCGTTATATCGAACATCCTGTATATTTCGGCTGAGGAAAGACCAAGTCGAATCTCTATGTTATAATGTAAGCTTTGTTTACATAACAATGTATATTTAAATGACCATACGTCCATGTTGTATTGAACTCATTACAATTAGTAAACATTATGCATGTTTACTCGTATTTACAGATGTGCATTTCTTGGTCGCTATTTTTGTACTATACCTAAATTATAAATGTACTTATTACTGATATTTTGCATACAAAATATGTTTGTTTGTACAAGACTGCATTTACAGAACTCTATCGAATAAATGTTCATATTGCTGTGAAATAAATTTGTTTTTATTTACTTTTCAAACACTAAATATAATAGTAGGTACTTAATACATAGAATTGTCAAGTGCGTGTCGAGACATGTGTACTGCACTGCAGGGCTTCGATACAGTAAAAATATTACTTGCAGTGAACAGATGTATTGAACGGATAGTTGGAGCAAAACGCACACGAGATAACCGTGCCAGGATAGATCGCAAGATGTACACCATTATGAACGTTGGCGGGAAAGCTAATTATAATATTAAAGAAATAAAACTAGATAAAATGTTTACAGAGTAGCCAAATATATTAAAGAAATAAAACTAGATAAAACGTTTACAGAGTAACGTTCAAGACGTAAAATCAAAAATCCATTTAACATTATCTTTGTATAAGAATTACGAGTAGCTACGTGTGTGTGGATACCTCCCGCTTCCGCAAACCTGTAACTATTAAACTACTCATTAACTTAAAAATATTTATTATGCTATTATTATTATTTAATATTATATTACTATTATTTTTTGCGGGCGATCAACCGCTAGATTAGATCTAGTTATGTTGTTTATTGTAGTCAACCGTCACGACCCGGTAAGTTAAGATAAGATAAGACAACTCTTTGTTTAAAAACCAGCAACAATACATAAAATATGATTAAAGAAAACCTTATACACATATACCAGCTTTTAAATGGCGGTCTTATCGCTTAAAGCGATCTCTTCCAGGCAACCATGTTAAGTTAACTATTTCGAGATGTAATAACAATATATTTATTAAGAACAAGCGTAGGTATTCGTATTCTTCCATGATCCCTAGACAATGGAGTTCATCCATCTCCGCCGTGGCTCCTGCGCTAGTTGTTGGTCTTTCCGCTGGTTCTGTTCCTTAGCGATGTGCAGGAACACCTCCTCGAGCGTGGTCTCTGTGACGCAGTAGTCCTCCACCAGCGCTCGGTACTGTTCCTTCAGCTGCTCCAGTGCGCTGAACAACTCCGAGTAACGCATGCTCTCGTTTATGTGGTAGTGCAGCATAGACTGGAACAACAAAATGTCATGCTTTAAAAAAGAGCCTGAGCAACCGGTGAAGGAAAACATCGTGAGGAAACCATACCACGGTGGTAGGGCGTTTCGTATCGCTCGCCTGGCTAGCTACCACTCTCAAGTTGTAAAATCTGTCGCCACCACGTACCTAACGGTGTGTTCCGGCAGCCTTCCTTGGTCGTGCGAACTTGTGGTCAAATGCCAAGCTGTACAAGTTTAAAAAAAGTTCTCTCCATACAATAGTTTCTGCTTGTTCCACTAATAGTGATAATGTCTTCTGTGTTTATTTATATTTTCTGTGTAACAGCCGAAAGGGTGTCACTATACGCATCCTAATAACAACTTTTCTATTCGATATTCATTTATATATAAAACCAACATACGCTTTGGTTTATAGCCCTCGTTCCTTACGGCTTACCCACCTTGTGTTCGTCTTTCAGAGTGCAGTTGAAGCTGCTGTGCATTGCGTTCTTGAATTTTTCTATCGCCAATTTTGCTCTCTCAGCGTCTGTTAACAGAAAAAATATATATGTAAATCTAAACAGAGTAAAATAACCCGATCTATAAGTACATGATGCCATTATACATAGATAAAGCTCAAAATTGACCTGTGCCCATGAGCTGATACAGTTAGGTAGGTAGGTATGTGCCCATTTGTTCTCGTGACCCGCGATAGTCCTAACATCCAAATGAATAGGTAAAAAATCGCTGCATATACCCTGGAAACCAGGCGTTTATCGGTAAATATAGAGAAAGGGTTCACTACGCTACTTCTAAATTAGATTTATTTTATTATATTTAACTAATAATGTCTTGTCGAACCATTCATTAAACTAGGCGATAAAAGCGGCGGCGGCTTGACAGAAGGTAGTACAGTAACTAACCGTTGGCTCCAATACCGCATAATTGAGTCATCTTGATGAGCACGGCGTGACCAGTCGCGTGGTTGGCGCGCAGCTCCGAGGGAGTGCCGAGCGCGCGCACCACTCCGCCGGACATTATGGCGATGCGGGAACATAACGCCTCCATCTCGTCCATGCTGGAACCAAACGATCAGAGATCACTTCATCAGTAGAACACAGTGCAGCCAGCCTCGGTTTGCACTCGCACACACAGCTGTTCCTGTGTTGTAGATACCTGTGCGAAGTGATGATGACAGCCCTGCCTTGTCTCTGTCCCCGCTGCAGTGCGCTCCACACGCGCCTCCTCGCAGATACGTCCACTCCGGCCGTCGGCTCGTCCAGCAATGTGAGGGGAGCGGCCGAGGACAGCGCGGCTGCTGCAGCCAGACGACGTTTACAACCTCCACTGTACTCCGCTACTCTCCTGTCGATGTACTTTTCTAGACCTGTAAGAAATTGGGAGAAACAAATGCCCAAAAGTTTTATGTTACTTTTACCATGATAATAAAGTGGTTTCCAACATTTGCTTGTTAGAATATGAATTTTGTAAGCAATGACATCCACTACATCATTCTACGGTTGAAACTGTCACTTACCTACAACATCTATCCACGATGCAACTTCTCTGGTGACATCAGCAGAATCAAATCCGCGTAACGTCAGTAGTAGCGTCAAATTCTCGCGACCGGTTTGGAAGTCATCCAGGCCAAAGAACTGGGGACAGTAGCCCAAAGAGCGAAGATACTGGGAAGGAAGATGCATTAGGATCAGGACATTATTCTTATCTTAGAAATTATTGGGGCCTAGATGGATAGGTGCATTACCCTTAAATAAGTCTGGAATGGTATCTGAATAAGTACAAAGAAAACTAAAAAAACACGTTGTATAATCAATCTACTTAGGACTATTCCGTCAATAATAAATACCACAGGCCAGACTGCCGGTTGGATTGTTGAGAAACACTATAAAAGGCACATAACCGAAATGAGCAAAATACACTTTAAATAATGCTAGCAGCTTTGATTAGGTCCTGCAGTGAAGTCTAAGGTTGGAAGATATTGGGACTCATTAGTTAATGCTCGCATAGGTGAATAATGCAAGGCATAAGAGGATTATTTACTTGCTCTGGGTGGAAATGGACTTATTAGTGTTAAATAGAAAAAAGTAGAGCATATAAAAGAAGAGGCGACTATTCTTCTTCGGATTCTTCCCTCTGCATGGTTAAAATGGGACTTGAAGTGTATGTGAGCCGTTTTCTCACCGGTTGCTTCTCGCGTTTGAAGTGTCCGTTCGCGTAGATGTCCCCCATGGTGGGGCACTCCTCGGCAGTGAGCATCTTGAACGTGGTGGACTTGCCCGCGCCGTTCACTCCCAGCAGACCGAAGCATTCACCTGAACCATAACACAAGCTTTGATACCATACATAAAGGTACGCAACGCTTACATTAGCTGGCAAATATCTTGCGCTGGACTAAATGTGGCGTGATCACTACGCAGCTTAGAAGATTTATAATATTTGGCCGGCGTTGGTAGTGGACTAAGTGAGCGGCATTTCACGTTTTCTAGGACTAATAAATAAGAATAAATTCGAGCAAGAGCATTTCTTATGATTTTATCTTAAATTCTGTATTTCAAGAGAAATATCTTTTAACGAACTTCACAAGCTATTCGACTGACTTTTCCTTCGTATTTTTATCAGGGACCTAAGTACTTCACCAAGAATGAAACGATTTTGATGAATCGTTTTTTTTTTTATTGCAGGTCCATACTTCAGAGACGTTTCGACAAAAAACATCATCAGATTTTTCCTTTGTTGATGGAAACTAATATTGAAGTGTTGTTCCTTTTTGTGGTTTTAAATAATCATTTCAATTATTACATATTTATTATGTCTACGTGATTTCTGCTACATTATGACACGAATCCGTCTTTTTTGGTCTAGTAAGTAACTTGCCTACCTTACTTCATACCTTTCTTTACAGAGAGACTAACGCCTTGAACTGCGTTGCAAGATTTGCTGAAGAGCCGATAGTAGTTCTTTTGCAGGTCGCTTACTAACATCGCTTCACTGGATTCAATTTGCCCCTTAGCTGCAATATTTTGGAAATTTAGAATCATTTGTTAGTAAATTGTCGTGAGACTGTGATATGTGGCTAAAAATTTCGTCGAGGCAAAACGTTATGTCGAGACGTTATAAATAGAATCCATCGAGACGTTATAAGTGATATCCAACAAGCATAAGTAGATAGGTATATCAATACGCGACTTATTTAACATCTGGACGAACGCTACCTCCTCTGCTAGGTCACGATTGGCTCTGGTCTGATCTGATATCTGAATTTGATTTGCGCTCGATAGTGGCTTGACGAATTCCACTTATTACCTAAGTTCTTGTTAGTAGTTATAATATTCCTTTGCACTTAGGATTTCTTATAATAATAATACAATTTCTTTTCGAGTCATTTATATTTTAAATACTTATTTGTATACCTAATTTATGTGCGGGCACGGCACTGCCCCGACACTGGAGCAAAACAAAGGCACGGCCGTACCATCCTTTTCTCGATATTTTTTGTCATCTTTAGTATTCGGTAGGCAACACATATACATTTTAGTACTTACGTAAAGTAATCTGTTTTTCAACGTAATTCGCTTCGGCGCGAACGATTTCGTCGTCGTTTTCATTCTAAATTGTACAAAATAAAAATTAAAACATAATTTAATATCACATTCGAATAGTTCTGCCTGTAAGAAGAAGAAAAATGCAAAAACAACGTAAATACTATAAACAGAATTATAAACAGATCTTATTAAATAAGATTAAGTACCTATTTGTTTAATTAAATAGAATAGAAAATTTGTAACAGAGCGCGTTGATATCCATTACATAAAGATAGGTTTAATTATCATACCTACAGAGAAATATGAAAAATACTAAACAATTCTAAAAGCTATCAACTTACTATAAATATGCAATACTACACTTTTGTATATAGAAAAATTAATTAATAGTAATTATTTAATATTACTTAATTAGTATTGAAGAAGAAGATGATATATTTATTTTCAAAAAGGAAAGCATTCACCCAAATGCCCAAAATAAGGGTTTTTTGAATGTTTATATAATATAAAAATGTATTGTATATCCAAGTCTTAACTTAACATAGGCTTATTTGATCTTTGTTTGCTTCCCTCGGTTTCACTCGGTGGTCTAAAGTTTTTGCAGTCGGATGTCGCTTCCTATCACTTTTAAGTCTTACCTTACGAGACGCCTGCTTTCTAAAGCTAGAGTTGAAGACATGATCAGCCACACTGTTCATTATTCCAAGCTGACTTAGCATCACCAATGTCTGCAAAAACGAGTTAGTAAGTACATCATGAAAAAAACAAGTTCTTTTTAGAAAAAAGAAATATTGCCCATTACGGCAGTCGCGGATAGATAATTTCGATTTAAAAAACAAACATCTAAACCTTTGTTGATAAAATTTTGATAATGGGACTTCTTTCAGAGTATACCCGTGTACCCTTTCGATCTCATCAGTCAATTAAATCGGAGAAATTATCTAAGAAACTTATGAAAACACGCACGCGCTTAGGATTCACGTGTATTCACTAAGCCAATGTCAAATTTTATATAGTGTCGTGGCATGGAACTTGTTGCGTCAACATATAGCTAAACACGTTTTCAGCAGCGAGTCTCGTTGTGTGTAGAAAATAAGGGCCTTGTATGTAATTTTAGAGGCCTATCATCACTTCCGCTATGAGTTTGGGCCGCTCACATGTATACAATTACAATATTAATCAGGAAAACCAATTTCGTTAATTATTATGCATACCTACTTATCATATTTATAGATGGTATATTCCTATCGGCCCCATTATCTGCCCCATTAATGGGGCAGACTGGATTTTGTTATTTCCTTTCTGCCCCATTACCGTGGCCACTGGGCCAGTTGGGGATAAAAAAATACAAAAAATTAAAAAATCCCAGTTTCCAGAACAATGGGGCAGACGAGAAAGATTTATTCCCATCAACCCTATTGAATTGATCGCTATAGTATTTTAGAATAAAATTACACTCACAGACTCAGGCCGTCAGTGTCTTATCAATTGTTTTTTCTCTTACGAATTAATCCATAACTTCTCACGGCTGGGAACTGGTGGTCAAGTCTGTTATTTGAATTGTCTCAGAATTACGATTGGAATGTGCAAAAATGTCTGTTTTGACACAGATTAGGCCACAGTTAGTATTAAACAAAAGATAATTTGTAATACTAACTCAGATCCAATTTATGTCGAAACCGCCATTTTGGCACAATCCAATTGTAATTCTGAGACAATTCAAATAACAGACTTGACTACCTGGTCTCTCCTATGAATGGGGTGTAGGCTACTGTCCACCACGCTGGCCAAATTGCTGGTTGGAAGACTTCACTTATATTCGAAAGCTAGTATGCCTTTCCGACAATCAGGTTTCCTCACGATGCTTTACTTCACCGTTTAAGTTTGTGGTAATTAATCTTAGTATGCAGATTATTAATAAGTATATAATATTTATAGGTACCTACCATATATACTATTATTTGCGCTGTAAGTATAATCAACTCTTTGTCCGATGCCATTTTGTCTAACGCATCCTTGTCCCGATCATTATGAGTTCCTGTGAAGAGGATGAATGGGAGAACATCGTAAAACATTTTTATTTTAGATCATAAATTACTAAACCAGTTTTCAATACCTATACAATATTTTACTAAACACTAGCAACCTGACCGGGCGATAATTACAGTAAAAAAATCCGTCAAGTTCAAATTGGACTCGCACACTAAGAATTCCGTACAACAAAAATACAATAAATACACTGAAAGAAAGAAAGAACTCATTTATTACTCACTGCTACTGCAACTAATTATTTTAAAGTAGACAAACATTTAATAATAGTAAAGTAGGTCGAGTTAAAGTATGCCGTGTGTTAAAGAAGGTCTCTGTAAGTTTTATCACCTCTTTTTATAAAGTAGCTAGTAATGGAGAATGTTTTCAAATCAAATACGGTATTTTTTTAAATGTTTGTTTCTTGATCACTCTGAGACAGGTGGACAGATTTAAATAATAATTATTTTTTTATTTTTAAATGTAATAACTTAATAAGTTCTAGTTGCAAAAGAAAGTCGGTACTTAGCCACTATAAAAAAAATATTATACTTACATTTGCCATCTCTTACATTTACAAAGTGTTATATATTGTAATGTTTAGGTGATTTTTAGCAAAGAGTTGTACTGGATTTATGGTATTCAAATAATGGCTTATTACCTGTATGGGTTGTATATGCAGTAACTATACTTTTCACAAACGCTACGACGGTCGCATACGACGGAATTGTTACACTAATCAAACCGACTAAGAAATCTGAAAAAGTGATTCCTGTCTTAGCTTCTTTTTTTTCACTGTGTATAAAGAAAATCTCCTGCATTTCGACGACAAATGCTGTCACAATACCTGAAAAGATACGGTATATATAAATTCAGGCAGTATCTCCTGTCTTTATGATATAATTATAAAGATTAGCAATCTGGTGGTAGGGTGTTTACTATCGCTCGCCTGGCTAGCTACCACCCTCAAGTTGTAAAATCTGTCGTCAAGCACCTAATGGTGTGTTCCGGCAGCCTTCCTTGAGAGACAGTGTCTTTCAGACCAGACAAGCTCCATCTAGGGCTACAGTGACTTCCGTGCTGGTGCGAACTTGTGGTCAAATGCCCAGCTGTGTTAGAAATTCGGGAGTATTCATAATGAGGCATTTCACTGATTTTATAATTTTTTTGGAATACATCTAGAGAGATCTAGGGCTACAGTATCGCTGACTTCCGTGTTCCTGCGAACTTGTGGTCAAATGCATAGTGTGTGTGTAAAAAAAATTAAAAAAGATTAGCAATCTTAAAATAGAGGATTTTTTTGGTAGCAATATGACCGCTCCCATCTTACCTATCTCTTCAGTGTCACCGTCCCCCATTACAAGAAGCCGGGGCCTTAAATAACAAGGTCGTCAAAGTATCAAGACCGGGCTCAAGAGATAACAGCTATTAATTATGGGATTCGACGATGAGTCTAGTCGATTTAGCAAGCGACTGCGCGAGAATTTTGATTATTAGTTTAAAGGCTCTCGCTGGATTCATGGATTAATTGACGGATGGATTACTGCTTTCTGTATTGGTCTACATACAGAAAGCATTGATCCTCGATATAACACACATTGTCCGAAGGCTCAGTATACGCTACTACTAATGAGATAGCTTAGGCACTACCCCAATGACCACTCTTTAGGATTTATGTTTTTATATTTTACAAAAAGTCTGCGGCCAGCATTATGGGTACTTTAGCGCCGGGAACAGTCTGGGGCGGTGTGCTCGACTAGTCTAGTTATAGAGATGTCATTTAATGTATTAGCAAAAAATATTGAGATTAGTTTTTATATGTGTTAAAAAATAAATAGCAACAATTTATAATAAAATCTGAACTTAATCGTCTAACGTACTCGTAGTAACGTTTTAAAAATTCAATTTGACATTTTAATGGTATTTTCATATTATTACCAGTCATTAGTAAAGCAGTCAGTATAATAGTGGCACCGCGCATTTCAAAGTAGCAGCTGAGGAAATACATGAGTCCGAGAAACGCAAGAGAACCCAGCAGCAGAACCACCACCAAATTCACTGAAATAATACAATAACACTTCAGATCGCGTGATAAGATTTGAACAAACATTATATACCGAATATATAGTGTTTGCTAATATGTTTCTTTCACCATGTAAGTCAGAGGTGGTAAATTATTCTTCATCCCACCATCTAGGAAAGAGTATTTTAGCTATTCGATAGCTGAGTGCAAAAGCCGTTTTTTATCCGCTAGAAGATAAAGTCAATTTGAATTTAGAATATCGTGTGCACTAAGTTTGTGAATTCAAAACATTAATAAACCTATTTACTATCTAATTTTTTTATTCATTAATATGTTAAAAAATCAGACTCAGAGTCTTCTTGGTGTACTTTTCTTTTTTTTTTTCATTTAGTAATTTCCTCGCTGAGGTGGAATGAAAAGTAACGTGTTGCACTCGAGTGCAAAGATTTTTCACCTCGTGCTCTTTTGATTCCTTCACTTGCAAAATTGAACAACATATATAACAAATAACTATTATCTGATCATGAGTGAAATCTCAAAGGTCAAATCTCACTTGGGAACTTTGGATTGATCCCATGCCCTCTCGAAATGCAAGGGGTTCACCGTCTAGGCTACTAAGCTGCCGCTATCTTACTTAGTCAAATAACTGTGGTATATTCCACTTTGTGCACCCAGGTGATATAACCCAGGTGAATAAAGTGGAAATTAAAGTGTCCTCAATTCACTTTGGATATTTTGCACCTGTAGGATAATTAAACTCACTGATTGTAGGCAAGTCCATGACCTGATAGTGGTCGAAAGCAGCAGCAGTTGCAGCCACTGTAGTTATTAGGAACACCGCGCATAGAGAGAGATGGAAGAGACACGTGGTCGCCCAGTACAACACTGCTGGACATCCGGACATCATGTGTATATGTCTTGCGCCACTCACGCGCTCGGAGCACGGTAGAGATACGTTGGTGATGCTTGACGCTAAAATCACTGGAAATAAACAAAACTTATGTTTCATTTGAACTATATAAGAGTTTGAAGTGTGAATTATAAAATATAGTTATTTCATTACTATATATTACTTATACTAGTAGCTTGATCAGTAGAGTTGGCTACAACATAAAATCGAAAAAGAAGTTTTAAACTTTGAAGCCCCATTCGACTCAATTAGGGGTTGAATTTAAATAAATCCTTGTACATTTCCTAGTACACTCCTACATTTTATAATGAATATACGCACCAAAAATGTCTTTAGGTCCATCGGTTTAGGTTCTACGTTAAATCCCAGTTAATATCAGTCAGTCAATAAGCCAGACCAATCCTTCGACTTCTTACACAAAACCGATAATAATTAATTGTAATCTAGCACAAGAAGTATACTCGTAGTTTGGTTGTGAAGATGAGTGTGAGTGTGTGTGTGTGTAGATGTATTAAAAGTTTTCTTATTTGTTTGATTGTGTGTGTGCAATAAAGATTTAAGTAATTCTTTCATTCAATCTTACTCACCAAGGACAATACAAGCAGCATAAGGAACAACCATCATGTATCTCTTGATGCTGTGAATTAATTCTTGGTTAATGTTTATATCTCGATCCTCTGTTTGCAGGTAGGTGTGAATTATTCTTCCGCCTGCGTCTGCGCCGATGTACTGAGCTGCTAGAACGTTGCTAAGAAGATTAACAGCCACCGGA
Organism: Ligdia adustata; assembly: GCA_947049295.1. NCBI lineage: Eukaryota > Metazoa > Arthropoda > Insecta > Lepidoptera > Geometridae > Ligdia > Ligdia adustata. The sequence continues at coordinate 1,795,054 of OX346229.1, read as the reverse complement.
GCCGCGTACAGAAACTTGCTCGAGTATAGAGCCTGGGGGGTTTCAAAAATTTGAAATTGAAAGAAGTTTTATAAATTGGAATTTAATGAAGTTTCTAATTTTGAACTCTCATTTATGCACTATTGGGTTAAATTTCCAAAAAAAACACAATCAACGCAAATCGTCTTACGCGAAGACTCGACGAGTTTCAGCCGGCCGAAAACAGAAACAGGCCGGGTTTCGAAGTGGCTACAGTACCATAGACCACATATTCACAGTTCGGCAGATTATACAGAAGATCGAAGAGGCAGAGATCTGCCATTATGTCTAGCGTTAGTAGACCTTTGACTCGATTGAAACCTGGGCTGTTCTGGAATCCTTACACAATGCCAAGTGCACTGGCCGTCCAATCCAGGGCCAGCACACAAAAGACATCCATATAAGGCGGGGCGTGAAACAGTGAAGGGATGTTATTTCCCTGAAATTGTTTTCAAACGCGTTGGAGGATATGTTCAAGTTTCTGGTCTAGGGATGACGAGGCATAAACATTAACGGTGAGTAGGTACGTTTCTCACCTGAGATTTGCGGATGATATTGTCATAATAGCGGTATCGTTGGAGGATTTGCAACAGAACAGGGGTGGAGACGAGAAATACAGGATATAGCCAAGTGGCGTATCATGTGAGAGGTGTCCAACAATGGACGAGAGTAAGCTGATGATGATGATGATGATGATAAATCGACCGTGCGCCTAGGATATAGAATTTAGTGCGGTTCACTCGCGACTTGCAAAAACCGAGATTATAACTATAGGGAAATAAAGCTGCAGCGAATGGCCCCCAAGCCCTGCCACTAATCTTACCTGTGCTTGCGTATTATTTAATTCAATCCCGGCTAAATAGCTGAGGTATTCGGTTGAATCTTTAGCGTTTGATACATCTGAAACAATGTAAATTTTAGATATTATGTAATATTCCGAGTGTATGTTCGGCAATTCGTATGTCATGATGCAATCATAAATAAAATTTTAGTCACAAACAGTTAATCATACATAAGTATGATTAACTGTTTGTGACCTGCTAGAGCCTAAACCAGCCTACCGATTTCGATGTGCGAGATGTCATTGGATTTGTCTTTGTATGCAGATGGTCTATACCGGTGGCATCCCGCGGTTTCACTGGTTAAGATACAGTGATCAATTTTTTTGCTGTCGAGTTTTTGAAGTCGCTTCTAACATCTTATTTGATATGTGAATTAAAAGATAACTCCTATGGCGCCTAATATTTTAGTATACAGTACTGTATATTAAAATATTTATATAATTATATATGAAATAAATAGAGACAAAAACAAAAAGTTTAATAGAATTTATGTTTTCCCCCGAAGATTGCGCATTCCTTTACCTTGTCCAGGTAGTAGGTGAGAATCTAAAATAGCTGAAAGTTTAACGAAATAACACGATTTGCGGAAATGACCGGAAATACTGTAAAATGACTCAGCCCTCTTTCAGTCCACTTGCACCACCAGGGTGCGCGCGCGCAAAAGCAATAGCTTCTTACACACTACTTAGAAAAGGCTTCGTAAGCACAATTTTACTGGAAGGTAAATCATTTCATTTACCTTCAAGGACGGTCTTGGTCTCCCTGAAGTCTACTTCGGGCCAGGTAGTTCGCATTGCTTGCATGTCCCCGGCCACATCACAGAGAATCACACGCGTATCTCGACGATCATATAAGTCCACATCTAAAGATAATTCGGCGAAGCTGACGCTTGAAGTCATCTTTGGATCTTTCAATCCAACCGTGATTACAACGATTAGAATGATGGGTAGTAGAATTTGCTAAAACAATTATTTTTACGTTACAAATCTATTAGCAATATTTTTTTTAATCTAATATTATTAGTAAAAAAAAAATAATAGTTAGTGTAATAATTAAAAGTAAAAACCAACTTCTATTCGGCAGGCAAAGCATTCGTTACAAAACAGAATATCATCAATGAGAGGATAGCCCAAAGGCTATCCTCAACGTGTCTTTGACTACATTACTGATTTCGATAATATTTATAAGAGACAAAAACTTTCAAACAGCAATATTTTTTTTTCAAATTGATCCGGTCGTCCATGAGAAACCAGAGAATAAACATAAAAAAAAACCGACGTATTAAGAACTTCTTCTTGTTGAAGAATGTAAAAAACATGGTTATGAAACACCAAATGGTCTTATTTGGAATGATAATTTCAGTTAACTTTTTCATTTCGTTTTAAATACAGGGTTGTTGGCAGATAATGTATGTTATGTGAGATGATTTGATGCTCACCATGATCAGGAATAAGTATTTATTGTGCCAGGTATATTTGCACTGCCTTTTTATGAGTACGATAAACTGACGGAGATATAGTGCTGCTCCGGTCACCTTCGCTCCTGTTGACTCTGGAAACAAATGAAATAAAGAACGATTGATCGAAATCGTTTTCATTAATGTATTTAGATGATGATTATCGTATCTACACTGATTTTATCTACTGCGAACTTCTGTTGATTCCGCATACCTTATAGTGATAAGGCATGCGAGGATGCCTATTTTATAATTATAAACTATGTAATGGAAAGCGGTATTATCTGGTGTTCTCTTTTTAAGTGTGTTCCTGTTTTAAAACGATGGAAGGCGTGTTCTAGGCCTTCCATCGTTTTAAAACAGGAACACACTATGCACTACATACCCCTATTTTACTAATGTTACTTTATCGTATTTCACTTTAACATATATGTAAGTTTTACCTGCCATAAGATGACTTGATGGATTATTTATTTCGTTTTCAAGGAACGTAGTGTCTGTGTCGCTGCATAACCTGAAAAAAAGTATTTTAATAATAATAAAAAAATCATTTATTTCCACTACAGTTATAGGTACGCGTATATTAATCCGGTCAAACTAGACCAAAAAGTGAGAGTAAAGATACATAATATCCCAACAAACTGAAAATCAGTTAAATTGTTCAAAACATAATTATAAATAATATTTAAAAGTTACCCATCATTCGCGTGTATCATAAATTAAATATTATCTTTATTTATTGTTTTATCATAAATTAAATATTTTCAGCTTGTTGGGATTTTATGCACCATCGAATGTCTAAATTGAACGGATTATATCTTTTCCGATAAACCCTTAGGCCTGGTCAAAAGAGATGGCATAGATTGAGAGATCAATTGTTATACTGTAGACACACAAAACATTAAGTACCTTAGAATGAAAACAATATTAAAAAATAAAATTTCGTTCTCAATTGAAATAGGACGGGTATAAAATTAACAATAATAACTTGATACACGAAATACTTAATAACTCATGTAAACTTACTAAATAGTATAATAAAAACGTAAATTAATTTTAATATAGTATATTAAAAGAAGAGCTGATGCTTGAACCCAGCACAATTAAAAGCTAAAAATAACGACCACAACATACTTCAAAAACACTTCTTCGAGTGTGGAAACACCAACTCCTATTGTTTCTATTCCGAGTGGAACCTTCTTATCTTCTATAGAAGAGAACAAGTTTGGAAAGATGCCACTCCAGGTCGCCGGCAGGTTGTAGGAGAGACTGTTGATGGTCTTCTCTTTCAGTGTTGCTTCTGGTACGTGTGACGTCACGGCAGCAGTAACGGCTTTCTCGCGAGGCGGTCCGGTGGTCGTGAATGAAAGACGGTAGCCGTTGCCTAGTGGGAAAAATAATGATACGAATGTTATTTTGAGGTTTCCGCCCTTATTTATAAATAGGTACTCTGAAATAAACAGGTGAAGTCTCATGTTAAACTTCGACGGACGAAAAAGTGTTTTTTATATAGTTGCTTTTCTCCAGAATTTTGGGGTTGGTTTCTATCTTAAAACTACTTCATCATGAAGACTCTCTTCTTCTTAAAAGGTGTACTGAACATAAAAAAGAAATTTGATTTCTTCTCAGATTCTAGCTATCTATCTAATATACTATTAAATTGATGGGTAATCGAACGCTTCTGCTACCTCCATGAAGTGCGTGCCCAGATATAATGTTCTCACCGATAGCCTTCTTCAGGTACATGGGTGTCGCGTGGCAGCGCAGACGTCCCTGGTGCAGCGCCGCCACGCGATCCCCGAGCGCGTCTGCTTCCTCCATGAAGTGCGTGGTCAGGAGCACCGTACGAGAGCCACGAAGAGACTACACATACAAACAAAACAAGCTTAAGTTTTGTCCTATATATTTTATAGTGCACAGAGTGCACGCTAGTATTAGCACCACATGCAACAGAGTTCATCACAGTTATAGCGGCCACCAGGTATACTTACCAGTAGCAAGTCCCAGAGCTCACGTCTCGTCTCCACATCCAAACCCGACGTGGGTTCGTCTAGGACTAGCACGCTAGCGCCGCCCGCTAGCGCACACGCTAGCTGAAGTCGTCTTTTCATACCACCGGATAGAGCAGCGTGTTGAACGTTAGCTTTATCTTCGATTCTTAAAGTCCTTAGAAGTTCGAGAGATTCCCGTCGGGCTACTTTGAATGAGACTCCCTTTAGCTGAAGAAAAAAAAGAAAATGTAGTATTAATTAAATATAGCTGGCAGCAGTAAAACTAGTTTGTTTGGTGTGAGCGTTAGAAGGAGGACTGCTGGTGGGACGTCATCCTGTAGGCTGCCCAAGTACCGCTGGTCTAATGCCCTAGAAATTTGCGTGAGCTCCAAGTGCCAGACCGGCGAGAGCTCGAGATGTGCCGCCCAGATGCTGATGATGAGATGGAGCCTTTCGTAGCCGGAGGCTAAAAGAGGGGTCTTTGGGGTCACTCCGTCAGCCCAGTAGTAGAAGTAAAGCTTGACAGTGTTGGAAACATGGTTAATATTGCTTGGAGTAATGTAGATCAATTATTTTAAACATTTTGAAAAATAATTCTGATGTTACTTGATCTCGCAGACCACTCATGGTAAACTGCCCCACAAACACTGGATCGTGTTATGGAGGAATGAGAAGGAACCCTATGTTCTTCAATGGGTCGACCCAGATTTACGTTAGAGAAAGTCTTTGGTAAATGCTTTATTAATATCCAGCTATTCTCCTCCACAGGTTGCATTCCTCGACCTACTCTCGTTAATCTAACAATACAATATAATACGATACGATACGATACGATACGATACGATACGATACGATACGATACGATACGATACGATACGATACGATACGATACGATACGATACGATACGATACGATACGATACGATACGATACGATACGATACGATACGATACGATACGATACGATACGATACGATACGATACGATACTATACGATACGATACGATACGATACGATACGATACGATACGATACGATACGATACGATACGATACGATACAATACAATACAATAATTCTTTTGTCACCACGAAAATACAACACAAAAATAATACAACAAACAAATAACATGGCACAAAAGGCGGTCTTATCGCTACAAGCGATCTCTTCCAGACAACCCGTATAGGAATGGAACATAATAATAAAATTTAGCGTAGACGGTGGTGCAAAACAGAAATGAGTAATTTAAATAAAAAATAGCTATGAACACAACATACAAGAGTACATATAATAATATCATACAAAAAAATAACAACTAACTACTTATATATATATAAGTATGTTCAATTAAGGAATAACAGGACACTAATAAAAATAGATTGACAAAATAAAAATTTGTGAACAACACTTGAAGAGATAATATTTCCTGAGCTTTAAATGAATCAAGGCTGTACGGGATTTTTTGTTGTTTCAAATTTCGAAATCACGTACTCGCACCTAGCTAAAATCTTGAGAATTATAATTTATATAATTTTCAGCAAAAACAGGATCGCAAAGTTACAGATTCACTAGTGAACATTATTGACATATTTGTAAAACTCGTGACACGTTTCTGTAACACCGTACGGTTCATATTGTCTGAACAATAACGTCTAACGAAGGAAGTACTTACAAGCGTGAAAAACATGACGTGCTCCAGTACGCTGAGATTGTTGAAGAAGAGGTTGTGCTGAGGACACAGGCCCAACTGCTGCCGCGCACGCTCGCCGACAGATGTGTCCACTCCCTCCACCAGGATCCTGCCTTCCGTGGCACTTGTCATACCTGTTAGGTTTAGGTTCTTCCTTTATATTACGTTTTAGTTAGTGTAAGCTTACTGGTAAGCCCCTTGTCTCACCAAGAAAAATGCCACGTGTTGAAATATAGATTCCAGCATGCTCCTCTGTGTTTCACTCATATGCATATTATAATTAATTACACATGTTTCTTCCACTGTAAACACAGATATCGTGAGGAAACCTACTAGAAGAGAAGGTTTAATAGCTTTCAAAGATGAGTGAAGTTCCCAACCCGCAATTTGGCCAGCGTAGTGGACTATGGTCTCCTTCATAGGGGAGACCCGTGCCCAGCAACGGGACGCTATGGGTTGCTTGATACGTATATTATGTTTTAATGCGACAACATTCAGGGTGCTCGAGAACAGAACTTATCTGCTTAGGAAGCGTTTACCACTCTACTACACGTATAATAGACTCCATTGATCAGCGTACGCAGTGACCCCGATTTATAAAAACTAAAAGATTATAAAAAGTACACTTCTGTAATATATGTCAAAACCTTGTTTTTACCTATACTTCCTTCAAATAGAAAAAACTAAACTGTAATTTTATATTTGATGTTTTAATTTGACTATTGTTTTGATATATGGTTTTTCTTGTTGTTAGGAACATGTCGAAATAAAAATGATTTTACATTAAATTAAAAAGGATATTTATATTATATTGTCCGTCCTGAGTATTTCACATCTAACGGATAAAATACCTATATATATAGAATTAACAGTTAATACCTGTTATGATAGACATAAGGGTTGTTTTCCCGGCGCCGTTGTGTCCGAGCAGCACTGTGATCTCGCCTTTATACACCTCCAGAGAAACATTGCTTAGAGCTTTCTGTTTAGGGAATATCTGAGAAAAAAGACATGTGTTATTTTTAATTTATGCTACGATGAAAGCTGATCAAATATCATGCTTCGTTTTTTTGTTATCTACTATTTACCTACACTCAACAGGCTATTTGGTCCGTGCCATTTATGAACTTATATAATAATTTGTGAATTTAATTACATATCTTGTAATTTTAAGCTTATAAAAGAAGACTATCTACTTAGCTAATTAAACTTATAAACAATTATTACTTATTACAAATTTTAAATTTATGTCACGTGCATACTGAGAGCATTCCGCCCTTCGCAGCACCGCATGCGTTCATTAAAGTATTCTCCAAAAAAAACCAAAAGTCCGATTAGCCAAAGTAAAGAAACAAGGCATCTGGATTAAGATATGTATGTTCAATAAATTACCTCGTCCTGTAGCTAACTTACATGGCAATGATTTTAGGTGTAAATTAAAAAAATTCTTCGAATCCACTGCTTTTTACTCAGTAAAAGAATTCTTACAAACTGATCTGGCTGAATATTCATTCTCGAATTATTAATTAAAATGGATATTGACATTAAACAATACTTGACTTGTAATGTTACCGGACTGATATATAACTATGTATTATGTATATAGTAATCAGACATCAATATTAAATTTAACATTATTATCTAGACACAAATTTATTCTTTTGATTTTTCTTTAAATTTTAACTCTTGTTTCGTCATAATATTATAATTCATTATTGTACGTATTGACTTGCCTAGTGTAACAAACGCAGTTATAAGGCCAATAAATGATTTGACTTTGACTTTGACTTTCTTACCTTAGTAACATTTTCGATTTTGATTCCGGTTTCCAAATTTTTTGGAGACTCCTCGAAGTACTTAGCCTCTCTAACTACTGAAGTATCTTCGTCATCAACCAACACTGGTATGTCTTCGGATTTGAACCAATATTGATTCTGTAAATTGAAAAATTAAATGATTTTGAACAAAATAAAAAATATATACTTTCCTTAAAAAGTTATTTAAAAAAAAGTGGTTACGGTGTTTCATTACGGCAGGCGTATTTTTAGTTATTTTAATTTAAAATCAAACCTCTCTACTGATTTTAATAAAATATAAAAGGGACAACTCGGAACGTAAACCCTTTCAAACAAAAAAGGATTTTTCAAATCTGTCCAGCCTTCTCCGAAGGTAACAAAAAACATACAGTCGAATTGTACCTACTCCTTTTTTGAAGTTTGTAGAAGAATAAATGATGAATTAGCTTTAGACTTCTTCGAGGCCCAGTCATACCTTGAACAGGAAATTCCATGGTCGTGCTTGTCCATATTTCCCTGGGCGAACCTGGGAGAGGTACCAGGTCAGCATAAAGTATAGAAGCGTTTGTAACATCAAAAACGCAGCTCCTTTTCCCACTGAACCGCTTGTGAGGGTATGCCGTATTCCCGCGTTGGCGAACGATACAAATTCACCTGAGAACATGAGAGGTGAACGACGAATATAACTCAAATAGCTCGAATTTATTTAAAGCGCATTGATTAGGTGACAAAAACCTAAGGCCCCACCACCCTTCTGTGACCAAGTGGGTCAAGTATCCGTGGTCAGGTCGGTCAAATAGAATCAAATGAACATCACAGAAACAAAATCGTATCTTTCTTCTTTATCAAGTGGAAATTCGGAGAAAATTTTTTGTTGGTGACGTATATTGTAGATATTTCGGTATATGAATGTATTTAAGCCATGAAATTAGGCAAGAGATCCGACTCCTCCATGGGGGACCATGGAAGGGCTGTAGCCATATTGCTTAGCTTAGCTTAGGTTGTTGTTGTTAACGGGATAGGATAGATATTTACAGAAGTGTTAAATATTTAGTAATGTTTACTTACCATACGTCTCCTTGGCTGCGATCTCCTTCCAGAGCCATATCATTGGCGCGTGCGGCAGCAAGCCGGTGGCCAGGATCGAAGCTCGACTTTTCGCATACATGTCAGCGAAATACGCCGGAAATAATACAGATAAATACACAAACATCGTTAGCGTTGTTGTGAATCGACCTGCAACAATCAAAGCAGTCAGTGGTGGAACAAGAGTAAGCAATCTTGACTTCGTTTTAACAATTCCAAACCAAAAGTAAAACGAACCACGGGAATCAAATTGGACATTGAATAAATAAGCGATTTATTTGTGACAAAAAATAACAAATGAATGATGAATAAAGAGGCCTTCTTCTGTTAAATTTTAGTCGCTTAGCAGACGGAAGGGCGGACCGGGTCGATCAGTTTGTCCGCGAACGATTGCGCAAAGGTAATCCTTATACTACCAACGCACATGGAGGGCAAAGAGACTGAGTCGCTGAGCTTTGCGTCGCGACAAAAATATCGACTCGCTCCGCCGTCTACAAAGCGCCAAATGACAGTCCTAGATATACTCACTGCCCTGCAGGATGTAGCTGCAAGGGAAGGCAAATGCCACGACGCTGATGAAATAGAGCAGCTGTATGAAGAATATAAGCAGGCCATCTGAATTAGGGAACACAGTCGTCATGAACACGGCGCTTCCGATGGAATACACCAAGCCCGCCGGCATGACGTTTAGGAAGTGGGAGACGCCGAGCAAGTTCGTTGATACTCCTACCATTGTGATCATTTCCTGTTAATAAGTAGATAATTTATAAACTCTGAAAACTGACTTGATTTCCTCAGACCAATTTTCTAACGACGTATTTTCAAACATACGGTAGAAATTATATCGATATAAATACACACCGATAACTCAAGACTGATTTTGATGAACTTTATATGGTACCGATTAAAAAACATAAAATAACGAAAATAATTTTTTTTTAAATTGGTTGATGCGTCTCTGAGAAATCGTGGAACATACCTACATTAAAAATAATTTTAAAAAAGATAATAAGAGTGTATAGACAAGATATTTATTGTTTTCCCGCCTCGTCTTAATGTCAGCGTGAGAAATCGAAAAATATTTTTGCTTTTATGGTGTGTTAATATTTTTCGATTTCTAACGCAGACATCAAGACGAGGCGAAAAAACACTAAATATCTTGTATATCCCATCTTATTATATATGGATTTCCGCAAAGTAACGCCTGAGTCTATCAATTTAAAAAAGATTCTAACAAATTGAGAACCACCTTTTTAAGTCAGTTAAAAGCTCAAAGAACTACTGATTTTTAGCAAGTGTACAGACCTAGTTGAAAGACTGACCTGTATTCCAGTGGTGCGGTCCTCCAACAGGCGTGACACGAAGAATATAAAAACCAGGAACAGAGAAGCCCAGCACAACCAGATCGAGGCAACCCCCATTGACTGCATAATTCCCACATAAACACCGCCAAAACGCGGGAACTCATGTACTGAAAGACGCTAAAACAAAGTAATTCATTTTATTTAGCCCTAGGAGGATTTCAAGCAGCAGGGATGGCATGAGCAGTGTAAATGGTTTTATTCACCTTACAGAGACACCATATTACATTCAAACGCATACATCTAATTTAAAATTTAAAAATCCTTTGACATCACCATTTTTGGAGGCGGCCATCTTGGATTTGAAATTATCATATTGCAAGTATTCTACTAGTCAAGTCATTTCACTTTATACCCAAAAATTAATAAATTTTGAAATAGTCCTGAAAAAAATATGTAGATATTCCGCCATTGTGTGGCGGCGGCCATCTTGGACCGATTTTCATCAAACATAGCTAAGGAAACTCCTGACTAATTCAGCTTTAACACATAAAAATATAAACAAAATAAAAATCGGGATGCGTCCTCGGCAGCTATAACGCCCCTGACAGACACGTCATGTTTAATGGAAATCGGTCCTAGATGGCCGTCGCCACAAAATGGTAGGTTACATATTGTCCTAAATATGGGTATGAAAATAAAGAGCTTGATTAAGTAGAACATATTTTTTTTTTTTATTTTTAAATTAATCTTTTAGGGAAATAACTTGTGTTCTCCAATATAAAATGGATCACGTGATTGAGTATTTTGTCTGGTCAACAAATTCTTCTCCGGTTGCTTTTTAGAAAACTTCACTTCTAAAAGTGATTAACCTACTTTGATAGGAACACTAACACCCTTTTAAGTATTATCACACATTTCAGTTGGACGTTGTACAAATATCTAAACACTATCTTCTGTGACGTGTACGAATAAGTAACTAATACTATTGAAGCAACCTAGTTATCACGAATGAATATGCTGTTACATTATTGTTATTAGATGTGGTGCGACCTGTTTTAATGATGAACAATTAATAGTCGTCCTGGTAAAACACCTGATAGCGAGAAGCCTCTACCAACATCATAACAGACTTTCGCTCGATGGATGGATCAAGGATCGTTATCAGAAAATTCCTTTATTTGTAGCCCCTACTACCCATACTTAATTAATAATTTAGTAAAAAACTTTTAATCAGCGTTATAACTAGAGGAAGAACTTACCTGGGATACTGGTTTGTTAGTGAGTATCTTGATGAAACTTGTGTCAATGGTGGACTGAAGACGTATAAAAGAGTTGTAATCGGACCCTGAAAATATTGTAATTATTTTTTCATTTCGTTGCATTTCTTATTCAAATTAGTCGTACAATGAATTTAGGAAACGATGGTGAAAACGGGCAAGTTTTTAAAACCACAATCTATGTAATCAAGTACACATACACTTTGACAGATTCAAGTAAAAGAGATGTTTCAAAAATATATGGAGCTCTGGCCAGGACAGTGTACATGCTACCATACGTTAGGGACACATTTGTGACGGGCGGTACATAAACCAGTGCGACCATTAGAGTCAATCATCGATACATAAATCTTCCAGGGATGCGATGATTCCACTATAATTCACAGAATATACATATTTACGTACACAATGAAGGAGGCGACTAATGCATTTTTCATTAAAACACAACATAAACCACATCTTTAGGCATTGTTTGGTAGTCGTACACCGTCCTGGTCGAAAATGAAACAAGTCCTTTTGCCAGACATGTTTATTTATGGGTGAACGAGCGTAACTTACCAGACGAAAGCTCCTCGTTGGGGTCAGCCGTGCTGTCATAACGGTCTTCTCTCACAACAACCGTGTACGACAATTTCTTAGTATTCTCGTCCTTAAATTAAATAAACGATATGAACAACAAAAATACCTAGATTAGTCAAGTGCGTGTCAAAATATACGTACATACTTCTAGGGTTCCGTGGAATATTTGAAGAGAACTAGATTATAGCTATCGGTGAAATAGAGAATTTGGCAGTGAATTCCAAAACCTGACAGTTCACACAATTAAAGCGAAAGTAGATGCGAAGCGTTTTGTGCGAGTCCGTGGAACCTCTACCATGAACCGGTGGCGCTTTGCAGTATATCTTCTAGTCCGATTGTAGAATAGAGATGGGGGAGTTAATTCAGGTTTTTTTTATATCCTGTTAGATACTTAAGTTGAAACGAATAAAGAATTTGAGATTGGTATATAATTTCAAGACGTACTTCACAAAACGCATCAGGTAGAAAACCAATATGCCGAAAGGTAAAGAAGATGATGCCACAACATCTTCCTTATTTATCAGCTTAAATAAAATTTGGAGTTACCTACTATATGTATGTCTTTTAATTTGAAAACCCAAAGTAAGACCAACTTGCGATTGTCTTTGTTGTTACTTGTAAACTTGTACAAAATATGTGCAAGAAGCCTTACCTTCATTTTATTAGACTTATTCGCAGACTCGCCAAGAGATAACTTGGACTTACAATTCACTCCCACGTATGAGAGTTACCCTCAAAATATGGAATTGTTATTGTTTATAGCGCTAAAAATGTAATCTAAATTCAGACAGAACTTGTTTGTTCCAAATTTAAAGCTATTTTATTCACAGCTGTAGAAGACAGAGGGTCAGAAATCTCTTGAATACGATTGGCAAAGTTTTCACACGACTATTTATGTCAAAAGGGATATAATAAGACTAGTGCCTAGCTCTGTGAACTGTTGACCTCGCTGCCACAATAATTATTAATTTCTATATCCCAAAAATTACTTCACCCAATCGGGGTAAAATAATTACCAACCGTTAAAACTTCCAACAACACGAATCAATGATGTTTATAGTAACTGTGGCAATCGGTGATGCCACAGTTACTATAAACATCATTGATTCGTGTTTTTGAATTTTTCGATTAGATTGCCAAAGTATTTTAAGTTGGCCTTGTTCCAAAAGTAATAAAATATTAATTTATAGATTTGTCGATATTTATGCATATTCAAACAAAACTTAGGATTATTTTGGTCGAAATACCCCACCCAATCAAAGATCAGTAACACAAAATAGTTTGAAAAATTTGTAGACGGAGAAATTACAAGGAGTACGAAGCAAAGATACTTTAATCAACGGTCAATTATTAATAGTTATAACCATTCATCACTCATTACCTTGGTATGGAATAACACTTTAAAAGATTTCCACTTATTTCGCTGCCATAATTTCTTTATCTCTGATTCGTCGTCGTAAGGAACGTAATAACGATCATATGAATCTGAAAAACAAAATTAATGGAAACTTAATTATTTGTAAAACGTAAATGTGTGTGTAAGTTTGTTTCTACTTTAACCTTCTCTACGAAGAAACGGCTGAACAAATTTCCTAGATTGACACTAAGAATAATGTTCGGCATCAACGCCAACATATTATTAATTAAGGAATGTCGGATGCGGATAATGTAACCGCCATTTCGTAATAAATAATATGGCTATAGCTAGAGGGAAACCGGAATTTAAAAAAATATTTTTAGTTATTTTCCTCATTCCTAGCAAGTATTAATTTAGTTAGTTTTTTATTGGGGCGTTAAATACATAATAACTTAAAAAAAGAAAAGATAAAGGTAAGTACTTTCCAGTGGCTCCCATATAAAGTTTTATCAATATTGGCCGGATATTTTCGTTCTTATATCCATCTAACTGAAATTTTTGAAGTCGTTTTTGCACTTATTTAAAAGTAGATATTGTATCAATATATATATATATATATATAAATTAATGCCACATTTCGTTGTAATTTTATAACTCACCTATCCAAACCAAATGCTTTGTTCGGGCTATTTAGTAGACGGATTATGTGAAGTTTGCACAAAATCTGATTAGCTTTTCTCAATTTATCTATCACATTTTTATTATTTCACATTATACGTAGCGAAGCACGTACCGGGCCGCTATTTTGTTATAAAATGCTAATAGTAGGTATTCGTACCTGTAGAGTCAGTAGTGTACTCCTTCAGGCCGAGTTGCTTGCCGACCTCATCCATGAGCTTCTTGGTGAATGGAGTCTTCGGTGTGTAGAACACATACCAGGGGCTCTCCAATTCACTAATATTAGCTTCCAGTACCTACATGTTAAAATATCATCCGTATTTGACATATTACAGGGCTTTCAAAACACACATCTATACAAACAAGGGACGGACATATTATCCTTTTTTTTTATTGAATTAAATCCAAAACGGCTCATTTATTGCCTCTAAGGCTGAACAGAGTTCGCCGGGTCAACTAGTTATTTATAAATGAGATGAAATGAAATGAAATGAAATTATTTATTGGCCTTATAACCACTTATGTTATACTAGGCAAGTCACATTACAATATTTCACACAATACTTAATTTAGTAAATTTCAAATGTCAAAAACTTTACAATTCACTTAATTAATTAGTAAATTTAAATAAGATTGTGTAGTATCGATTAATAGATATATTAATGATATAATAATACTTCTAAAATAGTTTACATTAATGTGAGTACAATTTTAAAAAGTCATTATATAATAAGATACTTTACTGTCATTATTAGTTTGTGAGTTTTGACTATAATTGTTTAGTTTGATTTGACAATATGTTATATAAATTAAGTATAAGTTAAGTATTTAAAATTATTATTAAGAAAAAACAATGACGATAAGTCTTATTAAAAATTTTGCTATCACCTACTTATAAAATTATGTTTGCTCACTAACGAACGAAGATTCAGTCAGCTTCATGTTCATAAATTCTTTGACCGAGTAAATTGGGGTAGACTCATAAAACCGCTTTATTTTTCGTTTAAAATCGTTCGCGTGAAGATTAACTACGGCATGGGGCAATTTGTTAAACATACATATCTTATATATAAATTCCTTGTTTTCTAACTTTGGCTAGGCGTGTTTTAGGCTTACATAGTATCTCTTTTCGTCTTTCATCCATTCTTAGATTATGCGCATAAGGTTGTTTCTGTAAAATATCCTTATCTTCATAGATCTCTAGGAGGCAATTATAAATATACAAAGATATATCCGTCATGATTCTATAATTATTAAAATAATTTCTAGCTGACGCCCGTTTACGCAATCCAAATATAATTCTTATAGCTTTTTTTTGGGCTCTTAGTACTTTTATTACATCTATACTATTTCCCCAGACAGTTATTGCGTATCTAATAATAGAATGTGTGTAAGCGTAATACACTGACAACATTGCATGCTTATCTAATAATGGCTTTAATTTCACCAATGCATAATTGGCACTTGACATCTTTTTACACAATTTAGCAATATGCTTTGAATGAGTAATTGTGTAATCTATTGTGTATCCCAAGAATATATTTTCTTCTACGACCAAATTACTATCAACACCTTTCCTGGATTGGTATGTCATTACAACACTTTTATCTGCGTTTAGTATGATACCGTTAGCATCAAACCACTGTTTCAATATACTTTTAGCTTTGTTTATTTTTGTATTTAGCTTGTCTTTGCTTTTATCATTGATTCCTACGTGCGTGTCGTCAGCAAATAAACTAGTATGTGCCCATGAGTAGGACAAGACTGATAGGCGATGAACTTAATACAAGTACCTATAGGTATAAAGATGGGCTTCAATCTGGAAGTTGTGACTACGACTAAAATAGGTTAAAAGGTAAAAAATCGGGATAGCATTTGGACATACACCAACTAACATTCAACATATTCAATACAGGTAATGACGACGTAGTAATGTTGGTATGTTGTGTATGAAAGAATGTAGATACATATGATGCTCTATTAAACGCTAGGTACTCGCTGCGTTATTTTCCGGTATTTAGCAGCTGCAACGCCTTGATGTGTAATATAGGAGAGACTTATCATGATAGGATCATATTTAGCCCCCAAAGAACCAAAGTACTTACATGGTGTTGCCGTATAAAACGACTCGAAGAAGTGAGCCGTACCAAGTAGTTTAACCTATTTATTCCTGTTTGTCACCTCAATCTGCCCCGCAAAGTGACAATATACCATTTGAACTACTGGGAATTTCTTTCCCTAGACTTACTGTTAATGAAACTTGCTAGTGTCTAAGGCCTACCATTCCCAGTTCGCCACCAATCCGTTTTATATAGGCGGCCGTAAAACGCGGTTGGTGGGACTGGACTACCCAGCCTAAGCACCCGCATTTGGTGGTCACAGGATTTTTTATCCGTCCTGCTCTTATTTACTAAATAATTGTTGTAAATCACTTTTGCAGGAAACTCTTACCCTTAAATCGGCTTTAGCTCCATGTTCCTTTGAAAGGTCTGGCTTGACGTAGTAGATAACTATGAAAAATACAAGCGGCGAAAGAATCTCGATCGGCGTGTGTATGAAGCGTCTCTTCCTGACCAGCAGATGTTTCCACATCAACACCATGAGCTTCCGCCCCTGAAGCCGTACGTCTTCCAGATTCATATCCGTTAAAATACTATTTAACTTGAAATTTAGGTAAACGTCCAACTCTGAACTAAAATCTATTCAAACTGCCACATTTAATTATCCTGTTCACAGTTCTAAATATTACGTATTATTAAAATTATATATATGTATTATTAATCAAACTACCTACTTATAATAACATCTCTTACACAATGTACAAATATAGGAAGCGTATAAGGTTATATATAATTATAAGCGTATTTTCCGTCATCGCACCGTCCGCGTCGAACAATTAGTCGCCTTAGTCTTTAGTGAGATTAGGAATTTTACGCCTGTTGCTATCAGTGCAGCAGAACCATGTGTGCGAGCTAAGTAAGGTAGTCTAGCCGCCTCTATAATGACGAAATAACGACGCTGATGAATAACACGTTGTAAGTAAAATAATGATTATCCTGGGTGTAATGCCCATAAGGCCCACCACAAGAGAAGAGAGACTTTGCTGGAGTAGCATAATGGTCATCCTTCACTGTTGACGACCATTATGCTACTGCGGCAAAGTAACTAGTAACTAACTGTAATGCGTGCCGAGCGCAGCTTTTGGGTAGTTATAATTACTAGGTATATATAAATATACCAATCTAATCTTTTCTACCTAATTATACATAAGTATTTCGAATTTTAGGGAATACTATTTACCTGCTTATGTCAGTTGGAATTTACCTATCTAGTTATCGGAATTTAACAGCGCACAATTTATGTTTTATTCTTCATCTCCAGGTTTGATAACTCCCATGGGGTATTTTAATATGTATTTGTTGTGGATAACAGCTACATGGTTTAGTGGTTAGGAACTCCAAAATCCATTTGAATACATCCATCCAATCATAATACGTGCATACCTTCCTAAGTTGATATTTTCCTAGTTGGTTGAGATGGTTTGTTGAATTACATACCTACATGACTGTGCTGGGTTATCGGTATGGGCTGTACTAAGCTGAAAAGGGCAACTCTCTATATCCATAATTGTGAACAACTTTCAGTACGAGATACAACCTTTCGGTCGCTAACAAAATGTATTTAACATTCTCACTCACTTTCACTCTCACTCTCTCATATACCACCTAATAAGGTAGCCCAATAGTGAAAGACATTCAATAGCATGAGTATAGTGACCCCCTTCTGACGTAGTCCAACCCTGACCGATAACCCTATAAAATAATACATAGTCCTTAACTTGATAATAGACTGAATGTTAGGTACAGTTCTCGCGAAGCGGATCATTATGGAATATAAATTAATAATATAAAAAAGGAAAGATTTATATTTTTATATGTACCTAACGAATAAACTCAAAAACTACTAAACAACATTTCCAATATTCTTTCGCCGTTAGAAAGCTATATTATTACAAAAAAAATTAGATCCGCTGATAACATGGTGTTACCAGCGGATCTAATTTTTTTGACACCCAGCTAGTAGTATAATAATTCACAGAAAATCAGCAGCTTGGGTTGGCAACTTAGTAGGCAACGAGACAAGTCTTAGGGATTTCTGACTATCTCGGTGGCATTTGTCTTTACGATCATTTTGACATAGAATGGGCCATAGTAGGTGTTAAATTTGATGTTAACTAGCAGACTACTAAATCTGGCAAATTCGACCATAACGGCACAATACAATCGTTATATTAACACAATTAAAATAGCACACTGCGACTGGGTCTGGGTCTTATCGCGTTATCTATACTTATTATAAAACTGTAACAGCTCAAATTCTGTACATTGAATATAATTTAAAAATTTCTTTCGTGGGGGGAGCTATTAACGATACAGGCCCAAATCTATATTTTTGTTCATTTTAGTCTGTCTGCCTGTCTGTTTCGTGACTTTCCATAACTCTGGAACTACTGGATAGATTCTGATGAAACTTGGTATGGTTAATAGTATGAGGTAGGATCTTAACAATGTTTGTTGTCGCCGAAGGTTTTAAGTAGCGCTGCAGACGGTGTTGCGGCATATCTTTATTATTAGAGCAAGAGCCCACGACGGCCAGACCTTCATTATTTTTTGAAAGTTGAAATTTTCTCTGTACATGTCTCCTATACAGGTAAGAACGATCAGCGACTATAGAGTTTGGGTTGTGGTTACCAGGAAGCTTTCAAGAACTTCGGCAACAACGACTTAATTGAAAATTTAAATCATCATCAAAACATCTTTAATATTATTCAGAGATTTATATGCAATGTCTACAATGTCCCTAATGTAATTGATGTTGATGCCGCTAGACTTCAAATATTCATCGCCTCGTACACAGTAAACGAAGCTTTTGACCGAAAGAAGTTGCGAAATTTTGACGCCAGCAACCTACCGCCTTGCAAAAGCGAGCTACTGCAGCAATTTCTGCGAGCAAATTATATATACCATTTGGAATAACGCTCATTTGAAAAATCCAACCACATATCAACCAGACAATAACGGCTGGGTATTAAAAGATGACAAATACCAGTTGAAATGGTTTGAAGGGGATCTACTACCGAGTTATGTTAGTGATTCGCTCAAAACTCAATCAGGTATATAATTATTATGACAAATTATGATACATAATTTTTTAATTATTCATAATTGTATACTTAACTTACTTATTTTTCTTTCAGAAACTGACGAAGAAGGTGATGTTGAGGACGATCATGCCATCAACTGGAGTAGTAGTGATGAAGAAAATGAAAACATCGACGACAGTGCTTAAATTAATAAACAAGTTTAAATTTTTTTTTTCCTGTAATCATACTTTTTATTATATTTTTATGATATTAAACTAATATTTTTTACGTTATACAACATGGCTATGAACGTAATAAAATTATTTTTTATTAGATATCTTAAAAATTTGTAAACGACTAAGTATTCGCGCTCGCACCTCCAGTGGACTTTCGATGTGTCTGGCAACATGTAAAAACCACGAAAACTGTCCGGCTATTGAGGTAACATCTTTTTATAGGTCCCCAAGTAACATATATAAAATTTAGCTTTTATACTATAACGAAAGTACCTATAATTGTAATTTATCAAAGTTTAGGGGTGTCTGGCAAGAGGTAGCAACTGTCATAAGTGTCCGGCAATGGATGACGAGATTTCTATAGTTATCCCGAAGAAAATATAAAAAAATTGAGCTTTATGCTCTAACAAATTTTAAGTACTATTTTATACACCTTTACTACCTGTTACCTGCCCAGGTAACCACAACCCAAACTCTATAGTCGCTGGTCGTTCTTACCTGTATAGGAGACATGTACAGAGAAAATTTTATCTTTTATAAAATAATGAAGGTCTGGCCGTCGTGGGCCCTTGGGCTATAAATTACATTATATTAAGTGTCTAAATCATTGAAAATAGTGGTTAAAATGCTAGTTTTAGAAGTAAAGGAAGTTGAAGAAGGCACTGGTTTAGCACCTTAGCCAACCACAGACTATTTCCGGCATGATTTAATTAAATTTACAAACGTAACGTCGGGTCTGGGTTGGTCTCTTAGCTGCTATACCAGAGCGCCTCTCTTCTCTTTTGGACGCAAGACTGTAAGTTTCTCTAAATAAATAATAATAAATAGTAAATACAGTAAATAAATTTGAATACATACAGTACATTGAGTTATATTTGATTAAGACGTGTTTATTGTAAAGTAAGAGGGTAATAAATATACTGAGGATTTGTAATCATACTTTCTATGTTTTGTTTTAGTAGTTGAGATAACATGTTTTATCCCAAAAATCCCAAGGGGCTCCCGTGGGAGGGGGGATGGAAGTCGTATATAATTATAACTCAGTAACGCATGCTTTGATTTGAATGATTCTTTTTTTGTTGGAAAGGTCAAACTGAAATGATGTTATCGCGAAAATAAGTGGAGATTCCCGTGAGGGAGGGGATGAAAGTCGTTTTTTACTATATCTCGGTAACACGTGCTTTAATTTGGGTGTTTTTTTTGGATCTGTACGAACACAGCGTTCACAATTTTTTGTAGCGATGGTGACCGAGCAGCTAAAGAGGGTAGATTGCCGTGCGAGAGGTACGAGGTTCAATCCTACTTAATACGCAAGAAGAGATTCAGCTTCCGTTGAAGGAAAACATCGTAGGGAAACAATAGCATGATAGCAGGGCACTTTTTTTAACACTTGCCTGGCTAGCTACCACCCTCAAATTGAAAAATCTGTCGTCAAGCACCTAACGGTATGTTGCGGCCGCTTTCTTTGAGAGACTATAGACGTATTATAGACTAGGCATGCTCCATCTAGGGGCCATAGTGTCGCTGACTTCTGCGATCGTGCGAGCTGGTTGTCAAATGCCTACCTGTCTTCAATAAAAAATAAATGGGCAATCGGGATAAATATATTAGCAAAAAAATGAACTATGCTTTAAAATAAGTGCTGAATTTGCAAAATTAAATAGGCGTTAATGCTATGCAGAATCCTAATTGTGCAAACTTCTGTATTGCTTTAATTAAGCACTTAATCAAGTTTACAGTACACTGCTATGATAAGACTTTCAAAAGGACCACTGATATATATTTTCTAATTTTTTAAGTCCCACTGATATATTTATGCAAGGTTAGCAACCGCGAACGAAGTCGCGGGTACAGCTAGTAAATAATATATATGTCGGCTACTATTTTGCTCTGCTATTTCTAACAGGGAATGAGAAGTTTCTAATAAACTTTATTTCCTAGGTATATCACTAATGACAACTTGATGCATTTCGTATTATTATGCAGTGCAAGTACGGTAAATCATAACGGCTGGTATAAAACGTCATGCTATAACGTTTTGTACAGGTACGGATCGTAGCATCGATAACTGTTTGATGTTAATTTGATGAGTTAGGTATCAATTTAATCAGTTTGACATTAAACGTCAGTATAACGGTTTCCTTGCGTTCGATATTTATATGAAGTGTATTTGTTCACGACGGGCGTCATAAAACCTAGATTAGTAGTATAATTGTAAATAGTGCAGGTGTTAGCATAAGTTTATTTCAGAAGTCGCATTGTACATATTTCGTGGTAGCTTAAGATAATATTATAAATTAGTTAAAAATAAAGAATGCTGACCGGTCTACATCAATAGGGCGGCGGAAAGCGAGACAAAGGGATTAGGATTAGGGATGCAGATAATGCTACACCACGGTGAGACGGGCAGGTGCATGAAATTCCACGTAGTGCCCCAGCACACAGCCCTTTTCGTGGAATTTCACCCAGACAGGGTTGAACGATCACTACCCGTCTCACTCACACGCTTAGAACGCCGTATATATAAAAGCGCGTGGTGTAGCGTTATAAAATCAGTTCAGCAACAAAACAGTACAGTTATGAGGCCCTCAAGCACCTACCGCCGAAGACCGTCGTCGCCCTCACAAGGATATACAACGGCATACTCCGCAGTGGCCATTTCCCAGACCGATGGAAACTGGGAAAAGTGGTGATGCTTCCTAAACCCGGAAAAGATGCTAGAAAACCCGAGAGCTACCGACCCATCACGCTGCTGAGCACGATGTCTAAAGTTTTTGAAAGATGTCTGCTCTTTCATCTGAAGCCGCACGTGACTCCGAGGGAGGAACAATTCGGGTTTAGGGCCGAACACTCCACCACTCTCCAGATAACCAAGATGGTGAACGAGATGGCCACCTGCTACAACAAGAAGGAGTATGTCGTGGCAGTCTTCCTCGATATGGAGAAAGCCTTCGACAGAGTATGGCATGAGGGGCTACTGTACAAACTGTCGAAGAGCGCCGCACCGAGGAAACTCATCGAAATCATTGCCAATTTCCTGAGGGACAGACGCTTCGTAGTGGCGGTCGAAGACGTTCTCTCTACAGAGAAAACTGTGAAGGCCGGAGTGCCACAAGGAAGCTGCATCTCCCCCATCTGCTACGCCTGGTACACCGACGATATCCCTGTCGTCGGGCAGGTAAAGCTGGCGTTATACGCTGACGATGCAGCCTACTACACCTCATCGTACAAACCAGCCTTCACAGCAAAGAAGCTACAACCCACCCTGGATGCCTTGCCTGAATGGCTGATGAAGTGGAGGCTCTCGGTAAATGTGGCGAAGACCCAGGCCTTCATTACCGGGAGCTGCAACCTACCAGACCCACTGAAGCTCCAAGGAAAGGAAATAAAATGGCAACCGAACGTCAAGTATCTCGGCATCACGATTGACAGAAAACTGACGTTCGGTAAACAAGTAGACTACATAATATGTTCGGTGAGGGGAGCTCGCGCCAAACTCCTCCCGATCCTCCACTCAAGACTGCCGATAAAGACGAAGCTGCTAATCTACAAAACCTACTTGAGGTCCCGCCTGACGTATGCGACGCCAGCCTGGTACCCATACATCAGTGCGACGAATCGGAAGAGACTACAAGCCCAGGAAAACGTAGCGCTGCGAAAGATCGTGAACGCGCCGCGCTACGTCCGAAACGCCACCATCCACCGAGACCTCAAACACGAGGACATTAGCAGCTTCGTCAGAAGACTGACAACAAAGATGTTTGAAAGAGCAGACGCCTCAAACCAAGATCACCTCAGGGGCATAGCCCCTCTACATGCGCGACCCCCAGACGAGCCAGGAAAAAGGAAAACGAAAGGGTTTTCCAGAGACCTCATCGCTCCACAACAGAAGTGAGATACCACCCCACCAGCGACAATGCCCCCGGCATACACAGTTCGGCTGCTGATCGGCTCGCTGGGCCTTCCCCCATGGGATCTCACCTGGCAGGGCTTGATCGCGCCGAACCACACGTGGAGCCGGGGACATCAAACTCACTAGCGACCTGGAAAACCCTTGAAGATCCCAAGACCCGTCCATCGTAATGGGCGGAGACGCGCCAGGGCCAAGAGGGCTATGCCCTGAAACCCTATCCCCACCCCAGAAGGGGGTGAGAAGACAGTACGATACGATACAGTACAGTTCAGCATCAGTGCAGCAACCGAAATCAACAGTAGAGTTCAGTATTAGTTCAGCAGTAGATCAGTCATCTTCAGCTTTGCCTCTGCAGTGACACAGTGCTATCAAGAAATCATTCTCGCTCTCCGCCCTCTTCTGTCAAGATTCTGACCGTGTCAGTACTACCGAAGCCTACACCATCTTTTCTTGGAACTTCCTACAACCCCAGCATCCGTGGAGCGACTCGGGTCAGACTGTTCTTCCATCCACTACGCCACATACAGTCCACTCGCCGTAGCAGTCTCGGCCCGCCGTCCTTCACAGTATTTATCCCTCAATAATGATCGGTACGAGCGTTAATACCGAATTTAATGTTAATGAAAAACCAGCTATCGATATAGAACCGTACTTGCGGTGCTCTAATTACGTATGAAGTGACCGATATAAGAAATGCATCTCTATTCAAAAGTGATTATCATTGGACACCGTCAAACTCTAACAAATACGTTTGTACGTTATGAGAAACCAATTGTTATCTTCGTCGTAAGCGGAGTGGCTCGGCCTATCTTTAATAATATAATTCTCGAATGTAATATTTTGAGAATACAATAGTGACAACAAAGTTTCTGTGCCGCCTGCCTCAAACATGGCATATACCTAATTACTATCTTATGACAAAATTAAATATTGCCTGATTTCACACAAAGGCTAAAAGAAACGCAGCAAATAAAACAACATAAACATTTTACAATAACTATATTGCACAATGGCTCAATATGTTTTTCTGACCATGCTACATAATACATAACAGCTGCCAGCTTAAAGTACGAATGTTAATATATCAAGTGCCTATATGAACAATTATAGGGGAGCGTGGGGTACAGGGGATCGTGGGTTACAGTGGATACATCGTTTTAACTTTGTATGTATGGCACACGCACACTAGCGCATCCGCGCTGTTGTAGCTTTTACACCTCTCCCGCATCCAAACTAGTCGCCATCTTAGTTTTGAGCCGTGAGGTCGCGGCGCTACGCACCGGTCAACAAGTAAGCCATAAACTATTTTTTTTCGTAGTTTTGTAAAACTGATTGCTTCTCTTGGAGTTAGAATTTTGCCTGTTTCGATAATACGTCATGATCTATGGTTAATATAGACGGGTTTAGCCACACTGATTTGTTTATTGGATTCGTTTATTTTTTTTGTGATTTTTTAAATAACATTACTATGAGTGGGGCACAACGGATAGATTTGAGTTGGGGCACAGTGGATCGAGATCCATTGTACCCCATAAGTGTATTATTTTGAATCGGATATAAAAAGAAACTTTTTTTTAGGAACAATGCCACGAGACAGAAAAAGAAAGACCAATATTGGTCAGCACACAGAAGACGATATGCGGGCTGCATTAGTAAAAATATCAGAAGGACAAAAAATAAAAACTGTAGCTAAAGCTTTGAATATTTCATATACCACTTTATACAGGTATAACGAAAAAATTAAAAAGTCTTTGTCTGCTGATCCTATTAATACTGAAAGACTCACACCAAATTATTCAGTGCGAAAAATTTTCACGGATGCTCAAGAGAATAATTTGGTCGATTACTTAACGAAATGCAGCAATATGTTTTATGGCCTAACATTGCTAGATACTCGTAAATTAGCCTACGAAATGGCAATAGTAAACCATATTACCGTTCCAAAGAAATGGCATGAGACTAAGTTGGCAGGCCTCGAATGGCTGCACAGTTTTAGGAAGAGATACCCAACTCTTAGCTTGAGAACACCCGAGGGATGTAGTTTAAGTCGTGCCACGTCCTTCAATCGCCACAACGTGGCGATGTTTTATGACAACTTAGAAAACGTCATGACTAGACATAATTCATTTGGTAATGGAACTAGGCTATTTAATTTGGACGAGACAAATACTATGACTGTCCAGAAGTCGGCAAAAGTGTTGGCAGTCAAGGGACAAAAACAGGTTTCTAAAGTAACAAGTGCAGAAAGAGGTACTCTTGTGACCACATGCTATATTGTGAACGCTGCAGGAAACGCGTTACCGCCAGTGATGATATTTCCCAGAGTTCACTTCAAATGCCATATGATAAATGGAGCTCCCACTGGAACCTTAGGTCTTGCAACACAAAGTGGATGGATGAACGGAGAATTATTTGTTCAGACCATGCAACATTTCATTAAATACACTAACAGCAGCAAAGAAAATCCCAGTCTCCTAATTTTAGATAACCATGAGTCTCACGTATGCATCCAAGCTTTAAACTTAGCTAAAGACAGCGGCGTGACTATTCTTACGGTTCCACCGCATTCGACTGGCAAACTACAGCCTTTAGATGTCGGTGTTTTTGGACCGTTTAAAGTGGCATATAATAAAGCAGTTGACAGTTGGATGATGCGCAACCCAGGTAAAACCTTCTCAATTTACGACGTAGCTGGATGTGTCAACGAAGCGCATATGAAGACAATGACACCAAACAACATTTGCAGTGCTTTTAAAGCGACTGGTATTTTCCCATTTAATAGAGATATTTTTACCGACGATGACTTTGCTCCCAGTGTTGTTACCGACCGACCAAAAGAAAATGAAATTCATGGCCCAGAAAATAGAACGGAAGAACGCAGTCATAGTATACAAAACATTGATAACGAAGATAGAGATAGAACGAGAACTCCATCACCGTCAGTTTTACAACTGACTAATCACATATCACCCAGAACTGATTTGTGTCGCTGCGTCATCCCAACGAAAATCTTGTATCACCAATTATTGTGCAAAACGACCAAAATGAGCCGATGCCATCTGGGCCTAGAAATATACCGATTCAACCAACGCAGTCTTCGATCAGATTACCCCGGCTATCCGAGCTCGCTTTCCAGGTTCTCGAGCAGTCTGCGCACATATCTGTAAAAAGTCACGTAAATAGATCCGAACAACAAACGCCAACACAAGCGTTCCTAAATACTACAGAAAGTCCACCGTCAACTTCCAGAGCAGAACTGCCAAAAACACCGACTTCTAAACGTTTGAACACTCCCTCAACTTTCGCAAACAAAGCTGAAACACTTCAAACATTTACGAGCCCGTTCGAGTTCCGTGGATTGCCAAAAGCAGGACCACGAAAACGCGGAAGGACAGAAAGAAAAAAAGGTAAAAGCATGATAGCAACTGATACACCAAATAAAAACGAAATTGAGCAAAGGGCGGAGGAAAAAAAGAGAAAGAAAAAGAGGCGAGAGTCAGGAAAAGCTGTAAAAAGGAAAGTTTTAGATAGTGAAAGTGAAGATGAGGAAACGATAAGTTTATATTCAGAAGAAGAGCCGATGTTTGAAGACGAAGAAGATAAGGTAATCCAAGTGGATCCTAAAAACTTCGGCCCGCTGCAAACTAGCCCAAGAGAAGGAAACTTCATATTAGTAGAGTTTGAGGTGAAGGAAAAAAAATCTATTACATTGCCAAGGTTATTGGAGATAAAAATCAAGACATTGAGGTCAGTTTTCTTCGAAAATCAGTCAAGAATCCCAACAAATTCCATGTACCAAATGTTCCAGATATTGCAACTGTCACATTGTATGACATAAAAATGATTTTACCTCAACCAACTTATACCGGAAGCACCAAAAGAATCCAAGGATTGTATTGTTTCGATATTGATTTTACAAAAATTGATCTGCGTTAATTTATGAATAAAAAAATGTCTGTTCTATAATATGTAAAATATTTCTAGATTTTTCGATTTTTATTTTTATGTTGCTATTGTTTTGGTTTATGTTTTAATAATTTATTCGTTGTTAGGGCAGCAGATGTGTACCTTTCTTTAAGTTGAATTTCTTAATTTTTAAATAATTCGACTGAATTATTTTGCTTTTATCTAGGTTATAGAATATATAGAGTGAGAGAGAGACTCTATAATATATAGAGATAAAAATTATTGTGATTATAGACTGAAACTTCTTTAAAGACTTTTGTAGTTATGTTCATGCATATTTTATTTGTATTAAGGAGAACTATTATTCTTATTTAGTTACCTGTAGTTGTAAGGTTACAACATGTGATTTTGAGTTCATATGAGTACAAATTAATGTAAGTATATTGATTAAAAATAAAAGAAATTGAATGTAATTATTTATTATCCAGTGTGTCCCATACGATCCAGTGTAACCCAGCATCTATATCCACTGTGACCCGTACATGGGTCACAGTGGATACTTCACCATTTAATAATAAAGCAAATGTATTTCAAACCACGTCTTCGTTAGGTTAATTTACACGTGTTAACTTCAAACTCAAATATATATTTTAATGTTGGTTCAAACCCTCGGCAATTTGAGATAGTAAAAATGAAGTTACAGCGCTTACAAAAAAAAACGATCCACTGATCCCCACGCTCCCCTACTTTATAAAAGGAAAGTCTCTTCTGATTTCAAATAGATATTACCAAAGTAAAGTTGAGCCATCAGTTGGTTTAGAAACCAAACTGTAAATTTTACCAAAGCGAGAACAAAGAAACTCATGATTTTCAGCTTTGAAGGTGGAATGTCACCTGTCAACCACTATAGAACTGTCAGTATGTAATGCATAATTATGCGATTTTCATCATCATATACCTCACCCAAATAATTTCATTTACAGTTCATAAATAACTCAAAACACTACATGTTATCTGATCTATATTTTCTAACACACTTTTATTATACGAGGGCGGAGTGATAGTGATAGGTCTGGTAAAAATTAAACTAGGAGTGATGTTTATTTAAAAATTATTATTTATTTTTCAACGCAGTTTCCTTCTAACTCAATGCACTTCATCCAGCGTGTCTAACTTTTCGATCCCCTCCATATAATAAGACTTAGGCAACCCTTCGAAATAGGCGTTGGTTTCATGCATGATTGCTTCATTGGAGCTAAATCTTTTTCCATCAAGCCATTTCTTTAATTCGGAAACAGAAAATAATCGCAAGGGGCTAAATCTGGCGAATATGGTGGATGAGAAAGCAACTCATAGCGTAACTCATGAAATTTGGCCATGGCAATCGCGCAGGTGTGCACTCTTGCGTTGTCTTGGCGAAAGAGGATTTTCTTCTTTGCCAAATGCGGTCGTTTTTCAGCTAAAATTCTGTGAAATTGTTCTAATGAATTGGCATAATAAGCGCCATTAATCGTTTTACCCTTCTCTAAGTAGTCAATATGGATAATTCTACGCTACGGGCATCCCACAAAACTGTAGCCATAACTTTATTGGCCGATAAAACTGCTTTGGCCTTCTTCGGAGCTGGTTCACCCGCAGCAATCCACTGTTTCGATTGTTGTTTGGTTTCGGGTGTATGGTGGAGGATCCATGTTTCGTCTACTGTTACAAAACTTCGCAAGAATTCCGTCTTATTCCGTCGAAACAACGCCAAACCTGCTTGCGTAGTGGTGTGACCACTACGGTTTTTGATCAACATTCAGAAACGCGGCACCCATCTCGCGGAGAGCTTCCTCATATCTACATGTTGGTATAAGATATTGCGCACACGTTCGTCTGAGATGCCTACTACCTCAACTATCTCGCGCACTTTTACTCTTCGGTCGTTTAACACTATGTCATGGATTTTAGCGATCATTTCTGGAGTAGTAACCTCAACCGGGCGTCCTGGACGTTCGGCATCACTTGTGCTTGTACGACCACATTTAAAATCAGTAAACCACTTATGAAGCATTTTAATTGACGGAGCGGAGTCGCCGTAATATTATATTTATCAAGCTTTTGTTTTGTTTCCGTAAGTTTTTTTTTTTCAAAAAGTAATGTTTAATTAACACACGAAATTCACTTTTCTCCATCTTTGCGAAAATGCGTTCAATTGTTTTTCTGTAATGGCTGTTAAAAAAAACCGGCAGTACTGGCTGAAATTTTTAATGCAGTCCTTCAAAAGAGTGTTTAACATGGAGGTTTCATGCACTTTGCGATAACATTATTCCAAAATATTTTTTTACCAGACTTATCACTCGGCCCTCGTATAACAGAAAGGTTGAATGTGATTTTCACCCTCTTCAAAAGGTTGGCTTGGTTTGAATCTTTGCACTCTTATCAATGACCGATGGCAATGCAATGATTCTAATAGTTTGTCCACTAAAGTGTTTAGTCTCTATTCCTTTAAAACTGTTTTAAATAAACCCATAGTTTTTTTTCTTCATATCTTTCCAAAGATAAGTACAAAAAACCTTTTTCTGCTTGTTTATATGTTTCATAGAGGTCTGTAATAATACTAAATCTTACTTAAATAATAATTAATATGTATATTATTTCCAATGCTACTGAACTGAAGGAGGCAACCCTATTGAATGTTCACTGGTGATCACATTACAACATCCTTAGCAAGTACCTAATAAAACTACATAATGTAAATGTGAAAGATGATTTTCATAAATAATAATATGTAATTAAAAGATCTAATGTGAAAATGTGAAGTTAGTACATATCAACCAAATGATTGGAATCTTATCACACTGATAATAAAAACTGATAGATTTATTACACCATGTTTTGTAAATGTGTACATAGATTCTAAAAGTAATAAATTGCAAGCAACATTACATTAAACTATAAATGCTATAACTTGTTTTATGTTCTATGAAGGTCATAAGAAAACATTAAAAATAATCATTCTACAATGTTACATCCAAGATACAAGGAAAATTAAATTGTTTAGTTTATTACTTAATTTACAAGTTTTTATAAAGTTTATCATTATTTAACAATTCATTGTTACTATAGAACTTTAAACTATTCTCTACACTGCATGCTCTATGCTGACACCACACAATGTGCAAATGCCCTTGACATATGAAGTACCATTGAACATAGGTTACATTAACTGTTGCTTATATTGATAATAAATACATCTACTCATATCTAGAGGCTACAAATGAACAACCATAGAACTCACTGATTACTGTAATAGGTACAAATAGCACTTGATGATGAGATGATTGTTGTGTACTACTACATTGATCTACTTATAAAAATTAATTTCAATGAGCTATCCTCTGCAATCCACTTGAGTTAAACACTGCTTTCACTTTGTCAAAGACCTGATCAGGCGCGACTTCTGCATTGATTCGCTTCACGAGCCCTTGTTGCTCGTAGTGCTCGATGATTGGCATAGTGTCGTTCAGATAAGTGTTGAATCTCTTCTGCAGACTTTCGAGATTGTCATCGGATCGGCCACTGCCTGCCGCGCCGCGCCCTAAGCACCTTTCAGTGCAAATATCTCGAGAACATTCGAAAAATAGCACAAAAAGTAGCTTTGTCTTGTCGGACATGACGCGCTCCCAGCCATCGAGGTTGTCCTTGTTGCGTGGGAATCCGTCGATGAGGAACCGCTCCTTGCCGGACTTCTGCATGGCCTTGTGGAGCAATGAGCACGTCACTTCGACGGGAACTATCTGACCGTTACGTATCTTCTCCTCTATCATCTCGCCATACTCGGACCCGGGTCTCTGTCGCTCCTCACGCAGCAGGTCACCCGCGGACAGATGCACGAAGCCAAATTCTTCAGAAATAAACGTGCATTGCGTGCCTTTGCCGGCACCGGGCGCTCCGAGCACAAACACTACTTCAGGCACCATTTTGCTAAGACTGCGCGAACACTGCCGCAACACGCCGCTAAGCATTAAACTGCAAGGCGAGACTAATTTAATAAGATGAATTCCAATTTATTTGTAAAACATGCGCACAGAAACCTGAAACGACCTTGATTTGTTTTTGACTTTGACGTCCATTTATATCAAAGTCAAAAACTAGGTTTGTTGTAATTTTGCTGGCTTCAAACGATTTGCGTATTTATATTTATCCACAGAAAAGATTTTTCTTTTCTTCTGTGAGTTATTCTGGGACTCGTCTGTAGATGTCCATCTGGAAGTACAGTCATATCTTTATCTCCTACTTGATGTGCCTAGACCCAAAGATGAAATATGGCAACCTAGACCACTGACGTCCCTAAACTCGGAAAAAAGGGCTAATCTTTGTTGTTAGTTAGATTAGTCTGACACGAACACACTTTTGTGTCCGAGGTCATAATAATATATATGTCGGGCAATCATAATTTTTAGACTCCATAGAGATCACTGGTCACAAACATTACAAAAAACAAGCAAAATCAGTAAGTAGTAAGGTCAAAATTAATTAAATCTTTTTTTTTAAATTGCAATCGTTAATAGACACATTTACGCTTTACTCTTATTTTTAATGTTATAATTTATCACTAGTACAAGTAATTATGTCGCTTGCAACCAATTTAATAAGAAATTTCATTTCATTTTGTTTCTCTGTGATGAGTTTGTTTCTCCGATGTTCATTTGTTATCAGGTGATCTAACCGAAAGCGAACAATTCTGATCAATCTAACCACGTATACCAACATTTAATCAATCTGACTACGAATACCTGACAGATCTGAAAATCATCCTTTCCTTGTTCTTAAGATTTAAAGGTTCTCCATCCTACGAATGTATCCCGAATTCTGAACACCAGCAGTATGTAGTCCGATTCACAATGAGTTTCCAATCGGATTCGGAAACTTTGCTATACGAATTACGCAAAGCTCGTTATAAAATCAATAAGTATAAAGTGCGATTATGATTTTAGTTTAAACCTAGAATCAATGTAATTATTAAGGATATTCAAATAAGTTTCGCACAATTCGTGATGCAGTTTTCAAATCCCTAAACTCACATTGAATCGGAATGCAAATCTGTAAAGATTCGGAAAAGCTATTTTAATAAATACCGTTCAAAAAATAACTGTTTCGCTCGGTACCACTATGTCGGTGACTGCTAAGAACAATGTGTATACTCGCCGCTTTCCTAAATATAGTCGGTTGTCACTTCACAAATATATTACAACCGTCTCATTTCCAATTTTCTATACTAATAACTACAGAACCGATTTCAAAAATTCTTTAGCCGTTATATATCTACATATTCACCGAGTAATGGCTATAAAAAAATTGAGATCCGCGGGCAACACCGCAGAGCCCAGCAAGTAAGATTTCCATAGGAGGGATAGTTAGTTAATAAGTTCAAAGAATGCGGTATGGTTGCAAAATGAAGTATGCTTCTGAAATCACTATAAAGATCGCCGTAATATATCGAAAATAATCGTGATCTATTTACCTTCTATGAGAAATTCTAGATTTCAATAAATGATATATGTGGCAGGAATGGATTAAAATAAAATAAAAGTTTCAAGTAAAACTTTATTTTGACAAAAGATAACAGATGTATTCCTCAAAACACTTATTTGCTATTGAAGCTTGAGACAAAGTACCTGAAAAAAGACGAAAATATTTTAGTAACAGCGCAAAAAAGCACACTAATTAAAAAAATATTTAGTATAAATCAGATACAAAAAATAGTTGACCTCATAATAATTTCAGAACAGGTCTGTGTTTATAATCATCATTTTAATTTGTATTTCTACCAACGTTTACGTATGTTGGTAGAAATATAATATATTAATATAATAATCAATAACGTAATTCGACTGAATGTATTTTTTCTGCACAAATTTAATTTTTTGTATGTAATTAGTTATGACCTCTTATACATTTTATCATAATCGGTCCCAGTAGCTTCGTTTTTAAATCATAATAGTTAAATAAGAAAAAGTGCTGATGTGTAAAACCATGTAGTAATTTTTTAATCACGTTAATTTGAAAGCTCAAATTGCAATAACGTACATTTTAAAATGTCTGGAAAGAACCCAGTTCTAATCTAAGCTATGCTTACCGTGAAAACTGCAATCTTTTTCTTTCATACTTTATGAGGTTCAGCTACATTCAGCTCCAAGATCCGTTTGTCAGCATCTATAAAATATATTATAACAATTAAGTCACCAACATACATAGCATGTGGAAGAACGAGAAAATGTTAATATTTTTTTTCAGTCCTGTTGAGCTTGTATAAACCATCATTATGGAATCTGGGCGGAGTTTATCATCAGTCAAATTAAATAACTTCAGAATATAGTATTTGTTCCTTTACCAATAGATACGCAAGTCATTTATAAAAAACAATGTTATCGTTTTAAAAGAAACCAAATCAGAGATATTATCAATAAAGATTATTTTAGATTACAAGTCACCAATATATTCTTACCTTTTTATTTCTGTAGTTATATTTGTATTTTGCTTCTTATAACTTTTTATGATCTGGCCATTGTTTCCTGGTCCCTGCTACATTCGCCTGCAAAATATAAAAACAAATCAATATGTTTTGCATGTACTAAAGCAATTGGAAAATTAATTAAAAAGTATTTCAGTCCTGTTGAGCTTGTAATAACCGTCATGGTGGCATCAGGGGAAGTTTTATCATCATATTAAACTTTTTTGAACTATAAATACAATTGAACAAAATGTGTACAAATATACTCAAGGAAGCACGATCAGTTCACGATATTGCTTTTTCCCCAATTCAAGTACAAATTCCGGAAATAATCACATCCAAAAAAATACCCCTACATAAATTTTCAGTACTTTGCACACAAGTTACATACCTGTTAGAGCTAGCTGAAAGGACATTCTGCGGTGTCAATCAAAATCTGCGAAAGAAAAATAAGGTTTTTAATACGTTTGTACTTCCTCATATCAACGCTATGGGGATAGTAATAAAATCAGGGTATTATTATTTTTGTCCTCATATTATCAGAACAGGTCTGTGTATTTATCATCATTGAAAAAGCATATTATTCTATATTTTTTTATTGTCACCACATATGAGTACATAACAAATGTATATTTATATATTGCATAAAGATGTGTAAACTCACCTACATCCAGCTGATCAGTCACAAGAGCGGGGCGGAGGATGACTGTTCTGTAAATAGTGAAACTTTTAAATACAGATTCAATCACATAACAAACAAAAATAATAACATGTATCGAGATTGCCTTTACATACTGGTGTTCTTATTAGTATTTGATATGAGCGACGCAAGCACTGCCCATTCAGTTGGTGTGCATTGTTGGATGAAAAATACAGGTAGAAAAGGATGCTAAGCCAAAAAGATTATAATCATTTTGAATAATAAATATAATTGTAAACAACTTTTTATATTTAGTCCAATTCTTTATAGAAAATATAAATGAAACCATTTAAAATAACTGGAAAACGAATGTAAGTAAGTCAATCTCAATACACAAATAATGCAAGTCAACTCACCATTCCGTTCAACAATGGCATTATTACAAATAAACAATACCTCTTTATAATAGAAAAAAATTATAATTTAAAAATTAATTACAAGTATAAGTAAAGAACTCCCGTCTCCTACTCAAATTGTCAATGATAAC
The DNA here is from genome assembly GCA_947049295.1 of Ligdia adustata. NCBI lineage: Eukaryota > Metazoa > Arthropoda > Insecta > Lepidoptera > Geometridae > Ligdia > Ligdia adustata. The sequence goes on along the minus strand of OX346229.1, from coordinate 1,760,103 downwards.
AATTATCTTCTTACCGAGGAAAAGATTGTAATTCCAATATTCATTATAAGATAAATATTTAATTGTCGCATCACGCTACAAATAACAGCCTTGTATTACCCAAAATGGAGTAAGGTACAAATATAATGCAATGCATATCATACGTGTAATGTATATCGACCAGCAATATTACTTAGTTAAATACAATACATCGCCCTAGCACAAAACTACTCCAATACAAGCAGGGACACATCGAGGCGACGAACGGACACGCGGCTCGAGCGAGATATACCCGCTAGGTTACATAAACCTGATGAACACGACGAGGTACGTCTGACGCGCATTTCCCGCGGTATTGGAGCTATGTTTCACGTCAACCGTTCGACGCCGCACTGTGTCACCGCCCTTGAGACGTTAAAATCAGGATGTTCAAACAAAATTGCGTCTTATTCAATTAAAAACAAACAATGTATAAGTGCGGGAGGCGCGCTCGATAATATTACAGTATGGATTGTTTTAGCTATGACATTTACAACTTGTCGAGGTATTGGGTGAGGTCTGGGAGACCCTCCTTGAGTCCTTTCCGTTTTCTGGTGTCCTGCAAGACAAATAGGCAAACATAAGGTAATGACAACAATTAAAACTATGCAAAATTATATATATTTTCCATTGATAAATAAATGTATCGTTCGAGGCGTAGCGTGCGGTCGTGGGACATAAGGATAGCGGTCCTGTGCAGCGTTTAGCCTCGCGCGACGAGTGGCTCTACTTCACAGCACGCCGCGCTGTCAGCGGCGGACGCGCGCCGGAGCACCCGCCCGCCTACAGCGAGGCACGGGGCCGCGAAGATATATGTAACACTTACGATTATTCGTAATGCCTTTAATAGCTTATAACCAAAAATATCGTACTTTTAATAGAAAATTAAGCTATCAATCTAATATTTTTTTTATCTGTATATTTGTCATTCTAAAAAAAAATTACAATAATGGGAGTTACAGCAGTAGCAGAGTAGGTACTAACCTGTACAACGACGTATGGCTTGGTGCCGGGCTCGCATGGGTCTCCGGGCAGTACCTGCCAGTGGTCAAACACGCACTGCGGGAAAGCCTGTCCTCCGGTGTTGGAGCGCAGATCAGCCGTGAAACCGAACGACTCGTTGACGGGCAGGTACGCCTTCACCACGAACATGGGCGTGCCGGCCACCTGCGACTCCTCGAACACGTGACCGCGCCGACGGTTCAACACGCCGTAGATACCGCCCACGGCTACCTCGGGACACTGGATACAAACATACATGGTTCACACTCAATGCTTCTTATTAGGGTTTATCTTTCGTTGGATTTGAAAAAGTAAGCATAAAATAGGTTAGCACATCATCCTCTTTGATAGTGGCAAACATAGATAATAAAAAACTAGACTAAAAATATTAGCTATATATATAATATAACTTATACAATATTAAAATGCATAAGAATTATCAGTTATTTTGGCAATAGTCTACATATATTTTGTAATACTGACAACTGCCAACATTTCCGACAACAATCCCATTTTTTTAAAATGAGTAAATTGACATGCAATATCTTACTATTTAGGTCTCATGGATTAGCCAATTGATAAGGTTGGTTAAAATTTAGCTTGACAATGTTAGATCCCCTATTCAGGCACAGGCATATGTATGGTGTCCATGCCAAAACAAAGAACTGTTGCTCTACCACGGGTCGGAAGGGCGCGGTGCCGAACGCGGCAAGGCGCACAGGATACTCGTGGCGTGCTACATGCAACATTTATACACTAATTTCACATAGATTCGAAATTTCTAAAAAGCAAACCACTTAGATAAGTTCTGATGTATAAACAGGGAATTGATATAATCATTGGTAAACAACTCGAAACTTTTAGGTCTATTTGGAGTATCGTAAGGAGCAGTGGTGAGATTACGTCGAGACGATCGGTGATTATAACCGCACATTCAATGTTTGCTGGGCACTGCAGTTAGTATTTTTAGGCAAATGATACCTTGTCTCAAGTAAGAATTAATGTAATCAAATAACCTAAGCGTAACTTACTGTTAGCATTCAAGTGCTGTGTACCAGATATCATGCAAGTGTGTGTGTTTGTGTGTGACTGACCTGAATCTCGCACAAGTAGACTGGCTCCATGAGTCGCGGCTGCGCGGTCAACAAGCACGCGTACAACACTCTCCTCGTGGTTGGAATGATTTGACCGCCTCCTCTACAAATACAATTGTACATTTTAGAGCCATGTGTATTATATCAAAATGCCTATCGAAAATTCCACAAATTAATATCTATACATTAAGCTCTGAACTATTTCAAAGACAATTTTTATAGAAATAGAAACCATGCAATGGCAATTTTACCTCTGCAACTTTTTTTCTTATATTGCACAGCGCAAAATATGAATTTGATACTCATTACACAAAAATAACAATTACTTCTGTATGTAACTGATTTTTTGTCATAATAAAACATTAACCCACCTGTGGATAGCGTCCGTGTGCAGTGTGACGTCATATATGTTGAAGCGCACTCCTCTCAAGTTCTCCTCGGCCATAACCCCTTCCTTGGCGGCCCACTGGAAGCCCGCCACAACGGAGTCCTTGATCTCGTTGAGGTACTGCACTCCCTTGGTGCAGTCCACGAGGATGTTGGGTCCGGTACCCTCGGGGCCGAAGCACCAGATCTTACGGGCCTCGGACACGTCGTACTCGTACTTGTCGGTAAGGTAACGCGCGCGGGTCTTGAAGTCGTCGCGGGGGTTCACTTTGCCCTGGTCAAAGATTCGACAGTATGAATTATGGCTATCAATCAGTCACTAATAAATGTTTCAAATAGAAGACGTTCAATTTTACTTCACGCCAAAGAGAGGACATAACCTGACGCATTTGAATAATGGTACCTGTGCCCTAAGCTTTTATTCTATATTATTTTTCTAGGGTTTTTGTTGGATCAGGCCATTTCATTTATTTGGAAACCTATTAGCGATAATACCGCCTCTTGTTGTACTGCTTCATCTTTTTGAAAACCTATTAGCAATAGTATTGCCTCTTGTTGCACTGCTTTATAAGTCTTTTTTAAATTTACCGTATTTCTTTGGATTTCATACAGCCTCTTTCTCGTTGTCAATAGTACAAAAAACAGCTATCGCTTACAAAATATCCCTGGACTTACATCGTCAATATCCTCAGCAAGTCCGTCAGGCATGGGCTGCGCCTTCATGAACAGACGGTTGTGCTTGTTGGGAGACTTGGAGAGGCACATCTGGTCTGACTCCTCGGCGACTGTCTCTCTGTATGACACCACCGGGTCGGACTTCTTGATTGGAATGCACGCGTGGTCCTCTTCCAGATCCTATACAAACACAATAGGCATGATAAGGACTAGCAATATTTGGTTGTAATATAACAAATAATAACTCCAATTTCAATATCACAAACAATATCTCCTTATGTCCTATGCTTTTGCACGCTATTTTACTTTGTCATCCTCTGTTCACCCATACTAGATAATATTGTGAATTTTTAGATTTACCTGAAATTGACAATTTAAACAAAATACAATATTTGTATACTGATTTGTGTTAAAATTGAACTAAATAACGACATTACGGCTTCTCCTTTATGTTACCTTGAGACAGATCTCAAGATGCAGCTCTCCAGCGCCGGCCACGATGTGCTCTCCGGACTCCTCGTTGATGCACTGCACCATAGGGTCAGACTTAGCAAGACGCTTCAGACCCTCCACCAGCTTGGGCAGATCTGCAGGGTTCTTGGGCTCCACAGCCACACGCACCACAGGGGATACGGAGAACTTCATCACCTATGGAGTATGACAATATGGGATTGAATATATGGTAATAAACAGTATAGTTTTCTAAATATATAAGACTATGATTTTTTTCTATTACACAATAAAAAAAAACTATCCAAGTTAATATTACTCAATAATAATATCTTGGTATAAGCTTAGTCATTTATGTCTGAGTTGATGTTTTGATTTTAGTTAATGTCTAGAATATTTACATCTTTTTTTACTAATAAAAATTGTTTATGTAATATTGTTATGACTCCTGCTATAAGGGATTTTAGCTCAATCCAACAAGCCTCCAAACTATAGAAGTTTTATAAGAAGTGATATATTTCTTACCTTCATGTTGTGAGCATTCTTGAAGGTGGTGATGGTACCGGTCTTGACGAGGAACTGGTCGACTCCGACGAGACCACAGATGTTACCAGAGGGCACATCCTCGATGGCCTCCACATAACGACCCATCATGAGGATGGTACGCTGGATGGTCTTCTCATACAGATCCTGACAAAGACAATAAGTCCGATTAGTTATTTGGTGGTAGACAATCACATTACGATTTATTAGAGCGCACTTCAAACGTCCAAGAGTCGACAACCGCTATTGCTATAGAGGAAAGGTTGGTCTGAATCCCTATTGTAAAAAATTGGATACAAATGACAGTAGGATGTGCCGTTCTTACTAACGTTGGAAAGAAAAATGTATCGTTCGAGGCGTAGCGTGCGGTCATGGGACATAAGGATAGCGGTCCTGCGCAGCGTTTAGCCTCGCGCGACGAGAGGCTCTACTTCACAGCACGCCGCGCTGTCAGCGGCGGACGCGCGCCTGTGCACCCACCCGCCTACAGCGAGGCACGAGCCGCGAAGATATACATAATATTTCACATTTCCTTCATGGCAAGGCTTTCGAAATATGCATCTACTTGAGACCAAAGTGACTCTGTAGGCAATCAAAATATTAAGTTGCGTATTAGCGCATGGCAACTGCCACGTCGTCGCCGCGTCGGCGGCGTGGCCTTTGTTCAGCGGGGTAAGAAGCGAGGGGTGGGGACGCGCCCGGGCACTCGCCAGCCGAACGACGCGCGCGCGCCTTCACCGACAGTGATGTGCCGACCACCACGGGATACGGTCGCGACGCGCGCAGAGCGAGCACCGGAACGATATGCGCTCGACTCACCTTTTGGTCACGATTACTAACATATGTACCTATACGACTAGTATGTATATATAAATGTGTACTTTTGATGTATTGTGCTATGAATAAACGCTGAATTTGATGCAAAGTGTTATCAATCCTCACCGCCGACGAAAACCCTGCGCCTAAATTCTATAGTAAAGTAAAGTAAAGTAATATTTATTGACCTTTAAATAACGTTCGTTACAGGCAAGTCTTATTACATTTGAATTAAGAATTACTTAAAAAATTTAACTTACAAATCTCATTCATATACGATTACTTAATATTAGTTCTTAGTTTAACAGTTCTCTTGACAAATATTTACATTATGATTGCTTTGTTTAGTTATTAGTGATATTTTATTATGGTTGTTCACGATGATTCTACAAGCTGCATTGACATATATTCGCTGAGTTTATAAAAAGGATTGCTTTCAAAAAAATACTTCAATTTTTGTTTAAATGTTATAAAATTGAGATCCATTACACTATTAGGTAATTTATTGTACATCAGTATTTTGGTATAAAGCCCCTGCTTACATTTAGCTAATCTATTTATTGGTAGGATTCGCCCTTTTTTATTATTGCGTGAAATTCTTTTTTCCGGTATTTCCCTATCCTCGTGTACTTCTAATAAACAACTATAAATATAAAGACTCCTTACTGAGAAATCTATAGACTCCTTACTGAGAAATCATGGCAACGCTACCGCCAAATCAATTGCCATTTGGTTGAATAGCCAGACACTAGATGAGGATCCAGAACTCCTAATGTTAGTGCTTGCAATGAAAAACCAACAAGTATAGATTGGTTGTGGCGCTACTGGGTTGTCTTATTGAGTAAAGGCCCTAACTCCTTGAAAGCTTACCTCCTTCTTGCCAGGCGTGAAGTTAGGTCCCATGATGCGAGCCTTCTGTCCGGTGACAACCTTGCCGGAGAAGACGCGACCGAACGCGTAGAAACGTCCCTTGTCAGAGGTCGGCACCATCTTGCTCACGTACATCATCAGCGGGGCTTCGGGGTCGCAACCCTGAGTACACATACATTTTAATATCACGCATTAACTAGCAAAATAAGCAAAGAATAACAAAAGTATCAAAACAATTACTTTATTTAAAAAAACAGTTTGGTGACGTTGGACTTTAGTCAAATCGTCGCGTTTAATGCACATAATGTTTAATGTTCATAATGTATAAATATACGCATAATGTTCAATACGCAGTGTGTTTGTTGAAAACAAGTACAAATACCTATCTACTGAATCAATCAAATAACCGTTAAAATGATTACGAAAAATATCGTTTTTTTTGCGATAAGAATGTGCTTTGAACTTTTTAAGTTCTGCGTTTAGAACATTTTGTACATGTTGCATATTGAACGTAATGAAAGTATTGTGTCGCGACGATTCTAATCAACCAACATGTATACATGTAAATAAACTGTGTTACTCTCATAAAGCATATTATTCAATCACAGGAAAGCAAAAATTTACAAATATATGAAACATTTTTTATATTCATTATTATTTGCAGAAAAGTAACATTACCTTGATACCGAGAGCAGCCTCGTCATCATGGGGTCCCTCGTACAACATCTCCATACGGTACTTCTGCGCGACGACGGGCGACGGCAGGTGGATGGCTATCATCTGCAGGAGAGCCTCGCCGGCGGGCAGCCAGCTGCGCATCACCACCTGCAAACATTGAGCTGCTTTAATATCATCGCACGATTATTAACTATTTTAAACCATCAAGTAAAGGATAGTTGCGTAATCTGGAGACGCGTTGCAACAGATTGCTTTGGGCGATAAGGCCGCGCAATGTACTACCATTGTCTAAATGTATCGTTTGTTGGGTGTGCGATAAAGCTATATTCATTCATTCACGAAAGATACGAGATTCTCCAAATGATAATGATGGGCATTGCAAATTGCAGGGAAACATTGCGTTAGACGAAAGAATAAATCTTGGTTACAAGAATACCCAGAGTTGTCAGAATTGGATGAAATTGCTTTCAGTAGTGATCTAGATGTAAGATAGTTTTTATGCTGCATTAAATCTTATCTAATTACTTTAATTGCCTGTTCAAGGGGATCAACTCTTGCCATTCTAGTCTAAAAATGTATCTATCATTTATGGGGTCACATGCTATGCTATAGCAACATGCAACCAATTCCGGAAAGAAATATGATGTAAAGTCCCCATTGACACCCAGAAGCCTATGAGGAAGCAACCAGCAACATTAGGGACTATGGTTACCAAATAACCTCTGATGCTAAAAGTAATTAGGAAAATTATGAATATATTTTGCAATATTGTTTAACTACCTCTAACTAGTGAATTTCAAGTGAAGTTGAAATGCTCTTTACCAAATTATCAAGTTTAATGGCTTTATTCGTCAATAACAGAGGCACACTAAGACAATATCATTAAAAAAACTTGCAAATATGTTTTAAAATAAATAATAACAAAAATAATTTCACTGTACGAAATTAAGAATTTTTCTCTTTTTTGAACTGGAATAGATAATCCAAAACGACAATAGGTATAGCAACCTACCTTCAGTAGAGCTTTGCCATCTTTGTCAGAGTCCTCGTGCTTGAGAGTGACGCCAATCTTCTTGAGCAAACCATCAATCTCCTCCTTCTTGAAGTTCATGATGGCATCAAACACCTTGTAGATGGGGTCGAGCACGTACATACAGAACGAACGCTTGTTCTCATTGTCCTTCTGCTTGGCCCACTTCTTGGTCTTAGCGTTGAAGAAGTTCTCTCCCCACAGTCTGTGGACAATTTATAATTATAGAAACTGCAGTAGCAACTCGACGTTTGACCCAAAATCCTAAATCAACATGACAAATTCGAAACATTTGATCAAGAATACTTTATTGTCACCTCCAAGGCAAAGTGCTAATAATCAAATAATTCGTTATATTGGAAGAGGTTTTCAAATATAAATAGTTTGTATGTATCTCAACTATCGTTATGAGATATCTCGTGAGAGAGTAACCCATCAATCCAGGCTGAGAGTTCAATGTCCGTCCCGGTCTGCCGCTGATTTAGAGTATCAAAATCTCTAACCAGTATCAATGGGACGGCTGCATTTCACATATCGCGTAAATTAACATGTTATTATTCGTCTTATGTTTAGTTTCGTATATCATAAAAGCTAGGTAATAATTGACCCATGTAACATTCATTTAGATTAATCCTATATATTAGTGACACAGACAGTGGAGTTGAGTAACTTGGTATACATATATTATGATCAGAATCGGTAATTGGCTGCAGTATAGTTTACAATAAATTGTGCCCGATTTTTCTGTTCAACATGTAACTAAAATTATAAATGTATTAGTTCTACTATATTATGGTCTATTTTCAGATATCTAGGCACATGGTGTTCTTCACGCAATTCGGAACCTTATTTCAGTCTTCAATCAAAACATCTCAAAAGTATATCCAAAGCTTCCCCAATTATAAAATCTTAACTATAATTATTCCAAGAACAGAAAGTTCATTCAAGTAATATCAATAATCCCACATAAAAGTGAAAAGTGGGTTGAGCTATTTTCCTAAAGGTCGAGTACTACACCGCTGACGTCATCGCGTGGGCGTCTAGAAACCGTCTAGCGTAAGCATTGCCGACCTTTACATTAAAATGCCATTATGAAGAAAACCTTTACGCATTTGTAAAAGCTATTCAGCATTTATAGCACTTAACTTTTCACTGCTTGAGATATGTACCCGGGTACTGTAAAATACTAATTTTGATTTTAAATATTGTAATGTAAAGCAAAATAAAATAATATTACAGTAAATGCCTGAGCACTGATTATTATGTTGGAATGTTTTTAATGCAGCATTGTTCTTTTCATTATGCATGATACTTTACTCAGATGTTTTAATAAGTAAAAGTAAACTAGTAGGTATATTTGTGAACACAATAAATTACAAAATTCGTGTTAATGAAGCATAGCATGATATTGGGTTTCAAAATACTCCTTTTGTCTAATCTATAAGTAGATTACACAAAAGAAGGCAGTATAAAATGGTAACTATTAAAAATACATCAAAATGACGCTATATTGAAATTATCATGCTAGAAATTTCACCACAATCACAACAGACCAATTTACCTGTAAAATTTATAATCTAACACAAACTAAAAAATTAAATATATCATCTAACATACAAGTAATTCTCAATGTAAATATGAGTAATACAAGTAAATAGTACAAATTACCTGTTCATGAGCTTGACAAGGTCAATCTTGAATTTGTCAGCGTACATCTCAGAGAACTGTTTGAGGGTGAAAGCCCACCCGTGGAGACCAGAGCCGAAACCAACTGAACCCTTGCTGGGGTCCACACGGACCTCACCTGAGAATAAACACTGATATTAACCAGACTGGCAAAACGAAAATAAGTAACAGGTAAATAATAAAATAATGTTTCACAACAATAGTATTTCTCCAGTATTGGAAATACCATGCAGTAGACCCTAGACCTGATGATTGACACACCTTTAGTGCCCTGGCAGACTTGAACTTGGGATTGTTGGCTCTCAAAGCAAGTATGCTAACCGATGGTACACACCAGACATCAGATATATAAGGGACACTCAACCCAAAATGATTAAATCTAGAGAGCAATTGAAATGTATCTAACATTTATGGGGTCACAAACTATAAGAATATGCAACCAATTCCAGAGAGATGACTGATGTAAAGTCCTCTTTGACACCCAGAAGCCTATATGTAAAGCAACCAGAAACACTTGGGACTATAAGTTTCGGAAAAGATAACAAACCAATGTGAGTCCTAAGAAGAGTCACTAACATTATTGTAGTGTGACTAAAGTGCAGCATGTGAATTTATAATCTAATGCTACCATTTCTAAACTATTTTATGTTTTGTCTTTGCGCTTTAGTTCTCTCCATAAGGTTGCCTGGAAGATATCACTATTAGCTATAAGGCCGCCTCTTTTGTCACTGCTATTAATAAGCCTATTCTGTTTATACTATAGTGTTATCTTTCTGTCCACCATATGCTTTCTACATTGCATCTTCCATTAAACTATAATTGCAGTGAAAGCAAATTATTATTGCTCAATATTTGTCCACAAGCCCCAGGTCGGTCGACCTTCACTTGTACAAACAGTTATCAAGATCGCGCGACACACACGTGACCATTTCATGTTGATATGTGATAATGACTATTAAAGTAAGCTTGGTGAGATTACTATTTTAATGATAAATAAAATGTAATAAAGATTGGAAAATTGATCATGTTATTGAAAAATGTATGGAAAAGTACTAGCTCTGTCATGACTTTCTTTTCACTCAGATTAAGTTTTGTTGTGTCTTACCTATCACCTCTAAATCACATTTTGAATATTGTTAATGGATTTAATACAATACACATATTTTTTTGTTTGAGAGATATAACATTAAAGAAATATAATAATGGCTAAAAAGCTTTTTTAGGGTTGATAAATTGGTTCAATTTTAATCTTAAGGTGTTAAACTCCAAATGCACATTGGATATAATTAATTTAGTTGGTCATGCATGACCATGCGTTAGACCAAAGGATCATTGTGCATAAGCATGCCATTATAAACAGTAACTGATATGTGTAGCATTGTGTGAAAGGCTCTCAAGTTCAAAATCGTCAAGAAAGCAGACTACTTTCACTTCTGATAGCAAACAAAACGAGATGTGAAAGTAAGAGCACATGATTGGTTTTGTACATTTTGTTCATGTTCTACAAAGAAACCTGATCTGAAAATAGAATAAAAGCAAGATTACTTGGTGAGAAACTCTCCAGTTATGTAAATAGACTGCATGCTAGCACAGATTAACCCTACCTACCTTTTGTGATTTAGATGTGTATGCAATGCTGCTTGAAACCCTTGGAACACCTTGAGACAGTAGATATCTAATATCCATGCACATTTATTAAAGTCACTTACCCATAGGGCCACCATCGTCATTGTAGGTAGCGATAATTACGTTGACGTTTTCAACAATACGCTGGAAAGTTTGGTACAACTCCTCAGCTTCCAGTTGGAGCTCAAGCAGAGCACGGTCCATCTTGTTCATGAATAGGATGGGCTTGATACGCTCGGCAATAGCCTGACGCAGCACGGTCTCGGTCTGTACACACACACCTGACAGAAAGAAGATCAATATTAAATTAACATACGCTTCCATACTCTATCTAGTGAATTAGTTATATTCAGGGTACATATCATACATTATATAAAATTAAAAAGTCTCATGGACTTTTAAAATCTCTGCTATTTTATAGAATTATCATAGCCTGTGCAAATTCAGCTATTAATAAAGTTTATTTTTTACTCTACCAAAATGGATTAAAATTTTATTTTTGTTTATGTTAAGTACATACCAGAGACACAGTCGACCACCACGAGGGCTCCATCAGTGACACGGAGAGCAGCAGTCACCTCGGAGGAGAAGTCAACGTGCCCAGGGGAGTCGATCAGGTTGATCAAGAAACCCTTTTCACTCTTCTCACGCTGGTCTGGGTTGGTGATGAACACCAAATCTTTCTCTTCCAACTCGAAGTACATAGATATGGCACTGCACAACATTCAACATTTGGTTCAACATTGTTTAAACATGTAGTTCTTGTTAGTTAGAATATTCTTAAGGTAACATCAGATGGCCGTTCTTAAAAATCTTCAATAGTATTCTGATTTAAAAGGTATAGAACATTCATCATGGTAAATAAATGAAGACTTGCTTCAAATTGTTATCATAATAATTATTGGGTTGGAGACTTAGCTATGCTGTACATGTATATAATTTGAATTTTCATGTTGTTGTGAAATAATATTTCTATTTTCAGTAACTTAAAATGATGATAATTTGTATTAGTTTTTTTTACCAATAATTATTAGGACCCGCTATTTTACAATAATTATTAGGTTGAACTCTTTTTTTATTTATGTATTTAATTTTTCTGGAAGCTATGATAACAAAAGTTGCACAATATTGTTTACCTATAATTTTCGCAAATTTGCATGATTTTGATTTGAAATTATGACGGGGTCAAGTTCAATGACATCAAATTGATCGAAGAAGTAATAATAATACCGTAGACGAGTACAACAAAGGTTATTTCACCATGTGGGAATTTCGGGAGTACTCACGTAGACTTGATGGTGATGCATCTATCTTGCTCGTCCTTGCGAGTGTCGGTGAATCGTGTCTCGCCCGCTCGGGCACCGGCAATGATACCGGCTTTGGACACCAGAGAGTCCGTAAGAGTAGACTTGCCGTGGTCGACGTGGGCGATGACGGACATGTTGCGGATATTCCGCTTCTTGTCCATCATCCCACGAATCTCGTCTACGGTGAAATTCACCTGCACAAACCAGAAAAAAACCCGTGAACATGATGCACAACACAACACAGATGGTAGACGACTTGTCATACGCACGTCGCATTTTATTGCAATTTGTTAACGAAGACTTCTCATAGAATAATTCATAGGCATTTTTGAACTTATAACAATTCACAATGACACTACTGATATCACTTGAACACTTCGAAGACGTCATCGAACCACAAAGACCCGTCGGGAATAAAGTGTTTATTATTTAGCCTTTTCCACAGAAAACTGAAAAATATTAACGCAATTCGATAGCACGAACACTCAGCGCCACTTTAATTTTCACTTTTATGCGGTTTGATACTTACCATTTTGGATGGTTTATGATTTTGCGGCTACTAAAATAAACCACCATACGCCAGCAATGGCGTACGCTTGAAAAAGGACGAGAACGTCGCCGGATGTGATAGGCCAGCCAGCTGTCAAACGTCAGTCACCGACAGTCGCTGTCTTCTCTTTCCATAGACAACGCAATGATTGCCAGTACAAAAATAAATCTGGAAGTGATGTCATAAACGCTTGATTCGCTTGATAACGCTTTCTTTACTACGTCACAAGATGTCACTACAGACAATAATATTAGTTTAGCTACTCGATCACAGATGGCACTTGCAGTCTTTGAAATTACAAACTTCTACGCCAAAATACTATAATGTTTTTTTACATGCAGGTCTACAGATTTAGGTATGATACTTATACCTAATTCACTCATATCTGAATTCTAGCCATCGCGTATCAGAGAGTAAGTAGGGTGAGCTGAACTATAAGCCACGGAAACTTTGGGAAATTATTTTGTTGCACGGGTGGGTTGCGAGGTAGGGTTGGCTAAAATAGTAAGTACCTACTCGTAGAAAGTATAAAAAATGGTTAACAAGTCCACAAGTAACCAGTGGATGCAATTGGCAGCTTGTCGTTCGGAATGGCGTTCTAAGCAGGAGGCTTATGTCCAGCAGTGGACGTCTTCCTATATTTTAAGCTATAATAATATGCTACTGTATGCCTACGTAGTTAACAAAAAAAACCTTGTACTTATAAAAATGTGTAGATACGTATGCAGGGTTCTCGGTTATATATGTAACGTTTACAGCAAAAGAAGCAACAGAAATATATTTAATAGCCCATCTTTATAGCATATTTGGCAACCCTGTGGGACTGGTTTGCGAGGGAGACATCAAGGTCATGGGATAACAAATTTTACGATAACCATCAACAAGGTATAGCCAGTCGTAGTGTGTCGTGACTAGGAGCTGGCCCATGGGGGCGGTATCCAGGGGCGCACGCGTGTCAGGGGGCGCAATTTTAGACGTGGCACGCAAAAATATGTTAGGATTAAAAAAAAACTCGTTAGCAGCGACAAATTTAATATAACACCAGTTCGAGTAGAAAGGTCCGAGTAGTTAGTTAGTAACGTTCTACCAAATCTTAATAAATCTTACCCTCAGACCTACACTACCTATATTAGTAGGTGCTTATAATTATGTACTATAGATAAATGTCACATGTATAGGTCTCAGACAGACTTAAATCTATGGGATATGGTCATCAGATAGGTTCAATGTATAGGAAGCTGTAGAAACCTACATCGTAACTTTAGCCGTTACCTTTAAAATTACCTTAATAATTATTTTTGGGTAAAGGAGATAATTAATGATGTATTTCTTAAATACATATAGAATCCAATTATACCTACCTAGATTTAATTTAATTAAGTACCTAAACATTTTATTTATCTAATCCTATGGAATAATTCTACGAACGAGCTCTCCTTTTTAATGTGTAGGTATCTAAGTAGGTATATTATAAACCTTTGTATCTATTTTATATCGAACAAAATAGGTCGAAAGTCACGTCCGAAAGCAATAGAGATAAGAAATATCATAAACAAAGCAAATTGCCAATGGCATAATGAGTCAACGCCACTAGCAACAAGGCTTTAAAAACATAAAAAAATGCAGAGAAAAAGTAAAAATGACATTGTTTTCTTTGGCGGGAATCCAAAAGGCGACACAGTAGAGTAGATTGGAGCGGATATGTTGGCGAAAATGGCGAATTTACTTCCTATGACGACGAGAAGATGTCAGGTGGAAAACGTGAGGAATGGAAAACATGTCATAACCACACGTGTTGTTCGGTGTCGATTCTATACAGGGCTAACAGTTAGGACTGTACTAAGCCGGAAGAAGGTTACAATGACTAACAACTTACACTATGATTTTGACTGTGACGGGAATTCAAGATAACATGCGGATTTTTTGGTCAAACTGCGTGTTGGTCCCATTGTCAAATAAAAACCTGACATATCTGGTCGACTTGATACACCCAGCCAATAACTCGCTGTACCTCCTACAATAATGCCATAGAATATATAATATAAGATTAATTATCATGATCAATAGTTTAATATCTTTTTACTGGGAGACGATGGGGAATTATTCTTTAGAGTACTGACGGAAATGCTGTGATATGATTTATAAAAGATTGGAGATGTCATTTTATTTATTCTTTCCCAAAGCAAAGCAAAGAGGCGTTTTTGGATAGGAATTTGAGTGTAAAATATAGCAGTTTCTTCCACAACTTACGAGTAGGTATCTAAAACTGTAAGTTTCCAGTGAAACTCTTTGTATATATAATTGTAAACATATCGGGATATTGTTACTATAATGATTAATATTTATTTAAATTATTAACTATTTTTTAATCTACTGTTGCCTACAAAAAATCTAACTGTTTTGTTGTTGCTGTTGTATATTTGTAATTTTGCTCGTCTATAAGGGCTAAGTATACAGTGTGACTGGTAATCAATAAACATCTTCTTAAGCAACAACTTCTATTCTGCAATTTTTTAAATATCGAAAAAAATTTTTAAAGGTATAAGTAAAGATCTTAAATAACGTGGTAGTACGCTAGTATCTACCAATAAGGGTACATTACATAATGTCATTAATGTAGCACAAACGATTTATAAAGAATAGAAAAAAGTACATATAGAAAATTAAGTCAATGTCAATGATAGCAATACTTATTAAAATTTAATATTAAAATGTCAGCTTTTGATAGTCTTGTCCTCTAGAAACATTTTAATCGAAAAGTATGTTTTTATCAATACAATTATCATTTAATTTGTCTCTAAATATATGAATTTCTTGTACAGATCGGTACAAGGTAACCAACAAGGCAACAGGTAAGTTTTGCTCTTTCATACATAAAGATCATTGACATAAAATAGGCAGCTAAATGTATGGAACATCTGATTTATTTTTTTGCGAATTTTCATAAGTCGCAAAACTAAAGTTGTTGCTTATGGTAGCAGAAACCACTTTTAAGAGGATTTTTACCAGATTTGAGAGGTTGATTAGCAATCACCCTGTATAAGACAATTAATGTATAATATAATTTAAGATCTGCTACAGCTACTTATAATTTTTAAATAAAAGATTTAATTAGGTACAATACGAGTACTTTGACCTCGGACTCTGATGTTAGGACGTCAATGGGAAAAATGTTCTATTGGACTTTGCTCAAATCGTGTTACCAACCACACCAAGTACATGTTACATTTTACCTTATATAATACAACGTGTAACAGAAAGGTGTGACTACACTTAACGGTGTTAAAAACCATGAAAGTGAACCCATTCAATAACAACATATTGCAAAATTCAAAAAATATTCCGTCTTCTATACAAACGTGCCGATCACGTGAACAATTTTTTTACAGACAGATATATTTTGGTGAATGAAACCACAGAAACAAGTAACAAAAAAGGCTGCCTTTCTTACTTATATTATGGAATGTGGTTCGATTATCGATATAAGGTATCCTAGTCGGTGAACCGGCCCACTGCAGCGAGAGGGCGCGGGATCTTTTCCAGGTTCATGCATGTAACATCTGAGTGATACACTCGTGCATGATAGAATTAGTTACCACTTTCTTTAATTATAAAAGAAAATCATTGCAAGCAAACTTACTACTCACAGAGAAGGTTTAATTTCATAGCGTGGAAGATAATTAAACCCACAATTTGTCTAATGTGTTGTGCCATAACCTCCTTCATAAAGGAGACCCATGTCTTACAGTGGAATTAATTCGAACAAACTTGGACCAAACAAATCCTTACTCCTCGTTTATATCGTACATCTTTACAATGGTCATAATCCATTTATCAACACGACGTAATTTTTTTTGACAGCAAGATTTTACTCCGAATGTTAATGGAGTGATGAATGAAGACCTTCAGTGCATCCCAGTGGTTCCTAGAATTATTGCGTAAGATCCGATCTGTCACTTCACTAACAAAAATACAATTAACAACTTTCACACATTGATAATACGGCGTACTTTTAAATAAATAGGGAGACAAGTTCTAGCAAGCATTGGGACAGTTGCCAGTACTTCGGAAAATAATATTGGTAAGTAAATAAATAAACGTGATGCAACGAGAAGGAAAGTTCTCGAACGATTTAGCCGTTCTCGAAATTTTGTAGGGGACGCGCGAGGATTAATTAAAAGCAATTTTCGTATCAAAACTGCTGCATCTTACTTTGCTTCTGAGAAAGGTTGTGTAGGTAAGTAAAAGCCAATGCTCCCGCGATATTCTGAAAAATTTTGTTGTTATTCTGAAAAAGGTCTGGAATTAGTAAGTACTTAGTTGTGAAGTACAAGTAGGTATGTGTGTATGTTTGTTACTCTTTCACGCAAAAACTGCTAAACGGATTTGGATGAGGTTTGGCACCAAGATAGCTTATATCCTAGACTAACACATAGGATACTTGTCATCCTGAAAAATACAGTGTTCCCGTGGGATAATCAGAATTCTGCGAGTAACACCGCGGGGCACAGCTAGTTTATAATAATAATCTTTATGGTATGTTTTGGTGAGTGTTGTATGGCATCCCTAAATCTGGAGAAATCGTAGTAGGGAGCTATGAGTCTTTGATTTATTATTTTTCACTTAAATACGAAAATAATGTAGGTATGTAAGTGGACAGCTAAGAAAAAAAAATGGTTTTATTACAGAATTTTGTTTCTATTATAAGCGCTTATTACTTAGATAGATTCAGAGAACTAAATTATGTAGGTATACCTACAACTACATACATATAAAGAGTAAGTGCTGACTGACAGACAGGTCAAAATCAACGCAGAACCTAAACCGCTCAACCTAGAGACATGGCATTTTGAAGATGTAAGTATTCATAATACGATGTGGGAGTGTACTAAGTATTGAAGTAATGAGTTTTAAAACATCAACTCCTAAAGGAGTCAAATAGGGGATCAAAGTACGTAACTACTTTACATTTCATTGAATGTCGCGTGAAACGCCGTGAGTTGCAGCTTCTAGTATACCTACTCGTATTATGTACATATTAGGTAATCGTAAAGATTCACTATACACGTAAATCTCATAATACAGCTATAATAAGTTCCCGTCAAAGCCTTGGCCTTCTTAGAACCTGTCGACCTCTGTGATAGCCTTACAATGTCTTCGAACATGGAAAATTATGGTTGGTTTTATACTGTCATGAAATATTTATTTTATAGTACCTTAACTCCAGAAACCCAAGGGTAGACAGATATGTGATGTACTTGGTAGGTAAGTATTCAGCGGAAAATTAATACAGTATATATGTATGTGTGTAATTCTGGTATCAGTTTAATTACTTCATTATGTATTAAATATAAATTTATTCCTAGTTACGAGTATGATTCTGTAGTTTTGTATTTCTATATACCTACCTACCTACACCTACAGCTATCTGTACCTATATGATGCAGGTTAAAGCCGGAATACTCATTTTATTTTCCTTTCGGTCCTTATCCTCAAACACAAAGTTTGTAACAAAACGAACTGCTAACGAAATAAAATTAAATGTAATAAAAGACAAATAAAGCTAAGTTTAGTTCCCGTACGCAAGGCGCGCCACATCTGGTGGCAGCACTGGACTTGTTTTCTGCTTATTTCTTATTTATTTTAGGACATACGTTCAGTTGCCACGGTGTCATCCTCGCGTATTAGTAGACCGTAGCTTATCTAGAATGGGCAAGGAGAGGTTAATATTCATTTATTAGGTACACGAACTCTCAATTTCTATGCTTAGAAAAATCTCATTCACCGTTTTAATTTAAAAATCAAAGTTCTGGTCCGGTTTTGATATAATTTAAGTCCACTTCTGAGGTTGGTTGGGAGGTTCACCCTTTCATTTTCTTGATTTGCTGTTAGATAGACTTGACAGCCGTCTCCGCAAAACTCAAATATAAGAGACTCAAATATAAAAAGAATGAGTATAGGTACCTCTTGATTATTACGGACTAGCCAATAGTTGGTACAAAAGAGATGAGGACACTGTCGGTCTATTTATTCTAAATCATAGACAACACTGAAGTAGGTCATAACTAGTTAGTACTCAATACTTTTAAAAGAACTACAACCTTCGTGGCTTCGGGAGGCACGCACCTTATTTTCGTTTACAAACTACTCTATACATTTTGATTAAATGTATATGTGACCATCTGGAAAGTATGCCCTTTCAAACATAACCCCAATAGTTTTCCCCATTGCTCAGGCCTCTCTAAGCGAATCGAGGAACATACATACAGATAATTAAAATAATATTCCAATGAATTGGTAACCTCCTGCTTTGTTAAAAGTCTATCTATATATGAATGTAGCTTAAGGTGTCGTTTATATAATCTCTCGTATTTTTCCACCTCGTTTGCCAAAGTAACGCCTGACTCTATTGATAATTTTTCAACAAGAGGTCATCATCATTTATGTTTGATATAATATGCTTACTATATTATTGCACTGTACACCTCTAACTTGTTCATTTTTATCTTTATTTGTGTTGTGTACAAGAATGACATTGTACCTATAGGTTCAATGTCTGCTGATATGTTTTGTATGTCAGGTGACCGACGACTCTTACAATAGGCCACATCCATCTCAAAATAAATACACAAAAGTCCTCGATCCTCTGAATCACAATGTTTACCTGCCTTGCGGGTGGTATCCTATAAATTGCTTCTCTCGAAGGTGACAATGTCTCTCTCTGCCAAATTTTATTTTGGTATTTTCATCAGCCCTTCGAAATAGACCTTTCGTGTTTTTGAATGCAGATAAATAGGCAGGTACAAAATACCTATATTCTAGATTGAGTTCATCGAGCAATTGATTACAATTTGTTCGTAATATTACAATTGAAAAAGAACTAGGTTGTTTTGTACGTTTAACCTTCAATTCAGTTTCAGTATGAGGCTTCATATAAGAATGCTATAGTATAACTTTATTTTTCATTTCGTATTCCTACTTACGTATTTAACCCTACTTGGTTACAAAACATGAAGATATTTAATATCTTCATTATGATAACCATACTTTGATTATCTTTAAGTGTATGTCTTGCCATATCTACGCCACGTTTGTATCTCTTGCTTCAGTAGATAATTACAAAGTTTATTAGTGATCCTCTTCAATCCTTTGGTTTCGCAAGTGTCCGCAATAAATATCATGGCGCCACCGTCCCATGAGTCAGCGACAGGCGTCGGCGCGGGCGCAACTGTTTCAGCTTTTTTCAGTATTATCTATTTTCAGACTAAAGTGGACTAAGTAGGCCTAGCTGCTATAGGCAGGGTACGATATGAACTACCTAAAATCTTTAGTAATGTAGGTTTTTTGCTTAATTTTCGAAAAGTAATTGATACAATTTTACATAGTATGCATTGAAATTGATTCGTTTCGTATATTTTTATGGTCGAAATTTGTGTATGTATTTACTATAACTGTTTGAGACTATCTTTAGCAAAAACTGGTTGGCCGATTACGATGTATGTGCATTTGCAGATGGGCATAGGCTGTATTAGTTGAATCTCCTGGGTTCACTCATTAAAATACATTTGTCTAAAATTTGGGAACAATATCATATTAGGCATCCTCTTATGTTTCTATATCAGTACCCCTTTAGTAAACATGTAATAAGTAAATACTTATGTATTAGGTATATTGTATAGATATGCCAATTAACATTATATTGTCCTGTTTTGTTCGTGTCACGTTTATCTTATGTGTATGCATACTCGT
The DNA here is from genome assembly GCA_947049295.1 of Ligdia adustata. NCBI lineage: Eukaryota > Metazoa > Arthropoda > Insecta > Lepidoptera > Geometridae > Ligdia > Ligdia adustata. The sequence continues at coordinate 1,739,622 of OX346229.1, read as the reverse complement.
AATATATTAGTATAGGTATAGGTAAATACTTGTAGGTACACTGTAGTGTTTTTCCAATTATTTGAATGTAACGCAAACAAACACACTAAGTAGGTATATGGGAATGCAATGAACATTAAAAACATGGTTCAGATTGAGAGATAGTACCTATAGTAAAAAGGTTTAAATTCCCCTTCGAGGGACATCATTTGAAAAACTTCTAAACCATTATTCTAGATCATTTTGAACTGTCATTGCTTTCCAGGTAGCCATCGTAATGGCAATAAGAGTTGCAATCCATCGTGGCAATGTCGCTAGCGTGCTCGGTAAGTAGTAATGTTAGTGGTAAGTTGGAAAGTTTGGAATTCGTAGATCTTTAGTGGTCTATTCAGTCTAGGATCTAGGAATACCGCATATTGAGTGATCCAACCATATTTTTTTTCATGTAGGTATAGTTTTTAATTTTTATAAAAACACCTACACAAATAATAATTCTTTATTGTCACCATAAAAATACAACATCACATTATAAATTAAAAAGAAAGTGACACATAATGACATCTCCTGGAGATTCGCTTAGAGATCTATTTCCATACAACCTTTTTCGCGAAATGTTACAGGACTCTTAACAACTTGAGCGATATCCATTGTAATAGCAAGGTCATATATTAAAGTTTAAACCCCTCGTATCCACCCTTCCTGTGCGCCCCACGTAGCGGCGCCCGCCGGCCCGCCGCGGCGCCCGCCCGGCCGGCGCCTTCGCCCCCGCGACACTGAGACTCCACTTGTCGCCTCTACTCACTGCTTTATTGTCTCGACGCCTGCCTCTGTTGAGGGTGCTTTAATTGTGATCGATTCATTAGCTTAGCACGTAGAGGTAGTTTTCCAGGGAACCGATTTTAGGAAGAGATTTGATGGATTTGTTGGAAATTTTTGGTATTGATACACACATTTCATAACCTCTTGCTCAGTCGCTTCTTTTTTTAATATTATTAATAATCATTGTTATAAATATGGATCTCTTATTATATTTATAATAAGACTACAACTACGACTATAAATCTTCCTAATAAGTGTTCGATAGTTTTTTTTTGTACTTTCAGTACGTTGTTATCTTTGTAATTACATCCTAATAGGGTTGTACTATGATGGTTGTACTGGCAAACTGTTCACTTTCCTACGATATAGCTACTTAGTTGGAAATTACAATAAATATAAAAGCCCAAGTAAAAGCCCGAAGTTCGACATTTTGGACATCACAGCTGGACCAAGACTTTCAGTAACCAATCATTTCATCACACACCTCTACCACGTCAAGTCTAGACAAGACTTTCGCAAGCGTCGTTAAAATTCACTAACAAAGTGTTGTAGACAGTTACCTAACATGACGTGATTAGTACCTATCACTGACTGAATTATTTAAGTACACTGCTGGGCTTCAGATAGTCAAAAGTGACATTAAATCCATTTGATTTTCCCTATTTAGGCGCGAATGGCAACGTGTGCGTCCAGTGTGAGTACCATGGCATTGACGTAGAAAACCCAACTTAGTGTTTGTACCTCATTGGTACATAGAACGAACATTGGTGACAATTTTAGTTCCCGGTACACACCAGGCCCTTCAAATCGACATTAAACATGTCAGTGATTAGAATGAAGAACGAGCAGCGACGGGTCATTTGTGGTCGTATCAGGAATCTGTACCTAGTCACGTAGTGATACATCCAAGGTGCTAAGTTACGAGCATCGCGATAAAATGAGAATGGTTTGTAATTTGCAAATAGGCCACCAAGATAGTGTGACCAATTCAATTACTTTTATTTTATTTTAGATGTTCCCTAATATTACAATAATTTTGGAATTGCAAATTGAAGTTGCAATGAGCTGGTCACATCGCTCGGAGACCCAGTAACTGTTGGGGAATAAGTGGTTGATTCTAGAGAAGCAACCACGAACCGGAATTACTTACTAGGTGGACCGTCGACATAGTCATAAGTAATCATTAGATGCAATTGGCAACTCGTCCTTCGGAATGGCGTTATTAGGGGAAGACTATGTTCAGTAGTGGACGTCGTAAGGCTGATAATGATGAATCCGATTTCAGATCGGATTAAATTACGGATTCAAGGTCCGAATTTGGATATTTTTTTATTCTTGTTATGGTGATTCTTCACTCATGATTCCTAGCGTATGAATAAGTATTGAATTCTTTAAAAATTATAGCAAAAATATACTCACTTCCCTAATCTTGAAACAAATTCTGCAATTGTACCTACTTATATTCGTGACGCTAACATCATCGGTTTGACACCTGAACTCAATAGTTTTAAAATATTGCAAGTTCAGAGAGGTATCGACACGTACATCGATCGAGGGTTTTTTGGATTTGGCTGTTAGTAATTTTTTGCGTTGAATTGCGCGCGTGCATGCCTCTTGCATCATAAGCCCATGTGACTAACCTGTCACAAATGATCACAAGTGAAATGTTTGTGGTTACACTACACTCATTAATATGTTGTTGGCTGTAGGGTCGTCAATACCTAACATAAAATGGTTCCAGTTGTACGTGAGTTTCATCACGTATCCTAGTGCCTATACCTACCTACCTAATACGAGTAGTAAACTAGCGACAATGATTGTAAATACGTAGGTATTCTAGGATTTCTAGATATTTTATACTCTCGGGAGGCATCTCTGAGGGTTGGGTCTGAAAAGGGGCTGACGTGTATAATGTATTCTACATTATGATTATTTAAAAATTCCCATTAAATAAATGAAACTAACCTGTGTCCTTTTTTAACGTGGAGAAATGCTGCATGCATACCGCTCCACCACGGGGAGGCAGAACGGTTATGTAGGACTCTTATTCACTAAAACTCTACGGTGTCAATCCCTGCCAATAACTGGCGGGACACGGGAACGCTATAGCACCCATCCGCGACCCGCCACGGCTGGACCCATCCCTCGGGGTAACCCCACCACACATTTTATACGTACCTGACACACCGCAACCAGCTCGAGGACCATACCACCATGTGGGCGTCAGACGTCACTAACCAGTGCCCTAACTAATCTATTAGTTAACTTCGTTACTTTGAGGTCACAAGTAGTGTGACTTACTGGGCCTCAAGCTCGTGTGTCAAGGCGAGCCTGCTTTATGTACACACACGACTTTACTTAGGTACTTAGGTTTATATATACGTTAGGTATAGTAAACATCACATAAACTCATAAGATTGAACTGGTAACGATAATCTCAAATGTGCTTAAATTTAGTCATACTGCAATATAAGGAATGTCTATGCGTATTTTTTGTAGAGGGCCAAACGTTGCCATATAGTCTACATAGGTGTTGTCTAGACGTCTAGGCATTTTTGCCACCTATAGAAAAATTTAACAAAGAGACGGCAATCGGTTTTTTTTTTAAATTAATAATGGGTAAATATGTAATATTAGGTAATATGTTTGGACATAACAAAAGTAGAATGTGACTGTTGTTGTCAATTGTCAAAATTAATTACTTTAAATCTTAGAATATAAATAATAAAATCGACGAAACTAAATATAATTTTTACAAACCATACCAAACTAAAGTGTGTCTTAAAATCCACTAATTATCACAGAGATGCAGCATCAAGACCATAAATTAAAAGTCCCAAAATTATAACAGAAATATACGACGCGGCTTTGTAGAGCATTGGTATAGCTGTCACAAAATATTTTCAAAGTATTATATCACATTACAAAGGAATGTTTACGGAATGCGGGTGCACCATTTCTTTTTTTATGAGCCGTTTAAAGAATGCATTCATTCAACTAAACGCTGGAATGCACCGAGGGTGCCACAAATGTTAGAACTAAATGTGTACTTGTTCATACTTTAAATACAACTTCACTTTTTAATTGATTACAAAATGGAGGTTATTAATTTGATAAATCCTTCTTTTCTTCTGGACAGAACTGTAACCATAAATAGTAAAAATATGTCTTCTGAATTTGTGGGAAGTCGCCGTCGGTTACGTTATTTGGTATAAACTGAATTGGTAATTGCTGAATTATGCAATACTTATTCATAAAAGCAGACTAGAAGATAACCTAGATCTATTATCAGACGCTGTCAGGAAGTAACATTCAAAAAGGTGGGTACATTATTTTGTAGAAAATAAATACCTACTGAAAACATTAGGTTAGGCTAGGCAAACAATATAGGTAGGCCGTCGGTTCCATAAAAGCTTGAATCATTATAACCTACGTCATAGTTTCTGATAACAATTGTTAACAAAAAGGCTAAATAACAATTAAACATTATTTTGATACAAATAATGACCACTTGCTGTTACAGTGAAGGAATACATCGTGAAGAAATCAGCTAGTCGGAGAAGGATAACATTAGCTATCCTAGTTAGTGAACCCACAATTCGGTCAGCGTGGTGGACTGTGACCTAAGTCCACCTCTTACACGGGAAACACTCGTGCCCAGCGGTGGGTAGCTATGGGTTACAAAAACAAACAAATGCAAACAAAATTATTCTTAAGCAAAATAAATCAAACGCGTTAGTTTTCTAATATAACAAATACATCTTGAATGATAGCCCAAAGGGGCGAGAAGATAAGTTGATAGACCACCGATCAGCAGTTTCGTTAGAAGTCAGGGTTAAACGTGGTTGCGAGATTGGAGATGAGACCTCTGTTCAGCAGTCGATAGAAAAAGGTGAAATGATTCGAATGATAACATTATTTTGATGCCAGTATATTTATATTATTAAAAACATAATTTTATATTTCTAATACAATTTAAGCTCGTATTAAGACTGAAAAACCACAGCAATGGAAAACCAGATCACCGAGCCATATTTGTAATAAACAAATAATATAATAATAAATTATCCAAATAAACTTTAAAGTTTATTTCGACATAATTATTCATAAATGGACAAGGGCCTTTATTACCAAAAAAAAAATGAATAACTACAACAGCAAAAAAAATATAGCAGAAATATTACCTATAGACCATTTATGATCAACAGATAATCCAAATGCTCCGCCACCACCAGAGGGCAGCGTGCCCGTCATGCTAGCTGCATTACCGCGCTAATATTCATTGACCGAGAAAGCGAGCGAAGCGTCGCTGTTTCGAGTCTGTAAAAATGTTCTTATGGGAAATTTTGCTATGACGTCATTTACTGTGCCATTTCAAGGATATATGCAACTGAAAAATAAAAAAGTCAGTCAAATGGTTGTAATTTTTTTAAGTTGAAAAAAATAATATCGAGATTGTGCGGAACTAATAATAGTACAATTGTTTTATATTAAAAATCTTTACACATTAAATTATTATTTAGGTACACAATAATATTAATTTGTTATACAAGTTTATAAACTAGAAGAAAGCTTTTATCTACACGAATTGATTATTATACAAATTTTACGAAATAATAAGTAATAAAATTAAACAAGATTTTGTTTTCGTTTCATGATTAGTTTATTTATGCTAGGTACGAGTAAAAGAACCTAAACAATCAGCATAACAAATGTCAAATATTATATTATTTATGTTAGGAATGCGAATATTAACGAAGTTACTCATTATATGTACAACGAGGAAACCTGCAAAAGCTCGTACGTCATTAATTATACGGTATACCTTCATGGTACCTACAATGTAGGATCCATTTCCTGCGGAATTATAGTCCGCACGAAATATATCCCTACACGCACTTTAGTATCTTCTGCCACAGAGTATAAAGGTTTTTTTTTGTTATGTTCTTGTGGTATTGCTCTAATTTTAAATCTCAATAACGACGCTTCATTCTCCGAGTGTATGTATGTATGTTTAACTCTTTGTGAGTCTTTACAGTTTAAACCGGCCATAGGCAGGAAGATTTTATTGTGCGAGGTGTCACTGTCTTCGTTTTTAGACGACAGCTAAATCGTATGTTGCGATGAATTTTCTACCAAAACGGAGGAGGTACTCAATTCAACAATTTGTTTTTTTTTTTAATATTTTTTACCTGATTTCTCAGTGATGTCAGGACCGATTTAATAAAATATTTTTTGAAGGGGTACATTTAATTATATATTATTATATCCTAATGTGGTCCCATTTTTAATTTATCAAAATTACTCAATAGGTACGATTTTTTAATCAAAATATCTGATAAAGTGATATCGGTGCCTGTCGTAATGGAAGTACTCACGTTTATTTAAAAATAATTATTTAAATTAATAGGCCGCCAAAAATAACAGTAAGTAGGTACTTATTATACTAGCTGAAAGATGTACTATAATTTTTTTTATTAAACACTTTTCGATTGCGGATATATGGTTCATTAGAATTTACATCTAGATACATGCATATATAGCATTAGAGGAAGGTACTACGCTACATACTTTATAAACGTGAAAGTGTGTTTGTTTGTCTCAGCTCAGCTGCTCAGCAACTTGAGTTACGGATCGAGTGGTTTTCCCCGCTTTTTTTCAGCCGGAAACCTAACCTAACGTGGGCGAAGCGGCGTGTAAAAGCTAGTGTGTCTATGAAGTAAGCTAGGCTAGATGTACTAAACTCACGATTTTATCTAGACAGGCGCAGTTCTGACCTCGCTTTCAATGCCAGACGATATTAAGATAGTAAATAAAATGAGTGATTTATACTGGATTTCCACGAGCTTCTACGCAGCATGCTTGTGTCATGATCAAAATATTATGTACCTACATCATTAATGGAGTCTTCCCTACAGGATCGAGGGAAATTAATAACAAAAATTAGGTCAAATAATTTTAGCGAGAATCTACCAACAGAATTTTAATTTAAAGTTACTTCACTTACTTAAGTTACAAAAGAAAGTAAAGTAATAAGAATATATTAGATTTCATTTCTTCCATAAAAGCACAATATTGCAAATTATTATTATTATCATCAGTCAGAAGACGTCCACTGCTGAACATACATGAGCGTCTTTCGGTTCGTGGTCACCACTCAAGAACCTTTCTTCCTCATCGGTGTACGGTTCTTCGAGCGATGTGGCCAGCCATTGCCACTTCAGCTTGCTAATCTTACGAGCTATATCGGTTACTCCTTAGACTAAGAACTACATTCTCTTTATTTTATTTATTTATTAATTGCAACACACACAGTAACAATTACGGATAGAATTACTAGTTACATAAATGTCTAATACATTTAACGACGGCGGGCGTGGCAATATATATTGACAGGAAATTTTTTCAGACAGTGGATAAATTTTAGACACTAGGAGATTATTTGGTACCGAATTTTATAATATTGCATCTCAAATCAAAATTGTAATGATGATGATTGAGCTAATAACCGGCAATAAATAATATTTTAAATATCGTCGTCAAGAAAATCTTTTATTTGTCTTCATAAGCAAACCTTAGTGCTCTTAGTTTGGGGACTTAATAAAGCTTTTCTATCCTGTGAGGAAAATATTGTTATTAGTACTTTACATTCTAACACAAGTAATAAAAATAAAGTAACCATGTAAAAGTGTTGATTAGTGAGCGGCACGCACTGTATAGGAGCGGCGGCGGCGCTGGCAGGTACCCTTGAATCCCTCCACACCCACAACTCAGCCCACTTCCTATTGTATTGTATAGGTTTTTTAATAATATTGATAATTTAATGACAGAGTTCGCAAGAGTTGCTATTTGACCTCTGAGAATTGAATCAATATCTGCCTATCAAATTACGATTTAGTTTCAGTTTGAAGGTTGCAATAAAAATCGGCTAAGTATGAGTCGGATTCGCGAACGGAGGGCTCCGTACCATGATATATTTGTATTGTATGGATGATTCGTTCAAGTTTCTACAAGACCAAAAAAACTGAAAAAATCACGTTTGTTGTGTGGGAGCCCAAATTAAATATTTATCTTATTCCGTTTACAATATTTGTGATTTTAGCGGAACTGAAATACATAACTGCCTAGCTATCGCGTCTCAAGAGATAGAGGCTGGTGACAGACTGACGGACGGACGGACGGACAGAGAAGTGTTAGAGTCCCGTTTTTACCCTTTATGGCGGCTTTACACTCTCGAACGAGTTGTCTCGCTCGGCAACTCTCGCCTAGCCATCTCGCCCGAGAGGCTCATTTCACGAGCGCTACCATGTACACTCTCGTCTGTTCATTTGCGGTTGCGATCACCAAATGGATGGACGCTTCCGCTGTTAAGCTATCAATTATAATTTGTATGTACATCCCTTCCTTTTTTTTCCTCAGTTCGTTCACAGAGATTCAGTCTGTTCCGATATCCTAACCCAAACACAATTTTTTTTATTTAATAATTTTGTCTATATATTAATTTGTATTTCTAATAAAATTTATCCACATCTTTAATTCATTACTGTAACGTCGTAGTGATACGTGTGTTCCGCACAGTTAATACCTGGACGCTGAAGCACGTGAAATTGTACAGCAATGCTCTCGGCTCATCCCGATACCCTTTGACTCGGGCACGCAAAACCGTCACGGGACCGAAAGCGGGTGGGATACCTCGAGACAGACCCTCGCCCCGAGGCGAGACGAGAGTTACCCTGTACACTCTCGCACTCGGCTTGTCTTGTGGTCTCTTGCCGAGAGTGTACAGCCGCCATTAGTGCGGAACCCTTAAAACCATCCTTACGAATTGAGAAACTTTTTCTTTTTGAAGTTATTCAAATAGTTATGTTATTATTCAGATGTTTACATTTTAGTTCTAGTCTGATCATCAAATAATCTGTTCTATCTGTGGCCGAGGTTGTTGGACCAAAGGAATGTTAAAATGTATATTTCAAGTACTTAGATTGTGAAGCGATATAGCGTTATCTGAAAAAACAAAGGCGTGTTATGTAGTTATCTAAACAAGATAGAGAAAAATATCAAAGTTGCAAATACGTATTAAATAATGCATCCGCTTTGAGTTAAGAAAAGTTTTGGGGTTCTAGCGTTTCTTGTTTAAATTGGTTAAGCCATAAATAAGGTAAGATAAGATAAGACAACTCTTTATTAAAAAACCAATTTTACAATAAATAATTATAACAAGCAAAAGCTTATAGATATATACTAGGTTTTTAATGGCGGCCTCATCGCTTAAAGCGATCTCTTACAGGCAACCATGCACGTAAATGAATAATACGAAGAGAGGCCTAAAAATATGACATTGATCAACATATTTAATAAAATGAACAAATAAAATACAACCAATAAATAAGTGGATACACAGATAAATAAATAAGTACATGTAACATACGATACAAATAATTATCCTGGAAATACATATTTTATTATTAATTTAAAGAAGAAGACACAAATTTTAATGCACCTCCGTGTTTTTCATAGAAATGCACCTCTGTTTCTCACTAATGCGCATTTGTGCATATTAGATGATTTACCACTTGTGAAACCTGCTTGTCGAAGAACGTTTTTATTGTAAACGTCAAAAACATTACATGTTAAAAAATGCACAATTCTCGCAGCACAGTTTTTCTGCAGTAAAAAGTAGTGAAATCGAATGTTAAGTGAGTCGGTTCATTCAATACCTATTTATCTATGTGAGTAAATATATAACGACTTTATCATAACCTTATAAATATTATTATTCTTTATTTCCTTCATAAATATAGGTAGTGACTTCTTACGTACGTTTATTTGGTGAAAAACTTGGCATATTCACTGTGATGCATCTCTAATACATATAATAATATGTATATCAAACTTAAATATCTATTTCTGTTGCAAGACACAAATTTTATTTACGAGTAAGATTACCAAAGATAAGAATAATCTATAAGAATAACATGTTATTTCATCTATTTGTCCGATACTAGCAACTTTATCAATTCGTATCAATCGATTAATTTCTTTGTACTCAAATGATATGGCGATTATAATTTGCATTCATAATATGACGTGATTTTCCAGCAGTACCATTGGTCAAGGTATAAATATCTACTTATACTTGCCAAAAACTCTACATTTATCTAGAAATTTACTAAGGAACGGCTATAACGGTAGTTACGATTTACCTTCTAGATAAGCATTAAATGATCTTAAATGGTCTATAGGTAATCCATCTAATAAATTTATTGGTACGTAAATTAGTCAGTTAGTTTTTCGTAATAAAGTCTTTAAATTGAGTTAAACACAAACATTTTAAAACTTAAAATCAAATTATGTTAACTTCAATGAATGCTTATAAGTAATAAATTAAAAAGGTTAAGGTAGGTCAAGTTAGTTTTAATTTAAAAGTTTAAATTAAGTACCTACGAGTAACAAGCACTCGGCATTCAAAGAAAGAAAGAAACACATTTACTTTAACACACAAGACTCTACAGTTATGATAATTAGTTATAACAAGACAAAAAGAACAAAGAAGAGCCTTACAGCTGAAGTGTTCCATACTTTAAAAAAGATCAGCGCTCAGTGTGATTGCTCCGTAGCGCTGATTTCACTAAATCGTTAATTTATAAATACTAAGTTGATAAAAACCTATTCAACTTCATCACACCTTTTACTTACTTACCTATTTAAAAAAAAACATTTAACTCTACCATAACGACAGAACAAGAATTGCAAGATATTGCATCATACAATGCAATATGCACGTGCAAACTATAACGTAAATAGTTAGCATTGCATTATGTTATTCTATGATTGCAATGCTTAGCTGCAAATGGTAAGATGACCAGAGAAGGTAACTGGTCCCCGGATGCTGGGACATGCAGGTGTTCAGATTGTGATCGAATGATCTACATTGTGTTCGATAGTCAACTTCTATTGTCCAGGTGTATAGTATCAGTAAATAAGGATAGTACAGAAATAAATCTACATACAAAGCGCGCTCAAGCAACGCACGCATAGACACCGCTAGCTATCACATTTCGGAACGTTTGGGAACAGTGCGAGCGCGAGTGCCATCCGTATGAGACACGCATCTCTGAAGTTTTTTGTGCAATTTCTGAAATATGTTAGTTATTATTGGTTTATATTGCGATCTTTCCCGGTTTCATTCTCAATAGTAAATTAAACATTACAACACGAGCGCAGCGACAGTTTTATATGTGCATAAGCCAAAGTTGATAAACCTAGCGCGACCGCCAAGCTTCTGTACTAGATGTCTTTTGTGATAGTATTCTAAGAAATGTAAATATGGAATAGCTAGTTTTCATACTAGTCTTGGAATGGTTTATCTTTTAAGAATATACAAAGCAGCAAAAGTCGATTGCCAGGACTTTGAATAAGTAGAAAGATAGAGCAGGTAGATAGAAGTTGACTATGTTAGTACCTATTTTTACCCATCTTCAAAAATTGAGGAGGTTATCTATAGGATTGAAGGATAGGACAAGATAGAAGGAAGGATTCTTAGAGAATAAGAAAATTCATTATTTATTGTTTGAAAAGGTTCATTCACTTCAATGTGGTACCAAATACATTTCTTAAAATCGACTTGATTGTTTTTGTAAATCAAAATAATTGAAAAATAATTTATGGACCGCATTGAAATTTTGAGAGTATTTGTATAACATAATTATCTACAAAATATAAGATCTCATACACTAAATGCCTCTTCCGCATTCCATATAGGTACTACTATATACCTAGGATGGACTTACGATAATTATTTTCCCTCTGTTCTTCTTTGGCCCGCCCGCCGGCATTCGTATATTGTTTTTAATCAAATAAAATATCATTTCTTTCTCTTAGGATGTCGTTCAGAGCAAAGTTAGTATTTATTTACCCATGTACCTATACATTTCTAAGATCCAAATATGATATAAATCGATATAATGTAGGTTGTTTAGTGGTCTATAGCGCTAATACATCTGATATTTTTTGATGTTGTAGTTAGTATTTTCAGTTTTCTTAGTAAAGGTACTTGCATATTAAATATAAATAATTGTATTGTTACTATAGGTAATCCATCTAAAACATTTTTTTTTGGTAAAGTTATTCATTTTGTTTTTCCTAAAAAAGGCACATGCCCGATAGTTATTAAATAATCTTATTACTCTAATTTACATATAATTAAATGACAGCTGAAAGTGCAGTAGGTACAAAGTTCACACGTTCTTGTGTAAGCAAAACTGCAAACCTGTGAAAGGAACTGATCTTTCATTTCCAACCTTCTTATTTCTGTGTCCAAGGTACTTTTCTGTAGCCAAGGCATTTCGCAATAGTAGGTAAATCCGACATTTTATTTTCATTCATGCTCCAGTTTGATTGCAAACGACCTGTTAGTAGTGAAGTGTGCCGGATGTAGGAAACGAGAGTGAATTCTTTACTTGTCGCGCGTGACTTCTAGGAATATTACTCATCTTTATAGTTGTTTTGTTCACGGAATAAAAATTGGTTATCTGATTGAGACACAGATTAGGTAACAGTTATGTAGGCTACGAATACGTAAACTATAAGGTCATACCGATTTAAATTTATGTATAGGTACTCAATGAAAATCAAAAGTGGTATTGATTAAAAAAACCTTCTGGAATGATTTTCATAAAAAAAATTATGGACTAGCTAGTATAGGTTAGGTTAGGCTAGTATAGGTTTACTCTTCAGATAAAAGAAATAATTTCGAATCGGTCAAGCCATCTCTGAAAAATCGGTAAATTCTTCTCAATTCGTCGATTTTTTCAATGTGCATTACCTGATGTTTCAAAGACGCCGGACGGATTTGGAAAATATCTTATTTGGTTTAAGACAATAAGTATACCTTCCTCGTGCTCCTAAGTAAACTTTATCGAAATTTTACTTAGGAGCACGCTTTACGTTTTGATTCCTAGCAAACATCAGACAGTCAGCCGAGACTTAAATTATAATGCGGTTATACATATATGTATACTGCTGTTCATGAAGTCAAGGTAAAGTTTACAAATTGTGAAACTGTCTGGCAGACTGCCCGTACGAGCCCGTATTATGAGCAGAAAGATTATTTCAGCATCGACTCTACTGTAAGATAATTAACTTCCATCAATGTGTCTCTTGTAAAATAGTCAAGCTACGGATACCTACCTACTTATAAACACATTGATCTAGCGAGAGATCGAGCTGTCAGTTCGTATGTTTGAGAGCTTATATGTCTCTTGAAGTTTCGAACTAATCTTGTCGAAATTGGTTTATAGGTCTCACAAGTTTTTAGAGTTTATGAGTCGTCGCGATTGGGGCGTATTATTCCGAAAAAAGGGGGAAAGTTTGCCACGGCCCCATATATTGGCCGTTTTTGATATTAGTACTTGAAAACTTGCTCCTACTTTAAAATCGGTTATAAACTGTCATTACAAATCAATTCGGTCTCTATATTCGACCTTGTAGAATAGTTTTAGCGCACAAAGATAACAGTGACTTTCTTATTCGGTATGTAGTGTACACATACAGGTACATACTCGTACCTAGTTGTAATAACTCATTGTTTACCGGCCGGTACTAACTGGTCTGGACAAACAAGCGCCAATTTCCAAACCCGACAGAGCGGCGCCTCGTGGCTAATCTGCAGACCCACTGTTTTGCAACTTACAACTTACAGACTACAGGCTTTACAGGTTTCAGGGCTCGATGTAAATGAAATTTATTTATCTGTGAGACTAGGTAAAGGTGAGCTCTACCATTGAGGCGTACAGACTTAGTGTGGCCCTTCCATGCAGACTTTATTTTGGCCGTGTTAAGGAATTTGTGCCTTTTTATTTCATAATCCATCATAATTTGGAGGATTCCTTGTAGAAAGTATACCTCCTTGTGGAAAAATAGTCTGGGATCACTCGCAACCCGAAATTAGAGAAAAAAAGACTCCATGTGTTTTATTCACAACCCAATTTTTATTGTGCATAATACAGCTGTGTTTATTTCTTTATATTACTTAGTACTCATAAGACTTTTCACCTTTCAATTGTAGTATCTGGCCCTAAGTAAAGTACACCCCTAACTGATAACTCTTTATAATTGATAATATTTTAGATTCTCAACACATCAGGCCACTCTATTAATTCACCTACTATTTCCACTGATTTAAGTGTTGTCAAAACGTGTCTAACCGCACAAAAACATTGTTTGCTTCCGACGACGGATCACGACCTCACTCGTCAATTACCAATTCCCAAAAAAAAAACATTTTCACAGTCCCGCCCGCACCGCACCGAACCACGGAAGTTAGCCAAGCTATTAGCACGTCAAAATAATGCGCTAAACACACACACGGTTCGTTAGTACAGATAAAACTCATTTATATTCTGTGAAGTAAGTAAATAAATATTATTGAACTTCTGGTATTTACGTAGCTCACGATCTCCACTAAGTCACGGCATATTTTTCGAATAAGATAAGATAATTGTTTATTAAAATCGTAATAAATATGTTACAGTAAATTAATGTCTTAAAATAACATAAACTACAATTTCTCGTCAACATTTTTATTAGCTACAATTGCTATTCGCTGTATATGGGCGTTATAAAATAAATAAAAATACTTAATTAATTTATATCTAACGTCACATATGCAAAATGGCTGTAGTCATTTGCCAAGTATTCTTAAATGGTGTACAGCGTCTTGTCAAGGAGAAGATTTTTGACATTGTTAATAAATAAATTTTCATTAGACAGCGATTTTATTGGTTCAGGAAGTTTATCGAATAACATTTGGCCCATGACAAAAGGTAACTTGTTTGACATATTAAGACGGTGCTCAGGTTATTCTAAAAATATGCCTTCGATTCGTCTCACCGACCTTGTATTTGGGTCACATACCCGCACTGCATACAAGTGAAAGTGTCTTTTGACATATTTCAGTACCTCCAGTATATACTGGGATATTGATGACAATATTTGTAGATTTTTAAAGTGATCTCTGCACGTATCTCTGTATTTACCTCCGACTAAAACTCTTATAGCTCTCTTCTGTAACTTTAATATTCTTTCGTGGTCTGTAGCGTTTCCCCATAAAATAAGATCATACGATAAAATCGAGTGAACATAGGCGTAATACATTTCTTTTAAAGTGGCAGGAGTAGTTAAATACTTGAGTTGTTGTAAAGCGTAGATCACTTTTGACAATTTCTTGCAAGTTGTGTCTATGTGTAGCTTCCAGGTCAAATTGGGATCAAGTTCAAAACCGAGAAACTATGAGTTGGGATTCATCATCATCATCAGCTTACTATCGTCCACTGCTGGACTTAAGCTTGACTCATGGAAACGTCACTCGGCTCTATCTTGGGCTTCTCGCCTCCATCTTCTGCATATCTTTGCTCGACTCAGTCGCAGGGCATCCTACACTTCGTTAATCTGTTCGCGATCTCCAACATCTTTACCCTATCAGCTGTCGGTTCTACGGCATAATTATATGACCGGCCCACTGCCACTTCAGCTTACGAGGTAGAGCTATGTCGATGACTCTAGTTCTCTGGCGAATTACTTCTTTTCGATTATGACCTAGCGGAGATAAAGCGAGCTTAGCTCTCTGTGCGACCACGAGTCTTATGTTTTAATTTACAGTTTTCACACCCACTCAGAAGAATTGAAATTATTCTGGTGCGGCAAAATGGTGTGACCAGGGGCCTGTCGTCGTCCCCTTTCCATAGCACCTATTGAAAGTGCTACAGTCATCACTCATTTGGAGGCAATGGAGGAAGAAACAGATAGCAAATAATAAACAATTCAACTCACCCTCGGGGTAGATTCGGGTCGGAACCTATTGACCTGGCCAGCCTGATGGATGAACATTAGGCTCAAGCCCTTTTCTATAGTATAGATTTTTATTAATGTGTCGATATTCTGTATACTAATTAGAGTTAAGATAAAACTTCATATTTAAAGTTGCTTTAGCCTTGTCTTAAAGATTGAAGATGATGAGGGAAGGGCGGATTTCTTCCGATAATGGCGTCTCGTTTCATATCATAACCAAAGTACGTAAATATCTACGACTATTTTTCATTGGAAAGAGTATTGTAACAGAATAAATAATAGTTGGTGGTTGTGTGAGTATTCGGAGGAAGAATGCTTCTTTCAAAATTATCTTCCGCGATTAGATATATGTATATCATTAAATCGTAACAATAGATACAAGGCTGCAACTATTATTTATATACCAGCAGTAAATACGCACTACTATGTAAACTGTGTCATAGATCAAAATAAATGACGCCATACAGCCTCCTCGCCTCGATGTAAACATAATTCTATTTTTATCTATTGTGATTAATAGCATATTCGCGTTGTCGTATATTTAGTATTCACATGAATCTTGATCGGAATAAATACGCGTGGCACGTATACATGCAAATTCAACTCGTGGCTGGTTTTTTATTGATTTGATGAGCACCTCACATATAAGTCTCGTGCCTGAGGTGTTCATAGATAGACTTCTGAACATCACGAGTGACCAGTAGGGATAAAATATTCACAGAATATTTAGTTAACCCCCTACGCAAAAACGACGAGGTGTTATAAGTTTGACGTATGTGTGTGTGTGTGTGTGTCTGTCTGTAGCATCATAGCTCCCAAGCGGATGGACCGACTTTGATTTTGTTTTTTTTGTTTACAAGCTGTATTAGTCGGAAATGTTCTTAGCTATATTTGATGAAAATCGGTCCAAGATGGCCGCGGCCACGAAATGACGAATACAATTTTTTTCACAACTCCAAAATCAAATGAAAGGGCTTGACTGGTTTTGATAATTTCAAATCAGAGATAGCTAAAACAACAAACGTCAGGAATTTTTCAATAAAAAAAATTTAAATGCGGAGTCCGACGCGCACTTGGCCGATTTTTCTTAATAGGCTTGCGCTTGACCTCAACTCTTCTGCTGTAAAGCGACGATGCGGCCTAGTATGTAACACGCTTGCCTAGAAGAAACCGATTTACTCTTGTTTTGTAAACATCGAGACTGGAAACTAATGCTAGTTCTCCTGCCATACTCTGGCAATAAAACCCCCCACAGTGGCCTGCCTCGGTGCTTTATGGATCTCTAGATGAACTCATCGGTGCATCATTATATTATATACTTAGCTAATATAACGATAGAATACTACACAAACACAATTTATTTCTAGCTATTTTAGTATACCTATATACACTTCGAACAGCAAGTTTTATCTAAGCAAGTTAGTCACGCGACCTAGGATGCTAATAAATATTATAGACGTCCTAGGAATTGAATTGTCTGCTATTTACTTATGTCCGATGGTTCTCGGTATAGTATTAGTGTGTTTATTTATTACTTATGTAGTTAATATACATGATTAAATGTAACGGAGATTTATGAAATAACTAATTAAAATGAAATAAAAACTGAATCGACATTTTTGACAGTTCGCCGATTTTGCTCTATCAAAACAAGATCAAGACTGCTACAGAAGCGATGCCAACGCGCTGACAACGCGCTGCTAACGCGCTGCTAACGCGCGACTGTATCGATGCAAAAGACCAATAATTATTTCTTATTCACCACCGCCACAGCTCACAAATTTTCTCGAGAACTGGATGAAAATTACGACCTGTGGAGGAGAAAAGCCGGGCGTCCGGACAGACATATAAAAAGCATTTTCCCATGCTGAACTTACCTTATAGGTACCTATAAGTCGCCTTGGCCTGAACAGACTATGTTATTGTCTTTGCTCCTATGTTTTTATTTCTTTTTAAATGATTTGAAAATAGGAATATGTTCTCGAATATGGTCTATACATATTTTCATATGTATAGACCATTTTTAGATCTACAGATAGTCCAAATGCTCCACCACCACCAGAGGGCAGCGTGCCTAGATTGTTATCCGCATTACCACGCTGAATAGCAATCCTTATACGTAATTAATTAATTTAGTAGCAAGTGCCTTTATTAAAATTAATAAAACCATACAGATCTTTGATCATAGCTATTCTACTAGTATGGTTTGTAAACAAAATATCTGACAATTTTGCCTCCCAAATTGAAATCGGTTGTTAGTTGAAAAAGTTACTTTTTATTTTATTTTCTTACTCTAAAAATTAAGATATTCCAGGCAGCCGTTTCGTTTGAAATATTAGGTATTAGATAATAATCAAATAACGGTAACTAATTGCTACCATTCTTCTGACAGTTGTTGTAAATTAACCGAATGTCCAGGGAACCACCCGCAGACCCGCACCCTTGGTAAATAGGTCAGACAAACCTAAAAAATTACAATTTGTATATAGATATTAAAGTTGTTAGAGCTTTGGTATATTTATTCAAAAAATAAGAACGTATGAAGTATTTTACTGTCTTATTGATAAACACGTACCACTTAGAAATATAATTTAAATACTTATTAAATACATTATATCAAATAGTATTTGCACACCGTAACGGGTAGAATATTAGAAACATAACATTTTGTATTAGATCAGAAGGAAAATAAATTTATTTGATTTGAGCCTATGTTAATCAGCTAGCGGGGGATAAAACGAGACAATTAAAAGACGATCAAAGCTGAGACATTAATAATACCGTTAATTACTATTCAGTTTTTTATTATTATTTTAGACAGCTAAGCATTCACGACCACGGAAGTCAAGCTGTGGCCTTAGATGTAGCATGCCGATATACTAACCAAAATCTTTTTCTAATTATTTGCCAAACAAATGTTTATAGAACGCCATTGCAGAAATATTGTGCACTAAGCAAATTCTGACTTCCTCCCAATAAAGGAAGATCAACTTTAATTTCTTCCAAAACCTGATGTTTTTAAGTACTCTAGGTGTCAGCAAAGCCGACCGGCCGGTCGGTCGGTACTAGTTCGCAGACACTAGCGCGCCTTGACCCACTTCACGGACAGGACAATGTGGAGCCATTTGGTACTCTATGTATATATACTTACATAGCAGTTACACACTAGTCTGGTTCTTTTCTCAGAACTGGCACGAGGAAAAATGTGGTGCAAATATAAAAATGCTATCTCCGTTTAAACTATATTACTTATATATAAAAAAATGGTAAAAAAAGGTCTCAGCGTTGAAGCGGCGAACGGTCTAAAGGAAACTAAGTTTTATTACTCTTGTTTTCACCACTTTCATGCCTAACTCAAAAGAAAAATGTAAAGTAGAGTAAAAAATCTCAATCTTGCGCGGTTGATTGCAAGTTTTTTAAAGCCTAAAATAACAAGTGAAGTTGTCGGGCGAATCTGAATGTTAGTTAAAATATTTGTGCTAGAGCTTTCCGTTCACCAGCTGGAAAACCCTAACATCAAAAACTTCAATTTTATCCTCGCAGTTTAAGTGGTTCGTACTAAAAATCAAACGATTTCAGTTGAAAACTAACATACGATGTCGATAGGTGTATTTCCTTGAATCGAATAACACTCGATGTTTTATCAGAGATTAATATAAATTGCTCTTTCCGGTGCGCCCTGATGTTAGGCCTATTATACGAATTCTTGTAAAAACAGGTAGGTACGATAGTGGAATATCAATAAATAAGTACCTACACATACTCAGGCCGATTGATGATAGCTACGGACATAATAAACGGTTTTGTTCCGAGTAAAGATAATTTTGATACCTACCTGTGAATAATAAAACTAGAAGACAGCTTGACCAAACAATAAATAAGCATACTTGTAGATATTGAATATCAAAATTTAATGATAGTAATAATGATTTATGGATATTTAAGACTTCTCAAATTACTAACCACTGAATTGTCTTTAGCGGTCCTTCACTATATAGTTATCTAAAGAAATAAGTAATTAAAGAACATTTTAATAATCAGGTTTTAGAGTTTATTTTTATATTATATACATATTACCTACATTATTCCATCCAGTGTATACTATTCAATACATTATTTAAGGTGTCTAAAGTTGGCAACATTCAAAACCCATACCCAAAACGAATAAGCCAGATGTTAAATCCTAAACTATATTTATAATATCCATTAAAACACGAATCCTTTGATAACCATAATAAAACTTTCCTATATCATGATGAAATTAACAGACATAATAGCGGTACCTGAGTGTTTTAGAAACATATCTAGAACTAAATGGCGGTTCCAAAAGGCGCGGTCGCGGATCTTTGGAGAAAGTCGACAACAAAGCAGTTAGCCAGTTTCCTTGAATGGATGCCTGCTCCCGCCCACGTTTCTACTGTTACTTTGTATTTTACCTCAACGCTACCTGTACCTATATTCTTTGATTTTACTAAGGACTGAAGACGCTCCTAAAACCGGTATGATACTTAGGTATAATACCTTGGTATTAAATTAAGAATTCAAGGAGGCAGGTATTATTTTTACTGTGTCTAGAACTCACTTTCGGCGTGGGATAAAGATTAAATGCTTAGGTAATGGAAACAAATTAAGTTTTCTTTTAATTCTCTATGGATTACCACTGGGCTCTATGGAGAACAAAGGATTAAGTCTATCTCAACATTATAGGTCCTGATAGGAAATCGTATGGTAAGCTATATATTTATTGTAAGCTAAGAAACATTGTATGAAACAACGGTGACAATATTGAGAAACTATCGATCAAGGCCGAAGCTGTTGATTCGATCAAAATCGTAAGTATCAATTTAAGCTTTATAGTCTATACTACGCAAATCGCTGAGGTTATACATAGAAAGATGACGTATAAACCTATATAGGACAGGCTTCTGGGAAGTAGAGGTTAAGATTCGCAGATATAGGAATACAACTCGAGAATAAAGAGGTGGATGTCACTGGCCTTGGAGCCACTCCGCCAAACGACGAGAATAATAATAATTAATCTATGACTTACCCACTTCTACAGCAAAATCTACTATTTTAATATACTCGTATGTTATCATCGCGAGATATAACGAACCATACAAGACTTGTATATAAGGCAAGAGATAAAACGTCGCAATTAATTCAAATAATAGCCAATCACAGATTTTACGACTTCCAACGTAATGATACATTGCAGTTATCATTACTCATTTCAGTGCAGATTATATCTGTATAAGTAGGTACTTATAACGTTCCTATTCCGTTTTCAATTAAGTCCGCTGACAGTAAAATAGTACATAAAATATAAAATGTTACTTAGCTAACTAATAAAAATAATTATTGAATCCTTCTATGTTATTTCATAAATTGAATATTTAGTTCAATTGAGAACTCAAGGTAGTCAAACTTGAATTATCAAATTACTTAATCATTGATCATTTTAAGTATAGAATAGTATAGAAATAAGTAATGCAACATTATTAATTTAACAGCTATACATTCTTATAGCTTATTTCTTATTCGTTCGCTTTGTTTCATGTATAGTTACTTATGTAATTTTCTATTAACATAAGTTTGGTTGCACCAATCGTTTTATTTTATTTTTGTATACTTTATATAGGTTTTATCCATCCAAAGGTTGCCTAGAAGAAATTGCTTTAGGCGATAAGGCCGCCCATTGTACTACCATTGTATAGATTAGTCTTGCTGTATCTTTTTTATGTTTTGTTAAATAGGAAACTTATTATTACAAGTCTCAAATTATTTTAACCCATAGGTATAAGGTCAATTAAAGAGACCCCATGCCCAAACGTACCCATCAGGCTAGCAGCGTTACCCCTCTGAATGGCCAACGAGATATGTTGGGCATTCAGTTTTGTTTGGTGTGTAATAAAGCTATATTCATTCATTCAATTTCAGCAAAATGCGATTTTAAACACAGTCGGATATGTTCGCATACCTTCTATGTAATACAGTATTAATCGCGCAAAAACTCAGTTCCAGATAAGCAGTACAAAGCTGCAGAGTTGTTTGCTTGTGCCCGTGGCTGGCTATCAGTATGTATTCTTATCGTTATCTCGGCTAAGTGCTTCGCAAACACTTTGCGTGAATGGTTAAGATTATTCGCGTTATTTTTCTGAAAACTGGCGATGTCAGACAAGTACATCTCTTGATCATTCTTCTCCTCGTCAATCGTTATTTGAAATCTGCGTCAATAGTTGTTTTTTAGAGATTTCAATAGGTTTTCAGTTCGTCGGATTCTTATTTTTATTGAGTACTTATATTCCACGATTTCTCAAAGATGCTTAGATCTATTTAATAAAAATAATGTTTTTTTGTTTGAAAGATTACTTATACTTTCCTATACTTCTCAGGTGATATCATAAAAATTTTATCAATACCGGTTTGGTACTTTGTTTTGGTTTCAAAATTAAAATAGCTGACGTTTTGTAGAGGCACTAGCTAAATTTAAGTTGGCTCCCACTATTAGAGTTATTACCTTATTTTTTTTACGATTAAAATTAATTCTAAAAATTTCTTTATTATCTTGTGTTGTGTTTCTGGAACCTTCACTGCTCAACTACTTATTAAGTAGTTGTAAAGCATATTTCTACGTAGTAATAAAACATATCAAACAGCCAGTTCCCATGGCGTTGGCGCGACATTCCCCGACCTCGCAGCGCCCGTATGACCTCATTACCGATCCTATGGCTCTTTACGACCCCCTATACCAAGAGCCCGAGCTTTATTGTCCGAATTACCACTCATTACAGCTAAACCCTCAAATAAAATCCCAATGTTATCGACCTTAGCACCTGGTAATAAGAGTCAATTACTGTTTGTCCCTGTATAGGAAGGTTTTGAGAGTAACGAACCGTCGTCGCCGGTCAACACACTTGTTGCTTTCAAATGGATCATCATACGTGATGATAATGACTGACGCTTTATTATGTTTTGAATTATCTGTCCCATTCGTTTCTTTAACTATTGACCGAGCGAGCGAAACAGGTGAAGTATTCCTGCAAATCTGGTTTGGTATAGTTTTCTTTTCTTGTCGTAACTTGGAATACTTACAGGTTCTGCTAACGTTTAGAATATTTAGATAGGAATTGGGAGAGCAAATACCTACCCCATAAATAAGCAAAGTTTGCTTCAACCCAAATTACCTACAACTATTACGATAGAGATGTTATGAAGGGTTATGTGACATCTGATACGACATATCAGGCTATGCAGACTTTTCCTCTCAAGTAGGTGTCAAGACCCTAAAGTATAAAACAAGAATTATCTGAGATGTTTGTAAAGAAAATATCAAAAGCAAATAAATCAGAAAACCTTGATAATAAATGTTGAAATATTATTCTGTACTATATTTTCCATTTACCTACCTACTCTTAACAATCATACAATCAAAAAAGTTATATACAGCTGATTATCATCCTCAGCTTACGCTAGTCTAGTCCATAGCAGTACATAACGTCTCTCCGAAAGCAAGCCCCACATACCTAGGTACTATAAATTAAAATAGCCTTTTGTTACCATATCTTCTATTACCATACTAATCAGCATTAAAAACCACTGCTCTGTAATCAGTTACGAGATATAATAAATTAACTGTACCCATCACATCTGTCCGTGGGCGTTAGTAGATTGCATTTCGTGACAATGAAATATAACAACCATTCTTTCGACCGTACACTTTTAGGCACAATGTCGTTGACTCGACGCCATTTTCTTTTGTCTAACGATTGAAACAAAGAACGTTTTCCATGTTTTGCGAAGATGTTCATGTAAATGGAAACTTTAGTTGAACTAGACTTTGTTTATTTGCGAGGTATAATTTCTTATTTACCTAACAATTACAATAATTGGTGTTGATTGATTTTGGTTCTATTGCATACCTATATTATCTACTTCTTGGCTTACGAAAAACCAAAGAACAACAAATTAGTGGTCACTTTGTGCGTAGGGTTAAAGGTCTACATTATCTGGCAATACATTTTTATTTATTCGAAACCAGGTTATTTAAAAAGAAATATAATTTCGTTGTCTAAACTGGTTTCGAACTTTTGGTTTTCAAAGTGGCCGAAATAGGTGCATACGTACAAACGCAACGCGAGGATATGGTGAAACAAAGTCACACATCATATATGGGAGTTTAAGGTTTATCGCTGCTCATGTTAGTTGTTAGTCAGTAAACCTCTTGTGGTTATTTTGCTTCTGTGTGAAATTTGTGCAAGAGAATCCAATTATTAATTATCTATGCGTATGTACCTACTTACTACGAGTAGGTATACTCATACACGGCAACTTTAGCAAAACGGTTATTGAGGAGTGTTGTTTTTACTAAAGCCACATGTTTAATTTCTGATAACGATTTTATTTATGCAAATGTAATCATAATATTTTAGATAGATTATAAACAGATTGGTATTGTCTAATAACGAGCGTAAAGTAAGAAAATTCAATATACCAGCGATAAGGTAGGTATATAATTATGTAAGCGGTGCCAAGAGGGGTTTATACAATTATCTATGTGTCGGAACGGCTGTCTGATCCGCGTCAGACATGGTTGTTACTTGTTCTTCGGCGTGGGTATTGCGGGCGAGGAGAATAAAATATCGCACTTACAAAGAATCGTCAATATAATGATTGATTACGAATTTACAATAAGTAGTCTCGGAATAAGAAGTGGACAAGTGTTCCGCTTGGTAACGAACGCTCTCACGACCCAATGAAAAGTGAGTCTCTCGGAGCATGTCCGCGCGCTCTCACTAGCGCCTCTGCCGGTCGGTATCCGAAACTCTTACCGAACGCTTATTGGTTGCCTGACGTAACACGCCATCCGGCGAATGACCAATCAGTGAGCAGCGCACGTCACCCAGAGTTACACAAGAATTGGCGCCACTTCCAACTCTAGTCCACTAAAGCTAAACTAGGTGGCGCTTAAACTAAATAATCTTTATTGTCCAGCCCATGCACCGTCACGGCCAGACTAACACTCGCACATCCTCGTGTGATTTTCTTAATTATCTGTAACAAAACGACAAACGTAGTACTTTCTGCCGCTCGTTCATTCTGACATAATAAAGACACTTTTTTTTTTCAATTAATTTAGGTTGGTATATCGATTTCTTTCTTAAGCCACTGATGATGCTCTCAATCCTGGACAAGACGCGCAACGGCCCAACTATAAGGAGTCAAAGTCAAAGTCAGAGTCAGAGTCAAAGTGAAAGTCAAACCAAAGTCAAAATGCCTACCAGCAGTGCAGCCCGGATAAGAGTGTCAAGGGTTCGACCCAGACCACAAAATCCTTTCGACTCACTCTGGACTCAACGCATAAACTGTAGCCCGGATAACAGCGCCCCTTCGATCTACACCTCAGTGTACGACCCGGACAACTGCATCCCTTCGACTACCTCTCAACTCAACACGTCAACACGTCAACATTATAGCTCGGATAACAGTGCCCGATCTACAACCCAGAGTACGTCTCGGACCACTGCATTCCTTCGACTGTCTCTCTACGCATCAAACCAACGTGTCCTCTATCCAGAATTGAGCACATCATACAGTCCAAGCAACTTCATTCACGGCTCAATATTAATTACTAAGTACAAGATAGGGTGTAAATCTATGTTAAGGAATTTAATTTCTTATCTTAAGGTTTTGATTAAGACCGGCTCATCTTCATCACAGTTTGTCAAAATTTCGGAAATTTCAGCTAAACCTGCACAACCTCCCGGTACCATGCGCAAATTTTCATGACTGTACTCATAGAGACGGTTAGAGCCAACAACACTTTTCAATTCATAGCGATCATTTTCTAAAATACGAGTAACAACAAAGGGGCCCCGAAATTTCCTGTCTAACTTGGTCTGCTTACGCTCACTACATGTAATAAAAACAAAATCACCTACCTGAAATGGGTTTACTTTTGCTTTTCGCCTATAAGAACGCACTGCATTCGAATTAGCAGCCTTCTGAATATTTTCAGAAGCAACATTTCGAATGGCTTCAAGATTTAACCGTGTGTCAGAATCTACTCGCGGTGATACCTTCGTTTTGCCAAGAGACAGTGCTGTAATACCGATCATAAGTTCTGGCGGAGAGTATCCGGTTATGCGAGATCGCGTGCTATTTAAAGAGAGTTGAACGTTACCTAATTCGTCTCGCCAAACTTTGTGAGGATCGTTTTCAACTATAGTAAGTAGACTTTTTTTTACTTGACCCAATCGCAATAAAATGAAGTTCAATCTCGTGGTCGTTACAAAATAGCTTAAATTCATGACTAGCATAACTTCCACCCTGATCTGCTATGACGCGTTTCGGGGCACCAAAAAGAGTGACAGCCTTTTTCAAGGCATTTACTGCACTATCCGCGTAAAGGGAGGTCGTATGCTCGAGAAGCACATATTTGGTATATCCATCTATGATTACTGATGCGTATTCTTTTTTTTGTCACTTTTGCCGGTAAGTTTCCCAGTAATGTCAATATGAACCGTGTGCCAAGGTATACTTGGCTTGGGAATTGGGTGTAGTTCAATTTGCTGAGCTCCTGAGGGCCCTTTAGAGGCCTTACATACAATGCATGAGTCCAAAATTTTGCGAACATTTTTGGATATCTGAGAAAACCAATATTGGTCGTATAACTTGTTTAATGTTTTCTCGTGACCAAGATGCTGAATTTCAGTGTGGACATGACTGATAAGGGTCCAAATAAGTGATCGGGGTACTACGGGCAGCCAAGAAGTACGCTTATTTCTTTCAATTTTTCTGTACAGAACATTAACTCTAACATCATATGTACGAGCTATAGATTCAGGAAGCTCATTTTCGGTATGATTTTGTATAATATCCTGGATTTCATGATTCCTTTGTTGCTCGACTGTAAGCCAGCCTTTGTGCAACTCAATAAAGTTCACATTTTTGTTGGGGGTTGGAAGTTGTTCCTGGTCTTTCGGGGGATGATTTCGAGAAAGAAAATCAGCATGTTCCATATACGACCTTCGCGATACATAATATCAAAGGAGTAAGCTTGTAAGTCAGCCCACCAACGGTGTACCCGAGGGGTCAAATCAGTTTTCGATTTTGAAGCTTTCAGTGAGTTGCAATCGGTGACAACAGTGAAATGTTGTCCGTAAAGGTAATGAAAATGTTCAACCGCTCGCACGACCGCCAGTGTCTCTAGTTCGTAAGAGTGGTATCTCGACTCCACCTCGGTCGTATGGTGACTGAAATATTCAACGACATGTGGCTTGTTGTCCTTTTTCTAGATTAGTATGGCGCCGTAACCATCAGCACTTGCATCTGTATGCAGCTCGATTGGTAAATCGGGGTCATAAATGGTCAGTACCAGATCCGAAGTTAGTATGTTGATTATATTTTTGTGAACCTCATCATGTCGATCTTCCCACGTAATAGGGCACTTTAACTTAGTCAACGGATATAAGGAACAGCTTAGAGAAATTCGGTATATAAACGCCGAAATATGAGACTAAGCCCAAAAATTGGCGTACTTGAGAAGCAGTTTTAGGCGTAGGGGCTTCAATTTATTTTCTTATTAATTTATGGCTTGTATTTTCTTGGTGTTCGGTCTCACTTCACCGGCTTGGATAGAGTAACCCAGATAATTTACCTAATTTTTTTATGAATTTACACTTCTGGATATTAAAAGAAAAGCCGGCTTCAGACAAAGACATCAAAACCAAATCCAGGCGATGTAAACCTTCAGATATTTCTGATAAATAGCAGAGATCATCATCCATACAAGCCGTGGCAAAGTCTTTAACGGGTTTCAAGGCATTGTTAATACACCTTTAGTATACAGATGGTGCTTTTCTCAAACCAAACGGCAAAGCGAGATATTCATACTGCCTATCTGGTGTCACAAAGGCCGTACGCTCAACTGAATCGGGATGAACCAAAATCTGGTGGAACCCAGATGCCATGTCAAGGGTTGAGAAGAAATGAGCGCCATTTAAGCGGTCAATCTGTTCGTCGATACGTGGAAGCGGATAGTGATCAGGTTCTGTGTTAGCATTGAGCTCTCTATAGTCGACACACATCCTATCTGTCTCATCATGCTTATTGACAAGTAAAATTGGGCTGGCAAATGGAGACGTACTTTCGCGAATAACACCAGCATCCAAAAGAGATTGTACTTTTTCTCGTACAATTTCCTTTTCAGAAGCCGATAGCCTGTCCCCTACAGGCTATCGGCACTTTCTTGTTGGGTTCTATCAAATTAATGTACATTTGCCCTATATTCGGCGACGAACAGGTATGCCATCGATAAAAGAATCTTTGTACTTAGAAAGGATTCGAAGCAATTCGATTTTATGTTGCCCCTCAAGATCAGTATCAACGTCAAGGAAATAAGGCTAACGCATACGCTACATTTTTTTTGTAATATATAAATTGATTTTGTCATCACTAATTTGAACACTTACTCCTTGTTGGAGAATATCCCTACCTAGAATAACTGATTCAGTAATACTATCAGATGGGACAATGTGGAACAAAACTTAATTCAATACCCTCGATCTTAATATTGCTGAGAATTGGAGATTCGCATATAACGTTTCCACGACCTACCCCCGAAAGAAATATTTTCTCATTGCGCTCAGTACCGGGAAATTTAGCAATCAAATCTGATTTAATCAAAGAACATGCAGAACCACTATCGAATAAAAATTGGACGAGCTCACCCGATGATGTTGCCAGTGTACTCCTCGCAGTTTGATGGTTGCAGACATGGACCTCTTTGACCACCTTCTCCGGGCAGGCTGGAGCAATGTGGCCTGGCTTGCCACACACGAAGCAGGATCTCTTGTCAGCGCCTTCCTTAGATGTTGATGGAGAATTCTGATCCACACGAGGTTTCTTGCAATCCACTTGTTTGTGACCTAAAGCACCGCAGCGGTTACAGGTGCCTTTGAATCGAGTGTCGTTGCTGTTGTCATTACTCTTGAATTGCTTCGATTCAAAATCATAATCGCTGCCGTTGTATCTTCTCAGGTTCGAAATCCCATTAAGTTTCCGAAACAGTTGTGCTCTTGTAATTATGTCTAGTCCATTCACTTCTTTTTTTATTAAATTATCTTTGAAGCAGAGGACAGACATGACAAATCCTGTTATAATGTCTGCTGTCATTGTCATGCGGGGAATACGTTCCACTATACTCCACAGTCGTGTTGCTGCCTGGCATGCAGTCTCATTACTAGTGAAGCGGAATTTCAGTATATCATCAAAATAATCTTGAGGCAGCATAGGCCTTGCAAATTTGGTCATTAGTAGTTCCTTCACACGTGGCCAAGTCATATCTACTAGACTAAGTGTAGTCAGCGCGGTGGCTGCACGCCCTTTCAAGGACTCTGTTAAGGCGAGAAGTAAGTCGATGCCTTCTAACTTAACGCTTCCATTCCAGCAAGAACATTAGTTGCAACTGCATCATGTCGCTGGTCTTCTTGCGTCTCCTCGAGGTGTGGCCCTTCGCATCCCACTTCTGATGTCGGAACGGCTGTTTGATCCGCGTCAGACATGGTTGTTACTTGTTCTTCGGCGTGGGTATTGCGGGCGAGGAGAATAAAATATCGCACTTACAAAGAATCGTCAATATAATGATTGATTACGAATTTACAATAAGTAGTCTCGGAATAAGAAGTGGACAAGTGTTCCGCTTGGTAACGAACGCTCTCACGACCCAATGAAAAGTGAGTCTCTCGGAGCATGTCCGCGCGCTCTCAAAAGCGCCTCTGCTGGTCGGTATCCGAAACTCTTACCGAACGCTTATTGGTTGCCTGACGTAACACGCCATCCGGTCAATGACCAATCAGTGAGCAGCGCACGTCACCCAGAGTTACACAAGAATTGGCGCCACTTCCAACTCTAGTCCACTAAAGCTAAACTAGGTGGCGCTTAAACTAAATAATCTTTACTGTCCAGCCCATGCACCGTCATATGTATCATATGATGCTCACTTCCAAAAGATATCCAAATAAAATGTAGGTAAGGACCCGGACTCACTCAAACAATGCCATAGACATCGACTGTTTTTCTTTGAGGCTAAAAAGAAATAGGTAGCTATGCCTATTTCTTTTTAGCGTTTACATGTACATTTCAGAAAAAACTCAGCAATGCAAAGCGAAAATAAGAACAATAGTAGGTACGTACTCCTAAAAGTTACCTCGTTAATTTATTTGAATGGACCATAGAATAATTTTCATGAGCTAAGAAAAAAACGGAAGAATCAGCATCCATGGCAAACAAAAAATTTGGCTGTTTTAATGTATAAAAAAAAACAAATCCTTTTTATCAGCGCCTAAATATTTTCCGCTTCGTTCTGCAGGGATGTTACCGTCGTTATCTGAACAGCCTGAGTCTGTTTATCTATAGGTACTAGAGGCCAGACTTTTCCATTGTTATACCTACTCGTGGGCAAGATTAAATCAGTTAATCTGTGTATGTACGAGTATATAATATGTACAGTCATTTAGTCTATGTCTATAGCTTACAATTCGGTATTGAATCTCGTCAACCGTGACTTCAAATTAGACAGTAGGCTATAAAGTTACATAGGGACTAGTAAATAATCTGTGTTGGTGTACATTATAGTGCGTATAAATAGGTTGATTAGCACATTTATTTTTAGGCATATGTTTGAACGTATTGTAATTGTCGAGTAAACATGTAACAGCAACAAGGTCTTTTGTTAGGCGTACACAAATATGTATATGTATAGGTCTGCCCCCTTATCGGCTAAGGTTAGGCATGAAAGAGGTACAAACAAGAACAAGAAATGGCATCGATATTTTTGTCTCTTGTTTTCACCCCTTTCGTGCTTAACTTAATATAGCCGATTAAACCCGTGGACGGGCTGAGGAATGAAATAAAATGTGTAAAAAATCAAAAGCAGAAACAGTTTGTTAAGAACAAGTTTCCTAAAAAGAAAAAGAAACTGTGTCCTCCATATAAAATAAATTATCACGTGATCGATCACTTTGTATGTACGATTAGGGGCTACTCGTAGCAAGGATTATTTGCGGTATTTGTTCCAGACTTCCTAATGTGGCTACCTAATCAACTCTCTCTCTATCTCTCTCTAGCCCTAGTTCCAAAATGTTCTTCTGCGAAATACCCAACTTTTTCACAAAAATGAGTAACTGTGTTCCAGGCAGGCTCTCCTTGTGCGGTCTCAACCATCTGCAACCATAGCCGAGATCTAGTAGACAATAAGAGATCGAGTTCAACTACGTCTATCAGCTCCAGATGTTCCGAAACCCATGCTCTACACACTCTGATAACACCGCGGGGTCGGTTCACGCCAGATCCTTGATCCACGTTGATTTGATGTAGATAAATATTAAATTGTACCTAGATAAGTATAAAGACCATGAAGGTAGACGAATTTCGATTAGTAAAATACACAGCTAACAATACCAAGAGCAAATCTTTATCTATTCACTATCATCTTTATCTACATTTTTTGAGGTAAAATGAATTAAAAATATTCAAGGCGTAACAGTAGCCAAAACAGTTAGGTACTTTTGATGTGTTTTTTGGGCAACGGACAATAAAGCATGAATACACAAAACACAAGATCTCAAATAAAAAGTGACGTTTCTCACGTCTTCAAAAACTAATTGATACGACTCCAATTACTACCTTTACCTACTTGTGCGTTGCTGTTTGATATTTAAAACCATGATACGAAGTGACGTCGTGCGCTATCAATACGCGAAGTTATTTGTGGCGAAGTTTTTTAATCTGTAATTTATCTATTGTGTGTAATCTATGCAAGTGCACACGTGTGGCGGTCCACGGGTGTTGTGACTTAGAAAAGTTGTGACACGTGTGTGAACTCATGCGCGTGTGTGTGTTCTTTGTCTTTGTGAACAAAGCGGTGGCAGGCGGTGCGCGGCGCAGCGCAGGCGTCTGCGCATTGCAGTTGTCGATAGCCTCGTTGCTCCGACTTTACTGTGGCCTGTGTGTGACCTATCTAATAGAACTGTGGCGTATAGGCAACAGGACTATTTGCGGCTAGAGTCAGGCATAAAAGCAGTAAAAACAAGAGCATCTTTTGCGTAGAAGCGGCGATTTGTCAAAATGAAACTTAGTTTGCTTGCTCTTATTTTCACTTCTTTTATACCTGACTCTAGGCGATAGCCCTGCTGAGCGGTTATAATCTCCTTTTGCTGTGGGAAAAACTTAGGAATGTGTTTTTAAAAGGGCATAAACTTAATTAATTCTCTGAAGAAATTTCTAGAATTGGAAAATGAGAATTCTATAGCCTGCTATTTATCGACAAAGCAAACAAACAAAGCCGAGCGACCGCAAAAAGCAATTTAGCGTCTCTAGTTTTTCAAAATGTTAATTCGTTTGTCAGTTCGTATGTTTGTCTGGATGTTAGTACTCGTGGTTTCCAACCAATCGACTTATTTTATATTATTTGATGGTTTCTATTAATATATCGATTTCTTTGGCATCGGGATTCTTCAGAAAAGTGATGTCATTCCCATTGAAGGGTAAAGTTTCCTCAGTAGCCTGAGTCAGGTAGAGTTTTCGACTGGATACGTTAAACTTTACACCACGAAGTACGCAAAGCTCGATACAAAATTACAAACTTTTAAATAAATGTTATATTTTCCGGTGTGGCATTGCGGTGAGACCACCAGTCTGATATTTATATGCTAGGGTATTACGGTAGAGTAAGCAAATAAAGCAAACAACATGTCAGATGTGTACAAAAAAAAGAAATGTTGTCCATTCTGCCGGCTATTGTCAACATTGGAAAGTGTGCCAGGACCAAAATGGTTATGCGTTGTGCACACATGAGGCTAAAATAACGAAAGAATACCTCATTACTTTATCTTATTCTTAAAAAATTAAAAACTGTAACTATTAAGTAAAAAGTGTTATCGATTAGTGGGGTAGGGGATCATTATATTCATCCTAATGAGACTCGCTACTATAGGTCAAACTCTGTTGTCTCGAGTCGGGACTCCCGATATTTATACTAAAGACTCCCACCCAACCCGTCTCAGCGTCGTTTTGAAAGACTCGTAGGTCAGAGTAATAGGTCTGAGTTAGTATTGAACTTAATGTTAGCAGACAATCAAATCTGTCAAAAACTACCATCATGATACAATAAAATTGCAATTCTGAAACAATGCAAATAGGTGATAGAGTTGTACCCCTGGTGTAGACTGTCTCTTGGACGATTATGAAATCTGTAGAAAGCGGGCGCGCCTGCGCAACTCACTGCAATGCAGCCACGCTTACTGAATGTCGCTTCTTTCTACCAACTTTCAACGAATGTTGAGATTTAGCATACTCGTGATAATATATATCTTCTATACATATAAAGGAGTAAGAATTTTCGCTAGCAAATCAGGACAGAACCTAAACCGCTGAACTTAGAGACATTCAATTTGAAGGGTTTATTCTATGGGTTTATTCATTGCAAGCTAACCCAAAGAGGTCAAATGGGAGTTCAGTCTGATATTTCTTTTTTTTGTCGCGGTGACAGATACTAAGCAGTAATATTAATTATACAACTATACCTACTTACTCTCAACCATATAGCAACTCCGGGCGTGTGCGGAGATCCGTGTTGCTCTATGCTCTCAACTAATCTATCGAATAGGACACACATTTTATTCCCATTTACGAAACCTGTCCCTGCTGGGACACTCCCAGAATTGCTGGCGGCTTCTCCGTTTCCCATCTGGGAATTTTAAAGTCGCAAGTAAATCGGTTTCTTCTAAGTAGGTAGCTGAGATCAGGGTTAAGCGTGCTACATCGTAGGCCGCTTTACTGATTTTATCAATCGCGTTTACCTTGCGCATTAAAAAATTTAAACAATGCAGTTGAATTAACTCTCTTATTAAGGTCGTTAAAAATACAAAACGGGGCGATAAATTTACTATTAGGTTAAAAATTTGGATAAGTATCCACAGCATAGTGCATTTTTCGCTTTATTTTATTTTTTTCGCTCTTTAAAGGATGCTTAAAGATACAATAAATATAGGTACCGTAAAATGGGGCGACTTTCAAATTACGAGGTGACTTTGATGATTACTTTTTTTATTTACATTTTCATTGATATATTTGAATTTACTGAACGCATCCCTTTGTTTTTTTTTGTATAGCAACTCTGATATTGTCGGCCATTTTTTCTCGCGGCGTGAGCGCAGAGGAGTGTGTGCATCAATTGTAAAAAAATAATTTGGGCAGGCATTAAAAACATGCCCAAAATCATATGGTGAAAACTTCTGTGGTGCAAACGTGAGTATTGTTATTACATTGTTACTGATTTGGTAGGCTAATTGTAAGATTCAGTGTGATTCCGAGCGTTTATAGAGTGTTTGTTGGGGGCCATGTTTTTTCACTTTTTAGACTATGAATATAATATGGGGCTTATTTGATGGACTGCATGAGGTGACTTTGATAGCTATCAAAGTTACCCTTGAGCCTAACTGATTATCGTTTTTTAACTAAATGTGCTGGTTATCAAAGTGACCCCTTTCTTTGATTTTTTAGGTTAAGAATGGTACGAGATTATAAGAAACCGGCGGGTAGTCGCAATTACAGGAACTATACGGAAGATTCCCTCGAAGAAGCATTAGAAATGGTTACAAATGGTGACTTGAGCATTAATGCAGCTTCTTTAAGTTATAAAAAAGTTCTTACATATTCCCAACTGACGTGAATGTAATAGAATTGTGAGTACATTTAATGAGTAGGTACGTAAGTTAGTTTGATCTCTGTCATAATAAGTTGTTTCCTAATAAGTAAGTTAAAATTACATTTGTATAACATGTGTACTGTGTAGTATAAGGTTGATCTCGTAAATAATAATTTGTTGCCAAATAAGTAAGTTCAAATTACATTTGTATAACATGTGTAGTATAAGGTTGATCTCGTATATAATAAATAAGTCTGATTACCTTTAAAAAGAGAAAACTATAATTGTTTCTTTAATAGTTAGTTTTTTATAAATATATATGGTTTAATTATGTAAAATAAAAAGTGTTTTAAAACTGGTGATCAAATTAACCCCCTTGTTCAAAGTCGCCCCTAAAAATTTTAGAGACGCGTAATTTTTTTATTTATGGGTGGAATTTTGTTTTTGTTTTTTTGATCTATTCCTTCGCTTATACGTCGAAAAAACAGCGTCTATCAAAGCGACCCCGTTCCAAGTATAGAGTTGATAGGCTACAATTTATTTTTTTTCTCAGAAAGTAATGATCAAAAATTTTTTTTTATTGCAGTTAACGAAAGTGTAAGCCAAGTCGTCGATGTTGTATTTTTTTGTATATTTCTATGTCGTAAAATGAAGGAGTTATTTCAATTTAAATTTTAAAATTAATCAAAGTAACCCCATTTTACGGTACTTAAATTTTTTAAATACCTATTCGTTTTAACTTCGTATCTTTGGAATGCTGATCTAAGTAAATCAACAGCTTAGGAGTAAGACCAAAGAAACTACTTATCAAATAATCGTCACCAACAAACGTCTGCAAACTAAAATTATTCGCAACGCAAATTACAATAGAGAAGCGACAGAACTAGATTTATCCACCACGCGTGCCTCTTGCAACCATAGATTAAATGATAGTATGTTGGATACGCGCCATTCGATGTAGCGGGATGCGGCGCGAATACGGACGATCGGAAAATGTCTAGGCTAGGGGAAATTTGATGGAGTTAGGACCGGGTGTAATAGAGACGTAACAGGCTAATTTGTACAAAAGTGTGGTATTAATTAAATTGCAAATATATTTTGTGTAAACTTATTTTACCTAGAATTATTGTTGTTTATGATTGAGATGTAATTATGAGTTTCTTTACGTTGTGGATGATGAAAGAAATATATCTTTTTAAGAAAACGGAATAAATACACATTGCTACTGACTGTCTGATCTATGCTAGTCTAAAGTAACTATGTAAATGCGACCGATTACGTTGTATGTAATACGACTGCCTAAAAATAGTGTAATATTTTTTGGATTTACTTATGTATGTATGAAAGTAGGTGATGATTTAAATCTAGACTACACTAACAACGTCCTGTAAGCGTTGTAAAGTAATATTAACCGAATTTTTTTAAAGTGTATTGTAGTATTTCCATTTAGGTGGGTATGTTGTATTGTATGCCTAAGTGCGTATACCTACTTACAAGGTAATTCTATATTGAGTGCGATATGTTAACCACGCAATCAGCATCGTTAATCACACTAATATTATAAAGGCGAAACATAACATATATTGCTAAAAGCAAAATCCATTTTGTTTACAATAAACTGAGAAATATGTTCATCTAAGCGTATAAGTTACATAAGAACATACCCTTGTATTAATAGTAACTATGGACTATACTATAATCCATAGTCCATAATAGGTAGGTATCAACTAAAAATTTAATAATTTATCTAACTGATAACAGCACGATATTTTGTATCGTGGACTGCAATATACAAAGGCACACCTGTGCAAATCAATTTCATCAGTAATCATGCTGCCTGCTGCGACTGATGACTCGAATGTTAACCGACTGAAGGTCACCTCCAAATGTTTTTGAAATCCTCTACAGTTTGGATTATGTGCATTAAATTTATAATAAAGGTTCACGAATTATTATTAGTTGGTATAATACATTGAAACCTTAATAAATAGAGAAGTTAAATAATTAATCCGAATAAAAATATAAGAAGACATACTTGATTATTGATTACTTATTGTAACTACCGCTGGCAAGTTTGAATTGATAGATTCTTATTTAATAAATTTGTTTTAATTATTTCACACCATTTTGTCGCTTGCTGGGTAAAAGCTTCCATTTCCGTTTATCTTAATTGCAAGTTTTTGCGTAAATTATAATAGGTAATTTCTATTGCCTATTTCACAAAATAAATCCTAAACTGGTAGATTTTTCGAATATTCATAATTATGTAGTTCCTACTTAACAATATATTTCAAATTCCAAGAAAGGCTGCTTTGAATAATGGTTAGAGTCATTAGGCTTTTCACAAAAGGTATAAATTAGCGCTAATCAGTTCACCGTACTCAATGACTCTAATGAGGATTCCATGAAAGTTCTGCTAAATGATAAATGGACATCGATAAAACTATTGTAACTGACTATTATAAAAACGAGGACAAAGAAAGCGGTTACAAAAACACACATTTGTTTCCAACGAGTCCAAAGATCTTGTTACTTGGTATGTTCTATTCATTAGTTTTCAAGGATTTTTTCTAATGTATATGACTCAAGCTTCTACACAGCTACTGTTATAGTAACGCGATGGTAACGACCGCACACCACGTTTTCTTTGGAACTGGTCCAAATTGATAGGCTGTCTCTCACAATAAACATCAAACTATTGGTGTATCTAAAACCGCCATCACAGAATCTTCTTTTAAAATTATATAAATGTTCCAAGCCTCAAGGTGTGTCAGCATGTAGCCCACAAAAACATCTAGTGTAAGCATAATGTTGTGTTTATATAACTAATGTATATAATGTAGTGTTCAAAATGTTTAAACACGCTTGTTGATAAATAGCGAAATGTTTTGAAAGAAATGTATTGTTGTGAAGAGCGCGTAGGATTGACGTCTATAGAAAGCGGCTCGCTAACCTACTTGCAAAATTACTAAAGAGCTGGTCGTTTAAAGCCTCAGATAATATATTTCCGACAAGTATCGACACGCCTCTTGTTTGACCTTCACTTATAATAAGTTGCACTGAATTGCGCAGCACTGGGTATAATAATTTTAATGTCATAACTCAGTATATCGGTAATGTTCGTGTGAAATAATTCATCTGGAACATCCGAGGCCAGTTCTAATTGACGGAACATAAAATTTAATTTTATTGACATCCTTTATCGTGTTATGTTAGCATGTTACGATTGGGAATATTCCCGTGGAATATTATGGACGACCTTGCTGATTAATATTTTGAATTACTGCATGAATATTGATACCTAACTTGAATCTTGCTATACGTGCATTCTTCATGACCACTGCTTTATCATGCCAGTATTCTGTTAGTACCTACTTTGTATAGGTAACAAACCATGAGTGTCAACAGGATGAATGAAGGCTACCATCTGCTTTTCATTATTATGTGATTGAGGTCAATCATCTAATCAGTTCAGGTGAATCGCTTTGGTATTACACAACGGTTGCGTTATTTATTAATGCATTATTACTACTTGTTACGTATTTCAAGACGATTAAATTCGTCTCTCATAGTGGTAGGTACTCTTAAGATTCTTGGGGCCAATATCTCAATAGTATTGTATAGTCTTGCTTTATGTCAATTACTGTCATAATGTTTTGTTCTTTGTGATAAAATTTAAGAACAACAATACCTATACAAAAGGAATTATAGTATCTACCTACCTACCTGTATTGGTACCTAAGTATCGTGCAAACATTCTTTTAGGGATTTGTAAAATAAAATTAGTTATTTAAATGGTATAATCTTCATAATTTATTTTCTCTTTCTTTTATGATACAATATGTATTCCGTATAAAACAATATTCTTTGTTAAATTCATAGAAATATATTATTTTAGTAGTATAACTGTTCTTTTATTTTATCTTTCATAAACTTACAAATTACTGTTAACATTCTGACGAATTTTCATATAAAAATAATACAAAAAGAAAACCCGTCGCGTTGTTCTCTGAGAGAATATAGAGTTCATTTCAGAATTATTTTTATTTTGGTATAACGCGACAGTTTTTCTTCATAATATAGTCTATAACAATTCAACTTGTTAATTGGTATTTTAATAACTTATAAAATAACCTAAAGAAGACAAATGGTACAGAACAATTTAACTGTAGCATTATTATGGTAACAAAAAACAATTTAAAAATAGGTACAGGCTTTAGTTTACAAAGCATAGGCACTCGAGATTGCTACTTTACCTAAAAGATAAACGTTCTCACTAATAAATACATCTCTCTCATTCAATCTTACATCGTTCATTCTTACAGTTTTATAGGACGGCCTTACATTATAAATGTCACGTCCACTTAATTATTATAGAGCACCGGGTCAGTTCTGAGAAATAATCTTTCAATTAGGAAAATACTATGCACAGCACGCTTTCTTTCATGCAAGGCACACGCTATCTTACATACAGCGAATCTTTCACACATAGCTTTCCAATAATAATCTGGTAAAAGCAAACAACAAAGTCGTCCCAGTTCATTATGGCGTCAAAAACCACCGAAAAACGCTAACCTTGTGTAACAGAACGTGATTTGGAACGTCCAACCAACCATCGAACACATGGCCGACGGCCGCCATTCCGCGAGGGCGGCGCAGGCGGAATTTTAATTAGGAGAACATCCGCTCATAACTTGGTTCGATGCGCTGTTGCCAGTTTCACGATAAGCTATCTCTCTCTCGCGAATCGCGTATTTTGTCATATCTATCGGTTGGTTTGGTTTAATCTAACCTATTTGCCTGGAAACATATCAATGTTTAGAATAATAAATACATAGGTAGCCAAATATATATACTGCTTTACGTTTGTAATAATAACAATATGCTAATGTGCCTCGTAAAACAATGGACAATGGAAATCCCAACAGCGATGTAAGTGCGGCAACATCGCTAGAACTTGAAATTCGCCGCAAAACTGGCAACGTC
The DNA here is from genome assembly GCA_947049295.1 of Ligdia adustata. Lineage (NCBI taxonomy): Eukaryota > Metazoa > Arthropoda > Insecta > Lepidoptera > Geometridae > Ligdia > Ligdia adustata. Next base: position 1,700,282 of record OX346229.1, on the reverse strand, counting down.
GCTTCAACCTCGTTCATTCTGTCAAACTGCAAACAAGTGACGTTGCACGATTATCCTTTCTAGTTTCCTTCCACTATATTCTAAAATGAGACAACGCAATACTGATACAAGGAAAACAAACTGTACAACTTAAAATACCTAGAAGCTAAAGCTTACTAAGTTGTGACTCGTGCTAAGTACGTTTTGTCCTAAGTAGTCCCGTTCACAACAAGCGTCCCGGATTGCTGGAGCGGTGGTTCTGCCTCTTTGAGTTCACTGGCAATCTAATCTCTCAAACTTAACGATTCATCCACAGCTTTTTCGATAAAGCGACTTAACTTCTTAATCACTAATGTTTACGAACTAATATTTTACATGGTAAAATTAAGATCACAAATTGCTTTGTATGCTGCGTCCTAGCGGGCGCGACTAGCATGGAATGTGGAGGAGCGACGGCGGCCGCGGCGCAATCAGAAGTGCGACTCGATGTGGCAGCCACCGTTCGCGTGCTCCAGGACTTGCTCCTTCAGTCGACTCACGTGATCCTTCAGTTTCACCACCATCTGAGCTAGTTCTACGTTTTCACCCTTTAAGATCTTCACTTTGTCTTCCAGCTTAGAGATCCTTTCGAGTTTGCGTCGTCTGCATTTGGACGCGGCCACTCGATTCCTTTGCCTTTTCCGTTCTAATTTTATTCTCTCTTGTGTATCCATGTCGATCGGTGAGAGGGGAGGTGAGCTGGAGGCACTGGGCACCGTCTGGGGCTCGTCCTTGACCACTGGTGTGGGATACCGGTCCAGTGGTCGGTCCAGGTCCGCGTACACTCGACGGCCGAGCGGCGCCGGCTCACCGTATCCGTGATGCAGCTTATCCAGCGCCTCAACAAAGGGACGAGCGTACTGCTCCTGCTCTTCCGTGGGCTGCACCACCGCCGCCGGAAACAGCACTGGCCCGCCGGGGGTAGGGGTCGCTGTCGTGATCATCCCGTTTTGGATGATCAGCTTTTCGAGCTCCGGGGATCCGAGCTTCAACATTTGTAGGTCGGGAGAGGAGAGAACTGGGGCGGAGAACCGCGCCCGCTTCAGGCCTCGCCCCACGTCCAAGGTGAGAGGCCGCTTCAGGTTTTCCACTGCGCCGCTCAGGGGGTATTGATCCTCATAAAAAGTAGTCTCCATCCCGTGGCCGGAATGGCGAACCATGTGTTTGCACCGAACGCTTCGGTATCACTGAACTCACTGCGCGAACTTTAAAACTTTCTCGTGCGGCAACGAACGTCCGCCACTGTCCACGTTCCACTTGTTTCTAAACAGTGTCAAGAAACAACCACTGCTTTTATGCCGTGACTCAGATAAGCTATTTTTAGGAATGGCGTGATGCGTGTACGCGTTTATTGGTGGAAAATGACGTGATATGGACGAACCGTTGGTTGCGATTGGCTTTTAGGATTGTAGCGTAGCCATAGCGCGAGGCCGCAGCAGGGCTGTTTACGACTTCGTGCGATTACCTAGAATCGACGATACATTTTCCATTAACTGGACGTCAGCGGTATTCCTGTAAAATATTTTAAGTTTTATACTTTCGGTATTTGCTTAATTCAATTCTGTACATAAACAAGAATAAATAGAATAGAATAGGCCACTGTTAGTATTAAACAAAAAATAATTTTTAATACTAACTCTGGTCTATTCTATGTTAAAACTACCATTTTGGCACTGTACTCTACCGACTCACACTTGGAAGGGTTTTTTTAAATATATGAATATACAAATATCTATTTTCTAAGTAGTACTACTTAGGCACTTACCTAATTGATTTCCTCCCATAGTTCTAAATAAATTTACGACCTAAGTATTATGTAAGTAGTTACCTTAAAATATTTGCAGTAGCAGTACCTACACACGAACATAACACATTGTAATTATATTAGTACAAGACACAATTATTCTTATTGTAATTGTATAATTATTCTTTATTTTTGTTATATGATATTTATTATGTTTTGTAGTCGTTGCATCATAGTATGTCTGCTATAAATGGTATGTGTAGCTTCATATATTATGCATTTATTTTAATAGTATGTGGCATTTTTGTTTTGATAATTTTACACAACGGTAAACAATATGTACAAATATAAAATAATACGTATAATAATTGTATCCAGAAAAAATATCTTACGATATCGTGTTAATAAATTATAGCAGTAAATAAATATTAATGTGCGTGGAATGGAAACGAGCACCGGGCGAGGCGCGGAGGCGGGGTAGCCGAGCAGGGCAATGCAAGAAAATATATGCGGGGAGGGCAAAGGGGAACGGGGAGCAGTTCTAGAGCAAGACAGCAAGCGTCAACATAGCCTTCTCTCACTCTAACACGATAACCAAGGAAAAATAAATGCAACTAAAATTCCGTTTAGGAGGAATCGTATTGTTCATATTTTGTTGTTGTAGGGGTGACCTTGGCTTTTTGGGGGCCCAAATATTATGCTTAAGATAGGTGGGCTTGATGGGCTCGTTAACCGCATATGGACGCGAAGGGACGACGTTTATTGATACTTTATTACGAAAAAAGTACATTGATAGAAGTTAGACCACCCGGAACTTCTAGACGTACCTACCGGCACAGTGAATGACCAATCATATTAGGAACCTATTATAACATTTTACTGACCTACCTTTGTTACTGATTAGCTGATCTATCAACTTATTTTGAGTTAATTTTATACGTTATGCAACGCAAGGGACGCTATTCTGTAAATAAGATGCGAATAGACATGAAAATATCTCGATATAAAAATACCTAGGGTCAGGGTTACTAATGTTCCCGTAGTCAGTAATGTCCTAATAACCGTTTTATTCGTATGTTTTATTGTATTCAATATGCTACTAAATGTAAAAACAGAATTTAATAAGCCATAAGTACTTGGTGGTTGCGGTACTGAGATAAACGTATCCCGAAAGAATAGGCTTCTAGACATTTCAGATAATGTCAATTTTTGAACTTGTATGTACCAACTTTTAACTTTTTATTATTTTTTGCATACTCTTGGTTGGTCCCTTTCTTAAATAAAATTAACCTCAAGCGAAGCGCGTCCGCTTCGGGTATGACATTTTTGTTTCGTCTGTCAGTTAGTAGTAGCGTGAATATTAATTTTATTATTTATTATAAATAATCTCCAACCATTTTAGGATTTTTTATTCGTCGGGGATTTGTGATAGGTGGAGCATTGCTCTTACTAAAAATCGTCCAAGTGCGAGTCTGGCTCATGCACTAAGGGCGTGTAATTATTAATATCTGTGTTGATATCGAGCAAATAACGGCAATAATCATGTTTATTGTATGGAAGCCCCTCTAAATCTATATTTTATTCTGTTTTTAGAAGTTGTTGTTATAGCGGCAACAGAAATATACCATCTAAAAAAAATAAGTTTTCTAGCTATCACGGTTCACGAAATAGGAGTTCCTACAACCTGGTGAAGATACATTAGTACCCAATATTTTTGGTTGCGGAACCCTAAAAAGAGGGAATTTTGATACGACGTCATTTACATGGCTGAATACAATAATATTTAATACAATAAACATGCGGTACACAATATTATTTAAGATTTCTGGATATCTGGACTTTTCTATCTATCGACGGGTAGCAGAAACTACACAAGTTTCAGTATTTACCTACTTCAACTAGTCGTCAACAGAGAGCGCTCAATTAATTTAAAGGCGTGGGTCATAGATATTTTTTTTTGTTCAGTAGAGTTCACGTAGTGGACTTTATTTCATACGTATGACGCCGCAATTAAAAAACAGCGCCAGTTCCAGTTTTTCCGCGTCCACAAAAATCCGCCGGCAATTTTATAACTTGCGCCGTAACACTGGCAATAGTAGAATACTACAGGCGTTTTTTAATACTAGATGGACTCCGGTGTTACCCGTGGATCTATAATTTTATGCGAATCCGTGGCTAATAATATATATATACTTATATATAAGTAATATGGCTTTCTAACGGCGAAATATTTTTTTGGAATCAGTCCGATAGTTTTTAAGTTTATTCGTTACATACAAAAAAACAATTCTTAATCTTTATAATATTATAAGAGGAGGTACTCAATTCGACTGTATATTTTTTTGTGTTTGTTACTTATTTCCAGACACGGGAACCCCGATTTGAAAATATATTTTTTGTGTGACAAGGACTACCTCCCAGTCCCATTTAAATTTTATCACTTAGTCTTCGGTTAAGAGGTTCGCTTTTTAAATCGAAATAGTTTTATTGGCGCCCGCCGTAATGGAAGTCGGGCCAACTGTTCTTCCTTCTTTCTTCCTAAATTAGCCAGAAACCCTTTTCGTACAAATCATACAGACCTTTCTTTAAGAGTTTTGTGAATGTTTAAAAGAAAAAACTGAGACGTAATGAAAATATGTAATATTAATATGTCGATTTATAACTACACTTACAAGTATTTAAACTATTCAGAAATAAATTAATATTACAACTGATTGAAATTCGTCTACGTCACGTTAATATAACAAGTTATGATAATGAAGTCCTTAGGAAAATGGAGACTTTTCTTGCTTCGATGGAGAGAATGTAAACCACGTGATTGTATATATAAATATCTTGTTCACACTCTTGCTTTAAAATTACTAGTTGATTAATACATTAATACTTGAAGAAACACGAGTTTTGCAATTAATCCAAAAAAAAAGACGTAATTTTTTTGCCGTCGTGGTAACCCATCTCCACCCAACTGACCAACCATCGGGTAATGTTTTTCAAGTATATATATATAATTTGTATATACATAAATATATTTCTATGACCCGCTACAGCCTCATTTTGATGTGCGGGATGTCAATGCATTGGAATCGTCTTTCTCTGCAGATAGTCACAGGCTATACTGGTTCCGCGGTTTTTCTTGAAGACGGGATTTTTCAAGTCACTTCCTTTCACTTGTCAATGGATAACTTTTATTTGCAAACAAATATCGCTTGGTTTGACAGTGACAGGCGTGTTATTTGACAGTGACAGAAATGACGCGCACGTCGTCGTAAGGTTTGTCGGTTTTGGGGTTCGTCTTGACGCTGCCGATGTTTTGCACCACCTCCATGCCTTTCACCACGCGACCGAAAACCGTGTGCTTGTTGTCCAACCACGGCTGAAACAATACGTTGTTGCAAATTAAAAATATTTATAACTACAATAAATATGGCGAATAAACAAATGCTGCCCTGCCCTATGATTCCTGAATCTAAATTCGATCAGTCCTCCAGTGAAGGTCGTTCATTATGATTTTAGGGTATCTTGACACAGCCACCACACCAAAGCATATGAACATATTGTATGCACTTTCCCTTGCTTGTCGGAGATAGTTAATAACTGCCAAAGATAAATGAAGTTCCCAACCTGCAATTTGGTCAGCGTGGTGGACTATGGCTTACACTCCCTTGATAGTGGAGACCCGTGCCCAGCAGTGGGCCAATTGGGCCAACCCATAGGGGTTGATAAGTACCTATAAGCTGGTTTTTAATAAAGAGTAGCCTTATCTTAATCCGTCTGATCCCTAATACAGATATGTTCAAGTTGGGCATCTTTTGCCGTCAACAAAGAAATAATGTTCGTACAGTGGGTGCGAGCGTGATGAAGAACTGGCTGCCGTTGGTGTCGGGTCCCGCGTTGGCCATGCTGACGGTGTAGGGGCGGTCGTGCTTGAGGTGCGCGCGGAACTCGTCTCCGAACTCACCGCCCCATATGCTCTCGCCGCCGGTGCCGGTACCTGCACGTGCAACGAAACTCGTTATCAATACAAATAATACTTTTTTTTTATTTATATATTTACACTCCACAGAATGTTTGGCTCGTGCCTTTTATATCGATATTCGATATCGATATTTTGTGGTAGCGACCATTTTCGATTTAAATACATTATGGTGTACACTACGATGTATTTTTGACTATGGTTCTATTTAACTAGTTAAACATTATAGTGTTCTATAAGTCATCTTTCTTTTTATTTCATACCCAATATGTGGAGGATATGAAAAAATATGTAATTTGCCATTTTGTTTCAGCTGTCATTTTAGATGAATTCAAGTTCACTACACTTAAATATTTACCTGTGGGGTCTCCAGTCTGTATCATGAAGCCCTTGATGACTCTGTGGAAGATGTGTCCGTTGAAGTATCCGTTCCTGGCGTGCACGCTGAAGTTCTCCGCAGTCTTTGGCACGTCCTTGCCGAAGATACGCAGGTGGATGTCGCCCAGAGACGTGTGTAGGATGGCCTGCTCATATACCCGCTGGACACCTGACGAACAATCATTGACAAAATTGAAAATGTTTGACCCCCCTATTTTTATTACGACAATGGAAAGACAAATGAAAAATAACGTTTTTAGAGTTTTTTGAAAATATAAGAAAAGTTCAGCATAATGTTATTCTCGACAAACGCTCGTAAAAAATGATGTCATTAATTATCTGTATTTTTGGTTCACAGATGACAGATACAATTTATTTTTTTAAGAATAAGAAATATTTATTGGCCTTTAAATAACATTCGTTACAGACAAGTTTTGCTACATTTTAATTATTAATTACTCAAAAAAACTAAACTTATTTTTCCCTATCCTCGTGTACCTCTAATCTATATTATATAAACTACTATAAATATAAAGTGATATAACTGTCATTATTTTATCATTTTTAAAGTGTATTCTCGTAGGTCTACGTTTATTCAAACCATTCATTGTTCTTATGGATTATTTCTGACATTTTTAAACTTTTATGATATGTTTAGCGTTTCCCCAAACAGTTATAGCGTATCTTATTATAAAATGAACGTATGCATAATAGACAGAGATGAGTGACTTTTTATCTAATAATGGCTTGAGTTTGAATAAGGCATAATTACCACTTGCAATTTTTTTGCAAATTATATCGATGTTAGATTGATGACTAATTGTGTTATCAATTGTATAACCTAGAAATATATTTGTTTTACTAATAGAATTCCCAAAAATACCCAACCTTGACTGATACTGCATTGATATGGTTTTATCAGAGTTAAGAATAATACCATTTGCGTCAAACCATTCCTTTAACAATTCCATAACTGCATTAACTTTATCGTCTAAATTAAATTTACATTTGTCTCTGATACCCACATGTGTATAAATGTATATGAGCCCAACTCGGCAATGCGTTGGTTATATCATTAATATAAATCAAAAACAAGACTGGCCCTAAAATAGAGCCCTGTGGTAGGTACACCAATTGACATCGTACCCTCTGTAGAAGTTTCTTCATTTACAGAGTCAATTTGGCTACGGTTCTGTAAGTAAGTTATCATCATATTTAATGCAGGACCTAATAAATCCGTAATATTTCATTTTTAAAATCAATATATCATGCCTCAAACAATCAAAAGCTTTTGAAAGATCACATAAAACACTGGCACATTTATTTGACTTATCCAGGGATTCAAGAATATAATATACTACTTTTCTTATAGCCATTTCTGTGGAGCGGCCTTTTCTGAATCCAAACTGTGACATTGTAAATAAATTATTTTCTTCAAAGTATTTGACAATTGATTGAATTGATTTAATAATAGATTCTAAAATTTTGGATAAAGTTGGCAAAATGCAAACAGGTCTATAGTTACTAATATTTATTAGTGGCATCTGACGGTCTTAACATACGAGATTTTTTTTAACCGTTTTTTGTAAATATTCGGTAAAAAGTGGATAGGTATAAAAAACTGATATTTTAAGTATGAACTCTTCATTACATTATCTCCAAATGGTTTTCGAATTTCGAAAAAATGAATTGTTGTCAATTATAACTTGTAATAATGTTCTATTAAATTTCAAAAATTGAAAAATTTGGGCAGGCATAGGTACAAGCTGACTAATCAGGTAATATGTCTATGAACTACAATGTCTATACAATGTTCTCACCACTTAACTGCAACAGCATAAATAATAAATAATACTCTAAAAAATCTTAAAACCGATTTCAATTCTACTAGAACTGTAAAAATTGTCTGCTATTTTTTATTTATAAACATTTTAACTACTAGGCGGATTTACGTCTAAAGGAAACTAAATCTGCGAAGTGTGTGGGATTACAATAAAAAAAATCATATCATTCCAGACGTCTCTGAAAAACTAAAGACCATACATAAACAAATGATTCTGTGGAATTGTGAACCTCCGTTCTTTTTGGAAGTCAGTTAAAATGTGTACAGTCAGTTTTATCGCTACCAGATATCTTTGGGGGAATGTGCGAGTGAACACATGTTATAAATACAAACCTTGTCCCTCAGTAGCGGAGATGATATCCTCCTTGCTCGGCTTCTCGTTGAATATGTCGCGCTCCGCGTCCGGACTCTTGATGTCGTCGGGACTGCGCCGCGAGAACAAGTAGAACCTACACATATTCGATAAATATAATAACGTCTCTCACTCATAACACCCCAGTAGGACTTCTCCTGTGTCGAGAATGCCATGCAACATACAGAAATACATGCAATATTACAAAACATCCAAGCAATATTAGATATACTCCTCTAGCGAAACATAATTATAAAATATTTCGTCAAATGATTCGTTAGGCTAGTTAGATTCATACCCATCTAATTCAGAATAAAATTGTTTACGATATTTTATTTCTGGTATAGACAATAGATAACGGCGCGTTAGAAAAAAAACGTTGGTGCTTTAAGATACTCGTATCAATACGGCGGGATAAGGATATAAAACTAATCCAAGAGATCCGAAACAAACTGCAGTTTACTGGAGGTCTTTAGCAAAATAGGGATTTCTATTCATGAAAATAGAAGTAGTGAAATAAATGGACTTATTATTACTATTATGGTAGAAGTAAAATGGGAAAATAACCTGTTCTTTTTATATGCAGTGCAGAACAATGTGGGATCAGTCTTAACGTTGAGCAGCGTGGGGTTCTCGGAGCCCTCCATCTCCATGGTGGCAGCCACTTTGGACGCGTTGGTTCTACCCTGCAGGAACACATTGTACATGGTAACATTGCCTTATGAAACCAAACAGCCCAAGATAAGAATGAAAGGAACAAAAAGTAAAATGTAATTGAATCTTTTTTTTTGTTAATTAGTACAGGAAGAGCCATAAAATTAGATAAAATATTGCTGTAATTACCTGGAAGAGCGCTAGCTGCAGCGGGCGCAAGTTCTCCGGCTTGGCCAGCATGGCGGCGCAGCGGTTAGTGTGCAGGTTCACCACCTTCACCCCCAGCATGGTGGAGTACAGCACGAAGTGTCCGCTCGCGTCGAACAGTACGTTGGCGAGGTGCGCCGACTCAGACTTGTCCAGCTCGCGCTCCGCCGCCATTCTGTACAGAGGCACACATAGCTAGAACCTCACAAGTCGCATATTGCGATATAATTTATCACTGATTTTTCAACTGCGATGTCACATTGATTGTTCATAATAGGAAGGACAGAAATTGTATTTATGTGTAAGTACTTATTCGTTGTAGTATGAAAACTGTCCGCTGTGGAGACCGCCTCGATACGGCATACTACACATAGGGGACAAGCAAATACACCACTTTTTATTCATGTTATTCAATGTATGAATGTTATAAAAAAGAACAACAAACTACTTACGGGTTTTGTATTTTTATTAAGAATGGGAAATGTAGTTACGTAAGTGAAACAGTATTTGTATTCTTGCTTTGGCTGTCTGTTTTAAATGTTTTTTCTATAAAATGTAAATACATTATTGGTCGTAAGAAAAACATGTTTTTTAAGTTAATTCAGTTTAAGATCTGTGCATTTTGTTCAAGAAATATAATAAATTATTACCAGCCATAATGTCAATGTAAGACAAAGACAACTGTTAATTTCCCCCTTTCATATCTCTTTGTCTATTGCATTGAAACGAAGGCCTTGATGAATAAGCAAAAGACAGGCATCACATTCGGAGGGCACCCAATTAAATAAGACGTAATTAAAGACAGCTCCTACCTCCTACCAAACTCCATATTGGGCAGCTGCTGGGTCTGATGCTGCAGCTCCTGGTACCGCTGCAGGCTTTCGTCTATCACTTTTGAAAGACGGCCAGTGAGGAAATGGAACACTCGCACCTATTGAAAAGAGCATACAGGTCAATTTCACTTGTAAAAAACTATTTTTGGGTTGAACAAATGTTGTTCAATAAAACATGATCAATTAGAATGGCTTATAACTTTGAGTAGTTATATTTGTCTAGAATTTATATATTTTTTCAAATAATACAAAAATTCAAATTAATCAAGGCTATTCTTATGCATAAATAATGCGACGAATCCAGCACTTTCTAAAATGCGTCTAGGCATCTCCTCTCTAGCAAGAATACAAGCACTGAGGGGTCGCTAACAAAATCAAATAGATTTAAGTGCAGTGTTTGTTAGTATTGATTACCTTTCTATCCAAGCTAATAGCGGCCATCTTCCTTCCGTCCGGCGAGAATGCTAGGGCCGTGGGGTAGGTCTTGTTCTTTACGAAGTCGAACAGATCTGTGTCCAACTTGGAGTCGAATTTCACACATTTGGGATATTCAAATTCGTGTTTCGGACCCGTCCAATATTCTATGATACCTGTTTCGGAAAAATCAATATGATAATTAAACAAGTAATATTTAAAAATGGGGCAAGAAACTTAAATTTGGCAGTAAATTTTTTAGTTCCGATTTTAATGAAATTTATACATGTGAAGTATATTGCCACTTCAAACAAAATTATATCTAATCGGTCCAGGCGACTGCTGATGAGATTTGCAACAGTTCATAACACATGCCACGTTTGTGACAATTCATCGTCATCAGCCAGAAGACGTTCTCTGCTGAACATAGGCCTCTGTTTTGGAAAGCCATTTCGAACGACAAGCTGCCAATTGCATCCACTGGTTATTTATAACTTTAACTATGTCATCGGTCCACCTAGAGGGAGTCCTACCTACACTGCAGCTTCTTGTTCGTGGTCGCCACTCAAGAACCTTTCTTCCCCATCGGGTATCGGTTCTTCGAGGACAATTGTTTTTATCTTAATAATAGTTAACTCGCCTGCTGTGTCAACGGAGACGGCCGCCTCGAACACAGGGTTGTACTTGATGGTAGCCACCGACTTCTGGTGCAGCGTGTTGAATGTGTGCAGCGGGGTGGGTGATCCCTGAGTGCCGTCAAAAACGTGGATCTTGTTCGAGTTACGCTCCGAACTAAAGATAAACGGTTCCAGGTGATGGCTAAGTCAGATTAGGCTTTGCTACATATAAAATGAAGACTAGTAAGCGAACTGTCAACCTAGCGACTAAGATACTTTTTGCGACATTATAAATAAAAACGACTACCATTTAACTGATTTCTATACATTCAGAAATCTAAATAAATGTTGAATTCCACATCAACATACTAAATATAATTGAAATCGGTCAGTAAATGACGCCGTACCAAACTTCCCACAATCAAAAAACCCAGACGACAATAAAAATTTTAGATACATACATAAGAACTGACGGAAGTAAGAAAAACTTGTTAAAGACGCTGCGCTCGCACAGTTTAAAAGTCTGTCATCAGGCCAATTAAGTAAGCGGTTGGACGATAACATAAAAATGATAACCATGTATTATATGACAGGATGTCCAGACAACGGATTATCCTGTTAATTTGACTAATAGTTATATAATAATGCACTTACACAGCTAATGCAGATATAGGATCCCCAGCAGAATGCACCCATTCTGTGCAGTATGGCTCAAAGTCTATAGAAATCATGTAGATCATATCTGTGAATTAAATTATTTATGGTTGTCACTTCCTTAGACAATATTGGTAAGAATTCTACTATATTTAGTTAATTAAGAAAAGATATTACAATAAATAGAAGAAGATAACACAAAAAAATCACAATAAATACAGTTCAAATACTTGATCCATACAAACTTTATGAGTGCTTGTTAGGAAAAGTATGTTTATATTTAAAAAGATAAAACATTGTAGATCACCAACTAGCCAGGCAAGTTTATCTGAGTCTCTGTTAGTCATTACTGGCCTACTGCATTTCTTCATGGGGTGGTGCACCTAAACCTAATGTTTTACCTCAAGAACAAGCACAACATGCTGTTTTGAAAGTAGCATCTGGACATTCATTTTTATTTCCAACTGCAGCTCTATATAAATCTGGCGATGTATAAATAGTTCGACAACTTTTCATACAGTCAATGATAATGAAACATCACACGTTGGTGGTACCTGACTCTGAATTTCTAAGCAGACATAATACTTGAATCGTAAGTAAATTGCCACGAATGAACACCTTTTTTATAAAGAAGTATATGTTGTTTCTTGGACCTTACATATAAAACAATATTAACAATATTTTGGATATCTATTCATTACCTAGAGTTGAGGTTAAGTTAAAAGTTACAAACTAGCTTAAAACTTTGGACTATGATGATACAGAAAGTTTATTAACAACTATTAGCTAATTCAAAATTATTAGAAATTGGCTAAGTACACACCCTCTCCCACTCACACACAAACTACACACCCTCATACATCACACACACCACTAAATATAGCTTTACTGTGTACTCAACTTCATTGAGGTTTGTATCATGCTATATTCATACACATACAATCACACACTACACTCAGGGAGGTATAAATCACACTTTTTAAAATATTTTTAACACATTAGTATACTGTCCTAATTAATATGTTAGCTAGTAAGTACAATGTAAATATGGCGTCATATTGGCAGAAAATAGAGTTTGTATTAGGAAATAAGCTGCATGCTGTAATACAGGTTTCACCTACACCTGTAGCTCAACAGCATCAACACTTAGATTCGGACAATTATAATTGCCAATATTATGTATGTATATGATAAAATTCGGTTTAGACTTTTATTTCTCAAAAGAAATTTACATTTCGCTTATATGAGAAAAATATTTTTAAGTAAATCTAAGCTTCGATACAATCAAAAGGAAGTAATAGTTAAACAAATAATTATTTACTAAATAAGTAGTACCTACGGATACTTATACACACACTACATACTAACACACTAAGTGAAACTATAATAATGATTTAAAGTGTAAATATGTTTGCACCTTACCCCACCTGCCTACAACTAATTTGTAAAATTTTGAATGGATAAATTATGAATTAAAATATTAGTAAGTATATTGTGTGAATATTGCCTTGAGTTATTACTATTGAGCAACTTTTATACATGAGATTTGATGAGACATGAAACAAGTCCTTTGCCCTCTCTTTTCCGAAAAATCAGGTAACAAATATAAAAAATATTTAAAATGAGTAGCTCTTCTCTTTTGAAAGTTGGTAGACAAAGTGAGAACAGACTTCAATTCAGCATGCAAAACTAATTTGATACTTGATAAAAAATAATCCAACAATATAATCATTAAAGAAAACTACTGGAAGGATTTTGATAAAATTTATATGGGACCAATTATAAAGTAAACTTTTTCAAACAAAAAAAAAACTGATTTTGATCAAATTGAAATCCTTTTTAAAGAAGGTTAAAAAATTAAGAAATTCAGACAAACCCTTCACACTAGTCTGTTCTAGTAGAATTCGTACCAAAATTAATAACATCAAATATTTTAATAGTCTTCTCAGTGGATGCAGTACAAAGCAGAGTCCCCGTGGTGTTTGTGGTGATATGGCTGATGGGAGCCAGGTGGCACCTGAAGTGTTTCACAAACTCAATACCCTCTTCCTGCAAATATAAGATACTAGTAGTTATTACCCGCAGCATTGCACACAAAATAACAAGAATTTCATTAAATGACAAACTTTGAACCACCCTTTGACCCCCTAAAGGACTGAATTTAAAAAAATCCTTTCACTATAATCCTCAATACCGTATAATTAATACAGCCTACAAATAACATGCCTTGAAATTCAGTTAGGCTCTGTATTTAATAATTATAATTAAATATGTAGTAAAAACAAAGTTTAAAAAATACATAAAAGTTCAGTATCAAATACAAGAGCCAACGATAAATATAAATCGTTTTTAGTCCGAAATAGAGGATTTATTTAGCCTTGAAACCACATTTTTTTGTAGTCTTCCATACCAAGAATATAACCTACAAATACCTGTTTTTTCCAAAACTTTAAATGGCCATCTTGACTAGCAGTGATGATAAAGTCTGTCTTGGTAACTACAATATGGGTAACAATGTCTCGATGCATGTAACTGAATTCATAGGTCTCCGACGACGGTAAGTTCTCTAAGTATAGGGATTCAAATTCCAACACTGAAAATAGAAATAATTTAGTATTATACATAATAGCATGTTAGATCCATACGGAAGATAGTTTTCGATCAGATAATAATTACAAAAAGGGAAATATACATAAAAACACCTTTTCGTTTCTTGGGTCTTGGTTTTGTAGCCTCAGACGGCATGGGTCCTATCCACCCTTCGTCGTCTCCTCCGTGCTCTTTTTCCGAATCCTCCACATCTTGAGTTCTTTTCTCTGCAGACATTTTCTATTATAAACATAACATGAGCACAATATCCGAAAAATAATAATTATAAAAACAACATCAACAAACAACGAGACGCCTTGAAGACAATTTTTATGACATTGACAATATTTGACAAAGTCATTTTATTTATATCGCTCCATACGACTCCTATATTTGCCAGCGTCAAGTTTATCACTTTTCAAGTTAGTAATCAATCAAGTAAAAAGTAAAGTTCACGTACCTCGTATAGTGGTGGAGACTTTGACAGGGTTTTAATAAATACACATAGAAGCCATTTTTTCAGCGAACATGGGAAAACTCCAAGTTATCTAATAAAAGAAGGAAATAGATGAATGCGATTGTCTATGCTTTACTAGTGATGTCCTCAAAGCGTTAACCGATAGAATCCAACTAAGTTATGTTGATGAAATACTATTGTCTATGGTCTAACGTCCTTTTCCCATTTAGTTTCCGTTTTCCCTTTCATTTATTTTTTATACAATAATATTAATTGCGGATTGGTCAATTCACGTAACTTTTGCTATTGGTCAGGAATATTCAGTAAATCTGATTGGGTTTTTAGACTGATCTCATTGGTCAAACGTTATCTTATCAGAGACAATACTAGTAGGTTTTCTTTTACAGTTAAGATTTTAATGTTAAAAATATCATATTTTCATTGTTTCTACGTTTACCAATTACAAGTGTATAAAATAATAAACATTTTAAAGTTTTATACTAAATCAGAGCTAATTAAATTATAGTAAAATCCTAATTTTGAATGCGTTGTTGGGTCACGTTGCAGTAATTCAAATTTTTTAAATCGCTGAGTTGTCTATGCCTAAAATGTCTTTTACGAATTCGTAGTGATGGTGGCTGGCTTTCTTGCTAACGAAGCGTCCTAAAATTACAACTTATTTGTAAATCTTGCGGTATTTTATTTCGTACAACGATCTTATATTTAGTGATCTAAGTGCTCAAGAAGTTTCAATACCGATCGGTAAGTGCAAAGTGCAACTCTTAGACTCTGTAACCGCGCGCTACCGGTGTACCTACCTCTACACGTGGTTTAGGTTGTTTAAGTTCTTTGGGTGTTACGGCTGGAATTTCATGTATTTGTCATGTAATATTTCATCTAACGTAACTGCCCGAAGTTTTGTGAGCGATATCCATCGCCGTACAAGTCATTATACCGAGATTAGGTTGTTTATTGAACGTGGTCGCATTGACAAGCAGTCGAGTCGCTGACACACATTCATTCCTGAGGTAAATTATGTGAAATCTGTTTTATTAGGTGCTTTATCACGCATAATGGACTTGACACCTTCTTTGAGTTCATTCCCGATAGTAATGATGGGTCACTTTGTTGTAATATCATTGTTAGTGCTAAGGTGTCTTAAGTCTAAAGAATGAAGTTTTTTTCGTCGAGCTAGGATTGTGACGCATCTTGTTACGCATGTAGTACTCCTATGCAATAATAAAGTTCGTATCTGTCCATATTAATTGAAGTTATTTGAAATGAGCTTGAACATTAAAGGTTATATGTAGTGTAAATAAGTGCATGATACAGGTTATGCACTTGCTGTAATATTACCAAATGATTTTTTCCTTCTCATTTTGAAGTTTCCTGTTTCTCTAAATTGTATTAAATGTATGTTTAACTCTCAATATTATATAGTTAAACTAAGAAATTTGTCAATAATGTCTTATGATTCCACATGCTAAGGAAAGAACATGTTATATTATGCTGATTAAACATGAGTTATAAAGTTTTCTTTTTTTGTGTTAATGAACTAGCTTAGTATGGAGGTAATATAGTAATATTACCTCTATACTAAGCTTATTCAATAACACATACAACAACAAGGCAGCTTTAGGGGGTGGCAAACAGGGCAATCACCCAGCGCCTTGTGCAACAACCAAAGCAAATTTAAAAATATATTTTTGTAAATCATTCAATGTAAAATATTTTAAAACTTAAATCATGTTTATTTGTATAACTTAGCATTTCTCCTCAAACATGACAAATACCTAAACCAAACAACTAGACCTACTTTTGCATTACATACTTTTCATGAATGACAAAGGGCCTTGCAAAGACCTGCCGCCTGGACCCTAGCAATAGGTAAGGTCTGCCTACAACTTATGTATTTTTTGTGATAGTCATAGAACACATCTTGTCTCTAAAATCTATCCAGACTCACCTACATTTTCTTATTTACATTATTATTTTCCATGTTTTAAACCAGCATAAATAATCCATGAGCCAAGCAGGAGCCTTATAAGTCTGTTATTATAGACTATGAGAGCTTACTTAAAACTTGTTTTGGGCTTGTCCAGATACCTATTTTCTTATTAATTTTAACTTTGGACATTAATGGTTTGTTAGTGTCCTCCTAGTCACACAAGTCTTAAATGATAGGCATTATGAGCTGAGTTAACTATAACTGAAAACATAATTTAAAATTTATTGCTTATTCTAGTATCAAAGATTAGAGCCTTCTCTGACATATGCAATTGATATATTACTGTAGTTTTGAGAAGTAGCTTCATGAATTAACAAACAGTATTGGGCTTCAAGAATAACAAATAAGAACTCTTGTGTCAGATCCCCAATGTGGCGATCGTCAAAAATTTGAGGAGTTAGGACAGGCTGGTGAAAAGAAATGTAGTAAACACCCTAACATTGGTGTCCATGTTTGATCAGAACAAGAGCATCTATAATAAGACTTACAAACAAAACTTCATGTTAAATCAGTTGACCCATGTAATTCAAAGTTCCAATGCTATATCACAGTCATTTGTTCATGGCCTGTTTGGGCTGAATGTTTCTTAAATCTCTTAAACACGTTAGTTAGTCTTGCTGTTAATAAGTGGAGTGTGGACATCATTTGTTAGATTCTTGAAGTTCTCACATGTGATAGCATATTTTCATGCAATATTATACAGAGCCAGTAAATGGCTGGAAAGTGGATACATAACTCTGTGGTGACTGCTGTATCAATAATTTTCTTCATTGGAAGTAATATCTCATTTGAATTCAAATATCTATTGTTATTTGGTTTGCTTATGAAAATGTTTTATTGATACTTGATTAAAATCAAAGAGGGTTATATGTGACATATTTTTTTGGATGGTAACAACCTATTATTGTCTGAATAATGCTTGTAATTAAACAAATGAACCTATTGACAATAGTGTCATTTTCTATCGACAATAGCTTCAAATTAAAACAATACTCCAATTATAATGCTTTTGATTGCTATGAGTATAAAGTTTATGTATAATATAGTCCAATGTAGGTTTTAATGAAACCAACTCATGACCTCCTGGATTTGTAACTATGGGTTTGTTTTATGAGCAGTTTTTGACACATGTATATTTTATTTTACTAGTTTTGCCAAATTTTTAATATCAAGTTATTTTAAGCAGGTAAGGTGTCGGTAATAGTTGATTTGATTATGTTCCCTAAATTTTGAATATATTTGCAATATCTAAGCATTTAACTTCTTCTTTTTTGCTATGCATTATTGGATTATGAAGTGCAATAGTTATCATTAAGTACTTTATAAGTTATGATACTAAATAGAAAATTTGTAAATATAAAATCTTATATTGGGTATATTCCCAAGTAGAAAAATTGATATTATAGAAAACTATTTGATGTGTTGGTTGTTGAGTCTATATTATTTTGTTGACTAATTGCATGAGCATTCTATATAGGGTCAATTAAATGCAGTTTAGGCTTGAAGACATGCACTCTTTTTTAGCGCCAGCGAGAGACTGGCCTGACGGTCCATGTAATATATTACAAACTTAATATAAACAAACTATGCCTAAGTACATGTGTGCTGCAGGCATGTGCATCCTGCCCTACAATATAATGTTTTGATAAAATTTTTAGTAAATATGTTATGACACATGTTGTGATCATAGTAAGTACACATATTATAATTATTAGAAATTTTTTAAGTTTTTTATAAGTATGAAGCACATTGATATGTCGATAAACTACATTTTATACACTGCCCTGATAGACCGGCTGCTACCTAAAGACAATTAAAGTTTTACTCTTATTAACATAATTACACCAGAGAAACTATTAATCTTATTAATACTTTAAAAGTAGCTTTCATTTGCAAGTTTTTTTTTTTATTTATGTTTATTGCTCATTGTTGGTGCAGTCATTGACTTTGGGTCAACGACTGTACTACTGTTATTTATTCTGTTACTAAAGCACATTAACCAGCATCGGCACTGAGTTCCATATAAACATATTTTCCTTGGATTTCAACACTAGACTAAATAGTTAATACTAGATATTAGTAACTGTCACTCACGGTGTTGGAATATAAGCAAGTATCAACATTGAACCCAATTTGATGTTGAATTTCTATAAATTATATCTTAGAACACTTATCTACACCCTATAATGAGTACACCCTCCAAATATCACATCTCTAGGTTCAGTGGTTTAGGCTCTATGTTGATACCTAGCAAACATCAGTCAGTCAAGACTTAGTCAGCACTATGTCATGTCAGACTATTTATCTCTAATCAAATAATTGCTACATAGAGCAGGGAGTACCTATTATAAAAAATTTTTGTTCATACAACATGTAAAGCATTTTTATTTATTCTTAATATCATTTCGTCTACATATTACAAATATCTTTTAAACATTATTAATCACAATTTCTTTCAAAAGAAAATCAAATAACTACTTCAATTCCTCACTGGCCGATACATTTATTTTATTAACGGTTTTTCATTTCAATTAAACGGTTTCGATAAAATTAAGCAGAATAATTATAGAATTTGTCAAATTTCGTTATTGATCCTGTACATTATACATTATGGGTACAAATATCCAGACAAATACCTATACACACCAAAGAAAATTTTGTCAGACTTGAAGTAGTGACGCTTCGCTCGCCGATCATTTATCGTCTCCCTGACCATCTAGTTCATATACCTGTATTTGTTGCGCGTCATGCTATGCGCCCTGTAACTCCTATAATTGAAAGATGTTATATGCAAATATTTTCTTTAGTTGCATGATTTCTACAATGTTTAATATTTTGTCAACAGTCCATTGCAGGACGCTATTGCGCGCCACTTGCCTAGGAATCAATAGTTTAGAGGCCGCCGAAGTCTCGAGGACGCCCATATAAGAGCAACTGTACACTACAAAATATATATACTATGTTGTACTCTTTGATTTCAACCTCATTTGGTGAAGTGCATAGTATATGTTAAATAAAATCGAAACTCGTAAGTTTGAGGCGATTCGTACGTTTTTATTATCATTATTTGATCTAGTTAAAAAGCTGGTGCAATACAAGTTAATCAAATCCGTTTTAGTAACAAAAAATTACAGAATTCAACATTTTACAGACTGGAAATTCTTCTGTTTCTTGGGGTGGCCTAAAAATTTATGAAACAGTGGCAAAATGACTCTTGGAATATGTATTACGTTTTATCAACTTTATTATGGTTTCCAAAACTTTCAGCACCCATCATTACATAAGTCTCAGTTCTCATATAAAATACATCATAACTACTTTAGGCTATAATCAAAATTCAGTTCAATAGTAATGTTATCACTTGTGGTACTGTGTACGATTGTCTTATCAGATTAATTGTATTGACCTAGAAACCTTAACCTTCAAAGACTTTGCTATGACGTTCATATACAGTCATAACTACAAGCCGTGCCATATGCGTTGAGGCCTAATATTGTCCATGATTATAGGGTTAGTTTGAGTAAGAGTATTTTTTTCATAGCATTATTATTTGCGCTCTATGAGTATACATTTACTTTCATGTATCACATGTATGTATAGCAGAATTAGTTGTACTACAAGCGCCCTGCGGTGTTACCTGCGAAAATTTGATTATCTCACTGCATGTTATCCAGGAAATAAGGTAACCTGGTGCCAAATTTCGTTCAAACGCGTTCAGCAGTTTTTGCTTGACAGAGTAACAAACATACATACACATTATCGCGTTTACAATATTAGAAGGATGCCACGGAAAGCATTGGGGACGTAACTGAATTTAAAACAGCAATTTTGATAAAATTAGGATTCATGTTACTACTTCCTGTTCCACTCTTTCCATTAACATCACTCCAACTAATATCATGATCATAGGTAGTTTTTTTTTCATATACTAGTTTTCAAAACGATATGAAACATTGCAGAGAACACTTCACACTCGTCCCCTGATTATAAGTCGTGAACGTTAACTTACTGTCCTCGGTAAAATCCAGTAAATTTAGTAATAATAAAAAGTTCCTTTTATAAAAAAATATCCGAGCTAGTCCAACTTTCATTACTGTAGGGGCCGATAGAACTTTTTCAGTTATTCCTATAAAAAAAAATGTCAGGACTGATTTTGCAAGAAATTAAATATAAAACACATTTTTTTGTTCAAAATCGGTCCTTTTAAAATTAAATGTACTGTTAAAATAGGTCGGCATTAAAATTAAAAGTGTCTTCTTGCGAAGACACAAAAACACTTAACTTTAAAACAAAATTTTTTTTTTCAAATCTGTCTAGCCGTCAATGTGCATCATCATGCATAAAGTTGCAAAAGTTGTTTGAGTATCAATAGAAGCTAAGAGCATAACTTCCTGCTATAGGATGATATTGTGACTTGCACTACAATTGGCGCCAATTGTACGGAATTGTTTACGTTTTTCCCGAAGATTTTTGTGAACAACATCACTATTTATTAATAGTTTTATTTTATTAGAAATTAATTTATTTTGTATGGATTGTATATTCAGAATTTATGGTAAATTAGAGCTATTTTGTTCTTGTCACTTAAATCATCTTCAGCAATCATTATTTTCTCGATTGCGTAAGGGAATATAAATTTCAGCTTACTTTCGCTAGTCCTCCTTGCTTTTTTTAACATATCTATCTCATGATGTTTTTTTGGAATACAGTACAATATCATAAAGTATAATAGTGAAACAAATCGTTTATTCAGAGGTTACTTTACAGTGAGTGGGTGTATAGGTAAAGTGAGATGCAGATGGCTTTATACGACATGAGATGAGACTATGAACTAGTTACTTATGCGAAATGCGCTGCTCACATCTAGGTTGCAATCTAGACTACATTGTTACACAAACCATACGAGATTAATGCGCTTAATCATTCAAGGTACATAAAGACTAATCAATTTTCCATGTACTATTGTACCGATAATTTTATCCTCTTAATTGTCATTGCCCTTCCAAAGGGCGCGCTATACTCGTGTTAACGACACGTGCCGTTACACACACGTGATAGTTTTATTGTCATCTCTGTCCGTCTCAAAGTACAGATTATTAGTGTGAGAGAGATAACACAGGGGAACGACCGACACGCCGCGCCGCTTCGGCGTCAGAGGGTCAAGGGTAAAACTACGCGGAATTCAAACTCCCTGTATAGCATTGTTGTAGCTACGATACTTTTGATCAACCGGTATAAGTTCTTAGTTAGAAAACATTTTAGAAAGTCGATTTTCTTTTATCGTTACGATGTGCGTGTCGTAAGATTGGTATTTTGCTATGCTTTACGATTGTTCATATTGGTATGCAATCTCGTAATGGATGACAATCTTGTTCAATGGGGGATTTTATGCAAAAAAATTTAGCAAAATACATAATGGATAATAATGATCGCGCATTCGACCGGACAGCCAATTTTCGGTACAATGAATTGTGGCAGGCCTCATCAAATAATTATCATTTATCTGAAAACGTTGCCATGTTCTTGATAAATAAAACTGTAGCTAAATATATTATTACGTTTGTAATACTGAGGTATTATTTAGCAAATATCTACGAGTATATATGACTGATCACAATTGAGCATAACATTACTAGTAAACATCTGGAGAACTTAATTGATTTTTTTGTAAATTATACTATACCAATGTATCTTTAGTCGAAATCTAAGTATAGCTATTTATCTGTTTATCTTCAGAATATCTATTTATTTAGCTAATAAAATACAAAACTTAAATATTAATAGAAAAAAAATCCATCTAAATCAATAACTTATAATTAAACAATTTTTAATAATTAATATTTTTGTAAAATAAGGTACCTAGACTGTCGTTGTTGTTCTTGTTAGTTGTATATGATAATGAGTCCTAAATTGTCTTCATTAGAAGAAGAATTCAACATGGAAAATACGGCGTTGGCTAGCACTATCAAATAATGTGCTGTTGCACATGACTGACCTCAAATCCAGAGCTATTTTCTTAGGTTCTCCTTTTGTTTTGTTTTCAGCGATGAGTTCAAGCGTATGTTACAAATGCAACCGGACAGGGCACTTCGCCCGCGAGTGCACGCAGGGTGGAGCACCCCGCGACTCGGGATTCAGCCGTCAACGGGAAAAGTGCTTCAAATGCAACCGCACCGGACACTTCGCGAGGGATTGCAAGGAAGAGGCCGACCGTTGCTACAGGTTGCTATTTTGTTATTGTTTATTACAGGACTGCCCAAAACTGAATTAATGTTTTAAGAGATCATATTGTGTGTAAGTTTTTACGCTTCATATTTCGAAATTATTTGGAAGTAGAGAATATAGTTCAAATCTTTTCATAACCCTTATGGCTATAAATATTAAAATTAAATCAGTGTGAATGATTATCAGATTTTGGCAGGGCTGTCGTAGCTTTTTAATATTTTTCTTAATCATGCTTAATTTTATGTTTATGTTATTGTAACAGGGGTTACTCACTGTAAAGTCAAATCTTCTTAGGTTCAACATCTATCTTTCTCATGGAAACACTCGTTGGTTAGCTTGTGTTTGTTATATTATACGATTTTCTGATCGAGTACAGATATTGAAGACGATTATGAAAAGCGCTTATAGGGGTCTATAAAGAGCATACTTCAAGCTTCAATAAACCCAGAAATGTCTATATAGAGTTAAAAAAGCATGCTTCAAGCTTCAATAAACCCAGATATGTAGATATAGGGTTAAAAAAAGCTTTGTGTTTACTGAGTGAGATTGCTACCCTGAAGTGATCACTTCGGGATAGTCCAACCGACCGACCAGCTGTTACTGGGTCATAGGGAGGCCACTACACAGGCTTGTTC
This sequence comes from Ligdia adustata, assembly GCA_947049295.1. Taxonomy (NCBI): domain Eukaryota; kingdom Metazoa; phylum Arthropoda; class Insecta; order Lepidoptera; family Geometridae; genus Ligdia; species Ligdia adustata. The sequence continues at coordinate 1,676,681 of OX346229.1, read as the reverse complement.
ATTTCGTATATAGTATAGTATTTTATAGTCGGGCGTACGCTAAGATTCAAATGGCTCACTTTATGGCTTTCGCGTATGACTATTTTCAAAAGTGATTACCACTCCACATATGCAACGAAAATATGCCTAATTCGTATATAAGAGAGACTAAAGGCACTCCAAATTTTCTACTGGTGTATGAAAATAAATTAAAATGCTAAAGAATGTTACTTTTTTGTATGTATTAATAAGCTGGCCTTCTATTTTCTGCCCGATCATAAGAAAAAAGGGTACAGTGAAATAAAAAGGTAAAAACAGGTGTCACGGTCGTCTATTTGCTATAAAAGGTTGCAAGCCGGTGCGTGTTTACTCAAAAGAATGCGCGATTTGGATTCCTATTTTTTGTGTTGTTACCTTGTTTTTACTTTGATTTATCAAAAAACAATTCCACAGCATCTAAGTTGTTGGTTTTATCGTCATTTCTTTTCATTTCGCGGTCTAACGTCTGTGAAACATAAAAAAATGCTAGTTTCGGTTTTGACCTTTACTTTCGTTCAGTCACACAATTCTTTATGCTCTATTTCTGAGCATCGAGTAGCTGGTGCTACAAATTTGATTGAACTCTCGATAAACTAATACAGTTCACTAGCTTCGTGGAAATTTATTAAAATTTATGCAAGATGGGCGTAGTCGTGACCTTACGCAGGCATTGACCGCGATATCAAGGTTAGCTGAACTGAAACATACCATTATATAGATTTCGATCGAAAAGAGACTGTTGCTTGACTGGTTGTTGTCATGTCGTATGTTACGCAATTCGTAACTTCATACCTGAAAGTGTTTGGTTTTAACATCATATACCAAAACAGTTGGTTTTTACAAATTACTGAAAGTTCACTGTTAGCTTTTGTAGCAAGGGCTAGAGTGCCCGCCGAGCTACTTTCTTCTATTCCTTAGTTTTCATATTTTTTTTATGGACTCGTCGCACACGGTCGTCTATCAGCTGACACGCGCCACTCGCACGATACATCTCTGCCTTAGCAGCATTCAATCCGTTACTGCAAGCATGGTTTAAAAAGTTAGTAGTCGCGCGTGGCCCGTGAGCGGCCACAATTTGGATACATATTTTTTACCTAGTGATAACAACTGCAGCTAATACCTTGACTTTCAAGCTTGAAAAATTCAAGCTTCAGTCAGTATTCTTTTTCTATAGTCCTATATCAGTAATCATCATGTATACCTTATAGTATGTTATAAGTAGTGATATGTACATTTCAGATGTAACGGCACGGGACACATAGCGCGTGAGTGCGCGCAGAGCCCCGACGAGCCGTCGTGCTACAACTGCAACAAGACTGGGCACATCGCGCGAAACTGCCCGGAGGGCGGGCGCGACAACTCCAACCAGACGTGCTACAACTGCAACAAGTCAGGGCACATTTCGCGCAACTGCCCTGATGGCACCAAGACGTGCTATGTTTGCGGCAAGCCAGGCCACATTTCGCGCGACTGCGAGGAAGAGCGGAACTAACGCACGGGCTCGCCCCGCCCGCGCCCGCTCGGTGCCCGCGCTTCGCCCGCACCACCATATATCTTATCAATAAATATACTATGATGCCACGCACGGACGATAAGCAAAGGACGCTCTATGCGACACTAGATCGTAAGACCACACGGAAATTGATGCAAAGGAATTACAAATTAGAAGCAGCGAAGCAGTAACGAATGTAACTTGAGTAACGAACGTAAGACAGACGGAGACGGAGTGAAGTGACGACGACGGAGGAGAGGTTGATGAATGTTGACTTGTATATAGGCCTGGAGCGCGCTCGCTCGCTCGGATATAGTTTTATGTTTGTTCTAGCACACGATGTGGACGAGTTATTGTGTTTTAAATCATTTAATAATCGTATTCGCTGTTGATGAGGTAGCGGACTTACATATTAATTAGCATTTTCAAAATAATAATGTATTTAATATATTTTGTACAGATGTTTTTGTCAAGAGATAAATTGGATGGTGGCGTACAATGCGTTTTCAATGAAGAGTGGAGAGGCCCCGTGGACCCGTTCCTAAATGAAGTTTGAACTAGTTGTAATGTCGACTGCGCTCCGGCGACTCGTATTCTCTTACACCTATCGTCATTATTGTACTACATACACTACTATAGATCAATTCCTTTGTTTATGAGATCCAGCAAACCTTGTGGAGATTCCAGTGGTTCATATGAATTTCGTCAATCAGAACATTTTTTATTTTGTTATCATTGTCAATGTGCCTCTGTAATACTTAATTATAATTAAAGTTATTCAGCCTTCAGTGGGAGATGATTAATAAAAGTCTTGCCTTATTATTGAACTTTTACATCCTTATCTTACTGTATTGATATTACAACTATTTACTTGGGACTGGGGTTAGTATAGCCTATTTTCGTTGGTATGTATCACTGAAGTGATCAGGATTGTACCTATTTTTAACCGACGTCAATATAGAATGGTTTTTAATTGTTCGTCAATATCTTTTTTAGTAACTATATTACATATTATTATTTAAAAGAATTGATTATGGTCCGCCCAGCAAGTCGGTTTATAAATAGGTAATTTAAAAAATCTTGTACAGCTACGTATATTACTGATACAATATACAGATGGAACCGGTTATTGGGTTTAGACTTGTGTTGTGCGATGCAGATGTCGGTAGCTGGGTAGGTAGGTACCTGCCTACGAAAATAACCCCCGCATTATCTCTGTAGTCTTATATATGGAACTTACTGATATGATTGAAAGAACCTTTGGAAAAGGAAAAAATTTAGCAACTTTTTTAAAATTATATCATTTAGTTACTTTCACTCAAAGCAATCTCCGTATTGCCAAGTGGCGGGAAGCTGCCCAGGATCGGATCCAATGGCGTTCTATTGTTTCAGAGGCCAAGACCCACTTCGGGTCGCTGCGCCATCTGAGTAAGTTACTGCACTGTAGGTAACATCATTCAATTTTGCACGCTTGACATGAGCAAATTGTTGAAACTTTTGAATATATGAAAAGCGTATGTATACAGTAGTTATGGAAAATAAATATATTCATAGCATAGAATACATGTAGTGTACGTTGATAGGAAATAACCGCCACTTTCAATAAATTCAAGGTTACCGGAAGCTGAGATGAAAACAAAGAATAGTTGACTATAATTCTGTAGTTATTTCGTTGATAGAGGTGATTTTAATCTTAAAAAGTATATATTTAAGTAGAATAAAAATATTAAACTTACATCCTACTTAAAACTTGAGAGTTGGCACATAAAAAGGGATTTCATGACCAATGAAGTAAGAAAAAAATAAATGCTCGGGTGCGTCAAATCGGAATTTACCGATTTACTCACTAGCCGGGCGTGGTAGAGTGCGCTTGCGCGACAATCGCATTTCTGAATGAAGTGAGTAGTGAGCCGTTGTTAACGAACTTGTTTGTTTATTTCAATTTAGAGTTAATTTTTTGATAAATTGACATTAATACCGACAGTACTTCACGATGTACGCTTGTAAAGTTTAACTTTGAGTTAGTAACAACTTTTGTGAGAGTAATATAAGAAAAATTAATCATATCCATGGGCGTTAACTTCAGGTTAAGTGAATTGTTAAGTTATTATTAAATTAAAATTACGGGTGACACTGGTTTATTTTACTTGGTTGTATGCTTTAAAAGAGAGAATATGTAGTTTTTAAGTATCACAGATCTTTGACACTAGTTTAAATTCGATACTGACAGAGTTCCAAGCATTGAAAGTATTCTAGTTGCTGGCACCAAACAATTTTATTTTCAGTTTAAATTTAGATTCTACTGACCTATTTGATCTTACTTCGCGGGCTTGGTGTTTGAGACACCCTTATCTAACCAGCTGTTTTGTTGCAGGCATTTATTACTAAAGACTGAACAATGAATCTCAAGTTAATAGTCCACATATTAACAGCTTCAGTATTAGAACTATGTCGGGGGCAGGACTACGCCTCGTATCCTCCTACATATAATCCTGACCCAAGGCAGCCTAGTCCTACCAATGATTACTATAACCCTAATAACCCACAATATGACAATCCCTATGATCCAAGAAGAAAAGACCCAAACAGAGATAACCCATATGATGTGAGCAGAAGTCCTTATGATACAGATCAGAGGTATCCATTTGAAAATCGAAATGATCCAACATATCAAAATAGAAATGATCCATATCAGAATAGAAATGATCCTCTATATCAAAACCGGAATGATCCCACATATCAGAGTCCTTACAATACCATAGATAATAACCCTAAACCAACATGGGAAAGCCGACCTTACACTTCTACATACACAGGTGGAGCTCTAGAACATGAAAGTGTTATTATAAATGAAGCGTAAGTATTATCTTGTTTCTACTGTAGTTAACATTGGACTAAAATAATATGAAAAATATAATAATAATACTAATCCACAAGAATTAAGCAAACATTTAATACATATTGGCATACAGTTTAGTCAGAAAACTTAAAAATACTTAGTATTACAAAAAAAATTAGACTTTTGATTACACAAAAACCATTGAAAATCTTCAATTAATACAAATATTTACTAGCAGAGAGCAACATCCCTTGAATGCTGTCATGATAAAGGCCATTTTGAATGGCAATGTTTAAATGCTGAGCCTGATAAATCTAGTATCCTGGCTCCTAATGTTGCCTGAAATCGCTTTAGGTGATAAGGTCTTCTATAGTAAAAAATGTGCTTCCATTGTTTTTGTTTTTTATTTTCACTTGTCTTCTATTAGGTGTTCAATAGAGTTATATTAATTTATTCTATTTTCTTGCTATTTTCACCTCGTTCATGCCTAACTCTATCTGACAGCCTTGCATGTCATTAGTCTAGTAAAGATTATATTTTTAGGACATACTTCATAGTAGCATCCCGTGTAGTCCGTCCTGGCCAGATCTACAAGATCTCCGCCAACATACTGAGCGCGCGCTTGCAGATGACCATCAGAGCTTCCATATCATGCAACGGAGTAGAGATTACCGATGTCATGCAGAAAGTCAAACAGGGTGTGCCTGAGATATTGAATATGAGAGTGAGTTTTATGGGAATTCTAATCTTTGTCATTAAACATACTGTTATGTTCACCTATTTTTCAATAAATAAACTAGCAAATGAAGGATCCATTGATCTGGATCCCATAGTTCTTTTGTCAGAATCTTAAATTATTTGTCAATTTATTAACTACATTAGATTAATTTAAAAGACTCAACTGTAAGTCTTTTTTAAGTGTTAATACATGACTGTCTACAAAATATTGAAAGGTTTTTAAAGTAAAAAGTAGATGAGCATTGAATTATTAGTCTCATTGTATCATTTCTTTGCTTCATTCTACAAGTATTGTATTAATTTGAGGTTTCTCTTCCCATCAATGCTTTAATAATAATTTCTACATTAGATTCCTTGCTTATCACTGTTTCAGTTTTGTTTATTCTCATCACTATACTATAGGTACCTACAACAACGGTCCCTGGTGAATACAAGCTGCGCCTGGAGGGATTGTACCTGGACACGCCGTTCGGAGGGCGGGCGTTCTCCAACGAGACCCAGCTGGTATTTTCCAAGAGGTTCATGACTATATTTATACAGACAGACAAGCCCGTCTACATGCAGGGACAAACAGGTTAGTTACAATTTAATCAATCTATTCTCCCAACAATAACATAACCATAAAAAATGCTTATTAATTATTATTATTATTTTCTTTTTTGTCCTGACCAGCCAATATCAGGTTTTACTTTTGACTCCTTTTTTTATTGGCTTTTGCTTTGTAAAGAAAATAAACAGTGTTTGACCATGAGAAACATTTATGGGTTTGGTTCTGAAGCATCTCCCGAGTTTTGACTAGACAATTATTATGAATGATGTAATGTAATGATGTGACATAGTTTAGAATTGTGACAATTGTGGTCTAGTGGCAAACATACGTTAAGGCAGTTTTGGGTTCGATTTCCGATATGGGCTGGTGTTTGATTGTCTAGTCACGTCACGTTTAGTAATATGTATAGTGTACATGATTGTTAATGACATGGCATGGTATCTGTGACAAGAGAAACCCCTGTCGGACATTGCTGTTTAACCGGCCAAAATCTTACTATCCCACAGTAACACATTATTTTTCCAGGATAAAAAGCAGCCTATGTGTTAATCCAGGACGTAAGCTATCCTGGTGCCAAATTAAATCCAATGGTTTTGTCCCTTAGTTCGTTTCCGCGTGATCCCCATCAACACTGAGCTGAAGGCGTTCGGTCGAGCCATCGACGTGTTCATCCTCGACCCCAACAGACGCGTCATGAAGAGGTGGCTCTCAAGACAGGTGACAACACTTATTATTTTATTTATCTCGGCAGTACGAGTATATAGGTGAGCCCGCCTAGTCGAGCCAAACAAAAGCACGGCTGTAAAATAAAATATTAGACTAAGGTAAAATCTTACTCTATGTTTCAACCCATGACATACCACGGCTGGGCTCGGGTCTCCCGTATAAAGAGGGTGTAGGCCATAGTCCACCATGCTGGCCAAATTGCAGAGGTTGAGGAGTTCACTTATCTTCGAAAGCTATTAACCTTCTCCGACAAACAGGTTTCCTCTAGATGTTTTCCTTCACCGTTTAAGCATGTGGTAATTAATTATAATATGCACTTGAGTGAAAACACAGAGGTACATGCCAGAGCCTGGATTGAACCCCGCGCTCTTTCGCTTGTCAAGCAACGGGTTTACCAACTAGGCTACCACTAACTTACACTAAGAAACACAATCTTACACTAAGAAATACAATCTTACACTAAGAAATACAATCTTACACTAAGAAACACAATCTTACACTAAGAAATACAATCTTACACTAAGAAATGGAAAATTGTAGTGAAGTTAGTAATTTGTACTATTTTTATATGCAATTTATTGTTTACCCAAGGTTTTAGGAATTCAGACTCCTTAATTATCAAATACAGTCTTCAAAAAAGAATTTTTATCCAACTCGTAAGTGTATTTATTATGGCGCGTCTGCTGAAGTGCGTCACAGAACTATAACAACTAGCTGCGCCTCGGGGTTTACCCGCTGTGGATATTTGATACTCAGTACATCGAGTGACGTTAAAAAAATATTCGGTTAAGTAATAGATTAATTTACAGACACACGATGCGATATTATAAAAAAATACTTTTTAGTTAATAAAAAAAATATATAATAGTGAAATGGATCAAAAAAGTCGATATCGACACCCTCTAAATGTTCAATTTCGACATTTCTGTTCAATTTAATTTATTTTTCTCTTCAAAAAGACCATAAATAAAAAAAACGATGCGTTTTTCTAATGCAATTATTTTAGCATGTGTATAATTATTGTTTCTTCTAAATTCTTAAATTTTTTCTAAGTCGTAAATGCTACTCGTATTTTAGCTTTGATGCAGGCGCGCCCTTTTACATCAAAGTCATCAATTGCGAAGTAAGTATAATTATATCACTTAAACAAAACACGGATAAAGTCCGTTGTTTTTGTATCTGATGGCACCAGTTTCAATGAGTAGGTAAATACAAAACAGAGGTATTGTTAGTGTCAAATAGCACAATAGGTCACGGGATACCCACGGGACGGACTATTGTTGTAAATTTATGGAAATGGTGAGTACCATGTCTCAGGTGTTAGGTGGTAATGGTATGCTATGGAGCTTCATTGATTTTATCGGCTATTTAGTAAATCACAATTTTTATGTAGAATTATAATATAATTAAATCATATTTTAAATCCAATTTATTTCTATTAATAAGTAGTATTAATAAGTAGTATAATTTTTCATATAAAGTTTCAAAAAGTTTCAATTCGGAAAAAGAATATACGATTTTATAAATTAATTATGTTAGAATTATGGTATTTTGAGAATTGCTTATAATATAGGCGTCTTAACAATATTGACAGTAATTTTGATTTAAATACCTGATATAACAATGTAATATAATTTATATGGGCAGTACACCCTTAAAGACAAAATGAATCAAAATCGGCGTGTCTCGCAAATCGGAAAACATACATTAAAATAAAGATGTTCCGTCAAATTCTTAATCTACTCCTTATATGAATTTAATCAGAAATATTGTAGCGATGCTTTAAACGCACGGATTATTCAAAGCACGACTACACGCACTCATACTTACAGGCGCTACTGTTCTGTTTATGATTACAATTAATTAGCCACGATTCGTTATGATTGCGATGCGTGATGCGTGTTTATAAAATAATCTGAACAAAACCAGCCATGTTTATAGCATGGCTGCCTTCTGGATAACATAAGTCTAGTGGTTCGTTTGGAGTACTTATCTGTTTGATAGTTACATAATCAGACTATTTATAGATGATTTGGACCACTTTTTAGCTAAGTAGGATCACTCAGTGGTAATCTCTAACAACCCAAGTAGTCTACGGGTAATCAATAAATAATAAACATCTTATATATTAAATAAAAAGAAATATGACAAATTTAAAATCTCTTCTTTTGTTAGTCTCTTAAAAATCATGTTTCCCACTGGCTATTACTAGTGTTTCTCCCGTGTGGAGAATTCCATGCAACGTTCATAAACTCTTCCAAAACACGCAGATTCGAAAACAGATATTTAAATAATGTTTCGACACATGCCTCGGCTCTTGAGCGAGTAAATGAATTACAAAAACAACAACTATTAAAACGTAAATACGAAAATTCCAAACAACGAACAAATAAAAATACATGTGACTATGTATTTGTAGCAACTCTTCCTCAACTCGGCATAAGTTACTCTAGAGTATGAGTTCCGCGTTTGATAGCGAATTTAGCGCTCGTCTTCTGCGTCCCATGGATTACATAAGCAACGTGCCACTGAAAAATCTTTTTTGGAGTTATAAGATTAAACTATTCACAAAATATATAAAAAAACCGATGTGTACAACAGCTAGTAAAACCAAACCAACATATTATACAAAACAGAAAAATGTGCATATATAAAATGACGTTTATAAATATGCTAATCGCCAGGCCCTAGGAGCGTCAGACTGCTGATAACTTTAACAGCTCGAACTGGTATAAACAGTAATGCTGATTTTTATAGTATCTATATAACTTTCCTTATAGAGGGCTCGATAGATTCGATATAAATATCAAACGCAAGGACTTAAAAATTGTTATACATTTGCTGTCAAGTGGATTCGACAAGGTTGATAATGTATATCGGGTTCTTAAAAGAGGTCGATACATACCGATCGCGTCTAGCCTACCTCTAAGAGCGAAAATATAACGATATTATCAATGCAACGATCCATCTTTGGAAGAAACGTCACATTTTTTCGCTTCGCTAGAGCGAAGAAACGAACGGTCTAAATCGTCAAACATCACGATTTAGACCGTTCGTTATAATTATATATATCGAAATTTACTGGGGATTTCATATAAATACTCATACATATTGTAAATATGAAAGTGTGCTCGTTGGTTTGTTTCTCATTCTCCTCCTCGGCAAATGAGTAAAAGATAACCTTGATCTTTTTCAAAAAAAAATTAAGACCAGGTGGATGCTTTTTTTCCGTAATAAATAAACATATTGCGGACAAAGCCGCGGGTAAGCTATAGCGGGTACCTACTTCGAGTACTCTACGAAGAATAGTAAAACTAATCATTGCTAACTCTCCATTGTTACCAGAGTAACTTCGGCACGGTGAGCCTGCAGTACCCGATGTCTGATCAGCCTCTGTACGGCGAGTGGACCATACGAGTGGAGGCGCTGGGACAGGTGGAGGAGACGCAGTTCCTAGTAGAAGAGTACTACCAGACCAGATACGAGGTAACATAGAACTTAGTTTATTGAAAACAGCGGGGATAGCATGCAGACCTGCACAAGCTTCGTGTAATTCGTGTTCGAATCCGAGCGGATACTCATTGTGAATCTGGGTGCTGGAGTGAAATGAAGCGGGCTGACAGCATACAGCGGAATGAAGAAAGTCTACCACAGAAGAAATAATAGTGCTCTGATCTGGGTCTTATGAACAGAAGAGAGATTATACATAATTTTAAAAATGTTGTCTACCAATTTCTCGTCGTGATAATTTAATGTCATTTGGCGAGACAATACAGTCATATGCTGCGTAAATCGTTTTGTCTGCTGATTTCTCGTCGAGATAATATTTTCATATTGTGATATTTTGTCACAAGAGCGTTACAAAAATTACTTTCAAGAGTTTTTTGTAATAAGTCCACGTGGAGCAACAGTTCATAAATAAAAACGTTTATTGTCATTAAAAACACTACACATTACAACCTATAATGAACACTAGGTATTTATCTAAAGACTAACATAATGGTTTAAAGTAAAGCCGGCTGGCAGCCATACTGCGAGTTGTAGTGAATCTGTTACGGCGGCGGCCCGAGCCTTCCGTTTCAGAGGATACAATATAAAGTAACAAAGATAATTACGAGAATAGACACATTCAAAAATATAAGATACAGTAAAATTTCCTTCCTAGAGCATTTCCGTTTTTATAAGGTAAATAGTTTAATTCCGATTTTGTTTAAACAATTAATAATGTTCAGGTGAACGTGACGATGCCCGCGTTCTTCTTCAACACGGAGCCCTACATCCACGGCAAGATAATGGCGAACTACACGTCAGGCGCGCCCGTGCAGGGGAACCTCACGCTCAGGGCCACCATCAGACCCATACCGCAGTACCGGCCGCGCTACTACAGAGAGGTCAGTTACATTACCAGTGTGCCTATTAACTGACTTAAAAATAACCTAAACTGTAAAAATGATTAAAAGTCTGAAAAAAAATGAGGTCCGTGTAGCGAAGTCCCAAGAACGCTGGCAGCATTCCCGCGTTGAGTTGCCACAGAAATCCTTTGAGCAAGGAATGAGCCAGCTTTCTTGTGCCTGTTAACTGATACAAGGACAAGTTTACGTACAAATTGTGCTGTGACTAGTTACTATCTTTATTTTTTACTGACTTTCCAAAAAAAGAAAAGCGGGTGCTCAATTTGACAGGTATATTTTTGACGTGACAACGTCTTATAATTTGATGGTGCCGGCTGAACACACGAAAAAACATGAAGCTTGCGGCGTTACCTCGCTCTGAGGCGTTCCATTTAAGGCTTGAAGTGCAAGCAAGAGCGCGGAACGAACGACAAAGAGGCACAATCGGCCTCCGCGTTCGGCAGCGTTCGACATCTGTCTCTCTCCTACTTGAGTGAGCGATGCGTCCGCGTGGACAGCTGCTATACAATAATACATTACTCGTACATGTTTCCGTCAAGTATGAAGTGCAGTGGAAAGTGAATGTGGTGTCAAATGTTTATAGCAACGATAATTGCGGCGATAAAGGTAATGATTATTTCGATACAAAATGTTTATCAAACAAATAAAATTGAAATTTTCTTTTTCCATTCTATCAGTATTTTCCTATGACGTTGTCACGTTCAACTATCGTCAGTAAACCGACTTTACAGACAGCCGATTTTTTTATTTGATTTCTAGGACAGCTGGATCGATTAGATATTTGTTTGTTTGTTAAGGTGGACTTTTCGAGTGGTCCTATATAAATTTTATCAATATGGGTGGAGAGGTTTGATTTTATGTATAAGTATTACAGGCGCCTGAAGCAATGGAAGTCGGCATTAACTATTTTTTAAGAACTTGTTTATTCAATTGTTTAAAAGAGTGAGCTATATATGTAATGTAACAAGACTTATGACACTAGATGTAAGAATTTTCCCAGTATATTTGATGTTTGTGTGTCTGCAATAAAGAGTTTATTCATTCATTCATGACCTATGGGCGCAGTGAGTTCAGTGGTGCAATAAGATACCTTCGAATTCTTCGAAAGTTTATACCGATTCGAACTGTCAAAACTGACGATCGATGCGAAACTGTTGTAAATAAAACCTTATTTTTATTTATGTACTCAATTAAAAGTCTTTGTTGTATTTTTGTTTCTTCGATATTGGCACTTGAAATATAAAATTCTTGCAAACAACATGCTTTTTCTTCAATAATCTACAACAGAAACCATACTTGGAAGACAAATACCAAATAGTCTTGTCACCTTCGACACTGTAAAACTATCAAAAACGTCGAGCTTAAAATTAAACACAGCTAGTTTATTTTTTTTTATTTTCTTTGATTTTGTTTTATTAAACTTATTAACCTTAGATATAAAAAAAATAATTAGCTACTTTATTAATTTTTTTTATTTGATATTCTCCAGGGTCAATTCAACAACAGGGGCCAATACGGTGCAGGCGGCTACGGAAACAACCAGTACACTAGAGGTAAGCGACATCCCCACACCGTTCATTTACAATGTGGGATTTATTTTATCTTGTGTATTTTCGAGACAATGATTTTTCGTAATAATCATCCTCGCAAACAAATGAAATCTAAGTCGAAAGCGATACTCATTTGTCTTTTCCTCATTCTATTGTTTTAGGTATTGTACATTTTCTTTTTGTTTAAAATAGTGATATCTAGTACAGCTTGTGCCCTTGATTGAAGGGAAGATAATCAACCGAATACTAAAGAAAAAATACATTATTTAAAATTTGATAGCCAAACTATAAAAAAAAAATTACACCTCAATAAATAAACAATGTGCAATACAAGTAATATTGCATAACCGACTTCAAAGTTTTCAGATGTTTCGATTGAATTTATATAAGACTTGTCTAACTGGATCTTACTGGAAAGTATAACCTTTTGAACAAAAAATATTTTTTTTATTGAAATCGTGTTCTGACGAACATACCAAACATAAATAAAGAAAAAATATGCCATTAAATGAGAACCTCTTCATTTATTAAACAATTTAAGATATCGATAAAACAAAACATTAATACATCGGTTCCAAACCATGAAATGGTTATGTAACAATGAGAGCATTTCCTCGCGTTTACTTACACGAATTATTCGCCCAAACAGTTCGTCCAAACTACAACCCTTACCTGTACAACGAGTCCGGATACCCGAACCCCGAGTTCGGCGAGGAGTGGGCCAGAACTGACCACCTGCGTCGGCCCGGACAGCCCAACCAGGTGGACCAGCCCGACTGGTGGTACGACCCGCAGAAGGTCGTCACCAGGATGTTCAACTTTGTAAGTAAAGCCGCGCTTCAGCGAGGAACCACATATCACGGGATGCGTTATGACGTTTTACTATAGGATGGCTAGGAATATGAGGTAACATTGACGAATAGATCTCGAGATACATATTTGTCAAACATACGGATCAAATTTGGCAAAAAGAGATAAAGATTAGAAGAGATTTATTGAAATAAATTGAAACTAGAAAACGTGAGACGTTTCACAAAACTTCCTATGTTGTGTAATTTCTGGATTTTTGATACTTTGGCAAATAATGCATTGAAAATATCTCAATGTAACAAAAATACTTTAATATAACACTGAATGAATAGATTCTACATTATGACAATACTCAGTCACACAATCTTAGTACAATCTCATGGGAAAATGTTATATATACATACAACATTGAAGTAGACACAAAGATGTATAATAAAAAAAAACTCCTAGTGTAATATATGGAGAATGATTATAATAAAACAGCCAGCGGGTTATCGACAACTGATTATATTCTGATACCCACAAAGGCAAGTTCCTAACTCTTTGTAACCACATGTTATTATTAATTAGGATGAAAAGTACCCGTTCTGGATGCCGAAGCCGGACGCGACTCAGTACAGCCTCTACAACAACATCAACACCAACCCCAGCAACCCCAACAACCCCAACAACCCGAACTACAACACGTACGGAACCACTAGCTACTACAACAAGCAGGACTACTACGATCAACAGCTGCCCTATCTACGATTTGTAAGTATTTTATACGGTCCCAGTGAAGACCGCACACTCGTTAGTAATTAAATAGTACTAGTTGAAAGTTCTAAGTTTACTAACACAATTCACAGTAAACATGTGTGGCGATTCACTCACTCAGCCGCGTGTCTGTGTCGGCGGCGGCGCGTCAAAGCGTACTGGCTCATATAATAAAATAATAATATAGTAACAAGCTGTAATGTACTCCGTACATGTTTGCATATTTTTAAGAACCGTCTCCAACGCTGGCTTATCGAGCACTCTTTCTATAGCATCCAAGAATTTGTACAACTAAAATGAAACTCATAAAATTATTATTTAGATTAATTAGTGTAACCTGATGTTGTTTATATTAACTATATATTTTTGTAAATTAATTACTAATTTTGTAATTTGTATTTTTTATTTATTGACGTGTAAATTGGCTTTACAATTAAAATGATTATGATTATGATCATATACAATAGGCTCTTAATAATAAACTAAAAAAAAAGAAATTACATAATTAACAACATTTAAAAATTGACCCCCCTTTTTTATTACGATAATGGAAAGACAAAAGTAAAATAACTTACATTTTTTTTAATTGAGAATGTAATACTTACGTTTTTTTAGAGATTTTTAAATATATAAGAAAAGTTCAGCATAATGTTATTATCGTCAAAAACTCGTAAAAATTATTTCATTAATTGTCGGTTTTTTTTTGATGCGGTTCACAGATGACAGATACAATAATGTTTTTATTATTTGTATCCGTCATCTATCTTAACATAAATACGAGATATTTTTTTTCATCAGTTTTCTGTAAATAACTCGGGAGAAAGTGAATATAAAAATCAGGTATTTATAGTACGAACTCTTCATTACACTATCTCAAAATGGTTTTTGAATCTCAATAACTTTGAATAAATGAAATGTTCTCATTTAATGATCTCCACCAGTTCAACGGCACATACGACTTCAAATACCCGATGTCCGAGCTAGCTCAGCTCGTCCCCACCCTGGACGGCGTAGAGGTTATCATAACCGCGTCTGTGGGAGATCCGTTCCTGGATGACGTCATCGAGGGCTACTCCATCGCGAGGATCTTCAACTCTTCGCTGACTGTGTCAGTGCTCGGTGGCACGCCGCAGGTCTTCAAGCCGAACATGCCTTTTGATGTTTACGTAAGTGTTTTAACTGAGCGAGAGATGTGTCTGCTTTTTTAGAAAATTTGTTTGCAATTGACAGTCAAACGCGCCTGAGCATATTAAAATTTCAACACATAACAGAATTAGAATGGTATTCACTAAGCCTGTGTTCGTGGCACTGAACGCGCTCGTTTTGAATTATAAGAATAATATAGAGCGTCGTCGGCGTCGTTTGTTAGAGAATGATGAAGTATGCTAGTAAAAAAAATTCTAAGCCACACTCCCCAAAATGTTATCAGTAAATTTCCATTCCGACTAGTACCTCGATGTTTGTGTCTTTTGGATTTGATGTGAATTTTAGAGACATGTTGACTTTAGCACGATTTCAACAGATTCCAACATTTATTCCAAAAGTGTGAGCGTTATTTTTTTACAGGTATATCCTACGTCACGAAATGCACCACAATAAATCATTCATAGACTATTTACTTTTGTACAATGTGATACCGAAGTTGCGTACGAGTGTAGATAGCTAAGTCTATAAACATACGAGTATATACTCAACCTGACGTTTTAACAAATGAAAATTGTAATTTCATATTTATTATGAAAGTAAAACAACACCCTATAAAAATACAAAAAAAACTAAACCCCTGTTTTTTAAATTATTTGTTTATAACTTGCAATTTTTGCAAGTGAAATGTGAAACTATAGTTGGTTCTCTCCAACAATCAGATGCGCGTAAAAGCCGGTTTTCTCAAATATGAGTGTACAACTAATGTGTTAATAAATATTTAGTAAAGTGTGATATGTATAGATGGTGGTATCGTACCACGACGGGTCCCCGCTGCCGCGCTGGCAGGCGGCCGGCGTCTCCCTGCAAGTGCAAGTCAACGTGGAGGGGAGGGGGGGAGGGATTGAACCTCAGTACCCCACGCTGGTGCCCGGGCACGACGCAGTCTGGCACTTGAAGCTCGATCTATACAAGCTGCTCAGTGAGTATGGTTGCATCGATATCTTTACACAGATTTATTTTGAGAATTAAAGAATATTTACGGTACATAAAATACGTATGATATATATATACTAGCTGTGCCCCGCGGTTTCACCCGCGTATTTCTACTAAAACTAAAACAAACAAAACAAACTAAAACTAACATCGAACTACTTTTTTTGAATTCGGTTAAAAAGTACTTTTTTTGAATCCTATGTCCTTCTCCTGGTTCTAAGCTACCTCTCCACCAGTTTTCAGCCAAATCGGTTCGGCCGTTCTTGAGTTATAAATAGTGTAACTAACACGACTTTCTTTTATATATATAAAGATTGGTATGCCAAACCGCTCCTTGCCTACTCGTTTTACATCGTCGTTACACAGTACTTTTCTTTTTATTAAGGAACTAAAATTGTAAAAAAATAGTACTAAAAAATTATATCGCGCTCTTGTTGCTTCCAGTTGTAGCATGTGGTCGTCGTGCCTCTCTAGATGGTCCATGGACGACGATGGCACCAATTGTCTAGTCTAAGAAACACATATTCTGCTACTTAATCACATCCCGAACAAGATGTTTCAGTGCTGCACTAACATTTTCTTTACCGTCTAGTCTGCGGAATAAAGTCCGATATCGTTCCACAGAGCTCCAGAGCGACCCCAACTACCGCGAGGTGCTGAACTCCATCACGGGCGTGCGCCTGAGCGCGTCGCTGCAGGACGCGGTGGGCAGCCAGGCGCACGCTGAGGTGCACTTCATACCGCACTACAGCGCCACCAAGCACCACCTGCGGATAGCCACCAGTACCACACACGCCAGGGTGGGATATACTTCATAAATGGTTTTTTTTTTAATTTTTTGGATTAATATTTTTTACTTTTTTTTCACTCTTTACACACTTTTTTTGTGTGAGTTGGGATCGGTTTGTGACAGAGAGCATTTAGTAATAAATATTGTGATTTAAGTTTTTGTTTAAGTTATGTTTTCTGTTGCAAATATATATACACGATCTCTGTCTCCAGCTCGTTTCATTCAGGCCATGCCCGCCGCCGCTTCCGCAAGGCATCCTCTGTCCTATGGTAGTCAAGTAGACTTTTAGTGGTTTATGGGTAATCGAATTGCTCGTGTTCTGTTCTACACATTATGTTTTTTTTTTAATAAAAATGTAATAGTTATGTATGTTGTCAGGTGGGCGAGTACATAATATTCCACGTGCAGAGCAACTCTTACATGGAGACGTTCAACTACGTCGTCATGTCGAAGGGCATCATACTCACCAGCGCACAGGAGATCATGCAGGTTAGAAAAAGAAATACGTCAAGGTTATAAATTGCAACAAACTCCTGTGCAAGCAAGGATAAACTAAAATAAACTAGCAAACCGTTTTTGATATTAAATAAATTTATGATCTATCTAATATTGATAAAATGAAACAGAGGTTCTTCCAAACGTGTTTCAGTTGTAGAATTGGTTTATCAGTTATACAACTGTATATTTTATATATGTATTTGTTCTGTAATGTCAGGAAGGTGTACGTACATTCGCGGTGACAGTGTCCGCGGAGATGGCGCCAGTGGCCACCATAGTGGTGTGGAGCGAGCAGCGCGGGCACGTGCTGGCCGACTCGCTCACCTTCCCCGTCAACGGCATCTCTAGGAACAACGTAAGTCATATGTTTGTAGTGTAAAGTGTACGTACATTTGCGGTGACAGTGTCCGCGCATGTGGACACCATTGTTCTGTTTGTCTCTTAAATGTCATCTCGTTTTATATTGCTATATTAATAAATAAATGTTTGTTTCAGTTCACGGTGTTCATAAACAACCGCAAGCACCGCACGGGCGAGCGGGTGGAGGTGGCGATATACGGCGAGCCGGGCGCGTACGTCGGCCTCTCGGCCATAGACAACGCGTTCTACACCATGCAGGCGGGGAACGAACTCAGCTATGCCAAGGTACGTAGACAACCGCAAAACAAGATGCAAACCAAGAAAAGGTTTTCCCGCGTTCGCTGAAAAAATCGTGTGTGTATTAGTTGCAAAACTAGTGATTCTGCAATATGCAAAAGTGTGGACAAACGATATAAAGACGAAATAAAGTAGTTTTCGTGTCCGCTCCATATAACCCTCCATCTCCATATAAACCCTGGTAAAGTCTCCACCGCTTTACGAGGGTACATAATATGATATTAACTTGACCACGATGACTTATTAGTTGATATTTCACTTGATTGATTGTACTTGAAAATTGATAAACTTGACGCCGGCAAATATACAAATCGTAAGGTGCCATATATCAAAAGAAAAACGCTCAATTTTCTTTACGTCTTTCTAAACAAAACTCTATGTGCGAAAAGGAGACAATATATGCAATCACAAAAGTAATCGTTTTACTTTCGATATCGTTCGCAGGTGATATCGAAAATGTCATACTTCGACGAGTCGACGAACGGCACGTTTGCGTACACGTGGCGGTCACACTTCGGCGACGCGGACGAACTCGTATACTTCCCTTCCTCCACATTCGGAGTTGACGCCAATAGGACTTTCGAGTGAGTACTGCATCAATATACCAGGTTATCAGCTAGGGGTGAACTTACCCAAAATGAGGTCTCTATACTCATTATTACATACTAATTTTACTGTGTAGCACCTAACATAAATTAAAAAAAAATATTAGTCATCAACCAAATGTATAAATCGGTTGTTTTTATTTATTTATTTATTTATTATATTATTTGCCATTTAATGTGACAATACATTCAATACTCAGCACACCATATTGCCGTATCTCTTAATCTCATTGTTATCAATTATACGAAATTTACGCGATAGAAATTCGGGTTCGCAACGTTGTGCGCTCCCCGCCCTCGGATCTTCGTCGGCAATCGTTCCGAACTTCGGTCGCGTATAATGTGTTGGTTGAATCGCTGCCCGGAGTTAGGCTGTACGCTATAACGCGACGTAATTTCGGCATGGTGTGTCGTCAGTGATTTAAAATACATTGCAGGCGTAGTCACGGCGACCTTTGTCGCGTGTCTTTGTCGCAGTGTGTTTAGACACTAACCCGTAGCACGATTGTTCAGGTTCGCCGGTCTGCTAGTATTCAGCGACGTGCCGGTGACGCGTCGTCCGTCGCTGTGCAACGAGTCGCTCGGGTTCGGAGAGTGCTTGGAAGGCGGGTGTTACCCGCGCGCTAAACGATGCGACGGTATCTCCGACTGCGCCGATCACACTGATGAGTCTAATTGTACGTTTTTTATTTTATTTCGAAGCACTTCAAAGTTTCTTTATGACGATTTTTGTAATGTTATTAAATGTATATGTTTGCAATACATTACATAGATAGATTAACGCTTTATTGTAGACACACGAAACAACAATACAAGAATAAAACTTTATGCAAGTGAATATAAAAAAATAATTGTGTGATAAAGTATCTGACTATGTTTAATACTACTCAAAACCAAAAGATATAGTCATATATAAATTGAAAATCAGTAAGGATTAATATTGTAATAGAAACAGTATGCTACAGGTATCTGGCGAAATGTATGATCTCTTAACAATCCTGGCTGCTGTGATTGTTAAAATACAAGAAAATATAATATTCTTATTTAACAGTTACTATTTTCTATGATAATCTATGGAGTTAACTTTGCGAAAATCCGTTTAAATCATACAAGATCTAAAGTATGATATCTCAGACTACATCTACCATTCTGACAAATTATAGTACCTACTTATAATGGCCTTCGAACTTAGCTGATAGAAACTAGTAAACAAGTTGTGTCAAAATGCATGATTCCTAAGCACTCCCCGTGCCAACATGTTTGGAGACTCATTAGAGAAACAAAATATTCCGATATATGATAACTCGTGTGTTTACTCACCAGGCGAGCACGACACGTCGTTTGACCTGAGCCACTTCCGCAAGTTCCGCTTCAACCGCGTGCAGCGACAGTACGACAACGTGTGGCTGTGGCGGGACGTGAACATCGGCCCGCACGGCAGATACGTATTCACTGTGGACGTGCCGCAGGTACCTACCTCCGCTAGTAGCGGTTCATTAGTAGCACAACGTGAACATCGGCCCGCACGGCAGATACGTGTTCACTGTGGACGTGCCGCAGGTACCTACCTCCGCTAGTAGCGGTGCAACAGTAGCACAACGTGTCCTGACTGTCCCTAGGTGATCATAGTCCTAACTGCAGTTATAAAATTGTATATTTAGTTAACACATGTTGTACATTGCAGGCGCCAGCGCACTGGACAGTCTCGGCGTTCAGTATGTCAGCTGCACTCGGCCTGGGAATGCTCACTGAACCGATTCGCGTGAGTTACACTATACTTTTGATTGACTGTAATTTTGATTCTGATCTAATCCCTAAATCTTAAACGGTCTATAGATAATCATTCAGCTATTTTTGTTTTTGTATTTAGTAATTTTATTTATGGTAATAAAGGCTTAAATTAAAGTATAAAATGTGTGTTTAATATCGTCTCCAGTACGTGGGCGTGTTGCCGTTCTTCATGAAGGTGGAAGGTCCCGGCGAGTGTCGCGCGGGGGAGCAGGTCGGACTGCGGGTGGTCGTGTTCAACTACACGCCGCAGAACATAGAGGCGGTGGTGGTGCTGGAGGCCTCGCCGCACTACAAGTTCGTCCACGTCGACTCTGGTGGCATTGTGAGTGACACTTACATTTATGTTAATTATAGTTATACTATCTTTCCAGAAAAGGAGGAGGTACTCAATTCAACGGTATTTTATTTTGTGTTAAAATATTTGTAACCTGATTTGACCAGATTTATCAATATTTTTATCAAAAAAATATCTTTTACCCACACTACAAAATACACTATAAAAATTGATACTGTATGGAACTTACTATATTTTTTTTAAATCTATCCCTAGGGGATTTGATTTTTCAATCGAAATAACTAAAATGTTCTATCGTACGGTATATAATATAATCTGTGCCTGCTGTAATGGAAATCTGAATAACCTGGCAGTCGGAGAAACTTAATCTAGTGTAGAAGGCATTTTTTACTAGAATATCATTGAATTTTTCTTTGAAAAGCGATACATTAGAAGTTTGAATATTTAGCTATGAAAGAAGTGAAAGCAACCTCTGTATAGTTTTGATAGCAATCTGGTATTATATATATATATATATATATATATATATAATCATTGGACGTTACTATGTGGCTGAGGTACTTAAATTAATAATTAAAATGTAACAAGACTTGCTAGTAACGAATGTTACTTAAAGGCCAATGAATACTTCTTATTATTATTCTTAAAAAAACACAATCAAATTGAGTTACTGCTCTTTTTTGAAAGTCTATAGCAAAAATATGTAAAGGCGAACATAGCAAGCACATCCTTCTTTTTGGTATAAGTAAGTAAGCTTTTTAGCAATATGACTGCCTTTTGTACCATGTTATTTGTGTTCTATTATTCTTGTGTTGTATTTTTGTGGTGTCAATAAAGAATTATCGTATTGTATTTTAATCAATAAGTATGAGTACGAGTATTGAACGAGTAGTCTGTCCCCAGGTCCGATCGTACAACCCGCGCACGTCGTTCGGCGAGCACCAGTTCTTCGTGTACATAATGGCGGGCAGCGCCGCCACTGTCTACATACCGATAGTACCCGCCAAGCTGGGAGACATACACGTGAAACTGCACGCCGCCACGCTCATGGGACGATCGCACGCCACTAAGACTATACATGTAGAGGTACGTCACATTACTCACACTTCATATACAGCTATATACACGTGCCGCCAACTTGTCCATTAAATAACATATAGCTTTTTTCTACCTTTTTTCACATTCAGGTGTTTTTTTTTTCACATAGTTAACACATTATTTACTAGGCTTTACCGATTTATTTTTTTCTGTCTTTTATACCAGCTTCCTAAGCAGTCATGTTTTTGCGCTTATACGATGCCTATAATAAACCTTTATTATGTAGAATTCAATTTTTTTTTTCAAAATAATAAAACGTGTAGGCCTGGAATGCATCATAGTGAAGCGATTGACACCAATAACAAAAAATACGTTATAATTTAGGGGATGAAAAGAGGTACGCCCCGAAACGAAAATTGTACCATAATCGCGAAAATAGTGAAGGGTCAGTGATCCTCTTAAAGGGTTTATTAAAACTGTAAATAAATATAAATAAATAAAACAGTCATTTATTTCCGCTACAGTCCGCTACATTGACATATCAATAGCCACTTATTATTATTATTATTATATACGAGTAAATTTATTGGTATAAAGGTCATAACTATTTACCTTTACTATTACAATTATAATACTTATCTATATTCAATTTCTATCGTTTCGAATTTGAGAATTCCATTGAAATATATGAAACAAAAATGTATTATCAATTAAATATTATTTTAGTCATTTGTTTTCAGTTTAACAATTTGTTACATTATTCTGCAGCAGTCGCCTCCTTGGTTTAGGCCTCCCCCAACGCTCTCCATTAGAACTGTAGATTTCATAAAATTGAACCCCTCTGGGGGTGCCAGCGCGGCATAAAATGTTCATAACAGGCTATGAAACTGCCACTTGAGGCACTATGTGTAAAATTATATTTCTTTGTTTTTATGTTTAATGCGTCTACAATAAAGCGTTCATCTATCTATCTATGAAACTTAGTTTTACAGCTTCATGACGTCATGAGATACGCTATAACGCTCTCATGCAATCATTTGTGTTGGTCGGGTAGTTTTTTTTTTTATTTGGTAAGGCTGTAAAATCTGTTGCCAAGCACCTGTGTGTTCCGGCAGCCTTCCTTGAGAGCCAGTGTATTCCAGACTAGGCATGCTTCATCTAGAGCTACAGTTTCGCTGACTTCAGTGGTCGTGCAAACTTGTAGTCAAATGCCTAACTGTGTAGGAATAAAAAAAAGGTGGAAATTCTTTTTCTTGGGTTCTTTTTACACTTGCAATATGTGTTTCAATTTGAATCTGGCTAAAGTAACAATTTTATTTGATTGGCGTAAGCCTTTGCTTTAGCCTTAGATCGACGTTAAAATTAGATTTCTTATCGCTTACAAATGAAATAAGGAATTAAATAGGTATATATATATATTAATCATGTTTTATAGAATATACATAATCGGTCGTCGACAAAATGTATTCCATAATTGATACTTTCACAAATTCAGAGTAGTAGGTCCCATAGTGAAAGTCTTTTCTTAAGATGAGTGTAGTGACCATCTTTCGGCTTAATACACCCCTAGTCGATAATCCTGTATAGTAAACCCACTCGATGCTATCGTTCTTTTAAACGGCCAAGACAATAAAAAATATATATCACACTAATGAAGGTAGATTGATATATTTTTGTATTTTAGGTGAATATTGTGCTGGTAGTTGTGTGTCATTTGTTTCTTGTTGAAGTAAACATGTTTTGTGCTACTACTGGTTAAACTATGACTATTTTTGACTCTCGTAGGTATTTGAATAGATTATTTTTTCTATTATTCGCGTTATTTGTTTTTGCATCCGAAGTGTACATGTGTGTATTTAAACAATAACTCGTTAATAAAGAACTGCAGGTGTATATATAACGGTGTTTCTGTGTCCAGTCGGACGGTCTCCCTCAGTACCGGCACCAGTCAGTGCTGCTGGACCTGTCGAACCGCGCGTACGTGTTCCAGTACATGCACGTCAACGTCACAGAGACACCCATCATACCATACGAGGTCGACAGATACTACGTCTTCGGATCTAACAAGGTAAGGATTCCTTTAATGTGAAGTTTTTTTTTTCTTTTGATATATGGCACTATTCGATTAGTATATTTGCCAGCGACAAGTTAATCAATTTTCAACTTAATAATCAATCAATTTAAGTCAAACATCGAGTAATAAAAGTGGTCAAGTTAAAGTCACATATATCCTCGTAAAGCGGTGGAGACTTTACCAGGGTTTCTATGGAGATTTCCCGCGAACACGAAAACCGCGTTATTCCGTCTTTATATCGTTAGCCCACACTTGTGCGCATAAATAAGACATTAATGGTTAATAATACACCAAAATTACACATTAAAACTTGCAGAATCGCTAGTTTTGCAATAAATGCACAGACAGAGACGCCATTTTATACAGCGAACGCGGGTAAACCTCGGCCGGCTACATCTACTGTGAAGTTTTACAGTTAGGAATTTTTCTCCCACGACCTTATTAATAAAGGTGTCTCAAAGTTGAGCGTCTTTTGTCTTGTTCAGGCGCATGACGTTCTCTATCGGATAGTACGAGACCGATGATGCTTAAAGTTAAAACGCGTTTATTAATAAGACAACTGATGAAACAAATCTACCATATAGGACGACCTGGCAATGTGTTCAAAACGCCGATATATAATAGTTTAAAAAAAGAAAAAAATGTAGGGACTTTAATATTTAAAAAAAATATTTATGGAGTTGTAATCAAAAAAGATCATGTCGGCCCCATAGGGTTCACATTGAAATACCTATGGCCTATTTTTCAATAAGTACGAGACATATTTGTAAAGCATCCTAGCTACACAGGAAGATGGTGACGCAAGAACACTCAACAGGATATTTTTTTTTTGTTTTTAAAGTTATTAGTCTTGTGCTACAAATATTTTGTTGTCTGCAGGCGCGAGTGTCGATAGTTGGAGACGTGGTGGGACCGCTGTTCCCTACTATGCCTGTCAACGCAACCAGCCTCTTGGCTTTGCCCATGGTGAGTTTTTGGATTCATACCAGTATATTAGACAGTATTTTGCTAAAGATGGTCTATGAGTCTATTATTAAATTATCTATATACTTACCTATGTTTTGCTGCGAAAAAGACCCCTGCATTTATACATAATATAAAACCCCTATATCACTTGGATTTCTTTATTTATTTGATACAACCAAAGCTAGCGTTGTTTACGCTTCCTTAGTCCATTTGATTTACGAGTGATTTTTAGTTTCGTGAGAGTTTTCATCATCGCGGTCCACTATTTGCGGCGAGACAGTTGGCCGTATATTTGCCAACTGTCTTGCCGAAGATAGAGGACTCATCTAAAAACACTATATCTTTAAAATCAATATAATTTATTAAACAAACCTTAGCCTAATCTTATAGTTAACTTACATGTTCTAAATATTCATCCAAGTAGTACATCAGGAAGTTTCGTGTATTTATTATTTGATGTTAAACGTTACATTACAATAATAGCCTAGAATTTGTAACCAAAAATAGGACATATGGTTAGTCATTGAGTATACAATTCTCCCTACCATCCCAACTAGTTAAAAAACTGTATCAAACTGTATCTCGGTTGATAGTGATCCTCTCACTTGTTCCCTAACAGGACTCGGCAGAACAAAACATGTTCAGTTTCGCTGCGAACATGTATTTAACTCTAT
The DNA here is from genome assembly GCA_947049295.1 of Ligdia adustata. Classification (NCBI taxonomy): domain Eukaryota; kingdom Metazoa; phylum Arthropoda; class Insecta; order Lepidoptera; family Geometridae; genus Ligdia; species Ligdia adustata. The sequence continues at coordinate 1,651,263 of OX346229.1, read as the reverse complement.
ACATGCGTCTCATCAACCAACGCAACCGCACGCTGGAGCGCGACGCGTTCCACCACATGAACGTACTCTACCAGCGACAGCTGTCCTTCATGAAGCCCGACGGATCCTTCAGCCTGTTTAGAAGTGACTGGTAAGATTCATGTTAGTCTGATTAACCGACGGAACCGTCCGCAGTTAACCTTAGTACTTCGTCCTTAATCATATACGAAAAATAAAGCGGTTTTTTGAGTCTACCCCAATTTACTCGGTCAAAGAATTTATGAACCTGAATCTGACTGAATCTTCGTTCGTGAGTGCGCAAACATAATTTTATAAGTAGGTGATAACTAAATTTTTAATAAGACTTATCGTCATTGTTTTTTTCTTACTAATAATTTTTATTTAATACTTAACTTATACTTAATTTGTATAACATATTGTCAAATCTAACTAAACAATTATAGTCAAAACTCACAAACTAATAATGACATTAAGGTATCTTATTATATAATGACTTTATTAAATTCTACTCACATTAATGTAAATTATTTTAGAAGTATTATTATATCAGTAATTTATCTATTTATCGATAATACATAATCTTATTTAAATTTTGTAATTAAGTGAATTGTAAAATTTTTGACATAGGTACATTTGAAATTTACTAAATTAAATATTGTGTGAAATATTGTAATGTGACTTGCCTAGTATAACATAAGTGGTTATAAGGCCAATAAATAATTTCATTTCATATATGTATGGATGGAATCCAGAGCACCACATATAATTCACACATTTATTCGGACAACCACAGTACTAGTAATAGAGTAAAACCAAGGCTAAAATAGAATATCATGTGGCATACCCTAATCGAGAGTCTGAAGACTTTTTTCTTCTACCTTCTGGCAAGGTTTACACGGTTTGTGCATTTACCATCCTGAATTTTTTTATTGGTTACAGACATACCTAGAGTTTTCATAAAAATTGATTCATTCATTGATATATTAATTCTGTGTAATTCCCGTAGGAACCAATCGTCGTCCAGCGTGTGGCTGACGTCATTCTGCGCCAAGATTTTCCAAGATGCGTCCTTCAACGAGTGGGAAAACTTCATCTACATTGATCCTGATGTAAGTTGTATATTCCTGTTGCCAAAATGTATGGCCTCTCTGACTAGGCGAGTACGCAACGGAGCCAACAGGATAAAACTGTAAAGGGTTGCGCTCGTGTCTGGTTGATTCACTACTCTTTAGCTGTATAAGTTCTTGGTCGGAGCGGAAAGTCTTTTTGTATTTAATAACTGTTTATAATAATAACTTAACAAATACACTTCACAAATGTTCTGTACTAGTTGATTTAATGGATATGGTTTGGTGATGGTATTGATATTGAGCACGCGAGTTTGCTCAATGGTAGATGATCGCCTACTAGTCGTACTCGTAATATGTAATGAAGCCAGGTAAATCGGCAGCGCGTCTAATGCAAACTATGCAGAAACGTATAATTGCTAAGTTGTTCGGACTATGCCCGAACAATAGCTATAACTGAATAACACAACTGAACTGAATATAATTTGATAGACATTTTTATATTATTGAGTTATTGAGTATTTGTAAACCTTATTATTTTAATGTCCTTAGGTAATTTCGATGGCCGTGTCATGGGTACTAGAGCATCAGACGCCGGACGGTGCGTTCTGGGAGGTGACGTGGTTACCGGACAGGAACCAGAACTCCAGCATAGTGGTGCCGAGGAATAGCTCGCTCTACCAGGACACCATCAACAGCAGGCGGCTCCTCGACCATTCTACTACTGTGGTGAGTATATACTATACACCTTTTTGTAGCGATGATGGTCAATTGGTTAGTGGGCTCGATTGCCGTACGATCCCACGAAACATGCAAAAAGAGCCAGAGGTGAAGCCAGCCAGCCAGAGCTACCGGTGAAGGAAAACATCGTGAGGAAACCATACCATCTTGGTAGTGCATTCCTATCGCTCGCCTGGCTAGCTAGCGCTCAAGTTGTAAAATCTATCGCCAAGCACCTAACGGTGTGTTCCGGCAGCATTCCTCGAGAGCTAGTGTATTGACTAGGCATGCTCTATCTAGGGTTACAGTATTGCTGACTTCCGTGGTCGTGCGAATTTGTGGTCAAATGCTTAGCTGGGTAGGATAAAAAAAAAACTTTAAGAAACGCCAAGGCCCAAGATCTACACACACAGTAAAGGATCGCTTCTTTTGTCGCTTGACAAAAGTACTCAATAGTCTTTAGTCTGGCGGCAACAAGATGCGAACCTTCAACGGTTGGGTGATGCCTCTACTGATATGTTCCTTTGGCATACTGAGGTGGAAACAGACTTAGCTGGACGCTCTGGATAGGCGAGTTCGTCAACTGCTCACTTCGCATCGCATGCATAATCCGCGCTCGTCAGTTATGAGACTGTACATTCCGCGCAAGTGGGGGTCGAGGCTTTTTAATTCCAAAAACCTCCATAACCGTGAAGTGTGCAGTCTTAGGAAAACTTCCTGAGCAACGAGTGCGGGATGCATCGCGACGATGTAGCAGTTGACAAGAACCTCGCACCGCTCTCCTTGGCGAACGAGAATTGGCGCAGACAGGTGGTATTGAGCACGGTGGATCGCAGGGAAGTATGGAAGAGCAAGGAGCTGCACGGGAGGTTCTATCGGGCTCTTACTGGGCACGATGTGGACCTATCGCTTCGGTGAACTGGCTACGCTTCAGGGACTTTTTCGGAGAAACCGAGGGTTTTGCTTGTACAATTGCCGACAAAGTAATGATGACGAACAACTATAGGAAATATATTCTGAAGGAGGGTACGGTCAACATTTGTCGAGGATGCCGCCGTATCGGAGAGTCTATCAGGCATATTATTTCCGGTTGTTCTCATCTTGCTAATGGTGAGTATTTGCATAGGCATAACTTAGTAGCCAGAATCATCCATCAGCAACTTGCTCTTCAATACGGCATTGTCGAGTCCGAAGTGCCGTACTACCAGTATGCTTCGTCACCAGTTCTCGAAAATGGTCGTACGTTGCTCTATTGGGATCGCTCTATAATCACGGACAGGACTATTGTTTGCAATAAGCCTGATATCGTGCTGGTGGACCGATCCCAACGCAGGGCGGTGCTCGTTGATATTACCATTCCACGTGACGATAACCTAGTAAAGGCTGAGAAGGACAAGGTCAGCAAATACCTTGAATTAGCTCACGAGGTTACCGCCATGTGGGATGTTAATTCAACGACCATTGTTCCGATAGTCGTTTCTGCAAATGGTCTGATAGCTAAGAGTTTCGATCAACATCTTAAGAGACTCTCACTAGATGGTTGGATCAAGGGTCGGATACAGAGAGCGGTGATCCTCGATACGGCACGTATTGTAAGGAGGTTCCTCTCTCTGTAGTCCCTACCACCGGTAGCTTGGCTCCTACCTCGCTGCTGGCGGCACTCTAGGTAGTTTATAAAGTTTATTATAATATTTATTGTTTCATATTTATATTGTAAAAAACTTTGATTTGATTTGAGAAATAAAATGAATACAACAAATAATAATACTACTAAAAATCTGAGTTTCTACTTGTAATATAATATAAAACGAAGGTTGCACAGAATTCTGATACGGAAAGCAAAAATAACAAAAACTCTGAATGCGTATTTACGTTGAGTAACCTAACTAGCACCAGTAAAAAAAACTTTCATAGCTTTTTCGCTGGTGGTCGTGGCTGGTGTTTTATTCTTACAATAGCCTGACTGGCCCATAGTTTTAATTAAATTCGATTGTCACCTTCTTAACACGCTTTTATTAGCTCGGTATGAATCTATGTAACGTAAACTTTCAATGTGACTTTCTCTTTCTTTCTTCCTCTTAATATTGTAGGATTTACTAGAAACTGCACACTTATCAAGAGCCAATGATGATGCAATAATTTAAAGAGTTATTCCCATAATAAAATAATATAAGCATAAGCGACCTACGAAATTGTGGATGAATTGTGTGAAAAGCGATATGTCTGAAAGAGGAGTGAATGAAAAGATGACGACTAGAATGGAGAGTCGTCACAGTATGTCTAATACTGTGACGACTCCACGTAGTGGGATACGGTCAGGAAGATGATAAAGTAAAATAATAAAAATATAAGCAGCTTGCTTTTTAAAACTAACTGTATTACTGTTTAAAGTATCACTTGTATTATTGAGTGTTGTTGTTTCAGAGTGAAGAGTCGATAATAATGCAGCGAAACATCACGCTGACCGCGCAAGTGGTCATCACACTGGAGACCGTCAAGAACCTCAAGGACATCGGACTCAGGGAGGTATGTTAAACGTTCACCTTATTAATATAACATTCATAACAAACTAGTATTATAAGTTTATAATGTGTTATATATAGCTTAGGGATCGTAGCTCTCAAATGAATGGTTAGTTTGTCGATGTTGTTTGAATTGATATACTGAATGTATTTTGACTTCGATATATTAGTAATCAAAAATGATCAGCTCTTCTCTAGTTTGCAAAGGATTTATAGGGTTTTGATGTAAAATTTGATAAATTATTTCATTGAGCATAGTTGAATTAATGATAAAGATTAGATTTATTGTGTTTAAAAATTTTTTTTTGGGTATATTTACCACAACTTTTTTAAATAACTTAACTTTATCACGTTATATATACCTATATACATACATCGTTAATACGCTGTCAGTATTTTTTTTACTGTCAGCGTATTTACGGCAGGTCGAGGGACGTCTTGTTCATGAAAGAGTTTATGCCGCTGTTCGCGTAAATGTTTGTTGTATAATGGGTGTCCAATAATTACCAAATTTACGAGATAATTTTTTCAACTCATATTTACAGTTTTTTTTTCAGAAATGTGTTCAATATCGAAATAGATAACGCTATTAAAAAAAGTAGTGGCGTGTACATGATAAATCTGTTTTAATTCGCTATACATGATGATAGGCACTTGTTTATCTTGCATGAAATTTAGCGCTAATATTATGTCTGTTTTTTATTAGGGTCTATCTGCCCGCGTGGTACAAGCTCAACAGCGCGGCATATCTTGGCTGGAGCGTCACCTCAAGCTTTTGGAAGACTTCGGCGATCCGTACGCGATGGCTGTCGTCGCGTACGCGCTTACCTTCGCCAAAGCACCCAGCTCGGAACACGCGTACAGAGTGCTGTTGAGGAAGCAGAGGAACGAAGGTCAGTGTACATTGTACTAACCAACATATTGGATCACGTCTCTTTCTTATATTTTCTCTTCTATTAGAGGTTGGGCAGCATCAAGACAATTGACAACATCACATTTGTACAAAGTGATGAAAATTCAAAAACCATGTCATAGATAATGTAATGAAGAGTTCATACTAAAAATACCAGATGCATATATCAAAAGTGGATATATGCATCTGGTATTTTTCAGAGATATTTACAGAAACCGGATAAAAATAATTTTCTTATTAATGCTAACACCGTCAGATGCTACCAATAAAAAATATTATTGTATCTACCTTCTGTGAAGTGTACCAAAACAAACGACAAAAGCACACATTATTAATGACATCATTTCTTTAAGAGTTTTTGACGAGAATAACATTATGCTGAACTTTACTTATATTTTCAAAAATCTCTAAAAACTTTATTAACTCATTCTAAATAAAATAAAAAAGGGTATAAATTGAACGGGGAAAAAAATTATTTTTTGGTACCCAAAATGGCTTTAACGGTCACCAAATTATGGCACTCTTAATACTTTCGACAACAAGGTCCGCCGTGTAGGTCCAAGATATTTTATTTTTGTGACCGTTTATCCTTTTTTTTTGGTGATCATTAATCCATTTTGGTAACCGGTTAAAAATAGAAGTACGTTATTTTTGTCTTTCCATTATCGTAATAAAAATGCGTGGCCAAAATGTTGAAATGTTGTCAATTCTTTAATTGATGCTAGCTTGCAGGCTTTACCTTGTGCACACCCTAGGGAAATTTGTTTGTATTGAGGAGTACAGAATTTGTGATGTAAACTTTGCAATTTTTATTTGGGTCACTTGTTCATTTTGAGTCTTCACTCAATGATCACGTCATTTCTATACTTACCCTAACACTTCTTCCATAACTAATCAATTTAACCTCAAGTGCGCAAGGCTGTGTGAACCCAACAAATTCATACAGCCTTGCGGCTATCATAGCCAACTACAGTTGTCTATGATAGTCTCATAATCGTGTTATGAGGACCTGCAAAATTAAGTAATCATTTTGCGGATCCTCATAACACGATTATATAAGGTCATATATTTATGTAAACTTTAGAGGACGCTGTTCATAACGATACGGTGCTGCAGTCGAACTACCTTTGCAGGTTCTTATGTCAAGAGTGTCGCCACATCCCGACACTTGCCTATAATCTTTTCTTGAATATTGAGTTGGAGAATTTTGCATTTGTCATTTCAAACGACATGACTGAAACAAAAGCTTTCTGCGCGTTACCATATTCATTAGCTACACCCTTTACTCAAATCTTGTAGCGATGATGATCGAGTGGTTAGTGGGGTCGATTGCCGTGTAAAAGGTACGATTTCACGGAACATGCAGAAAAAGAGCCTGAATTACCGGTGAAGGAAAACATCATGAGGAAACCATAGCATGGTGGTAGGCCGTTTTTATCGCTAGCCTGGCTAGCTACCACCCTCCAGTTGTAAAATTTGTCTCTGACTTCCATAGTCTTGCGAATTTGTGGTCAAATTCCTAGCTGTATAGGATAACAAAAAAAATAACTACATTGAACCTCAGATATGTATATTATATGGTCAAAATATGGAGATAAAAAATCTACATGTCCGAAACTATGTTTTGTGTGAAAGTTCACGTTCAAGAAATCAGACTCAGCATTGAGGTGACTCATTTCAGTTTCTTCAAAATGAGTCTTATTTAAGGTTCGGACTAATGCGAGGCTACATCTTTTATATTGTAGAAACATCGGCTCTAACGTAGGACACATTGTACCACTTATACTCGTAATAGACCTCGTTATCTAGCAAAGATCTATAGATAATTCAAATGTTGAGGTCCTAAGGGAGTATTAATGTAGATTGAATGCTGAAATCGGCCACCCAAGCAAGTTTCGATTATTCTTAGTGATCCCACCATATATTTGTCCCATGAAACTACTGTGACTTCTCTTTCTCAGTTTTGTTAAAAGTAACACTGAAAAAACGAGACCAATCACTCTCAATAATATACACTATCAAAATTGTAGTTTCCTCCAATCTAAGAGGTTGCCGTCAAACTAATCAATTTCATTCCAAACAGGTGGTTTAGTATATTGGGGTAAAGAACGCGTGCCGGTACCTCCGACGAAGACTGAAAACCAGAAGCCCTTCCTCCTCCCACGCCTGCCTTACAAGTACGACTCGAACAACATCGGCGCCACGGCGTACGCTCTACTCGCCTGCATGGACCACCAGGACAACAACGAGCCCATCGTCATGTGGCTCAACGCGCAGCGACTCAGAGACGGCGGCTGGGCCTCCACACAGGTACCTACACTGCTACTAGATATACCACATATATACTTACTTTAATCACTTGTTCTCTCATACCTGAAAACGTTGAAATAATTCAACAGTTTGTATCAAAACACTGCAATGATTAAATCTCTAATTTATTTTACAGGACACATACATCGCTCTCCGCGCCTTAATCGAGTACACGAACCGCAAGCGGCTGCGAGACGTGAGCTCGCTCACAGTGACGGTGGACGCCGTCGCACTCGCGGGCGCTACTCGAGTGCTGCATGTTGCTAATGATAACCTAGCCGTGATGCAGTATATTGATGTGAGTACACGAACCGCAAGCGGCTGCGAGTCGTGAGCTCGCTCACTCTGGCGGACATCAGTTAACTAACTAACTCGTTCACAGATCCCCGAGGCGTGGGGCACGGTGAAGGTGACCGCGAAGGGCGCGGGGTACGCCATCCTGCAGATGTCGGTGCAGTACAACGTGGACATCCCGCGGTTCCAGACGGACCCGCCTGTGCGCGCCTTCTCTCTCCAACACACGCAGTACTACCGCGGCAGGAATCAGTCGCACATCGACTTCCAGGGCTGCGCTGCGTAGGTTTACCTTCTCGAATCATACATCTTTTTGAATTGGAAAACAAGATTCTTTTTTGTTGCTCTTTCATTTGCTATTTGTGCCATAGTGCACAAAAAAATCAGTAGACCGCTATGTTGGGCGGTCCGCCGTATTGGATTTAGAGTTTATATCTTTTGTATTTTTTTTCAAGGAGACTGTTAGTTTGATTCTCATTGAGAAGGGAATTGAGATGTACCCAGTATGAATGAATTAACTCTAGTGGCGGTATTACCCAGATTAGAGAGCATAAAAACTTCTAGACGGCCATCTTGCGCACTCCACCATCTTGAATTTCAAATGACATCTCTTAACTTAATCATGCAAGTCCAAGTGAAACCTAGTGTTGTCCTAGTCACGTGTTAGTGTACTGTTTGTTTGCTCCTCCCAGGTGGACCCTGACGTCGGAGTCCCCCCGGTCGGGGCTGGCGGTGATGTCGGTAGGCGTGCCCACCGGCTACATGATCCAACAGCAAGCTCTCGACGAGTACGTGCTGTCGCGTCGTGTGCCCGCGCTGCAGCGAGCCAACTACCGCACCACTGAGATGCTCTTCTACTTCGAATATGTAAGCACTATCAGCTTGTCACTCTGACTAAACTAAAAGTTCCTAAAATTATATCCATCTTTTTCTCTATTTTGGAAACAAAAAGAGGGGAGGAGAGGAGACAATTTTAGAACTGTCAAATTAGGTTAGTTCAGTGAGTTTGGCCTCACCGGATCCGGATCAATATTTCCTCCATTTTTATTACGATAATGGAAAGACAAATGAAATATAACGTACTCCTATTTTTTATTTTATTTAGAATTACTTTTTAGAGATTTTCTAAAATATAAGAAAAGTTCAGAATAATGTAAAGCTCGTAGAAAATGATGTCATTAATTATCTGTATTTTGTTGTTTGTTTTGGTACGGTTCCAATGTTGACATTTACAATTATATATATTTTTTGGTGGCGTCTGACGGTCTTGGTTTTTTTTTCATCAGATATTTGTAAATAACTCTGAAGAAAGTGAATCCAAAATTCTGGTATTGTCAGTATGAACTCTTCATTACATTATCTCGAAATGGTTTTCAAATTTCCATCACTTTGTTTAAATGAAATGTTGTCAATTGCTAACTTGGTAACTATAGTCGAGCCAATTGAGTCGTGAGTGTATCAACTTCTCGCAGACAAGCGCGCTACATATTTGTCTGCGACGTGAGCATTAAGACAGCTATAGACCGCCAACTTGTCCATACAATAAGATCTAGCTCTTTTCTACCTTTTATTGTTGTCCGATTCCACATTATTTTTTTCCACACAATTAACACATTATTTACTAGGCTTTACAGGTTAATTTTTTTCTGTTTTTTATATCACTTTAAAGTTACAAGCTTCCTAAGCAGTCATATTTTTGCGCTGATACGATGCCTATTAAAAGAATTTATTATGAAGAATTTAATAACTTTTTTCAAAATAATAAAACGTGTAGGCCTAAAATCATAGTGAAGCGATTGACACCAATAACTAACAATTACGTTACAATTTAATTGATGAAAAGAGGTAGGCCCCGGAGCGAAAATTCTATCATAAACACGAAAACAGTGAAGGGTCGGTAATCCTCTTATGCGAGTTGCGCATCACACGCATACATCCAGTTTGTTTAACATTGTATTGTTGTTATGTGACAGCTGGGCCCCGAGCCGACGTGCGTCAACTTCACGATCGAGCGCTGGTTCCCCGTCGCCAACATGTCGCGGTACCTGCCTGTCAGGGTTTACGATTACTACGCACCAGGTAACTAACTACTACTCACATACAGGCTTGTCGGCTTAAGGTGTATTAAACCGAAAGAGGGTCACTACGCTCACCCTAAGGAACAAATTTCTCTATGGGAACAACGAACACTTTGAATTCGAGAAAAAAAAAACACCTGTTCCATACGATTGGTCGTCAGCAAGATGTATGGAACAGTTGATTTTTTTCTCGAATTCAGAGTTGGTCCCAAAGTTATTCTTTAGGATGAGTATAGTAACCCCCTTTCGGCTTAGTACACCCCTAGCCGATAATTGTATACCCAGCGAGTGAAGCGTCTTGACTTTATTCTCGCTAGATGTATCAGCATGTATGTTTGCATGGGTGTTGGGTGGTCGTTACTTTATTTGTTAAACTTACTAAATCTTCTCTTGTACATGACTCGTTACTAGACTGTTACCCGCAGCGTTGTACACGACATAATAAACCCCCGTTTGATACTTAAGGGTTGAATTTTTTTTTTATATTTGTAAGGCTTGCGCTTGACCGCAACTCACCTGATGTAAAGTGATGATGCGGTCTAGGATGTAGCGCGCTTGCCTAGAAGAAACCGATTCACTCGCAATTCGAAGAGACCAATTGCATTTTCCAAAATCTTTTTAATAGTACACCCCTTCACCTTAAAATGAAAACACCCTCTAAATTTCATGACTACCTGTTCAGCGCTTTATGAATAGAATACAATAGAAAAATATTTATTTTGAAACAGAAATAACAAACATAATCACACAATTTATAGAATCACACTAAAGTTACAAATACTCATCTTGGCCAAAATTTAGTATATAGATAAATTTAATAAAAATAAAAGTTCCATGTAAATTATAAGTCTAATAAAAAATAATGTGCTTTTTTATTCCAGAACGCTTCAACGAAACGATATTCGACGCTCTCCCGACCTACCTGCTCAATATATGTGAGGTGTGCGGCTCGTCGCAGTGTCCCTACTGCGCCATTTACAACGCGGCCACTAGTCTGTCGGTAGTGACGTCGCTGGCAGTCGCCGCGGTCGGTCTACCGCTTTTCTTGGCACGGACCTTCACATGATAGACGACCAACTAGCTAACTCTCAGGCGTGCTATACAGTTAGGCGTGTCGGCATATGTATTTATTGTGCGATAAATACAGACAGATCAGCATATTCGGTTAGACTATATTGTGCAATAGAACACGTCTATTGGCCGGCATATACAGTAGTGTTTTTTGTGCAATAAGTCAGCCATACTTGATTCGGCACCTGGAATGATTTTTTTTGCTGAATAACCTATGCTTTTGATTTATGTACGTTGTACTGGTTGAACCGTGTTTTTCTAATACTACTGAAGTTAAAGTTTTGCTATCATCAATTAGGTGGTTTTTGTCATCCGAGTCTGATTGGTAGCTCGTCCTTGGTTATGTAAACATATTCGAATGTTGTGCGCAGCTGTGCCTGATAATGCCGACCTACAAAGTTTTTATATCATTATAGCACGCCAACCAGTTCAATTTATCATGCCCACAATTACATTTGGGCATTTCTACGTAAACATGATGGGATGTATTATGTGTGTCTTTACAGAATCTGCTAACTTGATTAGCTTGTGCCTGTGTTAGAAATTAACAAATGCATTTATACAAGCAATTATGAGTAACAATTTCAAAATACATTTTAATGATTAACCATGACACGATAGTTAAAAGAATTATATATTTATTAATTCATATATTCAGAATAAATGTCGATCAATTTTATTACATAACATCACAAAAGGATATTACGTTATTGCAATGTAATAACTAACGATTATATAATCATAATAAATCGAATCCTTTGTACAACATTATGAATTCAATTATAAAATCAATTACTAATAATATTCTATATTATGTAATAATTGAATACAAATCGTACTTATTAATATTTGTACATATTCAAAAATTAATTTTATATTTTTATAATACTGATGTGGTATATAAAATATATGTAAGGAATTCACAAAGTGTGCAAACGTAACAAATTTTTTAAAAAAAACGTGGCAACAACTGGATTTGATGTTAAAAAATGAGCCTTATTTAAATTAATATAGATAAATCTATATTCATCTGCAATATGTAACTGTTTTGATAGCTATGCTACGAAGTAGCATATTTCATTATCTTGGTAAAATAAGTGACAATCCCAAATGATAGCTAATCAATTTAATTAACTATAATAACATGCTATACCATATTCTGATGGTTTTAAAAATGTTTTTATCTCACTCAAACAAAGTTAAGGAAGGATAATATTTAGCAACTCTCGAAATAGATTATTAGTCTCATGTGGTTGGTCTTAATCGGGTCCTTAACAAGTCCAATCTGGGTTTTCCTTTTTTGTATTTAGGATGTCTTATCTTACCTCTTTTATCACATTAAGTTTTATTTTACTGTCTCAGGTGTAGTGTGCATTCTCCATTCCACGTTAGATAGTAGTTTTAGGAAGTGTTCATTATTTTTGAACAACTGTTTTGTGAATAGAAAATATATGAAACTTAGATTTATACTTACCTTTTTGTCTAATATGAGCCCTTATGCCATTGATTGCGTTTTAGTTTTATTAGTATGGTATATGTATTTTATCGAATAAAACGACCATGACTCAAGCAGGCAACAACTAAACTTCAACTTATTTGGCAGTTGCAAAATGGTTACATAGTTACTTGAAAAGAAAAAGCTATTTTGTCAGTTTATGTTTAGTTTCGTGCGTCTTCACCGATTCGTGGTCATAGTATTTGTAACTAAGATTAGTTCACTCACTTTTCTGGTCCTTACATCTTTCTTTCTTTGATGCTAGCTAAAATTTCTTATTATTTGAAATATCATCATCTGCATGGCGGTATTACAACTCGCATTTATAGAATCTCAATTAATATTTTTACTATCCTTGGTGCTGTCTGCATTTTATTTTTATGGAATTGTGCCCTAAAGCCAAGTAGTTAATATTTTTTTATCTTTTGTCAATACCGACGCTTCTGTTACTTTTTCCTTTCTATTGCTTCCTAGTTAACCTATAATAAACTTAACTATCTAGCTTTGCGAGCAAACAATTAATAAGAATTTGGTCAATATCTCCAAAATTATAATAATTTTAGCATATAATGCATACTTGCCTTACCTATGACAAATATGCCTATAACTACATTTTGATAAAAAAGTATTTATATCTTATGTAAATAATTATGTAGTATGTCTGCTTGGTTTGTTGCAAGTTTTTATAATTGTATTGAGCAGTACTTTTGTAAGAAGTCAATATAATTCTACATATACATAAATATAAAGTTTATTTCAATTGTCTCACGATTTTCAGATTAATGTAATCTTAAGTTTAGATGATTAATATTTTCTTTTAAATGTTATTGGCACATAATTTGTAAACAGATTAATAAAATATTTTTTACAGAAATGTTTTGGTACAAATCACCCGTCCAGTGTAGTTTATTGGGAAAGTTTGTCTGACTCAAAAAAGATAATAATTATATGTTCTATAATGAATCTCTTTATGCCATTTTTGCATGATACTTAATTAGTCTCCGTCCAAATTACCAATGACTGATTTTAATTTACTTTTATATAATATAATATCCTGTGTATTTACTTGAAGTGTGTATTATGTAAGTTGTTAAAAAACTTGTCTGTAAGTAGAAGAAGAGAGTGGAATTTCTATTTTGACTCTTCATAGTTTTATTTCAAAGTAAATATTTAAAAACATTATGGGTTTTATTTTTATTCTCTGTTCTACATATGCTTAGGAATTTTACACAGCTAACAAAATTTATTGGAATTTAGCAGCTTCCCTGGTTAAATGTTTTGTGTGATCAAAGAAAATTGATAAAACAAAGAATGTAGAATTGCGATACATACATACATCAGCTCGCCGCCGCTGCGTTGTGTTGTTGCGTTGTTGCAAGTTGCGGCGCTCCATACAAATCGAATGGGGACTAGTGCAGCGGCGGGGGTACAGCTATTGCTAAGGCATAAAGCGTAAACATGTTCCAGCAGCCTTCCATGAGAGTGTATTGCAGACTAGTTATGCTTTATCTATGGCCAGTGTTGCTGACTTCCGTGGTCGTATGAACTGATGGGCAAAAGCCTAGCCGTCTTAATTTAATAAATAAAAACTATTATGTTTGGAAAACCATCTAAACCCAAATTTGCATTTTTATAATCTTTTTAGGAAACTTATGCACTCCACATCAGTCTTTATGTAGGAATAAAAAATACACCAGAACTCAAATAAAACTTTTATTGCCCAACATACTATACTAAATACAGTAACAATAAATATTCACATTACTAGAAGGTTACTATTGCCTCTTCTTGACTTGCTTTGCCTTGGAATTTGATGCAGGAGCTTTATTGGAGCCTCCACTGAATAATGTAGCTATCATTTCTGACATTTCGGGCATCTCAGTCATCTTGGTCAAGTTACTAATCTGCTTCAAGTCTTCTTTGGTCTCAGGATCATTCATCATCTTAGGCAGGACCATAATTAGCAGTAGAGGTAGAACCATCATGATCACCATGGGATTGAACAAGAAGTCCGTCAGCCTCCACTGTTCCCGTACTTGGAAATACCTAAACTTTGACAGTGCCTTCATACGGAGTGGGTATGGGACTTGTATCACCTGTGATGTCTGAATGTAATTAACTTTCCTTGCTCTGTATTTGCCTTTCGAATTGATTTCCACTCGAACGGGCTCGTACATGTAGTCAGGATGAACTATTTCTACGACGTAAGAGCCTGACGGTACGTTGTGAATGACGAACGTACCATCTTCTCGCACGAACCCTATGAATTCTCCACCGTTAACATGTACTCGCATTTCTACTTGCCACGCATTAGAATCGTATTCCTCTGGTGGAAACACCTTTCCTTCTATCAAATACCTTCCATTTCCGACATCTTCTTCAGGATTTACAGCCACAACACTACCCAGTGAAAAAAAGGCTAGTAGACCAAATAATACTACCTTCATTGCGAGTAGTTGTGCGATAGCACTCTTCGTGTACAATTTGATGACTTATTACTTAATGAATATTTCAGGAATATGAACAATTCAGAGCAAAATCGCAATAGAAAACCACTACAAAAAGTACTAAACACAAAAACTCTCACTAATGCTCTATCCTGTTCTGTCAGCTCTCGTTCGTTGACAATGACAACTGTTAATGAGTAACATTGACGGTTGTTTTGTTTTGCCTCCTCGACGGTAGCAGCTTCGTACAAGTTTAATATTTAGTAGCCCCTTGCCTTGTACAACACGTTTATTTTATGAAACAAAAAGAAACAGAACGAATGGGTAGCTAAATGAGCTTCGCTCTTTCTGTATATTAATTTAGCTAACAACAAAGAGCCTTAGTATTGTGGAAATTGTTATTTGTTTCCAAATGTTATGTCCTTTCCTTCCTCTTTTCTTGCTCTAGTAGCTAAATTAAGTTTTTCACACCTTAAAATAAATACTTTGGCAAAAAGTGTCACGCACATTAGAAAATAACAAACCATAGAGAATTAGATGTAAACCGGTTTTATCGATTTTTGAACTCCCTTTAACGAACCCTATTTGGTCTTCATTGTCAATGGTTTTTTGTAAACAAATTCATTGTTGTCGTTGTGCAAGCATGTGGATATTTAAATAATAAAGCATGATAGAGGAGTATTAAATACATATTAGCAATGTCCGGATACTTGGAAGTGAAATATCCGTTCAAGTCAAACCTCGGACTGAACCCATTCAAGGTATGCTTTCTTCAATTCACTTATACACTTTGGTCGGTGCTCGTTTTCTCACAGAAATTATTTTTTTAGTCGTGGAAAAGACAATGGTGCATACTTAGACCTAGCCCGACGTTTTCGGGTGGTGTATTGGCGGTTTACTGTAGCGAGGCTGGAGCTGCCGCGGGGACTATCGAGTTACCCGCAGGGTTTGTTGTCAGACGGACGAAGTCTCGCACACGCCCGCATGCCTTCGCGGTATTCCCAACAGACGAGCCTCACAAGCCTCGAGTGCTCCTAGCAGCGACTACTGTCGACGATGCTCAAGTGTGGATGGAGAAAATTAAAGTCCTCATGAATGGAAATAAATTATTAGGTAAGGACCTACCTTCATTTTTTGCTTTATTTATCTGATTTCAGAAAAATTGATCCAAATCAATTTTATTTATTAATAAAATTCAGTATTGATGCTTATTGATTTCAATAAAATCAAAGACAAACCTAAGCAATTAAATTTTAAGTGATATAATATATAGTGTATTTCATCATATTGTCTCTAGAAAACTTGGAATATAAATTCAAATCATATATATTAGTGTTACTAACTCATCATGGCATCATTGAGGAGTCATTGGCAGGCCATTCATTGGACGTTGTCGCCCCAATAGTGGTGCTGCATTGACATCATTGCATTCAATGCAAATGCACCACAAAAGGTACCTTAATTTATTAAAATGTATTTATTATTGTTGATGAAAGATGGAGCTAATATTTCAGCATTCTTCACTTTAAGTAAGATTTTTATGTTAATTCAAACTTCTTTACTTATTATTATCACTCTCTCATAATGCTTCATATAACTAATAAATTTATTCTTTGCTTTTGTACAAAGGGTCATTTTGTAGCTGTTTATAATGCAAATTTTAAAACAATTTTTAGTCTACATCAAAGTCAATGATCATAATAATTCTAAAATGATACATATTAGGCCCAATTGGCCTAGCTTAACTTGCTAACTTAACCTGATTTGGCAGTTTTAAAATTTAACTCTTATTTCTTAATTTTTATGAGAAAGAAAATGATTACTACATTTTGAGAATTGTCAGTTTACCAAGTCACTGACCCCACCCAATTAAGGAATGCATAACTTAGTTCTGTGTGTAAATGTTGAACATTTAAGCACAATTTAACCAAAACCAAATTGACAGGTGTTATGTAAATTTATTTAGAAAAAACAGTATTATAGACTTGTTATAATACATTGTCTTATATTGCTTTAGTCATTTGTATGCAAGCCTGAGAATATTTAATAAGCAACGTAATCTTTAAAAAACATGATCATTGGCTTTCATTGTTCATTTGAATAACTACAACATAACCCTTAGATCATACATCATCATCATCTTTCCAGACACAGAGGGCTCCTTAAAAGACTCATTCTCAGTGAGTGTGAACTCCACGGAGCTGTCACGTAAGTGTGGGCTCAGCAACGCTGACAGCACCGTGTCAGTGACCACCAGCGGAGTGCTGGTGTCGCACTCACAGAGACCCGTGCTGGTGCTGTGGAAACATATAACTGATGTGTCACTTACTACTGCCAGTGGTTCAAATGGAACATGTATTCTTACAGTCAATAGGTCAGTTGATTGCAACTAGATTTTCTTGTTTTAAGCTATTGAGGCTAGAGAATTTAAATCTAAACTAGTAAACTATATAACCAAGTATTTAACTCTTTACCTAATTTCATAGTCGGTAACATCATATGTGTTCACTTCCTACTAAGAAATGAGTGCACATATTTTTCCTGTTTATTTACAGTTTCAGTGCTAACATTTACTCATCAAACATTGCATTCTGCCAACAAATCTCATAATTTTGCTTATCATGATTCATTTCGAAACATGTAGGAATTAATGAATCTCATTATCATTAATATTTTTACTTAAGCTTGCATATTAGCTTGGATCATATACTATTGTTATCGTAATTTAATGTATTATTGCTTAGTTAGTGGTTATAGCTAATTATCTAGTTTATAGGTGTGTCCAGTCTGATACAGTTGAGGTACTTTCGTTTATTTATTATGAAACATAGCCTGTATTGAGGAGCTATTCATGTGTGAAATGCAATTATGCTGTAACTTTGTAATTATGTCTGTCATAGATAATTATATTGATTATACACTGTCCGGCCTTCGGCTTGTTTAGTGATACATATGTAAAGGATGCACAAAAAATCCTAGCAAGGAAATGGGTACATCATTTGGTAGGAAATTTCACTTTAAAAAATGAATGATGGATACAAATTCTTATAAATTAATTAGGCTGATGAAGGAATAAATAATATAATATTGGTGAACAAGTGTTATTACCAAATGTAAAGTTGACTGTGCTACTTCAAATCTGTCTAAATTTCAGTGTTTATACTCGTATTTGTCTGGAAGTTACTCACATACAAAATATTAGGTCCTTACATATGAAATTGGCGTTTTGTCGTACTGGCCACTTTGATCTCAAATATCTCTTCTTTGGTTAGGGATTCCAATTTTAAATTTATACAGCTATTTATTCATACATTTGTATTTCGAAAACCGTAATTCATTTGTTTTGTCCTCGTGTTTTTACTTTGCGTCACCCAGTTTACAAAATAGAAAACTTGAAATATCGCGTTATTTACGAGTACGAGTTCCACCGTGGTACCAGTGCTGCAGAAACGGCTCGAAGGGTTAATGATGTGTATGGCGGCGGTGTCGCAAAAGAAAACACAGTGCGTTTTTGGTTCCAACGTTTTCGTTCTGGAAATTTCGACATTTAAAATTGCCTTATTGCGAGGTGCCTCAATCATGAATGCATCAACAAATTAATTTGTATCTGTTCCAGTGGTTTCATCCACGGCAGCGGCAGCCTTCAGTTTTCGTCTCCTCTAGCGGAGTGTTTGTCTCGCGCGCTCCGGCGCTCCATAGCGGGACACTTGGCCCTCGCCCTGGCGCCGCGCACGTTCAGCAAGAGCGACGGAGACCTCAACAGGACCAAGAGCGTCGACGACCTGGGTATGTCTTTCATATACAAAAATAGAAAAGAAAAAATAACTGCTTAGATTTGAAGACTATTGAAAGAAAAAGAAAGAAAAAAGAACACATTTATTTTGTACACACAGTACTAAAAAGTAGACAAACATTTAAAATAATAAAGTAGGTCGAGTTGCAGTGTCCCGTGCGTCGAACAAGGTCAGCGGTCAGCATGATGCTGGGGATTGCTCTTCAGCGCTGATTTTCAGCGTGACGCTTTAGAGACGCGCGGGTTTACAAAAAAATATATATACATAAATAAACACCAGAAATACTTTAAAATGAGCGTATTAAAAACCTGAATAAGAATGTATAATTAGTACATAGTCAATAATATGAAATAATAAACAAATAGAGAAGAAAAGACTACAAGACTATTGACCATTTTCTTTACTGTTCATAAATATTTATTTCGAATCTTCGAGATTCGATTGAGCTGATCATCAGGTTACTTCCCGCCCACAGATAGGCATAGGCTTATAACACTGCCTCATCTTACTTGAGCTTCTCGTCTGCAACCCCTGCCTACTATCCTCTGGAATATCTCGCTCCACCTTTTGTATATTTGATCATTTCTTGTGAGTACGTTATATGGTATGTTGTGTGTCGTCAGACGGGGTCCGTCGCAGCAGCTGGTACAGCGCCGGCGCCCCGCCGGACTGCTCGCTCGACGATCTAGATCTTCTGATGGCTAAGGTAACTACTTAGTTAACCTCATTCAACAGGAATACGCTAGCGGTACTGTGAACTCGAAGCAACAGAAATTTTGCGGCTTCAAAAATATTACAAGCATTCGAATGGATTCCAAAAATGTTAAAAGTGTAATACGCGTCGTAAAGAAAATAATAGCCCGTGAAACAATTTTAACAAATGTCTTCGATTCGCGTCATTGCTCCCGTAGTATTAAATGTAATTATTATGACAGGAACACAAGAGTACAGCCGGCGCGGGACAGCTGTCCCGGTGTCGCGGCGCGGGGGACCTGCCCGTCGCGCTACACCCGACTGCTCATATAACTCTAGACGACAGGTGAACACAGACGACATAGTACTCAGTGTCAATCCTAGTGGGAAGCGAACACTGTGGAAAGAATGCCAATGATAATAAAATAGAACCTTTTTAAATAACTAAACTTCAATTGAGTTAAATATTTTTATGTTCGACTCAAAAATGACATCTTTGGCTATTTATATATTTTATACAAAATTGGTGTTTCTGAAAGTATTTATATTTTATAAATTCTCAACATAATTAATAAACAAATAAATGACAAGCAGATCTCTACAATGCTCAGAGAATTTCTAATTATAAAAAGTTATAATCTAACGAATTCTTTGCACAATAAAAAAATTGGAAAACATCTATATAATTAAAATAATTGCTTGCATATTAGTGTAGATCTGATATTTTTTACATCTTCATATAGTCAGTGATGCCTGCAAGAGAGCTCGCTTTGAGCGATAAGGCCGCCATTGAAAAGCTGGTATATGTGTAAATGCTTTTCTTTTGTCATATTTTATGTATTGTTGCTGATTTTTAAATAAAGTTGTCTTATAGTCATTGTTACGCCCATTCAACGGGTACAAGTTGTGTTATGTTCTAACTATATATGCATATATATATGTTGCAATAAATATATGAATGTATCCCCAGTATGTCTGACCGTCGCTCCGTGACGTCAGTAGCGTCCGGTATATACGAAGAGATCCCCGACCTGCCCGCCCCCGCGCCCGCCCCCGCACCGCGCGCCGAGGACGGAGTCTACTGCAAGATGAGCAGGGACAGACCGCTCGGAGCACTCAAGGTATTTAAAAACAAACTCATCTAAGTACGGAGCTAGATACACATGTATATTGCACTCTGTACTTCGCTACCGGTGCAGTAAACGCCGCCCGCCAGCCAAATGTATCAGTTCAGAACCAATCACTCGATCATTACGTACTAAGTTGAACAATGAAATACATTTTGTTGCCAATGTTGTTTGTCTATGGTCCGATTTATTTGTGACTGTCCGCGGACTAATCACACTCCGTAAATCTTGTACTTGTAAAGTGTCTGTGTTGGGTTGACATTTATATCGAGTGTGTTAAGCTCTCGATATTGATCGGTAAGAGCGCCTATGCCGGCTCGAATGTCAGAACTAACGATCGATCTAGAACCGTACTTGCGGTGCACGACTGGGTACTGTGCCGACGACAATTCTAAACCAGAAGTTCCCACCTCTCTCACGCCACAATACAAGAACCTTGTATCGACGGGGCACCAACGAATAAAAGGAAATGGTTAATAAATTATTAGCCTTCATTATATTATTAGTCTTTTCATACAAAATATATGTAATTGTTTATGCACTCTTTTGTTTTTATTTTCGTTTCTTAATTGTGTATTATAGTGCCAGTTCTTAAGTTTCCCAGTTTCTACGCACAGCTAAATAAGTTCTTTAATATTTTACTAGATAGGTGAGCACTAACTTAAGAACTGGCACAATAATACATATATATATATATATATATACATATATATATATATATATATATATATATATATTGTTGTGTGTAGTTGCGCGGGGTAGAGGGTCACACGAGGCTGGAGGAGCCGACGTACGAGTCGGTGACGGAGTGCATGTACGCGACGCTGCGCCGCCCGCGCCGCGCGCCGCCGCCGCTACCGCCCAGACTACTCACACCGTTAGTACCATCTTTTTTATATTTTTGTTTCAGTATCCAGGGTTATCGGCTAGGGGTGTACTAAGCGGAACGGGGGTCACTGTACCCATCATTAAAAAAATCTGCTGTTCCATACAAAAAGTTGGAGTTCACAAAATGTATGGAACATCTGATATTTTTTTCTCGAATTCAGGGTTGGACCCATAGTGAAAGTTGTTCCTTAGTTGTGAGAGAACAAATCCATGTTTCCATCCCCTAAGGTAGGGTGTTATGTGTTGCAGCGTGGTGTCGACGTCCGCGTGGTGCGTGCCGCGCACCGGCTCGCTGGGCTGCCTGCCTCCCCCCGCGCCCGCGCCCGCGCCCGCCACTAACGCACGCACGCTCCCGCGCTGGGATCGTTCGCGACACGCCTTCAGCGCGTTCAGGTACGTACGAGTTAAAAGCTTACATCATCAAATTTCCGGTCGCAAAGTCTGCTAGTATCATAATTGACAACACTTCAAAAATTTTGACCTCCCATTTTTTTTAAAAAAGACAAATGAAAAATAACGTTGTCCTATTTTTTTTAAGTTTTGATATAAGAAATGTTCAGAATAATGTTATTCTCGTTTAAAGCTCGTAAAGAAATGATGTCATTAATAATCTGTATTTTGTTCTTTATTTTGGTACTCGTATGGTTCACATTGCATAAATACTAAAATTTTACTTATCAGTTTTTTGTAAATAACTCTGAAGAAAGTAAATATAAAAATCTGGTATTTTTAGTACGAACTCTTCATTACATTATCTCGAATTTGTTTTCGAATTTCCATCACTTTGCAAAAATGAAATGTTGTCAATTGCGACTGTACTCGTGCTCGTATTGTTCCACAATGACCGCTGCAGGCCGATGTGGTAGCCTGCCAACTCTCATTTTAATACCAACTTTTGCCTGAGCATTTCTATTAAACGATTAATTAAAAACATATTTGTTATAGAAAACGTCTGAAAAGCGACTCTCGCACCGTCACCTCTCCCAAATCAGACACCAAAGACAAAGACGTCGAGACCAAGAAGAAGAAATTCGAGTTCACTCCCACACGAGACATATTCAAAAGCTTCAAAGTGAGTCGCAAGATGAAGAATCTCAAAATAGCTTCCGGAACGCTCACCAAGGGCGAGACGAAAAGCTGCGAATTCCTGGACGACACTGAACACGTGAAGACGAATCGTTGTTCTAAATCCGTGGAGTGTTTGGAAGGTAATGACGCGTTTTTGGACGAATTCGACGCTGACTTGTCTATTGAATTCGAAGAGCACACCGTCGCAGCTCTGTCTCTGCCGCAGGAGATCGTAGACTTGATAATGAAAGAACATGAAAAGTTAAATCAGTTGTGCAGTAAAGAGCCGGAAGGTGACTACATGCCGATGTCTCCGATAGTTCCCGCGCCTGCTCTGGAGCATCATTATATCGTGATGTCGCCGCGGACCAACATGGCCTGATTCTAGTCGCAACTAACTTAGGCTTGTGTAAGATATTATAAATATTTTTAATATCTCTGTTTAAATTATTCGTGTAATAATGGTGTACATCATCATCCACAGCCTTCCTTATACCACTGCTGGGTATAGGCCTCTCTCATATGATGCCATCTTCCTCGGTCCTGTGCCAATCGTGTCCAGGCTGGACCCGCGGCGATGATGTACGTTATTCACGAATTGTATAGGTGAAATATGTCCAGCAAAACGCCCGAATCGTGACATGCATAAGATAAACAATTTTAAGTTATTGTATGAGGTTGGACGTTATTTTCAAATTATTATTATATTAATTATTCAAACTTTTGTTCACTGTATGTATAACGATGATATTTGAAAGACTGAGTATAAATTTATTGATCATCAGAAATACTCGTATCAAAGAAATTTTTCACCGAATTGAACGTTTATTTTGTAGTGAGCGCGTTCTAAACATTTTCTTATATATAAACGCCAGTATGTCTTTTGACTTACCAATACGTTTAGGTTAATATTATGACATAGTTTTAATAAGTGTGCTTTACTTGTCGAGTAATATAAACTGCAGCTGAATGTTCACACTTACCCTTAAGTCACTAAGCGGGGTCAGCATAGCAAATGACTATCTTTAACCATTATGCTGTAAATTCCGGCAAAGTTGTTCACGACGCTCCGCCTGCTTGACGTCGATCCTACTTGGGATTGCTATTGTTGGTGGAATAGTGGTATATTATAATTCTATTATAAGATCATCACTAGTTCACCCTAAAATAAATTAAAATGCGGTGATCTCTAATGAATCAACGTAACTTATTGCTTGCTCTAACTTGAAGGAGGTTATGATGGCTCCCCAAGGCCTATAATTGTTGTCTAAAAAGAAACAAATCCGAGACTTACTATACCTGATGAACCATAGACTAAATATATACAAAAAAGTGTGGCAATAATTAAAAGGGTGTTTGTTAGTCAACACATTAAAGTGAACACATTGATGAACAAAATTCAAGAAAATTTATTGTGTCCTTCATTCAACTTGACCGAACGCGTGACCAAATTTTGAATCATTTTTTGCAAAATGCTCTTCTACAACGGGTTCACCTTGATTCGTAGACTAACACCCTTAAGTATTTTCACACATTTTTGTTTCACGTTGTATAGATACCTACATAATATACATCCTAAATTAATGGATTGTATATGGTCTTAAAAGCCTCACCGTAAAATAAAATCAAAGAACCTCTTTCTATAAACTTAGCTTGAAAGTGATTCGATAAACACTTAGCTAATGTTGGCTATCAAAAAAATAATGGTGATACAAGTGTTCAGGCTATTATTAGAAATACAGAGACTGCGAATGAACGGTATTTGAACAATTACTCGTAATATACATATCATAGTCAAAATGTCCAAGCTTTTTATGTGAGCGTGTTCTATTTAAGTAAGTAATTAAGACTTACGTGTGGTCATAGTAAAATCAAATAATTTACCAGGTGGTGGGGTAATGCTGATGCATATTGAGCCAGAGAACCTTGACAGTAAAATAAAATAAATACTAATATGAAATTTTAGGTTGTAATTCTATATTCGATTTTTGATTCGATTAAAAGTATTAATTTGTTAGTTCCGTCCTAAATTTGGCCATTACTTTAAAAAGAATAAGGAAATACTACTTCTTGTTTTGATTTGTTTAAGTAGGGGGCATAAATCTTAATTAACTGAAAAGACTAAAAGACAAGCAAAAATATATCTATCATATTTCTTTATTGATACTTAATACAATAGAAATAATTTGTAATGAATATTTTTGATACATTATCGTATTTTGACAGTTGGTGAAAGTTTTGTCCCTATCGTGTATAATGTTTTTTTTCATTCTTCCCGTATCTCTCATTCTGACTTGTTTGTAAAGTAAATATATATACTAACAGAAGCTTAGACTATTTTCTGGTTCTTGTTGTATTCACTCATAAATTAGTTGTTAATGCTTAAAGCTGTACCTTTACCTATTGATTCATTTAGTGCAGCTAATGATATTTAAAGACCAGCAACATGTATGCTTTGACGCATCCATCTTACTTCATGGATTGTCATACGTTTTAAAGTTTAGTTACGCCAATGGAACGACAGTAAATGGACACAGCGCTGCTGTATTTCAGCTTTAAATGATATACAAAGTAAATGAAAAACATGTCCAAAAAAAAAAAGATAAATGTGAGCTTATTTTAATCTTTTTTCTTTACACTTTTCGCGACAAATTTTTTTTTTGACTGACTATGTACTGTGTTCTTTATGTAAAAGTTTAAGTCACGACTGTCTTCAGCGATAGTCTTACTATATTTTGGAAAACGACTGGGAACTAGTATAATTGTAGGTGAATAAGAGAGATGTAGGTATGTATGTATGTCTGTATATGTTGAATTGTAATATAATGCGTATCACTGCCAAATACGTAGGATTGTAAGAACTCGAAGAGGTCGGCTTTCCGACCGGACTGAGGGAGAACACTAGAGATATCGTAGGACCAATGTGTGTTCAGTCACTTGGAATTAGATCTTATTGTTCTAATCTGAGGCCTTATTACGTAAGTCGTCATACGGCATCGGTATCGCAATAGTGGCATTCCGTTCGAGCTCGATCTCATTAATCGTATCTGTTCCAGAGCATTCCAATTCTTAATTGTTAACGTCGAAAGCATTTACAATCGCATTTAAAATTCTGCATCTGTTTGTCACAACATTATAGACTTATTAGAAGACATGTTTGGTAGAATCATACTTTTGATTTAAACTAAAAGTGTTGCGTTTTATTTATGTATTATTATATAAAATCCGTGACTCGAGTGTTTTGGAATACGATCAGAAAAGCCTTTGACGGGCTTATTTGATACGATGTTTCTGGTATATTATTATGTGATATGACAGCTTTCCTATTCGTTTGCCATCACGAACAACGGTTACGTAATAAGGCAGCTGATCTTGATTAGAACCAGACGGAATTTGTAAGATTGTTATCGGTAAGGTCCAACGTAAGATAATTATATATTTATGCTTCGATATTACGAAGCTATCAGAAATTAGGCTGAATTATGCGAAGACTAACTCATGTTTAAAACTAAATATCTTAAATATAAAGCAGTATTAGTATGATGTGAGGTTAAGCTAAACGAGCTTTTTAAAATGTTAGGAAAATATTAAAGCTTGGTATCCATTTATTTTCGATCTCATACAAGCTCTCTATGCAATTATATATTTTAAAATTTCCGATGCCTTATATAACTTGTTTTTCGACCTCGTTGAAAACCTAATGCACGCGCCTGTTACAATTTTCGAAATATATATAAACATAAACTCCAGTTTAAAAAAATGTTTGTGTGGATACCTAGCTTTACATATGTATACGGCTTAATTTGCGCTAATGTGTTGTGATAATTATATTAAACTAATTGTTAACTAAAGTGTATGAGCTTACAGGCTTTTGTTGATTTTGTCTACTTCTATTTGACGCGTTGGATTCTATTTGTGATACAGTCATGTTCATAAAGCTACTCCCTTGTGTAGTTATATTGGCGAACTTAATCCGTACGAACGTGAGAACGTTGGACTAAAATCACATAGGATTCAATATTGACCTTAATTCGACCAGTAACACTGAATAAACTAAAAGTTTCTAAAATTATACCCGTCATTTTCTCACCTGTGGAAACAAAAAGAGAGGAGACAATTTTAGAAATGTCAAATTAGGTTAGTTTAGTAACATTGGCCTGACCAAATCGGGGTAATTATTCATGGATTTAGTTTTATTTACAGATTTCACCATAACTAATGCAATACCTAAATGTAATATCGAACCAAATACATATTTTTATGTAGTATTATAGTAATCCTAATTCTTCTGATTTGCCAGACTTACTTAATTTGACGGACCTAAAATTGTTACATAGTTATTATATTTTCATTTGTATGAACATAATAAGTACTTACATGATTCAGGTTTATTTATGAACATGGCTGTATATTTATGTTCAAATGTTTGTGTAGTTTAGCTCCTATATAAGTGTGTACTCGTAGCTTCAATTGTAGCTTCTTTAGAACGGAAATTAGTTAGTATCAATCATTATTTTGATGTATTTTACAAATATACGAGTATGTATATTTGGTGATTATATATTTGGAAAAGCTTTTTGTCGAAAGACGTTTTGTGATCTTGATTATGAAAAAAGCATTTTTAATATTTGATTTTGTGGTGTTGTCCGATGGGACCAGAGGGAAGGTATTCAGCGTGGAAGGAGTATTATTCTACTTATAGCTTGTTTCATAGTTCCTTGTCTGCGCGAGTGTTTTACTTTCAACCCATATTCAATGCCATTCGACAAATTATTTTCCAATATTTGTAACGTAGAACATTTTGTTCATAGTGAGGTGGTTGGTACAACTTATTCATTTTTTATTTATTTCTACTGTGGTGCGTACATGATGCATACTTGTTTGTTTTTCTGAGTGAATTCGCTCATTTTGTTTTTATTGTATAATTTTTTGTACCGTTATTGACTTATTATTCGAGTCAGATATATTTTGGAATTTTGGTTTTTTTTTCAGTAAAATTGTTCACTTTGATATATAATAAATACGTATAATTTTTTTTTTAAATTTTGTCTAAAATGCTACTTTTACTCTTAGTGAGGTTTTTGAGTTGGTATCAGGGAAACGGTATTTTCTTTTTCGCTGTTTATTTTATAACGCTATAAAATGTCGTTTAAACATCACCTGCTTTGTTGTATTCAAATAAAGTTTGTACGTGTATTTTGTAGTTTAATTCTTCTAGTAGTTTAGTGAGTCAGATTATGTAATTTAAAAAATAAAATAAGGCCTTCCTTCCTTAAATTCCTTGAAAAGCTAGGTAGAGTAGAGTATGTCCGGAGAGAGTAACGTCGTGGCGTAAAATGAAACTAATATGATATATCATATGGCCCCAACCCAGTAAATAAAAATATAATTAGTATACTGCGTACCCTATGATGACGTAAGTGTTTTTTATTATTCTTTTATTTGATGGGGTTATGTCATAATTGACAATGTCAATTATGACATAACCCAATAATAATTCTGCACACATATTATAAAATTAAAATAAATGAACAACAAGGACATACATAGTTAGGACATAAATCTCTAGTAGCACCTTGGCCCGTCCGAAAGTGGATTAGCCAAAATGCTGTTACAGGCACCCACATTGCGACAGTTATAATGAAGGGCTCGCCGCTTGTACGTAAGTGTTATCAACACAGCAAATACGGCATATGAACACAGAGCCGCCCTCACCCTGTCCATCTTACGACGGCTCTCTTTCTCCTCTGACTTTACCCTTCAATTTATTCTTCTATATAGACTGCGCTCGAATCCATTTTTGTAAAAGGCTTTTTTGTTTTTAAATAGTGACAAGACGATAAAAAATAGGTAATAATAACAAAGAATTAATAAAATTTCAATTATGTATTAGTTTGTTTGCCTAACGTCCACTTGAAAAGCGAATCGTATGAAATAATAGTACAACATACAGATAAAAGTTTATTGCATAGCCAAATTAAAATACATTTGTTATCACTTACATAATATGGAACCAAAACCGTCCATAGCATCACACAGCTTGTCTCTCAAAGAAAATAAAAATTGTGATGAGAATATTTAAAGCCTAGTAAACGTATGCAAGCTGTTTCTTACGCAGCCGGGTAATAAGTAATATTACAGTTCAAATGCTATTTGATTTGTTGAAGTGAGGGTAGGTATGAATTTGTATATACACTTGGGAATGTTACATGTGTACTGACTCATAATTAAACATTAAATCTAAGTATATATTTTAATACCTAACCAATATAATTAAAATAGGAATACGCTTTTAAAAATAATTAGAACAATATTTAACACTAGCTACATCCATTTATAAATCATTGATGTGTTAAACATTGACCCTGATTCGGCCAGTCACACTGACTAAACTAAGTTCCTAAAATTATATCCATTCCTTTCTCACTTGTGGAAACAAAAAGAGAGGAGACAATTTTATAACTGACAAAATATTAGGTTAGTTTAGTAAGTTTGGTCTGACCGAATAGGGGTCAACATCCACAATACATGTGCGTAGAGATTCAATAAAATCATACTTACTTATTTACTAAATTTACAGCAAACATTAACTTATTTATTATATATATTTTTATATATATAATAAATAAGTTCTTATATATCTTAATATATAATATAATCTTATATATATATTTTTTAATAATTGTTATTTTTCGCCTTCATGATAGCTATAAAACTGGAATAAATACTAATAAAATAAAATCGTAATAATATCAAATTATAAATACATACAAAATTTAATATATTAAATAACAATCAAACACGAGTAGGATTGATTTAAAGCTAAATGTATAATCTTGTATTTGGATTAGTGTTTTTTTTTAAACTGGGTGACCAATGGATATCTCGCATTATCTGAGAGTACTCGGTACTTGATCCTCGTTTTAAGAAGAAATTGAAAAAGATGCATAACTGTGTGTAAATTAGCAACAATGGGTTCCCGTCCGCGCGCGGAGATATTCACATTACATGCTGTCTAGGAATCAATAGTTCGGTACTTCACTAGTCCAGGTGATATTCTCGCTTACACAAACTTATTTACTATATTTCAGGATTTCTTTGATAAGTACATATGTATATGCTATAATGTTTTATTCTAATTTATCTTTGTATACGACCCCTGCCGCGTAACCGGAATTTTGCCAGTGTCGCGTGGTTAAGAAGACAAACGATGTAAAGATTGGCCGGTGTAATGTGATGTTCAAAATGCCATAATGTTATTCTTCTATAAGTCGTGATAATGAAACATCAAAATTTCATTAATTATTTAGTGAGAGCTACCAGTCATCCTGTGTACTTAAATATTAATTCGAAAAAGTAACTCCTAGCTATCCTTAATCATTATATTACATCCAAGAGAGCTGCAAAAAATTATATTTTCATTTTAGTTACACACTAGGAATGTTTCAACTTGTTCCAAATACACTGTGATTGTACAAATCGTCGTATGAACTTATAAAACGAACTGTTTTTCTTTTTTGTACTAAATTTAAATAGTAAATGCATTAATATAGTTATATAAATACCTTAAAACCTGTTTCTGACAAAGCGAACTCAACACTAAACACTCTAATAAGATAAACAAGCTGCGCCCTGCAGCGTTACCCGCTGTAATACAGTATAAAAAGTAGCCCCTGTGTTAATACAGAGTCTAAGTTATACCAAATTTCATCCAAATCGGTACAACAGTTTCAACTGTCACGTTAATAATATTAGTAGGATTACTGGTTCTATGGATAGCAGTCTTAACTTGCTTATAAATATATAATGCTGCCGATACTGAAGGTTTAGTCATAAGATGGTATATAAAGAATATCTAGTGTTTTCCCGCCTCGTCTTAATGTCAGAGTGAGAAATCGAAAAATATTTTTGTTTGTATGGTGTGGTTCCTCCTCACCACCTCCACACCTCACCTTATTATTTCTCTTTCTCTCAGTATCCGACTTCCTCGATACGTGTTTCGCCTTAGCACACAGCATCCTCAGGATATGTTGACTCTTGAAGTGCTCGCTTGAAAGCATTAATTATCTTTGAGCAAGTCAAAGAGAGACAAATAATGGCTTCAGATACTTAATAAGCCTTTAGTATTAATCCCATTATGTTTAGCACGAAATTATTATTGTTACACATGTATGCAGAAACACGCCTCGAAAACAACCATCACAAAATTAAAATAATATATTTACCAAAAACTCCAGAAGTATTCAATCGTTTGCTTCGAGAGTCTGTGGCTACTCCCATTTGTAAAAATATACATGATGCCAAAATAATTTAGAATAAGGTTAATATCACCTTCCTGATGGCACACTTCGTTTCCATCGCACTAAATTAATTTGTCGAGAAGATAAATGTGCGATGGGTAGCGCCACATACTTTGCACTATTAATTCAATAAACATAACGTATCAGACATGTGTGTAAACTACGAATATAAACAACTGACAACATTTCAAATTTCTGTCAACCACATTTCTATTACGATAATGGAAAGATAAATATAAATAACGTATCCCTGTATTTTTTTTTTATTTTACTCACAATGTAATAATTTAGTTTTTAGAGATTTTTGAAAATCTAAGTAAAGTTCCGAGCAATGTTATTCTCGTACAAAGCTCGTAATGTTGTCATCAATTATATGTGTTTTTGTTCTTTGTTTGTTATGTTTATACGAGCTTTGTACGAGAATAACATTTTTCGGACTATACTTACGATTTTCATAAATCTCTAAAAACATAATTATTACATTCCGAGGGTTACGGTGTTTTTACTTGATCTTTGCATTATGGTAATAAAAAATGGGGGCTAAATAAATTTGAAATATTGACAATTGGTGCATATTCTTGTTAAATCGCGTACATTAATATTTAGCCAAAAACAAACGCCTATAGCTTTAGCATCATTAAATAACTTAGTTTTATAGATACTCTTACGAAAATAAAATCAATGTGTCCCAAACCTGCCAGAAAATACGCATAAAGACAGATAAACCGACATAATTAATTATAATTGTACTATTAACATACATATTGCTTAAAGTTGCGTAAATACCAAAAACACGTTTGCGTAAACACTAGTACCGTACACCTACGCCTAGACTAGACTAGATTAAAAATTACGCGTTAATTTCAGCACCCAAAACTATTTTAGTAATAATTAAAGAAAATTATTTGCTATTTCTAGGCTCAGTATAGCAAAAGTATTTGGATGAAAACGAGCTTGCCAAAACAACATTCACTTAGGCGGTACGAAATAAATTAATTAATTTATATATAGGTTCCTTTCACTTATGTACTTACCTATTTATCAAAAGAGGCTACAATCTTTTTAGGAGTTCACTAAGCCAATGTATCGGCACTAAACTTACATATGCGCGTAAACCAAGTTATTAAACTACGAGAAAGCTAATCTTAATACTATTTTTTGTATCAAACAATCTCCCATTCGCTATCGAGATATTCTTCCGGTGATATCACTCTATTATCCTTAAAGCCATTCATTTTGAGATCCAATTTCAGTTCCATATTCTCCAAATTCCACGTGTTGGGAAGTTTTACTACTCTAGGGATGAGATCTATGGCATTCGACTCTTTAGTTTTAGCTAGCGGTTTTACTGCTTTACTTACTTGTGCTATTTTAGCTTTGTCTCTGAATGCTGTTTCTTCCCTGTAAATATTAGATAGAGTGAAAGTTGTATCTTCCTTGTAAGTTTCACCTTGTGTGTAAGTTTTCTCTGGATCCCTTTTTTCCTGGACGTCTATGTGTTTGTATGTGTGTGCGGGGGAGTCGACAGTGTTTGTGTGCGTGACGTCAGCAGTGGGGATGCTCAGAGACTCTAGGTTCAACATCTTAGCGAGGATTTTCTCTTTCTCTTCTATCTGCTTCTCTAAGAGCTCATCGTTCTGTTGTAGGTCACTGAAAAAAAAATGATTTATAAGTAATCATGAATCACTGTAATCATCACCACGAACAACTTTCACTGTGAGTACAAAATAAACTCTTCAAAATTATTCTTTAGTTAAAAACATAACTAAATAATACGCTTTTGTTGATTACCGACCTAAAAGTAGAAATCGGGTAACGAAATGAATCGCTAACAGAAGATCCTGTTAAAAATAATGCTAGATTTTTTTTTATTGAATTGTTTGCGTTCCTTAATAAAGAATCAAAAGTAAAGTTTCAAATCAATTCGTCATTTCGAAGACGGTGAAAACATTGAAAAAATCTAGTTTTATAATACCGATACATAAATCCAATCATAGATCTTTACTTCCTACCACTCAACCATATTGCTCGAGATACTTATCAAGTTTAGTAACAGAGTAAAGCTTACTCAAAAACAAACTGGATTACTATACATTTGAGAATGGTAATGAATGGTACTTACTCAAACACGCTGACACTCATGACACAAGGCGCGGTATACACCCCCTCCCCCCTCCGCACCGGCGTGGCCACCCGCGGCGTGCTCCCCCCCGACCCGTCCCTTCTCTTACTCCTACTTCTCCTATGTATCAACTCTTCGTCATACTTCTTCTCCATTATGCTGTTATATATCTTCAACTTGCGCTGCAGTTCTTGTGACGTTTCGGTGACGTCATCGGACGTGTCTTTGAATTCGTTGACGATTGACTGTAGGACGTTGCCTGATATGTCTTTGGGCAGTTGTTGTATGGGAGGCAGTTCGAAGCATTCTTCAGCACTTGCGACGACATTGTTGTCTGTGGAAGTAAAATTTGGGAAATTAATCCGTGCATAAAATAAAAAAATTATTCTTTGATTATAGCAGGCGGTGTTCTGGTTGATTCTGATCCATTGTTCATGAATAAAAGTAGTAGAATTTTATCGTTATCAATGACCCCGATACGGAAGTCACAATGACTAAACTAAAATTTCCTAATTATTATATCCATCCTTTTCTTACTTTTTGAAGCTAAAAGAGAGGAGACAATTTTAGAACTGTCAAATTAGGTTAGTTAAGTAAGTTTTGCCTGCCCGAATCGGGATCATTATCTTCATAACTAGAGCAAGGAGACCAAAGCTACTGTGCGGCTCAAATACAAACTAGAGTGACATTCTCTACATGACATGCACATCTAGTGGAAGTGTTAGTGCCATCACAACGAATAAAAATAAGAACGGAAGTAACAGCAAGTACCCACCAACGCCATCGTTGTAAGCGAAGATAGTCCTGGGTTGTTCGAGCACGCGCGCGATGTACGGCGCGGTGTGGTCGCGCACGGCGCTGGCGGCGTTCTGCAGCGAGCTGGTCAGTGACTTGCTCATAGCGTGCGGCTCCTCTGTTCCAGACACAACTACTTTAGTTACAAGATCCTATTTTTTTTTAAGCGCTGTTGGCCTAGCATATCGGTTTATGCCCGCGAAAAGCTATAAAAATGTAGCAATTTGAAAATTACGAAACGGCATTTCTTTTTGGAGTACAATAATTGACGTTTTGATTGCGAAAGAATTTTATATTTTGACCCTCAAATGTGAGTAGTAATACTGTTTTATCCATTGTACATTCTAGTTCTACATGTACTCCCTGTTGGCATCTCTATTTCTCAATAACTATTATCTGGGTCTTCTCAAGTCACCAGAGATTCGGTTTATTCTCGGCAAGTTTGCTACATTTTATACATATCATCGAGGCGAGTTGCGGTCAAACCTAGTTTCTAAATTAATTTGATCATATCAAAGCCACATCATTTCCATGTTACTTGCCTAGAAGTAGAACAGCACAAACCCTTAGGATTTCAGAACGAATCATTCACGCAGCATCGCGTCCTATGAAAAAAAAACGAAGAAATACTTCGATATTAAAGCTACTCGTATCAATACTGGAAGTATAACTCATCAGTCAATAGTTTCCAAGCATCTTAGTTCCAGAAATACCTGTAAATTACAACCAGCTGTGTAACTATTTTTTAATTTCAGGCTATTCCTAAACTAACTTCACGCTATTCTGTGGTACACTTAGTACAGACTGCTATAACAACCTGCGTTGAAACTAATCACCAGGTTCGGTTTTCTCAGGCCAAAGGTGACAAACATGGATGTATACTCGTATAAATAACTGCTTGTTAAATTGCTGGACATGATATATTGGTTTACCTAGGTCATTAAGGTACTCATTAGTAGTCATTGATGTTTGATTTGCACATTAACTTCTTGCACTCTTCTATTTGCCTAGTACCTCAATCAATATAACACCCAAGAATTCGGGATGTCGACAATACTATGCATCTAATCGTAACCTATTTCTGATAGCTAGGTGCTCTTAGCCAATATTCGTAAGAAAAAAAAACTGAATTCCTAGACTGTATTTGTATATTGTACCGCGCGCGCCATATCGGGGATACGCGGTTTAGAGACGCTCGATACCGGGACGCGCGGTTCAGGGGACGCGAAGCTGCGGAAATGATTCTTTAGAACTATCAATAAAAACCTACTGATTACTGTAGTGAGTGTAGAGTACTGATTTTTCGTTACAGTTAATTTCATATGAATTCGAAGACCTATTTCGTCTTGTTTTATCCGATCCGCATCTATGTGACTGGGAATTCCCTCAGGTAAGGCTGGACCGATAGCAGAATCTTTGACATCGACGATGATTCTTTATCACTACCTTCTTGGTACAATTTCTCTGTGATATAATTATAGCTCTTTTTATAAATAAATGTTCTCACATACATGTGGGAAATGTTTCATAGGAACTTTTGTTTAAAGAAATAGCTTGCAATAAAAAATTGCTTAAAAAACTAGCGCGCTAGTAACCTATTATCAACTAAATGTAATAAACGAAAGGCTTTTTTTAAATGTACTATTAACATATAGTTGATGTTACATTGGTAACATCACAATAAAATAGCTAAATATAAATACTTATATTTCAAAACAATTAATACAACATGTAGGGTGGCCATTGCACATACAAAAACTGTATTTATCATTTAAAATGAAATGGAAAACTAATGTCTCGGAACATTTAAAATTTTCTCATCCAAAACATTTTTCTATTCTATTCCGTTATTTTCTTATTTTAAACAATAATCATTCGGTATGGGTCTTACAATATCTAATACAATCTGCGAGATATGGACCGTCATTGAAAAAAATATGGAGCTTTTTTCATATTGCTGTTGAGTAGGGTGTCAAAGACAAATATGTGATACGGTTTTTATATTATGGCAACTACACGGGCGAAGTTTACACGTCAGTCTTTCTCGCTCATTTGCATGTATCTTGAGGTTTGACAAACAGAGTTAGACAGACGCACGAGTTTGCCACTACAGTCCATATAATCAAAACGCAACAGACCGCCCAACATCTACTAACTAAAGTACTCTAACAGAGCCATTGCTCAATACAAATATACGAAGTGCAAATCAAGCGAGAGGTGTGTAAAAGAAAACAAAATAAAAATGCAAATACATAATGTCAAAACGTATATTCATATATATGTACAATGGCCGTGCTGGTACGTACACATACACTGTTACTACAAGGTAAATATAAATATATACACTCGCTTGCAATATATACTAAATACTTGCAATAAACATATTTGTTAAAGTGACTCATATATATTTAAAAAAATACTTTACGTGAACGGAAATTACCGAGTTATTCTTATTTGTGTGACTATTATTTTACTAAAAAATTACATTAGTTAACCCCTTACGAGCGAGCTATGTTTTCTGTGACATTTGTTGGAAGTACTTCTGTCATTGGAAACTTCCCTTATAATATGAAAGCTACGGCATCTATATCTTAAAATTCCAAATTTTTTGTGGTAAGACGACATATACGAGTATATCTTCTTAAGAAGCTTTAAAATCTATGTAAGTTATACGAAACTAATCAGTCATTGTCGAACGAGTTGTAATTATGATCAAACTGCGCTAACCTCTCGGTACACCAACATCTCGGTCGAACTGACCGCAACTTACATTTGTGTAATTAATGTATATTGCAAGCGAGAACACAATCGCAAAAAATCATATCACTACAATAAGTACTTTACCACAGTCAGAGAAATACAACAAATTATAACTAGCCAAATTACCAACCAAAAAACAAGCGATTTTTCTATAAGTCATTATTATGGAATGCACGAATTTAAGTACTTACATTAATTTTAAGAAACGAATAAAATCGCAAGAAATAAACATAAAAATTAATAATATAAAAACAAAACAATAAAATGAAAATGGTTACCTTGTAAAAACATTTCCTTACTCCTAAAAATTAATAATACATTGGTCCTAATTTGGTTTAGTTCAGGCACACGAACCAAACTTTTTCGATTGGCCGTCCATATTGATAAAGTTAAAATACTAAATAAAAAGATAATAATCTCTACTTGAGATGCAAGTGTGATTCCCTAACGAAAAGTGTGAGTAATATTACAAAATATACAAAACAAAACAAATTTTTTGCCCAAAAAAAAACAAAATACGCAAAAAAGTGTCAAATTATCAGGTAATTGTGAACCATTCAAAAGACATTTGGATTTGTAAGTTTGACTAAAAGCGTGGAACGGCACACAACAATTAAGCATTCATTTTACTTGGTATGCATATTTGAAATATCACTAAAATCTATTGGAAAATCACAAAATAATACAATGTTTATTGATTTACAAAAATACTATTACAAAATACGATTCAAACTGAAACCGTCCATGCTGATGTCGAAATACTTTGTTAACTATTTTTATCTGATATGTTATGTATTCATTGACGTTATATTTATATACTACCTTATTAATAATTTCGTATTAACGCTGAGCGCCTGTTGACCTGCATCAGCGCGAGACGATCTCCATGGGATAAAACGAGACAAAAGACACTCAAACTGGAGACGCGTTTATTAATAAGATGGCAAGTACATAATAAATATAATCCCTCAACTATTTTATTATAAATTATAAAAAAAATATTCAGCTTTATTCTGTATTCACGCAAGGGACGACAGCACCGGTAATTCTCGTATTAAGCTTATTGCTTATTATTTTAAAAAAACTAAATTAGCACCTACATTGCCACTGTATACCCAAAAAGGTAACCAACAAGTGAACTTACAACCTACTATGCACCCTGTAATCACACACGAGAAAATACTTTACATATAATACTAATTAAGGCACAAAAACTTTTCTAAATCATATTCGCAAACATTTTCCATTCAGATTTGAAAGTTACCGATTACTTTCGGTTTTTATTGGCAAACTTCTTGAACTACAAGTTAAATTACAAAACTTGAACTACAAGTTAATTTAAAAAAAAACCGACATCTCCATTTTGTGGTGTCAGCCATCTTGGACTTGAAATATATTATATTTATTCTTATCTACTACTCAGGCCCTTCTCTATTGGTAAGATTCTGTATTCCACTATTCAGGTTCATTTGTATATTGAGAATGTTGTAAAAATATATGTAATTCGATATATTGTGGTAGCGGACACTTTGTACCGATTTTCATCAGACATAGTATCACTAGTGTCCTTGGTTCGGGAACACACGCGGACTCACGTATTACTTAAATAACCCCGCGGATTATGCATCGGGGGTTAAACAGAAACGTAGAGGAGACATTAGTGACTACTTCTTATTGACAAATCAACGAATTCTCTGCCCCGCACTCTACGATTTGTGAATGAGATCTAATAATCGTAGTGCGTAGCGAAGGTCAAGGCCATATTTTTAAGTTGTTTTGCAGGAGAATGTTCATCATCTTCCTGACCTTATCCCACTACGTGGGGTCGGCACAGCATGACTTCCTCTTCCATTCTACTCTATCAGCCGTCATCTCTTCATTCACTCCCCTTTCACACAATTCATTCACATCATCTTAGGTCGCCCTCCCGGCGCCCTACCATCTACAATCATTTCCATGGATCTCTTCATCACATGGTTTGCAGGAGACTGTTAGTAGGAAACCGAAGCCAGATTATGACTAGCCTATCCTATCTCGCAATAGAATGACACAACCAGTGATGTCTTGTTACAAAAATACTAATGGTTTCTTGCAGTTGTACTACATACAACCACCATGTATACTACCTAATGGTAATAAAGTTGACACTTTTATCCCTGTACATGTACTTTATGAGCCGGTACTGGACGTTAGCTGCTAGAAACAGTAACCTAGTTAGGAAGTAAACGCTGGGACACTTAGAAGCACAAAATATCAAAATTCAGACTCTACACAACATATCGTAGCACCGTTTAACCTTGCCGACCCTAGTTTATTCCCAACCCTCTTGCTATATTCACTTTTTAACCAGAAAACATAAGTGACAAAGACGTCATTATATTGCTACTGGAATCTTAGTACTTAACCCCTAGATCTCAGTACCTTGTGATTAACATAACATAAGGCAGTCACAATAGCTAGTCCCTAGTCACATTTCGTCAAAACTTTGGATGAAATAATTTAATTACTATAATATTTATTTTTGTGAATTTTTGTTTCATATTATTCCCTTATTTAACACTAGCTGTGCCCCGCGGTTTCACCCGCGTAGTTCCCCATTAGAATGTCGAGATAATGGGGGAACTACTTTTTTGAAGTCGGTTAAAAAGTATCCTATGTCCTTTCCCGGGGTCCAATCTACCTGTGCACCAAATTTCATCCAGACAGAGTTACTTTCGCATTTATAATATTAGTTAGGATATTGTAATTTTGACTTTCATAAGTGTAAAATACCTAATTGTAAAATACTTTAATTACATATGTATATGAATAAATTGAAGAAATCCGTCAGCCGCAAGATTGTTAACCCCCAGCTACAAAGGAGTCACGTTGCTGACCCCTAGTCTCACAGTATTTAACCTACCTTTATTATAATGACGAAATGGAAATGTTGTAAAGATAGGCGAGCGACTAGGATAGGTACTAGGTACGTAAGTAGTCAGGCCCTATTAGGCATGTAGTGTGACCGACCTGGCGCGAGCGCGGCCGGCTCCGGCGCGTGCGCGAGGCGCACCAGCGACCGAGGCCCCTCCAGCACGAAGATCTCGTCCTTGTTCACACTCACCGACAGTATCCTGGGGAAACAAACTTGTGTTAGTGTACTAGGGTTGTTGTAGGGCACTGTTAGGGTTAGGGTATTAGGGACTATTTGCGGGGCGTCGATCGATCGATATATCCCTGCGAGCGCGGCCAGCACTAGTGGCAAAAAATCAATATGTTGGAAAATATGCGTAAACAACTCTGGTTTACTGAATCAAATAATAAATTAAATCCGCAATAATAGTGGTTAAATATACTAAATAACACATGTAATAGAGAGATAAGTAGCGACAGTAAAAAATAAAAACAGACTATAAATAAGAAGTACTTACACATTAAAATAAGGAACAAATAAAAATGAGTGTCGTATATCCCCACACATATAAATGCGAAAGTGTGTCTGTTGGTTCGTTTGTCCTTCTTCTCCTCAGCAAGAAAGGAAGGAAGGTGAAGGGCCGCCTTGACGTTTTGTCCATAGATGAGTTCGAAGTATGGAGAGTATTATAGGATTTTTTTAAACGTATATCAAGGCGAGTAGCGGGGTAGTGGTGGGGTAATACCTGCGCAGCTGGTCCAGCACCGCCACCGCCTGCAGCGAGCGCGGGTCCAGTATGTAGAGGAAGTGGTGGTTGTGCGACACGAGGAAGTGATCCCGGAACACGTGCAGCGGGCCCAGGTTGTACTCCTGCGAGTCGTGCGAGTGTCGCGCGCCCGCTGGGTTCAGCAGCTCTGCCACTGTCAGCGGATTAGATATCGCCTCCTACCAAAGATAACAGATAAAAGATAAAAAAAAATAAAAGTTTTATTATTTAAAAGAAGGTGTTAGTTTAAGTGTGTAAGGGTACATGCAGAGTAAATTAGGTAAACAGTAAATAAAATATAAAGTACCTTAGCGAGTACCTGTACCCCACACTAGGTCTCCGGAGAGCCTGTGTTGTGGGGCAACAGAAAAAAAAAACATTGTATAGGTTGTTTTTATAGCAAAAAGGCTTGTCTGATAACATATCGCCTGATGTAAAGCGACTATGTGGCCTAAGATCTAGCACTGTAGACAGGAAGATACCGATTGGTGTGTATTGTGAGGTTGGTTGGAATGAATTATACTTCGCGCGCAAGCAACGAGGAATCTCAGGGAAACAAAGTCTCGATAAGCATACTCTCGCAGACTTTACAATATGACTCGATTAGGATTTTGTCTTAGGTCAAGATTCTGGAAAGACTATGAAGCGATGGTCAGACATAGCCCCTGATTTCTCGGAGCTTGCACGCGAACTAATACCATATTACACCATATTAGTTTTGTCGAAGGACTTATTAAGAACTCTTTTAGTCACTCTCTTTAACGTTAGGTACGAGTGTTGGGTACCTTGAACAGTAGAGTCTGCAGCACCTCTCCGGTGCGGTCCGCTCGCCACAGTCTCAGGCCGGGCCGAGCGCAGTACAGCCGCGCGCTGCCTCCGCTCGCGTACGAATACTGGAACACGGCGCCGAGTGCGCATAGACTGAAACAATACAAATACCGCTGATATTAAACAAATAAATCCAAATCGGAGAATCGCATTAAATTCATTGTTAATTATGCTAAAATAATCCTAATAAATATTTTAGGTGTGACTGTTCAATGGATCCCGTCGCACGTTGATATTACAGGAAATGAAAATGTAGACTCGTAGGATTTTGATATTACTTAACTAAGTAAAACTTAAGGAGATATAAGATTGAATTTATGGCCAGTTGAAGTGGCGAGTTGTAGACATATCTTAAATAACTTGATGCGGTACGTGGGAATCAATGCTGATTATTTTATGTATGTAACATTATGTTAAAACCACTTTCTGACAACATTTTTTTGCTCAGTGTTTGTACGCACGACTGCGAGTGTCAAATGTAGTATGGTCTCACCTTTTCCTTTCCCGCTTGCCGAGCTGCGAAACGTGCCAGCGTGCGTCCCTCCGCTCGCACACGATGCTGCGGTACACGCTAGAAACCAGCAGCGAGTTCCCGTGGTAGCTCATCTGCACTATCGAGTGTCCTTCGTTCACTATCTCCATCGACTTGCATAAGTGCTGGAACAATGTCAACAATGAAACACTAACACATAACAAGCGTGCTATGCTTCAAAACTACTTTCAACTTAATAACAGGACTTAAGGAGTATGATTCCCTTGCAGATGACTGGAAGAGTTTAATGTATTGGGTGTAAAGGAATCCGGTATTAGATTGATTGGGAGTCGACACGTGAACAATCACGGTAGGTCTGTCAGTGGCATTGCTGTACAACTGTCTGACGACGGGGTTGGCGACTTCACAAGTGGAGACCGAGAAAAGGCTAACTTAGTGTAGGACGCCCTGCAACTGGGTAGAAAAAGGAAGAAATATACAGAGGATAGCAAACGAGTAGAGACGAGAATGGATATAGCAGGATAGGGCCGAGTGGTATGACTTGGAAGAGAGTAAGAATGACTGAGTGAGTAAGAGTACGAGAGACAATTACACTCTTACAACGGAGGAGATATTTAGTGGGGAGCTACGAGTATGAAATGTCAAAAGACTGTCAGCATACATTTTATGGACAACTAGCTGCGCTCCACGGTGTTAACCGGGGATCACTTATTATTTTTTATATTTTCTAGGAATAAATATACAGAAGTCAGCGATACTGTAGCCCTAGATGGATAACGTCCATCTAGGGCTACACTTGACATTCCATGATTCCCATATTTCATACGAGTTTATTATGAACAGCTATAACAAGAAAGTTTTACAATACAATCGATCAAGCCACTCGTATTTTTATAAACAAGGTCAATGCACTGCGATAACGCAGTCATTCGTATTAACTATTTAAAAATCATTTGTTTACTTATCTTTAGTCATATAACTAATGAACCATGCATTAAGGAATTGTGAATACCATTTTATGGCTATTTAGATAAACAGTGAATAAGGATAAAAGAGGAATGTTGTTGAATTACTTCTTGATAAGAATTATTATTTACGTCTTTTGAGAGGTCCAATTTAAAAGGATAAATAAAAGTCAGGAGCAAGCTTCAACGAAAATAACTAATTGGCAGTCTCCAGATTACTGTTAGCGTAAAGGCCGCTGTCTGATGCGCAAAGCTTAGTCTTACAGTATTTATTTTGTCTTCAATATTGTATTACAGTATCATCACAATATAAACAAAAAATTGAAATTATATAAGTATCTATACTCTGCGGTGCTATCCGCGGATAAAAACCTTTCTCAAAAAAATCATATGAACCCTCACACAGGCCTATGCTTGTTTAAGTAACCCACTTGCTTGTCTTTATGGATGTGATAGGGTTGGACTGACGCGCGAATTACCCATTAAGCACGGACCAGGGGATCAGTAAAAAAGATCTAGTTGTGGACAACTAGCCCGCTACCACTTACCATATAGAAGTCGATTTCAGTCATGATGATGACGCCATCCTTGTCACCGGAAAATAATCGCATGCCATTTTTTGACCACTCGATGGCTGTTATCTTACTTTTATGCAGGTCTCCTATTGTGTATCTGAAACAAAATAATTCAGGCTTGCTATTTTTATATATACTATAAAACAAATATAACTTAAAAACAGTTGGACTGATTTCTATGATCATTGATTCCGCTGTGGGAAACAATTGTAAGGTCAGTGATCCAACTAGATGTACTAGTGGCGTCTTGTATGTCTTGTGGCGTCGTTGATATTCTCACCTTTCCACTTTAGGTTCGATTTTGGGCTTGAAGTTATCTGGAATGTTGTCTGGGTGCTCCTTGGGTATCTGGAAGACGGTGACCTGCCCCGCCTCATTCCCCGCACCCACCATGTAGTCTACTGTGCTCACTATCTTCACATATGTGATCGGGGAGTTTGTTGCCTGCAGATAAAATAATCAATTTTTAAGTAATCATAAAACTAGCAATATCTTAAAAAAGTAACAATCAACTTCCATACAGCCAACGCGTTCACAATTATTTGACGTGTGAGTTATTTTTATTCAAAAACCAAACTACTGAGCCGGTTTTGATTAAAATTCTACTAATATTATAAACTCGAAAGTTTGTATATTTGAATTTGTGTTACTTTTATGTTTGTTACACTTTCAGACAAAACTGCTAACGGATTTACGATCAAAATTTTTTGCCTAACGGATCGAAATTCCGCGGGTAACAACGCGAGGCGCAGCAAGTTATATATAATTTTGATGCGTGTGTTGGATGAAGAAGAACCTTCTCTTTTTTTGAAGTTGGTGGAAAATAGCATTAGCCAAAGGTGTGATGAAATGAAACATCAAACAAGAAGTGTTTGTAACTAGACCACATATCTGAGAATGATATGGTGATCCCTACTATATCCACAAAATCTTTTAAGAATCACCTTGACAGTTGAATTAGCAATAATGAATCACCTCTCGCAAACCTATTGAGACATTTAATGCAATAAACTGGGCATTTGAAGAATTCAACACAATCAGTTTAAGCTGCTTCCCTTTCATTAATTTATGACTTTCTAATTTGATGCTTTATTTACATCTAGGTGCACCCACAGTTTTACTTGTGGTCATCTAATCATCCCATAGGAACACTTCATTTTTCGGGATTTTCAGCCGTTTGAGCATGAAAGATCAGCAAACATACATACAATCATTCACGTTTAATTTGTAAATCATAGGTAGATAATATAATAAGATATGCACTCAAAAACCAATACAGTTACTTTGTTTTTCTAAAAATATCAATATTTGAGTAGTTTAACATTATCATCTACTTTTTGTCTATTAATAAATTAATGCCACAACAATTTGTGGTTAATTAATTAAGTTACACAATAGTAACAAAGGTTTTAGTAAGAAAATATTACATGTATCTTTTGAAAGTCTCATGTAATAATTGCAATTTGACCAATAAAGTAATTACTGTTCATAATAACTAAGCAGTATTGTATATAATATAGCAAGTTGTATTTCATACATAGTAAAGCAAGTCATTTTAACTCAATGTTGTTGAGTAAATAGGCATTTGTTTACATCATACTAGAATGTAATCTACGCGTTATCAGAAGATGTGCAGTGAAATTAAATGTGGAAATGTCCTCTATAACTACTAACTGATAAGACTCTGTTGGTGGTTTACGCATCAGGAACAAATTATAATATGATA
Organism: Ligdia adustata; assembly: GCA_947049295.1. NCBI lineage: Eukaryota > Metazoa > Arthropoda > Insecta > Lepidoptera > Geometridae > Ligdia > Ligdia adustata. The sequence continues at coordinate 1,606,553 of OX346229.1, read as the reverse complement.
GTATTTGCAATACTCAAGTATATAAATATATAAAAGAAATATTTTAATAATATGATAGTATTTGCAATACTCAAATATATAAATATATAAAAGAAATATTTTAATTTAACAAAATCAACATCACAAAAAATAAAATAAATGACAATAAAAATTTTAAGAGTAAATATCAATACATAAGAATCAATAACTAGGCTAATCTTAATAATTTTAACCTGTTTTTTTTTTGGTATTGCAAGCTGCCCTCACATGCAAATGTATCTCCTACTTCTTTACTTAATGTTATAAAACAAACAGAATATCCAAAGTATTGAGAATCTATTCTTTCTACCAACTTAACAATAAAGAAGGTGGTACTCAAATCAACTGTAGTTTATTACTCAATCAGATAAATGGACTTATTTGTGAAAATCTTATTTATGCAGAATTTATGTCATTGATAACTTTTTTTAAAAGACTTATTGGCTTAAGTACAAAAGCCTTTGAATTCAACTAACTGAACAAGTATAAACTTTAAAAAATGCAAGTCTTTAAGCAGTTAGTTTATATATTTATAGTAATTACATTACATAAACATTGCAATTTATTTATTTGGAGTGTTCTTCTTAGGAGATTGAAGTGTTAAATCATACAATATGCAAAGAACTCTTCAGGAAGTCAATAATCGTCACAGGTTGGATAATCAGTCCTGAATATACTTAAGTCTTCAAGTTACCTCAAAGTAACAACATTAACTCAAGTGCTCTATGTTATTTGTTACAAGGTCAAAGAAACTGGACAATAATATACCTACCTATGTATCTACATAGTGCTTGTGGAATGTTAAGCCTTTGTAGCCCACTTATATAACTTGTTTGCATAATAATGGTAGATGTGTAATTTTGCCTCCATATGTTTGAAGTAGGTAGGTAGGTTCTTTCCTTTTTGATTTCTATTGCATGATACATCATCTAGAGTTGTTTACATGAGAAGATTTGATTAAACAAATTAGCTAGTAATTAAGCTAAAAATATATATACGAAAGAATTATTTTTACATTCGTATTCAATGAAGACTTTCAATTTAAATCCTTTTTTCTTGTAGTTTTTGTTGGAACGACCCACAAGTATCTTAATTGCTGAAGGCAATAGGCATAAGCTTCTCTTAATTTAACTTGCTCCTTTATGTCTACTATCTACTACAGAATTTTAATGAGCTCCTGGGGAAATCCATAGGGCACTAGGGCATTGACTCACCTCACATCGCAACTTCTGGATATTTCCTTTCTTCCTGTCGTACCAGTACACCAGACCAACGTTCGTGCCCAGAGCAATGTATTCGCTCACAGCATCCACGCAAGTTAGACATAATTCACTGGAAAACAGCCCTGTTTGTATCCGAGGTGGAATCAAGTTTAAAACATGAGAACACGGGGTCCACTCTCGGACGAAACCCTCTTCGGAACCACCAGGTACTTCCATTTTTTCGTCTCACAGTTCTAAAACAGATCTGTTGAGATTCCTCTCTATGTTAAGGACATAGCCGCTAGATTTTTTGTATAAAATATTAAAATTAATACGAACAAGACATCACAAAAGTTCAAGCAATAAAAGTAAAGATACCACAGAGCGACTGACAGTCAAAGATTACTATTGTATAGCTGACAGTGACATAGCTAGCTCCATGCAAGTTGAGAGCTATCAAAAGCTATCAACAAACAAATCAGATGCTACAATAATGCCAACGTTACGCAACAAGATGTCAATGAAAAACTATTTATCGGAAGAGAGAAAAAATATCCTGCACATTTTGTTTTGATAATATGGCCTAACCAGGAAGAGATTCGAAATTTACGTTCATACAGTATCAATCTAATTAATGATGAAAAAATTAAATTTATCTTTTTTTCGGAAGTAACCGATTTTTCCGGTTATAAAAAAGTAAAACTGCAGAATACCAACAACACAAAACTAAACTGTACACTTGTCAATTTCTTGTCAACTTGTGAAAGGAGAAGGCTGGAGGGTTTTCCTTATTTTTCGTGAATATCTCGTCGAAATGGCTGATACAGCTACAGAAATTCCTATAACCGTAGAGGAAGCTGTGATAGAATCCTTAAAAAATGCTACGGATAAGCCCGTCAACAGCATTGAAGGCATTGCTATCGCGTACCTAAGTTTAGTGATTATGGCTATTTTACCCATATTTTTCGGGTCTTTTAGGTCTGTGAAGTATCTAAAAGAGCAAAAGGTGAGTTGTTTATCCTATTCCTGAGTATAGAAAGTAATTTTATCTCAAGTTTTAGTCATTTGCTATGTCCAATGGGAAGGTGGCACGTTAGGTCTCCGTGGCATGTTTTCGCCACACTAGCCAACGCAGCTGATGTGTTTGATTGTTATTAACTCAGTGACAAATTACGTATCTAATTAACGCGTAATAATAAAATCGTCGTCCCTTGACACCTATTATAAGCTATGTTAACAGAAATATATTGATAGGTACATTGTTATCATTGGACAAAAATATACGTGAGATTTCTATAAAACCCGTAGGTAGTTCTAAGAAAACTAAGTAGTAAAAAAGTAATTAATTTTCATTGGTCACTATTTCAAACATTAATAACAAACCCTAAAGGGTTTTCTCTTGTTTATTTTCTAGCTTTATCTCATAATAATTTGTTTTGTTAAATAAATAGTATTCACCCATTTCGACATGTTGACCTCTCAACTCATAAGATAATTTACTAAAGATTATTTCTGAAAAAAACCCACAGCTAAGAATCACATTTATTGAACATTTGAATTCTGCACTTATAATTCTGTATTTCCTGAACAAACAAATTCCCGCCATTTTTAAATAACCTTAGTGGCCTAATTGTTAGCTTAAAGACTTAATTTTGACACTGGTTAGGACAGATGATCTAACTATGATTTTTTATACCAGTTCATAGGTCATTCTCTACACATTAATAATCTAATAGTGCACTATGTGTAGTGTTAAAAGGGGCAGCTGTTTAGGTATCCAACTAGTCCATATGAAACTATTAAATATTATGAAAAAAAATTTAGAAAAAAAAAATCAGGTCTAATCTAATGAATATAATATAATAAAATAACATTATTTAATAATAGACAAGCTGCTTCAAAATAAAGAAATAAAGAATCTTCTAAATCCGTCTAGACATCTCTAGTAATCGAGTACCACAAAAAAAACAACTCTTGAATTGAAAATCCTCTTATACTTTGAGTTTTTCCAAAAAGCAGCTGCGATTTTAACTATTGTATATGTTGTGTGTAGGATGCAGGCGAGCGCACGGAGACAATGTCTAACCGTGACGCACTGATGTTCCCGGTGATAGCGTCGTGTGCACTCTTCGGCCTCTATGTGTTCTTCCAGTTCTTCTCCAAGGAGTACATCAACCTGCTGCTCACAGGATACTTCTTCTTCCTCGGTGTGCTGGCACTCAGCCATCTCCTTAGGTGAGGAGACTATCCTAACTTACAAGATATCCACATCATTGTAGAGGTTCCTTGGACTCATACAAAATTATTTATATGAACTTTTAATGTACAAAATCCTTAGTTGTTGAACTCGAACCAAGTCAAAAGTGAATATATTACTTCTTTCAAGCAAATGTGCGTCTTTAGGCCTGTTTCCCTTCGGAGGATTAAAAAACATTGCAGAATATTACACATAACAATTAATTAATTAATATGTTATAATAATAATTATTAATTCAATTAAACCAAGTTATATTAAGTTAGTTAAGTTACTTCTGTGAAAATGATTAAGTACCTATGCTTTTGTTTGCTTATGGATCTGTGTGTGTATGTGGGTGCGTGCGTGTGTGCATATGTGTGTGTGTGCGTGTGTGTGTGGATGAGGTTGTGTGCAAGTGTGTGTCTATACGTCATGGGGATATTTATGAGATAAATTATATTATATTGTGGACTCATTTATTAATCTTAATTTATATTTCAAAAATTTTTTCTATATCACCATAATCCAAACTGGCCAATTGATCACAGAGCGTTTGGCTTCAGAGCCATTCAGTGTGAGAAAGTCTTTTATATTTTTATTTGCCTTGTGGTATAAATATGGACCAAGGAACATTTTAGGGCAAGAGCCTCCCCAGGTTGAAATACAGTAGGTTTGAATTGATCTACATAAGGCCCTGTATATATGGAATAAAAGATCGCGATCTACCACATCTCTCAAATTTTTTAAAACAAAGATTAACTTCTCATCTATACACCTGAATATCTAGTAGATTTAGATCTTTTAAGACTAGGACATGCACATTGGTCGTTTGAAGTGCAATTAACATGAGCTTTGATGTTAATGTCTATTTTCCTAGTATGGGGGTTTGTGAATGTCATGAATTTGTAGTAGTTGGATATACTACTAGTATGATATGGCACCAATCAATTATAGGAGTACTCGTCAGTGGTGGATAGGTAGGCATGAGAAACCCGCTGCCTAGAGGAGGATATGTTAAAAACTCCTCTTCAATATGCTGAAGGCATAATAATTTGTATCTATAGACACATTATGGCCTATAATAACTAATTTGTTTATTTTACAAGAAATAAATTTCCTGCTCATTTTTAGTATAAGTGTGTGAAGCTATAATAAAGCTTTAGTCATGTGTGAAATCACAATTATAGGCTTGAAACTGAGCCATACAGTGTAGCTGCAAATCAATATACATATATATACTCATCATGGCAAACAATGTGACCAATTCTGAATTTATAAAGAAGCTACTGTTCCTAACAGCTGATCAACTTTTTCTATTAAACTGTTCATTTTTGTTTCTCGAATTATGGCATAGTCCCATAGTAAAAATTGTACTCAATGAGCACTAGCCAAGATTACTACACCTTTAACCAATAACCCTGTATATATAACTACAAAGTGTCATTGAATAATATTTTCACACCTTTGGCGTAATCCAATATAATTTATTTCATTTAGGTGTGATTTTTGAATAGTCAGATTAACACAAAAGTTTCCCATCGAAATTCAGTACATGCTGAATTGACAGTTGTGGTTGGGAACCTGAAACTGTCAAAGAGTAACAATGACATGTGTGCCTGGCGCATACTAAAATTAATATTTTTAGCAAATAAATATCGGCCCAAAGTAAAATGAAACTTAAGTTTTCTGCTTATTGTTGGCTATATAAACAACCAAGCAAACTGTAATATTACTGTTGACCTTGACTTGAGGAAAAATACGTTTGTATTCAAAACAATTTTGTACTCTTTGAAACTTCTCAACCATGCCTAATTGAAATGTCAAACTCCTTGTTAAGTAAAAACAAAACATTAAAATTTACCGAGCGAACGAAGCGTCTCTGCTTCGAGTTTGATAAAATTTCTTTAATCTTTGTTTGGTGGTTAGAATTCGCATACAGGTCATAGTTCTTCACCAATCTTTGGTATACGGATACAGAATTTTCTATCGTTTTCGAGGCCAATTGTTCGCCTAACAGAATATTTATGTATGTGTAGAACTAGAATATTTATACTATAGAAAAATAAAAATAGATATTAAACAAAGTTGAACGATGGTTTTCTATTCATATTTACCTGAGCGGACCAAAAAGTTGTGGAAATCGATTTAGCGCTCGTGACAAAATCACCAAAATAAGTTAAGTAGTCTCTAAAACCTCAACTTATTTTGTTGCAAGCGCGACTACTATTTCGCGATGTTTAGGTAATTCATGAACTGATAAGGAACGTAGTAACAAGCCATGGACGAATTAGTTTTAAATTATCGCTCAGGTTTGCGTTTAGTTTGAGTAACATAACCTTATTCTATACTAACATAACCACTTGAGAACCTCGTTTGATTGAGAACGAATTGATCTTATAGTCGGTTAACGTGTTTTGTCCACAGCCCTATAATCTCCCGGCTGGTGCCCGCGTCGGTTCCCAACACGCCGTACCACATCCACTTCACGAGCGGCTCGGGCGAGGCGCGCGAGGACATCATTAACTACGTGTTCACCTCGTATGACGTCATCTGCGTCTGCATCTCGCTGTGTCTGGGAGCCTGGTACCTGCTCAAGAAGGTACGTCACAACATGCTCCATAGATCGTCACAGTCATTGTAGCTACAATCCTACATAGCGTGGTTACATCCTATAGACATTTATATTATTGAAGAAGAAGGCCATCAATATCTACAACCAATTACCAGACATAATAAAAATGTAACACATAGTAATGACTTCGAATAAAAAAAAAATGTGTTACTGGATGAGTGCTATTCTAGTGTTGAAGAATATTTAAAAAACAACACTTTAAAATGAAATAAAATCAATCGGTGCGCTCCACTCAACATATCGCCATACCTGAGTAGGGTTAATATTACGAGTAGATATATAATCTAATTTGGCAATAAATATATTGAGTATTGACACAGAAAAAAGACAAATAAACAGAATATTTGTTTGAAGTCCTTTTTTCTGAACTATGTCTATAAAATATTATTTGGTATCCTCAACAGCACTGGATCGCCAACAATCTATTCGGCATCGCGTTCGCCATCAACGGCGTGGAACTCCTCCACCTGAACAACGTGGTGACCGGCTGCATCCTGCTCTGTGGGCTGTTCCTCTACGACATCTTCTGGGTGTTCGGCACCAACGTCATGGTCACCGTGGCCAAGTCGTTCGAGGCACCCATCAAACGTGAGTACAAACATTCACAACATTTCACATTTTTTACTCCCAATTTTTAATACGATAATGAAAATATAAATGAAAAATAACGTATCCCTGTTTTTTTATTTTTCTCAGAATGTAATAATTACAGAGCCGTTGCGGAACTATACTTAGATTTTTGTATTAGACTAACTGACCCGACGAACTTCGTACCGCCTAACAGTTATGTATGTTTCTCACCTTTTAAACCTTCTCTGGAGTGCGACAATCATTTCGTGACTAATATCAGCTAACGGATTCATTTTTATACATATATTTTTTTAATTTGTTTCTTTCATTAGAACCTCCTTACTAAAACAACAAAAAAAAGTTTTTTGTGAAATCGGTCCAGCCGTTGACGCGTGATGGCGTGACCAAAGAATATTGGGATTTATTATTATGTACTAGAATATAATGACTAAATAGGTAATCTTTCTGCTACATTTTTTTTGTTATTACATAATAAAAATCTAACAGAAAGATTACCTATACACCATTTAAGATTTACAGATAATCCAAATGCTCTAACCCACTATTTTGTTTACAGTGGTGTTCCCCCAGGACCTGCTGGTGAACGGTCTGAGCGCGAGTAACTTCGCTATGCTCGGCCTCGGGGACATCGTGGTGCCCGGCATCTTTATAGCGCTGCTGCTGCGCTTCGACAGGAGCCTCAAGAGGGACGGAGACTTCTACTTCAGGTTAGTAGCTGCAAATCTACCGATTAGAAGCGTCTCCTTAAAATTTTCATACCTGTGTGTCATATCTTTTTTTATTTTTTTTTGATTTACCAATAATTATCACTCTCACGACTAAGACAAATCTATTGACACCACTCAGATAAAAATACGACCAGTCGTTTAAGCTCTAGCGCGTGCCAGAGAAATATACATCCATATATATCGAAAAACATAACCCTTCTTCTTTCGCAGTCGGATAAAAAGGATTTTCGATTCCCTTTTTCAATTATTGGGGGCAGGATAATCGTGTTGCTGACAAAAATTAGTAAAAAGCTCAATTTTGCCGGGATAAAAAGTAGCATATTGTGTTAATCCAAGGTTTAAGCTACCTTCGTGCCAAATTTTTATCCAAACCTGTTAAGCCGTTTAAGCGTGAAGGAGGAACAAACAAACACACACGCACACATACAAACTTTCGCCTTTACAATATGAACTAGTATTTGCGTAGCTGTGCGGAGCGGGACACACGCGGCCTATCCTTTATTTACCTTATTGAGTGGGACAGTGCATTGGTGTTGCAATTTTATTCTTTGAAACTTTGAAATTGATTAACAATCTAGGTAGATATCTCCAATTCAGCCAGAGGGTGGGTGAAACAAAGAAATTGTAAATTTTAAATTTGGATTTTGTGAGAGAAATTTAAATTCAGTTCAAAATAGGTGGCCAAATTTAGTTCAGTTGAGAAATAAGTCAAAATTTTAATGTCAGTCGATAACTGGGTAAAACTTACCAAAAGTACTTACTTTTGTATGAAAGTATGATTATCCGCACAGCATTGTACGATCGACAATTGTTGCACGGCAAACATATTTGACTACTAGATACCTAACGCGCGCGCCCACTATAGTGCTTCCCGTTCTTTCAAAAGTATTGCCATAAAGCTATATTTCCACTAGATAAGGGTAATCTATTGCTGCAATATTTTTTATCAATTCAGGCCCAGTATTGTTCTAATTTATCTGAGAATGAGATATAGCGTGACCGCACATAAGACAGTTATTTATATTTCGAAATTCTCCCAAAAATGGATAAAATCAGTTAAATGCCTCTTATGAATACTCCCGAATTTCTAACACAGCTAGGCATTTGACCACAAGTTCGCACGAGCACGGAAGTCAGCGATACTGTAGCCCTAGATGGAGCATGCCTAGTCTGGAATACACTGGCTCTCAAGGAAGGCTGCCGGAACACACCGTTAGGTGCTTGGCGACAGATTTTTACAACTTGAGGGTGTTTGTTCCAGGGCGACGTTCGCTGCGTACATAATAGGGCTGCTGGCTACGATCCTGGTGATGCACGTGTTCAAGCACGCGCAGCCCGCGCTGCTGTACCTGGTGCCCGCCTGCATCGCCACGCCGCTCTCACTCGCGCTGCTGCGGGGAGACATCGCCGCGCTCTTCAAGTAACTCATATATTTTAATAATATGGGACAACATCCACTCAAAGGTCTTCAGGTCCCAAACTAGGCAAAGCCTGTAACTATGGTAACCTGATGACTGATATACATACATATATATATATTTATATATATATATGTACCAGCCACCCAGACACAGGTCAAACAGACATGTTCATCGAATGGATCGAATGGTTCATGGATCGAATGGTTCATGGATCGAACCCGGGACCAGCGGCGCAAAAGGCAGGGTTGCTACCAACTGCACCAAGCGGCCAGTCCCACCACAACCTTTATCTCTTTCATATTAGTGTCTATGTATACAACGTGTAACAGTAAGGTGTGACAATACTTAAGGCTGTTAGTCTACCCGTTGCAGAAGAAAGTTGTGTAGAATTCCGCCGTGGCCCTATACGTCGGCGGAACACTGCTGCCCGCCTCAGTTGCGGTGTCCTGACTAAACACCTAATAAAAGCCGCTCCGATATAGGCTTAGAAGCCAAAGCCTAGACAAGCGGCATATGAAGTTTCACCGCCATATTCTATACATGACAAAACAGTATTGAAATCGTGTTCCTTGTCACACGGGGCACGGCAATGCAATTTTAGCGTGGAGCTTCATACTTTGTACTCCTCCGTTACAGGTACGAGGACCAGCCCGCACTCGCGCCTGCCACAGAAGAGAAGAAGACTGAGTAGACGCACACATACACACATACACACACTCACACGACTACTATAAGTACATACTATACTATAAGCCCGTCCACGCACATTACATTATACATGACAATATAGGGACATGAACGGACTTACATGGGACGAGTAAATGTAGCGAAATATAAAAAATAGTCAAAAATGGGGACAGCTGACTCAAATTCGGCTGGAGCCTATTCAAACAAAAACGTAGCAGTAAAGTACTAAGCTGATTTTATTTCTCTAACATTGTAAAACCATGTTTTTTTTTTAATCTTTAAAAGTATCTCTGAATGTCAGGTTACAAACAATGGTCGAATAAAAAAAGCTCTTCCTGTTCTTTTTTTAACATGATTGGGTAGCGTATTAAGAAGTTTCGTACATGGTTATTAGTTAAGAGTTTACTAAGTCCAAAGGGCACCTATGCTCATCCTAAGGAACAACTACCATGGGACCAAATCCGATATCGATACCGACCGATATAAAAAAAAATAAGCGATTTTATACTTTGTCGACCGCCAGTTAACATTTACTATGGAATGGCAGAATTTTCTTCTCAAAATCAGAATTGGCACCATTGTGAAAGTCGTAATAATGATGAGTATAGGGATTTGCTTTAGGTTTACCGATAACTCTGTACAAAAATACATCAGCATGGAATGGGTAAGATATGCCATAAATATTGCGTAAACGGAATTTAGTTGGGGGTTTCGGTTAGAGCTCAAATTGTATTGACAAATATGTTTAGGTGACTTTAAAACTTAAAGCCATCACAGATAAACTTTGCTGGTTAATTCCTTTATAAATAATACCGTTTAGCCTTTAATTAGTGATTTTAGCTGTCACGTCGCCATGATTGTTTTATTTGAAGCTGCTAAGGAAAATCAGTAAAAATATAAATTGTCGTACTGCTCAAAAACATGATAGTTTATTTTTAAAAGCGATACATGGTCCACGGGGCACCGTCATCAAATGAAATAAATCATTTTTTTCATTAAACCTCTACCTACATATCACATTCAGCTAGATATCTTGTGGGCGGGCCATTCCAATTGAACTGTATTTATTTTTCCAAAAAAAAAAATGGTGTGGGACCATGGTTTCATGTAGCAAACGGAGGTCATTTTTTTATTTTGTGACGTAAATTTTATGGATGTAATTCTACAGGGTCATCAGCTTGCCAAAGGTACTCCAACTAGAACAATACTTTGGGTAAAAGAGGGTCATTGTAATTTTTATGGGCATAATCATAATTTATCAAAATCAACATAATTAAAATTATAATCGGCTGTTAAAGTCAACCAAAAGCTGTTTTTGTAAGCAGTTTCAAACTGTAGTGAAAGTTGTTAGAATAAATGACTCTCTTTTTTTTGATTAGCACAGTATAAGCCGATGAGCCTGTACATGGTCTTTACCGCTTCCTTGTTGTACATTTTCTTCCATAATGATAATGATTATTAGCTAATAAATGTAGCCACATTGGCTAATAATGTTCTATGCACTAACCTCCAAAGTTTTAATAACTCTAATTAATTGTAATCCTGGCAACACAGAACTTATTTTTCTATGCGGCAACACTTAACATCCGAATTTGCTTTAATGCTTGTTTTTTAATTTTTACACTGTATAAAAAAATAACTTTTTAAAAAGAATTTTTTTAATTACAACTTACTATTGTTTGTAAAGTTAAGGCATTTTTTGATATCCGATCGCTGTATATACGAGTACGTTGTTTCGTTCCAATGATGTTGTTTAGATTAAGTTTATATTTGTTGTGAAATTATTTTCTCTAATGAGGGTAGTTGAACTATAACGGTGGCCGAATGTTATCACTCGTGTTGAAATTACAACCATATAACTATATTTAAGTACAATAAAGGTAATACGTTCGGTGGATACTTTTATTCTTATTTTACTTCTAGCTGGCCTCCGCGGTTTTACCCACGGATCTCTATTTTATTATAACTTACTAAAGGCGAATGGATTTATGAAATCGGTTTTTTGAAAGATTTTCGTTACATACAAAAATACAAATATTTCCTCTTTATAATATTAGTATAGATAACAGGAAATTAGTGTATTCGCGCGAGTCGAATTCGAGTGTGATTAGGAAGCTGAGGCTGTTATGATTGATGTTCACTGTCATATGACGTTTTTCATCACACAATAAATTTTTTAAATAAAACGTTTTTTTTGTAAAAAAAGAAAAAATAATAACTTATTTTTTTATGACAGTGCAATTTATTAATAATTTAATACTTATAACAATCCGTTGATGTGAATGCGCCATCTCTTTCCCGCGCCTAACATTCGACGCTTGCGATCGGTCCGCTCGGCTCGTTCCGCGACTCTTCGCGTGCCTCCTTAGGCGGCGGTCGTCGATACTCGACTCTATTCGTGCGACAGTCGGCTACCAACGCAACTCCGGCGCGCGCGTTTACCGATGTAAGTCTATTTGTATGCCTCCAGTTATGGAATAAAACTAACTGTGAAGAAGACCATCGTGCTATTATTTACCGCGCCAGGAATGCTGATCTTATCCGGCTTAAATAGTTTTTAAAATATTTATAAGTATATTTTAAAAACTTTTTTAGCCGGATGTCATGGAAACAGTTTTAAAAAAAGTTATTCCTATGCGGTTATGTTAAGTGAAACGAGCTAATATAAGTTGAAAAATTTATGTGGATATTCGAAGGTACATAAGAATACACTTCATTAAAGTAACATTGTAAAAATTACATACTTCTATACAGGGCCCATCATCTACACAAGGTTATCAGTTAGGTTAGGTTATACAAAGCAGAAAGCAGGTCGCTATACTCATAATTAAAAACAACATTCATTATGGGACCAACTCTGAATACGAGGGAAAAAAATCAATTCAATCGGCAGTTTCATACAAAAAGTTTATCAATCATCGATAAAATGTATGAAACGGCAGATATTTTTTCTCGAATTCAGAGTTGGTCCCATATTGAAAGTTGTTCCTTAGGATGAGTGTAATGACTGCCTTCCGGCTTAGTACACCCCTTACCAACCCTGTGACATGTTCATATTGACGTAGCAAAAGTATTATATTAATTTTACTCTTAAAAAAAACCACTAATGTTGTATTGACCTAGTGTATACTATATATATTTTTTCAACAAAATATCAAATGCATAGGATATTGAACAATACGAACATAGTCACATATTGCTAGCGATATTACGAGATACATTAGTATATGTAAACCTATTAAATTAAACTTTAGAAAAAACACTGCAGAATTAATATAATTATTGAGGTATAATAATTATACTCGAAACAATTACTAGCGTAGTCGGTATTTTCAATTCGTACCACATTCAGGTCGTATTTAACACATAAGACAGAATATATTTACAAAGTTCTGTACCAATTTGAAAGTGTTTTGTGCGAGCGTCACATAACAATATAAATGTAAAATAAATAACACGAACCCGACAATCATATTGTTTAAGAAGACGACTATGGTTTCGTTCATATTCGCTGAAGTCACCGAAGAAAGAGGAAAGTTCACCGAATGCGAACGAAACTATAGTTGGACCTTACCAACACTCAGGTAAGCGTCAAAACCCGCCTTCTTAAACAATATGAATCAAACACGCGTTAGTTTTCTAAATTAAATCATCATCATCAGCCAGAAGACGTTCACTTTTTTCAACCTATACTGTCCCACTGCTGGGCAAAACTGGTTTTACCAAATCCTTCCACATATTGAAATAATTGTCTATTTTCTGCTACCCTCCCGCTAATCTTTTTTAAATAAGTCAATATTGCGACGCCAGCGTGTCGTAGGCCTACCTCGGCTGCGCAGCCCACCATGCTTCCACTGTATAACGATCTTGGTCCACCTGTTGGGATACATCACATCAGATGTCCCCCACAAATATTTTACTCGTGCAGCTTTTCGACCAACAGCGAGAAATCTTGTAATAGAACGCAGTATGGCGTTTCGTTCTCTGTCGTTTTAGTTCCAACATTGCTGGGTTTCATTTTAATAATATATCGTGATAGTATTTTAACGTTTATTATTGATTACTCCGAGTCCGGTGCACTCTATCAAGTTCTGGTTGCCGTCAGGTTTGATCTCGAACTTTACCTGAAATTTTTAAACAATGCATGTAACTTATGAAAAAAGTGGTTGGAATCGAGTTCGAAAAATCCCGACTGCTAAATCGTTAAACCTGTGTCCTTAATTTCTTTTTTTATTTATATTTAATGTACCAATTATCACTCTCACGACTAAGATTAATCTATTGACACCACTCACATAAAAATACGATAAGGCTTTAAGGCTCTAAGGCGTGCCAAAAAATATACTCGAATAACATAACCCTCCTTCTTTCGCAGTCGGGTAAAAATAGAAAACACCGCGGTGTTATTGTAGAAGGTGCAGTGAGCCGAAAATTACTGTACTATACTCATTATGGTAAAAAAGTGCATAGTAATCACATACTATAATAGCAATTCAAAATCCGATCTGTTTCATACTTGTTATCTTACATACATTTTGCTGGTCGTCGACAAAATGTTTCAACAGTTGTTCTTTTTCTTCTCAAAATTCTTGTTATTCAGGCTTGATCACATAGCGAAAGTCATTTATCACGATGACCCTCTTCGGCTAAGTACACCTCTAACTGATACATTGTTTGAACGAAAACCAACGACAAATAACTTGAAGCAATGACTGAATGCGCGCGAACTGAACATTTTTACATGTTAGAATGTCCCCATCGCGTCAAGGTGTTCGCCGGACATAAATACTATTATCCTATCCTACTGACATTATAAACAAGTTTATGGATATATAAGGATGTATGTTTGTTACTCTTTCATGCAAAAACTGCTGAACCGATTTGGATTAAATTTGGCACGGAGATAGCTGAGACCGCGGATAAACACATAAGCTACTTTTTATCCTGCATTAACGCGGGTATCACCGCAGGGCGCAGCAAGTATGAAATATAAGATTTCAGATTTTATTGCTTCCATTGAGTCATACAAATGTTATAAAATACATAAAATAATAGTACAATGTCGAGTTCAGCAAACAAGTAGAAGAGAGGAGGATATTTAGTTCGAAATAAAGATAAGCTAAAATATTATACTAAGTAATTAAATTAGAATATTAGTATCCGGAATTTTATTTAAGTATTTCGCCAATTGAGTAGTTAGTTCTTTAATTAATATGTTTATTACCTTTGCAATTAATTCCGCGATGTAGATAGCAGTTTGCGTGTGTAGAGTGATTTCCCCCACCCTCACCACGGACCTGCCTTCCGCTAGCGCCATGTAAACTATCACTTGGTCCTGACGAACAATGTCGGTACATTATTGGATATTACAACGATCAAACATTAATCTCGGCTTTATCAAATCAAAAGAGCCTGAGCTACAGGTGAAGGAAAACACCACGAGGAAACCATAGCATGGTGGTAGGACGTTTCCTATCATCGCTAGCCTGACTAGCTACCACTCTCAAGTTGTAAAATCTAACCTAACCTAACGGTGTGTTCCGGCAGCCTTGCTTGAGAGTCGGTGTATTTCAGACTAGGCATGATCCATCTAAGGCTACAGTATCGCTGACTTCTGTGGTTGTGCTAATTTGTTGACCACAAGCTTAGCTGTGTAGGATTAAAAAGTCGCGAGTGAATCGGATTATTCTAGACAACCGAGGCCGTATCTTAGCTTTACAAAGCGCAAGCCATATAAATCAATAAAATTGTAAAGTACAGCTTTATATATTATAAATACCTACTCGTATAACGTATTATTCACTCGCGACTTTCCTGAGTCAGTGGTGGGTGACCTCACCTCATTCAAATTGAGCCTGACAAGATTTCAAACTTTTTGACTCCCAATTTTTAATTCGATAATGGAAAGATAAACTCACTAAAAAGCTATTTCTTGAGGCGACATCGTGTGTCGGGTCGATCTCTTTCCTCCGATACGTGTGAGGAGAGGGATGGTTACCAGCGGAATACTGTATCCTTAGACCACGCCATCGGCCATTTGGTCACGCAATCGGCCAACATTAATGGAGGACGCAAAAACAAACAAACTGGATTTTGCAAACTTTTTTTTTATAATAAGTCACTTTGATGGGTAGATTAACCACCTTTAAGTATTATCACACCTTTCTGTTACACGTTGTATATAAATGTGTGCTCTACTCGTATCTGACCTGTGCGTGTATATCGAGGCACGCGCCGCTCCGTATGTGTTGCAGGAGCGCGCGGCCCGCCCGGCTCCCGTGCACGAGTCCGTCCCGCGGCCCCTTCCCCAGCGCGTCCGCACCTAGCACGCAGCCACTGCTCGTCTCACACTTCACGCTGACAAATTACAACACTTAGATATATTTTAAACTCTCATTGTCTCCACACATAACATCCTTAACCTGACGGTTCAATTCTGTAGATCAATTCTCAGAAAATGTAAATTCTACTAATCAAATCAGCCTTCTTACAAAACATGTAGCGAGTAAACTTGTAGCGATGATGGTCGAGTGGTCAGTGGGGTCGATTTCCTTGCAAAAGGTACGGGCTCGATCCCACGAAACATGCAAAAAGAGCCTGAGCTACCTGTGAAGGAAACCATAGCATGGTGGTAGGGCGTTTCCTATCGCTCGCCTGGCTAGCTACCACTCTCAAGTTGTAAAATCTGTCGCCAAGCACCTAACGGTGTGTTCCGGCAGCCTTCCTTGAGAGCCAGTGTATTCCAGACTAGGCATGCTCCATCTAGGGCTACAGTATCGCTGACTGCCGTGGTCGTGGTCGTGTGTCGTCGTCGTCAAATGCAGAAATAAAGAAGATTAGAACTCTTCCAGATTCCGTTTTTTTTTGTATACAGACGGTCGGCGCTAAGCACGCACTATAAGGAAGTACATCAAAATTATACACAAAAAAAAAATGATTTAAAAAAATTATATAATACTTAAATATACGTCAGGCGCATAAGTATACAGATTTTTTTAAATCAAAGTACTAAACCGATTTAGTAAATACAACGTATGTGGAACCAATGGAAAAATAATATCATTGCATATTTATGTATGACGTCTCTGAGAAATCATGCAGCATACATTGCAAAAAAATATTTTTACGAATCGAAATCCTCTTACTTCCCATGGCAAGTATTACAGTATAACAGCATCCGACGGACATATATAAACTACGATTTTAACAGAAAACTATTTCAATAAAGAAAATTTATATAAATCATACACGACAAATTATTCCTTAAGAATACATTTCACTTAATCCAATTCTAAAATAAATAAAAAATGCATCGGCCGGGAATCGAACCCGGGCCGCCCGCGTGGCAGGCGAGCATTCTACCACTGAACCACCGATGCTTGTGGCAACAATCACACATTACACAGTCCTATTGCAAGTATTATTATCATCCATTTATGACATTAAACAGAAATAGTCACGTAATACAAGTAGATCGAATATATAATATGATGTGACGTTATATAGATATCATAGTGCGAGTCGTACCTATATAGACATAGTAATTTTAATTGATTACAAAATAAATGTCACATGTTCAAAAATTTTTTTTTACAATATCTTAAAATACTTTGTAAACTAGTAATATAAAAATTTTAAATCATTAAAAAATAATCTCATCAAATAAATACTATAATTAACCTAATCTCTACAAGCATCGGTGGTTCAGTGGTAGAATGCTCGCCTGCCACGCGGGCGGCCCGGGTTCGATTCCCGGCCGATGCATTTTTGTTTATTTTGTTTAGTATGTTTTGTAATTCATATTGTTATTTTTATGGCGATTTTTGTCACACCCGTCACCCCTTGACCACGTTTTATAATTTTACGTGAAGTTTTTAACCCCCGACGCAAAAACGACCCAGATTTATAAGTTTCACGTGTCTCTTTTATATTTTACTTGTTAAAATAAATACTGACCCGGGAGTGCCATGCCCCGCCGGGAGCCCAGCATTGGGACGCTATGGGTACGTTGGGAGTAGAGATGTACTCACAATATGCAAGCCCCGAAGCCGGGCGCGAAGTTAGGCTGCTCCTTGTAGAACTCTATATGCGGCTCTCCCTCACTACGTAGCTCCTGCTTGGCTGCCTCGCACATTTGTTGCGCCACCTACGAGGGACGATACGTTAAACTTGTAAGACACGATTAATATCTGTGACATGCCAAGTTGCACTCGATACAAGTTCCTTTAAAAAAACTGATAACCTACTTCCACAACGGATGGCGGCGATTAAACTTTTGTCAGTTATTTAGATTTATTAATCAAACCCTAGGACATATTTGTATACAATTATTGAAATGGGACCGCTCGAGAAGTATACAAACTAACACCTTTACAAACTGTCTACAAAAATAGGGTCAACAATCGTCGAAATAAATATATATGTAAATTGTGGGGTACCGTACATTTTATTTCAATTTTGTTTGATATGTTTTCTAAAATTAGTAACCGTTTAAGTTATGAAAAGAAATTTCCTTATGAGTTTTTTGGAAGGCCTGAATTTTCATCTTGACATGTGTGGATCCTTCTTGACAATAAACGGCCGTGCAAGGTCTGCAGCTAGCGAATTTATTCTAAATCCTTAATTAATTGACACATTATAATTTCTATATATGTGTGAACGTACAGTGATGGGCCAGGAGGCGGTGGCGAAGCTCCAGCCCTGTATGTTGGTGACAGTCCCGCGCGCCGTGATGTCGACGCTCTTGAACCCGCGCACCGGGTTCACCAGCACGCGGACTACGCCCCCGCCCTTCGGGTAGAATCTGGAGAAATAAATACGTAATGAACAAAATACAAAATTGTTTATTTCACATAAAATCAAGTATAACAAAAATAAAACATTCAAAGACAGAACTAGTAAATACTGGCTCAAAGTTTCTAGTTAAATATGATCCTTAGATTGATATTAATTCTCTATTCAGTACATTGAGCTGAAAGTTTCTAGTTAAATATAATCATCGATTCAAAATAAAGTACTGAGAGACATTACCGATGCACCTTGGTACATACGAAACAACGATCTTCACCAGGACTTAAAAGATGAATTCGTTGAACAAGTGATAAAATAATATGCTGAAGCTCATCAAAGCCGGCTTCCCCATTATGTCAACGTCAAAGCTATCCAGCTCCTCTAACACGGTGACATAACTAGAAAACTAAAAACAACTAAACCGTTTGAGTTCCATAGTGTTGTGTTAAAAGTAATATAGTATAATACTGAAAGTGCTAAGACTTAACAACTGTAATAAGAAAAGTGCCGATGGGCAAATTATTAGACATTATTTTGTAGACGATTAAGTTGAACTAAAATTACTTATTAGCCTTAGACTTAGGCTAGATTGTAATGATATCAAGGAAAGTGATTTACGGGTTTTCTTTGAGCAATAGGAAATAAAAATATTATTAGATAGATCCCCTATCTTTAGCTTAGCATTGAGCTCAAAGTTTCTATTTAAATATAATTCTTAGATCGATATTTACCCTCTCTTCAGTATATTGAGATCGAAGTCTCCCCCGAACTTTCTGAGTGTAGGTAGGAAGACATCAATCATATAGTCAACTACAGGCGCCATGTCTGCGTTAGTGCCTCCCTTCAGCTCTAGACTAACCGGAGAGTCTGATAGCAGCGCGCAGGGTAGAGCCACTTGCAGGAGAAGGCTCACTGATCTGAGAATTAAGATAAACATAGCTTTCTTTAACCTAAAAAATAACAAGAAACATTGCGAGGATATCTGCTATGTTCTGTTGCTAATCTGCTGCTAGATAACAGTTTCAAAAATGGGTAAGTACCTATACTTGGCAGTGTGGTCCCTTCATAGCGGAGCCCTGCACCCATGAGTGGGATGGTATGGGTTGAAAAGTAAACATACTTTTGTTCCACAACAATCAGTTTGTGACACATCTATATTATAAAACAAGTTTCCTTTGTGGGTCCTTGGTAGGCTGTAAAAAAAATACAATTTTACTCAATCCTCCCTGAGTATTCCCAGTTCAAAGGTGCCAAACACCATGTTAAATAACGATGGCTAAGCACCAGAAAGTTTTCTGTCTATTCATTGTTCTAACAGCTGTCCCAACTAGGAATCAATCACTTGATCAGCTCTTCAATTTAATATGCTAACCACAACAAGGCACCAGGAATCTAACTCCAGCTCTTAAAGTGAGTAGTACAAGGCCAAGCACAAGGCAAAAATATACAATTTTAATTGTAATGTTTTTAACAACATGTAAAATTGATAAGAATAAAATAAAATATTTATCCAAATTAGTTGAATCTTCTATTTATACATCCAAACATACCCAGCAGTCTTAGTATCAGCTATGAAATTCCCACCCTTCAACTTGTTGGGCCGGAACTCAATCTCAGTAGAGCCTAGGCGTGCACCACTCAACTTTCCTCCACACATCTCAGCCACAAGTTCTAAACCTGAAAACTTAACAAAATTACTTAAAATTCTGAAGCCAAATACAAAACCTATTGGCTTAAGCTCAGTAGATTTTGTATTTAGCTTGTAAAGGGTCAAAAGCAGCCACATAGTGGCACAAGTGGAATAACGTTGGTGTGGATGGCTAAAGGTGTGCTGTGCTGATACCCTTGCGGGTATCTTACATGGGCAGCCAATAAGGCAGGAAAGGGGTCAGAGCGACTTAATTAGCCTCAGGGAATTGGGCAACGGCTCAGACCTGCTTTTATATTATTATCTAATGTTTTTCTAGTTTTACAGTGTCCTGTTCCCCTCTTAATCAAGTATTTATCCACCACATCCATTAAAAAGAAGGAGATAGGCAATACTTACCTTTAAGATGCTGCATGGCTAATCCTGGTTTGCTGCGACCGGCACGTATCTTTGAAACTTTTACCGGTATTTCCAAAATAGCGCTAAGGGATATGGAGATTCTCAGAATTTGCCCACCCTATAAAACAGTTTCTTAGTGTCAGAAAATATTTTTTTAGGATAACAGAAATAGGTGTGTAAATACTAATTATTTCTTTAAACCTTACCCCTTCCATAACACTGCCATCAATCTCGAGAAGCTCGTTCTCAAGCATACTCAAGTTTAATTTTTTTTCAATGTTTTTCAAATTTATTATCAAAGAAACACAACTTATCTTTATTTTTGTCTTTTGGTTTTGTACGTCAGTCAATGGCTCAATGGGAAACAGCACCAATCTTTGTTTACAAACGATTTTTTTTTATTTCTTCAATAGACAGGCTAAAGCCGTTGTAGTCATAGCGCCTTGCTTTTTAATATTGTTATTAAATCTTTATTTCAGATCAGAAATCCATACAGAGTTACATTAAGAATATAGAAATAAATCAATTTAAAAATTTACAGCAACAGAGCATCACTTAAAGTTATAATGGGGTTATCCCATTATTAACCCATTTTGTTCGACAATCGTATTTATCTGCTAAAATTAAGCTACTGTGGCTGCTTCGCACCCTCCTTACATGCGAAAAAATTTTTTTTTCTTGTAACTAACTAATAGACTATTTACTTATAAACTAAGACATAATAACAGAAGCACTGCAATATTTTGGCAGCCTCAAAAGCATCTTAAAGATATAGATTTTAAGCTATCTCGTCTCGTCCAATGTCAAACTTTGAAAACAATCCTATTTATTTACTAATAACTGGCTGGCTACACTACAATACACTAACGAATGACGCCATATATATACACAAAAAAAAGTGTTGCCTGTTGTGCGGTTGCAGATTTATTATTATTTTGTTTGCGAAAATCAGTTTCAGTTCGGTTGCTTGCATGCATTTATCTTTTGCATTAACTATAGAAGAAGGCGGAGAATCTATAAAGTGAATGGTTCCATTCATTTGAAGACGAGACAATGCAGTCTGCGACGTTAAACATGCAAAGGAAGCCTGGCTTTCCCGTGGCAAATTGCAGCATAAAGATGGTAATTGATGTGTTTAGACATATTTTTCTATTAAAACTTGCCGGCACGCTTCGCAATCACAAGCTTATCATTAGAATGTCGTATTACATCTACCGTATCGTGTTTGTATACATACAACAAAATTTTATGCGCATATTTTATCATTGGTAATTTGTGAGTTTACACAGCAGGCAACCAGGAAAAGTATGTAATAAACTAAAAAGCTAATTGCACGATCTCGAACTGATTCAATCTGATCACTAGATCCGTGAAGATAAACCTGTAATTATACCATTATAATGCTTAGAAATGCATGTTTGAAAAACCTGTTTGTTGCTTATGAATCAAATGGGTTATTTCTTTGATGTTACTCGCAGCCCGATGGATTAGGCATTCCTGAAGCAGGAGCATTTGAAGACGACAATGAGCAGCAGCAGCGCAGACAACAGCTCATCAACTTTGGCCACTCCCAGTGGGGCTTCAATAACTGGAACTGGGCTGTCACTAAGCAGGAACTTGGTAACTTATTCCTTTTTAACAAAACTATATAGGAAAGCAATGCTCAATTTGTCTGTAAGAGGAGATATTTATTTATTCAAACTTGAGAGAAAAAATTTAGTATTGCCAGGAGACAGACAAGAATTCAAATGACCAGTCTGTTCCTTTATCAGCTGTAGGTGTTGGAAAATGTATTCTTATTGTCTCCCTACAACAGAGTTTTACTCAAATAGAGAGAAACACTTAAAATATTTAGTAAATCAAGCTGTTGCTATTTGTATGGAATTAATGTTTGTAATACTTTCTAGTTCGATAATATTTTATTACTTAAAAATTACATTTTGTAAAAGTAACTAAACATGTTAAACTGTTTTTTTAAGGGTTCCATATGTAATAAAATAGTAGATCTATATGTTGCAATATATTTTCTCAGAAATTGCGTTAGGTAGCATAACATTGCTTACTTTCTTATTATAACGATATTGTCATTTGTGTCGCTGAGTTATTTTAAATCTGCATTTCTGCATTTGCAGATCTCAATATATTAGACTGCAATATATTTGTAACTTATTTAAAAAAAAAATTTTTTTTTAATAAATATTAAACATTGTAATATAAATAAAAACTTTAAATTTTAATTACTGGCAACATGGACAACATGCTGGTCCAAAATGACCACTGGATCGCTAGACTTATTAAAAATAACTAAAAGTTAGTCTCTCTGTTGTTATATTTACTACATCAGTGAGTCAAGTTGATGTAAAAATCAAACCACCTGTACCTGTTTGATATACGTAATTGAAATGAGACCACATACACTTAAACAAAAATAGGATTTCTCAAATTCGTCCGTCTGTCTCCGATCTCAAAATCTGGAAACATTAACAATAAAACACAGTCAAAACCTCTTCTTTTTGTATGTTGTTAGTAAAGTAGGAGGTTCTCAATTTAATCCCTATTGTTTTATATGTATCTTTACACCTGGATTTTAAAAGATGCTCAGACCAATTTTGAAAGTCATTTAGTCTTAAATGGTTTTGACGTGGTTTTTATTTATACCATTTGGTCCTCATACAAATGTTATCTAGATCTGTATTGTAGTTTGATTTAAAGTGCTTGCGAAATTTAAGTTTGTTGTCATTTAGAGTTTGTTTCCAGATTTCGTAGAGATGTCAAATGGCAAGTACTCGGCGGGTGTGGTCGCCTTCGTGTCGGTCACAGTGAAGAGTTTCGACATACATCGGGAGAACATCGGATACGCCACTTCAAATGCCAACACTAAAGGATTCGCTATTTATAAGTCGAGGAAGGTCAGTTGATAATATTATGCACTAGTTATTTAAGTCATTTTATTTTATAATATGAAATAGCACTTGCCGAGTAAATTATTACAGTACACTAAATATAACGACATTGTGTTAACACGAATGGCAAGCTCTTGGCCGAATCACTAATATACAGTTGAGTAAACTTACGAGGCATGCCTTTTAAGTTCTGTCGTTTTCATTTCCCGCCAATTTTGAAATTGGAACTGTTTTATATTCGAATGTGTTTAAATTTTGAATCTCGAAACAGTTGAAAGTAATAGAATTAATGCTATTGTTTAGTCTCAGCGTCGATTGAAATCTGTCAGGTTAGGTACGAAGGAAAATGTTCGTGCGATAATTTTCTACAACTTTAGAAGAGGCCTGAAATAAATAAATATGAGACAACATTCACACATAGGTCTTCAGGTCCCAAACTAGGCAAAGCCTGTGCTATGGTAACCTGATGACTGATATACATTTATAAGTATAAACTTAAATACATACTTATATATATAATAAACACCCAGACACAGGTCAAACAAACATGTTCATGCACACAAATCGTTGACCTGTCCGGGGATCGAACCCGGGACCAGCGGCGCAGAAGGCAGGGTTGCTACCAACTGCGCCAACCGGCCAGTCAAATATGGTGAATATGGCTTCAGTGTTTTGAAGAGCTAACATCTGTGTTCAGTGATGAAGCCCCATGTCTGCGGACTGTCGACCGCTGGTATTTAGAATTCCTTTGTGGACATTAGTGTTACTCGTAGTGACAAATCTCGCGGAGGACGCCCAAAATCCGACTCCACTGAAGATAACATGAGACGACTAATTCTCGAAGATCGTCATGTGACGTATCGAGAGATATAGGTTCTATTAGGCATCTAAAGGACAACCATTCAGAAGATCTTGCATGGAGCGCTTGGTGTGAGAAAGCTAGTTTGCCGTTGGATACCGCATCTGCTTTTCGACGATCACAACGCGGCCCGCGTCAAATGGTGTAAGAAAACTCTGCAAAGGTTCAACCGAGTAGAGTGTGGCAGTGTGGTGAGTGAAACACATCTACGACATCATCAGTGGTGACGAATCTTGGATCTATGCCTACGATCCTGATTCCAAACAACAATCTACAATCTGGGTCTTTCAAGACGAGCCAATAGACAATAGACGAGTATTTGAAGCAGGAAAAAGTAGGACTTCTTGACCATCCTCCATACAGGCTTGACTTCTTGACATTTCCTAAAATTAAGAAAAGTCTTTGTGGTCAAAGATTCCAGTCCGGTGAATAAGCACTCGACGCTTTCAAGTCAGCCATTTTAAACACCCCACTTTGGAGTGAAATAAATGTTATAATAAAAGGGCGTCCATTAATTACGTGAGGTGTTAATGGACGCCCTTACTAAGGGGGGAGGGATCAAGCTAAATCTTTCCAAATCTCACTTAGCCCGCTAAATGAGATTTGGAAAGATTTAGGGGGTTCTTGGCAAATATCACGTAAATATTTTTCTCGCAGAAAACATTGTAAAATTGCGTGAAAAATTATTTCTAGAATAAAATGTATGTTTTGTATTTAATTTTATGGGCATAAGTTTCAAGATCGTGACACTGAAAGGACAATCATATGTTTTCATTTCCTAATAATCCAACACGTTTACAGGTCGAATAGAAGTTTTGAAGAATCTTGCGTGAGATTAGGGGGGGGGGGGGGGGGGGGGGGGGGGGAGGCAGTTGTAGAAAATCTTACGATATCTCACCAAGGAGAGGGAGGGTCGAAAAATTATCAGTAATCAGGGTGTCCACGGACCTGGAAGGTCAGGGAAAGTCAGGGAAAAGTCAGGGAAGCTATTGTGGGTCAGGGAAAGTCAGGGAAATGACTTCTCTACCTGGAAAAGTCAGGGAAAACCAGGACTTTTTGATGATTGATCTTTAAAATTAATGTAAAAGTTTAAAAAAGTATAGAATAAATAAAAATAATATTATCTTATCAGTCATCAGTACTTCTTATATACTTACATATTTATATTCCAACAGCTAATTAGAGAGAGGAAAATGACAGTTCTTTTATCATAGATTAAGTAAAAAAAATACAAAAAAAAACTTTTTTTTACCTAAATAATCTATGATCAAACTGCTGTCATTTTCCTCTCTCTAATTAGCTGTTGGAGTATATTTAATTTATCAAACTTTCTCTTTTCCCAGTGATCGGTAAGTGAGGGAAGCCTTCATGCTCTAGTCTGTTTTAACCCAGACTATTGAAGCATTCTTTTGCAGGTCCCTTAATTCCATAACTCATTTGGTTGTTTTTCTTTTAACTGCTGCTATTACATGTGCTAATACTAACCTGGGCCGGCAGTCTCGACATTCGTAACGACAAAATTCGGTTTGATAAGTAATCGTGCTTCGACTCTATGTATTGTAGGTAGGACAACAATATCCTATCGACCCGAATTTTGTCGTTATGAATGTCGACAATGCATCGCTTAATTTGACTTAACCTAAACTTAACTATGGTGCAGGTTTGTTACTAACGTGAACTATATTATAAGTGTTGCTATGAGTGCCAAAAAGAGTACAGTGTTTAATGTTCAATGGTTGGACCCTATTATGCATCCTGATTTTACGGACTGGCTAGAAGAAGTAAAAAATGACCCGCTTAGCGCTTTTTGTAAAGTATGCCATAAAACGTTCAAACTTAGTAACATGGGAAAACAGGCCATCACTTCTCACAGCAAAGGACCTAAACATCGTCAAAATATGGAATTACGCAAGAAACAGCCCTCTATTTAATACTTTACAAAATCAGCTCCTGCAGTAGACAAAGATGTAGTTGTGGTGGAAAAACAATCGCCAGCGGCTTATGTAGGTGACAATGAAACAACAGCCACACGTGCCCCAACTGTTGAAGCTCATGACAATAAAACACATAAACAAGTTGTGATTCAAACCTACAATGAAAATGATGTAACATCGTCAGAAATCTTGTGGGCACTCCAAGTAATTTACAATAAACTATCGTTGAATTCATGTGACCGAATTTCTACCTCATTTAATAGAATGTTTCCCGATAGCAAAATCGCCCAGAACTTTACCATGGGTAAAACAAAAGCGTCATATGTGATTAACCATGGCATTGCGCCATTCATTCAGACGACACTGAGACGACTGAGACGACTTAGAGAATGCTTATATTACGTCATTTCATTTGACGAATCCCTGAATAAAGTGGCCCAAAAATGTCAGATGGACTTGTGCGTGAGATATTGGTGCGTTAATACTAACACAGTAGCCACAAGATATTTGACCTCTGTTTTACTGGGACGGCAAACAGCCGATAATCTTGTAGACTCATTTCTGGAAGGATTGGCTGATTTAGGTAGAAAAAGACTGCTACAAGTTTCTATGGATGGCCCCAATGCGAACATTAGTTTTCTGAAAAAATTGAAAAATGTTCTTTCTTCCGAGGAAACAAAAAGTCCCTTATTGGACATAGGTGTGTGTGGATTGCACACTGTCAATGGTGCTTTCAAAACAGTAGTCATCAAAAAGTAGATTGGAAGACTTTTGAAGTACTGAAAACTATGTACAATCTCTTTAAAGATAGTCCAGCACGACGAGCTTTATACACACAAATCACAGAAGGGACTGTATTTCCACAAAAATTCACATCTATTAGATGGTTAGAAAATGGTCCTTGCATTGAAAGAGCTCTCAAAATGTATGACAAGGTCAACCAATTTGTCAATGATCGTACAGTCCCTGAAAACCATAATCAAAAAATCTTAAAAGACATTATGAAGAATCCCGTGGTAAAAGTCCACCTATCATCTGTAAAAAGTTTGACTAACGAATTCGAAACTTTTTTGCGCCGATTCCAAAGCGAGAAACCTATGGCTCCGTTTCTCTACACTGCCCTCCTAGAGTTACTTCACAATCTCATGGCGAAGATTGTAAAGCCATCCAAACTAGAAACGGCTTCGAGTCAGAATATTTTTAACCTTGATTTAGACGATAAAGACAATCTGCTGCCGTTAGAAAAGACAGATATCGGATATGAAGCAAAGCGCCTGCTTAAAGATGCTAAATGCAGTCCGCGAGTCGAGCTAGCGTTTGACGGTTGTAAAACTGTTGGATAAAAGTCCCATTAAGATTCGTTTTGTTCGTGGTTTGACGTGTTGCGATCCACGAGTTATTTTGAATTACTCCGAAATAGCATCGAATCGCGTCGACATAGTGCTTGAAACGTTACATGAACAAGACAAGATTCAAGGAGAGGTGGCCGACAGAGCCAAAAAAAATGTTATCTGAAGCTCAGGGAACTTGGAGACAAAAGTTCGAAGACTTCAATGAGGATGCGGTTGGTTTGGACAAGTTTTACCATCTACTCATAGGTGAAGTTAAACAGTATGAAGACATATGGAAAGTCATGAAAATTTGTTTCATCATTTCTCACGGTAATGCAAGTGTTGAGGGCGGGTTTTCTGTCAACAAATCACTGTTGGTAGAAAATTTGACAGAAGAGTCACTGATTGCACAAAGAACTGTTTATGATTACCTTAAAACCATTGATGGTCCTGAAAACCACATCACGAGTAACAGCCTACTAGTGACTGTCAGAAGTGCTAGGAAGAAATATCACGCGTGTCTAGAAAAAAAGAAAGAAAATGAGTCTAAAGAACATCAGAAACAAGCTGAAAAACGCAAAACCGAAAAGAAAATACGTAGAGGAGAAAAAAAAGAAACTGGAACTACAAAGAGAAAAAGAAAATGTAGAGTTGCAAACTTTGAAAAACGCTCTGGAAGAGAAAAGAAGAAAAATTGATTAAATTATTGCACTTACATATAAGTTGAAGCTTCCTAATTCAGTTCCTAACATGTGTTATTGATCTCAATAAATGTCAAAGTTTTATATGGTGGTAATTCTTAACAAACGTAGTTAGCATCCTTCCAACCCAAAATTTATACATAGATGTGATGATGTTTAATACCTATTCTAGCCTAGTCCTGTAATAGGGTGTGTGGTGTTTGGTATCATGGTTTGCAGTCTGCGACAGGGTCAGCGATACCTTTTCAAGCGCAAATAGGCTTTGCCATGTAGATAATAAAAAAACGGACGTAACGCTGACCTTGTCGTAGGCTATACCCAGGTAATGGCTGGTGGTAATATCGTTTAATTAAGGTAAGGTGGTGTTCGGTATAATTAATTGTGGGTATGGTGTATGTATGGTACGGTATGGTTATGGTGTAGCAATCTGTGTTGAAAATTTTCACCTTGATAGTTGGACACCTTGGGAAGCCAATAACATAAATCTCTAAGAGTGTTTGTGAAGACATAATTTTTGTCTCTTACAATCATTCGCAAGAGAAACATTTTTACTTCGAAAAATTACAGCTATAAAGATCAGGGAAAATTTTAGAAGTGGTCAGGGAAAGTCAGGGAAAAGTCAGGGAAATGTTTTGACGATTTAGAGTGGACACCCTGGTAATGCCTCACGTAATTAATGGACGTCCCCTAACTGGTTTGAGCGAACGGAAAAGCGTATTAAGCTTTGAAAAACAATAAACAGTACTATAAGGTTCTAGTTGTGTGTTTTTCTTCAAACGACAAAACTTAAGAGGCACTCCTCATACTGTTTGTAAAAACATCGATACAGCAATGTTTGTCAATTTTAATAATATTAATTACAATCGGCTTATATTTTATCAGGCACACAAGTCACATGTTGTAAAGCAACTAACAGTGAAGCTTAGTCTGATATACCCAACAGTTTGTTAACAGACTTTGTTCAGGTTACTTACAATTAAATAATAATACCATTGTCAAATTAAATTATATCTTCAATATGTTTTCCATTGATAATATCTATGCTAATATTATTAATGACTTTTTTTGTTAGAAAGCTACATTATCAGTGAGTCAACATGGGCCATAAGAACTAGCGTAGATTGTATTTTATAAAACATGTAATTCGTATTTAAATAATTTACTATCACGCGCATCAAGATAATTTATGTTGCTCTGTTCCAGTGTGCAGTCACCAACGCGTTACGAGAGACGTTGCTCAGTTTCGGCGGCAGTGTGGCCACCGAGCTCTTGGAGCTCCTACAGCCACTGCACAATGACCACCCCACCCCCGCCCCCCCGCAAGCACCTGCACCCTGCCACCCCCCTACACTACCACCCGAACCCTTAACGGAGAACAATCAGAACATCGCCAACAAAATGGAACCGAAAAACGCTAAACACAACGTGAGGAAGGAAGACACGTTAGCACAGAATATGAGAACAGTGCACCCAGTGAAAAACGTAGTGAATCCAGTGGCCAACGCGCCGCGGTCTCCGCCGGTGGCGCGCGCTCAGCCCATGCCGTGCACGCTGCCCCCGGCCAGGGCTCCGCCCCCCGCCCCGCTGCCGCCGCCCCCGCGCGCGCCGCACCCGCGCGCAAACTCCAACGTAAGTTTCGTCCTCCAACCGGTGATGGGCGCCGTCCCCCCACTGTACACCCCCCCGCGACCCGTCATGCCACAACCTTTATTCCCCAATTACTACGAGTACGCTGGTCCGTGGCACATCGCCGCGTACGAACCTTACGAACGAGGCAACGTCAACTTAAACTTCAACCTGCCACCGAAGAACTTGGTGGTGAACTCTCGCTCGGGCTCCGTGGAGTGTAAGACGCGGGCGGAGGGCGAAGCGCTTCAGTACGCGGCGCCTCAAGGCCAGGGATGCTGGATCAAGCCGACCATTTTCTATGATGGGTTCTGGACGGAGCAGAAGGTCAAGAAGTGGGTCGCGGAGCAGGTAGAAAAGCAGTTCCCAGAAGATGCTTCCAAATCACCTTCCCCTGGGAACCTGCCCGATACTGCTAAATCATAGGTTGTAGGTATATATTTTAAGACAGCAATCCATGACGTGCTCCTCTTACTAGTATCTTCCCCAATTGTTTTTGTAGTTGGTTTTGTAACAAAAATCAGAACATTGAAGAATATATTATTATAATAAAGAGCGCATCGTAGTGAACACTTAGCATTGTTCCCTAACGTATAGTTTTCATAAGTTTTTTAGACAATTTAATAAGTTTGTGAACAAGTAACATAGTTTATCACTACTTAAAAGTACGAAAATGTAGTGATAGAAGTAACTTATTTCAATGTTCGCGTATTTTCACTAACTGAAATACACTTATGTCCGAAAAGGGTGCGTCCTCAAAAAGACAAGTGGTCAGTAGGAATTTTTGAGTCAACTTCTTATTTGAGTAAAGTTCTTAAACTGAATAACTGAACTGATTGATTGATTGATTTTCGTAAATCTGGCACTGAATGTAGTTACGTTACTACCAATTTCTTAAATATTTTCAAAATTAAATTTCAAACGGGTTTTGTTTTGTTCTTACCCGTAAAAATAAACCTTTCAGTTCTTAGACATCATTATGTAAATGTATATATAGTTTTCAAAGAGCCAAAATTTGCTCCATCGAGAACTATTTGATATCTTTGATCTGTAAAGCAATATGATGATTCTATAGTCGCGCGTTCGATCTCTACTATTCGATAGTTCAATAGCCCCTAGCAGAAGTTATAGGAAAGTATTCTCTACACATTTAACTTTCGAATACTTCATGATAGCTTCTGCTTGAAATTAGTGCTAGTAAAATTTCAAAGAAATCTTATACCACCAAAAGGCAATGCTAGTTTTCCCCGTAATGTTACTAAACTAAAAACGCCAGTTCAAGTAATTATTTCATTACGAATATTAGATGATATTAATGTCGAGGGACGCGGAGGTATACTTAGTTAGGTGATCTCTAAATTGGTCAAATATTTTTTACATGGTTTTTTCGAAGTTCTTAAATAGTAAGTGTTATATAATAATATAAGTGTGCGATAGTCAGGTGTGTCGATAGGTATTACGTTAGCATAAATTACATACAATATTAGACGAACAACTTGCCAGTTCGATGTACGTTTAGGAGAATCGACCCCAATTCCGTCTTGCCACACAAACTAAGCACATTTTTACTGCCGGCGATCGGGAAATCTACAAAAGACACCGTACACTACCAAAGCTAAATTATTGGCTTCGCCTGATATAAGTTATTGATAAATCTTACATACCTAGTTTGGTATACAATTAAATACATACACTGACGATTTGAAACCAAAACGGTCTATTCGAGGCCGATGAAAAAGTAAATTGCAAATTAATAAAAAAATACTAGTGAATATATGTTGCGCGTTCAAAGATTCGCAACTAGCAACTAAATATTTATTTTTAGTTATAAAATAATTACAACCACTTGACCGATTTTTTTTTGACTTGACCTGTTTTATTCCGCTTATGTATATTTGTTGAGGCGTTTGATGATCATCAGCTCGTCGCCTACGGTTTTCGGGGATTATTTAAATTATATACAGAACAGGTTCTAAGAGTATTGTTGCATTCAGTTGAAATAAACGGTTGTCAGTGTGATAGCTATGAGTAGGTAAAATACTCAGCAAGCGAATTACGCATGTTATTAAGGCATACTTGAAGCAAGAACATGCAAAAGCATAAAACGTTTTTGATGACGTTTTTCCTGCACGAATAGATGAAGTTGTGATGATTCTTCATAACATTTCTTGCTCATTGCGAAATTGTAGGTGTTGGACCTCGATTCGCGCAAACTACGCTAAAGTAACATCATTAATTAATATTCAGTTATATATTCCCTATAAAAATAAACAATTAAATCATAATAAAATAAATTCTGAAAGGTCTCCTTAAGCCTCCCATACAATAAACGTGAATTTTGCCGTTTTTTGCTCAATATTATATCGACCAATGTTACATAGATAATACCAACGGGAAGGATTCGGAACTCTTCGTGCGCTATACCGACTCGCGCTTGGACGATTTTTGTTTTAAAATCTATAAAAAAAACCAGTTTGATCGGTTTTTTAGAAATAGGTTGCAACAACTTTTTAAAACTTATAAATGATTTATTCTTTAATTTAGTGTGAGTGTCCCACTAGACGTCGTTAGTAAAATATAAATAAATACTTGCATTTATAATTGGATATGAACGATGGAATTTTTTTTGAATTCTGAAGGTTTTTTTTACTATTGTTATTTATTTATACTTTTTGCATTTATGCTCATTCTGTACACGAATAATCTTCTTATGAATTGTAGGAATTTGAATAGTGTGGTGTTGTTTATTGATTTCATATATATTGGTTATATAATCAAAGATACGATATAGTGTGACTGCGATAATATATTGTGAACAAGTGTTCATGCACCTTTAGCACATCAACTTTGTTCAATTTTATTAATTTGCAACGTAAGATATGTCTTATTTTGAAAAGAAGTACAGTTACAGTACTAAGTATCACTTTATACATATAAATAGGACATTGATAATAGTAATTATTTTAGGTCGAGCTAATTTTAATTCTGTGATATCTGAATTGATCCCATTTTAAAAGTTACATATATGATGTATACAATTTAACCCTTGCTGATACTTGGCGTGTCCTGTGCGCCAACGTCGACGACGTCTGTAGTTGAAAAAAAAATGAAAAAGAAAGAAACAAAATGAATGAAGAAGTAAGAAATTAATTTATACAAAAAAAAAAACTACTAGTACTAACAGAGACTTCATAATTAATATATAAGTTTCTTGTCACAAACCGGCTCTAACTCAGCATAATGCTGGTTGTAAACCACACGTGCAGTAAGTGGTCTTCCGTTGGTGCCGGCAGGTGACGTCACGCTCGTATTTTTGTTTCTTTTCGTACGGGGCACGGTAATGCGTGTATTGTTCATAAAAAATCGGGTCTATCCCAATATTGCCATTAAGATGTCCTATGAACCTATAAATGCTTATTAGCTTATTGCTGAAGGGCCGTCCTTCAAGCACGTGATGATTTTTTTAGAATGTTTTACCTACCTACAAAGAATCTTCCGCCGCTTCGTTCGTTGTCTGCCAGGCGAGTCAAAGTTCACACCACACGCCGGTTTTCGGTTTAGAAATCGCGTGTTTGATGAAAAATAAATACACGTGATATATTACTGCACTCCCCTCTACACTCTTGTGATATTGATTGTTTGTAAAACCCCCTCCCCAAGCCTCACGTGATCAATGTACGGCACCTGAACACAATGAATATCTTATCGTGGTCCACCTATAGCTGGTGTAAAGTAAGGAATTGCGATATGTTTGTGGTATTTGCGTGAACTGTGAATCTACTGCGTACTCGTCTCGTACTCGTACTCGTACGAGTACGAGTACATGTGAAACATGTTTTTATTACAATAAATTGTTTGGAGAAGTATATATTGAATTTTTAACTGTTAATTTTTTCTTTAATCTTTTATGTACCTATGTTACCCCAATTGGTCAGAGACACCTGAGATGGTATCGCTTAACGTTAGCGAGGAATGAGGTAATACAAATGATAGCCATCTTGGTACCATTTTGCAAAGTTGAAGAGGCGAACTGTCAGAATGAAACTAAGGTTGCTGTCACTTGTTTCACTTCTTTCGCCGTTAACGCCACCCCTTGATCGATTTAGCAATATATTATTTTGTTTGAAGGAGCATACTTTCTAGTTCATTCATTCACATTTACATTCGAATGTAACATGTAGACTTGCCTCTAACGAACGATTTGAAGGTCAATAACTAATTCTTTTTCTTATTGATTTTATCGAAGTGGCTCTAGTAGTTTGGTTTATATAACAAAACAACTAAAAAATAGCCCTCGAATATCGTGTTGATTCGAAACATACTAACTTAATTTATCTATTTTATTGCTTCTTTTTTCTCAAATAAAAAATATTATTTTCTATTACACAGTAAAAGCAGTGAATGATGGGCGCAATGAAACCACTTATGGTTCTTTAATCGCTTCATTACATTCCCTAATAGAAAACTCCGTTTAAGTAATTTTGCCCCGGCTAAGCTACTGGTGTGTCCCCGTCCCTAGGAGGTGAAGCTGGAGGGCATGACGGAGGAAGAGGCGCGCGCCGAGAGGAAACGCAGGCAGCGGCTCGCACAGGAGGAGTTCCGCCTCAAACAGCTCATGAAGAACGGAACTGGTTAGCATACAGTCTCACTCCTACAGAGGGAGGCAGGTCACTTCGAGTGGTATCGCCTAACGCGCTTTGCAGACGGCGGGGCGGGCTGGTTAGTTGGTCCGCGAACTATAGCGCAGAGATAATTCTACATTACCAACGCACATAAAAGGCAATAAGTGGTTAGAAGCGAGTTCGAAAAAACCCGACTGATAAATCGTTAAACCTGTGTATCATCCTTAATTTCTTTTTTTTTTTCTTTTGATGAACCGAGTAAACGAATCTATTGTCCCCACAAGCCGTTTAGGCTGTAGGGCGTGCCATAGAAATATACATACACTCGAAAAACATAAACCTCCTTCATTCACAGTCGGGTAAAAAGACCGTCCAGTCCCATCGTCTGCAAAGCGCCTAGTTACCGACGAAAGCGAAACCAAGGGAATCTTGGTTTCGTTTTGACAGTTCGCCGCTTGAACTCTGTCAAAACTAAACTAAAATTGCTAACCTTTGTTTCACTCCATTCATTGATTCTAGACGTTACGATGACTGATTCAGTTTGTGGCTCCATACATAATATGACAAAGGTTATAGGATTGACAATCATACCTATAACATAATTAAAGTTCATTATTGGCTATTATTATTTAAATAATTGAAACAGGACCGAAATCACTTGTCTTCCTCTATATGGATGTAGTAAAATGATCCCAATCAATGGACTGGGACGTTACTTTGCGGAAATTCATGTCTTATAAAGATTAAAATTTTATTTGTAATTTGTAGACTCAGATATCAATTGATCTGAAGATGCCTTGTGCGAAATAAACTGTCTAGTTAAGTCAAGTCAGATATTGAGAAAAACAGAAATAACAAAGTGAGTTTTGGAGGTGGTGAGAAAAACTACAACATAAAGACAAAAAATCATTTTTCGTTTTCTCACGCTGACATCAAAACGAAGCGGGAAAACAATAAATATTCGTTGAACACAATCTTATTTAAAATCCTACATAAATGCGCCAACCATCACAGCCCAGCCTGCAGTTGGCTTTGAAGCCCAAGAGTACTTGTATTAAATCAGGGCAAAAGAAGACTATAACCAATGTTTTTTAACTTTAAAGTTATCACGTCACCTGCCTACCACTGTAAGACTCTTATTGTAAGCATCACATAATTTATTTATACGAAACATCGAGACACGGTCTTAATACTTTGCAGCGGTGTTATTCGTCTATAAAGTAGCCTATGTATCCAGGACATCAGCTACCTTGATGTCATATATCATCCATATCCGTTCAGCAGTTTTTGCGTGAAAGAGTATATAACAAGTAATTATATAGTGGGATCCACTAACAGGTATATTGTCATCTGCCCCATTGACCTCATCAATGGGCCAGATGTGAATAATAATAATTTGCCAAGTGCCCCACTTTTGGGGGATAAAATTTATTGTAAATTAGCAATATTTGATGGATGTTTCAAATCACGAGTGAATCGGTTTCTTCTAGGCAAGCGCGCTACATCCTAGACCTCATCGTTACTTTACATCAGGTGAGACGCGGTCAAGCGCAAGCCTATCGACTATATAAAAAAATAAGATTTCCAAATTACTACAGGTAACACGCGGGACGCAGCTAGTTGTTTCCATTAAATTATAACGTGTATACAAGTCTATTACTACTCCTATTAGTTGGTATCAACCATCACCGTGTCGGTCGGACGGTAAACTTGTACCCTACTGTCTAAAAGGAGGTTCATTAACCTCCTACAAAATACATTTATTTAGGTATAGGTAATGTTTAAGGGAATATTAAAACACCTAAGTACCTAATGAAAAATAGTGCTCCAGATGTTTCTGAGATAGTGTGTACCTTATTGATTATTTTAAATTATATTTCTTACTAATCTTGCTTGAACTATGTGATGGTTGTTGGGCTTTGGAATCACTGGCTAGTTTGTCCTGTACACGGGCCCTTCGGAGCTTGACCTATAAATAAATACATACGAATTACTATTTTTGCGCTAGTTTCTTTAGTAACGTAGTCTCTGATTATTTTTCTACTTTTGGGACCACCTTGCGTAATTATAAGTACAATGTGTAACAGAAAGGCGTGACAATACTTAAGGGTGTTAGTCTATCAATCAAAGTGAACCGATGGTAGAAAATAATTTTAATAAATTCTAGAAAAAAAAATTTCGTTGCCCATACAAAAATATTGCGCCTTCCACATGTACAAGTTCGAGATAATATTTTTCTCGAATTATTATCTCGTTGTATAATGTTAAATAATTATTAACGTTTGATTATATTTTAATATTAAAGTTAGATAAGAATAATATTGAGAATAATGATTATACAAAAGTTAGTCGTGATGCGTGCGCCATTTCGCTTGAACTTACCCAGTTTTGATAAATGGAATATCCTACTAAACGAATTGAAAAAACACGACGCCGGCGCGGCGCGGTGGCTGCAGGCAACATGTTGAAAAAACAACAATTTCCTAATACAATACAATACAAATAATTTTATTTACTACAAGTGATAACCTTAATAATGCACGTAACTACGTTAAAATAAATACGTATGTAGGTGCAACAATATCAAAGGTAAGGGAAGATATTCTTGTAAACCCTGCACTAGGAGGAGTATCGCGCAGGGTTTACTGTACACGATTTACAATTTGAATAAGTTTTCATATAATATAACTATTTATATATTTGTTTACGTAGATAGTTGATATATTTCACTATGTGCACCTGGGTGATATCACCTAAGTGAATGAATTCAATTCACCTTGGACTTTTTGCACCTGGGTGATATCACCCAAGTGAATAAACTCAATTCACCTTGGATTTTTTGCACCTGGGTGATATCATACAAGTGAATAAACTCAATTTACCTTGACTTTTTGCACCTGGGTGATTACACCCAAGTGAATAAACTCAATTCACCTTGGACTTTTTGCACCTGGGTGATATCACCCAGGAGATTAGTGACGACAAAAAGGGTGTAATTTGTTCACCTTGGAATTAAATCACCTGGGTGAATATGGGCGAGTTTTTTTTAATGATTTTTGTGTAATTTGATCACCTATTTATAAAATGTGTAAAAATACCAAAATAAAGCTAACTATACATTAGAATTTATTTATTCCGTTAGGTATACGTTGCTAACCGATCTGTCACCACAAATCTCCTGTGAGATATCACCTGGGTGCACAAAGTGGAATATACCAGATAGTTAAGTGATTTTTAAATATGAAAACATACGCCTGAAATATGGTAGAAAATATATTTCAAACTCTATCAGGAAATAAAATTAAAATTGTTTTCCACGGTTGCCCCAAACTGTCAAAGTTTCTATCAGTAGAGTTCAATACGAGTGGTTTGTACCATTCGTTAGTTATTCAGAAATGCGACTTTTTGTATATACTGTGACTCCACTAGCGAGTGATGAATTCATACGAGCGATTTAGAAATAGAGTCCCAGCCCTCTTTCTATGTGACAGGTTGTATGCAGTGATTATTATTTGTTGAGAAAATGTTTTGCTTTTCTCAACATTGTGCTAGTAGCGATTTTTTTCCATAAATGTTTTCGTTTGTTCTAAACTCTGTATCTGCGAGCGAGAGGGAGGCATTCATCGAATTATCTCGAGGTAATATTATGTTTTGTGTGATAATAATACCGAGTAGGTAATGGATAAATATTATGTCGAATTTATAATAAGTAATAATTTAAATGTTTTGTAATTGATTGCCAAATAAGTTACCTAGACGTTAATTAAAACGAGGTTATAAATAAATGCTTCTTTTTTATTTGTATATATAGTAGTGCTGTGAAAGGGTTATTGGTATCTCTGAACAATTTGGATAAATCAAGCCAACTTGAGCTTAAGTTTTGAAAATTCGATTAATAAATAGCTGTTTCATACATTTGGGCGCACGCTGACCAACTGTTCCGTATACATGCACTAATGAGTGAATGAATAATGGACGAACATGCTTGAAGGTTTTTCATAGTTTGCGTGTAATATATTTTATTAAAACACAGAAGCAAAGGAAAAACAACATTCACAGTTATAAAAACTAATCTTATAATAAACCCCCAGTAGAAGGGAAAGTTCCAAGAATGCTGGCTACATTACCACGTTGAATGGCAATGCTAATTTTTTGACCTAAATAAGAGCCAGCATTCTGGTCACATGTCGCTTCCACCAGACGTTATGATATTTCTAAAAATAATTTAGATAAAAGCGCTCGGTTTACCTACATTTTCGGCATACAAATTATGTTTTGAAAATTAGTCCGTAGGTAGTACAGGTTCCCATGAACTGAAGATGAACCAAACTACAGTTCGTATATTATCAGCAACCCTGTATTAATCCACGCTACCCGAACCAGCAAATTATAACTATTAGGTATATAGTTTAGGTAAAATAAATAACAAGTTAGCTGTGTATCTGGGCATTGAGTGCATACCTACTCAGGTGGGCAGCATTGAATTGCATAGTGAAGAAAAGGAGTTTCACAGAATCGAAATTTGATGCCATGAGTTCTAAATTCTGCATTAGTTACTAGTTATCAAATAGGTACATACAATATGTATAGTTAGAACATTTTTACAGCAAGGAGCATATTCATGGAATGTATCCTCAGAACAATAACCTCATTTTAAAAGTCAAAAGCAGTTTCCTTACAAGGAGTCCAAAGCTCTTTTTGTGTATCAATTTAATGTCCATAAAATATGTACCTACTATTTTGACTCGTGAAATGTAGGTACAGAACGTTTTTAAAGAAGTTTCTTCTACACTTAAACCTCTTTTACTAAATAATGTTATGGTACAAAGCAGTGCACCTGGCGGAAACATAAAGAAACTACTTGAAATCTGCCGTGTACTTGGAGAAGCAGAACACTGCATAACTTGTACTTGAGAAACTATCAATAAAAATCTGAAACTAAAAGGTTATACCCGTATAACTTCTCTACGCGATATGGTTAGGCAGAAACAATGTATATAGGTACTTAAACACATCATGAAAGCTCCTATTCCTTGTAGTATTTCGGAAACATAATAAAACGTTATCGTATCTGTATACAATGAAGTTTCTTAAGTATTAAGAAGGCCCAAGTGGTAGATGTAATTGTAGTAGGTCCGCTGACTTTTCACTTGACTTTTTGGTCCCTTGTATTCAGATGACAAGCCCGAGACAGAGCTGTCCAAGCAGTCGACCAGCTTAGACAGCCTGCTGATGTGTATCCCGACGCAGGACATCGTGATACAAGAGACAGGCGACTCGACTGCTGCCAGGTCGGAGAAGAGACGCTCTCCCGCGGCCGACGGTATCTTCAAGCGACGTAATGTTACCAAGCTGGATATCGTTCAAACTGATTAGGCTTTTCTGTAGAGTAGGAAACCTTTAAGGAGCTTTGCGGACGACGCACATAGGAGTATTTCATATAAAAAACCAGACATATAATTATTTATTATTTTATTATATGAAATAAAAGCCAATAATTCATCATAATTAAATATATATTTTGAATAAGATGGTATAGGTATACAAAATATTTAGTGTTTTTCCGCCTCGTCTTGATGTCAGCGTGAGAAATCGAAAAATATTTTTGTTTTTATGGTGTGGTTCCTCCTCACCACCGCCACACCTCACCTTATTATTTCTCTTTGTCTCAGTATCCGTCTTCCTCGACACGTGTTTCGCCTTAGCACAAGGCATCCTCAGGAGATGTTGACTCTTCAAGCGCTCGCTCGAAAGTGAGCTGTTGCGTTTTTTTTTTAGAAAGGACTGAGCTGCTGGTCGTACGCGACCTCGGACAGCTTGACCGGACGTTTGGCAAGCGCAAGTGCGCTGGGCCACGAGAGCTGTTGGGCCTCTGCGAGCTCTTTATATAGCGGCCGGTCACGTCACGTGTTGTGCGTCACCGTTGTTGTTGTGTCGGTGCATTTGATGACTCAGCGTTATTTAACGGACTTAGTCGGTTAAAAATCCGCAAAAGTGGTGACGTCACCAAATTTGTTTGGTCGTTTAACAGTACTGAGTTCTGATTTCTGTGTTTCAGTATTTCCAACTGTTCCAACACAACACAACCGAAAACCTTTGTCACATATGTGCCTGACTTCATATGTGTTACTTGCTTGTAGTGAATGTCCCGTTACAATTAAGTGTTTCGCGAAATGTTTCTTCTTCTTCTGTTTTTTTCTGCGAATTCTTAATTGAAACGGGACATTCACTACAAGCAAGTAACACATATGAAGTCAGGCACAGAGACAAAGAGAAATAATAAGGTGAGGTGTGGCGGTGGTGAGGAGGAACCACACCATAAAAACAAAAATATTTTTCGATTTCTCACGCTGACATCAAGACGAGGCGGAAAAACACTAAATATTTTGTATATACCATCTTAATATAAATGGATTTCCGCAAAGTAACGCCTGACTCCATCAATTATATATTTTGAAAAAAAAAAAAACTTTTACAAGTTAAATTTTATATTTTAGTCGTCGTAACGGGTGTCGGTCAGTTTGTCCGCGAACGATAGCGCAAAGGGCATCCTATACTACCAACGCTCATGGAGGACAAAATGACAGTCGTCACTGTATTGCGTCGCGGTCAAAAAGACCGCCCCTGTTGCCTGCTGCAAAGCGCCTAAACAAATTGAAGTCGGATGCCGTTATGATAATGTCAGTTCCCTAAATACAAAAGAAAACTACCTATATTTCTACTAGACCTACCTAGTTAAGACCAAATCATTTAAAATATATTTAGTGACTCAAATAATTCTAATTTACTTACTTTTATACAATGACATAATAATAAAATACATTTAATGTTTGATAACTCGCTTTT
This sequence comes from Ligdia adustata, assembly GCA_947049295.1. NCBI lineage: Eukaryota > Metazoa > Arthropoda > Insecta > Lepidoptera > Geometridae > Ligdia > Ligdia adustata. The sequence goes on along the minus strand of OX346229.1, from coordinate 1,565,379 downwards.
TATTTCACATGAGTCTATTTGAATCTTCGAAGTTAGCTGCCGCTTAGTTCTGTGATAAAGGAATAATGCAACATCTTGGTGATTCTGAATTATTCGAAATCGAGAAAAAACCTGCACTATGTATCCACAAAAAATCCTAAAGCTTGTAAATTTGCATTGATACAAATGGTTCGGGATAAATATGGAATGCTATTACTGCGTTTTGTTCCACTGGTAAGAAAGATATAGAAGAAAATAATTACTCTTACTTATAATAATTAAATGCCAGATTATTTATAGAGTATCTTAGTGGTATCTAATACCAAACTAAATAAATTTCCATAGAAGTATCATAAATTTTAACTATAAGGACCCAGTGTCTGTTAGGTGAGTAAGTTAGTGGTAGGTAGCCTCGTCAGTAAATGCTTTGCCTGTCAAACGATATGACGCGGATTCAATCCTAGGTTAAGGCATGCGCCTCTGAGTTTTATCTTTTTAGTACAAATACATCATATGTAGTAACCATCATGGAAGAAACCAATTGAACTAGCGCGGCCCATCGTGAGGCTACTTCAATGGCACTACTGGGAATACATGACTTATGAGTATATTATAATTAATTTCCACATGCTTAAACTTTGAAGGAAAACATCGTGAGGAAAGCTTCTTGTCGCGTTGCTTGAAGTTACCAACTCTCAATTTGGTCTGCCTGGTGGACTACGGCCTACACTCCCTTCTTAGAGGAAACACGAGCCCAGCAGTGTGACGTTATAAATCCTGTCTATGCCTATTAGGTGTCTTATAACTGTGATGACAAACAAAAATTTTTTCATCCCCTCAACTCGGAAAGAGTGTTTTGCTATTCGATATCTGAGTGCAAAAGCCGTTTTTATCCGCTAGAGGATAAAGTAAATTTAAATTTAGAATATCTTGCACTGTTTGTGAATTAAAAACCTCATTCAACCTATTTACTTCTACCTCTATGGTGTTGAATTCATCAACCTTTTTTATTTTGTTAAAAACTCAGACTCGAAACCTTTTTGATGTATTTACGTGATATTGTTAAAACCTTATGTTAAAAATAAGTGTTTTTTTTAATTTTTCGTATGTATTCATTTCCTCACTGAGGTGGGATGAAAAGTTACGTGTTGCACTCGAGTGCAAAGATTTTTAACCTTGTGCTCTTTCAATTCCTTTCAAGGATTATAATTTTTTCCAATTTTAGAATCCCTCGCTTGCTTATGTATTTGATATGATTCGTATTGAAAACATAACAATGAAAACTAATTGTAATATTCTTTATTAATTTAACTGCGTATCTTCTTCCCTAGTCCTAGTTCAGGAATAATCTACCAAATAAAACAAACATTTTAGCGAAATCAATTTTATTAAATCACTACCTAACAAGTTACGAGTCTTAAAATACAAGAAACATATTTACAATGTAAAATACTAAGTAGGTGCCTACGTCATACAAACTTACGTTATTGTACCGAGTACAAACAAAAAGAGACACCTCACTTAAATTACAATTAAACCAAACTTTACTTTAAAGCACTTATAAACTAAAATTATATTGACTGTTTAATACGAACCTATACAATATACAAGAACACTGGTAATCAACTATAATCTTCATTATAGTATTTCTGATGATGATGACTTTACAAAAATGGCAAAAAAAATGCTTTACCATACATTTTTTTTTATTTTTCCTAAGTCTTAGTACAAAACCTATTGCTTATGATCATGAGAAGAGCCACTCTTAAGAGGATGCTAATTGATTGCCAGTAACCTTGTAATAACTCAATAAACATAAACTGTAGTTATATGTTCTAAGCGGAACGTGACGATCAAGTTTTATACATTCGCAATTCTAAACATAATTATAAAGACTATGAACAACAAACGCGCTATTTTAGCTTACTATGTATATGTGAACGTGATTTTCAATCTCATAGTTTCAAAATTGTGAGAATTCAACATTTATGAACTCAATTTCTTTGCCAGTTCAACATTTTAGGATTCAACGTTTTGATGTTTTCAACCTTATTTTGGCAAATTTAACATTCTGGGTCTGAAGGTTTGAAACGTCGGAATGATATTGAAACTTTGCTCACTCATCAAGGACCGATGACATGATAGTTTGCCCCCTAAAGCGTTTTTTCAAGTTTTTTGTAAGGTCTAAGTAGACGAGAAAGTCCATAAATCGAGAACCTAGCCTCTCGTCTGCCACAGACGTTTACATATATATGTAGAAAAATAAGATAACGTGTCGCATGTCGTGTAAGTTATAAAAAAAATAATTGATACTTAAAAAAATAACTGTTTATTTTCGCACAAATAATGTGAAGATTTTCTAAAAAAAACTTTACTTAACTTTTAAAAGTTAAGCGTAATTTCCGACATATTAACTATCTTTCTCTACATTACTACATTGTTCATACGCCCTACGTTTGTATCAAAACTTGGTCGTAAAGTTGCGCGCGAGTTATTTCCACTTTTCCCCACCAGTGGGGGGAAGTTAGAACCTTTTTATTATAAACAACGAACAACAGTGGTCCTGTGATGTACATAACATAACAGAATAGCCATTCCATACACTTGCTACTGTCGATTGTTAATAAAACATATACAGGGTGATGGTGAGGAGTGTACTAAGCCGAAAGGGGTTCACTGTATTCATTCTTACAAACAATTTTCTTTACGGGACCAACCTCGAAATCGAGAATAAAACTCAGACATTCCATAAAAACGATTGGTCGTCGTTAAAATATGTGTAACTGTTTTTTTTCTCGAATTCAAGGTGGGTTCCGTAGTTAAAGTAGTTCATAAGCATGAGTGTAACTACCCCCTTTCTTTAAACTTATTACAACCCCTAGCCCTAGCCTTGCACATTTTTTAGAATACTTTAAGCACTTAACTTTTCGTTCCATATCATTTATTGCTATGATTTTACCTGCATTAATTAAACAATCGCAATAAACAAGTTGGAACAAATCCTAACACAACGAACGAACATCTCAGTTATATAAAAGTTGTTGTTAACATATAACATATTATTATGTAAAAGCCATAATTTTCTTCACTCACTAATTATCGACACGAACCAAAACGTAGTTTTACAAAATTAGGAAAAGAAACTCAATTCGATAAAAGAAAATAATCAAACAAACCACCCGCGACTTAAGTCAATTTAAATCTAATAGTTTTTTTTTGAAACAAAAAAAGAAATTAAAAAAAATTAGCGTCAATATTTACCAGACTCTTACGTGAACGGCTTTCAACTTTAAGCGAGTTCTGTTTCGTTCCGAATCGTGGAGGTTGTCACTCGCCAGAACGGTAGAAAATACTGTCAAAGTTGATGAAGGTATGTAAGGTGGCTAAATGCTATACAGAGTTATCGGCTAGGGGTGTACTAAGCCGAAAGGCAGTCACTATACTCATCCTAAGGAACAACTTTCACTATGGGACCAACTCTGGGTTCGAGAAAAAAAATCAGCTGTTACATACAAAAAGGTGATTGCTCGTCGAAAAAATGTATGATATGAAAAAAAATTTTTTCTCGAATTCAGAGTTGGTCCCATAGTAAAAGTTGCTCCTTAGGATGGGTACAGTGACCACCTTTCGGCTTACTACACCCCTAGGGGATAACTCTGAATACTATTCTAATATTAGTCAACACGTAATTTCAACTATATACATTTTGAAGAGAACAAGTCTGACACACAGAACACACTCAAAAGCACGTGACCCATTTTCTTGCACTTTTTAAAAAAGTCTTCAAAATACTACGCTTGGTCACATGAGGGGAGTATTTTGAAGACTTCGTCACCCCCCTGAATGAGTCACGTATGCGTGTTCCGTAATGTCGCAAATCTGTTACCATTGAAACAAAAAGTATCCATCAGATATAATTGTTTACCTCGTAGCTAATATTAGCCCACGTAGCTAATATTAGCCCACGAGTCTTCCATATGCAGGGGGTAATATATACAAACAAAAATTTTTCAATACACAGGGTCACCGGCAATAAATTAGCATCGTCTTAAGGGTGGCTAATGATGATCACAAGCAAACAACTTTTGTTCTAGGACTTTTAAAATATCGTAAAAAAGGTTTGCTTTTCCATACCAAAAAAGGGGATGCTAATTTAAGCAGTGATCCTGTATATAATAATTATCTTGCTTAAAATAACTAGAACATTTCTGTGATAAGATTGATTGTCAATTATAGTGTACATAATTATATATATATATATATATATTAATTAAACCATGTATGAGTGCATAGGATTCTAATTGGCCTTCTTATGATGCTTAGACAGCGTATATAACACGCGCGTCATCATTAATTTTATACATATTTCAAAACAACCTACATATTGCATCAAAACACTACCAGACTAATATTACTATCTTAGATATAATTATGACTGTTGTCACTGCGCTCGAGACAAAAGACCAACACCAGCGAGACCAATCATTTATCTAAGGTTATTTATATATACTTAGGTGACTAGCCCTAAAAATGGACTACACGTGATATATAGATATAGTATATTTATGGTTATAATATATTTATACTTATACTTCTATGGGCAGTTTATTTTAGCCATGTTATTATAATACTATATACTATAGGATACATTTTAGGCACACCAGCAGCAATCAATAAACCCAAGAGTATTACATACAGGGTCATCGTTTGAAAGGTCATTATGACAACTTTCGTTACGGGGCCAATCTTGAATTCGAGAAAAAATCTGATGTTTCATACGAAAAGTTTATCGTCATGAAACAGTAGATATTTTTTTTCACGAATTCAGAGTTGGTTGTAAATTTCTCCTTAGGGTGAGCATAATGACCCCTTTCGGCATATTACACCCCTAAACGATAACCCTGTGTTAAACTTGACAACCTTTTCACAACAGAGTTTATTTTTTGGTGATAAAATCGGAAGGATATGCGATCAACTGTTAAGTAAAGGAATGGCTGAAACCGATCATAGTTTTTCCATAATTTTACATTGTTGTACACTATTTCACGGTTTTCGGATAAACTTTTAACCATTTAAACAAAACAAATCAAACATTCGACTATTAATTTTTTTACTAAAAAAATATACTGTACTTGTTTTAACATGTAATAAACCACTGAGTAAGATATACCTTCAGTATGAGAACAAAATCTACAAAACATACCTATCAACTGTAAAATAGTTAAATTAATAATCCTAAAATGCATTCCGATTTACTGTTCGGTGATATCGGCTAAAAAGTTCAATTTCGTCATAATTGCAAATGACTGGTAATAAAACAACAAGATCGTGTAACAGTGAAGTGTGAAAACGACACTCTGATCAAGTTTCGACACTGAAATTACTTTGAAAATAGGGTTTACATCAAACAAACAGTGTCAAATGTCTGTTTGTTGGGAATTTGCACGCGATAATACTTTACCAGTGCTTTGGTAAGCGAAACAATAAAATAGGTAAACATGAAATAAGGCTATTCATGTTAAAATATAAGTTTCTAGAATTATCTAAACAATTACGATGATTAATCAGAGTTGTTAACCGTAGCAAAATAAATTAGGCTCTTACTAGTAAAGATCGGAAACCTAACTGATATAGAACTTAAAAGGTATTTGTTATGGTTTTGATAAATTGCGATACGGTTTATAATAAATGTAGCTGGCGTATTAGTGTTTATCTAAGCTAATTTGTGATACAGCCTCCCTAACATGGGCGGTCTTATCGTCGAAAAGGAAAGACGAAATAAACTCAGTTAAATTGATATGTCACAACGACACTTGCTTAGTCGCTATGTCCCTCGAGAGTGGATATAAATATTTTATCCACTGCCCATGCAGGGGCACCATAAAATATAACTTAAATCTTACATTGCTTCGCCAAGAATAAACCTATCGTATATTTAAATTATTGCTCATAAAAGGCATTTTAAACGACTATTATTATGTTCAAAATATTAGTAAACTCTGTTTAGGTACATCGATTTATATGAGTGAAAAGAAAACTTAAAAATTTACTATACAGGGTTACTGGCACTCAATCAGAATTCTGCTAAGGTGAACTTTGGTACATCGATACGATCTGTCAATCTGTCGCCAAGCACCTGACGGTGTGTTCCGCCAGACTTCCTTGAGAGCCAGTGTATTCCAGACTAGGCATGCTCCATCTAGAGCTACAGTATCGCTGAATTCCGTGGTCGTGCGAACTTGTAGAAAAATGCCTAGCTGTGTATGATAAAAAAAATACCCGAAAAACTTTCTAAACCAATCAAAATTTTGAATAAAATAAATTATTTATTCACTTCGATGACGCGCAACCAAATCTATAAACAGCTCGTGTGATTTTTGAAGCGAATTTTATAAAAGTTCTAGATCAAGATTTATTGTTCTTGACGTACCAAAGTCACCCTCTTAAGAAGTTTCCGTAAATTACCAGCAATAAGCCTGTATATAATTAACAAGTTTTAACATAAAACCCGAACTCGAAATCGCATATACATGCCGCAATACATAGATTTTTTCTATAAAATGGTCGATTTTTTAAAATGCGATTCTAGGGTAGTCTAAACCCTAATAAAAGTTGTTCATAACGAATTTGGGGAGCTTCTTTCGTCCCAGCATACTCAATTCAAATAATACCTGCGTGATTTTACAATAGCTTGTCCTATATTAAAAAAAATACATTTTTAAGCAGTAAAGAAAATGACACAGCTTGTTTTTAAATTATTATAATATTTTAGAATATGTTGTGTTTATTGTAGTAGTGTATATAGAATAGAGGAACAGTGGTTGAGTAACATACGGTCGTCCTATATTAGTGAAAGTCCGCTCGTAGCGCTCATAGCCGGACACTGGCGTTCTATTTCTCGCGTGCTCGCGGTTGTATGCTTGTCAGCTTCTGTTTGGAAATGATATAGGCTTTATTAATGTAAAATGCATAATTAAACAGGTCAGCAAAGCGTATCTGTTAGAAGTGTGGTAAAATTTACTTTGTTAATTCAGTATGACTGCTCGTAGATTTCAGTCGATTTTGAAGTAACTTGACATATAAGTTCTACTATTATTTTTTTATATGGCAGTTAGAGATTTCAGATAGAAGGGGTATTTTTACACAAACGATTGATTTATCTCTGTCAGTGTAGACGGAAGAGTGCATTACGCGCCTATGTCGGTCTAGACGGGCCAGTCCACTACATACCTACGGCATTCTAGACCGGCGAGTCAACTACGTACCTGAGTGTGTGTGTATCTAGACGGGCGAGTCAACTACGTACCTGAGTGTGTGTGTATCTAGACGGGCGAGTCCACCTCCTCGGCCTCCTTCTCCCGCTGGCGCACCGCCACGGCTGTCTCCACCAGCAGGTACAAGCACTTGAACTTGTCGCGCTCGCCCTCCACTGCACCGCTCTTCTCCACCAACTGATGACATATCAACATGCAAACATACACATTCAACTCTTGTTCGGAATTCAAATCTTCGCGCCACTTGCACCGCCCAACGAACACATTTAAAGTTACATCCTACCTTTATGTCACTTCTTTTCCGTCGTTAAAAAACTGCAATACACGATCTCAGTTGAATTATCGTATTTTATTGAAGAACAATACCTGGCCCCCCTACATGGCCCTGGATCTACGCCGGATAAGATTTACCAGCCTTCGTTTCATTAAAGAAGAAGAATTCATCAATATTGACGTCGCAAATTATTGGAAACGGGGATTGCGCGCCATCGTGAAAGAGTGGTCGAGAGTTCATTGTTCAAGTGTAAAAATCCTTTGTGATGTGAATATTTATTGCGATATAAGTGAACCCAACACTCTAATCAGGTATTTTAGGTATAATTCGACGTTATAATAAGGTTAGTAACAGTCTATTTATTATCATTGTGTTACATTGTAGTGACGGTTAAACCTACTATTTTGTAACCGAATTATTGCAAGAAGTTAGATAAATTCAGGTTAGTTAGTTAAATATATGCATATGTAATGTATAATTGTGAATTATTTGGTACATAGCTATTTAGCTAACATTAATTTCAACCAATTTATCATAAATTTGAACATCGTTACATCAGGTACATTTTAATTGTTCAAACTTGTAGGTAGTTAAATATTTTATTTAAAGAAGTATCGTTGTGTTTTAGTTACTAATCATTGTGTAAAATCATATTTTATTAAGTCCAATCAGTCGTAGCATTCATTGTTTACATGTTTATCAGCATTTTGTAGTAAATTACTCATTGTATAACGAAAATATCGTATATTTGTGATCAGGTATTTGATGTTCGTTTATTGCGTCATATTATTAGGTGTTTCTGTGTACTTTGTGTAGTAATCCTAAGTACATAAGTAAACACATATTCCTGTATCAATTCCAGGTCGACCGTGCCAGGCTCCCAGAATGTCCGAGGAAAAGGAATTAATCAAAAAACGCGGCAGTCTCAAAGGTCGTTTAACTGCCTTCGCTAGTCATATCAAATCAGTTAACATAGCTAAGATGACTGCCTCGGAGGCCAGGGAGTTACAATTGCGTATCGGTAAGATCGAATCCTTGTATGATTTATATGATGAGGTACAGACAAAAATAGAGTGTAAGTCTGAAAACATGGAACTACAATTAGACGAAAGAACTGAGTTTGAAACGCAGTATTATAAGTTATGTGCTTATGCTCAGGAAACGTTAGATGCCTATAAAAAAGAACATGATCAGATAGAAAAGGCGTCAACTGCGTCACATTCTCGCGCTAACCATCAGCTCGTTAAGTTACCCATTATCCAGTTGCCGAAGTTCGGAGGTTCATACGAACGTTGGTTAGAGTTTCACGATACCTTCTCAAGCTTAATTCACGAAAATGAAAATATTGATGAAATAAACAAGTTTCATTACTTGAGAGCGTCGTTAGAAGGTTCGGCTGCTGTGGTAATTCAATCAATTGAGTTTTCTGCGACTAACTATTCCGTAGCATGGAAACTTTTATGTGAGCGGTTTGACAATAAACGTTTGTTGATACAAAATCATGTCGCAGCATTATTCAATCTCGAACCGGTCACAAAAGAGTCCTCTGTCACTTTAAAACGTGTAATAGATCAAATAAATAAGAATTTACGTGCACTTAAGTCCTTGGGTGAACCTGTCGATCACTGGGACACTCTGTTGATCTACATTGTCACACAGAAGTTAGACGCGAAAACGTACCGCGAGTGGGAGGAGCGCAAAGGTCAGTTAAGTAAAGATAACTCCATTAAACTCGATTCCTTTTTAGAATTTATGCGCAATAGGGCTGATTTAGTTGAGACAATTGAATTGTCACAAAGGCTAACGTATAGTGGCAAACACGCGACAAAAATTAAGGCTATGGTTTCTGTTCAAGGTGGATCTGATAGTAGTAATAATAATAATATCAGAAACAATTCCAATTCTGCGTCAATAAAACCATGCCCTAACTGTAATGATGAACATTATCTAAATAATTGTTCGAAATTCCTCGCATTAAGTAGTGAAGCGCGGTATAAGTTGATACCTACTTTTAAAATATGTTTTAATTGTTTCCGCAGCGGACACTTTGCGAATTCGTGTAAGAAACCGGGTTGTAAGGTTTGCAAACGTAAACACCACACCCTCATACACGTAAACGAATTGGGTATGAGTGTAAAACCGCCTATTGCGTCGAAATCAGCTGATTGCGATAACGGTAATTTCAATGGCTCGAGTCAATCAATGCAGCCTTCCGTCGTTCCGAGTTGTTCTCAGCATGCGAGCGTCGCACTCACGGGAAACGTTACTACTAATTGTGAGAATACAGGTCAAGGTCAGTGTGATGTTTTGTTATCTACTGCATTAGTAAAATTGTATGACAGCGATAATCGACAAGTTATTGCCCGAGCGATTCTCGACAGCGGTAGCACTTCGTGTCTAATGACCGAAAGTTTGCATAATAAATTAAATCTACCAGCTGATCGTACTGATAGGTCTGTCATAGGCATAAATAATATAACATCACGCATTAGTCAGATGTGTCGTGTGTTAGTGAAGTCGTTAAATGAGAACTTTTCGACTCATTTGCGTTGCTTCATTTTGCCGTCTATTACTGACAACGTGCCCGGGTGTCAGATAGATGTAAGGAATTTAAATATTCCATCAGATATTTGCTTAGCGGATCCTTATTATCATTCGCCCGCCGCCGTTGATTTAATCATCGGCGCTGATGTTTTTTGGGACATTTTAGGTTCGCAAAGTATTAAACTGGGTAATGGACAGCCGATACTTTATGAGACTAGACTAGGTTGGATAGTTTCCGGTCCGGTAAACAGCGGCCGCGTATCGACTTCTCCGCCAACTATTAAATGTAATTTTACTCATGTTGATTCGATGACTTCTCATAATAATGATGACATTCAAAACCAGCTAACGCGTTTTTGGCAGCTTGAAGAAGTGAGCCCTCAGTCAGATCAGTATTTTCCTGAAGAGAAGTTGTGCGAAGAGCATTTTACTAAAAACACTACTCGCCTCGCAGACGGACGGTTTTGCGTAAGAATCCCGTTAAAACAAACACCTGACGTGTTGGGAAGCTCTTATCAGCGAGCCAAACATTGTTTATTATCATTAGAACGTCGACTCAACAGTAATGATTCATTTAGTAAAATGTATAAAGAATTCATGAAAGAGTATGAGACTCTTGGTCACATGTCAGAGTGCAAATTGATAATTGACACACCTCATTATTTTATTCCTCATCATGGCGTCCTTCGTGAAAGCAGTACGACCACTAAGCTACGTGTCGTATTCAATGCAAGTAGCCCTACTTCTTCGGGAGTTTCGTTCAATAATATTCAGATGGTAGGACCCACGGTGCAGAACGATCTTTTATCAATTTTATTACGCTTCCGCCAGCACAAATATGTTCTCGTAGCTGATATTGAGAAAATGTATAGACAGATCGTAGTGCATGAAGCTGACAGGCCGTTACAGCAAATTATTTGGCGCGATAACGAGTCCGATTCTATCAAGTCATATGCTCTAAATAGAGTCAGTTACGGGACCGCAAGCGCTCCTTTCCTTGCATGCCGATGTCTTAAACAAATAGGTTTAGAATGTAAGGATCCTAGAATAGCTGAAATCATAATTCACGATTTCTATGTCGACGATTTGTTGACCGGATGTGACGTTATCAGCGAAGCTTTGCATATTCGTCAGCAAGTTACCGCTGAGCTCGCATCAGCTTGCATGCCTCTGAGGAAGTGGAAGTCCAATGAGCCTCAATTATTGACAGGACCAGGTCAATCAGCCACTGAATTGAATCTCGGAGACGGTGAACCGAATAAAACGCTTGGCCTCGGCTGGCATTCAGTGTCAGATCAATTTTATTTTCCCGTCGGTCCTGCAATTATCAAGGGAAACACAAAGCGTGATATGCTCTCTGTCATCGCTCAAATTTTTGATCCTTTAGGGCTCTTATCACCTTGTGTTATCCAGATGAAAATTATATTGCAGAAGTTGTGGCTACAAAAATTATCGTGGGACGAGAAGCTGCCTCTTGAGATAAGTCAGGTGTGGATCAATACTGTCGAAAGCCTACCGGGTCTAAATAGCCTGCGCATACCAAGACGCGTCATCTGTGACTCACATTCTCAGCTGGAGTTGCACGTCTTCTGCGACGCGTCTGAGCGTGCGTATGGCGCTTGTGTTTATGTTCGTAGTATCGGTAGCAACGGTGAGATCTCAGTGCACCTGCTTCTAGCTAAAAGTCGAGTCGCGCCCATAAAACCCACAACAATCCCCCGCCTGGAACTCTGTGGTGCGTTAATTGGTGCTCGTATTTATCAAAAATGCATCTCTGCATTACGAGCACAAATCAACCGCGTAATTCTGTGGACAGACTCCACTATTGTTTTAGGTTGGCTTAAGATGTTACCATCCAAATTACAACCATTCGTACGTAATCGGGTTGCAGAGATATTAGATAAAACTGGCAACTTTACTTGGAGACACGTTCCGACTGATGAAAATCCCGCTGATTTGCTATCGCGTGGTGTCAGTGTTAGCTCTCTTCAGTCGCAAAAGTTATGGTGGCATGGTCCAGATTATTTGAAGCGCAATGAGTCGCACTGGCCTACCACTCCAAGTACCGCCGAAAAGTTGTCTGAAACTCGAAATGAAGTTTCATTACACACGTCATCTAACGCTACTCGCGAACTTATAAACTTTAGTCGCTTTTCGAATTTTTCAAGGCTTCAGCGCACCGTAGCCTACGTGTTGCGTTTTGTAAATAATATTAAAAAAAAAAACTAAGCATTCTAGTACATATTTAGGTGCTGACGAATTGCAAATCGCTACTGTTTTAATTTTAAGAGAATCGCAAATTCATTCGTTCCCTGAATATAACCTACTTTTGAAAAAGCACGATCTACCTAATAAAAGCCCATTGCTTAAATTTAACGTTTATTTAGACGACGATAAGTTAATTCGCGTTGGAGGTCGATTAGATAATTCAAGTTTTAAGTTTGAGAAGAAACACCCTATTGTTATACAGTCCACACATCACGTCACTAAATTACTATTTGAATCTGAGCACAAAAGGTTGATGCATGCGGGGCCTCAACTTTTATTGGCCACAATTAGAGAGACATACTGGCCCATAGGTGGTCGAAATTTAGCCAAGAAATGTTACCGTCAATGCGTACGTTGTAACCGAATGAAAGGTAAAACGTTCGCTCCGTTAATGGGAAATTTGCCGCAGCAGAGACTCGAACCTGGAGGTTATCCGTTTGAAAGTGCAGTCGGCGTGGATTACGCTGGTCCGGTGTCCTGTGCTAGTCGTACAGGGCGCGGTTGTAGGCTTATCAAGTCTTATATTGCTATTTTCGTTTGTTTTTCCAGTAAATCAATTCACTTGGAACTAGTGGGTGACTTAACGAGCCAAAATTATCTATTAGCGCTGCGTAGATTTATATCGCGCAGAGGTAAACCAAAAAACATATTTTCGGACAACGGAACCTCATTTATAGGTGCATATAATGATCTTTCTAAATTTCTCAAGGCCAATTGTGACTCCTTGGCTGCCAATTCAGCCCAAGATAATATAAATTTCCATTTTATTCCTGCGTATAGTCCTAACTTCGGAGGTCTCTGGGAGGCAGGTGTCAAGTCGACAAAGTATCATTTAAATAGAGTGCTGGGCAATTGTAATTTAACGTTCGAGGAGTTAACTACTGCGTTGGTCCAGATCGAAGCAATTCTTAACTCTCGACCACTCACTCCTTTGTCATCGGACCCAGATGACTTAACCCCTCTTACACCCGGTCATTTCCTCATCGGCCGGCCTCTCACTTCTCTGCCCGACAAGGACTACCAGAAGTATCCTGTCACTAGACTCACACGCTACCAGCGGATTGAGCAGATACGTCAACATTTTTGGACTCGATGGAGCAAAGAGTACATTGCTGAACTCCAGCAGCGAGTAAAATGGCGATCCTGCAAGTACTCACTTAAAATCAATACTCTAGTCCTTTTGAAAGAAGATAATCTTCAACCCATGAGATGGAAACTTGGACGTATCGTTGCTGTATACCCTGGCGCTGATCAAATAAGCAGAGTTGCTGATATTAAAACAGCTAATGGCGTTGTTCGAAGATCTTTCAGCAAGATTGTTCCACTACTGCCCGAAGATGATGCATCCTGTTGAAAGACGAGCTTTCAACGCGTGGGGGCATGTTCGGAATTCAAATCTTCGCGCCACTTGCACCGCCCAACGAACACATTTAAAGTTACATCCTACCTTTATGTCACTTCTTTTCCGTCGTTAAAAAACTGCAATACACGATCTCAGTTGAATTATCGTATTTTATTGAAGAACAATACCTGGCCCCCCTACAACTCTATTTCCTATTTAACTACTTTATTTATAAATTCTTATAATTAATTATTTATTAACAAAACTGTGTTTTTGATAATACGTGAATAGATATGGAAGAGCGGGGAGCGGGGAGCGGGGACCCTCTGTCACAAGTAGTTTTATAATTAAATAGGGCCCCCACATTGATTAAATGTAATAAACACTTTTAGTTACGAAAATTTATTTGAAACAAATATTATTAGAATTTTGATCAATTGGCAATATTATATTTAACTCTTAATTTGCTTGCAAATCGCACTGAATCCACCCATGAAGCCGGTGATGAGTGGCCGAGCGCCGTGCGTGTCATCGTTGTGGACACGAACGACTCATCACAACCTTAATGAGGTTCAACAAATGTGATCGAAACTAAAGTTGGACCTTTGCAACGATCAGGTAATCTGCTTTATAATAGAATAATAAAATGAATCAAATACGCATTAAATTTTCTGAGTAAAACACAGCATTGAGCGATTACACAAACTTAGCAATTTCTTCCTGGCAATGCTTGCATTAAATTTAAAAAACAGTATTTTCTAGAATATTAGTTATTCATGTATTAAGCACATGTAAGTGTATGCAGCAAGCAGTGAACCAGTGAGGTTTGGTAAAACAAACTTTGTTATTGTTCATTTCAAATTAATTTAAATGATTGCTTAAGTTTTCTGGAACATAATAAATTTCTTTTTACCCGACTGTGAAAGAAGGAGGTTTTTAGAGTATATGTATGTATGTATGTTTATATGCATGTATGTATATTTCTTTGGCAGCACTTTCTTGAACCTAAACGGCTTGTCGTATTTTGATGTGAGTGGTGTCTTAGTCATGAGTGACAAGGTCTACTTAAAAATAAAAATTAAGTATGATACATCGTTAAACCATTAATGATTTAGCAGTCGGGTTTTCCCTAACTCGCTTCTAACCACTTGTTTACCTGTATGGTGCGTCGCTGCTGTCGCGGTCGGGGCGTGGAGGTGGCCGCGGGCGAAATCGCTGTCGCGGTCGACTCTTCGTCATCGCGCGACCGCACCGCCACCACCGCGGCGCCGCTGCTGTCCACACATCGGAAACACGTGTTACACACTATATCAACGTTCATGAATACGATACGAACTTCTACAACTTTGTAATGAAGGGTAACATTGAAAAGAAAGGCTGCGCGCTACACGAATGTAAAGTTTCCGCTACGAATAGAAATGGACAGGAAATGCTAAAGCGCAAGATCTATTACGCTTGATATAAGACAAGAAGGAAGAAAAATCGAAATAAAATCGAAAAATTTACCTTACCAGAGAGAGAGTGGTTTACACCATATATATATATATATATATATGTATATATTATTTTTTGTTTGGAAAGCGTATACGTCACATGTGGTTCCCATTTTGTTTTTATCGTAGCCTACAAATATAATGTATAAATCAGCATTAAGATTTGTATCTTTCCTAAGATTTCTAATAAGAGTGTAGTCCAGGCAATAGTGGTATAGTAGCTATGTACCGTATGACGGAGTGCCAGACGGAGGGGTCGTACTTGAGCTCCTCCTCGCTGATCGCGCTGGAGGAGTAGCCCTCCTCGGGCTCCGCGGCCGAGTCCCCGTCGCTCGGGTACACCAGCAGCCCGTCCGTGTAGTCGCCTGGGTTGGTGATGTCAGTGCCCTCCTGGACAGACAACATTGACAATACTTAATAAATAGTAATCAAAATAAAAAACTTACTAAACTTACCTAATTCAACATTGTTTCTTTTCTTTTTGTTTCCCCAAGTGACAAAAGGATGGATATAATTTAGGAACCTTTAGTTTAGTCAGTGTGACTCGGCAAATTGGGGTCACCGTTTTCCTGTGATATGTAAGTCATATCAGCTTCAGGAAATTAATTTCAGCATCATTGAATAGAATGCAATGTGATCGTTTGCTCAGCAGAATGTAAACATCGTGTATTGCCCCCTCGTGTCTGTTGATGCCTCTCACTGTAGATCTAATACATCTGGTGGTATACACACCTCTGGGTCTTGTCCGTCCCAGGAGGCCACGACGACCCCGCTGCCGCCGGCGCCGGGCTGCTTGCGTCCGCGCCGCGAGATGGTGTAGTGGAGCGGGTCCTGACCCTCGCTGCGTATCATCTCCGGCAGGATGCGTCGCCGCGCGTTTATGAACCAATTGCATACCTGCACCAACCAATACATACTCCTCAACGTTTTTAAATAGTTGCCGATAGTTGCTCGACTTTTGAAACGTGTCATACTTTAGAGAGTTTAAAAAGACATTTATGGTACAACGATCGAATAACGTTACAAACAATTATTACGGTTAAATTAAACATTAATTAAACAAATACGACGAGCCCCGTAAAAAATAGTCTACTTCTTTTATTAGCCAGATTGATTCGCCCTTTTATCAGTGCTTGAACGGCCTAGGCATGGCCTTCAACAGCCATTCCAAGACCGACAACTATAGCGACAAAACTAATCAGTGCCCGAACGGCCTAGACATGGCCTTCAACAGCCATTCCAAGACCGACAACTATAGCGACAAAACTAATCAGTGCCCGAACGGCCTAGGCATGGCCTTCAACAGCCATTCCAAGACCGACAACTATAGCGACAAAACTTGCTACTTCCCATTAGGTACTTAAGAACACTTGCCAACACTAGGTCAACTTCACACGTAGTAGCAGAACAACAAAACAGACCCAGGAAACTGGGCCTTAGAATACGGTTTCGGTATCCACTGTCCGTCGTAAGAGAGGACCTTTGGGTCAGCAGGTGGTCTAATTTGAGGATTCGGTCATCTTTTTCCAGGAGGCCCTCAGAAGGCTACAGCGTGATATGGCTCACGCTGACGTGTAAGAAAATAAAAGATCGATTTCCCAGGACGTGCAGTAGTAAAGTGCATGAGGGCTCCGTTGCGTCCATTTTGAAACCCCGGAGTTCTCGTCAAGGGACAGACCACCGGGGTGGTTTAAGAGGTTTCAATTCTACATAACCCGATCGCACCCCAAGCTGCCGAATATCTTGTGAACATTTCCCCCCGATGCCACAAAAAAAGGAGCACGAGACAAGAATCATACGTACTTGTAGAACAGTGAGATTGGCTTCCTGACTGAGCGTGATCTTCTCCGCGTCGCTGGGGTACGCGTTGTACCTGTGGTCGTAGAGCCACTTCTTCAGTATCTTGACCGAGTGTTTGGGCAGGTTGCCGCGGCGCTTGCGTATGGCGACGAGGCCGGGCGGCGGGCCCCCGTGCGACATGCGCCGCGACCGCTCCGCCTCGCCGTCCGTGCCGCTCTCATTGTCGTCCGTCGATGATGTGGAGTTGAAGCGTTCGCGGACTGTCACTGGAAATTAATTAAATATTTAGGATCTTGTTATGTTTATACTTAATTACATTAAGGAAGGCCATTGCTATTCAACGTAGCAATGCTGCGAGTGTTATGAGTACCTCTGCACCAGGAACGGTCAGGAGTGGGATATTTAATTGTGACGTAAATTTTTGTATTTAAAAATAGGTTTTGCTTAATTAAATATTTAATAGATTACATAAATCGTCGGAATAAGAGTACGAATCGGAATGGTCAGTTTAAGAAAATGAACAACTTTGGAATTGAACCTAGAATACCAGGAAGTACCTATCGGACTTTCTAGTCGTCTTGGTCCATTTCTAATGTTTGGAAGCTTCGATCATACCTTGTCTACTATGCCGAGACGCGGTTATTGTAATCAGGATAACTTTCAATACTGGACCAACCAGAAATTAGAGGAATAAAAAACGGCTGTTTCAAAAGTTTAGAGTAAGTTTTTTTGTTCCTGCCTTCTGCGCCGCTGGTCCCGTGTGTCTGGGTGTCTATTATATGTATAAGTATGTATATCAGTCATCAGGTTACCACAGCACAGGCTTTGCCTAGTTAGGGTCCTGAAAACCTTTGTGTGGATGTTGTCTCATTAGTTTATCAGCTCAGAAGCTCATAGGTGGGTAATTAGGTAGGTATACTGGCATTCCATTAAGTCATCAATCAAAGCATAATCACAGCAGCGGGAGTCGACAAAATTATTATTTTTATATTGTATACTTCGAGATATAATGTAAAAAATAATGTTTCCGACGTAGCAAATTCTACTTTTTATACACAGAGATAAATATGAATGCCTCAAATTCTAACAGTTTCCTGATAAAATAAAAACATAAAAATGCCCTTTTAT
Organism: Ligdia adustata; assembly: GCA_947049295.1. Lineage (NCBI taxonomy): Eukaryota > Metazoa > Arthropoda > Insecta > Lepidoptera > Geometridae > Ligdia > Ligdia adustata. The sequence goes on along the minus strand of OX346229.1, from coordinate 1,547,277 downwards.
TTGTTTTCACACAATGCATGTATTTACTAAAAAATTACCAATTATTATATGTTATTATATAATATATATAAGCTATGTTTGTAAATAAATAAATCAAAACGCCGTGAACATTCAGAGAATGTTATTTTTTTTAATTTGCATTTGACCTGATTCCGTATGTCGACTCATGAATTTTGTAAACGTTATTTATTCAGCGAACGAACCAACGGAATATTTTACTTATTAAGCAAAAATATACCATTTCAATAGCTATGGCGGCGTCAATGCTGTACATTTATTGGCTCCTCTGGATATTGAGAATTCTAAAAGAGCAATTTGTAGAACACGCCGATACTTTGATATCTACGATTTGTTTATTCCAGAGCGAACGTACGAGCAGCAAAAAAAAATCGGCTAAGTGCGAGTCGGACTCGCGCACCTTAGTGGTTCCATACAATATAAGTCCAAGTTACTTACTACCTGTTGTTAATATCGAGCAAAAAATGAAAAAAAAAAACACTTTTGTTGTAACGGAGCCCCCGTTAAATATTTATTTTATTCTGTTTTTATTATTGTTTTGCTATAGCGGCAAGATAATAAATCATTTGTTCGTCGTTGTAGCACTAAAATTTGTTTCTTATAATTATTATTAGAGAGTTTGTCAATTCATTTCCATGCATAGTACGAGTATAGTATATGTATTTATATATGTATCTGTGTAGTTATATTAGTATTGATTGTATTTATTATTTTTTATAACAGCTGTTTAGTTGATAGTGTAATATTTTAACGCCACTTTAATATAAGCTATTCTCATTAACGCGCATGGTTGCCTAGAAGAGATAGCGAGCGAAAAGGCCGCCATTTAAGCTGGTGTATGTGTATAAGGTTTTCTTTAGTCATATTTTATGTATTGTTGCTGGTTTTTAAATAAAGAGTTGTCTTAACTTGTTCAGTTTCTGGGATACAGTATGGTGACAGACCGACGGACGGCCAACGGAAAACGTAAAAAAAATATTCTGACGAATTGAGAACCTCCTCCTTTTTGGAGTCTGTTGGCTTCAGCATAAAAGTAATTCATTATCACGTAACGCAGTAATCTCGTTCACAGGCAATTTATTACAAAAGCGTGTCATCTGTCAAAGTTCCCTTCCGTAAACATTACGCGAGTGGGGTGGCAGGCGGCGGGGCCGGGGGCGGCATCGATCGAGGTTACCGACCCCGGAGCAGCCTGCGGGGCCATCAAGGACGCCGCGCCGCCGCCCCCGCTTACGTCGGTCGGTTTGTTGACAATTTGACACCCCTTTACCTGTTTGTTTGTTGATGCATTTCTGTGAGTGTTACTGGGACATTTTTGACACCTTTGGATTGTAATATAGCTTTTGCCAGCGGCTTCGGCCGCGTATGTTTGTTTTCCCGGGAAAAAGATTTTCTGTGAATTTTCGAAGTTTTATATTCCTACCAATATATTATTATAATATAGGTAGGAATATATTATTATTATTCTGACACTTATGTAAGATATAACTAAGCTATCAGGATTCAATGTTGTTTATATAGCAGGACAATTGTCTGTGAGCAGTCATTTTACTATTACGAGTACTTTTGCCGATTTACAAACACTTTTGTCAGACCAACATAACAAATATCAATTTGTCTCACTCTAACGTGTAAACGTTGTTCATGTTTTCTCCTTCATACGTTTTGTTTGTAATTAATAAAAACAGGACTTGAACTCTGAACTTCGGACTCCATGCAAGTACTAGTTAGACCTGTGATGTTTACCGCATTCATATATGACCGCGAGTCAGTAGAGAGCCCTAGCACCTCATCTTCTATCTCATAATATCGGCGATGTCTTTCATTAGCTTCCATAAACCTAACATTATTAAAATTTAAAAACTTGTCGCACATACAGCTTGCAAAAAAGTACGTGTAATTGTAAATACTCGTAGTAAGAAATAAGTATATCGGCAGTCAATCTATAGCTAGCATCTGATACCTAGTACTTATAAAATACAAGAGTACAAAATTCGTACCGTATTACCAAGTTCGTTAATGTCAAGCAATTTATTTAGGTATCTAGAAATATGAATGACATATTTTAGTTAAATAGTTTAAGTTAGTATAAATACACTTTAGAACGATACCGACATCAGTGGAGTTCATTTTCGGAAATGATCGTTAAGTTATCGTTCTTAAAAGAAATTGAATGGTCAAATTATCGTTCTAATTTCTAATTCTAGTTTTTTATGGGGTGTAATGTATGTGTTGATTGCGTAGGGTAGGTTTCAATAAGTAGATTCAATTTGTGATATCTACCAACATGTAGCTAGTAAAATCAGTCCTGAGTTTACCGCCATCGTGTTTTATTCAGTCGTTAGGATTCAATTGTTATGAGGTGAATGACAAAACGATGGCGAAAAAATTACTCGGCGCAGATTTTTAACCCCCGACGCAAAAACGACGAGGTATTATAAGTTTGACGCGTCTGTGTGTGTGGCGTGTGATTTTTTTGTAATAAAGATGTACGGATCGGGAGAGTTCTTAGTAAAAATCGGTCTAATATGGCCACCGCCAAAAAATGGCGAAGTACAAACAAAAAAACTTAATTTGGGTATCAAATAAAATAGGGCTTGACTAGAATATAATTATCTTCTATAATATAAAATTGAATCGCTAAATGTGTTGCTAAACGCAAATCTCGAGAGCAGCTGAACCGAATTTGCTAATTCTTTTTTTAGATTATTCCTTGAAGTACGAGGACGGTTCTTACGGAGAAAAATTTCAAAAAAATTGCCTGTAAAGGGTCTAAAGACATCACTTTTCTGTACTCCCATACAATCGATTCGTAATACTAATTGAAAGTCAAAGCCAAGTATAAAAAAATAATTTAAGAATCGACTGTTAGGCGGTACGAAGTTCGCCGGGTCAGCTAGTAGTATGATAATTTCAAATCCAAAATGGCAAAAACAACAAATGTCCAAGGTTTCCAAAATTTTCAATTTTAGTTATAGTTTTGTTAATTACATGTTGGTAGATATTACAAATTGAATCTACTTATTGAAACCTACCCTACGCAATCTACGCATACATTACAAGAGTACCACAGAGGTACCAGATGAGTGACAGTTACAGAAACCGTGGCGCGGTTCAGTCTGCCAAATTGGATTGACATTTGAAAGCATTTCCCAATGGCTGTCTCCGCGCTAAAATAGCACAGCAGTTGGCTGGCGCGGAAACTCTACGTATTGTGTCCGATACAACGTTGAAAACCGAAAGCGATGTTCGACGACGTCCTGAGAATCTAATCTAATTTAAAACTAGCTGCGCCATGCGGTTTTATTTGCGGTAGACATTTGATCATCCCATTAGAAGACTAATTTTCATGGATAAAAAATATATGTCATTCTCCTCGTTCTAAGCTACAACCTCACCAATTTTCAGCCAAATCGGTTCGGCCGTTCTAGAGTTATAAATAGTGTAACTAACACCACTTTCTTTCGTATATATATAGAAGAAGATTGATTAAAGATCACGGTAAGGACCAAGTTGCGGACAACGAGTCCGCTCACGAAGTACCGAGTGAGATTAAAGATCTAAGAAGACTAAGACTACCTTACAGTGTTGAACTATAAAATCTGAAGTCGGAAAGCTGTCGAGGCGAATATCATACTTTCGCTGCCTTACCAGACAACCTCTGCTCTAAGTGCTTGACGAACTCTTACATGATGTACGATTTTAGATATGAAAGGACAAACGCTCGGGAATAATTTATCGGGTGTAGTGCGTATGCGTACTGTACACATTCCGGTTGCACGGGCGGCGCGGGCGGGCAGAGCAAAGTATTCTCTTGACCCCGCGGCGCTCAGCGTTGACATACATTGTTTTACAAACGCAAGGCATTCATTAAACTTTGTATCGAACATTAGATTGCAAGGTTTTTGTATCGACCATACATTTGATTTGCTGCCTACTCGTTTTGTTCGAGTTAATTGAGCGAAGCGTCTCTTCGAGTCTGGAAATATGTTCTTTCGTTTGTCATGTCAAATAGTCAGTTTGTACAGTATGTATGGATATCTGCGCGTAAGAAATTTTGAAGTACTGGTCGTAGTTTCCTACCCAATCCTGACGAAACTTGGTGGGTTCTACGATTTTTTATAACTTTGTGATTTTTGATCAAGGGGCATTTTTTGACGTTTGCTATGTCGCCATTTACTGGTACAGTTCAAGGATATTTAGTACGGACATGCGGAACACAAAGTTTGTTAAGATTTCTGGATTTGAAAAAAAAGGAGCATTGTTTTATTTTATAAAGTCGCAGAATTATTACTTGGTTGTGAGGTCAATAATTATTTAGTTTCAAATTATGACCAAATGACAATTCACTGGGCTATTAGCAGATAATATATAATTATGCTATTAGTATGTGTTTTCCGCAACAAGACTATAACTCAGATACTATGAGCTAGACTATATCACATAGTAAATAAAATTGTTCTCCAATATTGTAGCATTTTTTTTTGGGAGAATTGATTTATTTAATTTTGTGTGTTTTTTTTAACCTATACTGTCCCACTCTTGGGCAAAGGTCTCCCCATAGCTTTCCACATTTCTCTATTTTATGCCGCTTCCCGCCAATCTTTTTTAAATAGGTCAAGATCGCGACGCCATCATGTCCTAGTCCTACCTCGGCTGCGTAGCCCATCGGGCTTCCACTGTGTCACGATTTTGGGCCACCTGTCGGGATGCATCCGCATGAGATGTCCCGCCCACTCCCAATTTCGTCGTTCAGTTTTTTTCAACATCAACAACACCTGCGATAGAACGCAGCGTGGTGTTTCGTACTTTATCTGTCCTTTTAATTCCAAGAATGCTGCGTTCAATTGCTCTTTGGCATACCCCAAGCCTGGACTTTTGGTCATCGGTTAGTGACCAAGTCTGAGCACCGTAGGTTAGGACGGGCAAGACACACATGTCGATGAGTCTACGTTTGAGTGATATCAGAAGGTTGCCCTTCATCAACTATTTGATAGACCAGAAACTATTACAAGCATTTTCGACGCGTCGCCCGCTTTCTTTATCTTGCCGGTTCTCGAAAGAGACTAGCTGGCCTAGATATATATACTCATCAACGTAATGTAGCGCTTGCCCGTCGATCTCTACCCTACGTTTTGTACTGTTGGTCATGACTTGTGTCTTCGACCGATTCATCTTCAGTAACTAATATTGTAAAAAAGAAAGATTTGTATGATTGCATTTTTGTATATAACACAAATTAACTTAAAAAATTTTAACAGATTTTAAATATACTTTAGAATGCTACTGAGGCTAAATTATACTAGGCTAAAATAGAAATCTTTAGATATCTCTACTAAAACAAACCCCAGACGTAGAAATAAATCAGGCATAAAATGTTGTTCATCATGTGCGCTGCAAATAGTATTAATGATATAACAAAGAAATGGTCTCCAATTGTAATAGAACAAATTATTATCTACATAAAAATTGTGAGACTTTATGTTAAGTTCACATTACTGATGACTGTTAGGGGGTACGAAGTTCGCCAGGTCAGCTAGTTTTTACCCGACTGCGAAAGAAGGAGGGTTATGCTTTTTGATTGTATGTATATTTCTTTGGCATGCCCTGGATCCTAAATGGCTTGTCGTATTTTTATGTAAGTGGTGTCAATAGATTCATCATAGTCGTGCGAGTGATACAGAGTACATCAAAATTAAAAAAAAAATTATAAGGATGATACACATGTTTAAGGATTTTGCAGTTAGGTGTTTTTGATGTTGCTTCTAACCACTTGTTAATTATACACAAAAGATATGACTTGTAAGCTGATATGAACATATTATAACTTAATGGATGACCACAACATAACAAAAGTTACATATAATTATGTAAGATATATTCTCTCTCAACTTTTTAACAATATTTAGTAGAAAACCCATAAAGGGATGTGAGGTATTTTATTACTACAAAGAGCCATGTAGCTCAGACTTGACTTTGATATCCCTCCCCAAATGTATTATAAATCTGAAAGTGTGTTTGTTTGTTTTTCTTCTCTGCAAGATGGATCCACTTTATAGATTGAAGTCTGTAGAGTGCACCGGGTTTTTTTTTTCTTGGTGAAATATAATGGTGTCTAAGCCACGAGCAAAAACTAGTATACTTAAAATGATAAGAAGGTAATAAAAAATCATTGGAGTAAAGATCACTGACTTCGATTTAAGGAGGAAGTCCTTGTTAGTAATAAACAGTTTACTGGCAAAACTATGTTGTCTGTGTTAAAGAACAGTAAAATCAATGCTATGCAACCTCCATAGTAGACTTTAGAAATGAAGAAGTAAATATTGAACCAAATTAACTAACAATGTCTGTCTGTTCATGTATACAAAAACTGTAGTCCTTGTGAATATGTAGTTTTCCAAAAATTGCTCTTCTCATGCGCTTTTTTTCTGTTGCCCTGCTTTGAAACAGAAAATTTCGCGAAACTATCGTTAACTTTATGTTTTAAAAAAATATTTTTCAAAACTGTTATAAAAAATATTTTGTCATTGCAGTTTAGCTATCGACTGTACTCATTCATTCATAAAATAGACAAACACCCAGTGCCGCCGCCTGGCGAGCGCGTGATCAAACCTGCCAATGGATGACAAGCTGCGGCCATTTTGTGCACAATGACCGCTGTCATGTCAATTTTATGTCACACAGACATTTTACTTAAGTCAACCAGATTCCAATAACAACAACAAACAAGGTTTCATGACATCCCGCCTTCTAAAGATTATCCTGGGCTACGAAAAAGCAAAGATAAGAATTAAAATCTAAGAGAATATCGATCGAGGTTACGCAGGGGAAAGTATGACACAAATGGACGGTCTAAAAATAACTCTAGCACGTGCCAACTACACAAAGATCGACTACAAAACTTATATTATGTAACGTTTAGCTAAATAGGACAAATCTCTAGTAGCAAGCCTAGGTACGAGTAGCTATAACAGTGTGCAAACAGCAGCTAATGATAAGCAAACGATGTGGCGCATTGGCGCCATTTTCTTTCACGAGAACGCGCCCCAGGATGACGTAACAGACCTAAATTCTTCAGTAAAGAGCATTTGCTTTCATCACGAAAGCATTTCGTCTTTATATTATGATTTTCCCCCCGAAAATAGCGTTGTTTTCGTTTATATGTCACCTTGACGTATCATGTCAATTTTGACAAGTATGGCGGAAACGTGGCGTCGTTTTGTATGGAAACCGGCTCACCTCCAGGGGATGTAGACTGTCTGTTCACTATGCGAGCGTCTCGGAGGATCTCCCTGCTGATTTCCCTTACGTCTCTTCTTTGCTGGTACGCCATTTCGGGCCGGTCACGGTGTTCTTGTGTTAGACCGGCCGTGGGTGGTAACATCGTTCTCACTCAATCCATGTGAACACCTTTTTTCACTCCGAGTCCTTTTTACACTTATGAAGTCCACTAGTAAAAATAAATTGTGATTTAAAATTACCGATAGCAGTAAAACAAAACACACCAGAACAACACACTGCAAACAAGCCAGAGCGCGACCGCGACTGTTAGTTGCGGGACGGCGGGAAGGGAAGCTACGGCGCCGCCGCGCATTTGTCTCTTTCTGTCGCGAAGGATTTGTCGTTTTTATCTCTTTCTAAAAAGAACGCCTCGATGACAGATGCATCGGTGAAATGTCATAACAAAGCGTGGGTCGTTTAAAATGTCAAGCGAGATGCTTAGCGAAGTGCGCCATCTATAACGACTTCCCATAATAAAAGGAAAAGTAAGTCGTTGATGTCCGGTACATTATTTCCTCTGTTTTGAATTCAGAAATTAGTATTTTGGATAGGTATATTTACCTTTATTAATTATTTCTATGAATTATCGTCATATTTGTTATAGGAGATCGATCATATTTTATTGGAGACAGATGGAATTTATCGATTATTTCAATCCAGAATCATGTTGAAAAAAAAACGTTTCTATATTTTTTTGTTTGCTGTTGTTACAAACTATTGTATTTTTTTATAATAAAATGATTCTTTTCATAAATGTATTCATAGAAAAATTCCTATGGTCTAGTTTTTTACTTCGTAATTTATTTTTGAAATGAGTATTTTACCTCAAGAAGGTTATTCACGATTCAGACTTTAATTTGCGTAGACCTTAGAATTATCTTATAGGTACAAGGAGTCCAACGTACCATAGAACTTTGAAAATTTATCACGCTTGAGATTAGTTGGAGAGGAAGATGCATACCCGCGTTTACATACAAATTGTTGTAGATATGTACCCCTGCATAAGTACCTACATATCTATAATGATCTGTACTTAAATAGGGGTGTACTAAGCCAAAACGAGGTCACTATACTCAAACTAATGAACGACTTTTACTATGATACCAACTATGAAATCGAGAAATAAAATCAGCTGTTGGTACACTTACTCGTATTATAGGACCGATAAAACATCGTTGAACAAGCAAGCGACGCTTTACTGCTTCGGGTCAGGCAAATTTAGATTTCGTCTGTAAGTTAGTATGTCTCCTGGAAATTTAGTACTCGCGTACTAGTTTCCAACCAATTTTTACGAAACTTGGTCGCCAGGAATTTTTGAATGCAGGTTGGGGTTATTTCCAAAACTTACTTGAAAATGCAAAACGACGATAAATCTATAAATACCATTTTATTACTCGTGGATGATATGATGACACCCTAAGAAAATCGGTAACCGTGGCAACTGGTGGGGAAGTAATGTTAGTTGATATTTGACAGTTATAAAAGGTAATTTAGGTAATGTTTGGGAGCTTGGAAAGTTGAATTATTCATTGTGGTCGCGAGGTCAACTTTTCTCAGAACTAGGCGTTTTTTTTTGTTGGTCCCTATACGAAAGATGCTTGTATAAAGATCTCCTTTCAGCTTAGTATATTTATACACATAAATGGCACCACATGATAAGTCCATAAAAATAATTTCCCAAATCAGTCTAGGCGTGTTTTAGATATCAGGTATATAATATTCCTGATTTTTACCTGACTGCGAAAAAAAGAAGGAGGGTTATGTTTTTCGATTATATGTATGTATGATATTTATATTTAAGGATTTTTGGCGCTAAGAGTAATCTAAAAAACAAAGTAATCGATTATGGTATCAAAATAATTTTTTTTTTACGATTATTACTAATATCTATATATCACTTATATGTTTTATTAGAGTTTGGAATTGGAAATGCTAAGTTTTAGATACACAGGTTTAAAGATTTACCAGTCAGGTTTTTTTGAAGTTGCTTCTATCTACTTATCGAAGTCTGTTAAAATATGTAATTACCAACTTCCTACCTAGGTTTATATTCCTTACTTACTTAGTGTCAGAAAATTTAAAGCTATTTTACTATTCTATATATATTCATAAATTATGTACCTACATAGTTGTTATGTACCTACCAGTCTGACCAGTGTACTCAATACTAACTTATAAAATGAAGGATAAAAATATAGTAACAACTGTATTTGGTGGACGGATTATTTTATTCGTCAATCACATTTTAAATATAAATTATTCTAAGATAGAACGATCACATTATTAATTACATAACAAAATATATACACGTAAACTTAAGAGTTATTCATAGAGTCGATTAGCTGCTTGTAGACGAGCTCCGGCGCCTTGGTGGAGAACTGGAAGTCCAGGTGCGAGAAGTGGGGCTCGGGGACCTTGTACGCGGTCACGGAGGCGGGCAGGGTCTGCTGCAGCCGGGTCACGTCAACCGGGGACGCCAACCAGTCCTCCTCGGCGTAGTACAGGGTCACGGGAGCCTTCACGTTCTGCATCTCGTACTTAGGAGCCACCACGGAGCCGTACACCTTCTGGTTGATCATAGGCCCGAAATCGTACTTTTTGAAGTCACCGTTCGACACCTGCTGGCCGTAGTGCTTGATCACTCTGACGGAAACACCGGCGGGCACGTGGCCCATGATCACGGGCGTCAGCTCGGGAGTCAGGCTGTCGATGTTCACACCAGAAATCACGAAGTTCACGTTCGAAGACAAGTTCTTGCAGCCGATCTCGTTCCATAGCATCTGGCCGCCGACGGTGGCGATCAGCTCCTTGCTGGGCTTGAACTCGCCGTGACCGATCTCGTGGTGGAGGCTTTGTTCCAGGGAGCTGGTGGGCGCGATCATTCGGATGAGGGGACTGCGAACGTTCTGCATGTACACCATCGGGGCCAGTGCGTGCATCATGATGATCTTGTCGTTGTACTCGGGGCGGGAGGCGACCAGCGCGAAGAAGGCAGTGGTGCCCTGCGAGTGGCCGACGTAGTACAGCTTCTGTTGGGCGGTGGTCTCCAGAGCGTAGTCAATCATGGCGGGCAGGTCGTGTAGGGCTACCTCGTCGTTGCTGAACTGCCAGAAGTCGTTGACGGCGGGGTGCTTGCTCACGTGGCGGCGCGAGTATTTGTTACCGCGGGCATTACCTAGCCAGACGTCATAGCCAGCATCGGAGAGTAAGTAGGCGAGCGACTTGCCCGGACCCATCAGCAGCCAGTCGTCGGCGCTGCCCAACAGACCGTGCATCAGGAACACGACAGGCTTTTGGGTGACGTCACGGATTTGCTTCCTGGGAGGGATGCGGAACAGGGTCAAGACGTAGCCGTCGTCGGTCTTGATGGTGTGCTCTTCGACGGGGTAATCGTACTTCTGTAGAAGCTGCGTAGCGTTCAAATGGTCGTCTTCATTGTGCGATTGAGCGGCGACGGAGAAAGCCTGGTGGAACTGGACTTTCTCTTCGGGTGTGGGGTGCTTCATGGCCTGCTGAGCTTCGGCGAAGATCTTCTCGATCTCTTGCTGCTGAACGACGGTCGGCTGCTTTTGTTTCTTCTGCTGCTTGACGGGCATTTGGATGTCACGGGACCACATGATGTTCTGGCCGTACGTAGATGGCTCGACGACGTCGTTCTGTACCTTCATGACAGCGGTGAAGAGAGGCGAGTTCCACTTCTGGCCAGTGGAGCGAAGCGTGACGTATTGCTGCTCATTGTTCCACTCCTTGCTGTCCTGCTGAGAGCTCTCGTGAGACGAGGAGCTGGACTGCTGCTTCTGTTGCTGCTTGTACTGCTGCTTCTTTTGCTGCTGCTTCTGTGCGCGGATGTACTCCTGGTAGGTCTGTTCCTGCGGCTTATAGAGTTGCTGCTGGTACTGGTTGATATAGTCCAGGGGTTGGACGATGAGGTCGTCGTTGGGCCGCTGGCTCCGCTTGAAGATGCTGGCGGAGATGCCCTGGGCCAGGGCGAGGCAGACCAATGCACACGCTGCCTTCATGGTGGTAATACTGTGTGTCGAATGACCGCAGGGACAGTATTTATATGAAAAGCATTTACTTGCTCAGCGAATTGTAGGGTGATGTGACGCACGCGCGCGGGCCTGGCTCGCGGGCGGGGCGGAATGCATCGCTAGCGAAATGCGCTTGCGCTTACCGCGTCATTTACATATCTAAACCTTGTGATATTTCGAAACTTATATTTTCAAATAATGTTAGTTTTGAATAAAAAATAATAAGTACTTAAGTACATAAATTAAAATTTACTTGAATAAATGATTTCTAAATATGGAAAAGCAATACTTAACATAAAAATTGTTAAAAACTAATAGTTATGCGAACTGTTGGCCTCGTGACCATAATAACATTCTAGTTTTGTGTAGTAAACAAGCTTTGACAGATTTTTTGTTATAACTCATATATTTAATTTAATAAATTAAACCATTCTAAATATTCGTAGAAGCTGTACCCATACCAAGAGTTTCGTGAAGATTTATCAGAATTTAAAATCTTTGCGTAACAATTAACATTCAGACAACTGACAAATTTAAATTTTATTTCAACCTATGATTTTCTTAAACGACTTAAAGTCTATAAATAAAGGAAAAATGTAAAACACCCGAAGCTAATGCCCTAGCATTAGCATGTATTACATTACAAATTCTATAATTATAAAGAGGTTAAATTCATTAATATATATCTAGAGCGCAGAAAAAATGATCTAACAAATTTATTTACCGCTTATATTACAATTATTCATATATGTACATGTGTACGTCTTTGGACTGCCTAGAAACTGTGACTTTCATGCGAGCCTCTCCGCCTATAGGTTGATTGATACGAGTAATGATTAAAATAGAAAAGAATAACTAACGCCTGCGATTTTACTAAAATAGAAGAGCAGATTTAGACAAAAAAAATGCAGGCGTTTTTGTACAACTTTAATCATTTGAACTTACTTAGACAGAAAAAAATATTTCTCTGTCTACAGAATAATTCCTATGCATATGAATAAGCTGAATTTTTATTCATTACCTTCATTGGTCATACTAATGTATCAGTAGGTATACCGTAGGTAACCGATTTAAACATGAGAGCTAAGTACCTAGGTACTTATCTTGTTTTGAGAATATATTGACGTTTACTATACATCATAAGCTGATGACGATGATGATTGACGCCTACTAAAAGCAAATATTTACGAAGACCAGTTTACATAAACTGCAAGACGTTATAGCAGATTTACTAACATCTAGAGAGAATGTAAACGCAGTAGTATCTTTCTCTGTCAACGACACTGATACTAACTATGTACAGACAGTACGAGTACTAGCAAAAGTACTTATACAAATGTCCTTCGTGGTATATCAGAGTCCTTTATGTCAGCTGGATCAGAGAATTTCTGAAATTTCTATGTAGAACTTCAGGAATTCTCCGACTCCGCTGTACCTACTGAGAATAGTTGGTTGAGGATGGTTAGTGGCAAGGTGTTACTCGAAGGCTACCATTGCCAAATCAGTCAAACAATATTGAATAATGTTTATTTTCTTTAAAAAATATCCTCACTTAAATTAATAACCTTAATAGCGTTACTTACTTGGAAATACCATAAAATGGCTAATAACACGTACCTATGTGTATTAGTAAAATTATAGTAGTTTATATTATAAGTAGTATTTTGTGGCCTAACTAATAATCTCTCACAGCATCAGAGCACATAAGAAATAATAGTATGTACTTAATTAGGATAGGCATATGTGTGTAAATTATTTTTGCTACGCTTTAATGAGCGTAGTAAAAATAATGTACCTACATACCACGACGGCATTAGTCGTAGAGTAGGTAGGTACATAAGGTGTACAGAATAAGTAGAGCAAATCCTTACCTTATCCAAGAATAGGTAGGTACCTACCCTACAAGTGGTTAGAAGAAACTTCAAAAAACTCGACTGTAGAAGTTTTAAACCACTACTTATAACATAACTTTACGAGTAATCCGGGAAACATCTGAAGAAAGACAATTGCAATGATACTTACTTTGTACATCAAAATTGGTCTACCGATATAGGCTGTAGAGTCAAAAAAATTAGACACACTTTACTTACTTACAAATATACACTCAAAAAACATAACTCTTCTTTTGGACAGTCGGGTAAAAAGGAAACATAATTTGACCGAGTAATACAAAGGCGGGAAATGTGGGCGATGGACTAATAAAAAGTACAGTTTTTTTAAAGAGGGACAAAATCCATAATTTAATAAGATCCAGTACATTGTAATGTAGTCCTGGATCTCAGGTTTAACTAATAGTTGTGAAGAGAAATGCATAATCTCTGATAACATTACTGTCTAGATAACGCGGTTCATGAGATACAGCCTGGTGACAGATAGACGCACGGACGATGAAGTCCTGGTAATAAGGTCCTGTTTTTACCCTTTGGGTACGGAAGCCCAAAAATTAACATGATGAATTACAAACGGTATAGGTAATACTTAACTAACGTATCAACCCATAACGTCCCACTGCTGGGCTCGGGTCTACCTTTTGAAGGGGGTATAGGCCATTCAGTCCACCACGCTTGCCAAATTGCGGGTTGAGGACTTCTCTTATCTCCAAAAGTTAAGTTAGTGGCAGCCTAGTCGGTATATCATGGCCCACAACCGAAAGGGCGTGGGTTCAATCCTAGGTTCCGGCATGCACCTCTGAGTTTTCCACTTATGTGCATATCATAATTAATTACTACGCTAAAACGGCAAAGAATAACATCTTGAGGAAACCTAATGGAGAAGGAAATAACTAACAACATTCAATTTAATCAAGCATGTTGTTATTTTCAATAACTATTTTATTTGTCCATTAAAGTAACCTGAAATCATGGCCGCAAAAAACAATAATACACAAGAATAATTAAACACATTTTAATGCCATAGGTACCTGCATGCTTTAATTATACATTGCAATGGAGCACCTTTTGTAGGTACTGCTTACCTTACCTAGCACTAATTATTACACACATGACCTAACTGGGCTTCGAATGCAGAACCTTACCTTCCAATGATTTTCTCTGTTTATTGTGTACGTTACGTAGGTCACTCAAAACACGGGCTTAGTAAGAATTTTACACAGCTGACTAGCTGGAAACTTGCGTAGCATCTAGCGGACGTGACAAGAAAATTAATTTTTTTAAGCCTCGCACGTGATTATTTGTGATAATGGATTTTATATGAGAGCGCGATATAACGGGAATGATTATCGAGAAGCGCTAGTTACCTATTAGAGTCTCTTGTTACTGAGAACAAGACGATTCGAAATTCAGTAGAAAATATGTTCTATTTAAAAGATCCTATGAAATCACAAAGGTCCATGCGCCAATGAAACTCTTTTCTACCGAATTTAGTAAAGAAGAGGCACTCAATTCGATTGTATCCTTTTTTTGGAAACGGTTGACTGTCTTGATTTTTTTTGTTTGTAAGGGGGAAATAGGTACCTCCCTATAATATATACAAGAACATTATTTTAAAAGATCTTATGATTTTGAGGTGTATAGCTGTCCCATTCACAAATTTCTAAAATGTTTATACGTCTATTAATACTAGTATTAAATAACTTCTGAGTGGATGTCCTGCTAGGGCCTCAGTTTGTTACTTGATGAGAAATACCCATAAGCATTAGGTGATGTCCTATTTACGTAAACATGTTTTAGATTAGTTATTGATGTGATTTTCAAATATAGCTATTTAAATAGAAATTTGCCTACCTACAGTAAATACATAGTTTGTAACTACGGCTATTTTATATTAGAATGTTATCAAGGTAGTAAACTTCGTATAAGTAGGTACTTCGTATATTACACCTTATACTTATTTAAATTATAAAGAGATATACAAATACATATCGTAGTAATGCAAGGATGTACGAAGAATAATTATATTATATATTGATACAATGTTTCAGGTAATTTCAAATCATTTACTTCAGGTAAACAGTTTGTCGTAATATCTCTAATATATTAATTCTTTACTTTTATGATAGTCTAACAGATACTTTTAATGATTTAATTCTTATTTTTACTAAATAATTAGGCACATTAACTTTGAGTTTGATTGGTTACCAAACACAAATAATAGTAATAATTTGATATGTTTAAATTACTACAATATAATATACACTGCAACTGTAAAATATGTAATTACTTATGTTTTTTGTGATTTCTTTGGTACCTACATTTGACAATTGCTGTTGATTGCTGTGCTGCTACATGTAATATGATATCCAAATATTGTTAAGATAAATATTCGGACATTGTCAAGTAATTTTGTATAATACTTTTATTACTTAATAGGTTACATTATTATAGACCAATGTCAAGGAAGCGCAGATACCTATATCACAGACTCCGGCCTAGCTTAGGTATCTGAGGCTAAGGATTATCATAATTATTTTGTAATCTAGTTTGTTCTTTTTTCTTTCATTCTTTTATGTACAAATATTGTGTTTTTAAAAATAAATACTTTAAGTACTTTGAATATTATAGCAATATAGCAAAACGTATATAGCAAACATACCTAGTCTATTTTGTCATTTCAACTTAATCTAAATGTACAAAAACGTTAGATTCTACCTAACGACTCTCCACCACGTGATCTCTTCAATTAAGTATGTAAATTCCATGCAAACTTACATTTTAATACATATATAGCACAGAGCCTTTAATGGACTTGATTCTGACGCCATAGCAAACACGCGGAAAAGTCACTTCCACAAAAAATCACCTACTTCAGCTTCAAGGTCGATGGTTAGACAACCATCAGTTGTTCACCGGTGCGCTTACGAACAGCTCGCGTGATGAACAGGTGCATAATTTTGTTCGCTTTTGCGCTAACCTGCAATGGACAGTTCGCCGATTTTATCTTCCCGGAAGTGACGAAAACCGCTCGAAGTGTGGTCGACGAGCTCGCCAAAACTCCACTTATAGCGTTCACGACCAAAGTATCAGGAGATCTGCTGTCCGCAGCAGTAAGCACAATCACATTGGCACCCGCGGCAGTTGCTCGAGCTCTTGGCGTCCCAAACCTTCCGATACTTATCAACGATAACAACCTCATAGATTCAGCCGACAAATACATCGCAGAGTTCACGAGCGGCCTTCAAAGCGAAGACACTCGTCTCCCAATCACAGAAATCGTCCCCAAATATGGATATCCTATCGAACAACACGAGGTCATAACGGAAGATGGATTTGTCCTGACGCTATTCCGCATTCCTAGCAACGGATCAGCAGTATTCTTGATGCATGGTTTGCTAGGCAGTGCAGATGACTATATCTTATCAGGACCTGAACAAGGACTCTGTTATCTTCTAGCGAATGAAGGATACGATGTTTGGATGGGTAACGCGCGTGGTAACAAACACTCTCGACGGCACACTCAACTCACTCCATCAGATGCAAATTTCTGGGACTTTTCATGGCATGAAATAGGCTACTACGATCTTCCGGCGATGATCGACCACGCTCTGAGCGAGTCTAAGAAGAAAACTTTAAACTACATCGGTCATTCGCAAGGCACTACGACTTTCTTTGTCATGGCTTCATCACGACCAGATTACAATGAGAAGATATCCTTAATGATCGCGCTTTCGCCTGTGGCTTACATGTCTAACGTCAGATCGCCTATTGTCAGACTCTTGGCACCGGGAACTTCTTTTATCCACGCATTTGCCAAGAGCGTCGGTATCTACGAGTTTTTACCCGATGATGCTGTTATGAGATTGATGAAAGCCCTTATGTGTGGTAACGGGGCATTATCTGAAATAATTTGCGGCAACATCATATTCTTGATGGCGGGTTTTGATTATCCGCAGATGAATTTCACCAATTTACCGGTCTTGTTGGGCCATATGCCTTCCGGAGCATCGGCGAAACAGTTCGCGCATTATGGACAAGGCGTGATATCGGGAGATTTTAGGCAGTTTGATTATGGATCTGCCGGTAACATGGAGAAGTACGGTTCAGAGATTCCTCCATCTTACTCTTTAGAAAACATAACGGCGCCCGTATCTCTGTTCTACAGTGAAGCAGACTGGCTCGCGCATCCTGATGACGTCGACGTCCTATACAACAGGATTCAGAATGCGGTAGATATCCATAAGATACCGTACGATCAATTCAATCACTTGGATTTCATTTTAGCCAAAGATTTCAAGACTTTAGTGTACAAGCGTATTAGAAAGCTGATGTTACATTTCTCAAAAATGACCTAAGTAGTTTATTTCAGGAGTTCGTTAATTTTGCTGATAAGTTTATACATTGAATGTCTTTTTACGTCATAACTTTCGAATTTTTATTAGAAATTGGATTTATAACCACTTAAAAAGACTTTTTTATTGATCGATCGAAGAGTAGGTCACAAAGTATATTTAGAACAATCAGCGCTTGAATCTTAGAATTTAAAAATCAGCTAAATCTGGCTAAAGATTGAAGAGATAGATAATGAGCTCGCGCTAACTACTCACGATTGATGCAAAATAGCTGACAGAGGTCATACAAATTTGCCTGAACGAAGTAGTTACTTTACATATAAAATCTATATATATATACTAATGGGAATCAACATAGTCTAATCCACTGAATCTATAGACATGACATTTTGAGGGTGTAGGTACCTACTGCGACATATTTTTTAGAAATTCATCCTCTAAGGTGGTCAATAGGGGTTCTTAGTTTGAAACTTTTTTATATTTCATTTTATATCGCGGACAAAAGCTACAAGTATAAAATAAATATAGTTATTTTAGTGTACCTCATTGACACGTTTGTTTCAGTTTGAATGCGATATCGAATCCGCATAATCGCTTTACGTCAGGCGAAGAGCAGTAAAATAAGCCTATAAAGTTAGGTTTTAGGTAGGTCCACGTGAAAAACCCGCATGGCGCGTAGCTAACTTAGATAAATATTACCTACTTCCATTTAAAACCAGTTTTTTGCAAAACAAAGAGCGGACATGAGTTGTGTCAGCGAAATTAACAATAGCGTAAGTTCATGCGTCGACGATTTCTGTTTGTCGCGATTATGTTGCTAAACGTGAGTTTTTACTATACCATAGCACTTACCTAGCAAGAAACAAAATTAGCGTAGGCTAGTTTATCATCGGGTTTTGTGCTGAGAAGGAATTTAACGAGATACAATCAAAAATATTGTAACTACTCTAGTTATGCAATTTCATATTATAATGTTTGACTACTTATGTGTGACCCGTGGATTTGCACGGAACATAAAATTAAATATAAAGAATTGAACTCACATCTCATTCCCTTAGGGGCTGAATTTTCAAAAATATTTGATTGAATTTTCGAGTATAGTGTTGTATACATGGTTATCCATGTATACAACTAATTATTCTACTCCAAGATAGAACTTGGTGGAGTTGGTGAAAAGTTGAATCGTAACATTTTGATTAGTCTAAGAACGCTCCAATCTCAATTTGGACAAACAGGAATGAACCATTATAATATTTTTACCTAATGCACACAAACTTGTTTGCTTCATTGTGCTCATCATGTTTATTTAAAGTGATGTATAGATAAAATACTAGGTTTGTCTAACATTTGCATTCAATGACACTCAAAAACAGATTTATGAAAAACTTATTTATTTACATCTTATAATTAACTGGTTATTTGTTTCTCGAGACACTGCATGATTTTTACCTGTAAAAGAAAAATAAAACATGTTTTTTTTCTTCTCAACTACATTGACTTTGTAGAATTGGTTTCAGCCTTTCACTGATTTTAAGCAACTTTTTGTCTAGTCAGTATGTGCAGCCTGATTCATGTTTTTCACCAGATTAAAAAACCCTGTTTCTTGATTTATGCATAGTTTATAAGAACATCTTAAATTACGGCTTCGAAAATCAATAGTGGATCCATACAAAAAATATAATCACACTCAAAGGTTTGAGACTTCGTAAAACTTGGCTCAATTTTCGGATCTGGTCATAAACACTTCCTGAATCAGGCTGCTGGACTTGAATAACTTAACATTTAAAATAAGGTTTGTTTTAACTATGGCCTCCTCCGTGTCTATTAATTACTGTGGTTGAGTATAGTTTAGTTCTGTGCTATTACTGTCTTTTAATCATTGGCATATTCATACATCTAGAAGGCGCTAGAATCTTCAAAAACATTCACAACATTCATAAAAGGATATTCTGATATCAAATTACATGGAGTATTTTAGAAATTAAACCACATAGGTTCTGTCCAATTTATAAATTTCTTATGAGTGGTGTTTTACTCAAATTACATAGTAGAGATATTTTACAAAAAAATTATAGACAGTTACCTCACTTGGAACTGTTAGCGCTGATATAGTGGTACAAGATGACCAAAAGAAAGATTGACACTCCCAGGATGTTTGAGAACACAGCCAGCTGGATATCGGTGATCATTGTGAAAGGGTACTCTGAAAAAAATAGGTACCTATAAAAGTAATCAGTGCATTACTATCAAACCGGGCGGCGGTGTTGTGGCATTTTATTTAGATAGTTCAAGATTTACACCACCACACTATTGACGTATAAACAATTTGTAACTACGACAATTTCAATGCAAATTTTGAGAATCTATTGCAAAAACAGAAAACTTACCTAAAAACGTAGAAATCCAGAAAATCTTCGAATAAAACCCGCAACAGCGTTACATGAAAACAAAGGACACGTCACTATTGAACACTGTTGACTTTGACATTTTTTTTTATATAACGTCATACAAAAGGTATAATTTACCAGCGCTGAGTATATATAGCGGCAAGTACAATCATCAGTAAAACCACTGGCACTAATAATGAACTTGGCTGCACTGCCAGTTTTTAGGTTTCTTGTAACATCGTAGTGATTTCGTCCGTTTCGACCGAAATTTTTAACAAAAGTGCTCATGCGCGAAAAGCGCTATGTTTTCCCGTTATCACAAAGACGCCTTTATTCCAACTGTATATTAATTTTATCATTTCATTTGCCTACTCTTATGAACGTATGCAGAGAAAGATATAGACATTTGGTATATACCACTTCAGGTACACTAAAACAATGAATATAATATATAATGTCCATGGAAATGAAAAAAAACAGAGTAATAGATTTTATGTTCCGTTCGACAGATTTTTATTTTTTTGTACTAGACAAGTGCCTTTATTACTAATAACGCAACGACTAACTACAACAATGGACTATTTAAGATCTACAGATAATACAAATGCTCCAACCCACTACCAGAGGTCAGCTTGCCCAGCAGCAGACTCATCTATGTGATAACAAACTTTAAAATCTCCTTGTTTTGTTGTAAAATTAATAATCTTTTATTTATTAGAAATAAAATTATTGAATGTTCCCGAGTACAGCGAAAACATGGTCTTCGGCTGTATATTTATTGCAAAACTAGTGATTCTTCAAGTATTTATGTTTAATAATGGTAGATTATTAACCATTAATGTCTTGTTGCACAAGTGTGAGCAAGTGATATAAATACGGAATAATGTGGTTTAGTAGAAACGTGTTCGCGGAAAATCTCTGGGGTACATGATGTGACTTTTACTGACGCTGGCAATTATACAAATCGTATAGTGACAACCAAAGAAAAAAAGTCAGATTTTGTTTTGTTTTGAAACATCAAATATATCAAAATCTTCGTATTTTACGTTCCGTTAGTTTTTCTCTGGAATTATAATACTACGATGTTCTAGTAATACTACTAGGTATGTGTGTTAGGAAATTGTAGACCTGTTTTCAGTCATACGCGTTAAGTTTATATTAAATCTGCACCGCAGCAAGCGGCGATCATGTATTTCTCTTCCGTTAGTTCACGGTTGCTGCTGCATGACACTAACAGTTGGGAACTAAAAAAATGTTATGGATGTTACGATGGTATTCTCAGAGACGTTTCCTGGAGCGAAGATGGCAAATATATTCTACAGGTTGGTATTGCTAAAACTCTCGAAACTGCCATTTCACAGTTCATTAGTACGAGCTCTGCCTCGCCCAATAACGTCACGAGAGCATATAATATAGTATAGTAGCATTAATATAGTAGCATTGTTCGCTCTAAACCGTTTCTGCCCAGTTGACAGCATTCTCATCTTGTATTGTACATTTCAGGTCAATTCCAAGGGCATTGTTGAAATACTCAGTGCAGCAGACCATGATGTCCGTAGCTTGCAGCACATACCTGTGAAAGACTCCTGGTCGGCAACATTCCACAGAGATAGTCACCGAAATGTGGCTATTGGAACAAAGAATGGCAATGTCATGATATGGGATACTAGAAACAAATGCATCACAAAAACGTTTCCATCCCCTACACAGCAATGCAATGTAAATTTTGTAAGCTTTAACTCCAAAAATACAAGTCTTGCTGCTACTATGCAAAACGGAGATACTGTAATATATGGACTTGCCTCCAATGTTCCCATCCTTACAGTTAAAGTTCCTTGTTCTAGAAGCATATCTGCTATGAAGTTTCATCATGATGCCAGATCAATTTTAGGACTTGCTACAGATGAAGGCCATGTCCTTCTCCATGAAGTTTTTACAAACAAGGAAAAAGTGTTTTTCGAAGATGTCCACAATTCACCAGTGAGTGATATTGCATACTCGCTCATAAACAGGGATGTGATGTTCTCATGTGGATTGGATAAGAACACTTGTGTTTACGACGTAAGGTTGCAGAATGTTGTGTCCACAGTTAAAACTCAGCATATACTGACATCGTTGGCCATAAATACAGAAAATCAATTAGCTCTTGGAACTAAAAGCGGGCTGATATTGATGTATGATCTGAGAGAACTAACAACCCCTTTTAAGGTATTGAAAGGTCATGAGCAAGAAGTCAGCAAAGTATGTTTCCAACCTTTTAGGAAAAGGATACAGGCTGTAGATGTAAGTCTACAAGAAGACGCTGAAACTTACATGTCACCAGTAAAAGGCAGCTCACCAGTCCGTAAAAGAAACTCTGATTTGTTCTTTGTATCAAATACACCGCCAACAAACAGCTACAGCTCACCTGTTGAAAATGTTAATCAGGATGATTCATTTATGGCCATGATAGGCTTGGAAAATTCTAATGTTGATGACAACAAGCTTTCTGATGTGCATGATCACTTTGATGTGAAATTCCGTCAATCTGATGCAGAGAGACCCATTAGCAAAACATCCACTCCACAGAATATAAGGACGGGTGAAAACTCTGTTCCATCACCATTAGCCATCCTCAATGGCATGCCTGATGATGGCAGACTCTCAAATTTGGAGGTTAAAAAAGAAACAGGTTGCAGCCAAAATTGCATTTCTAACATTGATTCAAAAGTTGCTGAAGAGCTGAAAGATTTTATCAAAGTAGCAGTCACAGATGTAGCAGACGACAGCAGGAATTATTTCTTACATGTAATGATGGCTCTTACTAAACAGAAACTCTATCTTGAAAAGAAGCTGTCCAATATGAGTGATAAGATGGAAGAAATATTACAGAATCAGACAACTTTGGTTGAAGAGAACAGAAGACTTGCCATAGAAATTGACCAGCTAAAATCCAAACACACTTTATTCTGATATGGAAAAGTAACTCTTTAACTACATTAATACTAATATGTTGATATAATTTTATAGAAATTTTGTTAAATCTTTCAACCTTTTTTTAAATTTGCTTCAAAATAAGGGAAATGGTATAATTATGTGTGCTTAGACTTTTACACATATATAAAGAATAATTGAAATTGAAAATTAATTTAATCAGCCAACATGATTAGGTCCAAAGAATAATGCATATTAGAATCTCAGAAAACTAACTTATAAAAAAACTTCCTAAAACAGTGCCAAATTATTATGTTTTAAAGTTTCTCTAATGAATTATACACAAAATGTCTTGTACATACTCTAAAAGATAATGTAAAGTAAAATTTTGTAAGTATAATTAGACATTTATCACAAGTGCTGTTTCTGTTGTTTTATTTTGTTGTTTTAAATTTGAAAGGACAATAAATTCATCTTATCAGAATCTTAACAAATGTTTGCATTCAAAATTTATTTTGCAGCTAATAGTCGGCAAAATAAAATGTCAGTGATAGAATTCAAAAAGTATGAAACAGTATTTTTAACCAATTCAAAAAATGAGGAGGTTTTCTATTCGCCATAATTTTTTATTAATATATGTTCACCGATTCTTTAGAGGTTGGACCAAATTGGAAAAATCTGGTTCGAAACGGTATACTTTCCAATTGGTCACTTATAAAAATTAGTCTTTTTACAACATCTTATTGTAAATGGAATTTCGCCGAGACACTGACTCTATGTCGAGGAAAAATACGAAATACCTTTACGAAGAGGCGTGAACTTGAATGTGAAGCCAAATAAAAAGTAAGTCGTTTGCTGTCAACGTCAAAATCATATGGAAGTGGATGCGAGGAGTGAGCTAAACTAAACAAAACAATACGCTTTCCTTTGAATTTTAAGACAAATATGAGTGAATTAACCGCAACAAATCTATTCGAATCACAAACTATATTTGCGGACCACAAGGATCTCATTCACGATGTCGCGTACGACTTCTACGGCGAGAGAATGGCCACTTGTTCAAGCGACCAATATGTAAAGGTTTGTGACCCGCCTTTTTAAATTTTCTGTCTATAAACCTTGTAAAATGGCATTATGAGCATATGTATCTTAATTATTTAATCTATTAAAACTTAAGAGCAGGATAACAAAGGTACACTTAGCATATTTTTTGGAAAGTTTGAATATCATAACCTTATTTTGGTTCTTGTTATCTATTTCTATTGTGACCAATATAAATATAGCAACTCCCTAGTCTTGTTCGGAGTAAGGTTAGATGACCAGGCCAAGGCGATCAACAAGATATTGAATTTTTCATTGTTGATGCCACTATGATCATACTGTCTGACTGTCCACTAACATAAAGTAAATCAATTTCAATGAAGCACAGTGGCTTGTGCCCATATCACAGATAGATTATGCCATAGAAAAATTATACCTACATAAACTTCATGATAAAATTAAAGTCATACAATTTTACAAATATTGATGATATTGATAAGTAAACATCACACAAATCACCTCTTGAAATAATAATTATTTTTATAATTTATAATAACAACTTTTCTTTGTATCCAGATATGGGACACGGATGGTCGAGGAGGTTGGCAAATGACTGGCAACTGGAAAGCTCACCATGGATCTGTGTGGAAGGTGACTTGGGCTCACCCAGAGTTTGGACAAGTCATTGCCACATGCTCTTTTGATCGCACTGCTGCTATCTGGGAAGAAGTTGGTAAGGAAACTAGTGTAAAGATTTAAATCCAAGAATGCTGTTTTGAACACAGACGATTAACAATTTATGGTGACCCTAAACATATGCGTATTTTAAAAGCTTATTAATAAAAAAAAACATTCTTTACTTCAATAGTTCAAAGTTATAACAGTCTGAAGAGTATGGTTTGGGCAACAAAAAACTTTTTAGTAAATGAGAAAGTGTAATTTGCATTCTTTAAAATATATGGAAATGTTGGTTCAATAAACTTGTCTTAAACAGAATTCCTTAAGTTTTTAATTTTTTGTGTCTCTATAATACATAGTTAATCAATCAATATGATTTTGTAACAGGATAGTCAGAGTTGATATTACACTTTACAATATTTTGATTTGCAGGTGACACAGCAGCGTCGGGATCAGAGAAAGGTCTGCGAACATGGCTCAAGAGGTCCAACCTGGTAGACTCTCGGACCTCCGTCACAGACATCAAGTTTGGCCCCAAACATTTGGGCCTGCTGCTAGTCACATGCTCTGCTGATGGCATTATTAGGTAAGTTACTCCTTGATGGTAATTACAGATTGTAAATGTAATTTTGTAACTTTTGAAAGTTCCATGATTTTGTTGCAATAGTAATTTTGGAAATCATTGTCCAGTTTGTATGACTTAATGTTGCTTAAAAATCTAAATAATGTTACTGAACATACAACATTTTCAAGATTTCTAAAGAAGAGCAATTTTGCAAATGATAAAAATATAGCACAACATTCACACAGAGGTCTTCAGGTCACAAACTAGGCAAAGCCTGTGCTGTGTTATGTACTGTAAAAGAATATTTTTCTGAATAATAAAAACGTCTTTATATCTTTGTATAAGCATGTACAAAATTCCTTTAAATGATTGATAGTAGTACCCCCCAAGTATGGAGGACTTTTTTATGGTATTTAACAATTGAACTTATATCAAGCGTCTCTGATAAGTTTATCATCAGGTAAAATAAAACATAACTAAGCTTTTTATTTTTATTTGTAGAATATATGAAGCTCCAGACGTAATGAACCTGGCGCAGTGGACATTGCAACATGAGATCCCCACCAAAGTATCCATCACCTGTTTATCTTGGAATCCTTCACTATCCAGGTAAATAAAAGATAACTTATTAAATATTTACATTTAAAGTTCTATCTGTATGGTAAACATAGAAAAAATACAATTTCAAACTAATTTTTGGCTGTATGGGTTGTTAACAGTTATGTTTGTATGAAAATTTGTTTGTAATTCTAATTTTACAATTATTTGTAATACTTTTTGATGCTAACGTGGTCAATCTGATAATAATGAGTTCTATTGATCTAGATAGAGAGATCGAAATACTTATACTCTGTGCATGAACTCCAAGGTTTTTAATTAATTCTAATAAAAGGATTGATCGCTTAGCGAATATGTCGTGTGTTAAATTATATTGCGATTATGTATTACTCTGTACCTATTCTATTTACATTACAACTAATTACCCGACTGCGAAAGAAGGGTTATGTTTTTCGAGTGTAAGTATGTATATTTCTTTGGCGCGCCCTAAGTGCCTAAACGACTGGTCGTATTATTATGTGAGTGGTGTCAATAGATTCGTCTTAGTTGTTAAAAATAATAATTGAAGATGATACACTGGTTTAACGATTAACAGTCTAAACACTTGTTTGTATAGTGTTCTGACCCCTCGGTCCATTAAAATCCATTGTAAAGATCCATTGATGAATCTTTTTGCACCTTTATGACCACTTTAATCCTTTATCCATATGTTTTTGCAAAATGGATTTTTAAAACTTAACCTGTGTCAAAAAATCCATTGATGAATCTTTACAATGGATTTAGGTATCGGATAACATTAAAAGGTAGAAAAAAGCTATATCTTATTGTATGGACTAGTTGGCGGTGTATAGCTGTCTTAAGCTGGGTTGTCCCTTCTACTGTGTTAATACTCGTTGTATTACCCAGGGTAGTGAACCCCCCGATGCTGGCGGTGGGCAGCGACGAGCCCAACACGACGGCTGCTGCGGCCGCCGTGCACGCGGACAAAACTACCGCTTGCAACGGGAAAGTCTTCATATACGAGTGAGTGCAATATATACGGTATATTCCACTTAGTGCACCTGGGTGATATCACCCAGGAGATTTGTGGCGACAAAAAACGTGTAATTTGTTCACCTTAGAATCAAATCACCTGGGTGAATATAGGCGACTTTTTTAATGATTTTTGTGTCATTTGATCACCCACATATAAGATCAGCCACATATATGTAAAACTAGCTGTGCTCCGCGGTTTCACCCGCGTAGTTCCTCATTGGATCATCGTGATCATTAACTCGACGATCTGAGTAACTAGTTTTTATGAAGTTGGTTAAAAAGAATCCTATGTACTTTCCCGGGGTCCAATCTACCTGTGTACCAAATATCATCCAGATTGGTTCAGTGGTTTTGGCGTGAAAGCGAAACAGACACACAGACAGAGTTACTTTCGCATTTATAATATTAGTTAGGATGTGTAAAAGTACCAAAATAAAGCTAAATTTACAATAGATCTCATTTATTCCGTTAGGTATCCGTCGCTAACCAAGCAAAATATAATTATGTAATGACTAGGTACTCGAAAAAAAACGTGTTATTCTGAATAAGTGTCACATCGCAGAAACAAGTGAACATCAAAATAAAACCGGAGGGTCAATGTTGTCAATTGTAATAAAAGACGTTGGTGTCATCGTTCCAGATACGGCGAGACGTCCCGCCGCTGGACTCGCACCGAGTGCCTCGCGTCCGTGCAGGAGCCGGTCAACGACCTCGCGTTCGCACCCAACCTGGGCCGCTCCTTCCACCTGCTGGCAGTCGCTACTAAAGACCTGCGTATCATCAAGATAGAGCCTCTAGCGTGAGTACCATACCGTGTCTCACCTCTTATAAGTTTTTTTTTGGTTTATGACACCATATGATTTGTATATTTGCCAGCGTCAAGCTTATCGATTTTTAAGTTATTGATCAATCAAGTTAATCGAATATCAAGTATAATTAGTCATTGTGGTCAAGAGAAATTCCATCATGTTTTACCTTGGTTTCTATGGAGATTTCCCGCGAACACAAAAACCACGTTATTCCGCCTTTACATCGCTCGTCCACACTAGTGCAAGTAAACAAGACATCAATGGTTAATAATCTACCATTATTAAACACAAATAACAGGGCTGGCGTAATCGCTAAGCGATTAAAGCCCTATTAAGAAATAAAATTAAAAAAAAAACACAAATAATTGAAGAATCACTAGTTTTGCAATAAATACACAGACAGAGACGACATTTTTGCAGAGAACGCGGTATAACGCCTATATGTTACAAGCTTCATTTGAGTAGTTCTGCGCTTGACAGCAACTCGCTTGATGAAATGCGATATCTATTTATTTATGACTTAATATCTGGAAGTTATCGGCTAAATGTTTGAAATAAGTGTTCCCAGTGAGTCGTCGAACGCGAACAACGGCTCCGGCGGCGGCGGCGTGAGGTTCAAGTGCGAGGTGATGTGCGCGTTCGACGAGCACTTGTCGTGCGTGTGGCGCGTCGCGTGGAACGTCACCGGGACACTGCTCGCCTCGTCCGGGGACGACTGCACCGTCCGCCTGTGGAACAGTGAGTGTTTACTAGTGGCGAGGTGTGCTGTACCGTACACAATCCCATACTGTACCTTCAAATAAATCTGATTAATTTATTTATTTAATAATAGATCGCCCAACATCTATACTAATAGGTACATAAATAGAAATAGAGAGCCAGTTCAAGTTAACACGAATAATAACAAATAATAGGGAAATAGAAATAACTACAAACAATACAGATCACACAAACAAATAAAAACACATATGCTCTCATAATATAATGAAAAATAATAATAATAGTAATTAAGACATTATAAATAAAGTAAACCGAAGTCTTAACGAAAAATTCTGTGCTCAGCCGTCGCCTCGCCGATGCAACACTTGTATAAAAGAGATCCAACCCAAGTCTGTTGTCTGCTGCGTTATAACTCCTACTCGCTCTCACTAGATAGGTATTGCTCGTATAATTCGTGTGCTTGAATGGAACATAAATAGGAGGATTGAACCATCACCGGAAAGGGTTACAGTTCAACTTTAATCCTTAGACAAGTTCAGGGTATATCAGTATATCATTAATCTGATAAATAGTTGTTTGAACAAAACAGATGCGTTATATTCCAGCCGCGCCGTGCGCAGCGCATTCTACGTGAGTTTGGTCATCGAGGCACTTCAATAGATATAGCACTCGCGAATATTTTCAAAGTCTCTGAGGTCAGCGCGGGTGTCTGTGCAGTGCTAATTTTTGGGTGTCGAAAGGACGCATCTAGCGCCGAGAGGAAGCACCGCCCCCTCGCCCCGCACCGCTCACCCGCGGGCCTATATCTACACTGCATCTCAGTGTGAGTGCTGCATTAGTACATTACACGCATTACATTTGCATGACTCGCATTTAACTTCAGAGATTTTAAAAGTATTTGCGCGTACTGTATCAATTGTTTATTGCCTTCGTGTCGCGCTGCTCCGTTTTGTGTTCGCATCTGAATTGCTCACGTAGAACTCTGAGTTTAAAAAACTTTGGTATTAAATAATATTAGATCAGCAGTTGTCTAATAGTGTTTAATAGTTAAAACCATACTTGTATCAGTACAGCGCTGATACCCCTTAAAACGCGCAAACGACTATTTTGTGATGATATTGGAGTTTTGAACTAAAATTAGAAAAAGACATGTGTAATACAACTGTTTTGTTTCATAGGATTAGGGTATTGTACAAATAGCGTTCCAGATTCTTGAGTTACTTTGCGATCTGTTGTCGATAATTTACTAAGTAAACGTTTTGTAATAATTCCAGTGCAATACATGAACCAATGGAAATGCGTGGCGGTGTTCAAGAACGAGCCCGCGGCGGGTGACAGCACGACCCCCGCGCGCAACACCGCCGCCTACGTACGCATGGCGGCCATGGCCAACCCCGCCATCATGCACAAGCACTGACGACACCCCTCCGCACCGGTAATACACACACACACACACCATACCAACTTTAGTACTTTGCTTGAAGTATTTGCATTTTTGGTAGGTTTAATTAAAATGTATACAAGTTGCCGCATGTAGTTTTGTTTGTCGGGAACATTGACGTGTATTATATGAACTAAATAGTTTTGTAATATTTGTGTGTACTATTTTTGAGTTGTTTTTACGTCGATTCGAAGCGCCCCCGTGTGGGTCTTTGGTACTAAAATTGACACAATCCCATGAGACACACATGCTGTCTTCAGCGCCAAAATGGCTGCAATCAAATGATTTATTGTTACTTTGACAATCTTAAATCCAGCCAAGTTAAGTACCATTTTAACTTGGCTGGATTTAAGATTGTCCTAAATTATACATCATACATTGACAACCGCAGATCAACGAAAGCAACAACATGATATAAAAGAAAATCTATTTACTAAACTCAGAAATACAAATCCTGATCGTCACTATCTGAAACCTTCATTTCCTTAGCATTAAGTTCTATGGCACGTACAAATTTTAACAATATTATTTATTAGGTCAGTTACTCACTGTTGGTCGATGTTTCTCACAAAATTATTATTGCTAGTGACAAAGCTCACGATGATTACCAATCTGAGAACAAAAAAAAATATAAAAAAATATATTTTATTTAATATTTTTTTAAGTTTTTAACTTGTTCATGTAATTATAAAGTTTACCTGAAATAAATAGCTTACGATAAGGCCGCCCAAATGTACAACCACTGTTTTGTTATATATGTATTTATTGTTTAAAATTCGCGGAAGTGTTAAATACTTAAGCTTTGTAAGAGATTGTTAGTAAAAAAAGAACTTCAAACGTTACGTTTATAGTTAACACTTTCATTGTTAAGTTTTATTCAGTCAGTAACAGACCTAATAATCTACAAAAGAAAAAGTATCAAAAACTAAGTATCATTTGATAGGTGCAGTCCGTCTCAGTCTTTGTAATGATGGCGCCGTGGCATCCTTGTTGGCGCTTCTTGTCGAATACCATCCCACCTAAAAAGAAATTATCAAATTAGAAAACATAATCATGTCGCGCATATCCAAAAGATGTGGTCGTAAATCGTAGTATTCAATGGGCCTGTTTAAAGTTGCAGAATGCGTGTTGCATACCAAAAGCTATGCCAACAGAGATTCTAGCTGAGCTGGGTTAAAGCAAATCCAGTTTTTCATACATTAAATTTTTTTTTTGTTTTTATCGTTTACTGTATAATTACCGACAAATGAGATATTGATCTTGGCTATGCAGAGACAATTTTTACGTTTCTTTGGCCAAAGCGCCCATTAGATACACTCCCAGGGGCCAAAGAGCCCTAGCGCTGGGTAACGGGCTGATGCCCGAAACCTCATTTCTTGTCTTGTCCCCTCGCGGGGGCACAAGACGTCACTTCAATCGTTCGTTTCTTTGGCGGATTCTAGTGTACAGGGCAGGGTAGTCGTTGAGATGGGATCGATGCGTTTATTAGAAGTGCACAAGCGTTCCTTCTCAATATCACTTTTAGGTAAAAATGTTTGCTGTCAGGAACTATGGTCGTGGCATTTGAGGTAATGTAACTCTTACCGGCATTGCTCTCTCGCTCTTACAGTAGCTGTTTGTCGACGAGTGTGGACTTGTGATGTTCCTGGAATATTAAATGAGAGAGTGAGATGGCTATGATCTTTTTGTATCAGGAAAATGGCATGTATCTACAGACCTACGGCCTTTTCTATTGCAATTGGTAATAAGGCAAAACCATTTTCTAGATGTTCGTTCTAGGGTAATATTTAGTTCTTGGATCTAGTTCTCACCCTAAAGAAGCTCTTTTGATGG
Source organism: Ligdia adustata (assembly GCA_947049295.1). NCBI lineage: Eukaryota > Metazoa > Arthropoda > Insecta > Lepidoptera > Geometridae > Ligdia > Ligdia adustata. The sequence continues at coordinate 1,515,723 of OX346229.1, read as the reverse complement.
TAGTGGCGTTGCTCTGAAGTAGGATGCGAGCGGGAGGCGCCGCCGATGAGCCGTTGCTTTGCGCGCGCCAACTGCACAAGCAAAAAATAAAAAAAAGCGCAATAGCGAAAATAATAATTAAGGAGGTCAAACTGGGGTTCAAAGTGTGACAGCTATTAGTTGGAAGGCAAATATAAATCGGTTTTTATGTCTGATATAAATACTAAAGACCCTAAAAGAGTTTCTCGAAGTATTTCTACAGAGACCATGATTGGCCAATTACGTTATTTTAAGGCACTCTCCCTTAACTGTATTACACGCTCGTGTCGATGTCTTTGATTCCCTCTACCCGTCGTCCATTCTTCATAATTCATACCGCTGATAATAGTTGTGATATGTTTTTTCAACACTCACTTTTCATATTTAGGCACCGCGTCACCAGCTCTTCTATAAAACTCTGCCCGCCGATACACCCTGGGGGGACAGGTGTTCAACTTGCGTCGATCGTCCTCCTGGCTTGGCTTGTTGGCTTCTCTGATCCGCGCCCACCGCGCCTCGTCGAACTTTCTATGTTCTGCGATACTCGGTAATCTGGTGTCTGCGCAATCACCGTTGTCACAAACCTGTAAAGTGAAGGCAGAGACAACATTGCAAGATATTGACCCCAATTCGTTAGACCAGTCACACTGACTAAACTAAAAGTTCCTGAAATTATATCCATCATTTTCTCACTTGTGGAAACAAAAAAAAAAGAAGAGGAAATTTTAGAACTGTCAAACTAGGTTAGTTTAGTAAGTTTTGCCTGACCGAATCGGGGTCATTGCTATGTTCTCGATTCTATGCGACCTATGAAAACTTATTTATTTTATAAAGTATAGGGCTACCTGTACTTTACTGAAGATTAATTTGATTTATTCAATGTCCATGAAAAAATATTTAAAATTAGCTTACTTATGGAAAGTACCTTATATGCTCTTTAGTTTAGATTGATATATTTTCGAACGAAATTTTATTTTTTCTATTTGAAATACAATTAACCAATATTCGATTTTATGCACAGTATACCATAGAATTAATATAGGTATGTAAGCAGAGCTTCACATCAGAACAAAAGACGGTACCTTGTAAATAGGTTTGGACCTCGCCGGCCTTATTATCGAATTATATGCCTGTGGTCTCTGATTGTCCGTCCTATCCATCTTCACGACGCTGACCGTTGGTCTATCCTGCGTCATAGCAGACCTTTCATTAGGTCCGGTAGTAGGCCTGTGAGACACGCAATCCCCGTTATCAAACAGCTTGCAGGGTTTAATCGGTCGTATTGCTTGCGGAGGTGGAGATGGTTTTTTGTCAGGATGCTTGTCTAGTTTAGAGTCGTATGAGCTCGGTCTGTCGACTGCGGACGAGGGTCTGTGCGGGCGGTATTCCGGCGGAGTAGCAGGTCTGGTCTCATGTGCTGTTGACCACAGAGGGTCGGTGTTTGGCAAGGAGTTGAGTTGTGTGAGGTGGGACTTGATGTTGTACATGCCGGCGACCGGCCCGTAAGGGTCGGATTTTATCTGGGAAACGATGTCGGAGACGTCCTTGCTGCAGAGGTCCGCTATTTGTTTGTAAATCTGAAATATTTAAGAATGGCTTATATTGGAAAAAAGAGTGTATTTATTAGGTTCAAATAGTGTCGTAATAAAAAATTGCTGTGAACTGCGTATAACATCTTCGAGCATATTTATTAGTAAGTAGGCTAGATGACCAAACGTGCTCTACTCTTTTGGTTAAAAGTTTCCATGTCCATTTTCCCATATCTGTGTCAGTATGGTCTCAACATACCTCCCTATTGACTTTGACGTCGATGTCTCCGAAGGGGTGCGCTCGCATCTTCAAAGCTGGTCGCTTGAGCCACCGATGACGCGCCGCCTCTTCGATCTTCATACGGCTCTCTACGTCGGGCTCCAACAGTTGTTGGATGAACGTTTTGCATTCTGTAAAGTAGGAAATAATATATAACAGTTTATAATAACAGAGCATTTCCCAAGCTATGATGTACTCCATTCAAGATCGTGGCTTAAGAAAATTGCATTATTTTTGAGTTTTCTCCGTACTTATAGCTTTTAATTTTTGTTGGCAGATGTACAATTTATAATTATTTTCAAATGCTTGTTATAAAGGCTACTTGCCTGATGTTAAGTGACAATGCGGGCTAGGATATAGCGCGCTTGCCTAGAAGAAACTGATGATTTTGCTGCTAGACACAACATATGTTCTTGGCCTTGAATGTATAATTTGTTCATTTTCAATTAAGATCTGCGACGTTTTGTGTGAGATCGCAGAGCTTCACCAAACTCGTTCATATTGAGTCGTATTCAAATTCGTTTATATATGATTATGTTGTGTCAGAAACCAGAAAAGATTTGCGCCACTTAGAAATAATCTATCTGACATACTCTTGTATCTTTCCAGATGTAAACTAATCGCGTGCTCAGTAAGAAGTTGGGTGTCAGTCAACAATGACGTTCGGAACAGTTCAGGACTCTAAATAGTGCAGTGTAAAAAAACTATAATTGCAATACAATTGCACTCCTCCATATAAATAATTACATGTTCTCGAGTTTAATTTTGCAATTTTGTGATATTTTCGTATGTGAAAAGCTGGCATAAATCTGCTGTTCGCAGTGACAGCTAATCTGGGACGCCAAGTTGCTAAATACTGATTTTGATCACATTATTATTAAGAACTGCTGCCTCATTTCGTACTACTCGTATTTACTAAGTTAATTTAAGGAAACCAAAAAATGTTAACTATAAAACCAATTTTTACATGAAACTTTGGTTTTTTATTATTTTCGACTTGTATTGCATACTGATTTTTGCTCGAATTAATATATCAAGTGCTTAAGCCTAAATAAGCTCTCCAAGAGCTTATTTAGGCTTAGCTTTCAAGTTTGTGTTCAAAAAGTTGCGTTCATTTAAGGATATTTTTGAGAAGACAATAATATAGTTTTATGCAGAACATACGAGTATATGACCACCTAGCCTACATCGTATAAAGGCGAGAGTTTGTGTGTGCACGTTTGTTACTCCTTCACGCTTAAGCGGCTCAACGGATTTGTATGAAATTTAGCACGAAGATAGCTTATTTACTGAATTAACACCTGACTAGTTTCGATCTGGAAAAAGTGAAGTAATCCCATGGGATGATTCATCGCGGGGTGCATTTAGTTCTGGATATATGGAATAACAACTGTAGTGTACACTCACCCGCTGAGAAGGCGAGTAGCGCGGCGCGGTGCTTCCTAGAGAAGCCGCGAGCGATGGCGGCGCGCAGCTGCGGCCGCGAGCCCGCTGCCTCCGCGCCCGCGCCCCCGCCGCCCCCGCTGGCGCCCACGAAAGGCAGCGACCCGGTCACCATGCCGTATACTATAACGCCTCTGGAAATCAGAACAACATTAGCTGTACTTCGTCTTTGCGTTGATGGAATGGCTAGCACATTGTTTTTAGAATAGAATTGAAATTATTTATTTGAAACAGAAAACAAACTTAATTATACAATTTATAATCAAACTAAAATCACAAATTACTGGCTTGCTGTCACAAACCGGTTCCAACTCAACGTAATGCTGGTTGAAACAACCAGCGTTGATTTTCCGTTGGAACCGGTTGGTGACGTCACGCACGTCACATCCGACAGTTTGTAGTAGTAGTAGACATAAAAATATTTGGCGAGACTTAAATTGCAGACGTGATCTTGTATTTAACTGGTTTCAGAGTACGGACTTTTAAAGCTTTACGACGAACAATCTGTTTAAAACAATTTGTTGTACCATTTTTATGGTTTGTATTTTCTTTTCGTAAAAATGTATCTTTCCTTTTTTCAAGATGGGGGATGACTTTAGATTGCTTCATCAAGAGAGATTAGAAATGTCATTCAAAACCTGCGGTACGGCCACAAAATTACTTGGTAATTAACTGAAATTCGTTAACCTAAACGAACTAAAATAAAAGAAAAAGAGCAAAACTTTAGCATGAATGTCACGCAAACTCCGACTGTCGCGCAGACCCCACTTATTAGCCGTATATGGGCTGACACGAAGCTATTAAATACCTATCAAGCTAATACAAACAATGCTCACATGCTCCACAAGTCCAGCTCGGGTCCGTAGCGGCGCGTGTCGCGGAACAGCTCCGGCGCCGCGTACTCCAGCGAGCCGCACGGCGTGTGCAGACCACCCGCCGACCGCCACACGTTCGACAGACCGAAATCTGCACACAACACACTTCAGACAACATACAAAATGTTTCCTCTACTCGTATTTAACTATTAAAATACGCTTGTGATCCAAGGGGCTTACCGACTAGCCTATCACTAACTAACTAGTATCTATTTGTGCTCTATTTCCCGATAGATATAATCACAAGTGAATCGGTTTCTTCTAGGCAAGCGCGCGACATCCTAGATCGCATCGTCGCTTTACATCAGGCGAGTTGCGGTCAAGCGCAAGCCCATTCAACGGAATTCATTCATTTTTATTACGATAATTATGGAAAGAAAAAATTAAAAAAACGTACTCCTACTTTTTTATACAGAATAAAATGTTGTCATTAATTATCTGTTTTTTTTTGTTTGTTTTGTTATTAGATGACAGATACAATAATATTTTTTATTAGTGACATCTGACGGTGTTAACATAAATACGAGTTTTTTTGTAAATAACTCTGGACAAAGTGGATATAAAAATCTGATATTTTTAGTATGAAATCTTCTTCATTATATTATCTCGAAATAGTTTTCGATTTTCCATAACTCTGCAAAATTTTTATCCGTTATAAATTATAATTAGTCTCAATGGGACTCTTGGGAATAACCACGAGGAAAAGATATTACCTACTCATGGCTACTACGAGTCTGTCGTCAAAGATGTTTATTAATTTAGTAGGAATCTCACTACCACGACGCTTTTAGTTCTAGATTTTTTGGCGGACACTATAAACGAGTCGCTTTGTCAAATTGTAAGCCAAAATAGGCTTACGTTCCCTCTTTCTTTGCGGGTATCAACGATCTCAATGCATCTATACTTACCAACAATTTTGATGAACGTTTTCGATGAATCAAGCATGATGTTTTCCATCTTCAAATCACTGTAAAAATATTATGTAGTGAGACATTTGCTACTTGGCACAAAATACTTTAACTTTATTTCAATGAGTAATAGAGGAAAAACGGTGTTTGTAAAGAATTTCAAATATTTTTGTATAACTGGTATCGCTGGTAACTAATTATCGCCCTTCCGCTAAAAATAAAACTTAGCAAAACTGCTTTTGATATAATATTGAGTAATATTTTAAAACAAGGTGAGTATACCTAATATAATTTCAATTTGGTAGACGAAACTTATATTTCAAAACAGAATATCATCATCCATCAGTTTTTGAGTCAACTTCAATATGTATTTTATTTTATTGTTAAAGGCTTTAACTACGTTTATAAAGTCAACTTTGAATTATACTCAAAGTTTAGACTCGAAAACTATAAAACAGAATTAATTTTTATATTGGATGAAATGTGACGTATACCTTTCATACAAAAAAAATAATTAAATCTGTAATAATTGGAAACCTTTTGGAATTCGGTAAAAGATCAGAAATACTTTAAAAACCAAATTTAAAATACCAGTGCAATTAAGAATTTTCAGAGTAAGTCGTATTCTTACCGGTGCACCACTCCTCTGGCGTGCATGTGCTTGACGGCAGACACGAGCTGAGCGGCCAGACCTCGAGCCTTCGCTTCAGGCAGGCCTCGCGCGCCGCCCGTCAGCCCCCGGGCGTTCAGTACTAGTGCGCACAGATCACCACCTCCTGCTGCTTCCATCACCATGTAGAGACGGGGGCCGTGCTATACGTACATAACATGGGGAAGTTGTTATATCAACGGTCGCCGAAAAAATAGCGCCTCCTTTTACCTGACTGGCTAATATGAGGATTGTATGTCTAACTCATTGTGAACCTCTACAACCCAAACCAATAGACCGATTATGGTAGGTTTTTTTAACCTACACAGCTAGGCATTAGACCGCAAGTTCGCACGACCACGGAAGTTAGCGATACTGTAGTCCTAGATGGAGCATGCCTAATATGGAGTACATTGGCTCTCAAGGAAGGCTGCCGGTGCTTGGCGAAAGATTTGACAATATGAGGGTGGTAGCAAGCCAAGCGAGCGATAGGAAACGCCCTACCACAATGCAAAAAGATTTGTGTTGTTCATCTGTGATTAGTGGCATAAAATTATTTCAAGCGGCTTTTAAATCGCTCCTCTAACCAGTTGTTGGAAAACTTGCAAAAAACTAGAGTTCTTTTTATTATTGATGTGTATTCAAGTTGGGCTTTTTGTACGAGGGTGGGCAAGTGATAATGAAATAACGTAGTTTCTGGGTTTGTGTTCGCTAGAAGCAGCTGGAACATAAGCACTCCATTCGGCCTTATTCTGGGAATTCGCGTTTGTATATCCTTGCTCCACCTATTCACAGGGTAGGTATACCTATTGTTTAAGAAGACGGGTTTTCACGCGTACCTGATTGTTGGAAAAGTCCAACTACAGTTACGTTCACATTCAGTAAACTTCATCAGGGATGAAATGAGTCGTTCGTGTCTTCATCGATGACACGTCTCGCCCTCAATCAGGTGCGCGTGAAAACCCGTCTTCTTAAACAATATGAATCAAACACGTGTTAATTTTCTAAATAAAATCGTAAACCTTTAAGGGTATACCTACCCTGTTAACAAGTGGAGTGTAAGCTTATAAGATGCCACTTACCATCATGGTTTCGTAGAGTGCAGCGATGCACGGATGGCGCAGTCTCGCCATTACAGTCGGCTCCCGGTGCAGGTTGCGACGGGCATACTCCTCCTTGATGCATGTCAGGTCTATTATCTTAATCGCCACCTGTAGACAACATAAATGTTTGGATGAAATGAGCCGTTCGTGTCTTCAACGAGGACACGTCTCGCACGTGCGATGAATGAATATGAACGAAACTATAGTTGGACCTTTCCAACAAACATAAATGTTGGTGATAACATTTATGTTTGTTGGAAAGGAATGCCTGGCATCCTATTTCCAAGGAATGACAAAAATAATATGGGTAGGTACTTTTATACAGGGTTATCGGTTAGGGGTGTACTGAGCCACTATACTCATCATTACGAATTACTTTAATTATGAGACCAACCCCGAATTCGAGAAATAAATCAGCTGTTTCATATATATTTCGATGACAGACATTGATGTACATGTACTAGATGCGTACTAACCGCCTCAATGCATTATGCTGCTTCACTTTACCCCCACACACAGCCATTACCTCAGCTCACTTCAAATCAGTGCCTGGTGTAAAAACAAGCGAACGAAAGCTCTTCAAAATTTTTCGCAATTGGTAAAAATGCGTCGTATAACAAATCCAACGAGGTTTCTTTACACAGGTAAGTTTATGTTTTATGTGAACATATTAATGAAAATAAAGGAAACTCAAAACCAAAAAATATTAATGTAATCCAGTATTTTGTGTTGCCCTTAAAAACAGTAGGACATAGGATAACTTTCTACTAAGTAATTTGAGTAAACCCTAACTTTAATTAACACGCATACAAATATTTATTTGGTTAAATGCTTTGCGTCAACTCTAATAGTGCGAACTACCACATTGTAGAACTAGCTAACAGTTTCTCTATTTCCAGATATCTATGGTCTTTTTCAAGTCAAAAATTGATTTGTTTTAAATTGGTTTCTTCTATGCAAGCGTACAAACATACAGCTACTCGTACATTGTAGCGTACTACATCTTAGGTCACATCGTCACTGTGTTTGGAACAGCTGTTTTTTTTCTGTAATTCAAGGTAGATAGACAACGCCGCGCTAAACTGATGCCCGTGTATACCAAAACACTACTCGTTTTAAAGTGCTACTAACTTAGAAATATCTCAGGAACCATTGTATATGCTAGCCGGTCTACATTTGCTATAAAAGTTCTACTTCTAGTGAAGGACCACAGCGTTGCAAAGCAGATGCGGAACACCTCACCTACCTAATAGATAGAGTATAACACTCTTTAGGATGTTTGTTATTGATTACAAAAATATACTGGTGAAATGCTTTTTAGTTTTATGGCTAGTTTTACAAGTGAAATTATTATAATTCATTATATGATTAATGAGTGCATTTCGCCAGGTAAACTCTAGTTGGCGATGGTATTGAAAACTCAAGATCTTTGGCAAAGTTGCTATTACTTGCAACTTTGCCGAAAAGATCCGACTTTGGTTTGGCAACGTATTTAATTAATCATGTATAATTACTGCAAAATAGACTAGTTTACGATAAAGGAATTACCTACGAAGCGATAATCAAACGCGATTTATTTATTGCGACATGTACTCGTAGCATCGAGTTACCGGTAGTCATCGCCGGGTGTTGTTGTTTGGGGTCAAGCATTCGGGATTGATTGATGTAGTCTATAATTAACTCCAAGTTTCACCTGCATATATTTATTTACCTACCAGTTTTTCTGAGCATGAGCCCATTTTCTAAGGTACATTCTAACATAAGTAGATATTATTATATCCAGGTGTGACTAGGTACTTAGATTAGAAGGTCATTTCGGAGGGATTGTTGTACCTACAACACTTATAGTTTTCGCACTTAATAATGTTAAATTATATTTACAGTGAGGTATTTTTAGGTAATGTTTATGAACTGATCGAGTTTCTGCTACAGGTACTGTATTTCAATCGGATTTAAATACATTAATAACAATCAGTTGAACCATTCTGTTATAACCGATAGATTTGAAGAAATTGTCATTCGATTAAAATAATCGATGTCGTACCTTTTTTCCGATGATCCTGTGTGTTGCCTCTTCCACCCTCGCGAAGTGTCCCTTCCCTAGTACTTTGCCATTCATTAGGTAGTTTCCAACACTATAGACTTGCCCCTTGCTCCGCGTCATAAGGGATGTCTTCATTTTATAAGTTAATTTATCTAATTTCGATACATTATTTGTATATATTTCCTAAATAAAATTTATTGATCGTTTTTTCACGTTTGCCGTGTTATTTGTAACCGTCATTGTCATTCAAATGTCAACAGTCGATTTGAAATGAGAACTTCTAATCCGAAGCAAAGAGCATAGTTACTTATAGGGATTTATTGGTGATGTTTAAATCTTTGTGCTTTGAAATACTTTACGATATTCGTTGAACTTATAACTGTACTTAATAAAATTAAATAAATTACTAACAGCTAGTAGATATGTATAGTCACAGTATCGCACAATTTGTAACAAACTGTATAAGAAGACTGTCGCACTGGGCCAAGCGCGTCTGCGATGGATCGACTTGACATTTCCAATGTACTATTTTTGGCCAATCGGTGATCAATCGACTATTCCTAGGGTTCAGTGTCGATAGACGAAGTTCTATTGAGCCATTGACAATACACAGAAATGGCTATACGCTTACTTAACACCTGCCACCCGGCAGGTAGAACATAATCATAAATTACTGGTATTTTTTTATCTTATGGCGTTTTATAAATTCGCATTAGATTTTAGGGGTTTTTATTTTCCTACTCGATCGTACATAATTTTACACAAGTAACGGTAATGTGTATTATAGTAGATGTCTAATATTATTTATTAATTACAGAAAACATAAAAAAATCCCTATACATAGATAGATAAAATCAATTCTTTATTGCAGACACATAAAAAAACAAGAGAAAAATACTTATAAAATATAATATCCTTATAAATATATAAATCCTTATATTATGCCGGGCGGCCTTAACGCTAAAAAGCGATCTCTTCCAGGCAATCTTAATACAAAACTGCTTTCGTAAATATCACAGCTTCAATTACCATTCTCTCCCTGCTCTACAAATTTTGCTTGAGTATCCTTTTTTTCCACTACTAATGACCAAGCTCGAAAATCACATGAGTTTCATGTACAAAACACTTATGAATAAGCTTGATTTATTGGGATATAAATTTGCGAAGCGGGAGTTTGAACGGAATGTTTCTCGGCAGTATTTCAACGTAATGCCCTCTGTAGGCCGCTGCCGGTCCCCGGACGATATTACGTACTGATACGATAGGATACCATTCAAAACACACGGCGTTACAAATGTTAACATGGTTATACAGATATGGGATCAAATGAAAAGGATAAAAAATAAATTGCCTCGATTTTTGCTACAGAATCATCTGTGATTTGTAGCTCTGCGCTTTTCAAGGCTGGAACATAAATCACTAATGCAGGTACAAAATAATAAAAGAAAGGGTTTTGTAATTAACGTCGAGTGTTGCATGCGTGCGATCTGTAGGTAAGCTAAAACGTTTTAGTAACTACAGAATTAGATTTACAAATAATACCGAATACGATGTTAGTGCAGAAAGGCACATAGCGCAAGAAAACTTCAATGTACCTACGTCTAGTTTTCATTTCCACTCGTAAATAGACATGAAAAAAGTTAAATAACGGAATATCTGTAGTGATTCGGAATGGTAGCAGAGAGATCTAGCAAAGCTGTTACATCGACGCAAATCCACGAAATGAAAACGATTGTACCACGCGAGAATCCGCAGAAAGGATCAGGTGAATCCGTGGACCATGGACTTCGGTTGCCGTAGAGTGGCCCAAATAGAGCATTATGCTCAACGTATGTTATTGCTCGTTATTCGTATTAATAAAATACCTCAACACCTCACCCTGTGAGTACAAAGATTGCTAGAGTTTTTCTTGATGAAAAAGAAATCTTTTTGTTTAAGATGACGGGTTTTTCTCCGGCACACCCGAAACAGCTGGAAACAAAGTTGGGGGGTAGCGAATACTTCATCACATAGATCACACATCACCCCCTCGTAGAGAGGGGGGTGTCATACTTGCTTACTTTCCTTATGACAAATTGGTAACGTGTGGGGTAACATAAAAAATTATGTGTGACGTGTGAGGATATTTTAGAATAAATAGATCGTTGTACGGAGTAAGAATAAGCGGTATATTTTAAATTTTGTCGTCAAGAAAATCTTCTATTTTGTAGTAGTTTTTTTTAATTAGGAAATTGTGTAGTTTGCCCAGTTTTTTTTTAATCGACGTTTCGGATTTTTATGATATTGGGGAGTTTGTTATATATTTTGATAGCCATGTATTCTGGACCTTTTTTCTCTGTTTCTAGTTTGGGAAAATTAGTGAGCTATGCGTGCTGGAGTATTCCTGGGTAACCCAGCGTGTCTCTAGCATAAACATAAATTCAATAATTTCTGATATTGTGACGATAGGACATCCGGTAGCTTCCCTAGTTGTCGTCGTACAAGTAACAATGTTTTTTAAATTACGGGTTGGTCTCATACTGTTACAGTGAAAGTTTTTCGTCAAGGTGCATACAGTGACCCTTCGCCTTTAGACCCTGTATTAGATGACTTTTGGGTGATGGATTCGGGCTCACAATGTGTAGGGTACTCATCCGGCTACTCTATACCGAAGTAGCTCAATCAACTCTGCGGCTGAATCCGTAAAAAGATTCGAGTTAATATCCGGGCCGCGGGTAGCGGGTACAGCCGGCAAACAACATTTATAAGCAAATTCGGATAGTTTACACCGAGTGTACCTGAGAGAGAGCTGCCGTCGCAATATCCGCCGAGAGCTCATATCCGATGCTCGCTTCACGTCTTACACCGTGGTGCAAGTGGAGGAGGGAGCGGTTAATGACATTTAATACATGTAGAGCATACGAGTAGAAGAAGTTCTTTAGTTCGATTAATTCATTATATTCCGCTTTTTGTGCCATGTTATTTGTTTTTTAATTCTTTTTGTGTTGCACTACTACACATTGGTGGTGACAATAAAGAATTATTGTATTGTATTGTAAGCGGATCACGCCGCAAATAGGTGCATTTCCAACCTTTCTGATTTTCTGGACATTAATCATTCAAGAAGCTAGAGGGACTCCCTTCTAATGTACTCGTATCGAAATTAGGTGGGCATTGAACGAAGCGGGACAGAATGGGCTAATTGGACCTCACCCATGACGCGTACCTACCAGTGAAGTAAATTGCACATCAATAAGAAACTCGACCCGCCGTAACAGTCGTCAACGGAGAATAAGGAATAGTCGAAAGTAGATTAAATAAAAGAATTTGGTCATCAAAGAAGTTTGAGTGCTAAAACCACTTCATGACTGACGGAGGATCTCAATTCATCAGGATTTTTTTTAATTTCCTGTTTCTTGGTTTTTCAGGAACGTATAGACCGATTTGTTTTTATTTTTCACATTTCTGCACAGGTACACAACGTAAATTATTTAATCAAAACGGTGCAGTAGTTTGGTTTATAAATTTTAAAAATTGCCCCCCAAATTGAAGTATTCACTATTTACCGACGAAAAAATAAGATGTTCTTAATTCTCTTGCCACGGATTTTCTGTGTAGTGAATGTTTTGTTAGGCTTTGCTTTTTACCCGACAGCGAAAGAAGGAAGGTTATGTTTTTCGAGTGTATGTATGTATAGTTCTTTATTCTATGGCACGCCCTAAACGGCTTGTCGTATTTTTATGTGAGTGGTGTCAATAGATTCTTCTTAGTTGTGAGGGTGATACTGGGTACATCAAAATTAAAAATAAGAAAGTTAGGATGATACACATGTTTAGCGATTTCGCAGTCAGGTTTTTTCGAACTCGCTGATATCTAAGCACTTGTTTAATATATCGCATTGTCCGTTGACTTGCACCAAACAAGGCAGGTAGCAAGTCTAGATATGAGACGTGGGTAGGCGGTCTAGCAGCCACTCTGATCGCAGAAGGATTTGCCTCTTGGAGACGCTCTTTGCCGGATTATCGATAGACGGTTCTAGAAAGGGATTACCAATATCTACCTGCAGACTTAAGATCGAAATATCCGGTAGAGATTTCTACTACACTACTTAACTACTGGTATTACTGTTTAGTAATATTAATATAGGGAGGGCATACATGAGTTAATTTGTGGTGTTTTGCTAATATTTGGACTGAAGTCGAAATCAATTTTTTTATTGAAATTGGACGAAGTTTTTGTACATTTCCACTACGTAACATTAAAATTGATTATTAATAAAAAAATGTTTATGTAAGTTTTCCGATTTTGCCAATTTGAAAAAATCTTTTAGAAAGAGTTATACTTGGACATGGAGGTCCTATACAAATGTTATTTAAATCAGTCCTGTAGTTGGGTTTCTGAATAAAAATAACCAGTGCCGAAAAATTTTTGCCGAATCGAAGACAGATAGATCTTATGTTAGATTAGGAAAATAATAATTTTGTTGTAGACCCACAAAATATAAAATATAGGAGGCTAATTCTTAGGAAATTTAGTGCTATATGATGACAATGACTTGCATTGACGTAGAAAATCCGAAAAAGTAGCGGCCTCAGGTCAAGCAGGTATTTCACTTTTTTAAAGTATTATTGAATACTTTAAAATAAAGCTTTATTGTAATAATTAATGGATCAGGCATTACTTTGCGGAAATACATTTAAGGTTGCCAATAATATGTTGTTAATAATTTTCCAATTTCTCACGTTGACATCAAAACCAATTGAGAAAACACAAGTTATTCTTACTAGGTTTAGTTGTCTTTGGTAGTTTTCTACTATCTGCCTAAACCCAGCTCTCTCCTTAAAAAAACTAACCCACCTTTAACGGCGCTAAAATCTTTTTTATTACCGCCACCACTCATAAAAGTTATAAAACATAAAGAATGGCGGGGAAAGTGGGCTGGCACAAGCGTAAAAAATACGTAAAAAAATCTTTCCCGCGCCTCAAGAGTTCGATAGAGCTAGACTCCTTTCGATTATAATTTATTGCCCTGTATGAGGATATCATGGCTGTACTAAAACGTATAAAATGTCATAAATATCGTCGTAAAATTGTTTGCCTCGACTGAATGTAATGAGATCACGTATGTATTCGGTGCGGGCAATAAAATCACCAGTAGGCCGATGAAGGGTGGGATCCTTTGATAATGCACACAAATGTAAAGATTAACATAAAAAATTATGTTTCCTTACAAAATGTGATAGTACTAACTTACTTGTGTAGGTACCTAATCTTTTTATATAAACGACTGAGGTTATCAATTCAAAACAATCAATCAATTCAAATCTTTTTTCCTTTCCAATTTTTATGTATGGTCTCTTATTTCTTACAGACGTCTGAAACGATTTCAAAAAAATATTTATTCTCAAGAATTTCACTAAAAAGTGAGTTAGAAGCGAGTTCGAAAAAACCTGACTAACCTGACTGCTATATCGTTATACTTGTGTATCATCCTTATATATACACTTGAAAAACATAACCCTACTTCTTTCGCAGTCAGGTAAAAAGTATTGAATTCTTTCCAGTTGATTTCAAACATTATCGAAATCGATCCAATAGGTCGGTCGGAATAACAATAGTTAATTGATTTATAAACCAAACCGAACCGCGTGCTCACTTTTGATGACCGAGCGAGCGAAGGATTCTAAAATTAGAATCCTGAGCGTTAGCGAGGGAATTAAAAGAGCACAAGGTGAAAAACTCTTCGCACTCGAGTGCAGCACGTAACTTTTCATCCCACCTCAGCGAGGAAATGACTACATACGTAAAATAAAAACATTGAATCACTCATTTTAGTTTTTCACTTATTTTTAACATAAGTTTTTAATAATATGACGTGAAAAGACAATGGCGCGCGCAAAACAAATTTAAAAAAAGTACAGCAGCAAGGTTCCGCGTCTGAGTTTTTAACTAAATAAGAAAGGTTGTATGATGAATTCGGTACCACAGAGGTAGAAGTAAATAGGTTGAATGAGGTTTTTAATTCACAAACTTAGTGCACACGATATTCTAAATTCAAATTTACTTTATCCTTTAGCGGATAAAAACGGCTTTTGCACTCAGATATCGAATAGCAAAAACAATCTTTCCGAGGTGAAGAGAAGAAAAAAAATTTTATTCTGTTTTTCAGATTTTTTAAGTATTACTTTTGGTATTTGTAATGTATCTTTGTATTTTGGTTTTATGCTAAAATTTTGTGAGTATGGATTTTAATTCTGCGTATTTAGTTCACACACTACGAAATTATTATGTAGGTTATGACGCGTGTACTAACGTAAATGTAGGTACTTACCTAAGCATTCGACTCAAAATCATAACTAAACATTGTCGTAATGCTATGAGTAGAATTCTTACGTGTTTTCTGCTATTACGTTGATTGGGTTATGAGTTAAAATTTTACCTACTAAGCAGAGAGAATCACCTGGTCCTCGTCAAAACTTTCACTATGGGACGAATCCAAAATTTGTAACAAAACAGTTTTAAATCTGTACCTATATGTTTCTAACCACTTAACCCTTACCAATAGATCTTACGAGTACTTCTTTTTTCGTAGTGTCTCGCCTTAGGTTATAGGAATTCAGTTAATAAATTACAATAATAGGAAAGTACATTTTAAAAATATCTGCTCAACTAGGCTATAATTTGCCCTCAAAAGCTCTCAACGAAGCTCGAAGTCAAAGCTCTTACAGAAAGGACCCAATGTGCATGACACCAAAGAAAAAAGTTTACCCAAGTACGGGGATTCTTCGCGGATTTCTTTTAAAACTTTAAATCGAGCGTTAATTAGTTCTCCTAAGGACTTAGCTGGTTTTTTCTCCGCGCCATCCGGGCCACTGGTTCACGTAATCAATTAAAACTTCTTTTTAATCCTTCTCGAGCGGTTTGCGCGGTTCAACAGCGGCCATTTTGAAAGCGTTTTTTTTCTGTAGTAGCCACATTTTTTTTTGCTGAACAAGGAGGTCGGAAAACTCTCAAGATGTTGATGGTACGACCGAGCTTTTTGTAGGAAAATTGCATGGTTTATGGACGGTAATTTTCGTATATTCGTTATGAATGAATAAATTATATCGGCCTATGTTGTGGGGAAAAGATATTCTGTGCTTGCTTACCGTCAACCAGATGGATTTTTTCCTGAATTATATGCTTTCGTTTAAGCTCTACTTTATCTTTACACTTGCTAAAACAAAAACTCGACTTAAATTATCTATACGTAATTATTTATATTACTTATCGTAGTATTTACCTATAGTTCGTTTTGAGTCAGTAAATTTCGAATTATTTAGTTAAGTATATGAGTATCCAATGTTTATAGGGTTCACAACACTGGGCATATATATTATAATTATTGCAGTAAGAAAATGAAAAACCAGAAAGGAAATAACAATAATGATAAATGTCGTTAACTATTCAAGTGGAAATTGATGTTTAACAACAGTTTCCATATAACCACTGTAAATTAGGCTAGAATTCCACCCAAATAAGCTCATACTCTTCCTGGCCAGGTAATATACGACGAAGACTCTAACGCTCTTTCATAAACGTACTAAGAATCGTGATTTTAGGAAGCCGCACAGTCGATCTATAGATATGAAAATCCTAGGCACCCAAACATTTGTTTCCCCTCTTTTCCCTACTTACCAAAGTTGGAGAGACCGTCACAGCAAGCGCGCTGCAGTCGCCTGCAACTGCGCCCATAATTACACGGTGTCTTGGCTTTTAATTACGCTCGGGTTTGTTTAATAACTTTTTCCTGCCGAGCGGAACGGTGCTCGGAACAAATGGAATTAAACAGCCGCACAGTTTTGAATTTGTTTTTACCTACGCTAAAGTGCCATATTGTAATTTTCTATTTGATACAGATATAGCTACTTCATTGAGGTCCCATACACATTTTATTAAAATCGGTCCTAAAGTTGGGTTTCTGACTCAAACTAACTTTAAAAAAAATATCTGTCGAATTGAAGATAGATAGATAGACAGATAGAATTTATATAAGAGTAAGAATTTTTTTTTAATATTTTATTTTAGTAGATAAACATTAAAAAAAGGTTTATTTGAGATAATATTGAAAGTACTTATGCAATTTAAGTTTATACCTGTTATTATGATCTTTAAAGGGGCATTTTAGCGGTTGGTAGGTATGATGTTTGGTAATTTATTAAGAAATATCAAATAACCAACAAACTACAGCAAAAAACTGCAGTTAGTATACCTATAGACTAAATAACAATATAGTATAATTAAAATGCTTTAATTCCACCACTGAAGGCAGCGTACCTAGTTATCTAGCGGCATTAACACGCCGAATGATTTTGTTATCGTTCTAATTTTGCATTTCACAAATAACCAAGAAAATATAAGCAGACGTGTAAACTTTCACCTTTAAATTATCAAAATTCCCCGTAAGAAATATACGACAAAACTTGCAGAACCGCAAAGGGGAAATAAAAAGTACGTAAAAGCCGCGCGTCTTTTTTTATCAAAATAGCGTCCCTAAATAATTCATAGCGCTTCCGCCATTTCGTTCTTTTCGGTTCAATCCCTAGTAGGGTTATTCGAAGTTTAAAACTGACGCTTTAGCATCACTAGCGGCAGACTTGGTCCCGACAAAGTTCTCTGTGCATGTGACAGAATCAGGAACTAAAAATAGTCGAACAAAACTGACAGGTGTTGTTCGGAAAAAACGAAAGTGGCTCCCTCTTTCGACTGTAGATAAAAGTTTGTTCGCTCGTATTGTATAATCTGTGGTTTTACTGTAACCGTGGTCTGGCGGACCGCGCGCTAATTTCCCGAGAGGGTCCCGCGGACCGACCATAAACAACCTGCAACCCGCTTGAATTAATAGGCCGGTATATATTTTTTACTGGTTCCGTGAATACTTCATATTTTTTAAGTTTTAAGGAGTTTAGATGCGCGGCAATCTCTCCGGATTGAGTGCGACTTTTTATGATGAATCTCGATTCCCGTGGAGATTCATGCAATTTGCCGTTATACTTTATTACCAGGATCAGGTTACCTGAGTGCTTTCCTATGTTCACCATAGTAGTCGTATCTGTACCTACCTACTAGAAATTATACTGGAAAATAAAAAACCTATTCAATTATAAGTTATGGCAAATTCAAAGACAATCGAAGAAAGAACAATCGAAGCGAGCAAAGAGGCGCTGCTTCTAGTCTGGCAGTTTTGTTTATTTTTAGTAATATATAGTTAACTTTATGATCTCTACTCTATATATAGCTACTAGCGGACCCGACACACGTTGTCTTTGCAAACCTACATACGACAACATCGCACTTTGCAGGGCTGATTTGTGAATCTAAACCTTCCAGAGACTAATAAACCTGACACCGATATCCGCAGCGTCATCACTAGATTTATTATTGTAGGTAAGTACGAGTATGTAGAAATATCAGCAAGAAGTTAACTAAGTACCTATCCTACATGTAATTGTACGTATTCACGAATCAGCAAATAACACGAACATTAGAAGACAATAAATATTGTTACAAATGTTATCAGTCAATTTCGTATTGGTTTCATTACGTTCACGAGCACTCGTAAAACGTAGTAAGTATGCACGTTACTGTTACGTTTCTACGTGGTAAATTTGGGTAAGTTACTCATGAACGTAGCTAAAGAGTATTGGACTTCTTGTAAAATAAACTTATTTCTTTTATCCCACGAAGCAATGCGATCGATTGTACCCACTTTTTACCCGACTGTGAAAAAAGGAGGGTTATGTTTTTCGAGTGTATGTAAGTATGTATATAACCCGGTCAGAATATCTGTGCACCTCGCTGGAATGCGGCGCCTCTCCCGCTTCCCCTATCACCTCTCCGCGCACTCCCCGGTGCGACAGTACGGTTAGCACACCGTACCCAGACCGCCGATATGACGTCACGAGCTCAGGTGCACAGATATTGTGACCGGGTTGTATTTCTTTGATACGCCCTAGAGCCTAAACAGCATTTTTATTTACCAAAAAAAAGGTACACCAAAATAAAAAAAAAGAAATTAAGGTTTAATTATTTAGCTATCGGGTTTTTTTGATGTCGCTTTTAACCACTTGTCAACAGACTTTTTAACAGAGTGGAGAAGGTTCTCAATTCGTCAGCTTGTTTTTTAACCTCGGTGCAAAAACTACGGGGTGTTATAAGTTTGATTTGTGGCGTTGTAGCTTGCGAATGGATGAATAGTTTTTTTTTGTTTGTAAGGTCTGTTTGTCTATGTTTGATGGAAAATTGATCTGTAAAATAACTAAAAAATATTCAAGGCCGGTCGCCTCTTCAAATTTAA
Organism: Ligdia adustata; assembly: GCA_947049295.1. Taxonomy (NCBI): domain Eukaryota; kingdom Metazoa; phylum Arthropoda; class Insecta; order Lepidoptera; family Geometridae; genus Ligdia; species Ligdia adustata. The sequence goes on along the minus strand of OX346229.1, from coordinate 1,496,559 downwards.
ATTACTACGTTTACTGAGTATTAAATAAAGTATTGAGTAGTCAACTAATGTGAAAGACTTACCAGCCATGACGTATATTAAATGCTTAGTTTGTATTATGTTAAGAATAGTAAGTCGCTAGCTGCGTAAGCTAAATGCAGTTAGCTTGTGTTAGCTTAGCTAGCGGTATTGCCTAGAGCGGAACTATTACGTATGTACATATAATGTGAGCAGTAGGTCCCTATACCTACCTTCCTGTAGAGTAGAGTAGGCTGGGTATGTAACGGACTGCATTTTACGAGGCAGCCTCCGAAATGTTCGTAGTATCAACCACATAACACACTTAGGGCTGCCTCTTTCTTAACACAAGCTTTTTGATTTTTACTTGTCCTTTCCGCAAGATAATTATATAGTAATATGGTGCCTGAATTAGAAAAATAATAAAATAATAATAATAAATAAATAAGCCTATGTCCTATTATGGGATATAGACTATATTCATCGATATCCGTGCAGCCTTTTTGGTGTGAGGAATGACAAACACATACACATATTATGTGTATGCAATTTCAATGTTTGAACGAAAACAAAGAAATTTATTTGTACCAAAAAACTACTTGTACTAACAGAGACTTTATAGTTAAAAATCATTTTAATATATATTTTTTTATTTGCGTGATGTGTTAATGTGTGTTTCGGAAGCTGTTACTAAACGGATGATGTGTACGTTTATACGAACTTAATGAAAATAAAATAGATAAGAATAAATTTTGATAGTCTCATTCTATATATGTATCTCACCTGCAGGGTGACTCCGAGGTATTTTTAAGCATGACTGCTTGGGGACTGATTAGGTACCTACCTAAAAAGTATTGCTGTCGTTTTTTGTTTTGTTCCAAAAAGTGTTGCTATGACGACGTCACCAAAAAAGCGTCTGTTGAGACCGCGGTACGGATTTTGAAAATCAGTTTGCCTTTTCGGGTATCATTGTCAAAAGACAGCTCGCGCTCGCACTGCACCACGATAATAACCCGTAATAGTTACTGGCAAAGTGTAGACCTCTGTAAAAGAAAGAATTTTTTTTACGTAAGGAGGTTATTCTTTTGAGGTGACTTGTGTATGTGCGCGTATACGTGTGTCACAAGCTTGTTTTTTATCCCTCTGGGCAGGTTTGAGATATTCATTTATTCCTTAAGAATTGTAGGAAATTCCCAAGTCGTAGGTAAACAGTTTAAAAGGTTGATTCTCAAGAATTTTCTTTTCTTTTACTTATAGAAATAAAATTGTACAAAAATGTCTTGTTCCCCATCCCTAGACAAGTCGTAAACAGTGGGCTCGCTAGAACACTGTAGTTCTAACAACTCATATAAAAGATAAACTGCCTTGATACCGCAAATTAAAATAATACCTACCTTCCCTTCCCTTACGTACAGGAACTTTTATTACTGCCACAAGTTACGCCCTGCCGTTTTACCTTCAGGTATAATATATAGATATACAATCTTGAAAAAAAATTGTAACCGGCTACATATCTACAGGTTATTTTTAGACAAATCGCAAATTGATTAAAAATACACTGTAGAATTTTACAAAACAAACTACTAGACTGATTTTGATAAAAACTTATATGGGACCACTTAGGTAGTGCTATACCAATCGGTTTGCCAGTCTCTGAGAAATCGGTGAACGTACATACCGAACAATTGATAACCTCCTCCGTTTTAAAAGTTGGTTAAAGCTATACTTCCGCTGCTACAACCTCCACTCTCAATCAACCAGTCGAGATAGAAGACGCAACTGCTTTGCTAGTAGAGAGGAAATGGGAATTAAAGTATGATCACGATGCTTACATTGTTTCAATCACTATAAACAAAATATGATTATTTACTGAATATCAATTGGGACGGGAGAGTTACTCGTGGTAGTTATATAACTATAATTACTTATCACTTTAAGGTTATAATTTGTTTAACGTTACTAAACCTGCAGGAAAATACTACGAGTAGTTACGTATCACGTAAAAGAAAACAGATAAATAAACACTAATGAAGAAATTTTTTTTTTTTTCATATATGTTTATGTTACGTATCGACCCATAGCGTCCCACTGCGGGGCACGAGTCTCTCGCATGAATGGGATGAGGCCATAGTCCACCAAAACTACTAATTACGGGTTAGGGACTTCACTTATTCTTGAAAGTTATTAACCTTCTCCTACAAGCAGGTTTCCTTACGATGTGTTCCTTCACCGTTTAGGCATGTGGCAATATTAATTCTAATATGCACCTGAGTGAAAGTGTTTACGTTTATTATAACGATATTTCAGAACCCTGGTAGATCCATCAGTGTGTACTGAACCAATAATAAAGTACCTAAATGTAGCCTGACAGCAATTTTCTCCTCTATTTATTATAAGTCTGTGGTGCGGTCGGTAGCCTGAAGGCACTCATTAAAATGTTAGTCGTTCCAGCTACCTTTGTGCGCGCTGCCTGCATTCGACACGTGTTAACGGCGACTGTCTGCAATTACAAATATTTATATATACTAGTTGCTGTCGCCCGCGACGTTGCCCGTGACATTAAATGGAATAGCGAATTTTAAAAATTGAAAAACCTTTTTGGCCCCCGTAGGGGTTGTATTTCTAAAAATCCTTTTTAGTACATTCTATTAAAAAATACCAATAAAATCAAACAGGAAAAATAAGACGCAAAAATTATTTTAAAATCACATTCCAGATTTCATTAGGCTTTTACGCACGGCTTTGCCCGAGTTATGTCGGTTTTCCCGGGAAAAAAGTACTCGAAATTTCAAGTACTCTGAGGACATCAAACCATCTCTGTGCAATAAATATAAGTGCACCCGTCATCGTCATTCCAGCTGCTCAGGAGAAGAAGGACAAACAAACAAACACGCTTTCGCATTTATAATATATGTGGTGATAAACGTTATAACGAAGGTTTTTAATCGAAATTGAACTCATATTTCGTTCAAAGCGAGAGAGGACTTTTCTGTCAGTATGTTTGGTATATTTCGTCCCCATCATCTGTCCCATTTATGGGGCAGATGAGAATTATTATACGCATCTGGCCCATTGTTGTGGCCACTGGGGCAGATCCTGGGCCAGATGGGAATATTCCGTATGTTTTTAACATATGCTTTTCTATATGCTTGCGTTTGCTGCAACTCGCATCTAGAGCGATGACGCGATCTAAGATATAACTCGCTCGAATAGAAGAAACTGATTATTTACCAAATTTTACTTTTCGGGAAATAGATAAAAAGCGTTTTAAGCGGAACCATTATCCATGGTCCAGTGGCGTCAAGCAGTATCTCGTCCAAGTAGTTAAATTGTAGAATTGGGATCGGAGGAATTAAATTTTGTAATACTAAAGCACACGCCCTTTTAACTCCGAATTGTGTCTATAAAATACTTATAGGCTAACCACTTTTCTATTATGCTCGAGGCTTTAGAGTTTACCTTTGACTAGAGCATCACCAACAAGCAACGACGAGAAAAAAATTTGCCATACTACATCGGAGCCTAGCAGTCTTTTAGACAGGCCTTGACTTCAACGCTTCAAGTTGGTATTAGATAAGTCAATCCCAAGAGAAAGTACCTTCAACACAATAAATTTTTGTGGTTGTTGTTGTTTCTCTAGCCTTGAATCTCTCACTGTTGAGCAAAGGCCTTTCTAAAGGCTGTTTTTGTATTAGGTGCAGAAATTAAAACTGTCACCATACAATCGTTACCAAACATTACATGAAATGAGTTGAATTTGTGACGCCATCGTCGCCAACTAGTTCCCAAAAGGAACAAGTCTTAGTTCTCCTGCGGTATAATTTAGGCCCTATCTAATGCTATCCTATATCAGTGGCCTCCTCAGATAACACACTTATACAAATAACACGTTATTTATAACATTATTGCACAGTGAAAAACCAATGACGTCACCGGCCCTCAGTGACCCAAAAAGCTAGTAATCGCGGGTACATCCCACCCGCGGCGCGACATGGGGGTTGATTTATACCCCGGACCGGACCCACACTTACTTTTAGAAGTACATAACGATACAAAAATACGAGCATTTGTGAATGTAATGTGCCAAGTTATAGTGTATTTTTTTCTTCATAAAAGCTTTACTTTAAATGTCTTTAATGTTTAGGTACATACCTGTTGTTCTCTGGTCTTCATATCAAAATAAATGAAAATAAAAAGATGGTAAGAAAAAGATCAGTCAGTTGTAACTACAAAAATATTTACTACTAATAGCATGAAGAACGAAGAAAAAAAGACTTTAAGCGACTTCTACAAAAATTCTATTCATCTTAACCAGTGTAACCGCGGGATGCAACCAGGATAACCTATGATCAGATGACGGCACTTTGCACATCAAAATCCGTCTAGGCTTTAGAAGGTAACAAATAGACATACTCGAAAAACGTTACCCTTCTTTTGAGCAGTAAGGTACTAACTTTAAACTTCCCTGCTAACTTTAAAATCAGTAAATTCATATTAGATATTCTTATCGGATTATTATAAAAAGTCTTCTTCTTATATTCTATAAAAGAGTAAATCCTGGTTGACTGACTAATATTGTCTAGGAATCAAAGTAGAGCCTAAACTATTGAACTTAGGACATGTCATTTTCATAGTATATTTATAACAAGGTGTAGAGATGTAATAAGAAAAGATTCTTCGAGTCAATCCCTTAGAGGATCAAATTGGGAGTCAAACTTTAAACTTTTTTGAATTTAATTTTATGGGGCGTTAGACGCCCGCGCCGCTGAAAAGCTGTGTTTATTTTGTGTTAATACAGCTAACTTAGGGTAGTTTTTCTTTTTGTACTTAATGTTACACCTAAGTATCAAAAGTAAGGGTTCTATCCCACTTGTGCCATTGAGTCGAACGGATGTGTGTACACCGATATTTAATATTTAATGAACAAGAATCGCCATATAAGAAACAAATAAGCATCGCCGAAACCAGTGAACGTAGCAGAAACAAGCAATTTAATAAGAAAGAAACAAGCAGCAAGCACAAATAAGAAAGAAACAATTTAAAAAGCAGAAGAAAGTCGTTAGGTAATATGCCCATTGACGAATACAATAGGGATGTTAATTTTTTTCGGAATTGCTTTTATTTTGTAGATTGACTCTTGTTTACCATATAAACAAATATTTTCTTTAAAAATATTATTATTTTCGATGAGAAAATGTACAAAAATAGAGTAATTATGAATATTCCCGCTAAAACACTAACAACTGTCACGTGACTGAGATGACGTCACTAACCTCAACATTGGACGCGACTCATAACTGTATGTATCCAGTTTATTTGTTTTCTTACTTTTACTTCCTTCAATACAAACAATCAAAATGAACTCAAAGTGTTAAAAAACCTGTGCAGCGCCCCTGTGTAATTGCACAACAAATACTACATCGTTTTTATAAAAATTGTAAAATTTTGAAATTGATTTAAAAGCAGAAATTCATTTTTTTATCCAACACACCTAGGCATTTCACTACAAGCTCGAACGACACAGAAGTCAGCGATACTGTGGCATGTGTGAAGCATGTCTAGTCTGGAATATATTGACTCACAAGGAATGCTGGCGGAACACACCGTTAGATGGTTGGCGATTTAACAACTTGGGGGTGGTAGCTAGCCAGGCGAGCGTAGCGCCCTACCACCATACTACATGGTTTCCTCACGATGTTTTCCTTCACCGCTAGCTCGGGCTCTTTTAGCGCGTTTCGTACCTTTTGCACGGCAATCAACCCCACTAACCACTCGGCCATCATCGCTACAACCTACTTCATCATCTATTTCACATTATGTACTTGACTGTTTTTTACTTATTCGTAGATAGTTTAATAGCATTAGACGTAAAACTGAACGTACAAAAATGTTTTCACGTTCCTGAATTCTGAACTACAAAAGTCTTTGTTTCTTGCAAAAAAATTACCACCATCAAAGAATCTTTACTAAATTGGAATTATTAGTAATATTAAGTTATTAACAGATTAATTCGTCGTGAACATCGCAAACTATATTGGAAAATGCACAGAAGTAAAGTCTTTCACAGCTTGTTTTGCAGTTAGTGATGTAATAAGCTCTTATTGGTGTTCGCAGTCACGTGACAATAGATTATAAACATAGCATTTAAAATCACTTTTATTAAATTTATTATGTCATATTAAATTATAAAAATGTTATTTTTGATATTCTCATCATAAAACTATCACTAAACATTAATTTGTGATTAGTGTTAACATCCCTATTTCAAAAATCAGTTTACGCGATTTTTGACCTCAATGTCGGAAAATCATCATTCAATCAAGACTACAGAAATCATTTTTCCCAATGACGAAAACAAGCAAAACATAAATAATATAAAATGTCGATAAGGTCGAAAAATTTCATTTTGTTAATAGAGGCACTTTAGGTTGATTTAGTAAATTATGCGATTAAGTTTATTTTCTGTTGCTGTTCTGTTAATAAATAATAATAGTTTTCTTTATTTCTATTTATAAATCTAACAATACTATCTATATCCCTCAAAAGAAGACGTCTACTTTTTATGTAGCAGTGTAAGTTTTCATAAAGGGTAATATGGCTGGCTACTTACTAAGGGGTATACTCGTATTTGTTAGGTTTTGTGATAAATTGTCGATCCGCGGAAACGAGTAGTTTCCCAGTTTTCCTTCTCGGCGGCGTTGTAAAGGGTTCGCATAGAAATATGTCGATTGGTACACGTAAAGAGGCCATTGTAGTTTTCTTTCCCCAGTGACGTGTCACGATACAAGAGTTGAGGATATTCTCCTTTTTATGATTTTTAGCGTGAGATAAATTATTACTGTTTTTAACTATTATTTAACTGTCTACAAATCCAGTAATTAAAGTAATTAGTAAACTTAAAACTAAAACATTAACAATTTAAAATACGTGAAAAGCAGACTTCAGTTAAGCATGTTATTTTTTTTTCGTATTTATAAACCAATACGATTGGCCAGAGCATCGTTACCTATAAGTCTTTTACCTCGCCTTTCGACAGACTCCAACGCTTCAAGCTGGTATTTTGCTGATCCATCCCAAAGATGCGAGCAGTACTCCATACACGATGGAACTTGTGCTATAGACAGAGTGAGCAACTGTTCCGACGTGAAGTACCGCCGCACCTTCGAGAGGATACCCAGCTTTTTGGCAGCTAACTGAGCTTTAGACTCAATAGCATCAAAATTGAGCGTTGAAGTCAGCGTGACACCTTAGTGCTCAAGGTGGTCGGTTAGGGGAACGGATATATCTCGGAAAGTAGGGGCCAGCTAGAATGGGCTCTTTTTGGCGGAGAACAGATACGCCTGCGTCTTAGCAGCATTGAATCTGACCACATTGGCATCGCCTCGGTCGAGAGAAATGGCAAGCGCTTTCCCGTATTTCTCTATGGCTTCACTCCAGATATGAGTTGCGTATACTAGAAGATCCCCAGTAGACCGATTTCAGCGAAACCCGTACTGTCGGTCGCTGAGAAGATCATTTGTTTCTACGAGCAGATACGCCAGGAGCCTGCGGTTCAGGACAAGTTCCATACTCTTGCAGAGTATGGACGTGATCGAAATGGGCCTGTAGTTACCAGAAACTAGAAATTAGGGTCTTTAGAAATCTAGAGTCAACTAGAAATTATATCATTTCAATAAAAAATTTAAATTGGTCCAGAATCGCTGAGAAAAAGGATGTTCATCCGCATCGTTGTGTGCTCCCCGATTTCACAGAGACGTTTCAATTATTTTGAAAAAAAAAATTGTCCTAATAAGTACACTTTCCAGTTAGTTCCATATAAATTATATCAAAATCGGTCCATTATTTCTGTGCAAAAATCAAAACAACAGAAATATGTTATGTCAGTTTTTCACTTTTTTGTATGTATTACTTGTTTTGCAACTTGAATCTTACATTCAAAATCATCTATTGCGTTTGCACATATATTCGAGAAAAGATCTCAAACTTATGAAACATGTCATAAACCGATAACAAATTGAATGCGTTCAGAAATTCATTCAAGATAAATCATAGTGATTCCCTTTACTGCAATATTGTGGAGTATTCATTATTAATGTTTCACTCTTTGATTTATTTAAATCTATTTCATTTTATATGGATAAGAAAAACCATAAAAATTCTTTCTACTTATTTATTTGAACACAAGCAAGCTAAGCATGGGTCTCCGCTATGAAAGGGATGTAGGCTATAGTCCACCACACTAACCAAATTGCGGGTTGGGCATTTCACTTGTCTTAGAAAGTATTTCATATTCGTTATAAATGATTGATTAGTGTTTTGTGGCATCAAAAAACACCCAGCCATAAAGTAGGTACAAAATCAAATTAAACTATAACAGAACCTAAACTGATTTGAATTTTAATTGAAAAGCATATTGCACGCATAAATTAATCTATCTCAAATTCACAGTGCTGACGTAAGCAAAGCCTTCACAAATTCTACACTCAAATACCAATTGCTTTAGGGTTCCTTAACCAAAGGGTAAAAACGGGACCCTATTACTAAGACTTCGCTTAATCAACCGTGATTGTTTTGCCGTTTTTTGCTCAATAAAACGACGTCAGGTAGAAAACTTTAACTACAAAAAATAGCTTAGTGCAATACATCGCACTAAGCTATTTTTTTTTACTTTTTTTACCTTCAAATTTATGAATTTTGAAATCCATAAGAATTAAATATATTTTATGAATGTGAAATTGTACTTGAGTATGGATCTCAGTAACCTGAAATTAACAAATTTTAGTTTTTATTTAAATTTTGAGACTGATTTATGCAGCTCGCTAGTGATTGAGTTTCAATTAAGTTTCTAATAATATTATCTTCAATTTCAATTTCAATTCTGAATGTAAATATCCTGGATCTTCTTTTATAAGCAAAGTCTTTTAATCATGACAAGGCCTACGATTGTTATCTTAAGTATAAACCAACCTATAGCTTAGCTATACTCGTAAAAACTATTCCCATGATCTATTCTCAACTTAAGCAACCATAATATACGTAGTCTTGCTAATATCAATAAAGAGCATATTGTATTAACTGAAACTGAACTTGGCAAATTTATAACACGCAATCCTGAGTTACTTCTACCCCTGTCGCATATTCTTATCCAACTATTGCACACACTTAACATACATTGCTGGTTTTGCTTCCTACTCTAAAATGATGTGCAGTTAGGAACAGCGTTATGTAGCTTGTAATTTGTAAATGTTGTATAAAAGCTGGTTTGGTGGTGTAGGGTAAATGCGAAGGGTGGTAAGTTTTGACAGGGTTGTCTGAGAAACAAACATGCGCAAATGCAGGAGACTTCACACGTTGCTAGGATGTTAGATATTAAGGTGCGTCTAACGCTTTGAGAAGTTTATATTAAACTTAGATTAGTTAAATCTTATCTTTGAAGTCTAGTTAGGGCCTATAATGTTTGCATTAAGATTTTGCGGTTCCGGGTTCAATTCGCTCCTGCCTTAGTTGTGTTTTGTAAGCGTACTTATAAAAAAATTACCGCACGAATAGCACGAATAACCTTAAGTTATAGAGTTCCACGGGCTCCCACTAAACGCTTTGCGTCAATTTGTGCGAGATTCCAGGTTGTGGAATTCGCTGCTTATTTTCTATTTCCCTATAGGTATCGATTTTATCTAGGCAAGAGTGAGCGAGTTACAACAGACGCGTAGCAGTCAAGCGAAAGCCTCACTAAAAATAAGTAAAGCTAAAAAAAAATTAAGGCAAGATCTCATAAACAACAACTTGCAAAAATAGTACGACAAGAAACTACAGAAGTTAGTTTGATCATTAGTCTCACAAATAATATTAGAAGCGAAAAATATGACAAATAACAAGATATTATGGCAATGAAAAATATACACGCTCAAATTAATTATGCGAATTAATAGTACAGCGAATTGTGCACATCATCAAAAATGTATGTATTCTCCTTTTATAATTCCCAAAGTAGGTACTTACTAAGCTAACTACTTAGTATATTACTCAATTCAGCCTACATTTATGCAACAAAGCAAACGTCCACGGAACAGCTGAAAGAACGCATTACTGTATAATCCTCTTAATTAACATTTTAAAACCGCTCCGGCTCTGAATTCATGAGATTTGCGTTTTGAAAAGTGTAGACTCGGAAAAAGTATATATGTTTTTTTAGCGAGCGTATTCGGAACACAAGAAAATCTAGCTTTGTTACGGCCAGACTGTAGACTGTTTACTAATTAATGTGCCCGCATGGCAACATCTACTGTGGACATGCTTGGAGTTTTACCGAAGACTTGTTTACTCGTATCCACGTTACTTTATTTTTACCGAACTGCGAATGAAGGAGGGTTATGTTTTTCCAGTGTATGTATATTTCTTTGGCACGCCCTATAGTCTAAACGGCTTGTCGTATTTTTATGTAAGCTTTCGATAGATTCGTCTTAGTCGTGTGAGTGACACTGGATACAAAAAAATAAATAAATTAAAATAAAGTAGATACAGCGCTATAAATATTTGACAGTCGAGTTTTTTTGAAGTCGCTTCTAAACAATTCTTTAAAATTATTACATGTTATTAGTAATAATAATAATAAATGGTTGGTAAATAAATGAAGACTTGTTTATTTGTCACTATCATAGTTTAAATTTATTATAGTATTCTACTAGTAAAGCTCTTTCATTTGATACCCATATTGAGGGAGTTGTGAATAAATATGTGATTCACTATTTTGTGACAGCAACAACTTTAGGGCGATTTTCGCCAAATATAGTTAGCTAGATTTGGAACACTCTGGAATAATTCGTTTTACAAAAAAAAAACACATAATCGAAATCGGTTTATCAGTTCAGGAGCTACGACGCCACGTACAAACACACCCTGAAACAACAAACTTGTACTACGTCGTTTTAACGTCAGTGGTTAAAAAGATTTATTCCTGTTTGTCACCTCAATTTGTCCCGCAAGGTGACAAACAGGAATAAGTAGGTATTTTAGTTTTATTAGCATTTGTTTACGGAAATAATATTTAAATTAATGTACAAACAACAAGTGTGTTTTTTTTGCAAAAAAAAAAATATTTTATGTTATCCGGAAAACTTTCGATATGTAGTCACTCTCCACTTTTCCACACTCGTCGCTCTTTCCACTTTTTATTTGTAATTACTTGATGCGTTTCGGATTGGAATTAAATCTGTCGCCGCGTTGCCATTAGGCGTGGTATACACCGGCTCAACCCTAATTGTGGGGGAGGCAACCATTCCGTGTGAGTATTTTTGTAGAGTGGTTAGCCATTCTATTGCTAAAAGTTATAAAAAAATGACTGACTCCAACAAAGGAGCAGCGGGGCTAGCATGTTCAGTAGATAACATTTTAAAAATAAATTTTAATTCAAATACATATAGGTACGTATTTGAATTCTTCTTCTGATTTCTAACGCAAAGAAAGTGTCATTTTGTCATTTTCTAAGGGGAGTGTGCACAGGAGCTGATTGATCTTATCCCCACTTCAGAATTCCACTACCTTATTTCCAGAAGATGCGCAGGACGTCTTCCACTTATGGTAGATATACCACCAATTCGTACCAAACGTTTTGCTTCTTCCTTTTTTATAAGGACAGCAAAACACTGGAATAACCTGCCATTGTCTGTGTTTCCGGATAAATACAACCCTGGTGTATTCAAGCACAAGGTTTTTACTAGGTAAACGTGCTACATCTTCGATTGCATTTTCACTTACCACTAGGTTAGATCGTGGTCAAACTTTGGCAAAAATTAAATTAGCCGTATTATTTTTAGTCTTACGCTTTCCAAGGACTTAAATACAGCCAACTAGGCTTGCAGGTTCTCAATTGGTTGGTTTTTTTTCTGTACATTCCCTGATTTCTCAGCTACGACGCCTGCATCGACTTGAAATATATTTTTTTTGGCTCTACAATGTATCTACAGGGTAACTATTTTATCTTTTGAATAAAAAAATCACTGAAGCGTGAGCAAATGTATGGATCATCTGCTATTTTATTTCGAATTTTCAGAAGTCCCATAACAAATGTGGTTGTTATGATCATGAAAAGCCACCCTTAAGAGATAATTTTTCTGCCTAATCGAAATCGCTTCTTGCTTTTTTAAAACCGTTTTAGTTGTTTGACTATAATTAGGTATCTACTTGTGTATCCCACTGAGCATGTTGTACAGTGGGATACATAAAAACTCGTTGTTTATTCCGCGAAAAAAGCGACTTATAAAACATTACGTAATTAATCATAGCTCCAGCAAAATAGCTTCCAAGACCCTAAAAGGCATTCCCAGTTGATTCTCAGATTCGTTAGAAAATATCTCGTTTGCAGCGAACGTTGGTATCTTTTTACTAGCGGTTACAGCGTCATATTTTCCGCGAGCTACGACCGTAACGAAAACGTATTACGCTTATATGAAGCGTATTAAATAATGCCATGAGCGAGCAAACGCCACATGTAATTACGGTGACCATGTAAGGGGACTTTTTGAGGATAAACAAAGGAAAACAAGTCAAGAAACTGTCAAAGAACAAAGAAAAAATGACAAAAGATTTTGATGAAGAAAAACTAATCGTGGAGCTGCAGAAGTTTTCCAATGAAAAAAGAAACTAGTTCTGAAAGCCTCGAGCTTCCTTTAAGGGAAAGTAAATTTAAAGAGAGTCCGATCAGGGTCTTATAAGGAACTTAAAGTATCTTTTAGGCAAGCGTGTCAAGTCTTAAGCCGCATTGTCGCTTTACGTTTGGCGAAATGCAGTCAAATGCAATGCCTACTTTAATAAACGTCGCTTTACGTTTGGCGAAATGCAGTCAAATGCAATGTCTACTTTAATAAACGTCGCTTTACGTTTGGCGAAATGCAGTCAAACGCAATGCCTACTTTAAAAAATATTAAACATTCCCATACATTGAATTGTGGAATATAACTGTTGTGCCTACGTGAATTTCCTGCTGGGCCCCAAGAAAATCAAATCATTGGCAAAGAAGAAAGTTGCGCTATGATAGATTTCATAAAACATTACGATGACGGAAAATATTTGGTAGGTTTATAGTCTTTGTTCGGATGAGATGGCGTGGAAAATTAGCTATAACTGACTTTAGCAAGTAATAACCACATGACATGCTTGACTTATAAAATTACTGGTATGCGTATATAATTTGTAGGAAGCTTACGTAAGCGAAATGACACTGATCAATGTCGATGTTCTAATAAAAAACGTTAGTTTCGTTGCTGTCAAAATGCGATGTAATTTGTTTTAGGTAGTATTTTTCTCAAAAATATAATATCTAGGACACTTTAAATATGTTAACCATAAATACAATGTAATTAGTAAAAAAGAAAATTAATTTACTAATTGTAATTCTATTAACAATTTCTGATTTAATGGTATCTCAAAAATTTGTGGGTGTTCCCGTGGGAGGGGGGATGAAAGCAATATTTAATTATAACTCGGTAGCTCGTGCTTTGATTTGGCTGTTTTTTTTGTTAGAAAGCTCTAAATGTAATGATGTAATCCTAAAATTTAGTAACGGTTCCCATGGGAACTCATGATTATTTCTGATTTAGTTTTGAACTGGTTATTGAAGGATATATTGTAACTATTAACCAAAGTTAGGCACAATACATTAACTAGTATTCCTGAGTAGTTTATTTCTCTGGCCGGGTTTTTGTTCTACAGCATGGTATCCCCACATGTAATTCAAGCTGTAACGCTACAACTGGTTCTACCCCGGTCTCCCCCGACTCGAGATGTTTTCCTATTTATTTTACCGCATCAGTTTTCAATCCGGTCGCTTTGAAGTATTCTAATTTGTTAACCACCTGGCTGTTTTATTTACATTTATACGAGATAATTTTTAGCCTTGAGGTGGTTAGTAAGCTTAGTATTACATTAAACCGTGTTTACACTAAAAAATACTTAAAACTGCAGACAACATACGAAATATGGTTCCGTTAACTAAGGAACTCTATAAAGTGGTAACTGATATTATATGAACAGGTACCTATAATTTAGTTACTAAGTTCAATTATTGGGAGAGGGTTCCCACTACATCGGGTTTTGATATGTGTGTTTCCCGATTAGTCTAGGACGCCTAGACCGTTTTTTTATAAAATTAATTAAGCTAGTAAAAGTTGTTGCAATAATGTATTGTTCTAGTAAAAGTTGTAGCAACAACTTTTAGCCAACACTGAAAAAATAGCATGAAAAATAAACAGATTATGTAGAGAACACTTAACTTTTTTTTCTGTTCTAGTTAAAGTTGTTCTAGTATTTCTATAGCTAGTAAAATATAAGAAAAATATTTAGATACCTGCAAAATGAAAGCAGGTGGTTTATTGTCAAGTTTAGAAGTATAGCTTGTTGTCAAATGATAAAATCATTATAAAAACTATGGCAATAGTTTATTTATTATTACTAGTGGCAATGCTGCCAGCATTTTTGCCACTTTTCCCTCCAAATAACGGACTTTTCTTAAAGTAAGTGTGTTTTATTTACTGTTCTTTAAGTTTTTGTTACAATAAATATACCGAATGCTACAAAAAGCCTAATAAAAACTTGACAATAGTAAAATAATAAACTTGATAAAAAAATAAATTAACTTAATAATTTATTTAATAAATCTTGACTTCGACAAACAACACTAACTGAAATGTTATGTTAGAAACCAACAAATCCAACATAGCCTGAAATTCTACATTTAGACAACTAACTAACTTACTCTCCTAATATTGCTTAGGTAGGCAAGTAATATAACTGCGTAATGCAGCTTAATTCATACTAAAGGCCCCTTGAAGCGTCTAATGATACTTGACATAAACTTTGTCAGAAGTAGGTCATATTCAATAACAATTTTCCCTCTGAGGGTAGGGGATTAAAGGCAAGGGCACAGATTAAGTAATAGTCTGTACGTGCAGCGGTGAAGAAAATTTTTGTTATGGTTTCTGTGGGACTAAACCATAATCAAATATGATTTAAAAAAAAAACGACATAAAGAAAGTAGGTATACATAAAAACAAATGTTTTTAGTTATTCAATTTTTTAAACCAAAATACTAGCGCGAATTAAAAAACTTTAGGAGATTACGGTACAAATATAAATATAAAATAAAAACAAACTTTCCCAATCGGTCGTGAAATCAGGTAACACAAAAAACGGTCGAGTTGAGAAAATTAGACTTTTTGAAGTCGTTTTTTTTTCGATAATTTATTATTATTAAAAAAAAATGTTATGTGTTCGGTATCTGGCATTATTTTGACATATCCTGCTCACAACCATCGCAACCAGTCGTGAAAATCAGTTGTCAAGACGGGGCCAGAAGCAAAATTTTGATGTAGTTCTACGTCGTAGCATTTTTCGTAGACATCCTGCTACGACGCGACGTAGTAAGTGATCGTAGGGGTACCCTTCTTCTATACTAATATCATAACAAGTGGTTAGAAGCGAGTTCGAAAAAACCCTATTGTTAAATCGTTAAAGCTGTTCCTTAATTTCTTTTTATTTTAATTGTGGTGTACCCAGTGTCACTCTCACGACTAAGACGAATCTATTGACACCACTCACATGAAAATACGACAAGCCGATAAGGCTCTAGGGCGTGCCAAAGAAATATGCATATATACACACGTAAAATGTAACCCTTCTTCTTTCGCAGTCGTGTAAAGAGGATATTTTTGTAATTATGAATATATAACAAATAAATAAAAAAATACTAGACCTATTTTTTTTGCCGTTAGAAAGCTACATTATCACTGAGTAACATTGGCTTATATTTATTTCTTGATATATTAAAGACCCTTAGTAAATCCCTATTAAACCAACCCAAGACGTAATAAACAAATGCCATAAAATGTCTTTCATCGTCACCGCTTCGAAAAGTATGATATAACATATCAATATCTACAAGAAACATCAAGAGACCATATGTCAAGCACACGTCATTGACGACATCATTCAACGACTGTTACGCGGTACGAAGTTCACCAGGTCAGCTAGTAAGCTATAATTTGACAATGGCGCATATTTTTTTTTCACACGTGATAATTTCCAGAACGAAAACGTCCAACAACCAAAAACGCACTGTGTTTTCTTTTGCGACACCGCCGCCATACACATAATTAATCCTTCGAGCCGTTTCTGCAGCACTGGTAACCACGGTGGAACTCGTACTCGTAAATAACGCGATATTTCAAGTTTTCCATTTTGTAAACTGCGTGACGCAAAGAAAAAACCAAACGAATACAAAACAAATGAATTACGGTTTTCGAAATACAAATATATGAATAAATAGCTGTATAAATTTGAAATTGGAATCCCTAACCAAAGAAGAGATATTTGAGATCAAAGTGGCCAGTACGACAAAACACCAATTTCATATGTAAGGACCTAATATTTTGTTATGGCTTTAGAAAGTAACGTGATTAGCATTTATCTAGTCAAGCGTGCTTTATCTTAGACGACATACATTAGTTAGATAGATAGATAAATAAATTCTTTATTGAAGACACACAAAAAAAAAAAACAAGTAAAAAAAAAATAGGTTACTACTAGTTCGGTATTATTATATCTTCTTTAATAACACTAATATCAGGTGATTTGGATTTAAATGCTTGGCTATTTGTAACTGACTTCATAGGAAGACGTTCTCAATTTAGAATAAGTAAAAGAAGTCTGTACCGATGAAGAAAATCTTTTTTTGTTAACTCCCGACGCGAAGGGATGTTATAAGTTTGACGTTTTTTGTATCAAAAACGTATTTTTCGAGTGTGTGTTTTTAGGTATATTTGATGAAAATCGGTAAAAGATGGCCGCCGCTACAAAATGGCGAAGTATCAATTATTTCACAATTACCTCAATATAGGTATCGAATGAAAGGCCATGACTAGTAGGATACTATAAGTTATGATAATTTTAAATCCATGATCCATATATTGCCGTTTTCAAAACTTTAAATTTTACTTGTTTGAAAGTCAATTTTGGTTCAATAATATATATTGCTAAGCATAAGCATAAGCTATATTGGTGTCAAGTTTCAGCCAAAAACATCATCAGTTTTTGCGTGAAAGAGTAACAGATATACATACATACAAATTTTTATATATAACTAGCTGCGCCTTGCGGTAGTGCCCGCGTTAATATAGGATTAAAAGTAACCCATGAGTTAATCCATGGCCTATCTCCATGTCAAATTTTATCGAAATCGGTTCAGTTGTTTTTGCGGGAAAGAGTAACAAACATACTCTTCAACCTTTAATAACCTTTTTAACTGCGGTAGATGTTTGATTATACCATGGTAACGCTTCATTAATCCGGGATAAAAAGTAGCCGGGGTAGCAAGCATGTGTGTTAATCCAGAGTATGAGAGAGAGATATTTATATATATATATGCTTATATATATTATATATTTACTTATATATATAATAGACACAGGTCAAACAGACATGTTCATGCACACAAATGTTTGACCTGTCCGGGGATCGAACCCGGGACCAGCGGCGCAGAAGGCAGGGTTGCTACCAACTGCGCCAACCGGCCAGTCAAATACACTAATTATCTACGAGTATATGCTTGATGCTATACCTATGAAGGAAGGAGTATAGGAAGATGCTTGCGCTTGAACGCAACACGCTTGATGTAAAGCGACGATGCGGCTGGATGTGCCATGTTCGCCTAGAAGAAAAAGATTCACTCGTGACTTAAATTGACCCAGATTATATCTATTTGGAAATGGTGATTATATTAGTAGGCTTAGAAGGTAAGCCCTTTGTTGCAATATTCCTCGCTACATCTAAGACGGAGTACAGAAGCGGTAAGTGCGTGCATGGGGATGGGAGTAAGGAATGATTATAATAATAATTTTAATAATAATTTCGTTTATTTGAGTAAGAAACGGTAAGTACAATAAAACTTATGTCTAGGGGCTTATAATAGGATACAATGTAGGTAACTATTGTACATGTAAGTAATCGGCTCTCTGCGCCTCACACTAGGATAACCTGTGTCGTGAGACTCAGCGCCTTCCAGTTTCCGAATATAATTAATTTATTAACGTAGAACTTGTCTTAATTTGTAGTATCTTACAAGTTTACATCTCAGATCTCTCTAGTTTTGATATAAGCACTAGAATTGCTATTGCATAGTTACAAACAATCGGCTATTTTCGATTTGACAATTGAAAATTATGGTAAAAATAAATATAAATGAGAGGTGCACATGAGTGAGTGACGGAAGTATGTAGTGTTAGTGTGAGGTGTGGGGCTGTAGGTATAGATGTGTGCATGTCGCAATTGTGTCGTATGTGTGGTGTGAACCGCTGAACGTCTAAAAAAGCAGCTATGCTGCGTAGCAACAGTCCGTCGATCTGGGCTCGCGGCAATACTGCAAATGTCATAGTTAATGAGGGTAACAGTATGATTATTAATGGTAAGAAGTTAAAGAAGTTGAATGTTAACTGTCAATATAGGTAGTGTCGATGTAAGGGATATAGGTAGAATATCTGAGGTGGAAATTTCCATACATAGACGTTAAAATTATATATATATATATATATTATTATATTTTTATTAGATCAAATTGACTATTTTCAGTTGGTTAGGGGCCTGGATTCCATCAGAACCATTCGATCAGTACTAAGCGGTAAGTTCATTGTAGGCACTACATCAAGATCTCAATTCTAATATGGTATGAAAGCTATAAAATACCTGCAATGTACGAAAACAAAAGTACTATTCACATATTATACTAAGTTATAAAGTTATATTTAATATGGATAGTCATGACCGAATGGGAGGTCGCAGGCCCCTTTTTATTATTTGGGTATAAGAAGTATGCTCTCGGTTACGTCATAGTCCAGCGACAACAGCCAGGCTAAAATTTTTCTTTTACAGACATACCGTGATGTTTGTAATAGGCCAAGAGATTGGTCAAGTCGCTGATACAAGTAAGGTCCCTTAAAGCAGAAGGAACGTTTACCAAACTCAGTTCTGGTAAAAGGAACAGTCCAAGTATTTTGTCCAGAGGAATTATTTATTGTCGTCAATGCTGACTTGTGGTAACGAGTGATCACTGATTGAATATACAGTTGGCGTACTGTAAGATATTTAGTCTCAGAATAAAGTTGTTGTGTGGGATATAAGATTGGTTTTTTATAGGCTACCTTCAATATAAATCTCTGAGCGCGTTCCAGTTTTATCAGGAAAGTTTTGGCTGCAGATCCCCAACACACTATACAGTAGTTTAAAATAGATTGGCATAGGGCATAGTAAACTATTCTGAGTGTTTTGGGATCCGCTACTGAACCCATTTTTTTAAATATATGTGTTAGTTTTCGTATTCGAGTGTAAAGGTTATTAATTTGACCTTTCCAACGTAGTTTGTCATCTATGAGGACTCCAAGGTACTTAACACTGCTGACACGTTCTAATTTTGGACAATTACATGGGAGATCGAGTCTAAAACCACATGTGTGAAGTTGGAGGTTAGTGAGCTTAGGATAAGTCCGACGAGTGATGGAGAAAGTCATGTATTTGGTTTTGGACGTATTTAGTGTTAACAGGTTGTTTTGAAGCCAATTCGCAACCATCGAAAGCCCGTCCTGTGCTACATCCAATACCTCAGCCCAGCTTTTGCCATGAAATACTAAAGCAGTGTCATCAGCGAAAGTATACAATTTGGCTTGCTTAATCTGGATCTGGCAGAGGTCATTGATGTAAGCCAAAAAGAGGGTAGGTCCTAAGACGCTTCCTTGTGGGACACCATATGATGAGGACGCATAAGCGCTAAACAGACCTGATATGCGAACTCTTTGATTTCGATTGCATAGATACGATTGGAACCAGTTGAGGCATATTCCGCGGATTCCCATGAGCTCTAGTTTATATTGCAGCTATGTGCGTCGCGCTGAGCTGTGCACTCGCCCTAATGTAGGTCACCTCAATACCACCCTTGCTAGGGGATGCGAGGGAAGTTACGAACATTATGGTTCAAATATGGTATTGCGATGAAAATCATATGAACTTTAGATATTTTAAAACATTGGTTAATGTTTATTTTTATCCCACTGCGAAGGAAGGAGGTTTTGTTTTTCGAGTGTATGTATGTATATTTCTTTGGTACGTCCTAGAGCCTAGAGGGCTTGTATTATTTTGATGTGAGTGGTGTCAATAGATTCGTCTTAGTCGTGAGAGTGACACCACTCACATCAAAATACAATAAGGCTAGGTTAGTAGTCGGGTTTTTCGAATTCGCTTCTAACCACTTGTTTATTGAATTTCTAATGGCTGGTGCACATATTGAACGCGGACTAAGTATCCTATACTTTAGAAAGTGAAAACCGCCTTTAATTTGGTAGACGCCTAGACATTTTGTTTTTATTAATTTTGATTTACTAACATAATTACTCGAGTGGTTCAAATAAAAATTGTATTATGCGTCTATTTGGGAAGTAACCTTCTTTATAAAAAATGTTGTTTCGGAACAGCCTTCTTTGTAAAACCTAGAAACTTGAATAAAAAAAGTATGTATGGATTTTAGTTCTAAGGATTGCTATTCTGAATACTGATAAAATAAAATAAAAATCCTTTTTATTTCCACACTTTAAATAACATTTCTATTTAAACTTATTTCTTAAAAACTAATCTACTCACTAATATCATCATGCACTATTTAGTTTATTTATTTTGTATATGGGTAATATTACATTTCAAATTATTACATTTAAATGTTTAAAAACTGATAAGCTATATAAAAATAATAGTTCGCCACAAAAATAAATGATTTCCTAAAAACCTATATCACTAATGCAAAATTGCAATATAGGTATAATACGAATATTTCACAATGTTACAATTTCGATGAGTTCTGTAAGAAACGTGTTTTGTTGCAAAAAACGTCAACACCGCACTGCACTATATCAAAAAAAGTATACCTACACATTATTTTTCTTGCAGAGATGGCATTTTGACAAACTGCATTAGTTTCAGTTATTCGACCTAAGTTAAAAACAAGTGTGTTGAAACGCGAAGAAATATACATTCGATTTCAACAGTTTTTATACTAAGGTTAGAGTGCA
This sequence comes from Ligdia adustata, assembly GCA_947049295.1. Lineage (NCBI taxonomy): Eukaryota > Metazoa > Arthropoda > Insecta > Lepidoptera > Geometridae > Ligdia > Ligdia adustata. The sequence goes on along the minus strand of OX346229.1, from coordinate 1,475,464 downwards.
CCACGCATAATAAGTATTATTTATGAGGTTTTATATATTTGTAAACCCGCGCGTCTCTAAAGGGTTACACTGAAAACCAGCGCTAAAGAGCAATCCCCAGCATCATCCTGAGCGCTGATCTTTTTTGAGGCACGGGGCACTCGAAATATTTTATTATTATTTTTGCATTAATTTTATTTCTTAAATGTAAGTTTTTACAATATAAATATAAAACATAAATATTATAAAAACTTAAACCTAAACGGTATAGCCGTCAGCAGCGGGGTAGGACCCAAGCTACCGGTAGTAGGGACTGCAGAGAGAGGAACCTCCTAATAATACGTGCTGTATCGAGGACCACCGCTCTCTGTATCCGACCCTTGTTCTGACCATCTAGCGAGAGTCTCTTAAGATGTTGGTAGAGACTCTGGTTTATTCCCGGTCGTCCCCACCCTGTCGTCCCACTTTAACTAAACTTCTATTCTAATGAACGAAACTTTTATTTCTTGAATATATAAATAAATAATATATTATTTATGAAACTTGTGTTTTTCCCAGTCGTTCCGCTATAGACCGAGAGTCTATATAATAGATCTCAATTTTAAAACATTCAAACAAAAATGAAGGTATTTTTTGAAAGCAATCCTTTTTTGTAAACTCCTCGAATATATGTGAATGCAGCTCGTGGAATCGTCGTTCTTGTGTAACGAACAACCATAATAAAATATTAATAATAACATATATTTACATAGCAAATGTAAATATATGTCATGAGAACTATTCAACTAAGAACGAGTATTAACTACTCGTATATAAATAAGATTAATATGGGGACAACCGGGAATAAACCGAGACTCTTAGCTATCAGACAGTTTTTTGTTTATTATTATTTTTATTTTTTTACTTTTAAATGTTTGTGTATAGGTACTTCTAAGTAATAAGTTGTAGTAGTGTCCTGTGTGTTCAAAATAAACGAGTTCTTTCTTTCTTTCCTTTAGTGCTGGTTGTTTTTTGGGTCGAACTGAATGATTTGAATTGCATCCCATTTCTATTGACAGATTGATGTTTCGTCATCCCTACTGAATCAAGGTTAGAACTTATGACATTATTCTTAGTGAAAAGTGTTATTACGCAACAAAAATTTCCAGCTTCTAACATCTACTAAATAATACTAGAACAAGTAGTAAGAAGCGATTTCAAAAAAACCCGACTGCTAAATCTTTTAACCTACTGTGTATCATCCAAATTTTTTTTTTAATTTGATGATGCCTTTGCCACTCTATTGACGAATCTATTGACACCGCTCACATAAAAATACGACAAGCCGTTTAAGCTCTGGGGCGTGCCAAAAAATATACATACATACATACACTCGTAAAACATAACTCTCCTTCTTTCGCAGTCGGGTAAACAATAAAAATTGGCAAAGAATAATTCTACTTGTGCGATTTATCACAGTTATAATGACATTTCTTCCACTTTAAGTATTTTCACATCACAGAAGTAATTTTCTCAGTAATTAATCACGTATTCCATTAGAATCGTCACAAAAGTTGGTTATTTCAGTGTTCAGTTTGATCAAGTCGCAGCTGCATTTACTCCTGCATGCAATTTGCGACTTAACTTCAATTTTATACTAACGCGGCTCTATGCATTCAAATTATAGTCAACTAGCTGTGCCCCGCGGTTTCAACCGCGTAGTTCTACTAAAACAAACTAGAACAAACTTACAACTACTTTTTTTTGAAGTCTGTTAAAAAGTATCCTATGTCCTTCTCCTAGTTTTAAGCTACCTATCCACCAATTTTCAGCCAAATCGGTTCAGCCGTTCTTGAGTTATAAATAGTGTAACTAACACGACTTTCTTTTATATATATATAGATTTGTGCAGGAAAATTAACATTATAAAATCTATAGGCATGCGTTAAAGTATTATGTTTATTTCTTCAGATATCAAATTAGTTTTGATTTAATCAGATGCATTGGTTTATTTCTTCAGATATCAAATTAGTTTTGATTTAATCAGAGGCATTGGTTTATTTCTTCAGATATCAAATTAGTTTTGATTTAATCAGAGGCATTGGTTTATTTCTTCAGATATCAAATTAGTTTTGATTTAATCAGATGCATTGGTTTATTTCTTCAGATATCAAATTAGTTTTGATTTAATCAGAGGCATTGGTTTATTTCTTCAGATATCAAATTAGTTTTGATTTAATCAGAGGCATTGGTTTATTTCTTCAGATATCAAATTAGTTTTGATTTAATCAGAGGCATTGGTTTAGTGAAGTTTTCATGTATTGACTGACAAATTCGACTTTAATAATGCCAAAAACTTTTTCAATTATTTTGATTTTATATTTAACCTCTGGATCGATTTTATTAAAATTTTAATGTAAAAATTGAAGTACTGGAGAAATAAATAACTTTCAGTTTGCAATAAAAAAGTTTTTTTTTTACTTCGGTACAGCCGTCTCCAAGAAATCAGGTAAAAAATCACAGTATTGAGTACCTTCTCACTTTTTGGAAAGTCGGTAAAATCTAAGTGTCTAATAGATCTCTTGGCTCTCAAGCAACAAGCGCTGGTTCTCTTTGTCAGGATCGCTTTGTTTTTTAAAGTCAGTTAAAAATATTAGGAAAACGGCTAATAGCCGTATATAATAAAAATAAATTCCTAAAATTAGTTTAAGTTTTCTATAGCCCTAACTTACCCCACTCTACCCTTAAGAGACATGTTTCTCTCTAAACATACGTCGCTACCCCTGCAAGGGTCCTTAACTGCGCAATTGCAAGGACCACGTGGCCGTTCATTGACCCCTGACTTTAAACCCAAAAACGGAATACCAACCCTAACTCATATGCATAAGAATCAAAACAAACGCATCTCTATCTTGGTTGAGCTTTCTCAAAGACAAAGTAAATGACAAATAGATTTAGAATTTTCAATCTTATTTCGAATGTGGTTAGATTTATTTTGACCGCATTTTAAATATTGTTATAAAGGGTCACGGATTAGATATAAGTATAAGCGTTTATCGCTTTTGAAATAAGGTCTGGAATCGTGTAAAATTTTAATTAATAACTTCGCAGTTGATTGGAGTGTGTAGGGTAAAGGTAGGCCATTAGGGGTAAAGACAAATCAGGTGTAACTTCGGCTTAATTACTTAAGAGCGCATTTATAATTTGAAGTTTAGCGCAATTAAAATAATTGATGTCTATTTGGTAGAGTGGGTACGGCAAGATATTACGTGAAATTTTACGATAGGTATAAAACTAGTTTTACAACCGTACGCTGTTCTATAAGATATTGTTTTTAGAAATTTCAGTTTATATACAAGCGTATCATGTCATAAAATATGATGGAAAAACAGCTGTTTGGAGTTAAGTGAACTGATCAATTTGTTTTTAAAATCGTAAGGTTGTCAGCCATAAGCAAAAATGCTAGTAGTCTGTAAAGTTATAATCGTAGTTATAATTATTTCATATCGAAACGAAAATTAAGTGAGTATAAAGTGTTGTTATTGAAATATTCAGTATAGTAGAGTGTCGGTCAGCGTATCTAGAAATGTATTTTTATATAAGTAATAGGTTCGCGATTGAACACAATTCTGACGTAATGCGACGTTTCGGCCTAGGATGTGGCAAGCTTGTCTAGAAGAAACCGATTTACTAGCGATGTATAAATAAATAAACGTTTCACACTCATATCTCCGCACTAGGGTTTCTCGTGTGTCGGGGATGCCATGTAACATTTACAAACACACGCATAAAGACACCCAGATCCGAAGGCAAATGAACTCATCGTTACTCATCATTCGAATACCGGCCGACCGAGAATTGAACCCGGGACCGTCGGATCTCGAAGCAAGCATACTAGCCACTAGACCACGGCGGCCGTCAAGTACCAAGATTAGATACTATCAACAGCGATTTCCACAATCTGGCCTTTTGCAAAATAAAAGCCGACGCAAAGCGTTTACTGCGAGTATTCTATCATTAAGTTAGTGTAAAGCCAGCATTGACACGCGTCGACACCTCTTGTAGTGCCAAGCACACGCCGGATATCTCAGCCTACAAACACTCATCCTCTATCACTCGGATACTTGTCTAATATTTGCACATCCTGCCGCAGACGGTATTTATTCTTCACTGCGTATTATATAGTACACTCAACTACTTTTTGTCGGATACGTCGGGCATGTTCGGCTGTACTCAGGTTGAATCGGCTATAGTCGGGTTACGTCAGCTTACTACGGTCTAAAGGCAGCGCATGGCTTCGTAAAGATCTACCTTGACAGGTTAGCACCGTCAGTTATAAAGTATATTTCATTCATGTAATATCTTCAGCAAACTTTAAACGGGGACTTATAGGCTTGAGAGTGATTCGAGTTAGGGCACTGAATACCTATTCTCATAAGCCCCGGGAAGACGTCAACGCGCGTGGCTCACGTTAGCGTTAAGCATTGTGCAAAGATGGCACCGGTGAATACGTTAAAAGATCCCGGAACTCTCCATCAAGTACTGAGGCAGGCTACCCTATAGGTACTATTTTACATAACTCGGCTGCCCTAATGTAACCGAATATCTTTTAAAAGATTACCCCCTCATCAAAAAAAGGTATTATTCAAATCAATCGCGATGTATCTCGTAAAAATATATCAATTTCACTGTACAAACGATTCGTTCGCCGACCGTGTCTGTATCTCCACAGTGACGTCAACGCAAACTCTACTGCGAATACTTTCGACAAACATTTACTTATTTATTTACGGAACAAATTCCCATTTGAAAGGGTGTCGTCGTCGAGTCAAATGTAGAGATGGTTCTGAGGCTGTTTTTATAACGGTTTTTTCAAGGTATTCCTTTTTGACGTGTCACGCTTTCATTTGAAAGAGTTAATATAATATATAGGTTTTGATATTGAATCAGTAAATAAGTAAAATATCAGGCACCCATTGTGGCATTTGAATTCACGTACATATATATTAATCGTTTAAAATAAGAGTAAGTTCTAAATTAGTCGTTATTTTAATGTATGTTCTCAATTTTTCAGAGAGTCTTGAGTTGATTTGCTAATTTGTTTTTAGTTTGTAACAGCATTCAATTAGTCTAGTTTAAAAATTATAATAACTTAATAAATCTTTACTGGAGTCTGTTTTAACTATACATAAAAATATTAAACACTCTGAAAAAATATTTATGTCAGTCAAATAACTCACTTAACAAATATAACACAAACACTGAAAGTGGTAAAACGAAAATATGAAATAACGGAAATTAAACTACAGGTGCTTAACTAGTATCAATCCTATGCATTTCATTACTGAGAAAGAATCTCCTTGAAGACTTACGTAGTAGTAGCTCTGCCACATCTTATGGCAGCCCCGGGCCAACATTACCGAGTATGGCACATGGATTGATATTATAGTCGCTATAGCAAGTATAATCGTTCAAATTCCCGCAAAGCAAAGGCCTCCAATTCGTGCCCACCATGGCGGAGAGGCCGTGCATAAATCAGCCTCCTGCATAAAGGGCCCTCGACACGATCCGACAGGGCCCGTCATGTGAAAGGCTTTGTGTGTGGCCTCCTTTACGGATTTACTGACGGAAGGTTAGAGGCTCAACATTTATGTGAATTAAGTTTTGACTACGCGTGGATGTAATTATGGGGAATCGGTAATGGTCGACGTAGGGCATTGCATGCATGGCCTCAGAAATGAGTTTATTTTTGGCCGTGTATCTCTGATTTGACGCTAAAAATCAGCACTGCGGAGCAATCCGTAGCATTCACGCTGCGAGCGCTGACCTTGTTTGACGCACGACACACTGCAGCTGTTAGTTTTTATTCTTTTTTTCATTTGCCTTGTAATGATTAGTTTGATGCATTGTTGAAGGAAAACCTTGGCTATATAAGAAATCACGCTGACGTTTTCTCAAAATAAAAATAAAATCAGGTTTTCCTACTAAAAACCAAAAATATTTACTTTGAATTTTAATTATTCTTGACTCTAGGAAGCTTTAGTTAGCCTAAACTGATAAAACTGCAATATTTGTGTTTTTATTAAATAAGGATCTTGGGGTAAAATAGGTGTGGTCGTAATATAAGGAGAAAATAATTTTTATTACAAAAATTAGTATTATCATCCTAAATATCTATATTTTACCTGAATTCAGTCATTTATATTCATTTCTCTCAGTGTTGGACTGTCATCTAAATCGTTCGGGATTGATCAGAAATTGGTCCCAAATCTATAGTTACACAGGGTTATGTAAGCTAACCCGAAAGGGGGTTATTGTGTTATCATACATGTGAACAATTTTCATTTAAGATCTTTCATTTAAAATCTAGTGAACCAACTGACCAGCATCAAGTATCCAAAAAGACTTAAGCGAAATGATATCATAGAGCTATCAGAAAGCAGATGAAATAAAGGATTGTTACTCACTGGAGTTCTCATCCTACAAGCTGATACCATTCAACAGATCTGCTTAAAGTCAAACCACTGATCGCATATGAACCAAAAAAATCAATAATCTATAAATGTACTATATATTTTTTATAAAAAATTAGTAATTTCGATTTAGGTAATAAAGGCACTATAAGTATGAAAGTATATATAATAAGGGCAAATGTCTGTCACTATACGTTCGTTCTACCAACTCCGAAATGGTGAAAAAAAAACAGCAGTTTCATATATTTTGTCGACGAGCGATTAACTTTTACAAGAAACACTTTACATAATACTGGTAAGGTAATTATAATTGTTTACATACAACGTGTAACAGTTAGGAGTAACAATACAATGTTAATCTACCATTTAAGGTGAAACCATTCAGAAATATTTGCCAAATTCGAGAAAAAAAATAAGGTTCTCCATATAAAAATTGGTCACGTGATCACATTCATAGTCACACGAAAGTATTCATTCCGGCAACAAAGTCCGTTTTAGGAAATGTAATTGAAATGTATTTTTTGCTAGTAAAATAGGTACTTTTTTAGCGGTGTTTAAACACAAGCTGCCCGATTACCTTGCATATATTCGCAACTACAATATCCTGGTTGCACTTCCAGCACACTAGCGCCCTCTGCCGTCGGTCCGCTGTAAATCTGTCAGCACCGATCCGCTCGGGGCGTACATTTACATGTTTATATTCATTTTATAGTCGCTCCGCTCGTATCTTGCCACGATGGATTAAGCTTTATTACGTCTATGTTCAATTGATGATCATTGCATGCTCTGTGAAAGTAATAATAGTTCTGCTGAGGAAGAGTTCGATCCTAGCTGGTCCTACTAAAATGTAGTATATTTTGGTTGGTCCACCTGGGTGATATCACGTGGGTGAACAAAGTGGAAATTAAAGTGACTTCGATTCACCTTCGTCTTATTGCTATCTTAGGTGTGGCAACAAAATCGGCGGAATTTGTACACCGTGGAATTAAAACACACAGGTGCAATAAGACCTAGGTGGCAATTATAGTGGTTTATACCCAAAACGTGCCAGTCATCGCATTGGACTTTCAGTTGGAATTAACTAATTAAGGTATTTACCATGACGAACAGTTTATTATATTCAAACAACTCTTAAAGAAAGCACATAATGAACATATTATTTATTTATTATTTATTTATTCATGACACGATAAATATAACATTACAGGATTAACCTTTGTCGCTATACTATTATATTATAAAGAAAGAAAGAAAGAATTTATTTATACCAAAAAACTACTAGTACTAACAGAGACTTTACAAATAATATTTATGTTTCATTTCACAAACCAGCTCCAACTCAGGGTAATGCTGGCAGGTGACGTCACGCACGCACACAATCTCGTGCAATGTACACAAAACATAACATAGCATTTAACGATACCGTATAAGAGAAATATATATTCCTAACATTTTTTTTACAGGGAAGAAAAAAACAAATCGTAACGTGCCATGAGTAATAAAATAAAAATATTGAAAAAAAATAAAGAAAAAACAAATAATTAAATTTTGAGGTGTCAGTGTCATAGTGACATATCACATAATGATATTTTTATGTCAATGCATTTGTTTACCTCGTGATGAATTCTGAGACAAATATTTTACTGAAGACATAAACCACGAAACGATATTATTTTACTAAAACTATAAATTAAACCTACGCTGCATACGGAAATGAAGTACAGAATGAACTATTTCAAATGTGGACACGATTTGAAAACCATGTCAACATCAACACGAAAATAATGCCTTTATTACATTATATATAAACCATATTTAAAGTAATGTTATATAATTTATATACATAGATAATATTACTATATTTATAGTAATATTATCTTTTATTCAGGTTCAAACTGTAAGTACCTCAAGAACGAAGTAAATTGTTATCACTATATAAATAAATTCTAAAGTTCGAAACTAAGAGAGTTGCACCTGCAAAAGTGCAGATACAATACTTCCTACCAGACTAACACTTTACCTATCTTACTACATGAAAATATACAAAAAAACAACTTCAGAGAATGCTGTACAAAATTGGTTGTTATTTTCCCCGCGGACCTACTCGTACCTACTAATATGTTATCTTCCAATTCATTTGAAGCGTACAAAAGCTACAATGTCCGGTGGACACAATACTCCTGTCGGGAGAGTGGCTGCGAAGTGCGCCCTAGGGATGGTCGATAATGGCCTTGCACTTGTCGATACTTAAGCATTTCAATTTTAAATACTTTATTTCAGTATTGCATCCATATTTTGTGACTACTTTATCAATTGACTTAAGCTAAAAATAATTAATATTAAAAGTATCGCTTGATAATAATTATAGGTAGTAGTCAGAGCAGTAGTACAACAACTGTATTAATTTAGGTCGCGTGCCCTTTTGTGGTTAGTTGGAGCATTTTAATTATGTGTTTTTTTAATTAGTCATTTAATTTAAAACTATCGCGTATTTGATTCATTTTTACTAACAAATGTGAACGAAACTATAGTTGGATATAGTTGTTGTCCAACATTCAGGTACGCGTGAAAACCGGTATTGTTCGACATTTTATTATTCTTATAACTTGAGGTTTCTCTTACGTCCGCTAGGAAAGCGGTAAAGTCAATGCATTAACAATTAGGTATTATTTCTGATACCTTCTGCTCCGCACTTATTGCAATTTTTTTTCTAGTCAAAGATCTAGAATCTAGGATGAGATGGGAAAGTGTAGAACAGAATGATCTCATAAAGAATGTCAATGCAAAATACACGACTATTGTATTAAGGAAAGAAGAGAGAGAGAGTGAGATATATAGGAAAAAGAAATAGAGTAAAGTGAGCTTCTACGTAACCTTATATATATGCATATAGTATTGTTGGAAATAATGTCGCATTTAACATGTGTACGTAACACGCGGTCTCCTATATGTCATAGATCCACAATCCATTAGATGTAGAACAAAGCATGTAGTGAGCGTGAAAACAGTATTGATTTATCGATAAAGAATCCTGTTAGTTGTCCCATCCCTATCTGTCGGCGACGCGTGATGTTTTTGTTTCGTCGCTTGCATGAATTGGCGTCGCGTCGCCTCCGACGTCCTTTCTTTGCCATTTCACTGAACTACTTTTGTCAGGCGCCTCAGAGGGACGACGAGATGGTTTTTCATATTTTTGTTTAATGTTTATTGCTGATGTTTGGTGCTTTGCTTGCAGTTACATGTGTGTTGGTTCTTGGACTATATTTGATTATTTTGCAACTACACTTTTGGTTTTAACGAGCTAATAGTTTATCTTATCTGGCTAGGTTAGCTCAAAATTGCTCAGCGTGCAATCGAAAGAGCTATTTTGGGAGTGACTTTGCGCGATAGAATCCGTAATGAAAAGAACTGGAGTTGCCGACATAGCTCGTAGGATTGGCAAGCTGAAGTGGCAATGGGTTGGCCACATATCGCTCAAAGAACCAATCACCGATGGAGAAGAATGGTTCTTGAGAGGTGACCACGAACTGGAAGACGCAGTGTAGGTAGGACTCCCACTATGATTACCGACGAAATAGGAAAAGTAACATCACAAGTGACCAGTGGATGCAATTGGCAGCTTGTCGTTCGGAATGGCGTTTTAATGGGGAGGTCTATGTTCAGCAGTGGACGTCTTCTGGCTGATGTGATGCTGAATAGTTTATCTTAGGTAGATTTTACTGGTATAGGTAATCCAATTCTATTTTTTGATCTGTTTGTTTTATATAGGCTAACTGCTTAGGGATGTAGGTACATTGCAGAAAGAGGAATACTGTAGTCGTCATAAAGAATAATTTTCTCAGAAGAATATATTCAGATATCGAGAAAAAAACAAGTTTTATTATTAAATTTGGTCGACGACCGACATCTAAACGTTATTCTAAAATGTTTTTTTTTCTCGAATTCCGTAGTAAAAAATACACATCATGATAAGTACAGTGACGTCGCTCCGCCCTCAACATCCATATATATAACCCTGTTTAATGTTTAAAAACTATTAAACTAAAGTCCTTTTAAACAGACTACAGAAGAAGCAAAACGATTATATTGAAGTTCAAAAATCCTAGTAAAATCTAAATACCTAGACATACTCGAAAAATTAATAGAAGCATTATTTTGCGTCACTATGAATTATGATCAAAAGAAGTTCTCCTGCTATTTTTAAAGGCAGCTTGTCATCCCTGGGTGGGTTTTACTTTAATGCTATTAGTAGTACTTATACTGTACCTAGCGCGTCTAGACATCACGGTACACTAGGTGTCGTGAACTTTGAACATTATATTTTCTAAGGCTTCTAATAATGCCTCTTCAAATGGATTTTTAATAACCATCTATCTGCTCATGAACGTTTGATAGATGCTCAAAATTATTTTTGTATATTTCAATTCATTAATTTAATGTTCTTATTGTTGTTCCACTTTTATGATAGTGTAACTTAATTTTTGAATTCTATATTCAAGTTTTTACTATCATACAGCAAAATCAATCGAGTTCTTTTTTAAATTACAATAAAATCAAAGATTTTCATTTATTGAATTTGTTATGTTACTCGTTTGACTAGGTTGTTATTAAACGCTTAAACGTAACTGTAAAAAAATATTAAATTATAGAAAACATTTTATTTTAACATAGTTTAATCTTTTAATTTTTTTTATATCAAATATTACAACAGCCAACAAAATTATACAAGAACAAAATACTAGAGACCGAATACCAAAATTGGTTATTAGACACTGGTTAGACAAGGTTACAAGTGTCAACCTCGGAGTTGTATAAAAAAATATTTTAATTTGAGTTTAAACATTTTAAAATTGAGTTCCATAATGCTATTTGGTAATTTAATGTACATTAATAAGATCAGCACACATCAACCCGTCAATTATCAAAACGTTACTGGAAACGTCATCAGCATTCGAAATATCGGATTACAAGTAACCGTCTCCGTCTAGCTTGCTCTTATAACTCCGAGAGACTGGTAAAACCAACCTGAATTCAACATCCGTTCAAACGAAAATAAACCTTAAATTTTCTAATCTAAAGTTGTTCAAAGGTGTAAAGCAAACGTGGCCAAGATCGGTACTCAAGGGAAATTATGGAAATGGATATCGGGTTCCGTAGTTGGCAGCTATTTTGTCAGATAAACGATATTTGTTTAGTTCGATTAGGTTCTAGTTCGCAGCTATTGTCTAGGCTAGGTAGTCTGGAGTAGAATGTGGGTCGTAGTTTGCATTGTAGCAGAATGGGCTGATTTGAATAACAATACCACTTTCAAGTTATTGCGCTTGCAGATAGTGCAAAGGTTGAAATGGCGCGTGTTGAAATTAATGTGTCAGTAAAATATTAGATGCAATATTCTAAAACTAAAAAATATGGTGATAGTCAGATTATAAAACTCGCAAATTTTTATAAACAAATTTTGAATACCTATTTTAGTAACTTGATTTTGAGAATTTCATAACTTGAGCTCTTAGTTTATGAAAAAAATATATTTAATTGACTACCTGAACAAATTTGCATATAAAATTCTAGCAGTTATTTCGATTTCAGAAAGAAACGACTGATTCAATATAAGCAAACCATTTATATGGAACTTTATGAGATTGGGACTCTATGAGAATGGGAATTATGAGTAACACAGATATAAAAAAAATGTAAGTCAGATATGAAGCTCCTATAAAGAATAGCGGCTGTCGGGTTCGAGCAACCTGCAAATTATCAGAAAAAGCAAAAGGACCATAAGAAATGAAAGTTAGCAATCAAATAACAAAAGACAAACAAAACGTAAACTCGTGAATCAATCTTCGCGAACTCATTCGGTACCGTCGACAAAAACACCTCTGCGCTGTACAGTCTGCAAAGAAATCCGGGAACAGTAAAAAGTCATGAATAGAGTCGGTAACGTATTGCTGGCTATACTGACGGTACCAGTGACGAAGTTTTGTATCTTTCGGGCTACTGGGTACTACTCCTTTCTGAAAACTCGTTATTTTGATAATGCAAAACGAGCTTTTGACATTGGCTTAGTGAATACCATCTTGTGAATTCTGCGCGCTTTAAACAAAACGCGGCCGCGTTGATATTCATAGTGGGCCCAAATTCTGGTAGGAATTACGAAAATATCGTTATAAAAACTCATTTTTTTTAATTCAATTATGTTGTTTGTATAAACCTAATCGATTTTACATGTTATAATTTGGGATCGTTCGACAAGCTTTGCGTAATTCGAGTACTAAAGTTTTCGAAAACGCTACCTGAATAATGCTGCTTGTTTCTTTAGTTCTACTATAAGGAAGTCCTATTATGTCTTCGAATGTACCCATGTTACATGAAATATCCTGTTTCAGAATCTTTGACTACATACGTCAGTAATAGCTGATCTGGCGAACTTCCTACCGCCTAACAGTCGGTAAATGATGGCACGAGCAATGATGTCATTCGATTGGGTCAATGACATATGGTCGAAAGAATTTGAAGTGGATATTGAGTAACGTTAATTCTTTTCGCAGATAAAACACATTAGATGGCAAACATTTTTTTACACCTTGGGTTGTGGTTTTAGTAGGGATTTCTAAGGATCTCTATTTTTTTCATCATAATCATATATTGCATAACAAGTCAACTCGTAACGTTCTACTGAGAAAGGGTCTCCACAACGAAAAGAATGCAGGTCCACTACACTAACCAAATTATGGGATCGGGAATTCCCTTATACCCGAAAGCTATCCTTATCATACAAGCAGGTTTCCTCAAGATGTTTTCCTAACGATAGAGATAGTATTTTAGACTTCTTTGCGATATATGGTGTATAATAAATTTGTTATTGACGGTTTTGTGAGTCCTACCGACTTAAAAAGTAATAATATTGTGACATAGTTGTAAATAAATAAATTAAATAAATAAACACCAATAATTAAATATGGTGGTACGTTACAATACTGTGAGAAAAACTCCATAACCACTTCTTTCCGACCGCGATTCTATTTGTCAATGTACGAGAGCAGAGACAGATCTGCAGACTCCTTCCCTTTTATATTAAATACAATTTGGGAGAGTTTTGAGAATTTTCAACTAAGTATAAAATTACAGTTCTTAACCAATTGCGGATCGTAACTTGGATAATTCAAGAAATGAACGGGGTTCAATTAAATAATCATTGATAATACCTTAAATATATATAATTAAAATAAAGAAACCTTAAATATATATATTTGTATTATCACAGTTTTTCTCGACCTATTTGTATTTTTTTCTAATATTTATCCAACTTTATTGTAGTCCAAAAAATCTTAGAATATTCACTCTGAAATTCTTAGCCACTACCTAGCTATCGATTCCTGTAAAATCAAGTGAAGACATACTCTTATTTTATTTGGATTGATAAAAGAGTAAAGTTAACATTTGCGCTTCCACTAAGCACTATTCTATATTCTGGGAAGTATATCTGTATAATTATATTTAAAGAGTAATACCTGACTGACTCATACTTCCTAGGTATCAATGTACAACCTAAACCGCTGAACCTAGAGACATACATTTGATGGTTGTTCGGGTAGGTATACTAATAAAAGGCTTTTAGAAATTCACCCCTAAATGGATCAAATATTGCTTAAATTTATAATTTCATTTTATGTCACTGCAACGCGGCGGGTGATAGATTAGTATTTTTGTATTTATATAAATGAGTAAGTCTAACTGACTGAATGATACTTGCTAAGATCAAACATAGAACCTAAACTGCTGAACTCAGAGACATCACATTTGAAGGGTGTATTCAGGTAGGGGTGTACTATGATATTATTTTGAAAATTTCTCCTCTAAGGGAGTCAAATAGGGGATTAAAGTTCGTTTTAGTTCGCGTGCAAAGTTGCAGGCGACAGCTACTAGTATAATATAAATATACAACGTGTAACAGAAAGGTGTGACAATACTTAACGGTGTTAGTCTACCCATCAAAGTGAACTCATGGCAGAAAAAATAATTAAACATTCAAAAAAAAATATTAATCCGTCCTCCATACCACTTGGGCGATCACGTGACCAATTTTTGTATGAAAAACCTAATATTTTTTTTCCTGCAATTGGTTAACTTTGATGGGAATACTAACACCGTTAAGTATTGTCACACCTTTTTGTTATACGTTGTAAAACAACTAGATTTATGTACGCCTCTATTACTCAAGCAGAGGAATCTGTAATACACTATCTATTGATTTAATCTTACTGATTAACTGTTTAACAATTTCATTAAATTATTATTCAATGGAGTCGTTAAAAAGCAAGCCATCGTTGCTCAGTAAAACCGAACGAATTAATTTTCCGTTGCATTGGTCCGGAGTCGTATGTGTTCAATGTTTAAAGCCCATTCCTTTGACGTGCTCCGATTGGGGCTCATTACGCGGGATTACACAATATCCGTGCAATTAGCGTCGCTTCACACGGCAGCACGGAAAATTGCCTATTTACACGTAACGACACGATACGACTTACAGTGTTGGCGTCCGTACATTCGAGGCGTTGTAGTGACGCCACAAAATAAGAGAAACGTATAATATACAGCCTTCACCTACCTACGGATAGCCCAGGGACGTGATTCTTGAACGATATTTACCTTTTTTAATTATAAAGTGTTTCAAATTACTATCCCTAGATCAGTGTCCTCGATAAACACTGCCCTAGATAACATCTGTAATGTTTTTATTAATTTTACCTACTTGTATGTTTATATTATGAATTATATTTTTTTTATGAACACTTAAAAATACTTCTTTTAAATTTTAGTAAGACGCGCATGCAGGTGACTACAAAAATCGTAACAGTCATCAACAGCAATCTTCAACGTTAGGATAAGAAAAGTCAGGTTCCAAACCTCTTTTTTGTGCTCCTAAATAATTAAAAAGCCATTTTCGAAAGGCTCAAATGACTAATCTTGTGACCAATATGTGCAATTTTTATCTCAGTTTTTTTTTTTGTTTTGGTTTGGTCTGTTATAAATATTTTTCAAATTGTTATTGAAAGTTGAAACTTGGTGAACTTGGGTTGAAAGTTTTAACCAACTAACTGCCTTATAAGAGGCGGGATATTTTATTTTGTGTTAATTTTTTAATGTATTAGGTTAAAGAATTGAGGAGGTGTAGTGTAAGGACACCTGACTTTGCGCATAAGTTCGCAAATCGTAAGTACGGCATGCCAGTTACCCCGCGCCTGCCACGTAGTACACTCGTCGGTCCCTCACTAGATTAAAACTGTAAATTGGACTTTTGACTTCAAATACAAAATCGTGATAAGTTAACATTGAGTTAAACCCCAAAATGCTAATATAATACTACCTATATAGTAACAGAACTGTGATTGGTTTTATACACAAACAAAACGATTATGGCGGACAGACGAAATAAATTATGACTAATGAAATTTGTTTACTGGCACGATTTTTCATAAAAACTGAAATTAAAAACGTGATTGATCTCTTGAGTCGTTACTCATATCCTAATCGTATCGTGAAGTGTAAAAGCGAGCGGATCTCGTGTGTCAAGGCACCAATTTGGACGGATTAAGGTCTATTCAGTGAATAGCTTTATTGAGTTTTTATATGTTTGTTGATGATAATAATGATGTGCTCGTACTGATAATAATGAGGTTCAGCGTATCATAAATGGAGTTCAAAGAAGTAATCGGCTTAATTATTTTTTGTTGAAGGTTAAATCTATATTGAAAGTAGTTCGTATTATATGTATACTATAGTTTTTTCCCGCGGCGTTGCTCGCATCGTAAAATAGAATATATAAATAATTCAATCTTTGAAATTCCATTTGACCCGCTTTAGGGTTGAATTTACAAAAATCTTTTTAGTACACCTCTATACCAAATAATGAATTAACCTTCCAAATTTCAGCCAATATCAGTCAGTCAATCAGAACTTACTCTTATAAATATATATAGATAGGTGAATAATTATTTTTTGCTTGACGTGAGTTTATCAGTCGGTGCCATAAATATAGATTACCAAGATTTTTCTTGATTTGAAATACGTGTGGTGGCGAAATTTGTTCGTCATGTTAAGAACGGTGGATAGATAACTTTGTGGACTGATCATTTATTTGTTACGGTTCCGCGTAGAAGGATGCTACGCTGACGTGCTATGTCGTAGCAGGATGTCTACGTGCCTTGTAAAGGTTTAATTTTTAACCCCTGATGCTAAAACCACGGGGTGTTATATTTGACGTGTATATATGTGTGTGCCTGACTGATAAACAGATTTAAATATAGTTTTTTTGTATGAAAGGTTATATATTAATTCATTAAATTATTAATTAGGTTTTATATTAATCGGGATTGTTTTAGCTATATTTAATGAATATCGGCCCAAAGAATATCGTTGCCACAAATTAGTAAAGTACAATTTTTTTCACAAGTTCCTCAATATGGGTAACAAATGAAAGTGCTTTTCTAGTAGATTGCATTATGATAATTTCTAACCCATGATGGCTGTCAGAAAAAACGTCGGAGCATTATTAAAATTTTCAATTTTACTTGTCATAACATGGAAATCTGAGTGCAGTCATAAAACGCTGTATTCAAATTGTTTTAATGTTTATCTTTAAATTTTCATACTGTGTTTGCTGATCATGATCTTGGAAATGTGCTGTCATCTGTTTTGCTTTCACCTTTATCGATTGATGCAATCAATTTTTTTCCCGCATTCACCGAAAAAATGTCTCCACCGCTTCACTAGATATATAATAAAGGGTAAAGGGACCACGAGAACTTATTACTTGATGATAATTACTATATAACTTGAATAATTCATAACTTGAAAATTCATAAACTTGACGCTGGCAAATGTGCAAAGCTTAAAGTGCAACATAGCAAAAGAAAATAAAAATTGTTGCGACCCCATGAAATTTTGCATTCTCTATTTCCACATATACTTTACGAAATATTAAAAGGCTTCTCAATTTTAAAAATGACAGTATTTTCTGTTTCCCAAGAGATTTAGAAGTGAAGTAAATATTTACATCTTGTTAACGTTGTTTAATTGGGTGCTACGGTAGAAAAAGGCTTTATCTGTACAAAGGGTATGCGGGACCTGAATACAGGGGCTGTTACTGAAATTGCTAGCGTAGCTTACAGATCAACATATGAGAGATAAAATTTATATAGGTAAAATTGTAGTTATCCCACGCCTTGAGCAAAAAATCCAGTATGTAAGGCTATTTATAACTAAAGGCGTCAACGGCTGTTGACGCCTCATTAAAAAGCTTGTTCAAAATTACAACAGTTAGGTATTGTGCGTATGTGACTGGGAAGTCTTGAAATGTAAAAATAATAATATTTATTGTTCTTTTTGTTTAAGAAGACAGGTTTTCACGCGTACCTGATTATTGTAGGTTTTTTTCTAAATAAAAACCTTCGTCCTAATCATAATAATTTTTATAATTTATGTGGAGACAGTCGAAACATTGGATCTACGAGTAATTATTGCTAACAAATAATTGTTTAACAGATTGCTATTTGCCCCAAAGACATGGTTACTTGTTACTTTAATTCTCAAAACCCAGACTTATCTTTTCTAACCAACCGACCAACACGCTTTAATAATTTAGAGCGCATTAAAAACGATTTACAATCATTTTGTTTACGTTCCCAGACGTCGCGCGATGGTTCGATAAGGCGAGGCGTCTCACTGCTCCGAAATCTCCACTTTAAATTTATTTAAGCAATCTTGGCAAAAGCTGGATCTGGTTGAGGTATAGTCTTAATTAAGAAGCGGTAATTGACCCATAAATAGTGGGGAGGCGACGACCTGACGCACCCCACGGAGCGTGTAGGGCTGTGTTATGAAAAATATTGGAACACTCACTTGATACAGCTTTTTTAAACATAAGAGTGAAATTATTCGAAAACAAAAATTAAATTGATTTACAGGGCAAAACGTGATGTTTTTGTCATAACTGTAACACTGGTCGTTAATTACATATCTAGACACTTAAGTCACGTAGTCACTCAAGAAACACAAATAAAATAAAAAAACCTGTGCCGTGCGAAACGTACGAGGTTCGATCTCACGTCATATGCAAAAAGGACCCGTGAAAGAAACCATAGCATTGTGGTAGGGCGTTTTCTAAGGCTCGACTAGCTAATACCCTGTAGTTAAGCTAAGTACAAAACGGCGAGTTCCTGCAGCTTTTCTTGTGAGTCAGTGTATTTTAGACTAGGCATGCATAAGGCACAGTGATGCCAATTCGGGCTGGCCAAACTTACTAAACTAACCCAGAACTAACAATTAGACAGTTCTAAAATTGACTCTTCTCTGTTTCTAAAAGTAAGAAAAAGAATGGATACCATTTCAGGATCTTTTAGGTCAATGACGCTGACTGCCATGATCGTACAAGTTGGTGATAATATTATCATCAGCTGCTTATAATAAAAAAAAAACTAACTTAATAGACGATAGCTTCTAAGAACTATGAATTTATCGAGTTTGTTTTCTGTTTCAAATAAATATTTTTCTTTCTTTCTTTCTTTCTTTCTTTCTTTATTAGAATATTCTTACTTATATAATGATGTGACTTTGATAAGGCATGATGTTACTTAAAGCTACCAAAAACTCCAAATTTTATAGATGTTTGTCAACCCTGATATTTTCCACAAGAACCCAGTCTTGTTGTGAAAACAAAATCTTACGTGTGCGGAAATTATTTCAATTTGAGATTTAATCTATAAATCCCTGCTTCTTTAAACTAACTGCAATTATTTTTGGGAATCTTACAATAATTACGAAAATATTCAAATATAAGTTTTTACAATAATACCTACTTATCTTATTCGTAAAAACGCTGACAAAAAATATAAAATGTGTAACAAATTAACTTTAAACATGAAACCGCTTGCTGTTCATGCTAAATATACATACCTATGAATTGACTACAAGGCACAATAATAAACCAAACGTTAAGTATTTGATATTAAACGCAAATAAACGCTGTCGTATTAATTCCAAAACAAAGAGTACTTAATGAATCCTTCAATTCACCCGCAAATAAAAAGCAAACATTGTACAATCGGACTATAATGCACAAATTACCCCATAAAGACCCGGTCCATAAAATAAAACGGGGATTTTCGAACGCTCCTTTGGGGCAGTATCAATAAATATGAAATATTCCGTTCACATGCAATTATTTTTTTATTTCAATTAATAGCGCATTTTCGAGTGTTACTCGGGCCGGGCACGCCGGCGCATATCATAAATTTTAAAATTAAGCCGCGCGAGCGAGTCGTTAATAACACGGAATCAAATGTAAACAAAGTATGCAAACGCGGGATTGCACCGGCCGGGGCAGTCGCCATGGCTTAGCAGACCCCGTGGATATTAACATTTATCATATTGCTTTGAATCTAGTTGTATGTCTTTGGTTCTTATTGCGATTAGGTGGTTAGGTTAATTGTAGGGACTAAAAATGGGCGCGGCAACGGATAGCCGCGGAGGATCGCTGATGAAAGCCTTACCTGTGATCGACCGTAGGGTTAGTTTAGTCTTTAACAGTTCCACATGACTTCTTAGCATTTCCGTGATGAAAAGAATTAAACAAATTCAATAGACCATTTGATTTATGTTTGAATTTCTATTTATCTATCATAATTTATTAAAATAAACAAAATGACTAACTACAACAACAACAATAAATATAGCAGAAAGTTTGGTCTATCGCCATTTAAGATCTAAAGATAATCCGAATGCTCCAACCCACCACCAGAGGGCAGCGTGCCGAGATTGCTAGCGACGCAGAATTGCAATGCTTATACGTTGAGCCAGATAAAAACCAGCATTCTAGTCACGTGTCGAATCGATCAAACGCTCCGATAAGTTTTGGAAAATACGATGAGCACCCGGTCCCCACGACCGTAGTCTCGAAAATAATATATCTATCATCATAATAATATCCATGACAAAACATTCATCTAAACAACCGCTGTGGCAAGTGTGGTTAGCATAAACGCTTCGAGAGCCGGCGGTCCTGAGTTCGATACCAGGCTCGGATATGCAGGTGTTTGAACAACGAGCTTTTGTATCATCTAGAGTTTCGGGATAGTGTATGTCTTGCGCATGCGTGTTTTAGACATTTGTTTGCTGTGGTACAATTCGGTTGTACCATCAATGGTACCACGGCAATTTTTGTTAGTGTTTTTTTATGTTGTATGCATCCCTAACATATGAGAAATCCTAGTGAAACGTTCTGAAAAAATTAAGCAAAAGTGCTGACATAACAAAGCTCAATCGAAGGGGTTCGGAGCTTTATCCTAATCCCTTCGATTGAGCCTCTATGAAAGTATAGTGCGTCACCAGGTTGAAAAGAAACACAGGATAAAATTAAACTGCGTATCACGGTGCTAAGGTCAACAGCTTTACAAAATTTCTATTAAAAAATTCGTCTCACATGTCCCACGCTCTCCTCACTTGATGGTCACATAGCGCGGGCCTGCTCGCATCTTGTTTGCATACATAAATACCTTGTTTGATAAGCCACGGTGCTACTATTGGCGTTGCGAATTGGATCTTCACGTACGATGGCTGTAATTGAAGCTGGGGAATGTACCTACGCTTCGTATTGCTGGTACATAGAGTGTCTGTTAGGGTTAAGGTGTATCAATTATAAGAAGGAGGGTTATGTTTTTCGAGTGTATGTATGTATATTTGTTTCTCACGCCCTAGAGCCTAAACGGCTTGTCTTATTTTTATGTGAGTGGAGTCAATAGATTTTTTTTAGTCGTGAGAGTGACACTGGGTACAAATAAATTAAAAAAAAAAAGAATTAAAGATGATATACAGTTTTAACGATTTTGCAGCCGAGTTTTTTTTAAATCACTTCTAATTACTTGTTTTCAGTTATTTATAAATTGTTTATATATATTCGAAGCTTTTTGTGTGTCGTTTTTAAGTATTTACTGTATTAAAATGATATATTTATTAAAATATATAATTTATTAATAGTAATAAATATATATTTTTTGCCATGAGATAGATGTATAGATATTTTTTTGCTTACTTTTATAGGGGCTGAAGATATTAAATTATTATTAATATTTTTTACGTATAAGCATTGCCTTTTGCTTTTGGTTGTGGGTTAGAGCATTTGGATTATCTGTAAATCTTAAATGGTCTATAGGTAATCTTTCTGCTATATTTTTTTTCTTATTGTAGTTAGTAATTTAGTTTTTGGTAATAAAGGCACTTTCCCGGTAGTAAATATTTTTTATTGGGCTTCTTTGTACATTTCAATAATTAACAATATTATAGGCTTGTGTTTAAGCACCGCCAAAAATGTACCTATTTTAGTACCAAAAAATTCTAAACTGTAACCAAAATGGATAAATGGATAAGCCATTCTAGGAACCAAAAATAATATTTGGTGACCGTCTATATTAGGTAAACTCAATATTACACTGCAGATCATAGTAAGGGCGTATACAAACTAACGTGTTTGCTCCCAGGTACGCTCGCACAAAACTATTTACCCTCGTCCATACATTATTTGGATACACAACAAACAAACAGTTCTGCGAACCGCCCGCGGCATTTCCACTAATTAAAAACTGTTCAGCAATTTATGTTTGACTTTGATTCGCGGAGCGGAAACTCTGTTTATTGAAGGAGAACGGTAGACGAGTTCATTTGTGTTTTATTAACTGAAAATAAAGCACAAAAAAGAGAAATATAATAAAAGGAAGACGTATGTAATGGAACAAAATTACTTAATATATATAATAATACTTAATTTAATTAGTTTTACCGGTTATACAGCACTTCTAACGACTTTCAAAAAAGAGCGTATTAAATGTATTTTGCATTTATTTTTTTATATTTTAGTCATTTGAAAAACCAATTAAATAATTTTTTTTTGTTCAAAGGGGTACATACATTTACTTTTCGAAGTTGTTCCATATAAATCTTATTAAAATCGGTCTAATAATTATAGTTTTATTCAATATATCTCCAATTTTTCTAAGAGATTATTAGTAACGTAGGTTTTACGACGACATGTGACTAGTGGAAATCGGTTTTTAATTTTTTAAAGTATGGCTTGTCATAGAGCAGACTGTCTTTAGATCAACATTCATACAAATCAATAAACACCAAAATATTGTCTATAGTATAACGTACTTCATTTAACCTTCAAAAAAGAAAGAGGCTCGTCGGAAATTGTTTTTGTTACATATGACTCTCACTATTTCTCAGAAATGCATGTAGATCGATTTTGGGAATTGCTTCCCAGGCGATTAAAAATATATTTACACAAACTTAAAAAACAGAACTAAAGTATATCGTATATAAAATACCATAAACCAATAAAAAACCAATGTATAAAAAAGAATCGTATGTAAATAAAATACCATTTTAAAGTAGTTTCTGTTTCATACTAACCCACTGAGCAATGCTCTCACGTTTTTGATATGTAGCTGATTTAATTTTAATTTATCAAAACATTATCTAGAACTCCCTTTCCATTATCGGAAGGTTGAGCTCCTCTGACCCGTTGATATAGCAAGTTACTTATCGCTGTGTATGCCTCGAAAAGAACAGTACATATAGCTACAGATTAAATAGGATTACAAATTTTAATACTAACACTTTCCTAAGCTATGATTTCACGTTTCGATAAATATATCACACTTCATACTAATATTATAAAGGTGAAAGTTTATATGTGTTTGTTGGTATTCCTTCACGCTAAAACGGCTAAACGGATTTGGATGAAATATCTCACAGAGATAACTTATACCATGGATTAATACATAAGATACTTTGATATCGAAGTGCACCCGTGTGATGACCAAAAATCTTCCGAGGGTAAAAGCGCACGGCACAGCTTGTTTCATCATAATTTATCAAAACATTGTCCGAAACTCTCCCCATTATCGGAAGGTTGCGTACATCTGACCGGTTGACATC
The DNA here is from genome assembly GCA_947049295.1 of Ligdia adustata. Taxonomy (NCBI): domain Eukaryota; kingdom Metazoa; phylum Arthropoda; class Insecta; order Lepidoptera; family Geometridae; genus Ligdia; species Ligdia adustata. Next base: position 1,452,044 of record OX346229.1, on the reverse strand, counting down.
GCAAGTTACTTATCGCCGTATTATGCCTCGAAGGGAACATTATATTTTGCTACCGAATAAGTGGCATTACAACTAGGAAGCTGTTGGATGTGGCAAATTGAATCTTTGCTTTATTTCGAATCTTCTCTTAATAATTATTATTTTATTAATTTATTTTTTTGGCCATGAAATTTATTTTCAGTACCGTGAAATTAAACCTAATAGAAAGTATTGGTTTTGAAACTAATTTTAACTTAAGTAGAAAAGTTTAATAGTGTTTAATATGATATCTATTGATATCAACTTTCGGACCGTTTTTGAAAAAAAAAAATGTTTATAGAGACAGGGACAATATCTTGGTATGTGTCTATGAATCTATGTAGCGGAATATTTGAAAGGGATTTATACTCTCTTCAAAGCGTAGGATTGATTTAAGACATTAATTACTTGTCAAGGACTGATGACGATTAGTTTGTCCCATTTTCCTTACTAAGGTCTTCAGGATTAGCGATGTTTTCATATCAGATATCTAATTTAAGAATAACATTTCGAGATAATGTAATTATAATCATACCAAAAATACCAAATTTTTATATCCACTTTCTTCCTTCCGAGTTATTTACAAAAATGTGATGAAAAATAATCTCGTATATATGTTAAGACCGTCAGATGTCACCAATAAAAATATGATTGTATCTGTCATCTGTAAACTATACCTAAATAAACAACAAAAATACAGATAATTAATGACATTATTTTTTTACGAGCTTTTGACGAGAATAACATTATGCTGAAGTTTTCTTATATTTTCAAAAATCTCTTAAAATGTAATTTTTTTAATAATGTAATTTTTTTTTAAATAGGGGTTCAAATTTAGTGTTGTCAATTGTCTACTTTTAGGTTCGGTTATGCAAAAAAATCGTGCTTTAACTTACAGTGCCATTTCCTAGCTGTTTTCAATAAGATTTGTTACACACATGCCGTATTCAAACAAATCAAACATTTTCTGTCATCTCAGTGTTTCCCTCAAACCGTACCGAATATGTAGATGTGTGGCCGTGATACGGCCGAGAATAAAAATAGGGATAGTGTGAACACAGCTTAAATCATGCGCGTGATTTATCGGGGCCAGTGTGCGCGCGCCCTTACCGCGGAGTGCTTTCACTAATGTAGCGGACAGTGTGATATATGCTTTATCGTTAGGTATGCAGGTTTTTTGTGAGAAAAAAACAGCTCGGTTTTGTTTAACGTAATCAAAGTCAAGGTTAAGGTGATTTGTAAGAGGAACGTTTTTGTTTTATTGAAAGACTCGAGAAAAAAAGGGTATGAAGATTTTATTTAGAAAACTAACCCGTGTTCATCCCTGATGAAGTTCACCGAATGTGAACGAAATATAATAGGGTATTATTTTCTTGATCGAAAATGAGATATTTAGATGAATCTTAAAACTAAGAATATTCTAGTTTGTAATTACTAATTTAGGCACTTAAGTTATTTCAAGTTAAGTGCCCTTTTACATACGACATAGTAAACGTAACCAGTGGATACAATTAGCAGCTTCGTTCGGAAAGGCGTATTAAGGGGGAGGCCTAAGTTCGGCAGTGAACGTCTTGCTGCTGATGATAATCTTGACCCCTGTATTAGACAGTGGTCCTCGCAGTGACAAACGAGTTTACAGTTAGATCCATCATTGTTCGTGTACACTACACCGTGGCACTGACATACACGTACCAACTAACTCTCTCCGCTCGATTAATCACCGTGTGTAGCGGACATTAGCGCACGCTGCTCACGGGACGACTTTCTACAGCTTCATTAAATTAATCATCTTTATCTTAATAAATAATCTTTATCTTTGTACAAATATATTATCTTTATCTTTATCAACAAGATTAAATTAGTAATAAAGAAAGAAAAGAAAGAAAAATATTTATTTCAAACAGAAAACAAACTTGATCACACAATTTATAGTCAGACTGAAGTTACAAAATACTTTTTTCTGTCACAAACCGAAGTGACTAAAACATAAAGAAAGAAAGAAAGAAAGAAACATCCCGACAAAAAAAAGTAATATTGTGATGGCGGCCATTTTGGGTTGGAAATTTATCCTAGTACTAGTACTAGTTATTATTTTACTAGTCAAGTCTTTTCATTTGATACCTATATTGAGGAAGTAGTGAAGAAATACGTAATTCGCCATTTAATAGTGGCGGCCATCTTGGACCGATTTTTATCAAACATAACTCCCGACTAATTCACCTTTCAAACAAATAAAATGAAACTATACAAAATCGGTTCATTCCTTCGAGAACTACAGACACGTCATACTTATGCGTTTGGGGGTTAAAAATGGGCCTCATTATAAATTTTCAATTATTTTGATTCATATATTAAGCTAAACTACTAAGGCTGGAACGATTTTGAAACAAGTTCAATAATGATAGTAAGGTACTTGAGGCATATAAGGCCCAACTGGGCTCAACTGGAAATAAGGCCCACTTCAAAAAAATATGAAATCCGACATCTTTATAGCCTAAATGTTTTTGCACACATAGGCAATGCAGATAATTATATCGAGCTGGCAACGTCGCATACACTCGCACGCGCCGCCATCTTGCCAATACTTTCAAAAAATTAACTCGCGATTTTCATATCATGGAAAATTTACAGTTATTTGATTTAGAAATTATACTGTTGGACTCATTTTGATAAAATTTGACTAATGAGACTAATTGAAAAGTATCATTTACATGTATTATATGTATGAGTAAGTATATCAGTGATCAGGTTACCAGAGCACAGGCTATGCCTAGTTTAGGACCTGGAGACCTTGTGTGGATGTTGTCCCATATATTATTATTATAATTTACATGTGAAAATATTGTTTAAGTTATTCCAGGAACAATTCCAAGTAGTTACGTGAATTGTCGGCTTTATCCGACGTGTATGCGAAATTCGATTAAGGATATGTTTCGACGCGCGTTTTTGGTAACTTTGAGCTCTGAGTGCATGAAGTCGGGCCGCTCCATTACCCGGATTGATGATCTATCTGATAAGTATCTAGATTTCGTTAGCATCTACGTTTGTTACCTATAATAGAGCGAACAAAAATAAAAGAACAGGCAGGATAAGATAATACGTCCAGATGCCTGACCATCGGCCACCGTCGATATACTGCCAGCCGCGATAGTCACGATCTGAACTTTATTTAGAAAACTAACGCGTATTTGATTCATAATGTTTAAGATGACGGGTTTTCACGCGTACCTGACTGTTGCAAAGGTCTAATTATAATTTCGGTCACATTTGGTGTACTTCATCAGGGACGAAATGAGTAAAGTAAAGTAAAGTAAAGTAATATTTATTGACCTTTAAATAACGTTCGTTACAGGCAAGTCTTATTACATTTGAATTAATAATTACTTAAAAAATTTAACTTACAAATCTCATTCATATACGATTACTTAATATTGGTTCTTAGTTTAACAGTTCTCTTGACAAATATTTACATTATGATTGCTTTGTTTAGTTATTAGTGATATTTTATTATGGTTGTTCGTTACACAAGAACGATGATTCTACAAGCTGCATTGACATATATTCGTTGAGTTTATAAAAAGGATTGCTTTCAAAAAAATACTTCAATTTTTGTTTGAATGTAATAAAATTGAGATCCATTACACTATTAGGTAATTTATTATACATTAGTATTTTGGTATAAAGCCCCTGCTTCTTACGTTTAGCTAATCTAGAGTTGTTCGTGTCTACAACGATGACAATGCGCTCGGTCGCTCGCTGCGCGCTAGATACAGGCTGGGTTCCCCAGGAACACTCCAGCAAATAACAAATAACTTTGTGAGAAATTAATATAACATATTCGTACGAGTATCTTGCCCATAACATAGAATATTCAAAAAATTCCAGGCGTATTTGACAAATCTGGGATGATACATAAGAAAAGATTCCGATGAATTAACAGCCTCTTCAATATTTTAAGTCTTTATAACAGCATGAGTCATTATAATATATAACGTGTAACATAAAAGTGTGACAATACTTAAGTGTCATAGTTTACCCGTCAAAGTGAATCTATTGTAGAACATAATTTTGCAAAATTCACGAGAAAAATTTTGCGTCTTCCATACAACTTGACCGATCACGTGACCAGTTTTATATGTATTTTTTTTAATTTTAATTGTAATTTTTTTGGGGTACAATGTGTACACCTTGATTGGTAGAATTTGTAGCGATGATGGTCGAGTGGTTAGTGGGGTCGATTGCCGTGCAAAAGATACGGGCTCGATCCCACGAAACATGCAAAAAGAGCCTGAGCTACCGGTGAAGGAAAACATCGTGAGGAAATGGTGATAGGGCGTTTCCTATCGCTCGCTTGGCTAGCTACCACTCTCAAGTTGTAAAATCTGTCGCCAAGCACCTAACGGTGTGTTCCGGCAGCCTTCCTTGACAGCCAGTGTATTCCAGACTAGGTATGCTCCATCTAGGGCTACAGTATCGCTGACTTCCGTGGTTGTGCGAACTATGGTCAAATGCCTAGCTGTGTAGGATAAAAAAAGGACCCTAAAGTATTGTCACACCTTTCAGTTACACGTCGTATATTCAAACGCGGCCCATATTACTCGTCCACAGGTCGATCAAACCCCACGTGTAAGAGAGAGTTGGTGCTCATTACTCCAACACTTGCTCAAAACTCGCTCCACTGTGTTTATTTGTGAACACCACCTTACCACCTCCGTGCCTTCGTGATGACCAGTACGTAAGCCACTGATTTACTCTTGATAACATTCGATGAGGCTTAAATTATACCACAGGTAACCATAAATACTTAGTTTATTTTGGTAACACCTTTAGTCTAGGATCTCTGGAACATTTTGCACTTGATTACTATCAAGCTAGTTTTCAAGTTTCAATTTGTCAGGTTTTTTTCAGTTTTTAAAGTTTTAGCCAATCTTCTTCTTGATAAGTTTGGTAAACTTTCAGACGTCTGTGAGTAATCGGGAAACATATATAAAAAAGAAAAATATTTAGGCGCATTGAGAACCTCTCTCTTTTAAGTCAGAGACCATGGACCTACGACGAGATTGACAGGAGAGAGATAAATTTGCGAGGCGTGCACAAAATTAACACTTATTTCGTTTTACAGACTCAACTGACCGATTTTGATACAATTTCACAATCTCAAATAAAAAATAAAAGGTAATCGGTCCAAGCGTCTCATTTGTTAGTGTTAATCTCCGGTACTGTCTCCATATTCCTGGGTCTTGGAGATGCGATGTTTCCCCACGTCATCGCCATCCACGCCGGCTAACGACTGCACTTTCACATAATGACTAAAAAAATCCTAACGATAAGACCATTCAATACTATCGCTCTTCTAAATCTAGACTCCCAGTCAGCACCCGCCTTAATATTCATAGCTTATTTTCAGTTATTTTTGCTTCGTGCGAATGAAGAATTATACCTGAAAATGAGGTTCTGAAAGAGTTCTTTGAGAACGCTTTTAATTTTTCTCGTTTTGTGGCTTATAAAAGGCTTTACTGGAAAGCTTTGGGTAAACGTTTGCCTTTGCTATCGCGAGTTTTCGTGGAATAGACAGCGTCAAAGATAAGTTAGGTATCTACCTAGTTTTTACCGTTTAGCCAAATTTATTGAACATACTCTTTGAGCTTTATATTTAAGGCTGGAAACAAGCTTAGGCTTATTTACTAGACTAGTGTAGACGACAGTCTACCTAAATATAGGTAGTACATGAATTACCTACAGATATTTGGAGAAGTTGGAAAGCAAAGATTAAATTCAGAATATTCTTCTTTCTCTCGCTGACCACCCTATTCTCGATAGCTTCAAACTGTTACGTGTAATCATAAGAGATCTAAAGAACTTTACACAATACTACACATGTAGCCATTTTACAGAGCAACGTGTTAACTTCATTTATTTTATATTATTCTAGATAATCTACTGCAAAGTTAATTTATATTACCTTCAAAGTAAGCTAACGTTCCTTTTATAACTTTCTAAATAACGAAAAAACCCGCAACCCACAGTCATCAAGACTTAACCCTTCAAGCATACGTGGTCTCACAGACCGCTCTCCTCTCAAGAGCTTCTAACTGTTGCGTGTAATCGTACGAGCGGGTCTAAAGGACCCTACACATGCAGCCACTTCTCACAGCAATGTGTGCGGTTAAAAACTAGAGGCTTACTACCTTGCAAGTCGAGGGAAGTGTTAGAGCAAGTCTGAAAAATATTAAGAAACTAGGTTTTTAGTGACTTGAGGAATGTCGAGTTGAGTTGTGTCAAGTATGAGATGGATTTATTTGTTTAGAAAATTTTATTACCGGTATTTTGGAACGCAGTTAATGTTTCTTTGCACTCGGATTGCCCGTGGTCTGTTCAATTTGGTCTTTTCAGACTAAAGACCCGTTAAACCGATGCAAGATGTAGCAACAAATACAGGGTTACTGAACGCAACTGCAAATCTGTCTATAGACTTTGGTGCATCAAAAACATCCTTTGTTCTATGAACATCTGATAAAAAAAGTCTTTTTTTTTCATTTATTTTTAGCTAAGTTAGGTATTGTGTAGGTTTATATATATATATAATTGCAACTAATATTAGGTCATTACATATGAAATTGGCGTTTTGTAAGGGAGGAACATAAAGTCTTTTCTTTAATAATAATATATTTATTTAATCAAAGTATGTACCATTGCTATCTATGCACTTTTGCCATCTCATAAGTAGTTCATTGATCCCTTTACTAAAAAAACCATTAGGACGAGAATCAATGAAATTCGTTGTAGGAGTTGAATTTTTTCCCTTGCAAAAAGTTATCCAAATTTCGAACAAAATGGTAATCTATTGGAGCCAGGTCCGGGGAGTATGGTGGATGTCTTAGACATTCCAATTGAAGCTCCTCTAATTTGGCAGCCGTCTGTTGTGCAGTGTGTGGTCTAGCTGTGTCCTGAAACAGCAGTGGCCTAGAGCGATTGACCAACCTCGGTTGTTTAGCAGCTAGCTTTTCCATCATGGTTTGTAGTTGCTGACAATAGATATCTGCTGTAATCGTCTGGCCAGATTTAAGAAAACTGTAGTGAACGACACCGGCACTAGTCCACCAAACGCTCACAAGTAACTTTTTTTGAGTCAATTTTCGCTTGGGGCAGGGTTTGGCTGGTTCGCCAGGATTCAGCCATTGCGATGAGCGGTTCCGATTATCGTACAGGATCCACTTTTCATCACAGGTAATGATCCGATTTAAAATCCCTTCATTATTGCCGGTTGAGTAATGTAACGCAGCAGTTGACGCGCGTTTGTCGGTTTGCTGCACTTAATTCATGAGGTACCCACCTTTCAAGCTTTTTCACCTTTCCAATTTGCTTCAAGTGGATTAAAACAGTTTTATCACTAACACCGCAGCCTGCAGCTAACTCGGACGTGGTTTGCGATGGATCTGCTTCCATAATAGCTGTCAATTCTTCATTAGCAACTTTAGTCTCCGGCCGTACACGGGGCTTGTTCTGCAGGTCGAAATTTCCAAAACGAAAACGTTCGAACCAAAAACGCACTGTGTTTTCTTTTGCGACACCGCCGCCATACACATCATTAATCCTTCGAGCCGTTTCTGCAGCACTGGTACCACGGTGGAACTCGTACTCGTAAATAACGCGATATTTCAAGTTTACCATTTTGTAAACTGCGTGACGCAAAGAAAAACCCAAACGAGGACAAAACAAATGAATTACGGTTTTCGAAATACAAATGTATGAATAAATAGCTGTATAAATTTGAAATTGGAATCCCTAACCAAAGAAGAGATATTTGAGATCAAAGTGGCCAGTACGACAAAACGCGAATTTCATATGTAAGGACCTAATATTAGTACTCATTAAAATATGATGTAGATACATCATACTTAAAAAACTAAATATATACTCGTATGGTATACATTCTACAGTTACTAATGTTGTAGTGTTAAAGCATTTAAAAGAAGCTATCTACATTCCGTTAAAAATATATTTTCTTAAACTCTATTTTACCTCTAACATATTTATCAGATTTCTCGAAATACGTTTCTAGGAGAAAAATATTTGGCAATTAGTCGCCAATAAATTATATTTTTCGTTCGCTAAAAATGATTCATTTTCGAAAATTGGCAATTACGGCTGACGTATGGCGCCAAGGTGCGCTGAATACAAATGTACTTCTATTTTTATTGCAAACTTGATTATAAGTAATACAAAATTATAATTTATTTTATACTAATGACATCGTGTTCCAAATTCTGGCTGAAAGTTTGAAGTCATACAGAATAAACAAACTTTATATGCAGAACAAGTCTTTCTTTACGTTACAACTTACACTAGCGTTATTGGTCGTTATGCCACCCGAAGCCTCATGTTCTATTTCTTTTTCTCAAAAAAAAAAAGCAACCACGTGTACCGTTTTTAATCGCATTTAAAAAATAGAAGATTTCATTTATTTATTGTTTATCTGATTATTTATTTAGGGACTTTTAATCTTAAGAGCATGTCAGTAAAAATACATAAGGCCCATTATTTTAATAAGATATTGTAGGAGTCACTTCGGGAATTCTACTGTCCAATATGTAATTGAACAGAAAAAAAAATTATAGCACGACGTGTCGCGCTGACTCTTCTCAGATGTCAGATATTATACATTATAAAACTAACTTAATAAAAATATCACCACTATTCATTGCCCTTTTAATGACATTTTTATGTTGTAATGCTCCCCGATTTTTTCAGTAACAGTTTAGTTGTTACTGATTGATTGATGAGATTTGAGTTTTTTGAATTTTGTTGTCTTGATTCCACATACTCGAATAGCACGGGTGACAATACATTCTATATTTACTATGTACCATGTCTAAAAACATTTTTTTACTAGAATTTATCTGTAACTCTTGTTTAATTTTAATTTTATCTAGGTACTTGTCTTGATTATTGTAAAATTTTATGTACATCAATTTCGTTGTGATCTTTATGTACATTTTTAACCCCCGACCCAATATTGACGTGTCTCTCTCTGTGTGTGAGTTTATGTGTGTGTGGCATCGTAACTCACAAACAGATAGACCAATTTTGATTTTATGTTTACAAGCTGTATTAGTCGGGAGTCTTCTTAGTTATGTTTGATGAAAATCGCTGTGGCTGCCGCTACAAAATGGCCTAGTAAAATTATTCTTAATAAGGGTATTAAATGAAAGGGGTTAACTAGAATAATACTATAAATTATGATAATATCAAATCCAAGATAAAAAACGTCGGGAGTAATCAAAATTTTCAATTTTGCTTTTTATTAAATTGATCCTGTAGTTATGTTTATAAAACAAGCTAAGTGAACAATGAAAATGAAGCCAGTGACAACTAAGCTACACAAGACGAAAAACCAGCTCCATCATCGATTTCCACCATGACTACCTATTAATACTAAAACTTACCGTCCCGGCATACGAGTACGTCCTGGGATAAAGTGACACACTGCGTCCCGGAAAACCGCAGAACGTCTGCCTGGAAACGCGTTGATTACGTTAAAGTAAATCACGCGAAGACGTATTGCTAAGTGCGAGTGTGGGGCGCTAAAAATCGCGAGAATTGGAATTTCTTTTACATACCTACTATTTACAAGCATTTTTGTTTTTTATGTAACAATATGTTAGGGCCAAATCATTGACAGTATTTTGGAGCAGCTATCTATTAATATAAATTTTTAACCACCGATGCAAATACGATGCTGTTATAAATTTGATAGTGATTGTGTGTGTCGGGAGTTGGGTGTTCTTAGCGATGTTTCATGAAAATCGGTCCAAGATGGCCGCCGCCACCTAATGGCGGATTACTCGTACATATTGTTCACAACTCCTCCAATATGGTTAACAATTGAATGGGCTTGACTATATGTGAAGAATACTCACATATAGTCAAGCCCATTCAATTCAGCCCTAATAGATAATAAGTTCAATAACGTACCGTACCAAAGTAAGTAGATACATTTAGCTCTTGATGTCACTTTAGAAGATGGATGCTTATCTACTGTCAGTTAAATGTGAACATGCATTCATAAGCCTTATAAGGTGATAGACATGCAACAAGTTGAATAAATTCAACGTTTACTCAGAGCAATGGAATAATTTAACAAAAGATAATGCGGCTATTTTCATAAAACAGAACAACATATAGTTTTAAAAGTATTTAAAAATGTTTAGAAGTGTGCATTTGATTTTCAAGCTTTACTACTGAAGCTGGATTAAACCAGTTTGACTCTGGTCATCAAAGAAATTAACAGATGGAATTACAATAAGGTACGTTATAGCTTGCTAAAACGAGACTCTATAATTATGTTTTACTAGTGAAAAAAAGAGAAAGAGATAGTACCGTGGCCGGATTTAATATAATATAAATATCAGTCAGTGCAGTTACGCTATGTCTCATTCTAAGATAAATTGGAAACAATACAGGGCCTGAATTCATTGATAAAAAACACTGCAGCACTAAATTACCCTTATCAGGTGGAGTTATAGTTTTAGGTATAGCAATACTTTTGAAAGAACGAGAAGCTCTATAGTGGCCACGCGTGTTGAGGATCTTGTAGTAACATATTTCTGCTGGCCATGCTAGCCCCGCTGATTCTCTGGCCTAACGAGCAGGGTGCTCTGCCGTGTCGCGGGCCACAGCGGAACCCTGATTTATGTGGTACCCATATAACTGCAATCTGCTTAATTGCTATCTGTTGCCGACGATAAGTCGCTAGTGATGTGCCCGCTAGCCGACCTGGACGACTACACAATCAATTGTCAACATCGATTCGATGACGATTGCTAAAAAGATGATAATATTATTATCATATTTATCAACTTCTAATCCAACAACTTGGTTATCACCAATCATTGATGAATGGTGATGAAACACGAAAATCTTATAAATCATAAATCTCTCTACAACGGTGTGTTAGGTAAGTACGATTGAATAGAATATAATGAAATTTATTTGCGAAAAAAAATCTGCTAATTTTTTTGTTGTTGTTGTAGTTAATATCTTCGTTTGTTTTCTTTCTTACTGTTTTCTGTCACAAACCACACACAGCTCAACATAATGCTGGCTGAAAGAAACAGCGCTGTTCCTTGCTTCGGAACCGGAATTGGGGAATTAAATACATGTAAGAATGCAATAATGGTGGTTTAGTAAAACCAAAAGGTATAGAGATAAGGTATGTATCAATATGTAAGAAAGACATAATTATGTATCAATACGGGGTGAGCTTCTTTAATATAACTTATTTCCCTTAATTTTTGCATTTATGTTTACAAAAAGCTGGGTTCAAATGTTCACCTAAGCGCGATTACACAAATCTGAGTCATGCGCAGCCGCGGGTCGCCGCGGGGAGCCGCGGCTTAGAATGTCCATGAGATTCGTGTTCACTTTGCATGACTTCAATTGAAGTTTTCTCAATATTTTTGTACTAAAGTGGATTAAACAAAAAAAAACATATTTTTTTCAATATTCTTTCAGTATACTAAATATACGCATTCAATTTACCAATTTTTATTTACATATCAGCCTGTATAATCGTAATAAACCTTAACTTACCTCCCTAATTAGGAGGAGGTTATGTTTTTTTTAAAAGATTGTTCCTTTATTTATAAATACGGGTGGTGCAATTTGAAAACATACTTTTATGTAATAAATTAATTAGTTCTATCGGTGCTTGCCATAATGGAAGTTGGTAATAACTTTTTTAAAGAACTTGTTTCTACTAAAAATCGTGTTTGCATACCTTGAGTAAAACTTGTATGTTCCAAAATAATTCAATTAAAGGTTTGTAAATGTGGTCCGACTCGATCCATGTCCCAGCCCTACCACACCTTCACTAGATAATCGTAAGTAAATACATCCCAACTCTTCAGACCGTGTGGGTCTTAACGCTAAAAGTAATAGTTTTCATTCGATTCCGGTAGAAATACTGAAGCGAGGTGGCGCATACTAATATGGCTAACGGGGCACTACGTTTACGATTAACGTTTTAACGGTTTATGTGGGTTACTTTAATATTAATTCCGTAGATAGTCGGTTTCGGTCGCCGTTAGGAGCAGTTAGGCAGTTAGGTACGGAGGTATATCCGACTTGGGGCTCGTAAAAGTGTTACCTGCCCAAATAAAAAGTTTGGAAAGTATTTGTCAAAGAGTACTTACTTTATAGTGCTGCAATTTACTTTCGAAATGCTTGCGTGACGAGAGCTAAAGTAGGTAGGTACATGATAGATCCAATGTTCAGGGAATTACATAGCTTTATGGTAACACTGATTTTTTTTATTTTTACTACTGTTTCATACATGATAAATTTAAAAAGTTAAATACTTCTGATGTCGTCATATTATAGATTTGAAATGTGTCAAGCCCTTTCTTTCGATACCCATATTGAGGGAGTTGTGAAAAAATATGTTTTTTACCATCTTGGACCGATATTCATCAAACAAAGAAAAAAATATGCTAGGAACAGTCCCGACTAATTCACATTTTAAACAATAAAAGACGGTTACCACTTTTTTGAGCTACGATGCCACATACAGTCACGTCAAATAAATAACGTCCGTAGGTTTTTGTGTCGGAGTTATAAGGTAAAAAAAAAGCAAGATGAATCCAACATGAGTAGGTAAGATAAGATAAGATAAGACAACTCTTTATTAGAAAACCAGTTTAACAATAAATTATTATATAAAGTAAAAGCTTATAGATATATACTAGGTTTTATTAATGTCGGCCTTATCTATTATCCATTTACCCACGTAAATGAATAATACAAAATAAGTGAGGCTTTAAAATATGACACTGATTAACATCCATACTTATAATAAAATTGTAACAGGTCAAATTCTGTACATTGAATATATTTAAAAAAATCTTTTGCAGGGGTGTCATGATATAGACCCCAAATCTATATTTTTCTTAATTTTTGTCTGTCTGTCTATTTCTGGACTTTACATAACTTCGGAACTGCTGGAGGATTCTAATAAAACTTCGTATGCTTAAGGTTTATACGATAAAGTAGGATTTTATCTACTTTTTATCCCGAAACTCAGAAGAGGTTCCTGTGGGAGGGGGGATGAAAGTCTTATTTAATTATAACTCAGTAACGCGTGCTTTGATTTGAATGATTTTTATTTTGTTGGAAAGGTCAAACTGAAATGATGTTATTCCAGAAATTAGGGGGAGTTTCCGTAGGAGTATTATATGTATGAAAGTATGAAATTCGTATTTAACTATAAGTTGGTAGCGCGTACTTCAATTTGGATGATTCTTTTTTTGTTAGGATAGTGTACCTGAAATGATGTTATCCGAAAAATTAGTGGGGGTACCTGTGAGAGAGGGGATAAAAGTCATATTTAACTATAACTTGCTAACGCGTGTTTGGTAAGGATGATTTTCGTGCGAGCTTTTTGTCAAATGCCTAGCTGCCTTGAATAAAAAATAAGTAGGCAATCGGGATACATACATTTGCAAAACAAAATTTAAAAAAACAATCCTATGGGTTAAAAAGAGTGCGGAATTCGTAAAATTAAATAGATGTTTATGATATGCAGAATCTTAACATGCTGAACATAATTGTGCGAACTTCTCTGTATCGCTTTAATTAATAAAATTTTCAGTTTGAAACACTGCTATCTCATTGTATCTTTTACAATGATAAGATTTAAGACGGACCACTGAAATTATTTTTGAAGTCCCACTGACATAATAATGAAAGGTTAGCAACCGCGAACGAAGTCGCGGGTACACCTACGAGAAGTATTTCATAAAATGGATAAATAAAATACGAGTACGTAGGTATCATGTCATTTAGTAGACGTTTTCGACTAGTTACATATCTAACAGCTTTACCTCTAGATATAAGAAAAGCCCCATCATTGTCTAGCTTCAAGGATAAGGTGATAAAGTTTTATTTGTCATCTGTGTGTTCGTTAGTTGTCTGCAATAATACATACAGTATTATTGTCTGCATTGCTAATTTGTTTTATTTTACAATAATATATTATTATACTATTTAGTAAGTGTATGTATTTGATTATAACATTTTGTGTATTAAGTTAATTATGTATATTCTTTATTGTATACCCCGTACTATTTAATTCAATTTTTTCACAATTGTATCCATCCTAAGGTTGCCTGGAAGAGATCGCTTTTGAGCAATTAGGACGCCACTTGTATCATTACATGTTGTAAGAACTTTACTTTTGTATTTTTTTGTGTGTCTGCAATAAAGAATTGATCTATTTATATATCTCACATTTTTTAAATACCTGTCGTCCTGTCTTATATCAAATTACCTCAAACAATACTTATATAAGTCTATCTGCACTGCACTTTACCAAACTATCTACAATCTCCTTCTCTCACCTATAAAAAGCAAAAAGTTACCACGTACACCAAAAAAGGAACCCGCAAAGGAAATGGGATAGAAATACCGGATAGTGTCGTGAAAGCATTAGGACCATTCCATTATATCGATTTCACATTTTTTTCGATCTTTATTCGAGTTATCGCGGTATCTAATGCGACCGTTATATTCTATTCGATCGTAAAATATAACAGTTTACAATTTAAGCTGTCAGTATAGAGGTTTGACATGCCATAGTGCGGTTACGGAGGATGTCGGATAATTATGTCGATTGTTTATTCGACGATACATCGATAAAGGTTAATTTTGTGACGTGACGTTTTTTGGGTCACTTCGTTATTCGAATTCGTTAATTTGATTTGTCACGATAAGATGAATTTACTGGATTGAGATAGGAGGTGGATTCATGCGAGAGTCATGGCGGTGCAAAAATTGCGATCGGGAAATTAGGATTGCACGATGAAAATAAATTAGCTTTTGAGTGCGGTGTGCGGTATTCGGCAGGATACATTTTGTACATTTGGTGGGCTGTTGATATTAGGGTAAAAGTGCGGAGAGGCCATAATATGAGAAGAGACACCATACCCACGTAAACTTAATATGCTAGAGAGATAATGGTGATATCTGCTAATGTTTTAGGTAGCTCTGTATCGTTGTCAAAGAAACAGTTTGCTCGCCTATAATCAAGCATTATTGTCGCGCTATTGTTACCCGACTGCGAAAAAAGGAGTTTTATGTTTTTCGAGTGTATGTATGTACATATGTTAGTATGTATATTTTTTTTGGCACGCCCTAGAGCCTAAATAACTTGTCGTATTTTGATGTGAGTGATGTCAATAGATTCGTCTTAGTCGAGAGAGTGACACTGGGTATATACAAATAAAAAAAAAAGAAAATAAGGATGAAACACAGGTTTAACGATTTAGCAGTCGGGTTTTTTTCGAACTTGCTTCTAACCACTTTCGCGTTAAATTTCTTTTATATATTTTCTTTGAGTGCTCGTTCTAAGAAAAATAATAAACCAGGAAGGTAAGAAGTACTTAATTTTTTATGTGGTTTTGATTGTTTTTAAATTAATTAATAGATATTCATGTCATCCTTATAATATGAGAAGTACTTTTAGCTGTATGGCGTTTCTACCACGAAATGAGGAGAGTTGCAATAATATGCTTTCGTTGTGCTTTATTCTGAAGATTTTTAATGTTTTTAGGATACCAAAAATCAAATAAAAATCAAATGCTGTTCGTTGGTCTCGCAAAAACTCGAGAACGGCTGGGCCGATTTAGCTGATTTTGGTCTTGAAATGTTTGTCGTACTCCAGGGAAGGCTTAAAAGTTGAGAAACATGAATAACTGTTAGGCGGTACGAAGTTCGGCGGGTCAGCTAGTATATATATATGGGACAACATCCACGCAAAGGTCTTCAGGTCCCAGGTATACAATAAACACCCAGATACAAGTCAAACAGACATGTTCATGCACACAAATGTTTGACCTGTCCGGGGATCGAACCCGGGACCAGCGGCGCAGAAGGCAGGGTTGCTACCAACTGCGCCAAACGGACAGTCAAATATAAAAATATGTAGGTATCAATACAGTAGCCAGAGGACAGTGAACAGAAGAAAACTTATATGGACTTTTTATAGCTAAATGAGGACAAAATAAGGAAATAAGGAGCAATTGTAGAAGGGATATTGTTTGAAAAAAAAAACACCAAAATAAACAATGTCTCACACAGTGTTGGAGAGTGTGGGCGATTTGAAGATATTAACTTGTAAATATATTTTTTGGTTTTTGATAACATCGTAAAAGTAATTTACCAATATGAATGTGGATTTATAAAATAAATAATAATTATTCTAAAATATTGATTATTAAATTTATTTTTAAACTTTTACAAAAAGAATGGCGGCTCCTCCCACTTTAACCCTTTTATGGATTTCGGGATATTTTGCCTAAAATAAATAAATTTAAAACGTTGGTGCCGTATTCATGGTTAGCGGTTAGGGGTGTACTAAGCCGAAAGAGGGTCACTATATCCCAAGGAACAACTTTCACTATGGGAAAAACTCTGAATTTGAGATATAAAAAATCTGCTAATTTTTTTCTTTATTTCTGCATTTGAAACCTTATTTGCGGACCGATTTCAAACAAGAAGGATTTTATTTGTTTCATTTGTATTCCCCGATTTCGGAGCACCGACACAGTTAGAACCGATAAATAAATCGACAAGCCGTTTAGTATCTAGGGCGTGCCAAAAATAATTTATTCAAACACTCTAAAAACATAACCCTCCTTCTTTCGGAGTCGAATGAAAAGGTAAAAATACGGTTTCCCACGAAATAAGAACGTCATCGTTATTGAAGTTAGTTGAAAACCATGTTTACTCCGGGCGCCAAATGTATATTCGCGAGTTTTCCCTTTACACTCATTAATCTATGCCTTTGCAGAATTTACATATTATTACGTTGGCATACGTTCCTATTTCCTTTACAGTGCTATCCGTCATTCATATATCCGTAAATGCAGCGCTCGTTTTAGAGACCCTCACCTGCTGTCTGCCAAAATACGAGTATCCCTTTTGTTTTCAACGAAAATCGAGAAAAAAATGCGCCGTTCATTAGCGAAGGGTGTAAGTTACGCGGGGTGTGGGGTGTATTCGGGTGGATGACGATATTTCTGTGCTGCTCTCGAAAACGCCTATCGATATTTGAAAAATTTTACCTTTTGAGATAAAATGATTTTTTTTTTAGAAAACCGAACAGGAATAAAAATTCTTTTCTGTTCCCTTTTTAGTCGTTAGGAGACAGGCAGGAACTTCATTTACCTGTTTGTCTCCGAGCGATATTTACAGGGGGACAAACAGAAATATTATTTCATGTTTGTCTCCTTAGAAATATCGTAAATGAAGTTCCTGCCTGTCCCCTAACTACTAAAAATGGGAACAGAAAAGAATTTTTATTCCTGTTCGTCACCTTGCGGGGCCAAATTGGGTTTTAAGGTTAGTAATTTTTGTTAGAGACATTTGTTAGATATATATTTAGGTATATTTAGTAGACTTCAAAAATATAGTTTTATCGTTAAATATTTGTTTTCCCATATCTCAGCGAGACATCGGAAAAAAATATTTTTCTGGATTAATTTTTCTTTTTTTGTATAAATAGTATAACTTCCAGCCAGTCTCGATTTATCAAAATTGGTCAAACGGCGGTTTCAAGAGGCTCCAATATGAGGAGTCCACAATTCAGTCAAGGCTATAATGTTTCTTTTATACATGTCAAAACAAATGTATGTTGTCATGGTATTGAGGTTGCATCGTACCACCTATGATTCGGTTGCTTTGGATGAATTTCTATATTGATTCATAGTAATACTATAAATATTCTTTGGTATTGCTTTTACGACTTATCCCAATCGCTGGAGCGAGAAGGCGCCATTGTGAAATTTCTGCCCGGTTCGAAATAAAATAAAACCGGGGTTGTATTACTCCTTGATATGCTACTCCTTGACGTTTAAACGGCTGAACTGATTTAGATGACTTTTATACTAATATTTAAGAGGAAAAGTTGCAATGAATAGGCTGCGGAACCACAAAACAGATTTAAAAAAATTGTTTCGCCGTTAGAAAGCTATATTATCGGGTTCAGTCCATCTTCGTAAGAATGGAAAAAAATAGCTTATAATGATACCTCCCTGAATTACCGGTCCTTACATTAGTATTCAGACCCAGAAGGCAAACCTAAAGTAATCACCAACCTTCAGAATACACCCGCCAGCATTTTTAATTTGTACTTGAAGTAAAACCTGAGGGCACACTGGCGGGTCTCGCGCGAACACTGAAAAAAAAGACATTTTGTTTTGGTTTTGACACAACGAGGGTCGGACAGATCGCTGATTGAAATGCGAAAAATATTCCCAACCTGTGTAAAAACGACCTTATGTTGAGGGAACAATGGAGCTGACAATATGTACCTACGAAATAAATAACTCGAGACAAGTTTATTTTAAACCCCCGACGGAAAAACGATGTAAGTTTGACGTGTCTTTGTGTGTGTGTCTCTGGCATCGTAGCTCTCGATTTTTATGTTTGGCTTAAGCTGTATTAGTCGGGTTTGTTCTTAGCTATGTTCGATGAAATGCGATCCAAAATGCCGTCTTTTCAAATCGAAATCGAACTTTTATAGAGTGCCGATTTAATATTTATTTTATTCCTAAAAAGTAAATCAAAATATCTCATTGCATTTCTGAAGATTTACCTTACCGTATATTTTTTTTGAAAAGTTACTATTATGTACCGAGTGTTATATTTTTTTGAAGTTCTGTAACTTGTTGTGTTCATATATTTCTTTGGCACGCCCCAGAGCCTAAACAGCTTGTCGTGTTTTTATATGAGTGGTGTCAATAGATTCGTCTTCACCTGCAGATGGTCATAGGCTTTACTAGCTGCATCCTGTAGGTTTTTTGAGGTCATTTATAACCACTTGTACAAACTCAAGCCTAGTTCTTTGGACGTATATTGCCACTGGTAGCAGTCAGAGTTCGCCAAGAGAAATCCTTCCAAGAAACCTTTGAAGGTAACCTTGTAAAAGTACAATCAATCCCGTCAAAAACATCACATGTACAAAAATGCACAAGTCTCGCAGCGCTTGTTTCTGAAGTAAAAAGTTGTGAAATGTTTATCTATGAGAGAAACTTTCCACCTACTTTGTCATAAAAAATACCCTGCTTTACTAAACTAACAACATTTTAAAGTACCTAACTATATGAACAGTATTAATATTAATTTCTTTTAAAAATTTATTGACTTGCAACGAAGCTACAGGGGTGTCGAAAATGGCTCGAACCGCTTCGAAAAACGATGGTACGGTCGTGCCTTTGTTTTGCTCGACTTGGCGGGGGCACTGCCATGCCCCCAGATAATGGTATAAACAGTATGTATGTATCAAATCCGTTTATTACCTAAAGTTTATGAATTGCAAGTTAACTTTATAATTCTTTTGTCCAGCTTCACAAAGGCATCTCAAAGGTACCTAATAAATGAAGTAACTTCTATATATCCTTGCATTACGAGTATCCTTGGCCTTCCAGCAAAAGGACCAAGGTTTAGCGAACAAGTCAGCTTTGTAACCATTCAATATGAGCGGACCACAGAGTAAGTTATAGAATATTATGCGCAGATGTAACAAGGCGATATTAATATTATTATTATTAAGAGCATATCATGTCTCATGTTGGGCAAAGGACTCCCTACCCTCCTTCTATTTGTCTCCATTTGTCTCCTGATAGTAATAGAATGGATTTATATATTTTATGGGAAATATACCTGTACTAATCGAAAATATCGAAAAGAGGTTCAAACGAATTGAGAACCTCTTCCTTTTTGAACTCGGTTAAATTACAATCTTATTCAAACCCTTTTCTCCTATTTAAATTTTAAATAAAGTAAAATGCAGAAATCACACAATATGACAGTAAACACATAAAAAAATACAGTTTTATCATAAACATTTTGTGTTTTTTGATTTTCTTTATTATTAATAAATTTAATTATAATAAAAAAAAACTCATTGTTAAATTACGGGCCTTGAAAGAGTTGGTTTGAGAAGTTAATCCCCGTCCCTGAATTTCGAAACCATGCTCATAATATACCCACAGACAGAAACTTCTAAAGACTTAAACGTTTCTTTCTGCATTTTTCTATGGCTCTCCTTAGTAGTGTGCGGCGCGGGCGTACTCACATCCAACAGAACTGTCGAGTTAACCTTGGCTCCCGTGGAGGTCACCACAGCGTGTTTCATACACTTTCAAGGAAACTGCAAAGTGTTTCTTCAGAAATTACGTCATAGGATTCCTTGCGAGTGTCAAGGTTCTATTAAACATAATTCTACATTCAAACCTTGGCTGAGTTGGTAACAAGTTTACCAAGCTTGCTATTTACCCAGTTTAGTTGAAAACCCTTTCAATTATAAAACCGTTCGAATATAAACAAACTTAGCGACTGATGATGAGATACTGTTTTAATAACTTGAGCGGTATGAATCTGAGAAAGCGAAAAAACTGAACTAACGACTAACATTAATTACTACCTAATAAAATCCAAATCGAGTTTATAAAAAGTTTGATGTGAATAATCCATTTTGGATATTAACATTACAGAAGTGCGACTAAATTACTTCATGTCTTCTTCTTCTGTCCTTGTCCCATTATTTGGGGTCGGGTCTCCTCACTTTCCTGCGCCAAGACATCGGTCTTGGGTTGTAGTGTCCGTGATTTGGGCTTTTTTGAGGTCTCTATTTATATTTGGGGGGCGGCCTCTGCCTCTCTTTTGCTCTGGTAGGTAAGCTTAGGGTAATATTTAATACATGTTCATCACCTCAGAAAGATCACCATAATTTCCATCATGAATGAATGTACATATAGGTAGAAGCATTTTTTTCCTATATTTGACAGTTGACTATTATTCCGCCAAATGTATTAATCGTATGACGCCAGCTAAATTAATGTCTTTCAGTGTCATACATGTATGTCAAAGTCAGTCAGTGAATTCAGAAAGCGACCGTGATATATTTATTGTAATTGCAAGTAAACAAACAAACCAAAAATTTTAAAATTTGATTAAGAACCTACTATTAAATTAATAAGATTTGAGATTTTAGTTATTTTCTCTTAGTTTTAGGATTAGTTTGTTTAATTGTGAAACTAACTTAAAAGTGAGTATGAACTGGAAGGAAACTTGTTTTGTTACGTGAAATTATGTTTATTGGGCGATTTATATGCACAAAACGATCAGTTTCTTTTATTTTCAATTAATTTCAGATGCCTGCTCCTCGAAAAGTAAGCATGATTCAGTTAACAGTGTTGTTAACGTACCTAGAAAAGCATAAAGATATTAAGTTAGGCACAGCTGTAGCAATGGGCAAACTTGGGCAGAAAAGACAGGAGGAGCACTGGGAGAAAATAGCCAAAATACTGAATAAATGCCCTGGCACGCCTAGAACTGCCCTTAAGTGGAAACATGTATGTATGTTTAATCTGTAAATTAGAGAAGTTCTAGGATCATACCTAGTTAGATATTTATTAGATATCAATAATGTTAAACAACTCAGAAAACTAACGCATGTTTGTATAATTTTATTTAACAATACGAGTTTTAACGCATACCAATTTTTGGAAAAGTCTAACTATAGCAGTGATCTTCAACAAATACTAAATAAGTTGTTTATGTGTCGTTGTAGATATAAACAACTTATTCAATCCCTGATGAAGTTCACCAAATGTGAATAAAACTGTAATCAGACCTTTCCAACAAACAGGTAAGAATAAAATCCTGTGTTTAAAAAACCTTAAGCTAGTTCCTTGGTATCTTGCTTAAGAAGTGAGCAGTGACAGTCTTTCTTATTACTCTGCATACTTAATTACTTAGGTTTTAACTTGATCTAAATATATCTGTTAATGTTTTAGTATTGGAATGAGAAGAAAAGTAACTGCCGTAAAAAAGCATCTAAAGGCCTAGAACTCTTACCATTTGAGAAAAGGGTTATGGCACTTGTAGGACCTATCCAGAAAGATGAACACGGATTCTCTGTTCTGAATTATGTGGTAACGAGGAATGAAACAAAAGAAGAAAAACATAAAGTAAGTACTGACATCCTCTTCATGAAACCAGAATTATT
Source organism: Ligdia adustata (assembly GCA_947049295.1). Lineage (NCBI taxonomy): Eukaryota > Metazoa > Arthropoda > Insecta > Lepidoptera > Geometridae > Ligdia > Ligdia adustata. The sequence goes on along the minus strand of OX346229.1, from coordinate 1,429,957 downwards.
GAACTAACCTAATAGAACAGTTGGAAAAATAAAGCTATACCATTTTAACCTATGGAAATAAAATGAGTACAATTTTAGTACTCAAAAAAGATTAGATTGTCTAGTTTGTCTGATTAGAGGGATCATTATAATCCAAAATTAGCTATTATCTCGTATTTATCTTATATTTTGCTCAATTTTATGGCTAATTTTTAACTGAGTTGGGATTGATTTTGTGATGTGTTGGGAAAAATCTGTAAATTCCTAGTTGTCACTAGTGTATCAAGTGACACCATCTGACAACGCTAATAAGTTATTGCCTCGACTACTCGCTTATAATCTATATAATCCTTTTTAATTAATTTTGTTCTACACCCTTAAGTATTGTATATTCTTGAAATGACAAATTCTGACAATAACAAATATATTACTATAATACTTATCCTATCCTATTAAAGAGTGAACAACTTTAAGTTGTTACTTTATGGAACATTACAGATAACACAATTACCTACTATGGTAATTTTTTTAATATTTTATTTCGTTAAAATATTGCACACTTTTTTTAAAAGAGTTCAAATTCATATTCAAATATAACTTTATTGTACACCAAAAATACACATATACATTTCAAACAGGTATCATAAAACATTGGCAGTACATTGGGCAGAGTTGTTTAGAGTTAAGCTAGTTTTTAGTGTAAAGAACTGTTCTTATATCATATTATATTTTTAGGAAAATGATTTAGAGTCAGATACTTATCACCAGTTTGAATCACCATCAGAACACTTGGAGCAAGAGCAAGAGGCAGAAGGAACAATGCCAGAATATACAAACAATGATGCACCAGATCCTATGCCGATGATGGAAGTAATCACAAATGGCTACAGCTACAATTGTAAGTCTAGTTGTAGTAGTTCTAGATTTTCTAAATAAGGGCTTTTCTGTGTACCTTGTAATATTTCTATGTCACATCAAATTATTTACCGGGTTAATAATGGAGCTAATAAGCTACGCTATAACTACATGGGGAAATGGTGCAGATATTAAAAAGTTACTCATACGCCAAAAACATTCTATAAGGATCGATATTTAACGATTTAAAGCCACGAACACCTGCTAAAAAATATTTTATCAAAAACAAAATAATAACTGTTATTTCTTTATACATATATCAATCGCTATTAGAAATACATACAGACAAAGGTAAATATCCAAAACGGAGAGATATACATACAAAACAATTTCGTCTTAAACAAGAAAAAATTCTGTCCATACCAAGGGCCTTATAATGAAGTTATTGAAAATTAATGAAAAATCTATTATTCAGCATTTCTTTTGACTTAGTTTAATATTCGATAATATGTTTAATTTATATCACAATGATAATTAATGGAACTGACATACTTTATATAATGGACATGAATGTGTTATTATATTAGGTTTTTATTTGTTTTTCTATTTCATATATATTTATTTTAAATTTTTAACAGTATAATTTTATTGCACATTATTATTATTATTATTATTATTATTTAGGAAAAAATATTTTCTCACGAAATTTTAAGAATTTCGGTAATTAAATAAAATCCACGGGCCTAGACCAAGTGGAGTTTATTGTAAAGGGGTGTTCTCAGTGATAACCTCAACTTGCAAGAACTTCTGAACAATTATTATTATTATTTTTTAGATATTGCTGTTGTACATATAGTTTTTAACAGTTACTCAACATTATTTTATTCTTCATTTTCTATGTGGACCATGGGCCACCGTTCATTCATTTTAAAATTCATATTTAAAAATCTAAAATAGATGGACCATGGAAAAATTTAATCCGCTTGGTACACCCAGTTATTAAGAAGTGGAACACGGGTAGAAAAATTGCCCATTATACACCTATGTAAAAAACACTTAAGGTGGTCAATGGGCAAGGACAAGTAATCTGCTTTTCGGAGAAAGTTAACTTTTCAAAGTTAAGTAAAGACTCCAACCTGCAATTTGGCTACTACAGCCTAAACACCCATAATAGGGAAAAGCCGAGCCTAGCACTACAGGAATAGTATACATATTAATTCCATCCCCAGCGGAAGAAGAAGAGAGATTAGAAGAAGAAATAGAACCCGTAGAGGAAGATAGGAAACCACAGCTGAACAACTCCGAGGCTGAGGTCCCAGACTGGGTGCGGCGCGTGGAACATACTAGATTGCAATACGAAGAGCGGACCACGCAGGCTATTGAGAAGATGTCTGACGCAGTAACCAACATGGCGGGAGCTATGCAGACCATGGTCGCCAGTTTGAACATGATAGAAGCTGCTATTCGGTGAGAACTACATTTTGTTTACTGTTTTTAGGGTTCCATACCCAAATTTTATTTAATTAATTTAATTAGATGTAAAGAATTATTATTGTATGTTCTATATGGACCTGACTGTTGAGACGCAATATTATTAAGAGCTTAAATATGTAACACAGTGAACAATAAACGAACTGAATCTGAAAGGGTAAAAACGGGACCCTATTACTAAGACCTCGCTGTCCGTCCATCCTTCTGTCACTAGGCTGTGTATCTCTTGATCCGTGATAGCTGGATTGATGAAATGTTTAGATATGATGTATTGCTGTTGCCGCTATAACAAAAAAACACTAGAAACGGAATAAAATAAATATAACGGGATTCCCATACAACAAGTTTGATTTTTGCCGCTTTTTGCTCGTTATTAAAACAGCTATAGACCGCCAACTTGTCCATACAATAAGATATAGCTCTTTTCTACCATTTATTGTTGTTCGATTCCAGTGTTTTTTTTTACATAGCTAACACATTATTTACTAGGTTTTATTTACAAGCTTCCTGCGTTCCGTTGATAAAAGCATTTATTATGCAGAATTCAATAACTTTTTCAAAACAATAAAACGTGTAGGCCTAAAATACATCATAATGAAGCGATTGACACCAATAACAAAACATTACTTTACAATTTAAGAGGAGAAAGAGGTAGGCAATGGAACGAAAGTTGTATCAGAAACACGAAAACAGTGAAGGGTCGGTGATCCTCTTAATAACGACAACTTGGGGTTGATACTTCAACAATGTTGTATAGATAATGGTACGAAACGCTTATTGCTACTCCACTACTCGCACTCGACTAATATTGTTTTTCTCTAATGGTTTTTTAAAAGAAAAATTGGAGATAGAATAACAGTATCTGGGCATCATTCGTGATGCCCAGATACTGTTTTATATGATAAAAAGTAGGCTATGTGTTAAGCTATCTCTATACCACATTTCATCCAAATCCGTTCCGTAGTGTTTGTGTGAAAGAGTAACAAATATACACACACCACACATCCATACATTCTCACAAACTTTCGCGTTTATAATATTAGTAGGAACCGATAACCGATCGTCGATATAATTCAACCCGGGAAACCTAACAATCGAGAGGGCGCGGGTTCAAATCCAGGTACAGACATGCACCTCTGTCTACACACATGTGCATTTTTTTAGTAATTACCATGTGGAAATTAATTATAAAATGCATATGCTCAAACAGTAAAAGAAAATATCGCAAGGAAACCTGCTTGTCGGAGAAGGTTATTAACTCACAAAGATAAGTTAAATCCCCAACCCGCAATTTGTCCAGCGTGGTGGTTGACTATGGCCTATACCCCCTTCATAGGAGAGACCCGTGCCCACCAGTGTGACACTATGGGTTGTATCGTACTACTTACAACGAAACGTGGTGTAATGGTAACGACTCGAAGCCCTGTTAGAGAGTTTTGGGTGGCTTAGAAACCTAGAAACATGGGCAATCCACTTCAACTAGGTACTCAAAAAAGTAAATATATGGGACAACATCCACGCAAAAGATCTTTAGGTCCAAAACTAGGCAAAGCATAAATACATACTTATATATATAATACACACCCAGACACAGATCAAACAGTCATGCCATGAACATGTTATACATGGAACACAAATGTTAACCTGTCCAGGGATCCAACCTGGGAGCAGCGGCGCAGAAGGCAGGTTTGCTACCAGCTGCGTCAACCGGCCAGTCTTCCCTAGATATCTTACGCTAAGATATCTTCACTAAGCCAAAATATTTTTGTTTCAGGTCGAACAACAACCGAAAGTGCGTGTGCCAGAATACTAGAGTGTATTCATCGTAACATTTCTGAAGAGCTGATATTTGATACCCCTAAAATAAATAAGTAAATAATCAAAGGTTTATATTATGCTGCAGTACACTATTTCAAGATAGGGTATTTGTCTTACAAATACGAATTATTCTAGGTATTTATTATAATTATCTAGGTAATTAAATATTGATTAAAATGTAATTAAGGACAATGATTGTTTTGTTTTCATTCTTATAATTTTTTATCCCAAATTTTATCTACAGTTCGTATATGGTATTGTTTCTATATTTTCAATATTATTCTTAGTAGAAAAAAAATAGAAAAAGAAAGGAAGGACTGTCGTCACTAAGCTGTCATAGAAACGTTGAAATATGTAATTCTCGATTTCCTTTTATTAATCACTAGCTGTGGCCTGCGGTGTAACTCGCGTTAATACAGAATAAAAAGTAGCCTATGTGTTAGTCCAGATTCTAAGATATTTACGTACCAAATTTCGTCCAAATCAGTGCAGTAGTTATTGCGTGAAAGAGTAACGAAGATAAATCCATACATCCATCCTTACAAACTTTCGCGTTTATAATATTACTAGGATCGATCAACCACAATATCGAAACGTTTTACTTTTTTTGCTGACTTCCCAAAACAGGAGGAATTACTACCTATACATATAGCTAAGTATGTAGCATAACATTAAAATTCAGTGTTGAGGTATTATGCTATATATAATTGCATTATACAATGCTAACTCTTGAAATCAATGATGTTCCATAGAGACTTAAAGCTGCACTTACCTAACTGAGCCTGGCCGTCACATTCGCTTCAGTCTTCGTCGGATCATAACAACCGATCACATTATGTCGAATGACATAATGACATATTTTTCAACAAACTAAAAGTACCTAGTAAGTAAGCAGTTACGTGTTTAAATAATTTAGGTAAATCGATTCAGTGTAATAACTCTTTGTATTTATTTTAAAGGGATTTTGATGAACTGATAAGTTCATTGAGATTCCTTGGAGGATCGTAATACTGAATCTTGGTTGAATAAAAATAAAACGTTATTATGCTTTTTGTGTAATTGCTGGAAAAGCATCATTGCCTGAAATCATCGCCTGCAATAGGTAATTTTTTGAACTTGAATTAGAACAGGATTATCTTAAAGAGAATATAAAATATTATTCTCGTGGATTATCACGAAATAACCCTTTTTATCTGTGGAAATGGAGACGAGAGGTCGAATATTGGTAAGTTCAAATCCTTCCCCAGGGTCTGAGCCGCGGGCGGAGGCTGCCGAAATATCAAGTTGCCGGTCCCAGGGCACTGGGGGGCTTATGATGGGGAATATGCGGCAGATGGGCAACTTGAAAAAACACTAGCTTTATTATTATTATATTATTGTTGTATGATAGCAGTTTGTTAGTTTTTTTTCTTATCACAAAAGGAATAATATTAGTTAAGTACTTCTTTATCTACCTTCGGAGATTACTCAAAGATGCCTGGACGGATATGGAGAATCCTGCTGTTAGATAAGGTATCTCTGATGGCCCGATAAAAATTTTATCAAAATCAATAAGTAATTTGAAGTACAATTTCATACTTGCTAGACGAACTGAAGTCTATAAATTTTTACCTTCTTATACTTTACTTTTCTGTTTTGGTACTTAATTGTTTTAGTAAAAACCGAAAACCGCGCGTGCGAAACATCTATGTAACAATCTAACTTACAATCCGTTCCTAGCCATAGTTTTTGGAATTTATCTAGATGGCTATATTACGAGGTTTACTGGAGCGGATCCTAGGAGGCTAGGAGCTAGGTCTACGTCGTAACCAGTGGCGTAGCTACGCCACTGGTTACCTAGCTGTTCTTTTTAAGTACTCGCCAATTAGCCTGATATAAAGCGACGTTGCTGCCTTAGATGTGGCACGCTTGCCTAGCAGAAACCGTTTCACGCGTATTAAAAAGACCGATATAATAGCTATTGGGAAATATAGCGAGTTCCAAAACCTGGCTGTTCGCACAATAAAAGTCGACGCAATTAGTGCAAGTCCGTGGAATCTCTAATTTCTATTTCCTTACCATTTACCCATCTGTAATATTTTACTCAGTTCCGTAACGCTGTATCCATACATCTACTTATGTGGTTGATGAAAAGGGATTACAGGGAAAAGTGTAAAGGATCGCCGCCGAAAGTGATCAATTTTCGTTTGACGAGAGCCGATATGATACCTAGTACCCGCTTAAAACCATAGGAAGTAAGGAAAAGGTTGGATATCTGTTTAATCTACCTGACTAGAGCATTACGAAGTGGTCTCTATGAAAGATTAGAGCTTTTGTGGCGTGGACCTAAATAAATAGGACGAATTCTTTGTGAGTTTGGATTGCCGATCTTTCTTTTCTGTTTCGGGTTGCTTTTTGAATTTTATGTTACAGGTATTTGAGCTACCCAAATTGGTTCTCTAATATAGGCTTATTGTAGCTACATTATTTGAGGTCCTGAGTTCAATTCAGGGCCGAGTCAGAAGGAGCGGCAAGTTCGGATGACAGATTTTAAGATTTTGCGGCATGAATGAACGCAGACTATTTAAGGTAAATCTAAATAGAAGATAATTAATGACCATTTCCTTTATTGAATGACGATGAAGGAAATCGTAAGAATACCTGATTGTCATACACGTTAGAAATTTTCGAAAATAAGCGAAGCTCTCCGCCCTACCCTTAATTGGCATGGTGGTGATCCGTACCTGGCTGAGAGGTGCTAAGGAATAGGTATAATATAACTCCTCTAGTAGTTCTGCAAATGTTAAGTCAACAACGTTTAGACCGAATTTGATAATACTTATTTAGATTTTTGATACTTCATGTCTAGCTAATATGATTGAAATTGGAGTTCAAACAGAGCATAAAGTCACACTTTTTGTAAAAAAAACATCGTAATCAAAAACTGACAACTTAAATAAAAATATATATATTGTGTACCTAAACCATACACATATTTTCGTCAACTACTTAGTTTAAAATTACGTTAAGTACACAATATGCTAAGAGATGAATGCAAAAACTTTCAAGTTTCGAGGAGCGGAGCTTCGTTTATGTAGAATTAAAGTAGACGACTAAAAGCACGTAAGCCAAAGCAGGTCCAAAACCAACACTACCATTTGCCTTAGACTAAGAAACTCGAACGTCAAGTAAGTAAAGCACCTCTGCTGCTTAAAAGCTAATCCTTACAACGTTAGCTGACCAAAGCTCGCATAACTTAGCCAAGTTCGACACTTACTCGGCTAGCTTCTGAGTAAACCACTTCAGTGGATACCTAACAAGCCTGCGTTCTCTCAATTGTAATTATCTTAGCAACGAAGCTGGTATCGCTTGTGCTTAGTTCTTATATATATGATACTCATATAGCTTGGTGCTGTTTGTACATACTGTTCAATCTGCGAAGACGTTCGAAGAATTAGCTCTTGCACATATATCTAAAAAATTGCCTCCTGGGAAATCACTTACTTACTTGGAGGCATAAAAAAGACATCTAGGAAACCAGTTTCCAAACCCGGTTTCTTTCTATCTGAAGTGATCTATTTAGTTAGAAAATATAGAATAGGGCCAACTGTTCAACATTGAACCAGTGGAACACAATGTATCATTGCATTATTTAGGAAATGCAACGTTGCCAGATCGTGGCATCAACACATTTCAACGAGCTATCGTGTCGTCTAACGACTCATAAGTCCGCGACGCGCTCTCACCGCGTGTTGCCTTGTTAATAGGAGAAAATCTAATTTTGGCCTCGCCGATGTAAAAAACACAAGAATATATTTTATAATTTCTCACAATATGGCTGTTTACTTTACAATTATTTGGGTCTATATAATGCATGCCCGTGCTATTAATGACGTTTATCATGACCATTTAGACTGCCGTTTGTGTCCACTAGAAGGCTCCAAAGTTTCAAGTGAAGGGTGTCTTACATTGAATAATTATGTAGTGTTTAAAAATGAACCACAGTTCAATGCGTACCACTATGTGGTTAATTGTGTACTGCATTGGTTAAATGTGCACTTACAAAAACTCAACCCTCTGCACGTTTTCATAAATTAAACGTTTTACATTATGATTTAATTTAATTTGTCGCTTGTAGCGACGTTGATGCATAAAGAGTTAACTTATTGAACTTCACATAAGTATACATTGAACCACATCGGGCGTGGTTCAATGTGTACGCATCAGTGGTTCAATGCAGACATATGAAAGTGTTGGAGATTAAATACACAACAACTCGTGGTTCATTCCATACCAAGAGACATTGAGCCAAATCTCTTGTTTTGAAATAAGGTATATAAATCCGTACTAAAGTATTTTAAACGAAACGCGAATAAAAAAATTTAAAGCTCGATAAATTTCAAACGATTTAGTAATGATCGATACCAAAATTGAGTTACGGTCATGACGAAATTAGTTCTGAATTTAGGTGGTTCATTGTCGAACAATTCACCCTACCTAATAACATCAACAATTTGTTAAAAGGAAGTCAACACTATTAATGTTAATACAATTGTTTCACAAAACTCGACCTTTCTCTTCACTTTTTTCACACAGGTCTGCGAGGAGACATTTAGGTATTTACTTACAAAAACTCAGTAGGTCATAATATCAGTGTAAAAACTGATGGAGTCAGGCGTTACTTTGCGGAAATCCTCGACACGTGTTTCGCCTTAGCACAAGCTTGAAGAGTCAACATCTCCTGAGGATCCCTTGTGTTAAGGCGAAACACGTGTCGAGGAAGTCGGATACTGTGAGAAAGAGAAATAATAAGGAGAGGTGTGGCGGTGGTGAGGAGGAACCATACCATAGAAACATTTTTTTTTATCGATTTCTCACGCTGACATCAAGACAAGGCGGGAAAACACTAAATATTTTTTTATATACTATCTTATTATCAGTGTGAAAGCAATGCTATACAATGTATACAGTACGAGTAGATATATTATACTTCAATATCATACTATGGTATTATTTAATGCGCTCCGTAGTAAATAGACAGAACGTATAATACAGTCAATGACTGAAATACAATAATATTTTTTTTTTATGCTAGGCATTTTGACCATTAGCTCGAACGACTACGGAAGTCAGCGATACTGTAGCCCTAGATGGAGCATACCTAGTCTGGAATACACTGGCTCTCCAGACTACGGAAGTCAGCGATACTGTAGACCTAGATGGAGCATAGTTATGCTTCCTGGAGAGCCAATGTATTCCAGACTAAATAGTCTGGCTGCCAGAACAGACCGTTGGTTGCGGGGCGACAGATTTTACAACTTGAGGGTGGTTATTTGTTATATCACAAATAATGTATTTTCTGAGGTCTATGTTAGTAGGTAGGTACTTGGATCTTTTTTGCACTGATCGTGCGAAATAAAGTATGCGATATAAAATAGAATCAGGTTATTATTAAGAGTAAAATAGTAACGTCGCGTGTACACCTTGCTGCGATACTTCTCACAGGCAGTGGGAATAATTTTGATATACATTATTTAGTTCGTTTGTTAAAGATGAAAAAGGTTAAAGAGGTTTGTCAAGTGCATGAGACTTGGTTGAGGACTGCATTTAGCTCATAACACCTAGAATCTAGCAACAATATTTGATAGAACATAATGATTTAATCACAAACTAATACCTACCAACATACTCTAAAAAAAGTGCCGTCCGATTTCAATTCCGCAGGCGTCTAAAGTTTTTTCAGTTGTTCACATTTTAAACGAAACTACTGAACCGTGAAAAAGTTTTGTTTGTTATCTGCTGTATGTCTTCATCAAGTGTATTATTGTCTACCTTGCTTATTTTTTATATTTTATAATGTTATAAGTTTATGTATTTCAGTTAATTAAGTATATTCTTAATTGTATACCCCAGCCTATTTCATTTTGTTTTTTTACAGTATGTGGCCACTTGTAGCACTGTACATATTTTGTTAGAATTGACAACATTTCAAATTTTTTAATCCCCATTTTTAATACGATAATGATAAGACAAATGAAATGATGTCAATCGTTCTCTTGTATTTAATTTTTTTGTGTTCCTCCTAGAAATAATTGATCTATCTATCTATCTACTGGAGTCGTAAAATACTCCGATGAATTGTAAACCTACTCTTATTTTGGTCATATAAGTGGTTATATAAGTCGAAAGTCAAAGTTTCCTTCCGTAGAGTGTCCGCACTATAACTAGCCAGTATTCTTAATGTCTAATTACGTTTTCAGCACTAGGAAGTTTCGTACAGTGCCACTACGCCCTGGTGGGTGTACAGTGCAGTGCAGTCGTAGGGTACTCCAGGGTCGGCCACTAAGCAGCCGCCACTCCGCGATCCAACGCTAAGCTCATTTCGCTCGCTTCGCTTTTATAAAACTGGCTAAATTCCTACACAGAACGCGTAGAGCTGACTCCTTGGTGGATATGGCTGTATGTTTTCTTTTTTGTTTTATTCTAAATAGCTAGGCATTTGACCACAAGTTCACCGACCACGGAAATAACGATACTGTAGCCCTAGATGAAGCATGCCTAGTCTGGAATGCACTCTCAAGAAAGGCTGCCGGAACACAGCGTTAGTTGCTTGGCGACAGATTTTACAACTTGAGGGTGATAGCTATCTAGGCGGGCGATAGGAAACGCCCTACCACGATGCTATGGTTTCCTCACGATATTTTCCTTCACCGGTAGCTCAGGCTCTTTTTGCATGTCGTGGGATCGAACCTTTTACTTTTTGTAGGGCAATCGACCCTACTCGTACTAACCACTCGACCAGCATCGCTACACTCGTAATGCTGTTATGTAAAATGCAATTCTTGAGTAGGTATTTAAATCGTGTGTAGTATTAACTATTACTATTGTGTCGAGAGTAGAAAGTTTTCTTTTTATATCTAATAGGCTTGCGCTTGACCGCAACTCGCCAGATCTAAAGCGACGAAGCGGTCTAGGATGTGGCACGCTCGCCTAGAAGAAACCGATTCACTCGCGATTTGAAAAGACCGGGGTTATATCCATCGGGAAATACTGTACTGAGAGTACTCGGTGAATTCCACAACCTGGCAGTTCGCACAATAAAAGTTGACGCAAAGCGTTTAGTGCGAGTCCGTGGAATTTCTGCCATATAGTGGTAGCGTCTTGCAGTATCTCTACTAGTCCGTGTGTAATTCCAAGGCACACTCCCCGAAATAGATAGGCTAGCCACTTCTCGACGGTGCTCAAGGCTTTGGAGATTAACTTTGGCCAAAGCACCGTTGCCTATCAGTTTTTTAGCTCTCCTTTCGACAGACTCCACCCGCTTCAAGCTGGTATTTAGCTGAGCCGTCCCGAGAAAGACATCTGACTGACATTAATAAACAAAGAGCGTAAATAAATTATTCAAATATTTTGATCTAAAGAACAATTTGTTGGGCTGATGTTAATAAAATTATAATGTGGAATAATACAAATAGTTTTGCTTTCAAACACATTAAGAATTTACTAAACCGGTTCAGTCATTTTAGACAAATTAACTCACAAACAAAAAATATACTAAGGCATCTAGGAGTTAACGAATTCTGAATTCGAGAATAAAAATCTGCTGTTTCATAAATCGGTCGTCGACAAATTGTATGATTTTTTCTGGAATTCGGGATTGATCCAATAATGAAAGTAGTTATAATGATAAGTATAATAACCTCTTTTCGGCGTAGTACACCCCTTACCCGATAACCATAAACAGACGTATCAAGAAACTTTTCCTTTTTTACCCGACTGCGAAAGAAGAAGGGTTATGTTTTTCGAGTGTATGTATATTTCTTTAGCGCGCCCTAAGTGCCTAAACGGCTTATCGTATTTTACGTGAGTGGTGTCAATTGATTCGTCTTAGCCGAGAACGTAAAAAAAAAGAAATTAAGGATAGTACACAGGTCTAACCACTTGTTAAAAAGTGTCAAGTCATATGATTCGTTACTGTAATGCTAGGGTCTCCACGAAGGATTGTAGGAAGCTATAGGCCACGAAACTACTCAAATGCTGGTTAGGGTAGAACCTTCAAAAACTGGTACTGAAGGTACACATACAAACTTGACGATTTGAATGTCTGATTTATTTGCTACCTCTAATAAATTTCAAAACTTACTTAATTACTTAATTTATTTACACTGTATCACGCATGCTGTGGCCACTGAGACAGATATAATGGGAATATAATTTAGACATTAGACAAACTATAATTCGCACGACTAATGTAAAAAAATAGAAATTATTTATTACGTAAAAAAATATAAATAGCAAATCAATTTTTCAGTTAACTTGTATTCCTATAATATCTGTCTCAGTGGTCACAGCATGCGTGGCACAGTAGAAATAAATAAGATTAGAAATAGAAGTTTTGAAATGGTCAAATAATACCGCATCCACCCACCACTACTTTGGTTCCCGTATCGTCCGTCCGCAAGCTGAATGAAATTTCAGTAATTTGGTAAAGCGAATGCAAGGTACGGAACCCGGCGGGATTTTCTTACAATCCATGCTTTGTTTTGAGAGCCGTGTCCAGTTTAGCTTGACCTATCAATTTCCACACTTCTACAACAACGGAAACTCCCTCGACGGTTACCCACTACGTGCGATTCAGTTGAAAATCAAATTTAAAATTGTTTTGATAAATTATTCAATTATTTTCATAAAATATTACTTACCTTATTTCAGGTAATAGATGATTAAAATCAGAGACAATATTACTATCTGTAAGTAATACGATTTCGAAATTATAATTATAAAAGTAAGAAAGAAAGAAATTTATTTGTACCAAAAAACTACTTGTAATAACAGAGACTTCATAATTAATATGGTCGGTAGACGTCACGCACACACAAAAGCTCTTGCAAGAAGGATAATTTCCCAACTTTTATAATCTATTATTATTTATTTATTGTTATTTCATCTATAGTTTTTTATTTATTTATTTATGGTACCTAGAACCGACCGAGTGTGGCAAATATTTCAAAAAACATTGGGTCTGGCAAAATTTGGTTTCATATTATGTCAGTATAGTAGACATAACTTAAGATTTATAATTTTTTTTTCCTTGTGTGACAATTTTTTTCTATTAAGTTATTACTAGTTGGACAGCATTTAATTTTTTTTGACGGGTCAGTATTATCAAATACATGTGTCAGTATTAAAGAGAAAAATTAAAATTATTTACTACATGAATCAGATAAGTGAACTGCGGACGACAATCTTCCCGAAATCTACCGCACAACTAATTTTTATTTTCTTAATTATAAGTTTTTGTAATCGTGTGTAGTGGGTAACCTTTTTGCAACGGTATTTCACGGGTCTTCATAACTGGTCGTGAAATTCGCAAATATGCAGTGGCTGAGCGGCTTATTACTGCAGTAATAAGAATCATAATAGTTTGTGCTCTGCAGCCGCGTCCGACGTTGTAAGGAATTTGCTAAATCTAAGCCCCTTTTGATTATTTGATGCTTTTTTGAACAGTTAGAACCTTTACACTTACGGGCTAAGATTACCAAAATACGGATTACGTCTTAAACGTGTTATAGTTTATAAAATCGGCCAAGTACGCGTCAGACTCGCGCACAAAAGATTCGTAGCATTAGTTCAAGTTATTAACTATTTTTTGGAATGTAAAATATGTATTTGTATAGGATTGCTTAAGTTCTTTAGAATTTTAAAAATCTTTAAAATATGTGTTGATACCTTTACCAAAGTTTCCCCTATTTTGACATTAGTTATAAATAAACATGTATACTTTTATCTATATCTTCTTATACATAAAACTCAATCGCTGTTCGTTTGTCTCGCTAAAACTGAGACGGCTAGACCCGTTTAGCTGATTTTGGGCTTGAATTTTTTGTCTTACTTCAGGGAAGGTTTTGAAGGTGAGAAACATAAATAACTGATAGGCGGTACGAAGTTCGCCGGGTCAGTAAGTCTTTTATAAATATAAAAGAGTAAGTTCCGACTGACTGATATTGGCTAGGAATCAACAGCCGAAGCTGCTGAACCTGAATACACGAAATGGAGGGTGTATTCATATTCATATTCATAAAGATGCAAAGGTTTTCTAAGTAAAGAAGATAATTATGAAAATTCAACACTTAAGGGTTCAAATATGGGTTCAAAGTTTAAACCTTTGTATTGCATTTAATGTCGCATTAACCCTTTATCACAGACCAGTACATAATCATCTCCTAATCCTAACACAGCCAGTTAATCACATAATCTCGGTTCAAATTGTCAATTCGCCGCAGATTCAATACACGCGAAGTTATATAATATCCTTTGTCTGGTCAATCTTCGATCTAATCTGCATAATTAACCTGCGCTTACCATCCAGATAATTTTAACTGTTTCTATCCCTCTAAAGCTTTCAAACCAGAATTGTTTTTTTCTTGTATCACTGTTATATATTCTTTGTAAGGGTTAGGTGGACGAAAAGGGGAAAATACCAGCCTCAAGTTGATAAAATCTGTCGCCGAACACCTGACGGTGCGGTCTGCAGCCTTCCTTGAGAGCCAGTGTATTCCAGACTAGGCTTGCTCCATCTAGGGCCACATTGACGCTGACTTCCGTGGACATGCGAGTTAGCGGTCCTAGCCTTCTTGAGTAAAAATAAACCTGCCTATTCCCTTTACCGAGAAATCGTAGAAGAGGCAGATTGTTTTCAAAATTGTCAAATTAAGTAGATCACAATTACAATAATTACCTGTTCAAAATAGACTTTTGAATAGCAACAATTCCGATAGAGCTGAATTTTGGTAAGGACCTTTCGTACACCAGTAAAAAATAAGTGCCTTATCCCATAGGTTCTAAAAAAGTTATTATTATTAGGTACCTTAATTCAGCTCTGTCGGAATTTTTGTTATTTAATTTTGTTACTGGATAAATTATTTTGATACTATTGTATATAGCTTACCCATCACAAAATCATATTTCCCGGCGAAAATAAAATAATATGACGATTAGACCAATTCCGAAAAAAAATCCATAATAATTTTGTCGGTCAATAAGAAATCAGTCCTCTTATCGGCTAAATTTAGGCATGAAAGAAGTGAAAACGAGAAGCAAGATTGGTTTCATTTTTTTGTTTCTTCTGATATATGGCACCTTATGATTAGTATATTTGCCAGCGTCAAGTTTATCAATTTTCAAGTTTTATATCAATAAAGTTTATTCAAATATCAAGTAATAAGTCATCCTGGTCAAGTTAAGTCACATAATGTATCCTCGTAAAGCGGTGGAGACTTACCATGGTTTCTTTGGAGATTTGCCGCGAACGCTTTAACCACGCTTTATATCGCTTGCCCACATTTGTGCACATAAACAAAACATTAATAGTTTGCAGAATCACTAATTTTGCGATAAATACACATAATTAGAGACGCCATTTTTTCAGCGAACGCGGGAAAACCTAGGTTTAATTTTGATAGTGTGGAAGCGTAGAACTGTCAAAACGATATCAAGTTTTCTTGCTCTTCTTTTCACCTTTTTCATGCTTAACTCTAGCCAAAAGGTGGCAGATAACAGACACAATTATTCGGAAAAAATAATTAATTGCGATACTCCTTTTTTTTGAAGTCGGATAAAAAAAGAAACGGTCTACCATACTATCCTTACCTTCCCCACGATACCTGCCATTGACAGAATCGTTACTACGTGGAACTTTTCTTCGCGAGGTGGAAGTTAGCTCGTTATATACAAGTTCAGGGATTCTCCCCGTACTGTGCGGCCGCGGGTACTTTTTATATTGGGAACAAAAAAATTAAGAGTTCATTCGCTGTTTTGTTAGGTAGTTATTTAAGGTCAGTCTGAACATCTGCGCTCATATTAACACAATGTAAAAACAACTAAACTAAATAACTTGACTGATTTTGATATCATTTGAACTACACGTCATTGAATGAAAAAAAAATATCCTTTCAAACCAACAATATAATTTTTCTATACAGTTCAGCAGTCTTCGAGAAAATGGTTACAAACATTCATAAAATTCAGTCGAATTAAGTAACTCTTTTTTGGAAGGTAAAAGGGGAAACGAAATGGCAAGTATGGCATTTTTTTTTTGAATAAATTAATAAGCAAGATTTCAAGACCAAAACTCTGACATGCATATAAATTTAATTTAGTAACTACCCTTACTGCTCAGTTAACTTAGTTGTACCTACAGCAAACTATGTCTCGAAACAGTTTACCACCAGCCTATAGCAGGGCAATGACGCACAATATTGCTAATCAAAGTAATCAGCCAAGTCAGCAAATTTACTTCATAACCGATGACGTGGGGGAAACTCGCCTAAAACTGCGCCCCCTAATTATACGGACGATCGATTTCTAATCGGAAATAATCGGCGAATGTTGGCCAAGTTCATTCCAATGTCTATAGAGAAAACTTGAAATATTTATCTTCAGTTTTGTTTTATCGTTATTAGTAGTTCTGGGAACTGTTAACCACACGCATAAAATATTTATTTGGCAATTTTTTTGATTTAGGACATGAAGATTTTTCTATAAAATAAAAATAAAATCTTTAGTATACATTTTTTTTTTCATATAAAGATACAGAATAGTAAAGGTAAGGAATATTTTTGTCAATACAAACAGATAGGACATTCGATTAAAAAATATAATTATAAACGCGAAAATTTATAAGAATGTATGTATGTATGTATGTTTCTTACTCTTTTATGCAAAAACTGCTGAACTAATTTCGATTAAATTTGGTATGGAGATAGCTTAGACCCTGGATTAACACAAAGGCTACTTTTCATCCTGTATTCTTGCAGGTAACACAGCAAGGCGCAGCTAGTAAGTGAACTAGTGGTTAGAAGCGAGTTCGAAAAAACCCGACTGCTAAATCGTTAAACCTGTGTATCATCTTTAAACATATTTTTTTAATTTTAAAGTATACAGTGTCACTTCACGACTAAGACGAATCTATTAACACAACTCACATCAAAATACGACAAGCTGTTTAGGCTCTAAGGCATGCCAAAGACATATACATACATACACTCGAAAAACATAAGCTTCCTTCTTTCGCAGTTTTGCAATAAAACTAGGGATGATATAAGACTAAATCAGCTGTCGTTTACATGAACATAAATGCTATAAGCTACCGCTACGAAGAATGGCATCTACAAATATGTAGCATTATTTTCGTAGACTGCTACGAAGTGTTTTCATAGATAGAATTTCGGCAAATTAAGTACTGGTGCCGGGTTCGATCCCTGGACAGGTCAAACATTTGTGTGCATGAACATGTCTGTTTGACCTTTGTCTGGGTGTTTATTATATATATAAGTATGTATATCAGTCATCAAGTTAGCATAGCACAGGCTTTGACCTGAAGACCTATTAGTTGATGTTGTCATATATTGTCCCATATTATTATTATTTATTTTCGAAGGGCGATCACAATTTTTTTTACATTTACAAAAAAGCAACCACTTAACTATATTATATATATAGAGGAATTTTAATTAATGTTTTATTTCACACGTCTCGCCTACATTTATTAAATTCGTGGGAGTACCAGTATTCACTTTTGTAGCAAGAACAGAATTAGAATAAAGGGGAATGATTTCTTTTTATGCATGTAAAGAATTAACTTAAAAACTATTAAATAGATTTTAAAACTTATTTTGCCGTTAAAAAGTTACAATATCACTAAGTAACATATTTATTACAAGAAAAATTTAGAGATCCTTAGAAATCCCTACGACAACCAAACCTAGGTGTAAAAAAATAACCATCAAATATCTTTCATCGCATGTGAAAACTTTCGCCAACATAACAACAAAAAAAAACGGTGATAATTGACATCAAGACGAGGCGGACAAACACTAAATATCTTATATATACCATCTTATTAAAAAAAAACATAATATGTCAAGCTTGCGTCATTGACGACACCATTCATCGATTGTTAGGCGGTACGAAGTTCGTTAGCTAGTTGTGTTATAATCCAATGTGATAAACACAGAAATGCCAACTGCGAATCTCTTAATTTATTGAAGTCGGTTTAACAAAGAAACAGTACACCACACTACCATCGCAAGTTTTTCCCACAGTTGAGGCCCGACGGAATGAGCAAGATGACATGACTTTTGTGGACTGCCATGTGTGTAGATAACACACATGGCAGTCCACAAAAGTCGCGCTTTTTTTGTTCTAGCGCCGTCTTCCGGAAACAAGTCAGCAGGCGAGTGGTGTAGCTTTGTCAGCGAATGCCTCAAGCCGAGCAAATAATTCAACTTTAAAGCTATGGAGACCGCGCGCTCTCAGCTATTTAATGGTTAACAAAAATGCTGGCTTACATTTTGCCAAAAAAATAAGTCTAGCAATCCAGCGGGGGGCAACGCAGCCAGCATTTTTCACGTAGACAGAAATTATTATTATTTAATTGACTACATCCGTATTAAGATTTTGTTAATATCACTAATATTTCGTACAGAAATAAAATTATAC
Organism: Ligdia adustata; assembly: GCA_947049295.1. Taxonomy (NCBI): domain Eukaryota; kingdom Metazoa; phylum Arthropoda; class Insecta; order Lepidoptera; family Geometridae; genus Ligdia; species Ligdia adustata. The sequence continues at coordinate 1,411,336 of OX346229.1, read as the reverse complement.
CATACCCACTAACACCGTCTTTGTGTAACAAACAACCATAATAAAATATTACTAATATCTATACAAAGTAATCGTATATAAACGAGATTCATAAGTGAATTTTTTAAAGTAATTATTAATAACTAATGTGGACTTTATTTAAAGGTCAATAAATATTACTTTACTTTACATCAATATACCTAACATCCTCGCCAGCCCGAAGGCTTTACCAACATAAGCCAGTATATACGGTACATAAAGACAGACGTATCAATTATCTTGGACATTTGGCTAAATTATGAGCCATTACTGGCGGTAATTAGTGCTCCAGATTATGGTACGGACTATATAGATACTATTTATTGTTATTAAGATAAATAATCATTGTTTTGGAACATGTTTAGGACTTCGGTTGCATAGGTTGGTTTTTAGTTGCGGCTTTGACTACTATACTGCAAGACCCCACCGCTATGTGGTAGAAATTTCACGAACTAGCACTAAACGCTTTGCGTCGATTTTTATTGTGCGAACTGCCAGGTTTTGGATTTTACTACCGAGTACTCTCCCGATAGTTATAATCTCGATCTCTTCGAATGGCGAGTGAATCGGATTCTTTTAGGCAAGTGTGATACATCCTAGGCCGCTCGTCGCTTTACATCAGGCGAGTTGCGGTCAAGCGCATGCCTATAAAAAAACTAGCTGGTGTCCAGCTAGTTTTTCATAGCATGTGCTATAATGCAGCTTTCTAACGGCAAAATATTTTTTAAATCTGTCCTGTAGATTTTGAGTTTATCGTTACATAAAAAAAATAAAATCTTTCCTCTTTATTATATTAGTGTAGATTGTACATATTTGAATATTTATTTATAAATAAATAGCTTTATATCACTTTTCGGTTGTGAGCCAGTAGTGGTATCGCGTAGTTTTTGCGGCGAAAGAGGTTAAACAAGTGACAGCAATATTTTTCATTTTACAGAGTTGAAGGTGTGAACTGTCAAAATGAAGCCAAGTTTGCTGTCACTTTTTTTACTTATTTCGCCGCTAACGTTACGCGATACCACAGTAGCTTAAGCTGGTTACGCAGGATTAAACCTGCGCTATAGTAAAAATGATTCATTAAAAATAATTGATCGACAAAAAACTACGCATAATTTGTCATCATAAATTTATCTGCAAACGTCATAATATGGCTAATATATCAATGATACATCGCATCGCGGTATTGTACGAGTATGCGCTTAAACTCGATAATAACAAAACGCGAACAAAACCATCGCAAGATATTTAGAAGCGCCATTAAATAACAATCATAAGAACTCCTATTACTTACTAATGGTAAAGCAGCGCTAGGCCATAAATCTCCAAAAATCTTCTTTAGAACAAAAATGATCGTTCCCCGTCCTAGTGTGTTATCAATTTGGCAGTAATGACCCAATTTGGATTCAGTTGGGACCTCCCAGATAATAAAATTCATCATGAAACGTTTCCCAGGGTAAAAATTAATATTCCGATGATGTAACTAAAAGCGCTTCTACTAAAATGCGTAAGTTACGAGCGAGAGAGTTTTTGCCCGCCTGCCCAAAAAAAGAGTTACGTTTTTTGGGTGAATTTGTATGACTGCTTATGCACCTTTAGTCTAAATTTGTACACTAATTTTTGATGGTGTATTTGTCTGCAGATGGTCATAGGCTACACTAATGCATCCCACGGTTCCACACAAAATATGGTTTTAAGTTTTTGCAGTCGTGCTTTTCATAAGTCGCTTCTGACCACTGTTTCTGCCTTAAAATCGGATTTCTCTGTCTACAAGTATAAATCGGTGTACTGGATTAGGCTGTAAAAGTTAACAAAAAGTTAGAGCTACCTAAATGTGTTTGTCACAAATAAATAATTCATTCAAACCAATATATAAACACTATAGGCTGTCATCTGTCACTAACATGAAACTTTGAGCACCCATTTTATCCATTTATGGAGTGAATTTCCAAAACCTCTTACTTAATACACCTCTGTACATCAAATAATGAATACAACCTCTAAATTCCAAGTCTCTAGGTTGAACGGTAGGCTATGCGTTGATTGTGATTTGCCAGTCAGTCAATCAAGACTTACCCTTTTATTTTTAGGAACCAGAAGCGGGTTTATTTAAAAAAAATACAAAAGTACACACAATTTTATAATCAGAAAAACAATTTAAACAAATCAAGGAAATCACAAGAAACAACACTGATTGACACAAAAACACAATTAAACAATATCGTTCAACACAAAAATGGCTCACGTAACCGTCGTGGGAGGTCTGCACAGCGCGGGCGCTCGGGATTGAATGTGCCGGCGGGCGCTGGCGCACCGCATATAGGCCGGTCTAGGCTATTCTCTTACAATACAATAAGCTATATATATATAGCTTATATATATTGCTTATTCCCCTCATGCGTAGTCGGGTAAAAGTCATCTATTAGTACTATAATTTATCTCGGGCTAATTTTGTATTTTATGTTATTAAATCCAAATAACTCGTAACTTGCACCAAAGTCCCAGAATGGCTTCGATGAAATACTGCAAATTAAAATTGTTTAATGAATCAACTTTATTGCCTCGTAAGATTTGTTTTCAGTTAATTACATAAGAAATCTAACCGAATGTTACTTTAGATTTAAGCTTCTGAACTTACCTACGCTGCGCAAGCAATAATGATATATCAGTACCTATGCCATAACGCACAAAAAAGTTAAGATGTATGGATATACTCGTATGAGTTAATTTACTATATTGTTTAAGAAGATGGGCTTTCACGCGTACCTGATTGTTGGAAAGGTCCAACTATAGTTTCGTTTATATTCGGTGAACTTCATCAATGAAATGAATGAAATGAGTCGTTCGTGTCTACAATGATGATACATCTAGCACTACCATCCTTGATGAAGTTCACCGAATGTGAACGAAACTATAGTTGGACCTTTCCAACAATCAGGTTCGCGCTAAAACCCGTCTTTAACAATATGAATCAAACACGCGTCAGTTTTCGAAATTAATTTACTCCCTTTTGTAGTTATTACTGAAATAGAAAGAAAGAAAGAAATAAATATATTTATTTGAAACAGGAAACGAACTTGATTACACATTTTTTAGTGAGACTGAAGTTACAAATTACTGTTTTCTGTCATAAACCGGTCCCAACGGAACATAATGCTGGTTGTTTCAACCAGCATTATGTTCCGTTGGAACCGGGTGGTGACGTCACGCACGTCACATTCGGCATTTTACTTCATTCAGTAGGAGTAAATGCGATTTTTTTAGATACACTAACAGTATATCTATAAACTTTCATTGAAAACTAGAGATGGTCCGTCCACCTCACCTCACGCCTCACCAACGTCCTCGTGGCTGAAAGACCAGAATGGAATTTCAAATAATAATTTCAGTCCATTTCTACGCATATAGTTCATCTCTATTATTTTGTATTAATGCTAGTTTAAGGTCAAAAACTCTTTGGTTTTTGGGAATATAAAATCGTCTGCCTCAGGCTAGAGGACTGTTAAATTAAATATAAAAAGTATTTACATTTGTATACTTATGATTACAAGAAATTGATTTTTGGTGATCTCAATTATTTTATTAGACAATAAAAGCAAGCTAACATTTCATCTCATAAGAACTAATTCCAATGAAAGTTCGTGTAAGTGGGTCCCATACTTAATAAAAACTTCATGATCGCACTTAAAAATTCAAATCCATTTTACGAGAAACGAAAGTATGTTGAAATTAAAATAAAATTGAATTTCCCCCATAAACTCGGTAAATTGTTGGAGCTGCAGTAAAACTAGCTTATCCGAGCAAACCCGGGCGAGTACGTGAGCACATAAATTGTATCTTGCATGATTTAACCAGTGTTAGCACCTAGCGCGCCATTTTTGTTTTATAATCGCCATTAAGGTACTGTCTCGGTCAAAAGTTGTACGAAAATTTAAAATTTTTACACACATAATGAAAATATTTTAGTACAGGGTCACGACGTTAGCGTGATGATGTTGATGAAACGTATATACAAAGTTTTGGGTGAAGTTTGACCAAATGGGTCGTTCAAAATCATGGTAAGACTTCGTACATTTTTTTTTAAGTTAAGTTACGGGCACTTGAATTATTTTTGTCTTTGCGCTAAAGTGATCTCGCAATTCACGTATCTTCTTGGTGCATTTAGAGTCATGAACGACTTTGGTAAAGCGCCTTTTACTGCAACATTTTTGTTATCAGTAGTTTACATCCAAAGGTTGCCTACAAGATATCGTTCTTATTGATAAAGCCGTCACTTTAGGCACAAGATGTAAAATTTATCTGTCTTCATTTTGTGTGACTGCAATAAAGTGTTTATTTATCTATTTATTTTTTATTTTAAATTAGGTCCAACACAGGGTCTACAGGTCCCAAACTAAGCCTGTGCTATGGTTACCTAATGACTGACATACTTATATACATAATAAACACCCAGACTCAGGTCAAACAGACAAGTTCATGCACACAAATGTTTGTCCCCGGGTCCAGCGGCGCAGAAAGCAGGGTTGCTACCAACTGCGCCAACCGGCCAGTCATATTACAATGGTTGGACAAAAAATTTAAGCACTTTTCTGCCTCGCCAGTACATTTCCATACATTTGCCATACATCTCGCAGTTCGGTCATACATTATGGCAGAGTATAATACCACCATAACTAACTGTCCAGGCCACTGTCTACCCTCAAATCTGAATAAAGTCTGTGGCGGTAGTAGCTCTTTGATTTAACTTCATGGCGGTGATAATGGTGTTTTTGAAGGTTTTAAGTAAGTTATTGGTGTTTACCTCAGATAGTACTATTCTATTATTATTAATATAGTGAATATTCAGATTTTGAAAAAAAAATGCTTTGATTGTTGTAACCCAATTCCAAACAAGTGGTTAGAAGCGATTTCGAAAAAACCCGACTGCTGAATCGGTAAACCTGTGTAATAAATTTTATGAATTAATGATTTATTTGTGACAAACACACAACGAAAAAATATAAGAACAATTAAAACTAGTGTACTTTTTTGTATATTGTTTGTCACAACATGGCCCCTACCCAGCTGCATGCTAGTTGCTTTACAGCAGCCAGCGCTGGTCTTCCGCTGACACCGAGAAGTGACCTCACGCATGAATATAACAGTATACACGCAAACATATATATGTATGTATACATATATGTATGTATACATATATATGTAAAATTAAAAGTAAACTGGCGTAAAATAACAGACAAATAATTACTAAAAAAATACTGCAAAAAATAAATAATAAGGATCGTACTCGTAGGATCAAATTATGTGATATGTACAAACAAATTTAAACCCAGCTAAAAAGTTACCTATGACATTATATAGCTTGTAAATAGATATCTTAAGATTTAACATGAAGAGTTAAAAAAAAATCTTACAAGTATGACAAACTTTACGCAAATTGTTTAATATTTTATTATGTTTTGTATACATTGCACGAGATTGTGTGCGTGCGTGACGTCACCTGCCGGCTCCAACGGAAGACCAGCGCTAGTTGTTTACAAGCATAATGCTGAGTTGGAGCTGGTTTGTGACAAGAAACATAAATATTATTTGTGAAGTCTCTGTTAGAACTAGTAGTTTTTTGGTACTTATAAATTCTTTCTTTCTTTCTTTCAAATATAAGTTAAATATATAAAAAATAAAATCAAGTATATACATAGCCTCAACAAAACACATTAATTTTAATTTAGATTGCACTTGTGTCTTGTACCAGTTCCTCTTTCTTTTGGTGTGCATAAATAAACATTTTATGGTACATACAACACTCTAAATAAAACTAGAATCTGTTTGTATAAAAATCAGTGCTCATTTTACTATTAACTTCGCAGCTGAATGTACAGTGGTTTACGTTTTAAGCTATACCTTCTGTCAGCCGCTTTACCCAACATTTAACATTTTAAGGGATAGATTATTTACCCATTAAATATTCCATCTGTGAAGTAGCTCTTATTTAACCTGCGGTAATATCACGACATAAATTGTAGTGAGAAAATTATCCTCATGCACAATTTTAAAGCGATGATGCTTTTACCAAATTTAATCTCCAAAGCTTTAAGTATCGTCAAGAAATGGCTAGCGGTTTTTCATGGGATACATTTCGTGGACTGTGCTTTAGAATTACACAATATAATTCTAGCATCCCCTTTCTACAATCGAACTAGTAGAGGTACCTAAGACGCCACCAGTATATTGTAGAGATTCCACGGACTCGTATTAAACGCTATGCATTGATTTTTATCGTGTGGTTGTGGAATTTGCTGCGAAGTAGGTACTCTATTTCCCGATTTATATAATTTTGGTATTTTCAAGTTACGAGTAGATTTGTTTCTTCTAGGCAAGCATGCCACATCCTAAGCCGCATCATCGCTTTAGAACGCAAGCCTATTTATTATCTAAAAAAAATAATTAATAATAAACGCCTACTCAAGATATCGCTTGAACCAGTATGCTTTTTTTCATACTGCCAGTGTTATCTTGTATTTAGTATCTGTTTCGTGTGTATTAAATAAAATTGTATTTATTTGTTGTTTACAACAGCTGCTGGGGTGTTTAGTCTCGTAGATTAATGAGCTATAATGGACACTAAAACATGAAGTGCAATTTTGAATATTAACATATTTCTGGCCCAACATATAAGAAACTAGATAAACTACTTTACTTAAAAGATAAAGACTTGTAAGTTCACGCCATCACATGTGATAATATTCAAACTTATAGTAGCGTGGTCGTTTTTAGCGTTATTCGCTCGTATTATATAGCGCCGCACGGTTTCATGATTAAAAAGGTTTATAGGCCTGTGCAGACCAATCACAGGCCACATCTTCCAGCCCAATTTGAGACCAAAGAGAATACAGAATTAAATCAGGACCCAAAAGAAGGGCCCGAGTATTTAAGGGCAGTTAATTTATAGAAAGGGACAAGGCTTAACCAAATCTATTTAGGATTGGGACGCAGGTGGGTTAAAACGGAAGCGACGTGTGGGATTGAGGAATGGTTCTGTGTTTTGGTTTGTTTTTCTCTGTAAAAACTGTTAATAATTCAATGTAGCTAGAGCTCAAAGGCAGAATAAAGCTAGGACCGGTAAGTAGATTGGATGAGATAAACATATTTTATTATTAATCGCGTAAAATTGTAACTCACTCAACTGATTACATTATGTTTCAAATTTGCATTATAATTTAAAACAAATTAAATATATTAAAAGAGAATACGTAGATAGACGCTCGCCTGGCTAGCTACCACCCTCAAGTTTTAAAATCTGTCGCTAAGCACCTTACGGTGTGTTCCGGCAGCCTTCCTTGAGAGCCAATATATTCTAGACTAGGCAAGCTCCACCTAGGACTACAGTATTGCTGACTTCCGCGGTCGTGCAAACTCATTTGTGGTCATAAAAAAAATAACAAAATATCGAATATCTATTTAACTTTACTGATTCCCGTAATTTCCTTTTCTTGCTTTCAAAACCGACGAAATGTTATATATAAGTGTAACTGTGGTATCGTGGCTTACGAACTGATGAACTGATTTTGTTTATTTTTGTTTGAATATTGAATTAGTCAGGAGCGCTCGTAGCTATAGTTGATGAAAATCGTTTCAAGATGGAAGGATCTAAAAATTATAACATGTATTGAAGCGAAATATTCCTATTTAAGGTCGCGTTGGATGTAAAGAGACGTAAATCAGCATCTCTTTAAAAATGCAGCAAACACGAGCAAAAATGATCGAAAATCAATTAAATCCAAACACCGTTTGGAGCAAATCGAATAAATCACATTGTAGAGTCAGCAGGAGCGCTTAGTAATTTAAAAACGTTGATCCAAAGACTTAGAAATACGTAGGTTGTCTTAGATCAAATACAGCAGCTGGGAAATTTTACGAACATAATTTTAGCTAAATTTTTTTGTAATTAATTTATGGTTAGGGGTGTACTATAACGAAAACGCGCTATTACAATCAGCTTAAGAAACAGCTTTCACGATGAGCTCAACTCTGAATCGAAAAAATAAAATCAGCTATACCATAAGTTTGGATCAAGTTTGGATTTGGTCGTCGATAACGTTTCTTAGGATGAGTACAGTGACCCCTTTTCGGCTTAGTACACCCCTAACCGATAACCCTGTTTTAATATACTATGAACACAAATAATTAAGAGCACACAGAAAAAAAAACACTAACGCGTGTTTGTTTATTCATACTTTTGTTTGCGAGACGTGTTATCATTGAAGACACGAACGACTCATTTCATCCCTGACGAAGTTCACCGAATGTAAACGAAACTATAGTTTGACTTTTCCAACAATTAGGTAGGTACGCCTGAAAACCCGTTTTCTTAATAAATATAAAAAAACCAAAATCGGTTCATCCATTAGGGAGATACGATGACACAGACAGACACACACACAGACTCTTCAAACTTATTATATTAAACACTCCGTCGGTTTTTGCGTCGGTAGTTAAAAATTGTACACGCACCGGCCAATTCGATATACGTTCTTACTTTTTGTAATATCACTTTTTTAGTTTTTCCAAACTGTGTCTGGGTGAATTATATATAAGTATGTATTTATGAAGACCTTTGTGTGGATGTTGTCCCATATTATATTTCGTATTCATTTAATTTCTTAATTAGAAGTTGTTTACAATATAAATTTAGAACAATAAATACTCGTATTATCAAAAACTTAAACCCAAAGTGCCGCAGCAGGTGGGTAGGAGCCAAGCTACCGGTAGTGGGTACAACAGAGAGAGGAACCTCCTGATTATTATTATTAAGCTTACCTCTCTAAGTATAGTCATTTCTAGCTCTGTGTCAGGTCCTTAGATTGCGGACGAGGTAGCGTCAGCAAATATATACGTCTTACTATCGGCTACTCACCGCGGATTTGTCAGACTGCAGCCGTGCAGCCGGCACAGATAGCGTCAGCAAAAAACTTGCATTTTGTTGCATTTTCTTCAAGTCGAAGTCCGAGTCCAAGTTTCTAATATAACAATATCGTTTTATAATTTCGTATTAAGGTGGCAAAAATTCTTTTTAGTCATTGACATGCTTTTTTAACCTTGTCATGATATATTAATTGTAGATGGTAAACTGTAGCGGTGACACTTTATACCTTTGCATTACTCCGGCACGTGTCTTGAGGTTACAGTAGTGGTATGTTCTTATATTTTTCCAGTTTAAAGTGAATTGTCTATAAATCAAATGAAGATAAACTCAATATGGTCCAGAATTTGGTATCCATGCAAATAAAGCACAGCAACTAACGGCACTAGATTAAACGTTCCACAATATGTAGGTAGCTAAATTGTTTTTATATATCTGGTTAGTAGCGAATCAGGTAAAGTACTCTGGAGTAAAATTAATATAAGCCTATGCAAATACAATGTTTATAATCTAATACTTCTTACTTTTATTTAGTTACATGACGAAACTAAGTATTGTTAAGTTGCTATCGGTACATAGTGCTTACGGGAGCTCCGGCGGCTCCCTTTCGGCCAGGAAATTGAGTGAATGTTTTCCAATCTAATCGCATCTGCGCTGATACCCCACATAGCAATGCCGCGGACAGACTGTGTTTTTCAAACACTTTAGCGCCCAGACGGTTGCATCAAATTGGTATCGATGTTAGATTTGGATTGCCACTGGAGACGCTGCTCCGTAGTGAAGCAACTAAGTTTTTTATCGGTATTGAAGTACACTTGTTAAGACAGCTATAGACCGCCAACTTCTCTTTCTACCTTTTATTGTTGTCCGATTCCAATGGTATTTTTTAAAATGTTTGTTACGTGATTGCACGGAGACGGCTGGACAGATATGAAATAAATCTTATTGTGATCTTATTAAAAAGATACCAATTATAAAATCGGTCCAATGGCGGCGTAAATAAGTCAGAAATCACATTTTCAAAATATTACGTGTTTAAAAAAGATTTCCGAACATTTTTTGAAATGGCAAGTAATTTCATATTTTGTTAATATTATATTTAATTGTTAAAAAACAAAATGACTTACTACAACAACAAAAAATATAGCAAAAAGATTACTTATAGACCATTAAAGATCTATAGATAATTCAAATGCTTCAACCCACCACCAGAGGGCAGTAATAATAATAATTAAATAATGTTATTTGTGCCCTTTGCGGTGGAGACAATAGGCAGTTGGAGGCAGTGAAAAAAAAAGATTTGTGGCAGAAATGGGGCGCAGGATTAGGGAAAAATATAGAGACCGCAGGTTCGTACCTGCTTAAAAAAATGTTAATATTAATTTTAGTGTACGAGGACATTAATTTTAGTTTTCCTACTCGAATTCCACCCTCAGTAATTTGTCTCCTAAATTATTCACCCGCGGCCTGTAGTGAGTATTTTGCTACTTATTCGTATCGCGTGAAATCCTCCAAAACGCGTTGTATAAATATCATTATAAATTCCCGACGGCACGAATCGCCACACCTTTCTTTATGACCCTATTATGGAAATGCATGTAACCGTATGACACTTGTATAAAAAAAATTTAGATAAGTCAACTATTGTATATATCGAGTATTAATAGCATTTTTTAATTGACTTCGTAAATGCTTGCAATCCTTTGGAATATTATATTTAATTTTTGTTCTATTTCGCACGGACCGATTTATAAGTATTTTTTGTTGGAAAGAGTATGGTTTTTATACAAATTTTATAATAGTAGATTTATATTTTAGTTTTAAATTATAATAACTGAAATAAAATGAATATGGCGGATATAAAATCCGGAACCACCTGCTTTAAACGGGTATAGACTTGAATTCTCTGGGCTTATTTATTCTCTTTAAGTTTATTCTTAATTGGCCTAAAAAGGAACGAGTACCTACTTTTATATAATGGAAAAACTAATTTGTTTGAAATGGTGAAATGACTCTATTTGTATATAACATTAAAGATAGTTACTTTAAAATGTTGCTTCAAAATGCCTGAAAATTTTTAGGCTATAGCGGAAATCGAAGCCGGAATCGCTGGTTTTATACAGACTTGACTGCTCTGAGCTTAATTAAGAACTAGTTTTAAGAAATTTTACAAGCTGTAACGTATGTAAAATCTACTTTACTAACTAAGTGAACCAACATATCTTGATCCAAACTTGCATGTCCATTCTCAATGTTTCTCCAGTTTAATGATTTGTTTGCAATCAGATAAGAATATAAAATAAACTCGTTCATAAGTTAAGTTTACTGAGCATGCTCAACTGTGTGTTGCCAACCAATTTATGTGTTTGTTTTTTAAAAGTGGACTAGTGATGTACTAGGGTAAAGTTCTTGGAAAGGTCAGTCTTGAAAATAGCCAAAGGTGCACCCAGCAGTTTTACCCGCGCCGCGGTAGATATTTGATAAACCCATGGGAACACTTCAGTTTTCCAGAATAAAAACTAGAAACCAGAGAGAGTATAAACAGAGTATAAGCTATGTTGTGCCAAATTTCATCCAAATCCGATTTGCCGTTTGAGCTTGAAGACACACAAACACACACATATAAAAACTTTCGCTTTTATAATATTAGTGTGATGTAATTAACGATCTTACCGCAAACAATTTTTTTTACATATTTCAGCTTTTGTCCTCGATAATGTTAGGTTAAGCCACGTAGGGCACATGCCGTGCCGTGCCGGTAGGGCACACTCAGCACCTCGACCTATCTCTGTACAAAAAATTAAGTCGATCTGTCTCTTAGTAGTCGAAGAGAAGACGAGCAAACAACTGTCTCTCATTTATAATCTATGCGGGGATTTTGCTTAAGAATGTCAATCATTCAAACACCCTTCATAATAAGAGTATGTCAAAATACTAGAGATCGAATGTCTAGATTGATTGTCAGACACTGGTTTTGTGGATAGTAAGCGTCTTTGTAGTAAGAAATGAACCGATCAAATGCTTAATACTTGTCAAAATCTTGTGTAGTAAGACGGTAACAATTGTGTTCATTTGAACATTACGAGTACAAAGGATACTAAGAGCTAATTAATGCTTGTTAATGTTACCATCATCGGGTATCATCTTCTTATAGGCAGAGAGGCTCACACATGTCAGTTTTAAAACCGCTCAAAGGCGTCTGACGTGACTTAAGATATTTATTTTAAAACAAACAACCAGGGTGTTGTTGACTGAGAAATATGAGCGTGTTTCCTTCAAGTACAACATACTTAACTTATTTTTATATTGGTAACTTGGTATCATTTATTTCCACCATTGAATAGTTAACTAGTTAGTGAGTTAGTTACGCTTGGATGGAAGTTAAATTTTTTCGTCCGGACATTTTAGTTTTCAGTTGTAACAAATTTCGCATTTATAATATTATTACTACAAATGGCGGCCTCATTGCTGAAAGCGATCTATTCCAGGCAATGTAAAAACCCTTTTTAGGTAGTTGAAATAGTTTTTACAAAATCTCAATAGTTTAGTTTATCCTACACAGCTAGGCATTTGACCACAAGTTCGCATGACCAAGGAAATCAGAGAACACTGGCTCTCTAGGAAGGCTGTCGGAACACACCGTTAGGTGCTTGGCGACATATTTTACAACTACCCTCAAGTAGCTAGCCAGGCGACTATGCTATGATTTCCTCACGAAACCAATACTACCAGTGTACCAGTATACCACTGGCGGTTTATCGCTAAAACCGATCCCTTGCAGGCAATTAAAAACCTTTTTAGTTAGTTAAATTATTTTTTGAAAGCCTTCAAGACTGTCGGCCAGCCCTACAGTCGGCACATGTTGAAGTCAACACAGCATATATTATTCAGTCCTTGCAGCTACACGGCATTTCCCTTTGTGCTGTACTTACTTGTGTAATCAGGCTAGTTCACACTCATTACCGCTACCTAAATTTTTTTTATCCTACACAGCTATGTATTTTGTACAAGTTCACACGACGACGGAAGTCAACGATACTGTAGCCCTAGATGGAGTATGTCTAGTCTAGAATACACCGGCTCTCAAGGAAGGCTGCCGGAACACACCGTTAGCTTGGCGACAGGTTCAACAACTTGATGGTACATACACACATACATGACACAATAAAAAGTTTGATTTTAGACGATGCTTATTTACTTTATAACCGACTTCCAACTAAAAGTAAAATTACTTTTACGGAAATCTTTGTTTTGCCCGTCTGCGAAATAAATAGGGTTATATTTTTAGAGTGTATTGTTACGCCACTCAGAAGCGGTGTGAAATGAAATGAGTCACTACAATATTATCACAGTTTATTCACTACAGCTAATTAACATCAGATTCACAAAATAAATATAACAGTAGTACAAATGAATATATACTAGACCTTTATCGACGACGTCTCGTTTCGGAATGAAAGCCAGAGTGAACGTTCGAACAAGAGTGAAGTTTCTACCTGAGTGAAGTTTCTCAAGACTGAAAGTTGTCAGTGTCAACAACGAATAAGACACTGACAACCACATATACGAACGATCAATAGTATAAAGAAATGTACACAAGACTTAATATTTATTTACCAATGCGTAAGTGCGTACAACTCTTACTGTATTAGGCGTGCGTGTGTAACAATCGGCCATCCTTCGGAAACGAGTCCCTTCGTTCTTGTTACATAAACAAAATTGCAGTAATTTGTTTGATCACACTTAAAGGTAACTTACTTATAGTTGTGAAAATGCACAACCGCGATGCTTCTTCTCTGTGCGATCCGAAACACCCTCACTCTTAAATCTATCGCTCTTAAGTATAGCTGTACAACATGAAATACTTTTCATTTGCACAACCGCGATGTTTCTTCTCTGTGTGATCCGAAAACACCCTCACTCTTAAATCTATCGCTCTTAAGTATAGCTGTACAACATGAAATACTTTTCATTTGCACAACCGCGATGTTTCTTCTCTGTGTGATCCGAAAACACCCTCACTCTTAAATCTATCGCTCTTAAGTATAGCTGTACAACATGAAATACTTTTCATTTGCACAACCGCGATGTTTCTTCTCTGTGTGATCCGAAAACACCCTCACTCTTAAATCTATCGCTCTTAAGTATAGCTGTACAACATGAAATACTTTTCATTTGCACAACCGCGATGCTTCTTCTCTGTGCGATCCGAAACACCCTCACTCTTAAATCTATCGTTCTTAAGTATAGCTGTACAACATGAAATACTTTTCATTTGTACAACCGCGATGTTTCTTCTCTGTGTGATCCGAAAACACCCTCACTCTTAAATCTATCGCTCTTAAGTATAGCTGTACAACATGAAATACTTTTCATTTGCACAACCGCGATGTTTCTTCTCTGTGTGATCCGAAAACACCCTCACTCTTAAATCTATCGCTTTTAAGTATAGCTGTACAAAATGAAATACTTTTCATTTGCATTTGTGATCCGAAAACACCCTCACTCTTAAATCTATCGCTCTTAAGTATAGCTGTACAACATGAAATACTTTTCATTTGCACAACCGCGATGTTTCTTTATATAATATATCTATTAATATTTTGACCTTACTTACGTTTCATTTTATTAAGAGTGTATTGCTGAATTTTTGTGTACTATATTTCTGTTCAAAAATACCGGTTCTCCCCCATGCCCTAGTTGCTGGGAAAGTTAGACTATAGTTCCTTTTCTGTTTACTTTATCAGGGAGTTATTTGAGTCCACAAGTATGGCTCGTCTAGTAATACGTACAAAGCGATGCCGCGTGCTAAATTAAATATAGATTGAATGTACGAGTATGGTGTAAATATCTCCAGATTTGGGTGCCTCGAGGTAAACTAATCATGTGTCTGAATATTTTTTCGTTATAGTTAATAATGGCGGAGTATCCTCTTGCTAAAAGCTAAAAGTTTTGATTTTCCTTCGGTTTTGATTTGAACTTAGGTTGATAAGGAAATTCCCTATTCATTTTTCCTTAGAGATTAATCAGGGTACAAATAAAAGCTTATCATAAATGGCAAAATAATAAGCAAACCAAAAGAAGGTGTGAATTTATTTCATAATTATTGATAATGGCAAATTTTATTTTTCGGTTATAGAGCCTTATTATGTTTACCTGGTATTTAAAAAAAACTATATCACTTACATTTGGTGTGAACTACCGGAATCAATTAAAAGAAGCTTACATCCCTAATTAAGAATAAATGTTCGATTAATTGAAACGTTTATATTTATTTACTATGATTACTGTGGATAACGATTAACTGTATTAAAATTGAATTACTATTTCAGGTTTAATAAGGTTAATATAATAGACTTACAAGTGGTTGGGCACACACACCCACTTATCCAACCACAAATATCTATATACTACAATATTTTTATTAACAGGTATCCCTGATCACTTAATAACAATATTTTATGTGTTATGGTTTACTGAAATAAATATTACTGATAGACTGATGCCACATAATCAAGTTATGTGTTTCAGATGAAGCATTTCGTGATAGGCTCAGAGATTCTATTCAACCCTATTTTAAGAAAGACGATAGGGATTAGTAGCAGGCCAATAGTTTTAATGCCAGCATTTTTTTTTATTTTATTTAAAACGTTATTTGTAAATATCATTGAATATCAACCTATTCGCAATAGAGCAATCGAGTTTTTGAAACCGTAAGACGAAAATCATGCAATTTATTAACAATCTTACAGAGAGTGATGATCAGCTGCATTCAAAAAAACATATCCGAATGTAAAATGCACAAGTTTTACATTTATTTAATTAAAACTCCCGACTATATTGATCATAACATTCTTTTAAATAAATGAATCAGAGGTAATATTAATATTCTTATAAAACCTTACCTAAGTAATCAGATGCAGTACACACAAACAAGTTAGAAGTAAAATATGTCCAGACTGTGTATGTGTAGTTTTAGATGGCAAGACAGTTGTAGGCCCTATTTTAACTCTTATCATCACTTTACAAGTATATTTTGGAATAGGCAAAGTTTCTGCGTAGTAAAAGAACTTTATTTTAATTAATAGTAAAAATACAAAAATATTTTGTAAGGAATTATAATCAGGACTCTTAAATCAAAGCGTTTTTTTTTTTGTATGAATTAATTAATTTAGTCTTTGAATTGAATTGTATTTAGTAAATCTTTGATCAGATCTTAAAAAAAATTATTAATGAAGCAAACACGCCCCTTTTACCTACATAACATTTCTCTCAAGACAGTGATTGGGCTTGTTTAAGTGTGATTTTAATAAATTGTCTTTGTATTCTGACTCACCTTCATAATATTTGCATGCCATAAAAGGCCAGGATATTATATTTTCTAGATATGATTAACTTCAATGAATTGAATTATCTTGTAAGCTTTATCATGTTTGTATCATATTTTTTTTTATTATTATAAATAAATCGTATCCATTTTATTTCTTAAATTTAAGATTTTTACAATATGAATATAAAACAATAAATATTATAAAAAACCTAGACCTAGAGTGCCACCAGCAACGGGGTAGGACCCAAGCTACCGATGGTAGGGACTACAGAGAGAGGAACCTCCTTACAATACGTGCTGTTTCGAGGATCACAGCTCTTTGCACCTGGCCCTTGATCCAACCATCTAGCGAGAGCCTCTTATTATTATTATTTGTATTCATTTTATTTCTTAAATTTAAGTTTTTATTATTATTATTAATATCTTAATAGTGGTAAAAATTCAAGTATAACCTCAGGTTATCAAATTTCGCTGCCTGTGTGCTAACGCAAATACCCCTATTATTACACCCATATTATATAAAAAAAAACTACTGCTTGCTTTTCAATTATTTTAAATAAAACCTATTGTTTGCTTACATCTATTTAACATGATTACTTTCATAAATTCATATAGTTCACACGATTCTCCTCGAAGTAATCGTCTACTAAGTATGTTAATAAGTCCAATTGTTTTTTTTTTCAGATTTTCACTATTTCTTACCAAGCCAGAAGTTGCTATTGTTTGTTTTTTTTTTACCATTAGATCAATTTAGGTATCGCGTTTATTACGGCTGAACTAGAAATTGATTCACAACCCCCTGTTTTTATTTTTAATCAATTCAAGGAAGTTTGGTGATAACTCGAGTTTCTGGGTATCTGAAATTTTTGACTAGGTCCTGGCTTAGACGTCATCGACCTCCGATATAACCGTCTCATGTATTTAATTTTAATTGTTCACCGTATTAACGCAGATGTGCCTCCTTTTCGCTTGGCCTTACTCGCTCTCTTCTGGGGCAGCTACCGCTCGCGAAGAGGCCGCTCATCGCTGAAGCTTCCGCCCCTCCGTTCACCGCGACTAGACCGCTTCGTGCCCGGCCACATCGGCTCGCTTGTCGCCTTCGCGACGAGACCGCTACACGCCCGGCCGCATCGGCTCGCTCGTCGTTCTCGCGACGTTCCAATGCGAGTGCGGCCGCAACCGCGTCGTGGTTCCCATCGACTCCAATGAGATCGGTCTAAGGCGCACGCCATGCCTCGCTCTAGAATGTTCCTCTCAGGGTTGCAAGCGCTCATTTTCTGAAACTCACACAGCTCGTGTTATCACTGTTATAAAATAAACAAACACAATTAAAGCAAATTAAGACTATAAAATTAAATTATATGTCCAAGAATATTTTGCACATAATTACGTCTGAGTTTCTTATCTAATTCCATCCTAGATATCTATTGAAGGTTATTGTTACTTTATACCTTATTATGAAGTATGTTGAGGGTAAGACACGAAGGAACTTTTATTTTTGTAACAGTGAGTTACCTAGAACAATCCAATTTCATCGACGCTAAACGTCTAGATAATATATAAATATATGTCACATGCTGATCTTACAATACTAATATATGTTTCTGCTGACATATTTTAATAAATTTTTTTTTTTACGAACTTGGGGAATATCGGTCAAAATGGTGGCGTGGTGAATAACGCGAAACTTTAATTCCACGTCAATCCCACTTCTGAACTGTTACGCCACTCAGAAGCGGTGTGAAATGAAATGAGTCACTACAATATTATCACAGTTTATTCACTACAGCTAATTAACATCAGATTCACAAAATAAATATAACAGTAGTACAAATGAATATATACTAGACCTTTATCGACGACGTCTCGTTTCGGAATGAAAGCCAGAGTGAACGTTCGAACAAGAGTGAAGTTTCTACCTGAGTGAAGTTTCTCAAGACTGAAAGTTGTCAGTGTCAACAACGAATAAGACACTGACAACCACATATACGAACGATCAATAGTATAAAGAAATGTACACAAGACTTAATATTTATTTACCAATGCGTAAGTGCGTACAACTCTTACTGTATTAGGCGTGCGTGTGTAACAGTATGTATGTTTCTTTGGCACGCTCTAGAGCCTAAACGGGCTCGCGTATTTTGATTTGAGTGGTGTCAATAGATTTGTCTTAGTCGTGAGAGTGACACTGGGTAAATAAAAATTTAAAATAAAAAAATAGAGACGATACACAGGTTTAAAGATTTAGCAGTCAGGTTTTTTTGAAATCGCTTCTAACCATATGTTTAATAAATTGCTTGCCGAATACACACTAGATTATTTGATAAGACACGCTGGCCCGGCGATCTTGTCATGAAGTGACAGAAAACAGAGAAATGATGTAGGCTATTCGAGGAGACCTTTGCCTAGGAGTAAGATAGTATAAAATTTGAAAATCCTGGATTTCTCACAGATAGCTGTGGCTGTTACTTTCTATTTGTGGGTATGCTAAGCAATTTGTATGAAATACGGTCCAGTAGTTCCGTCTTTAAATAAAAATTACTCAAGAAATAGTAAGTAGCCTCTGAATTGAGTTCGATGTAATTCTTTTACTTCTCATATTATATATATATATATATAAAGCCGAAAGGGGTTCACAGTACCCATCCTACGAGTAAGAAACAACTATGGGACCACCACGGAATGCAAGAAAAAAACATCTTACAAAAAGTTGATCGGGCGTCTACAAAATATATGAAACAGCTGATTATTTTTTCTCGAATTTAGTGTAGGTCATATAGTGAAAACTGCTCCTCACTCGTCACGTAGCACGAGACAATGGAATATAAATAAGTTTATATTTTGAACCCAAATTTAAGGGTTAAACTTCCAAAATCTCTTTAGAACACCCTACAACTTATGCTTCAAATTTGATGTGTGTTCTAGCGTTGATTGTGATCCGTCAGTCAGTTAGAATTCACACTTTTATGTACGAGTACTTTTATAAATACATAGATTAAAGAGTAGCAAGCAATGCAAAAAGAAACATGCAAAAAGAGAATGAGCTACCGGTGAAGGAAAACATCGCGAGGAAATCATAGGATGGTGGAAGGGCGTTTCATATCGCTCGCCTGGCTAGCTATCTACCTCAAGTTGTAAAATCTGTCGCCAACCACCTAACGGTGTGTTCCGGCAGGCTACTTTGAGAGCCAATGTATTCCAGACTAGGGCTACAGTATCGCTGACTTCCGTGGTCGTGCGTACTTGTGGTCAAATGCACTGTGTAGGATAAAAAAAAGGTAGTTGTGAGCATCGTAATTATTTTTAGGAGCAACTATTTGTTTAGGCTTTCCGCAACAGTTTTATGAAACCTACATCTCTAGAAAAAGCATTATCAATTTGACTCTAATAGATTTTCTTCCAAGATGAGATTAAATCTTGAAACCAAACTCTCTAGTCTAGTTGACCGCAGAGGTCTACGTCCCTCCGTAGGAAAGACTCGTGTCGTATTAGGGGGAACTCTGAGTGGGACAAAGTCTTTTTTAAGTTATACTTATGGTAGGTATATTGAATTGACAGTTTAATGAATCATCTTTCATCAAGCTAAATATAATTCTCGGTCATTCTTCAAATAACTGATTGACCCATAATATCTTTTTCACCTCAGCAGCTCGAACAAGTACATTTTGCTGCGAGAAATCAATGTGCAAAACCCTATTTTGCTCTCTAGAGAGACAGAGTAACTTTTTAATATTCATACAGAAACAGATTCAAAATTACTTAAACTCATATCAGTACTGGCACAATACACAGTTTTGGACACTAAAAAAAAAAACTACGCAAATCGCCGTGGCGTAACAATGCAAAGAGTTCCTATTAGTATTTCGAACTCCCTTTTCAGCAGATTGCATGGCCTCCCTGGTTTTTAAAATCATTAAAAATCAGGGAGGCCATGCAATTACTATCCATTCATAATTCGTAACCTCATTCTGGTTTCGATTGTCAAATTAAATGTTTACTTTATATATTTTTTCAAGTCACAACAGTCAAGGCTCCGCACAAAACTGTGACTTTTAATTTACAAAACTGTAACAACTGTACATTTAACTTTAATTTTTGATTATATGTAATAATATAATGTTCGATTATAAATAAAAGTGGTTTCCTTTACATTCAACATACATTGAAAAAAAAAAACAAAATATTTGTTTATCCTTTGTGATGTTCTCACTTCTGAGGTGAAAAGTTGTATGTGCTACACTAGAGCAAAGATATTTGCATCTCGTGCATTATTTGAGTCTCTCAACGCTCAACATTCAAATCGTGAATTATTGAATCTTTCGCTTTCGAGACTCAAAATCTGCACTCGCAGCAAAAATCCACTTTGCTCTCTTGTTGCACAAATAACTATTATAGGCTACCTGAACTATTACGAACGTTTCTTCAGATCTCGCCTAGAACAAAAACAATGCCAAATTTCACGCATTGATACGAGTACATTTAATTTTATCGAACAACGAAGGTTTTTATTAGACCGTTAGAAATATTGTCTCTTCATACATTTTAAGTACAAAAAACTCTATAATTGTTTAGGTTGTTCTAGATAGTGGCACGTATCAACATTTTCCAAGCGTGCGCTTTTTACCGTGTGCCTTTTTTCTAAAACCAACACATACCGAAAACTCCTGAGAATTTATACGTACAGTAATTTATTAGTATTTATCACCTACCATTTAACCACATTCTCGTATTTCGGAAAACATTCCGCCATATCGTTTTCCAATACTAAATCACAGTCAACAATTTAACCAAACTGTGCATTCCGGCGCACACGAGGGCGGAAAACGAAAAAAACCGCCCTCGTCAACCGCCCGCCCAAATGAGTAATACGCCGGTACGTGGTCAGCATTCGACAGCGGGGTCGGACTCAGGGCAGGTGCCTTGGGGGTAATACTTGTAAGTATAAAGTATATAGAAGTCCCAAGACAGAACATCTGTCATCTAATAATCAATCAATCGGGCAATCTGCCCCTCTAATAAAGTTATCAAGTTATTCCTCAGATAGGACAGTCATTAGTTTAATAAATCTGTTGATTAACAAGTTATATATATTGCTACAAATCAAATAATTAGTTCATCTCTATTTATCTGACTATTCCAAAACCGGGTCTCAATCAAAAATACTAGTTTGAAAAATTCAGTACAATAGTACTGAATTTCAGAATACTGAACAAACAAAAGTAATTAAACAAGTCAGTATTTTTAATACATCATGTTAAGAATCGCCTCTTTTTTTGAAATCTATTAATAGTAGGTACACTTTTTGATTTGGTTATGATATTTTCTTTTTTTTTCAAATTCTTATTCAGAAAATATCTTATATGATATGATATTTTCGATTGAAGCTTCAACCAGTCGAAATTATTTTCCTTCCCCCCGTAGTACGTTCCTAAGTCCGTCGCCGTCCAACAGTGATATTTCACTGCTATATGGCGTAGTATTTAATAAATTTTTATGCTTCGGGAGGTTTCGAGCGGTGGTTTTTATTGGCAAAGCGGCGGCGGCATCTTAATAGATGGCGCGATCAAATTTAAAGTGTTAAATGCTTTTTGGATGCATAAACTGTTGCCCGTTTCATACCTATATGGCGTGAAAATATTGTGAAAACTTTTTTATATTGTATTTTATTCGTAAAGAATTTTAAATTTATAAAAAACTAGCTGCATCCTTCAGTTTTACTAGTTGTGATCAGATATGATCGCCGTTAAGCTGAGTGGGGAAACGTAGTTCGTATTTCTACTATAATAAAGTACAAATAAGAAGTAAAAATAATTAACTATTGAAAAAAGGTAGACCATGAAATTTATATTAATTAACAACATTTGGAAAAATATGGCTTCCAATTTTAGAAAAACTAATAATTATGTTATGTTATTTTTTTGCATTTTCAACGGTGCTATATTCATGTATCATAGAATATTCGATACGTTATATAAAACAAGGTTATTATTTAGTAGCCACGAACCAGAAGACGCAACGTAGGTAGGCCTCACACTAAATAGAGCGAAGATTTAGCAAAAGCAAAGACCTATTCCTTCAATGGTAAAAGTTACAAATTGTCGTTCACAGTAGCGTTCTAAGGAGGAGGCATTAGTATAGCAGCGGACGTCTTCTGGCTGATGACGATAATTTTAGCCGAAGCCGTTTAGGCTCTAGGGCGTGCACTCGATAAACATAACCCTTATTTTTCGCAATCGGGTAAAAATATCATATAACAAGAACTCAATCTAAAACCATTTATAACATTCACCAGAAACTTAACAACACAAATTAGAAATTCTACATTCCCCCATCTCATAATGCGATCAAGTCACATCCTATTATAACATACATATCTACGCAAACACATCTAGAACTTTCCGAAGAGAAATGCAATTCTATTCATAAAAGCAGACCCGCTTGACTATGCAAAGATGTGACAAGTAAAAGCGTATGCCAAAACTTTAGTGCAGGTAACTACAAAACCTATGTGTGTGTGTGAGGGTGTGTTTGTGTGTGTAATCAAACACGCATGCACACACGTGGGTTGTGAATTTCAAACTTCCACAGCGTTAGTAAACCTTTGGCAAAGATTATGAGAATAGTTATGATTTAGTAGTGACAGTTGTTTGATGCATTTCTAAATCGGCACATTGTAGTTGTTTTCAGTATTTAAAAAATGTGCAAATAAATAAAGCGATGTACAGGTTTCCATCTGTCAAGTTTTATATGAATGTTTTTAGATTATGTAAAGGTATATACAGGTCATCGTGGTCTTATAAATCCACAGTGTCCCGGCTCAAATCCTCCATATTATTATGAATTTTCCTCCACGTTGGACAAATTGCGAGTTTACATTAGGCTAGAATTCGCCTAAATCTTTAAAATCTAGTTATTTACTTTTTCCGACATACTATTTTCTTCATGATTATAACATAGGTAGAATACGTTTTTCCTGACTGACCTCCCTTGGGTAGACACTAGGGGTAGGTTTCTAAGTAAAACAATAATTTATTTCTTAGAAGTCATATTCAATTACATTTGTGTGATTTTACATCGTCATCTACAATTTTATAAGCAATTTTAAATTAAATACAAACACAAGTTATGTATATATAGGCAATACTTAATAAATCAGTGACTCTTCTGTCTCCGTATCTTATAATCTTTGCCCGCCAGCAGTAGACGTAAGCCGATTACCTCAGTCGTGTACCGCGAACTAAGCTCGGGGGCTAATGCAAAATTATTTAATAAATATTTGCTACGGAAAGACCTGATGGGTACATACTTCATTCTGGACTTGTTTAGCTATCATTAGGTAAGGGTGTTAAAAGACTAATGCTTAAAAAAACTAAAACAACCGACTCTCAAATTTTAAAGTTAAATTTGATTTATTTACCAGGAACCCCGATCGGCTGACGTGATTCATGAAAGAGGTGAAAACTAGAGCAAGCAATGGTGTCGATATGTGACAGATTGCTGGATCAACGCTGACAAATGTCGACGCTAGACGATTGTTTTCTCTTGTTTTCAATTCTATTAGACCAGTTGGTCTAATAGTTTCCAGTTGGAAAGAATATCTTTTCGAAAAATAAGACGAAAAGAATTTTTCGAATTGTTTCAGTTACTCTCAAAAACATTGAGGAATAAACACATTAAATTGAAGAAAAAATATCAGCGAATTGAGAACCTCCTCCTTATTGGAGTCGGTCAATAGTAATAATGTGACAATTTTTAGATTTATTCGTTAGCGTAGTTATAGAGCCTAAAGCAATAACAGTTATATGCAGGTAAAGATTATTTTAGAGATATTTACTTCATCCCAAACACATAAAGATAATTATGAAAAACACGTACAAAAATAAAACTGTAATTCGTGACAATGATGAAAACATTAAAAATGTTTAAATGTGAGACTCGAAGTAAATATTAATGTCATCTTAAAAAACTTAAATCAATTTTCAATGCATTGAAGCACTAAAAGTATCACTTGATATCATTAATTCAGGTGTTTGTTCTCAACATTTTATTTATTATTGCATAAAATATAATTGCAATACGAATAATTTTAAGCAACCATAAAAGTTCATTGCGTCATTAAACCATTTTAGCGCAAAAATTACATTTAAATACCATTTTTGTGTCAAAACTTTTACATCTTATTCTTGAAACATCGTTTCGACACAATTCTTTTGACAGCTAACATCGATTTGTACCGTGTCACAGTAAATAAAAAAATATTAATTTTTAATACTAAAATAAGTTAATTTAGTACCTGTATGTTTTTTTTATTAATGTGTTCAGAGCTAATTGTACTTAACTAAAATATTTACTAAAATAGTACTTAATAAGATCAGTTGCAGGTCATGCGTAAGTCTTCGAGTGGTTTAGAAATACTGACATTAAATTAAAAAAAAAAAAAAAAAAAAAAAACTTTAAAAATTATGTCACAAGTAGTGATTCTATACTGACTTTAATTAGGCAAGGAAATTATTCAATTATTTTTATTGGTGAATCAAACTACTTGACTGTTCTTGATATAAGAGGACATCCATTATTTAAGTGAGAATTTTTCGGTTTCGCCTCCCCTCTTGGTGAGATATCGTAATATTTTCTTCAACTACCTCCCCCCTCCTCTAATCTCACGCGAGATTCTTCAAAACTTATATTTGTCATGTAAACGTGTTGGATTATTTAAAATTTATTTTATTTTCCTTTACGTGTCGCGAACTTGAAACTTATGCCCGTAAAATGAAATACAAAACATTTTTTTTTCTAGAATTAATTTTTCACGCAATTTTACACCGTTTACTGCGAGAAAAATAATTACGTGATATTTGCTAAGATATTTCCCTTCCCCCCTAAGTAAGATTTGGAAATATTTAGCTTGATCCCTCCCCCCCTAGAACACCTCACGTAATTAATGGACATATAGGAAATAACCAGAATGTACACATTTAAAACAAAAAATATATACATTTATTAAGTTCTTACATATCGATAATAATAAAAATAAAATTTAAATCTCCTCCGTTTACGATCATAGTAAAAAAAAATACAAGATAAATTAACTGCGACAAAATCCTTAAATGTTGGCATACTAATAAAGCAGTGCCAAAGATTAATCAAATCCAGACTACAGAAGTCAGTAAAAAGATCAAAGAGACCTCGTTGTTCTTTCTGTCGTGTGATTTACACTTCTGACGTGAACACATTAATAAACGTGTTGTTTTTTTAAACGCGAGGAAAGAATTATGTACATACTGAATATCCTCACACATATTATAAATGCGAAAGTGTATTTGTTGGTTTGTTGTTCTTCTGATCGCAAGTAAGATAACTACGATGTAGGAATTTTATTTTGTATTGGACAAGACGTTTTATAAAGAAATAATATTAAAACAACTGGTTAGAAGCGAGTTTGATAAAACCCGGCTGCTAAATCGTTAAATCTGTGTACCATATTTAATTTCTTTTTTTTCTTAATTTTGATGTACCCACTTTCACGAGTAAGACGATCGTATTGACACCACTCACATAAAAATACGACAAGCCGTTTAGGCTCTAGGGCGTGGAAAAGAAATATACTTACCCACAAACATAAATCCATAACCCTCCTTTTGTCGCAGTCGGGTAATAATACCTAACATAAATAACCTATTTTAAATTGAAAACAAAAAATGTATTTGATGTTACAGTAGAAGCAACTTTTCTGTAGAATAAAGCGATGGCGTCACGATCGAAAAGTGTTGACTGCCAACAGCAAAATAGCGTAAGTACCTAGTTCTGCTTTTGACCGTTCTACAGATAACTCTGTGGCATTATATTGTGTCATTAATAGATATAAATTAACGAAGAAGTATATGATCATGGCAAATACACAAACCATGTGAAGCCAAACCCTCGAAAGAGGGCAGAAGAAAAAAAAATAGATATAAATATTCACTAGTAAACGACAGTTATATTATGTTGAAGCTCCTGGTGGGAGTACTGGGAACTAAAATTGAATATGTCCTATCACTAATATCCATGGTTTTGGCCAAAATGGCGGCAATCAAATAGATTTATTATCACTTAGACAATCTGAAGTCCAGCGTACCTATTTGTATAATTAAGCTCAGTCGTCTACAACAAACAATTTAATCATTCATTAATTTATTCAATTTTTTGCGGAGATAGTCCGAGTTGGAACTTGGACTACCATAGACTACATTTTTCCGGGAAAACAAATAAAACGCGGGCGAAGGCGCGAGTAAAAGGTAGTACGCCATATTTTTCTCATCATTCTATATTAAGCGTTTTGTGGGACACAACATGATGTCGATCGGAAAAATAATTAAAGTGTTGAAAAATATACGTATTCAATAAATATGTTTTCGTTTACATGAGGAATGGGGCCTAAATATTTTTAAATAGAAATGTGTATCTATTTTTAAATAAAAGGTACTTATGTCAAACGTAAAAATAATAGTCGTGTTAGAAAAAACAAGCTTTCTCAAAATGTTTAAAGCTTAAAGCTTTAAAAGCTTAGTACACTATATATAGTGTGTTTATATTATAGCTTTGGTTTATGTTTTTTACATATATTTTTTTAATTCTATGTTTAGGAAGTAATATGACTTCCTAAACATAGAATTTAATTATTTTTTTGCCAAAACCATGGATATTAGTGATAGGACATATTCAATTTTAGTTCCCAGTACTCCCACCAGGAGCTTCAACATAATATAACTGTCGTTTACTAGTGAATATTTATATCTATTTTTTTTCTTCTGCCCTCTTTCGAGGGTTTGGCTTCACACGGTTTGGGTATTTGCCATGATCATATACTTCTTCGTTAATTTATATCTATTAATGACACAATATAATGCCACAGAGTTATCTGTAGAACGGTCAAAAGCAGAACTAGGTACTTACGCTATTTTGCTGTTGGCTAAGGCGAAAACACTTTGTTCATGTGTTTCTTAATTCTTAGTACGAGTACTTTCACTATTATATTTCACTTTTACTTGTAACACTACATTAGCTCGAACGATGTTGTAAATGCGATAGTGTTTGTTATTTTTGTATGTATTTATTCTCAGCAAGTAAGTGATAAGGAAGTCAGGAGAGTACCACAGACTCATTGTCCCGGGAAAACAACCACAACGCGAGCGAAGCCGTGGTTAAAAGCTAGTTAGATTATATTTAACGCTCGCAGTACAATAACACCTTTAACAGGAAAATGAACGCGTCCATACAGAATAGTTTCCGAGAAATCACAAGTTAATTTCACGGTTAGTTGAGTCGGTTAAGCGTTGTAAAAATGTTTTGGTTTCCAGGGCGAATGGCTGAGTTTAGGATCAAATTAAAATGATTCAATCACATTTTTTAGTGACTTCCAAAAAAGAGGGGGTACTGAATTGGACTGTATATTTTTTGTTTTACTTTTCTTTGTTACCTGATTTCTCAGAGATGAGAGAGATCCGCCCGACGATTTAAAACAAAAACCTTTTTTGTGATGTATATATACCTTCCTTGTACTCCCATTTTAATTTTAATTCGTAATAACTGACATATTCGTAGTTCTATCGGTGCTGCCGTAGTAAAAATCATTTGTCACATTTAAAAAAAAAATGTAATTTGTTTATTATATGCCTTTTTCTTGATTTTGGTTACGAGAAAAAATCTGCCAAGTGCAAGTCGGACTCTCGCACGAAGAATTTTTAGTATTTGTTGTTAAAGCGGCAACAAAAAAAAAACATCATTTCAGAAAATGTTAACAGTCCAGCAGCTATCACGGTTTATGAGACAAAGCATAATGAGAGACAGACGAACGGACAGCGAATTCTTAGTAAAAGGGTTTCGTTTTTACCCTTTGGGTATCGCCACCGCTGATAATGTATTTTAAATATTTATTATTATACTAGCTGACCTGGCAAATTTCGTACCGCCAAACAGTGATTTCTGTTTCTCACCTTTTAAACCTTCCCTGGAGTACGACAAACATTTCAAGACCAAAATCATCTAAATCAGCCCAGCCGTTCTCTAGTTTGAACGAAACCAACGAACATTTGATTTTTTACTAAGATTTATTAACATTAAACTTTTTGTAATATAAATCAATATTTTGATTATCTAAATTTATAAATATATATTAGGATAATCCTAAATTAGGATTCATTAAGATAGTCCCAGGGTCATGCATGCACGTTTAAGTTTTTCACTCCTGTGCATAATTATTGGAATCTAATTTGAACTTGCTTTAACGATGGTAGAAAATGTCGCGATAAAACATGCTTGTCGGAAGGAATTTAAAAGATTTT
This sequence comes from Ligdia adustata, assembly GCA_947049295.1. Lineage (NCBI taxonomy): Eukaryota > Metazoa > Arthropoda > Insecta > Lepidoptera > Geometridae > Ligdia > Ligdia adustata. Next base: position 1,382,751 of record OX346229.1, on the reverse strand, counting down.
GTAGATAAGCGTAGTTCACATTTCGTAATTTGGCCAGCATGGTGTACTCTGGCCTAGTGGCCTAGTCCATAGTGGCCCTGTTCCCAACAGATGTAACGATATTAACTATGAGCAAGTCATGCAAACTTTTTCTTTTAGTATATATTTTATTAAAACACAAAAGAAACATTCACAGTTATAACAACTAATCTAATAATAAACCCACAGTAGAAGGGATAGTTCCAAGAATGCTGGCTGCATTGCCACGTTGAATGGCAATGCTGATTTTTTGACCAAAATAAGAGCCAGCATTCTGGTTACATGTCGCTTACACTAGACATTTTGATATTTCTAAAAATAATTTTAAATCGCTCGATACCCTTGTCCCTAAAGTTTCTACTGCCTTACATCTTTTTTAGGCATAATGCCTAACATAATGTAAGTATAACAAAAAAATACAGTTTTTAACGTATTATGAAAAAATAATAATAAAATGGAAAACATTAAAATGCATACCTAACGTTTTTATTGTAGGTCAAGTTCGCAATAAATATGTTTATGTGAACAAGGTTAACGAATATACAATACATTAGGTCCAGACAGATAATTTAGGTACCTACTAATTAAGTACGTTAAGATTAGTTAGGTATTTCTTTCTTAGTTTTTTTATCAATCTAAATTGAATCTCAGTGACTTTGTTACAGTTTATTAAGAATTTTTCAATTAATTAATATTAAAAAAAAACTGTTAAATGTTGAAAAACTTGAAATGGAATTTAGAATGTAAACGAAAATAATAATGAAGAACTGAAAAACGTCTGAAATTATTCATTTTCAATTAATAACAACCAGCAAAACCAATCTTCTTTTTCTATATATTAAAATAAATTGCTGTTCGTATGTCCCGCTAAAATACGAGAACGGCTGGGCCAATTTAGCTGATTTTGATTTTGAAATGTTCGTGAAAGTTCAGGGAAGAAACATACACAAATGTTAGGCGGTACGAAGTTCGCCAGGTCAGCTAGTTTATAATAAAAACCAGCCAAGTGCGAGTCAGACTCGCGCACTAAGCGTTCTTAGCGTTTGTTATATAGGTAGGAGCATCCCTTAACATCTACTTCTATTTTTAGTATTTTTTGTTTTGTTATAGCGGCAACAGAGATACATCATCAGTGAGAATGACGCAGCTTGGTGACAGATGGACGTAAAGACGGACGATGTCTTAGTAAATGAGTTTCGAGAATTTTGAAAAATTTTCTTCTACGCCGGATTTGATTGGTAGACTAACACCCTGAAGTATTGTCACCTTCCTATTAAACGTTGTAAATGAATATAACAAATGAGTCTTTTGCTCGATATTAATGACAACAGTAAGCAGAACCTTTAAGTACCTAATGTTATAAAAATAATGGTACAGCACCCTTATCGCACGAGTCCGACTCGCACTTGGTCAATATTTCTTTACCTACAATCAAGTAAGTAAGTATCATAAGACATCGTTCTAAATCCATCACAGCGGACAATAAAGGCGAATATCACCCACATAAAGTCCCTGAACTAAATATAGTTGTAAACTTCTTTGTGTCGCGACAATATTCAAATGCACACGCGATAAAGTAATGAGTAACATTGATGCACCTGCGGTTACCATCGATCATGCTGTGTAAACCTGTCCCAGGGTGTTGCTGGGACGGCTATCAGGGAAAATTTACTTTTGGCTAGATATTGATTTTCTCATAACGTACCCACAGAGGTGGTATCACGTAACGTGAGCAATAAAAAAAGTGAATAAAATAGCTATTTTAATTATTAACATATATTTGTTATCAGGGTCACGATGGAGGATAGAAAATATCATAATCTGTCACACTCGAACATAAATTCATGTTTTGGATCTCTTGAAGAAAAAAAAAATATACCCTTCTAGATGCTTCCTCCACCCCTAGAATGGGTGACACTGATAAGATTTTCTACTTCCGATCACCTAAACTTCAAAGTGTAATAGATCTGTACCACACTCGAGTAACTACACAATTAGCACACACTATATACTATTACCAAAAACAAAATGACGTAACTACAGCGGCAAAAACAATAGAGCATATATATATTATATTGTACACCAAACAAAAGATACATTAAAAACATTATATATATAAACAATGGTAGTACATTGGGCGGCCTTATTGCCTAAAGCAATTTCTTCCAGGCAACCTTTGGACCTTTTATGTTGTGTGAAGAGTAAAGACTCTCCATACTATTACATAACTATTTACAAAACTCTAAAAATATTTTTTGTCAGACTGAAGCAGCGGCATCTGTCTTACAAAAGTTTCTTTCGCCTGTCAGTATATAATATGTCATATTCTAAAACATACGTTAACATTATTACTGGTTGCTATGTAAACGCAAGTAAGTTTTTCTGTTTAGGTTCCCCGTCATTACTTATTTCTCTCCATCCAAAGGTTGCCTGGAAGAGATCGCTATTAGCGATAAAGCCACCGTTTGTTGCACGTAATCATAAGTTATATTAAGTTTATTGTATTATTTATGTGTTCATAGAATAAAGAGATTTCTATGTCGTCTGGTCTTGTACAGGTCGTACTTCCCAAGCAATATTGACGAATCTCGCCGTCTTATTAATACATTACTACGTTACAACTTTAATTAAGACCGTTAGTGATATAGGTTAAAAAAATTAAAAAAAAAGACAGTTGGTGATATTGTGTCTATTATATTATCCCATGATTAGGTAACTGAGACTCGTCTGTACTATTAGTACTTTTGCATCTATTAGATTTATGTTAAAACGTGATGCTTTAAATTTTTTACCCGACTGTGAAAGAAGGAAGGTTATGTTTTTCGAGTGTATGTATGTATAATTCTTTGGCACGCCCTAAAGTCTAAACGGATTGTCGTACTTTAATGCGAGTGGTGTCAATAGATTCGTCTTAGTAGTGAGAGTGACACTGGATACAAGTTTAACGATTTAGCAGTCGGGTTTTTACGAACTCGCTTCTAACCACTTGTTTATGTAATTTGTGCAGACGTCAAAATAAGAGTAACGTAGTTGGCATCTGAGAATCTCGATAGATTTATGACGAATAACTTCTACAAAATCTAGTAATATCTTTGTATTATGATAGTACTTGGTGTGCCTCTCAGTGTTACTGATTTTATTGATTTGATTGTCCTACGGGAACACTGTATTTTTCAGGATGAAAAGTATCCTATGTGTTAGTCTAGAGCATAAGCTATCTTGGTGCCAAACTTTATCCAAATCCGTTTAGCAATACACATACCACACACATACACTCTTACAAACTTTAGCGTTTATAATATTGGTAAGAGTAGAATTAGATTTGCTAATTTTAGCTCAGAATCCGTATCGTGGTGCAAACATCGCGCAGTCTCGCCGGGGCCGCTCTCTGCCACCAGATTTATATTGCTGATCGCACCGAGCTAATTACTACACCTCATTGCATTGTGGCCTAAGGGATAGGAGATCAAGGGATCTATTTAACCGACTACCCAAATGGATAAGACAACTCTTTATTAAAAACCAGCTTATAATACTACCTATTTAAAAAAAAAACAATACAAAAAAGGGGCTAGATTTCTAATAGCGGCCTTATTGCTTAAAGCGATCTCTTTTTAGGCGACCATGCACATACAGGATATTATAAAACAAGAGTAGCCTTAGCCAGGGAGTTAGATCAATTCATTATTGCACACACACAAAAAAAAATACAACAGAGAAATTCTTACAAAATATAGTGCTACAAGTGACGGCCTTATCGCTAAAAAGCGAGCTCTTTTAGACAGCCTCAGAAAGGAGAATGAAGAAGAATAGAATAGGACGGGGTATACAATAATAGTAGATTAGTAGCCAAGGGCTGTAAGGCATCAATTGCAGCCCGAGATATTTAGTTCGAGGGTGCAATTGATGCTTACACCCGAGCTAACTACTCTGCTTTACATCTCGATTGTGAGGTAAGTAGAAAAAAACCGGCATTACAATAATAAAACATTTTAATTGCTGCTTCAGCTTCCACTTTCATTGTATCGGGAGTGCAGCTTATATCTTCATCACTTGCAGAACTCATGTTTTTTTCCATTTAGCACGTAATTATAAAAAAAACTCCAAAACAAACAATATTTAAAGTAAAAGTTTTCTGTTCACGCCTTTTTTCATCTTTTTTTTAAATTATTGTTTTCAAGTACGAAATTGAGCTTCGCCTTTCGATATTTAAAATTGATGACTATTATACTCATACGAAGACAAGGCTGAATAGCGAAGCGACCTCTTTTGTCATTGGGCCGAATGTATGATGTCTATTGCCAGTATGATGGTTAGATGTACGCGAACTTTTTGAAAGAGTGAAGTTTTTTTCTTAATTACTTACCGCCCTAGGGCTTTTCTAGCTACATTATTACCCTAAAGCGCTAATTGGTCACCTACAAGCCCCATTTGGGGGTAAAAGCACCTACTTACCGAATATGAGAGATATAAAGAATATATAGGTAATTAACTTGTTATAATAATTAAAATGTTATAATCAAATACATATTCTTACTAAATAGTACAATGACATATTATAGTTAAAATAAAACAAATAAGCAAGGTCAATAATGACTGATTTGATACTCGTGTTAATATTTTTATCAAAACTGGTCCTCTAGTATGTTTCGAATAAAAACCTGTACAAGACTGTAAAATTTAAGTCATTTTTGTCACTTTTCCAACCCAATTCAAAAATGAGTGATGATCTCAATAAGTTTTTTTAAAATTTTTATACTTTAAGGTAACGCAGTGAAATCGCGTCCTCTCCTCTCCTGTCACATACTGAAATTCAGTGAATCACAAAACGCCCCGTTATCAAAAAGGCCCTTTGTAAACAGAACCGACTAAAATGTGGTGCAATGTACTCGCTGCCAATGTACTGGCCGATGTTCTGTCACAGACTTAGTGTGAACATATTTACATATCGCAAATTTACAAGTCGATCATTAGACATGTCCTATTCTATAGATCTGAATGTTGGGCTACTAAGATGATGAATGAAAGGGGAATGCTTGCAGCAGAGCTGAGAAGTGGGAATAAACAAGAATGTTGAGATGGATGTCTGAAGTGACAAAAATGGACAAGGTTAGAAATTAGTTAGGAAGTTAATCTGTCGAATCCAGAATCTGTCGAAAAGCAAACAATCGTTTGAAAGTAGCTCCAGTGACTGAGACGTTAAGAAGTGGTAAGCTGGGATAGTATGGACATGTTTTGCGTAGAGAAGAAAGCCATGTGACAAAGAGGGCCATGAAAATGATTGTAGATGGTAGAGCGCCGGGAGGGGGTGACCTAAGAGATGTGGATGAATTGTGTGAATTCAGTGACGGCTGATAGAGTAGAATGAAAGAGGAAGACATGTAGTGCCGACCCCACGTAGTGGGATAAGGTCATGAAGACGATGATATACATATTTACATAACGCAACTAGGTCTAGATTCTTCACGTAAGACGTTAGACGCCTCTATCATGAAAATGATTGTAGATGGTAGAGCGCCGGGAGGGGGTGACCTAAGAGATGTGGATGAATTGTGTGAATTCAGTGACGGCTGATAGAGTAGAATGAAAGAGGAAGACATGTAGTGCCGACCCCACGTAGTGGGATAAGGTCATGAAGACGATGATATACATATTTACATAACGCAACTAGGTCTAGATTCTTCACGTAAGACGTTAGACGCCTCTATCATGAAAATGATTGTAGATGGTAGAGCGCCGGGAGGGGGTGACCTAAGAGATGTGGATGAATTGTGTGAATTCAGTGACGGCTGATAGAGTAGAATGAAAGAGGAAGACATGTAGTGCCGACCCCACGTAGTGGGATAAGGTCATGAAGACGATGATATACATATTTACATAACGCAACTAGGTCTAGATTCTTCACGTAAGACGTTAGAGGCGACTTTAAAAAACCCCGACAGAAAAAACCAGAGTATGTTAGATACAGCCCGTATAGAATACGAATCTGCATACCTCTATTACGTAAAATTTTAAAATGTTTTTCCATTTTAAGGCAAGACAACTTTCTGATGAAAACAGTTGATGTTAAAAATGTAATAAACCACGTTTTTTGGCTTTTATCGACTAATAACCTGGCTATGCTAAACGGTCACACGTTCATAGGCTCACATCTCAATGCAGATTTTCCATACTGCCTCTAGATTTTGCGTAGTCTATCCACCAAGTCAGGGATCAGTACTGGCCAGCATGCAATGCATTGCAAATATTTACACAGTAGTTTAGCGAAGGCTTTATACTGTTTCAGCTGCACATATATGATTATTTGACGTTGTATTTTGTATTTATTAAGATTATACTATGTACCTACTTTTATTACGATGAAATGATAACTGGTAATAAAATAATATTTTTTACCCGACTGCGAAAGAAGGTTTATTTTTCAAGTGTATGTATGTATATATCTTTGGCACGCCCTGGAGCCTAAACGGCTTGTAGTATTTTTATGTGAGTGGTGTCAATAGATTCGTCTTAGTCGTGAGAGTGACACTGGGTACAATTAAAAAAGTAAACTAAGGATGCTACACATGTTTCACGATTTAGCAGACGGTTTGTTTCGAACTCGCTTCTAATCACTTGTAAAATAAAGTCACTACCCACTTTCAGTACGGCAGTGCTGATAGATTTTTCCAGTTATATCGATTTAAAACACAAAAATTAAATTAAAATGGGATCACTGGGTAGGTATAACCAATCAAACAAAAAAAAAAATCGAATCGATCTACCGGTGTTCGAGAAATCAGGTAAATTAGCATTAAAAAAAAGTAGTCGAATTGAGTACCTCCCCATATTTCTTATTATTATATTGTTTTCTATTTCTCAGATACCTGCAGCGATAATAAACCTAAAAGAATAAGTATAGAAAATACTTTTTCTTTAAGGTTAATTTATTGGTTACGTTTTTAAAAGGTAAAATCTTTTTGACTGGCCGGTTGTCGCAGTTGGTAGCAACCCCGCCTTCTGCGCCACTACTCCCGGGTTCCATCCCCGGACAGGTCAAACATTTGTGTGCATCAACATGTCTGTTTGATATGTGTCTGGGTGTTTATTATATATATATATATATATATACATACATATAAGTATGTATATATGTATTTCTAAGTATGTATACCAGTCATCAGGTTACCACAGGCTTTGCCTAGTTTGGCACTTGAAGACCTTTGTGTGGATGTTGTAAAAAAAAAACACAGGACCCTATTACTAAGACTTCGCTGTCCGTCTGTCTGTCACTAGGTAGTAGGTACCAATCACATGAATGGTGATAGCTAGAGATCTGAAACTTTCACAGACGAAGTATTTCTGTTGTCGGTACACAACAAATATAGAATAAAATAGATATCTAAGGGAAACTTCGATACAGCAAACGTCAAAATTTTGCTGATTGCTTCCATACAACAAACGTGATTATTGTCGATATTAATAACTACAGGTAGAACCTTATGCAAATATTGTACGGAACCCTTAGCGCGTGAGTCCGACTCGCAGAAGGCCGTATTTTTCTTCTACTTCCGCATAGGTACATATTACCACGATTGGTCTACTAGTTTCGATTCTAACAATGTAAGCGCCTACCGAATTGAAGGCGGTTAAACTGTCACTTTTTTTTTTAATAATTTCAGTATAATGTTTTAATGAAAAAACGTTATAATTGTTTTTAAATCTTGCCTCATATTATTTCGATGCACTTAGCTTAATTAGTTAATCACCGATTTTCGACGATGGTAACACTGATCAGATTTTACCTGATTTAACGCACGACTTTACACTTAATTAGTACAATGGCCGAGCTGAACAAATTCCAAGGTACTAATCGAACTGTAGATGTATTGCAACCAGAAATAATTTAATCGTCTGAAGGCTACTTTTCTTTAAGTTTTCATAATTTGTTAATATTTTTTCGTAATGTACGTGATACCCTTGATTATTTAACCTATAAATAACCAATGGAGATACTAAATTATCGATTATAAATAAAACTTTGATAGATTTAACTAGCGTAGCCCGACACATAAGTTTCGAATTTTCGATAATTTTGAATTTGATTTGAATACCTTTGGGTATTAATTTCTTTCTCAAAAAAGAAGAAATCTTTTCTTTGTTCATCCTTATCCTAATCTTTATACCTATACCAGAACTAAAAAGGCTACATCGAATGTCAACATTGGTTAAACAATGAGGTTTTGTAGTTGCATAAACTTTAGTTAAACATTGGGTTAGTACACCCTTAACCAATAACCCTAAATACTAAACGTATAAACCGTATGAGAAATAAAAAAAAAATATCGAGTTCGAGCATTTTAGCCAAAAGTGCCATAAGTTAGACATTTCAATAAACGCGTGTAAAATAGAACAAGTGCTGGGTTAGTCATAATGTGAGTCACTTCGGCGTTATAATTAGAGTTATAGTTAGAGTCGGTACACGATCAACACAGACTGACGAGCGGGTTGATGGTGCGCTGATTGATAGCTCCGTGTCAATAGACACGGTGACGCAGACTTCTGTATATTTATGATTTATAAGTTTGCAGATTCTAGCCGACTGCAATAAAATATGGTTTTCAATTAGCCAGTTTTTAGTGTGTGTTCCCGATAGATTGACGTTTGTACCAATTTAGAAGATATTTATTTGTTTAAATTAATAGATTGCGCCTCCCTCTTGATTGGTGATATCTGATGAATCTCTTCATATTTAGTTAATCTTAGTTAATCTTCACATGAACGGTTTTAAACAAAAAATAAAACAGTTTTTTGAGTCTACCCCAATTTACTCGGTTAAAGAATATTAGAATGAATGTAATGAATCTTGACTGAATCTCGTTCGTTCGTGAGCAAAAGTAATTTTATTTGAAATCTATTTAAGTAGGTTATAACTAAATTTTAAAACTTAAATTATTAAACATATTGTCAAATCCAATTCAACAATTACAGTTAAAACTTACAAACTAATTAAGAAAATAAAGTAGGTTATTATATAATGACTTCATTAAAAATTTACTGACATTAATATAATTTTGGAAGTATTTAAAATTTTGTAATTAAGTGAATTGTAACATTTTTGACATAGGTACATTTAAAATTTACTAAATTAAATATTGTGTGAAATATTGTAATGTGACTTGCCTAGTACAACATAGGTGGTTATAATGCCAATAAATAATTTAATTTTATTTCATTATAATTAGGTTAATAATGAAGCATTACCATTATTTGTATGTAATTAATGAAATGTTACCTGTAAATGCGTGTAAATTTAGTGTGAGTAATTTTGGCGTATGAGTTAGAAGTGGTCAGTTCTGGATCATCAAAAATTGACAAGCTGGTTGATGGTGTGCTAATTGATTGCTCCGTGTATTGACACGGTGATGTAAATCTCTTTATGTTTATGATTTGCATGTTTGCAGTTTTTATTGAACTTCCAAAAAAGAAGTTCTCAATTAGACTTAGACTATTTGTATGTGTTTGTAAGATTTAACGCGACTGTCGGAACAATTTGAATTCAAATACAGGGTTGTCGGTTAGGGGTATACTAAGCCGAAAGATTGGCACTATAGCCATTATTACGAACAACTTTAATTGAGTGCCCATTTCTGCATTTGAGATAAAAAAATGCTGTTTCATACTAAAAGTTTATCGGGCGTCAGACAGAGACAGATAACAGAGATACCAATCATAAAATATGTCGATTTGATGATTCTCAAATATGTATTATTAACTGAACTTTATTTTTGTTAAATCTCAAGATAATTACAAGTATCTAACTTATTCGTAAAAATATTTGTACTACAAAATCTATGGTTTGAATCAAAGGGACCCTTTTTCCAATATGTATCGATAACAAGGTCATTATAAATTATTACTAACCAGCTAATTACATTAGCAATTTAATTAAAAATAAAACTTTTATTTCTATATTTTGATTTTATACTGGATATAGTTGGGCGTCTCATGAAAATTGAGCTACCCCCGGAAAATTAGCTTGATAGTAATCAATTGCAAAAATGGTCCAGGGATCCTGGACTTAAAGTATGAAACAGGTAATCGTCAAAACAATCATCGATATAAGTTTTCTGATTCATTTCTTAAAATATCTCTAATACTCAAACGAAAACTGCTAAGGTGCGCACGGGCGTGAGTAATACGTGAAATGTAAACGCACGCGGAAGGCCTTGTACTGTCATATTTATTGGCTCGCTTGCTTAGTGACTCACTAACTCTGAACGGTTAACTGCCATGATTAACCATCGACTGAATTCGTAAATGAGTAATTTACTATTTCGGTTTAGTTTAGCCAGGACTACAGCAGAGCAGGAATCAGACGAGAAGCGAAGAGATTTTTTTTCGGCAGTTACAAATTGTTTAATTTAACTTCGTTTTTAATTGTCTTTATCACGTCAAATAATTTGTATATTTGTCGCAGTCAGTTTTTGATAATTTATTGCTTCCATACAGTACATGATGTTAAAAAATAAGTACATTGTCTTAGGGACCCTGGGCACATCAATATTTAAAGAGAGGAGGACGCAACATTATTACTCATAATATAAGTCAAAACATAAATTATCATATGTTAAAATAACGTCAATAATAACTTAATTTAATTAATAATATCAATAAATTTTTTATTATTACATTGCAAAATTATATCTTCTATTATCGTTTAGGAAATCTTCAGCAGTTAGCAATCCATTTTAATTTAAATCAATATATTTAAACTACGATTTTTACGCGAGTAAGTAGCAACAATCAAACCTGCATATACTGACACATGCAAGAAAATTTGCTGGACGTAAAATAATAAAGCTTTACTTGCTTTTCCTGCCGTATTAAATTAAGGCTCAAGAAAAAGGAAGTCTAAATAAAGCTCTCAATACAAGTTTACATCATTCAACACTACTTGTATTGAATTTCTAACATTTTGAAGAATCCTGAATTTTTGATATCAATATATCTCTCATTGTATTATATTTCTTTAAAACTGATGATGATTAAAAGTCTGAAAAAATATGGTGTCCGTGTGACAAAGTCCCAAGACATATTTCTCTTATTTTTTTATCCCAATATATATTTTTGCTCGATTGTCTCTATCCTAAGGTTGCCCGGAAGTTATCAATATTTAGCGATAAGGCAGCCTCTTGTGGCACTATAATTTGTAAGAATATTTCTCTAATATTTTTTTCTAGTGTGTCTGCAATAGGTTTTGCTTATCTTCTAGACGGTTATCTCTATCATTTTATAGCAGATTAACAATCTATCTGAAACGTCCGATCCTGCACTGAAGGAATAGGGTTTCTTTACCAAAGCTTTTCCACATCGCTTCGCAATTATTCCAAGTTGAGCTTCAGTTTCTCGGACATGAAATAAAACACGTGCAGAGTAGCTGCTGTTCTATTAGATGTACCTAATGTATGCCAATCTTTGTAGCCGATCAGATATATCGCTTCATTGACAAGAGATAGAAATTATATTCTTCAATTTTCTAACTGGTTATTGAAACTGAAGTAAATAATGAATCCTGCACGCTCCCTCTACTGGTAGGTTGGAGCATTTGGATTATCTATAGATCTTAAATGGTCTATAGGTAATCTTTCTGCTATGTATTTTTTGTTGCCGTAGTTAGTCATTTTGTTTATGGTAATAAAGGCACTCGCCCATTCTTGTCAAAAAATAAATAAATATTTTTATCATAATAAAAAATATAATAAAATTATCAATCGCTGATTTTTATACAATAAAAAAAAAATCGTCCAAGTGCAAATCGAGCTCGCGCACCAAGGGTTCCATACCGTTATTTATACAACATTAGTTCAAGTTTCTATCTTTTGTCATTAAATATTTATTTGATAAGAAGCAAAAAAATATATCAACTGTGAAAATGTTAACTGTCTAATTATCAAGGGTTATGAGAAACAGCCTGGTGACAAACGGACGGACAGACAGACGGACATCGAAGTCATAGTAAAAGGTTCCGGTTTTGACCTTTTGGATGCGGAACTTAAAACAACAAAACAATTCGCCAAGGTGGTATACTTGTGTATATCATAAAATATATTTTCTCTCTTTTTTAATTTTTGGAGAAAAGTATACTTGAGACAAACATTCCTTTTATACTCAGAGCTGTCAAGTGGCCTTTAAGTTTGTCGCGAACCATAACACTTTTCGGATGCAATATCGGGCAGTGACGAGGCAGTATCCGGGGAAGTACCTGACCGAACTCACAACGGGAGTTTTTAATGTTTTTGCAGTTAAATTACCACTGGTTTATTCCCGTTTGGCCACCTAACTAAAGGTTAGTGAATAGACACGTAAGCAAGCATGCAAGTAGGGGTACGTATATAAGTTCAATTAAAGTTTGTGAGAAAATTTAGTACCTATATTAAAAAAAAACAATTAAAATATTAATTTATTTTAATTCATCATTATCATCAGCCAGAAGATGTCTACTGCTGAACATAGGCCTCTCCCTTAGAAGGCCATTCCGAACGACAAGCTGCCAATGGTTATTATGCATATAATGGTTATTCGCTAATTTTACTATGTCGTCGGTCCACTTAGTGGAAGGCCTACCTACGCTGCGTCTTCTTGTTCGTGGTCGCCACTCAAGAACCTTTCTTCCCCATCGGTTATCGGTTCTTCGTGCGATGTGGCCAGCCCGTTGCCACTTCAGCTTGCAAGTCCTACGAGTTATGTCTGCATCGGCATCGGCAACCCCGGTTCTTCGGCGATCTGTATTTCAACTAGTTACATATTAATAAAAATATTTATAAGTTAAATCCCTAGCTGGGTATGTCATAGCGTTACTTAACGTAATATTACCAAAATGACTAACTACGACAACAAAAAAATAATAAGACTACAGATAATCCAAATGCTCCAACACAAGGCAGCGTGTCTGGCATGCTAGCCGCATTGCCACGCTGAATAGCAATGCTTATACGTTGGGCCAGATAAAAACCTACATTCTGGTCACGCGTCGAATCGATCAAACGCTCCGATTCGCTCCGACACAAGCTTCATTCCGTCAGGTCTTTTTCCATCGTCACGCGCAAGACCGCTTGGTTAGAGTAAAGCTGCAACATTGGCGGTGGAAGCCCGGCGAATGATATCATTCAGGCTAGCGTGGCAACCCATTCTGCCAGCACTTTTAGAACAAGACAAACCATGGTGACCTATTTGATCGACTGCAGTAGCACACTGGTAGAGATGGGCCTCATAATAACTCGCACCGGAAAGCGAGACGTAAAAGCAGTCGGATCTAATAGGCAACCTGTATTGAAAGAAGGCTAAGCTTGTAACCAAAGTCCTGTCTCCCATTCAGGGACTGCATGTATACGAGCGCGATCCGCGACGCTAGTACACGTATTTAGAAGAGATTTTCGTGCTAGTTCACAGAATAAATTAAGAACAAGAAACCCCTGGCAGAAGGAAAAGTTTCATAATGCTGGCTACGTTGACACATTGAATTGGCATTAATAACTTTTGTCCAAAATATGACTAAGTATATTAATCTCATGTTTATTAAAACTAACTAAATTTAATGATCTAACATTCAAAATTCTAACAAATTGAGAAAATCTTGTCCAATATTCCATTTAACGTTATATTTTTAGCTCTCCATAATAAATGTTCACTTTACAATCTGTTTAACGATCAAATTTTTGGTTAAAATATTTTATTATAAAAAGATATTTCAAAAAACACTAGCAAAAAATATTTAGTTACCTATCAATAAAAAAAATATACTCACTTAAGAGAAACCATGTTTTTTTTAGAGAAAACTTTGAGCTTTAACAAGTTGCGAACGAAACCGCGGGACACTACTAGCTCGCAATAAAACATAGACTGTAAACAAAACATTTTGGCCTCACTTTCCCGAACGAGGAGCAGAAGAACACAATGTATAAAGTACCCCAGTCACAGAGTTAGAACAATGCATGCCACTCTACTTATCGTAAATTTTAGGCTAGTCCTACTCCTATTAATGCTACTAGTGAGATCTACATATTAACCAGAAAACATCAAGCATACCACTTCTCGTATAATTACGGCTCCTAGGAAGCTTCTGACATGATATGTGATATTTATCATAAGATAAAATACAGCAGGTTCCATCATGACCGTTTATCCCCAGGAAAAAGAAACACGAAATATAATACAGATAATTTAAATTGTCAAAACGATTCTAGCTTTGGGGCGCTATGATTGCCACTCTAAATTAGAAGTATGTATTTAAATTAAAAAATCGTAGTTTGAATATGAATAATAACTGCTATTTATACTGTTACTACGAAAAATAAAAACTAACAATACCTTAAAAGTATCGGTTACCCATCTAAAGCCTGACCGGACTCATAATCACATTACCTTCGCATTCAAAAATAAACTTAGTGTGAAGTCTATTGTTTTTTTTAACTCTATGCTCCAAACTAACGCCACAGGGTTGAACGCTACAAGTTCCACGCCAACTAAACAATTCTCTGGTGTCCACCGCCTTGGCAACCCTGCCAAGCCTTCAACCAACCCGTATCTACCACTATTTAACAACACACCACGCAAATGTGACCCTTACGACAACGAATTAGAGCTAAAGAAAAAGAGGGTACTTGCAAAATTAAATTTGTTTTAAAGCGTTACCATGCAGTTTGTAAAACTAAAATTAAAGGATTATAACTTTTATGACCTTGCAATAAAGATCGAAATTATTAAGGTAGGTGCATAATAAAAGTTTGTTTTTCAGTTATATTCAAAACTGGACAGTGTTAATAGTAACAGTTCTTCGTTGAATTGTTATCATGCATTATTGTAAAGTTTTTGTAATGGAGCCAAATGGTTGTGAAGCTTAGTTTCACGTTTTGCACTCTGTTCTAGGGAATATTTATTTGAGATGAACTACGTCACTTGTCCACTGGACTTTTCATATTTTTAACAAACTTACCAAAAAGAGGAGGATCTCAATTCTCAATCAATCGATTGATCTTTGTTTTGTTTGCCTTTTGTGCCATGTTATTTGTTATTTGTTATTCTTTGTGTTGTATTTTTGTGGTGACAATAAAAAAATATTGTATCGTATAGTTTTTTTATGTAGTTTCGAGATTTGTCGGAGACGGCATAGGTAGGTATATAGGGTAGGGTATATATAGTAGGTATTATTTCCTATGGTCTGATATACATTGTATCAATCAGCCCAGTAATTCAATATGTAAATAAAAATAACTGAACCAAGTTTGCTTGCTCTAGCTTTCACCTCTATCATGCCTAATTAATTTAAGCTGCGTTTAAAAATAATATAAAAATAATTTAAAAGTACACTAGAAGGCATTCTTATTCCCTATGGCGATCTCTTCTAGCTTAGTGCATCGTTAACCTACGACTGTAGGTTGTGTATAAAAAAGAGTTTATTTTACGTTTTTCTACAATATTCAGAGTTCCAAATCTTTTCTCGTCGCGGGCAATAAGTACTTCTTTTTCACCTAAATTTCTTCAGAACACCTCCTATATATCAACTTTAGTTCCACCTCGTGATCTCTACGAGCCTAAAGATACTTTTATACCTCACGACACGATTTAACCCTAAACGCTTAACGTTAGTCCATTAGCCAGTACCGGCCGCCTGCCGGCGCCGGCGCTGGTTGTTTACAACTAGCATTATGCTGAGTTGCTGAACATATCGTTATTATTAACTATATAATAATTTAAATTAAATGGTTGCTTAAGTTTTCTAAAACTTAGTAATTTTTAATTTTTTCTTTCTATTTCATCCTATAAATTTTCCATTCGTCGACTCTATGAACATTTTTAGATATTTATTTGTGTGCTCTTCTGCAATCTTTTGATATTTTAATCGCAACGTAGTCGTCGTATGTACGAACGTAATGTCTAGAGTTAATAAAATATATTCACTTGTACTTCTCCAGACAGTTGACACCACAAAGGTTTGTAAAGTTGAATTTTAACTATTAACTAAAATTGGAAATAAAATGGTGTCCTACAAATAATAAGAATAAGAAATATTTATTGGCCTTTAAATAACAAGGTAAGTCTTGTACATTTAAGTTATTAACTACTTAAATACCTTATAGTTCTAATAACAAATAATTACTTTATAAAATATTAACGTTGTGATTTATTCCTTTAATTATTAGTAATATTTTGTAATGGTTGTTCGTTACACAAGAACGATGATTCCACAAGCTGCAAAGATATATATTCATTGAGTTTATAAAAAGGATTTCTTTCAAGGAATATTCTGTTTGAATATTTCTAAATTGACTTCCATAACGCTATCTGGTAATTTATTGTACATTAATATTTTGGTGTAAAGTCCCTGTTTCTTACACTTAGATAATCTGTTGTCAGGCAGGACTCGCCCAAAAAGGTCCCTATCAGTGACCTTTTTAGGTTATTAAGTTGTTCTCTTTAATATGTAGAATAAACGCTTATCTTTTTCTTTCAATATCAATCTCTTGACCGTAATTGTTCATATTCAGATTTATTATCACTACAAAATGAAGGTCTCTGGCAAACATTATTAATATCGGACGGTAAATGGCGCCGTAAAAAGATCGTGCTGAAATACCTCCATTGTTTAGTAATTACTCAATCTTTGCCAGATTTTGGAAATCGCGAGTTACATGCCTCTCTATTTCTCGATAGTTATAATTTGGGTCTTTTAAGTCGCGAGTGAATCGGTTCTTCTAGGCAAGCGTGCTTTATCTTAGGCCGTATCATCAGGTGGGATGCGGCCAAACGCAAGGCTTTATATACTAGAAAAAAAAACAGTAATGATATTCCTTTTTAACCTTTGATTGCCTTTTTAAACCTTCCGATATTAATAAAAATCTTGAGCTCTAAATGTCTCAAACTTGCGGGTAACCACCTAGCTTCCCCAGCCACACCCATCAATCTATGCTTCCCGCAATGAATGGACAGACTCTATATTTTACAAGCCGTATTTACCACCAACCTTTATATTTTGAACCTTATTCTCTAAACTATAGAGTCGTTATCAAAGGCAAAGTTTACCTGGTAAAAGCAGGTCGCGACTACAAAATTGATTGTGAAACTCTTTATAGGGCTTAATGAAAGAATTGAAACATATAGAAAAGGCTCGATAGTTTCGATCGTCGATACGTTTCTGTTAGAAGAATTTTGCTTGGTTTTGTTGTTTGTTTGTGTAAGGATGCCTTTAGCGTTCGAATGAGATTTAGCAAATAGCTTAACTGTGTCATATCTTGTGATTTCGCGTCTAGCTTTGCAGGAGATTTATGAAAATGTAGCCTAAGACAAAATAATCCTACTTCCTACTGACTTACTGTCCTGCTGTCTTACTTCCTATTTTCCTACTTTCTACTATCCTACTTCCCACTTTCCTACTATTCTACTAATATTATAAACTCGACAATTTATAAGAATGTGTGGATGTATGTTTGTCTCTCTCTCTCTCACGCAAGAATTCCTGGACTGATTTAGAAGTTTGATACATTGCTTAGGATAAAAAAAAATTACATAGTATTATTTAATGTTAGTGCAATAAGTACAAGTAGGTGATGTTATTTGAAGTGAACCTGTTACTCAAGCGTACTCCGATCCGCGTTCAGACGCTTCGTCAGATATCGAGGCATCGCACAATTTCAATACCACAGTGTAGTTTATACAGAAGGTTTTTTTTTTATTATTTGCATGTAGGCATTTGACCACGAAATTCAGCTATACTGTAGCGATATATGGAGCAATAGTATGGAATACACTGGCTCTTAAGAAAGGCTGCCAGAATACACCATTATTAGGTGCTTGACGACAGATTTTACCACTTGGGTGGTTGGTAGCTAGTCAGGCCAACGATAGGAAACGCCCTACCACCATGCTTGTTTCCTCACGATGTTTTCCTTCACCTTTAGCTCAGGCTCTTTTTGCATTTTTCGTGTGATCGAACCTCGTATCTTTTGCCAATCGACCCCACTGACTACTCGACTCGAGTTGACCTACTGTCTCCCCACTCCACCAGCCTGCTTTGTCAGTTTAGTCACGCCTCAGCAAAGGTCGGCTGACAGGTACCTACCTCCAGACAAAAATTGAATTGATTTCGATCAAGCAAACATCAAGCTAAGACTGCGATTTTTTAGCTGATTCCATTTTTTATTATATGTCGTAGCAGGGGTAATTTCAGCGGGGGTAAGTGACGGCGCTGGAATAATAAAATAGGGTGAAATGAATTGCTTGTGTATTTTAAAAAAAATGTCAGGTGAGGATTTGAATTGTGTATAATTGAATTTCAGCAAATATAAG
This sequence comes from Ligdia adustata, assembly GCA_947049295.1. Classification (NCBI taxonomy): domain Eukaryota; kingdom Metazoa; phylum Arthropoda; class Insecta; order Lepidoptera; family Geometridae; genus Ligdia; species Ligdia adustata. Next base: position 1,364,409 of record OX346229.1, on the reverse strand, counting down.
TTTTATTCTAAAAACCATAAAATGTATGAGAGACAATTGGAGTACTATGAGGTGTATAAGAGAAATATTCACTTATTTTTTTTTATGAGTTGTCTTATTTTTAAGTCCATTATAATGGGTTAGCGAACTTTAAAAAAATATAAATCTTGGTACATCGAGTAACGTTACAAAAAATATACAGATTAATCTACGAAAAAATACCAAGAACGTCGATTTTGACATCTTCTAAGTTTATTCTTGTTAATTGTCTTCTTGACGATTTTGATGAAGTTAATATAAAGAAGACAGAAAAGAGAAGATTCTGTTGAGCAGTCTTGTTAGCAAATGTATATTTCTTGTAGTGACACAAAACCTAGTTAATTCTTCAAATTTCCAATTTTGAAAATGTCAATTTAGCTGTAACGCAGAACAGATATTTTTGTGGTAATTAAGTCATAGTCTGAATGAATGAATGAATCTTTATTGCAGACACACAAACATCAAATCGTGCGGCTAGCATTCTTAGCACGATGCCCTCTGGTGGTGGGTTGGAGCATTTGGATTATCTGTAGATCTAAAAGGGTCTATAGTTAATATTTCTGCTATAATTTTTTGTTGTCGTAGTTAGTCATTTTGTTTGTTAATAAACAAACTCGCAATATTTACGACACAAACATTAAATATACAGGAAAAATCTTACATCTAGTTTCACAAGTATGGAATAGAATGGAATGGAATGAAATGGAATGGAATGGAATGGAATAGAAAAGAATATATATTTATAACTTGAAAAGATTACATTTACATTTAAGTTATACTAACATAACTAAACATGAATTAAAATTAAACTAAAGTTTGAGTTACAGTGGGCTCCAAACTAAGCTTAAAGCTTGTAACTTGGGATCCGAGACAAGTGGTGGCTTCAAAGAAAAAGAAATCAGCTGTTCCATACAAAAAGTTTATCGGTCGTCGACAAAATGTATGGAACAGCTGATTATCTTTTCTCGAATTCAGAGTTGTTCCCATAGTGAAAGTTGTTCCTTAGGATGAGTATAGAGACTCCCTTTCGGCTAAGTACACCCCTAGCCGATAACCATGTATATTTATATTCCTCAAGTTCATCATTTTATCGGACTATAGTCGCGCAGTAATATTGCCCTTATATTTCCAACTAAAGGTGCATACATTACCAAAGTTGAAGTTATTCAAATACTAAAGTTATTAAATCGCGTCACGTCTGTAAGTTGTCAAGTGTTCTTGTTACTTCTGTACAGTCTGGCGCGTGCCTTATCTGCGTTTGGAATTGATTTGTGAATGTTCAAAATGGTAAGTGAGTAAGAATGTTCAAAATTTAGTAATATTTTGGCGAGAGTGTAAATTAGTTTTGAAATCCAGTGATCGTTCAATATCCGCTGAGAATAGTTGTGTCTCGCCGTCGCGCGTACCAACAGTCAAAGTGCAAACGTATCATAACAAACGCCGTCGAGTCGGCCCACCGCGATGACCTAGATAGTTATTGCGTCAGACTGACGAGTGATCGTGATTTATGTTAAGGCGACTAAAGTGCTAATGTCTTAACAATGAATTCACCAACAGTTAAGTTCACCATCAAAACTGAAACCGAACAGCTTCTGTACAAACATTTATGTGCAGAGCAAGAAGAGCGAAAAAAGCTGTCAAGTCTTGTAAAAGATTTAATAAATCAAAATGAGATTCTGCAGCAACAGCTTAAATGCCTTGCAGAAACTAAACCAACAAAAACTGGTAACAAAAACATGGAAATAACTCCTCCACGTGTAAACTACACCACTGATGAGGACGAACTAGCGCAAGAAACGGAGTGGATTAGGATGAAAAGCAGAAAAAAAAGGAAATTGAATACCTCGCCCTCCCAAGATGAAGATTTAAAAGAAGATAAAACGAAACCCAAAAAAGTGCCTCAACCACCGCCAATCTTAGTGGACGGTATAAATAATTATCAAAATTTTTATGATTTTTTATCGAAAGACAACGAAGATAGTGATTTCACAATGAAAATGCTCAGTGGAAATACTATTAAAATAAATGCCACCAATGAAAACTCGTACAGAGCTATTACAAAAGCACTCAACAATAATGATTGCAATTGGCACTCTTACGAAAACAAACAAGAAAGACCCATACGGGTTATAGTTAAAAAACTGCACTTTACTTGCAAGCCAGAAAGGATTGTGGAAGATTTAAAGCAAAAAGGATTTAAAATTATAGAAGCTGTAAACAAATTGAGCTGGAAAACAAAAGATCCGCTTAATATGTTTATGCTTACATTTGAAAATAAAGAAAACATAGATACAATTTTCAAAATCCAAACTATACTTGGATACAAAGTTGAAATACAGGCTCTTAAATCAACCAAATTGGTTCCCCAATGCAAAAAATGTCAAGCTTACGGCCACACTCAAAAATACTGCGCCAAAGAACCAAGATGCGTAAAATGCATAGGAAAACATCTTACCAAAGACTGTAAAAAACCAGAACAAGACAAGCCCAAATGCGTACACTGTGGTGCACCGCATCCAGCTAACTACAGGGGATGTGTGATTGCAAAAGAAATACAATTACTTAGAAATAAAAACTTAAAAAAACATATCACAGTCCGTCGTCATAATGAAATTTCTGAATTAAACGTTAGTTCTGTTCAACAAAAGCAAGTTAACGCAGCTGCAGCCAAAACCGTTACAAAAAATGTTACATATGCTCAAGCAACGTCTAAAGCTATAAAAAATGCTCACCAAGCTTCTCAAATTACAGAGGACAATGACAAAAAACTCGATGTCATCCTAAAACTAATGAAATCGTTCGATGAACGATTAAAAAAAATTGAAACTAGCAACAAAATCGCTACATCTACCATTTCTCATCAATAATGAATAGAACTTTAAAAATAATGACGTGGAATGCAAATGGACTACTGAATCATGAAAAGGAATTGCAGTTAGTCTTAGATACGAAAAATATTGATGTGTGTTTAATTTCAGAAACACACTTCACTAAACAATCGTTCGTCAGTTTTAAAGGATACAAAATTTACCATGCGCTTCATCCTGATAATACAGCTAAAGCCGGAAGCGCAGCTATTATAAAACAAAATATTAAACACTACGTGGATTCTAAATATGAAACGGCAGAAATCCAAGCCGTAGCAATACGGATCGAGACTAAAGGATCGTACCTAACTGTTTCTTCAGTGTACTGCCCTCCACGACACAACTTGAAACGAGAATCATATAAAAGTCTCTTGGATACTCTTGGAAACAGATATGTAATCGGAGGTGACTACAATGCAAAGAACACATACTGGGGCTCCAGACTTACGAATACGAAAGGAAGAGAATTACTACATGCCATACGAGAATCAAATGCTGATGCAATCTCAACTGGAAAACCAACAAACTGGCCTACAGATCCAAAAAAAATTCCTGACCTATTGGACTTTTTCGTTTACAAAAACTTGTCGTCTAGTCACCTGAAAATAAATGAAATATATGATTTAAATTCGGACCACTCTCCCGTATGCTTAGAAATAAGTGAGAGAGTCTTATTTATAGAGAAAACTCCAACTCTCGTCAACAAATTTACAGACTGGGAGAACTTCAAAATAGAGCTCGATAGCTATATAGATCTGAAAGTTCCCTTGAAATCAAAAGAACATCTAGACAGTGAGGTCAACATATTTACAGAACAAATCCAACATGCTGCTTGGAACAACACACCTGCAATTAATCTAACAACAAAAGGCAAGATTTATCCGCATAAAATAAAAGAATTGGTTGCCGAAAAAAGGAAGCAAAGACGAACATGGCAGCACTCTAGAAGCCCTGCAGATAAAAGAACACTCAATAATATGACAAAACAGCTTAGTAGAATGATTCAAAGTTATAATGATGAGACTACAAACAAATACCTTCAAGGAATAACTGGTGACAGCAGTTCCGGATATTCACTTTGGAAAGTAACAAAAAAGCTAAAGAAGCCAATTGACCACTCTCCACCGATTAAAATCAGCCCTGGAGTTTGGGCAAAAAATAACGTGCAAAAAGCTAAGAGATTCGCAGATCATCTAGAATCAATATTTCAACCAAATGAAAGCGAGTTTTACGAAATTCCCGTTCTCAAAGTATTTGACTCTTGCGACCGTAATAATATAAAACTAGTAACTCCAAAGGAAGTACTAGGTGAAATCAAAAGGAGTATAAACCCTCGTAAATCTCCCGGCTATGATTTAATATCCGGAGAAGTGCTAAAAAATTTACCGCGGAAAGCTATAGTCAAACTTACTACACTTATAAACGCTGTTATAAGGCTGAAATATGTGCCAGATTTATGGAAAGTTGCCGAGGTAATAATGATTGCCAAACCTGGTAAACCACCACATGAAACAACATCATATAAACCCATATCTCTCTTACCAATAATATCAAAATTATTTGAAAAACTGTTACTGAAAAGGCTCAAGCCAGTGATAGAAGATTTAAAACTTGTACCTGACCATCAGTTTGGATTTCGAGAAAAGCACTCAACAATAGACCAGGTGCACAGAATAACAACCATGATTGAGAAAAGCCTTGAGGAAGATAAAGTCTGCTCGTCAGTGTTTTTAGATGTGGCGCAAGCATTTGATAAAGTTTGGCACGAAGGTTTGATAGTGAAACTGCGAAACATGCTACCAAAATCGTACGTGGATATTCTGGAATCATATATAACAAATAGAGTATTTAGAATAAGACATGAAGATGCCTATTCAGATCTAAAAAATATAAAAGCCGGTGTACCACAAGGAAGTGTATTAGGTCCGGTCCTGTACCTGTTATACACATGTGATATACCACAGCCAGAAAATAACACCATTGCAACTTTTGCTGACGATACTGCAATCATGGCCGTAGGGAACACTCATGAAGAAGCTGCAGAAAAAGTTCAAATGGCTGTGAATAAAGTCTATAACTGGACGAAAAAATGGAGGATAAAATTAAATGAATCCAAATCAATTCACATAGACTTTAGTAATAAACGACACAAGTATTCTCCGGTTTACATCAACAGTCAAGTAATACCATATGAGAATACAGCAAAATATCTAGGCATGACCCTTGACGTGAAGCTTCGCTGGAAAGAACACGTCAAGAAGAAAAAAGAGCAGCTGGATTTACGCTATAGAGAAATGTATTGGTTGCTTGGAAGAAATTCTCCGCTGTCAATACATAACAAACTGCTAGTGTATAAACAAGTCCTGATGCCAATATGGACTTATGGTATACAGCTGTGGGGCTGTACCGCTCAAAGTAATAGGCTCATGATTCAAAGATTCCAGAATAAAGTACTGAGGGATATTACCGATGCACCTTGGTACATAAGAAACAACGATCTTCACCAGGACTTAAAAGTAGAATTCGTTGAACAAGTGATAAAAAAATACGCCGAAGCTCACCAAAACCGGCTTCACCATCATGTCAATGTCGAGGCTATCCAGCTCCTCGACCACACTGACATAACTAGAAGACTAAAAAGAACTAAACCGTTTGAGTTAGTGTAGTGTTAAAAGTAAAATAGTGAAATATAATAGTGAAAGTGCTAAGACTTAAGAACACGTGAACAAAGTGTTTTCGCCTTAACAACTGTAATAAGAAAAGTGCCGATGGACAAATTCTTAGAGACATTATTTTGTAGAAGATTAAGTTAAACTAAAATTACTTATTAGCCTTAGACTTAGGCTAGATTGTAATATTATCAAGGAAAGTCTTTACGGGTTCTCCTTGTGCAATAGAAAAAAAAAAAAAAAAGTTTTGAAATTATAATTTCGCGTAAGTGAAATGTTTATTGACTTGCATCATCGAGACGTGGCAAGTGTATTGATTTTTTGAGGATATTTCAGCCTTGGAATTATATAATTTGATTCCCCCATCCCCATTTCACCATCGCACAAGTAGACGCCATCGGAAGAGATTCCACAAAATCCTTTGCGTCAACTTTTATTGTGCGAGCTGCTAAATTCTGAAACACGCTATTCGATTCTCAATACGAGTGTATCGGTTTCTTCTGCAAGCGTGCCACATCCTATGCCGCATCGTCGGTTGTCATCAGGTGAGTTGCGGTTAAAAGCCTACCTTCCACACATTTTTTTTCCCGATGATTTGGTTCTCGTTGCTGAAAACCTGAGCGATCAATACATGATTCAATATCTTCGGGATGCTTCTATGAAGGTAGGCATCAAGATGAATATGGCCAAGACCAAGAACTTTTTAGGATTCCAGTAATGATTGTGAGCAAAAGTCTAGAAACGGTAGACGTTTACAAGTATCTTGCTATACTTTGTTTTTGACAGACTAAGAATTCCGTACCATAATCTATACTTACAACTTCATTACCGATTTCTACCAATTGTCGTTAAAGAAAAAAAAACAAGAAACGGTAAAACGTACTTTTGAAGTCCTGTAAATTTCTTTTGATGTTTTTAGAATTTGTTGTTATAGAGGCAACAGGAATACATCGTCTGTGAAAATTTCAACAGATTAGCTAGCACAGTTTATGTGATACAGCTTGGTGATAGACAGACGGACGGACAGCGAAGTCTTAGTAATAGGGCCCCATTTTTACAGTTTCGATACGGATCCCTATTAACGGGTCGAATTGATTACCTTCCTTTTTTAAGAAGTTAGTCAAAAGAATATAAATAAATCTATAAATGCGCCTACTTGTATTAACTCGGAATAAATCCGGGTGCCATTTTTATCAAACTTCACGCCGCAAAGCGTATAATTATGTACATAGTAATAATAATACATCCTATTATATGTAGATACCTAACATTATACTAAAACACCCGTAAAATTACATCACACACGCAAACCATAAACAAGGTTTAAAAAAAAACCGTGATGGAGTGACCATAGACAATCTTAATACTACGATTACACCATAGATTAAATAGCAGTTAGTGACGGTATAACCATAGTATCAATAATAGTTAGTGTGCGTTAGACGCGCGATAATTCTTTGGTAACAATTTTCTCCAGTAATCGCCGTAATTGTGGTATCGCAAAAAGAAGGTGACCCGAGGCCTCGGCCCTATGAGACTTTGAATAACAGTATGGATGCTTAATTTTATTGTAGTTTTTTTTATCGGTAAGGAGTGCACTAGGCCTAAAAGAGATTATAATATATATACAAATCAGAATTCTGGAAAAAAAATTAAATGTTTATCGAAAGTATGGAACGTTATACTGAACAATAATAATATATACAAAATGTTTGATCCAGTTGAAATTTAATTTTTTTTTGAATTATACAATAAAATTCAGAACTAACGAGCTTTATTGGCTAATAAATAGATAGATATTAAGATATAGAATTAATGTATGGACTTTGTTGTCGACTTACTAGACATATAGAGAGAAAGTTCCATACTTATCAATACAACATTAGTTAATTTTTTTTATGTAGTGCATTAATATCGCTCAAAAACTGCGAGTTCCCTGGAGTACGACAAACCGGCCGGCCCGGCCTTTCTCGAGTTTAAGCGAGACAAAAGAATAGCGATTGATTTTTATATATATACTAGCTGTGCTGCGTGGTTTTACCCGCGTAGTTCCTCATTTTACTATCGAGATAATGCAATGGGGAACTACTTTTTTGAAGTCGGCTAAAAAGTATCATTTGTCCTTTCCTGGGGTCGAATCTGCCTAAGTACAAATTTCATCCAGATCGGTTTAGTGGTTTTAGCGTGAAAGCGAGACAGGCAGACAGACATAATTCCTTTCGTATTTATAATATTAGTTAGGATAGATAGATTACTTTGAGAAAACCAATATTATGTACTTCCCATACTGACTCTTTCTGTATTGCGTCGACCGCCGGCCGGTCCTACATAAAGTACGGTGACAGGCTAACGGCGCGTGCCCTATACTAGCCACTACTACGTGCAAGTTATCGCGGTGGTGCGCAACCATTGACGGGAATGTAAGCCTATTTATTTTTGGGGTAGATTAGGACTCGCAAATGTTATCGGAATCGAAGGATATTCGAAATTACAGTATTTGAAGAAAGTAGGTGACGGTAAAAAAATGGAGATAGATTTAGAGTTTTTTTTAATTAACGTAGTGATAGTTCCTCTATGTCCTACACTGCTTGGCATTTAACCACAAGTTTGCACGACCACGGAAGTCAGCGATACTGTACTCGTAGCTCTAGATGGAGCATGCTCAGTCTGAAATACACTGGCTCTCAAAGAAGGCTGCCGGAACACAAACAAGTGTTCTGTATCCTTATTCGTTTACCATTTTCGTAATGAGAGGTAGGTACTGAGCCGATTAAAAAACAGCCGCGTATAATACTTATAATAATAATATAAGAAAATGGAAGGTGTTCATTTCACTATATCACTTCTCTTATATCCTATCTCTTAAACACACACGTGCAGTGGTAAATCATAAAAAAAATACAATATCTGTGCTATCTATTATAAAATTCTGATGTGAAAAAAACCCAACCATTAATTCAGTCGTAGGACATAAATCGTTGAATAGTGTTAATATAATAAACTCTTTTTGAATGTAATTATTTACTTAGCATTAGCTGCGTTGCGGTGTTTCGCGCGTGAATACAGGATAAAAACTAGCCTATGTCTTAATCCAGCGTCTAGACTATCTCAGTAGCAAATTTCATCTAAATCGGTTCACCAGTTTTTGCGTGAAAGAGCAACAAGCATACATACATGCTTACAAACTTTCGCGTTTATAATATAAGTAGGAAAGTAAGAATTAGGATAACTTACCCGTGACCTTAATATTTGGATTTTATAAGTATAGGATTGTAATAATCTTGTCTAGATTTTATAATTGTGACAGTTTTAGTATTAGATTTATTATTGTATTTAATTTTTAATATTGTGTTAATCATTACCTGAACCATTAGGTTGAGCTAGAGAATTTGTATTTAAATCAGGCACAACTGTAATTACCTAGTCTTACAGAAAAATAAATCATACATTTCATTTACTTTATGTAAAGTTTAGGTATTTCACATAATATATTCCATTTTATAAGTATTGATTTTTATACATATTGCGTTAAGTTCGTTAACAGCTGAATTAACCCCCAGAAACATAGACAGCAATGTACACCAAACCCGCAATAAGTACGCGCGACATCTATCGAGTGAAAGGTATTAACTTCACAGTAGTCTGTGGTGAAAGTTCTGCGCAGACGCTCTAATGACGCCTGGCGCCATCTACCGGCGGGTAACGGTAACGGTGATTGGTTAATTCGTTTCTACACCTTCATTATTGGTTTGGATCTAAAACTATTGTTTGGACGACTCGTTAGTCTATGAGGTTAATAGTTCAAATAATTAAAGGTTGAAATGCTAAAGAAAGTTAAACTGATGTGCTTATTGAGGTTCATTATGAAAAACATTTTAATTTATTAGTATCTATATAGTATACATATGAGAGTAAGTCTTGACTAACTGACTGACTGACTGACTGACTTACTGACTGACTAACTGACTGACTGACTGATCGAACAACGAAGAGCCTAGAACCGAACATTACATTATAGGGTGTACCTACTAAGAAAAACTACCCCTAAGGGGTTATACAGGGGTACTAAATTCGAAACTTACACTAAAGTACCAGACGATGATGCGTTTAGGATTATTACAATTTTGAAAATAATAATTTTATTTATTATTAATATTAATAACATTATCGTTCTCAAAACCAGGCAAGCGTGCTCCATCCTAGGCCGCATCATCATCTTTCGGTCAACCGCAAGCAAGTAAGTAGTTCATAAGTACCTATTAGGTATGATAATACCAAAAAAAAAAAAAGTATGTAAGATGAAGTATTTTTGAAAATTCCCCGAAGTGATAATTTGGACGTCTTGTTTCGTTTCCTTCTCTCAACTCATTTCCCAAAAACAAGAAATATGGATATCTCCACATTTACACCAAAAAAAATAAGCCGACATCGAGTAATATGAAAACAACTGACATTTTCTGCGTAAAAAATGAATTCATGCCAAATTTAGGGATCGGATGTCTGATGGAAAGTGGAGACTTGATACTTTGAAAATTATGAGTTAAATTGAAAAAATGGCATTTATTACCTTTCAGTTGTATAGCTTAAGTAAAATACACAAAACCGTGTTTCTGATTGGTATTTCTACATATTTTTAACTGTCTTCAAAGAAGGAGGAGCTTTCTAACTATTTTTTCAAAAATAATATTGAAAGTTCTAAGACTTAAGAACACACGAAGAAAGTGTTTTCACCTTCACAACTATAATATGAAAAGTGCCGATGGACAAATTCTTAGAGACATTATTTTGTTGACGATTAAGTTAAAATAAAATTACTCATTAGCCTCTTAGGCTTAGGCTAGATTGTAATGTTATCAAGAAAAGACTTGTACGGGTTTTCCTTGTTCAAAAGGAAAAAAGACCGTCTAGGCGACTCTAAGAAATCAGATAGATAGATAGATAAACGCTTTATACACATAGAACTTAAAAAAATAAAAAGATATAATGTAACATGTTAAAAAACCGGTCGAAGTGTTACATACCCAAAGGGTAACTTTGGGACCCTAGAATAAAATATATACATAAGGGGCTCTTATACAAAAAACGTGATTATTGATATCAATAACCACAACAGCTATAAACTTGAACTAATCACATCATACTAATATTATAAAGGCGAAAGTTTGTATGTGTATGTGTTTGTTTGTTCCTCCTTCACGCTCAAACGGCTTAATGGATTCAAAGATAGTTTATACCCTGGATTAACACACAGGCTACTTTTTATTCGGAAAAATTGAATTGTTCCCATTGGATCCCGCGGGTCAAACCGCGGGATGTGGTAATTAAATTATAGTACGGAACCCTTCATGCATTAGTTCAACTTGCACTTGGATGATTGTTTTTGTAAAGACAGTAAATAATCCGACTGGCTAACTAACATTCCGGCGACGCTCGAAGCTTCAGGAACTTTGGGTAAGTTGCTTTTCTACATCATATTACAAATCCTGGTCTTTTTACACATATCCATTGTTTTAAAGTATTTTTTGTAGAAACTTTAACATCACGTAGTTTAACTGTCGCACTCAAAGACGTTAATGGTTACTTAAACCATCACTGAGTACTTATCTTATCAACCCATAGTGTCCCACTGCTGGGCACGGGTCTCCCCTATGAAGGGGGTGTAGACCACGCTGGCTTAATTGGACTTCACTTACCTTTGAAAGTTATTAAACTTCTCCGACAAGCAAGTTACCTCTAGATGTTTTCCTTCACCGTTTAAGCATGTGGTAGTTAATTCTAATATGGACATGAGTGAAAAACTCAGAGGTGCTTGCTTGAACCTGAATTTGAACCCGCGCTCTTTCGCTTGTAAGGCAACGGGCTTACCGACTAGGCTGCCACTAACTTTTTGTAACCATTACTAAGTAAGGTATTAAAAAAAAACAAATTAGTTAGTTTTGATTAGACCCACTAACAAATCTAAAAACGACCGATGCCGAGTGTCAACTTTTTAAAATATTTATTTAGTGATGGATGGACAAACCAACCTTTAACGTCTCTGAATGTAGTTACATCCGATATAATACTCTAGGTAAGATAAGATAAGATAAGACAACTCTTTATTTAAAAACCAGCAACAATACATAAAATATGATTAAAGAAAACCTTATCCACATATACAGGCTTTTAAATGGCAACCTTATCGCTAAAAGCGATAAGGTTGCCATTTTTTCCGGGCAACCATGCACGTAAATGATAATACCTTATATTAAAGAGGCCTTAAAATATTACACTATCAACTAAACAGCTATAATAAATAATAATAAATACAATCAATACTAATATAACTACACAGATACATATATAAATACATATACTATACTATGCATGGAAATAAATAGACAAATTATAAGAAATAATAATTATAAGAAACAAATTTTAGTGCTATAGCGATAGATAATGTATTATGACTCTCTGCTTAAAAACGTTCAACGACGGAGCACGCCTAATGTCAACGGGAAGACTGTTCCACAACAAAATAGCTTTAACAGTGAACAGTGAGGTATGTCTTATTAAAGTCAGTTAGCAAGAAATCCTTAGAGAAATCTTATTCCCTCATCTCAAAATGTATTCGTCGAGTGTCCTACAGAAGAGATATTTTTTGTATGTCACGTAAAACTGTCATCGGAGTTATACGTTCTCATTATTTTACACAAAACAAACTGCTGCGACGAAATCTGTCCGCGAATTAACAGCCCTACCTTCGTTGAATGTGTTAGAAGAAGAACTGGATGTGTTCGTTATTTGTTTGGTATTCAGGTTATTAATTACGAGGTTTTTTGACTGACTTCATATGGAAGAGGTTTTCCATTCGTCGGAGCCTTTTTTAGACAAGGTGTAACAGAAAGGTGTGACAATAATTAATGATGTTAATCTACTCATCAAAGTAAAAGAAATAGAGATTTTGTATGGAGATACAAATTTTTTGTATCTCCATACAAAAATTTGTTACGTGATCGGCTAAGTTGTATGGAGGACTTAATATTTTTTTTTAACTTTGATGGGTAGACATAAAAAAAATATCGTAAAGTGATATAACCATGACAAAATTAAATAAGTGTTCACACCCTTTCTTATATGAAAACATAGCATTACAAAATAAACTCAATAGTCTTTGATTTACGTAAATGGAATGAAAAAGAAATAAAAGGCAAATTTAAGTCTTAAATGTAAACGTACAAAGTCAAAAGCTGCATCAAAATAATTACGTTCATTGTTCTTTGCGTACCTTTAGTAATGTTTAGTATAAAAGATAAAGCAACACAACTCAATAGTTTCCATTTGAAAAATGATAAAATAGCAATCTACTCTGTGTTTTTGTTGTGAAGTAAAAAGGCATGGAAATGTCTTAAGGTTGTCCAGCAAGCTCAATTAACGTTCGTACAATAAGGGAAAATATGACTTAAATTGGGCATGTCATTTTTTATAGTTATTTTGATATGTAAACCAAATTACTGTATTATCCGCGACAATTTTACTATCCTCAGGAGAAACTTAATTTTTCCTGGATGAAAACTAGCAGTAGAAAGCATATGTTAATCGTAAACAGGCATAAATACGGGCTTTGCCTAGTTTGGGACCCTCAATATTATACCTACCTTCAAATATCTGTTAAAATTAGCCTAATCATTCATGTAGTTACATTAAGTTTCTGGTAAATAACAATTATTTATTTATTTATTTATTTAAACATAAACTATCCTGGCGCCAAATTAAATTCGTCAGGCAAATTTATCCTCAGTTATTTTTATCTCTAACCTATACTACTAGATAGATAGCTTTATTGTAGACACACAAAAGATAACATTACATAAATATAATTTAACATGTTTACCTATTTTATATTAAGACAATGAATTTTAACAGCGACGCCCGGACCAATTCAGAATTTTTTATTTTGTTTAGAGTTAGTGCCATATACATTTTATTAAAATCGGTATAGTAAATTTTTTTATTCAAAATAACTGAAAAAGTAGTAAAGACGCGTCACATTTTTTGAAATAAATGCAGCGAAATCTTTCTATACGTAAATTTAAGTAACGTGTGTACTAATATTAAGCTTAAGCATAATAAGCAAATTTATTACAAATCAAGCTTGCGGAACAGCCTTAAGAGAAAAGCTGCGAACTCAATGGAGTATATCAAATTAGCTTGTAGGCTTTAGATGAGAGAGGAAAATGAAGAAAAATATGTGAAAAGAGGATTTAAATGCATTTTCCTGCAATGCTTTGTTAGACTGATATTATTATCTAGAATAATTGCGCTTATTATGCGAGATACAATTGCTCGGGGCTGGCTTTTGTTTTATTGTTTTGTATTTTGCTTTAGTTATTTGATCCGAATGAGTGAAGCAGTAGAAACTTCTCTGCTGCAAGTCTGGGAACTGTTTAGTCGTCTATTTGTACTTGCGTAATTGTAATTAAGCTACAACTTGTTATAAAGGTTCCATTATTTAATAGTCTTTACTTCTCTTTTTGGTTTTTACTTAAATTAGATTTCTGTTAGGACTTATATATATATACGTCTTGATATTAGTGAACTTGATGTCATCTTGGCTTTTGTTGAAAAAAAACTGTAAGTAATTTTAACTCTAGTTCAAACTGACGAACCTAGAATTCAACGTTGCAGTTCGATAGATTCATGGAAAAAATATATAGTTCAAATGCGCAGAAAATCAGATTTTATTGAACTGCAGGTTACCTCGATAGTAAAAGTTATTTGAAATAATGAGAATATTACACACACTTTTCTAGTAATGCCACTAATATAATAACTGCGAAAGTGTTTGTTTTTTAAATTATTTCACGCTCAAACTGCTGACCGAATTTGGATGAAATTTGACACCAAAATAACTTTTGCTATTTTTCATCTCGGAAAAATAGAGCGTTGCAGTGCGACAATCGAAAACCGCGAGAAGCGCCGCGGGCGCAGTTGAAATAATATATTATTTTATTATTGATTATTTTCAAATGCCTAAAAAAATTAACTATAGTAGTTCCATTAACTAGTTCCATAATATAACTACTAATGTGTATAGATCAAGCAAACCTGTATACAACAACTGCAATTCTATATGTCACCGATTCGCGAAAGCCCCACAACGGCGCGGCTAAAATAAAAGTAGACCGACAGCAAAAAAAGCTGCCAGCCGCGACCGGAAGCGGTCAGCGGCTACCGCCAAATTTATTTGCCAACCATACACATAAACAAGCAAAAAGTTATCTAATGCTAGCGGGGAAAGGTCGGTTTTTGCACGGCGGTAGAGATAGCCAGCTTTTGCTAAAGGTAATTTATTAATTCAGTACACAAGTTTGCCTTTTCTATTGTGTAGTGTTTGGGAAAAACTTTTATGTAATAGTAGACAATGTTTTAGTTTAATAATAAGGTACTAATGACCAGTGATGACGTCAGACGAAATATAAAAATAAATCTGAACAACGAGGACAAAACGTTCTCGTTGGCTAGAGTAGTCTGAACATCACTCTGAATACCCAATTTATTTAATAATACTCGTGATAATACTATTGATTTTTCAATCAGTTCATGCAGCAGAAGTCGATCTCCTACCGGATGGCTGGCGTCCGACATTACCTTTACCTAAATGCGGTATCTACTAAAGGATTCGTTACCTCAGCGGTAATCAGTTTTTCGGGGTAGGTGGCCACTGCCACTTTTGTTTGTAAATTCATATTAGTGTAATAATATAAAAAATACAATGTTCGCTAGGTCAACAGTTCCCTAACATAAGTAAATGAGTAGGTACAAAATACAAAATTTGTGTATTTTGAAACATCATCAAGAAGACGACGAAAACTCCCTTAGAACGTCATTCCGAATGACAAGCTGCCAATTGCATCCACTCCTCATTTGTAAATTTTACTTATATCTTCGGTCCACATAGAGGGAGTTCTACTTACTCTGCGTCATTCGGTTTGTGGTCGCCACTGAAGAACCTTTCTTCCCAATTGGTTATTATATATAAAAAACGGGTGTTCCTTACAAAAAGTTTGTCCGTTGTCGACGAAATGTACGAAACAGCAATTTTTTTCTCGAGTTTTTTCCATAGTCAATTATGGTGTGAAAGTTGTTCATAAAGGCGTGTATAGTGAATCCGGCGCCCTATCGGCTTAGTACAACTCTCGCCAATTACCCTGCATTTGTTTAAGACACAGTGATTACCGGCTTCATTTTAGCAGGCACCGACACAGTTTCAGATATTTTGATTTAAAAATGACTAATTTTGAGAATTTTTTAATGCGAAAACACTCCAAGCATTCTTTTTACCACGACCCAAAAAAGAGGCAGTACTCAATTCGACGGGTATGTTTTTTAAATGTTTATCATCCGATTTCTCGACCGTTTTGATTCTTTTTTTTAGAGAGGTTTTATTTAAATAAGTAAATCGATAAATCTAAATAATTAAAGATGTTCGGCGTAATGAAAGTCAGTAATGTTTTCACTTTTTACGAAGAAGGAGGTTTGCATTTTTCTAGTGAATGTATGTGTATGTGTATATATTTTTTTATCACGCCCGAAACGGCTTGTCGTATTTTTATGTGAGTGGTGTCAATAGATTTGTCTTAGTCGTGAGAGTGACACTGGGTACATTAAAATTAAAAATTAAGGACGATACACAGGGTTAAAGGTTTAGAACTTGTTTTTTTTCTAATCACTTGTTCTGTAAAGAACTTGTGTTGTTGTATGGAGATGGGTAACTGCGTCACAGTGCGGTACCGGGGCCGGCAGCCAGTGTGAAGTATTGCGTTACGAGGAAGTGCACATTGTTAAGATAAGAACGTCGATTGTATTTCCGCTGCTGGGCTCGGCTTCCTTGCAGATACATCTATCTACACAGGTGGGATGCGAGATGAAGGAGTTTACTGAAATATTATTAACGATAGAATTAAATAGTGTACAATGCTATATGAAACATTGTAATATACAACGTGTAACAGAAAGGTGTGACGATACTTAAAGGTGTTAGTCTACCCATAGTGTTTGACGTGAACCCACTGTAGAACTTTTTTTTTATTACAAAAAAATTGCTTCTTCTTACAAAAATTGGTCACGTGATCGACCAAGTACCAAGACCATGGAGGACGCAATGTATTTTTATAGGGTTATAGAGGTTTTTGAAAGGATTTTTAAAATTCAACCCCTAAAGGGATCAGATTGGAGTTCAAATTTAAAAATTCTTCAATGTCGCGGGTAACGCCGCGGAGTACAGATATTAGTATACCTATATGGATGAAATAGAAAAAGAAATAGAAATAGTTCATTGGCCTAATGCACATATGTTACATTAGGCAAGTCATCAGTTATTACAATTTAGGTTTATCGTGTTGTATTAAAATCAAATTTAATTAAACATGACCTATAGAATATAAATTATCATTATTAGAAAAAAATTAAGAACAAATCTGGTAATTAGTAAATATCAATCATAGTTATTATTACATGTCATATCATATTATATTACTTATATTAATTATAGTTATAATAATTTTTAGGTGTGACAAGTGCTTTTATTAACATTAACAAAATTACTAACTACGACAACAAAAAAATGATAGCAGAATGATTACCTATAGACCATTTAAGTTATAATAATTACATTTTAAATCATATTATATTACTTATATTAATTATAGTTATAATTACATTTCAAATCGTATTATATTATATTCGTTATATTTATTTCATTCAAGAAAGAAGATTCCGTCAATGGTATTGGCACAAATTCTTTTAAAGAGGGATAGGGACACCTCAAAGAAACACTTTAAGAGTCTTTTTGAATTCAATGGCATGTAGCTTAGTTATTGTAGGTGGAAGTTTATTAACCATATCTTATTATACAATTTTTTTTTGTTTGCTTAAAGTCTCAATTAGTCGTGGTTTTCTAAAAAAAAAAATTTGCGTTTAATTGTTTATAATTCACTGTTATATATGTACATTGATGTTACAATCATAATTTTGTGGTTTTGAAAATACTTTCTGGCTGATGTTTATTGTCTTCTGAATCAAAAATAATTCTGATTGCCTCTTTGTGCTCCTAACTCTTTTATAATATCCGCACCGTTACCCCATACAGTAATAGAATATCTTAATAAAGAGTGTATAAGAGTATATGTGGATGTAACATATCTACTGTATTTATTAAATACCAGCTGACTCGGTGAACATCGTACCGCCTAACAGTTATTTATGTTTCACATCTTTTAAACCTTCCCTGGAGTACGACAAACATTTAAAAAACCAAAATCAGTTAAATCGATCGATTCTCGAGTTTTTGAGAGACAAACTATCAGCAATTGATTTTTATATATAAGAAGAAGATAGGTAGTGCTTAGTTTTTAATGCCTCTTAACTGTCACCCATAGACGATCCTACCGAGTTAATGTTGCTCAACATCGACGATCGATTAGAAAACCCTAAACAGCTACAGTTATTTTAATTTACAAATTCAACTACACGACAGATATGGACAAAAAAAAATGGAATCACCTGAAAACAAACAAAAATCTAATTTTCCTAAGCAATCCAGAGGTCACTAAGAAATCAGGCAACAAACAAAAAAAAAGATTCCGGGTAAATGAAAATTTTCTCCTTTTGAAGCCTCTAAAGCAGTCTGTACCCAAATATGCTACGATCAGTTAATTTGACGACACCGTATTATTAATGACTCGTCAAACACCACTACGTCCTACACATCTTTTTTCTCAGAGGTTTCCATCCTAAGGTTGCCTGGAAGAGATCGCTTTTAGCGATAAGGCCGCCACTTGTGGCACTATATGTAAATTAATATTTTTGTATTGTTATATTTTGTGTGTCTACAATAAAGCGTTGATCTATCTATCTATCTATCTACGTCAAAGCAGTCAGCTGTATAATAAAGCTGTTGAAGATTCGCTAAACTGCGGTTATTTAATATTGGCTCCTTTGATTATTTATATGTCTAATAAAGGGACGTGCTTCAATAAACTAAAACGAAGAAGTCAACTATAAAATTCTACTGTGTGTGAAAAATTCATACTACAATAGCACTGTGTCACTTTGCTTGTCGTAGTCATTTATATAATGATTCCAAACATTGCACAGTCTCGATTGAAATAGGTATAGGTATGTCAATAAAATACAGAGAAAAAAACAACAATAAGACACAATAAGACAACCAGCGTGGTGAAACGTTCCGCTCTATAGTTTTGACGCACCTGGAGTGTCTATCTAGATTATATTAATAATCAAAGGCTGGTTAGAATAGAGCTTACGCTTCATGACTTGCGGATTATGGCCGACACGCTTACTTAAATAGCTGATGGATTTGCTTAGTATACGAAAATGCTCTGAAAGTACTGTATATGAAGTCTTATATAAATAATCTCTGTAACCGGGCAATATTATGATTAAAAAATTAATAACCAACTTAACAAGTGGTTAGATGTGAGTTCGAAAAAACACGACTTCTAAATCGTTAAACCTGTATCATGCTTAATTTTTTTTTAACTTTTATGTAGACAGTGTCACTCTCACGACTAAGACAAATTTATTGACACCACTCACATATAAATACGAAAAGCCGTTTAGGCATGAAAAACATGACAAGGAAAATAAGACTTTAAAGCCTTGGTCAACAAACTAAACTGCTGAAACGATTTTGATTTAATTTAATTAATAAAGAATCAATTAGAAACTTTTTGTGAATTATCTTGTTGCCATATAGAAAAAAAAACTGAAAAAAATTAGTTAAGTTTAATTCTTTTTAGTCAAGAGTTATTTCAAAGTTTTACTTGCTGTATTTAATGTTTCGTCTGGGACAAGTTAGGGTTAATAAACCAATTACCTTGGTTGAAATTTGACCTTAATCTATAATATTATCTCATACATTATTTGATATACCTCAGCCAGGGAAGCCTCACTAAGTAGACTGATCGTTAACATCTCCCAGGAGTTATAATAATGTTCTAACGCATCAAAATATCTATTACAGATAGCATAAACCTTATGGTAATAGTAAACTTGAGGCTGGTAGATATCCTGGTATGGTTTAAACCGGATTTTTTGCCGGTTGTCTAGACTTAGAATTACTTACGCTAGACTTGCTGCGGGTGTTTTTTGTAAAGTACCTACCGAATATTACTTAGCGTATTTTTTTCAACGAGGTTAGTAAAAGTCACAACCGTTTTTATTTTGACAGCTTATGCGAACTTTGCATTAATAATACTTTACTGACTGAACAACGGGAACGATTTTAATAAAACGTATATGGGTTCTACTAGAATGTGTATTCTTTCAAAACAAAAAAAAGTTATATTTGATCAGGATTCTCTGAGAAATCAGATTCATATTATAAAACTAAACGTTTTAACTAGCTTATCGGTAATTTCCGGCTACTCCGGTTGACGGATATATCAGTCCGGCCAAATACAAGCGCCTTGACTCTAACCTCAGAACTATTTCACTTAGGACTGAAAATTCAAGATGGTAAGTACATCAATGGGCAGGAATACGTTAAAACGTCGAGTTGGTAACTTGGCATCCTTTGAGAACGGTCTAGTGTGTTCGATATTGAGATCCCTGCAGATCTCAATATGAGATGAGTTACGAGGAACGAGATTAAAACGATATTATATTAAATTTATTACATAAGAGTACAATTTTTTTTAAATTGACAAGATTCTTCAATTCAGCTGGCAGTTTTTTTTATCTGTTTATCTATTTTTCTTTATACATAAAATAGTAAGACCTGATTGACTGTAAGAACTGATATTTTCTAAGAATTTCCGTAGAGCCCTAATCCTAGAGACATGAAATATGTAGTTTGTATTTATTAAAAGGTAAAGGCTCGTACTAAGAAAATATTTTTGGCCAAATGGGAGTCTAAAGCTTGAACTTTTTTTAATATTCAATAAAATTGAATATAAAAAAACGTAGTGACAGTTACCAAGTATTCGTAAAAAAACATTTGAAGTCAGAATTATATTGTTCTAAACTTTTCCTTCTATCCAAGACTAATTTTCAATTAGTTTAATATGATTTAGATCAGGTTTTTATAAAAAATAGGTAGTTTTATAGAACGTTACAATACCATTCCTTACAATTGCCCGCCAATCTTACTCTAGCAAATTGTTTAACTAATATATAAATTCGTTGAAAGTCAGCGGGTCCGAACCTTCGCAAGTTGGATTCAATATAATGTAGGTGCTGCTAATTCGACCAGAGGCATAGTGAAGTTTATATACGTACACTACTCACAGTAGGAAAACTATTTGAGTGTGTTGATGTAGTTGTAATTTTTTATTTCTATTCAACTCAAGCAAAGTAGCTAAAAAGCTGCTAAACCTATTCTTATGGTATCTTATCGTATCTTGCGGTTTCAGTTTTTAAGGCACTCATAGGATTTGCCACTCTATATTAAACGGATATTCCGGGTTCGCCTTCCTCCATCGCTGGCGCTCATGTCACTTATATGATTGCTCCGTGTCTTGATATCTTTCAAACTTACAATCAAATATGTTCTGGTCTATGTTGATTATGTAGGCTTTTTTAATTTATTCAGACATGCAAAGCCAAAACAGCTGAGTGACGTAACCTGCCACACCACCCTTTTGGCCTTCGAGTAAATACGCCTCTGGATACAGCGGTATACAATTATTGTAGTCTGTTTTTTGTATAATCGTTCCTAACTACATGCATGATTCACGCCTTACAAGCATGTTAAGGTGTGACTCTATATTTAAAGTCACAATTGGCCATACTGTCAGGATGTCTGTAAGTTCAAATATTGCGTTACTTGTGGGTTATCGGTATAATTTATTAGGCCGCCCTTTGTGGCGGGTAACGTATGCAAATTTCATTAATTGTGTTATTAGTTTGATGTACATTGAGTTGGGCGCTCGGTATTCGAGACTATAATTGCTATCTTGTATGTTACAGTTACGTTAATAATTTATATCTACGGGTATTCGATATAGGTAAGTTTATGCTTTACTATGCAAATATTATTTCCTTAAGAACGTATACATAATCTGTATCACTCATTAAATTTGACTCATTCTCAATTAATTTCCTTATTGTTGATTGGAAATTTAGAGTATCACATTAATTTTAAAGAACATTAAGATATCCTGAAGCTAAGTTTATTCTTTTTCTGGAGATTGTAGCGCATCATTTACTGCATTATTTATTGGTCTTAGGCCATTGCACCCATTGCGTCTTCATTTTCTCTATTTTATCCTTCCTCCACGTCATCGGTTGGTACGCTAAAGATATCATAAAAGTTTTAAAATGTCAGCCGTTTCTGCAGCACTGGTACCACGGTGGAACTCGTACTCGTAAATAACGCAATATTTCAAGTTTTCCATTTTGTAAACTGCGTGACGCAAAGAAAAAACCAAACGAGGACAAAACAAATGAATTACGGTTTTCGAAATACAAATGTATGAATAAATAGCTGTATAAATTTAAAATTGGAATCCCTAACCAAAGAAGAGATATTTGAGATCAAAGTGGCCAGTACGACAAAACGCCAATTTCATATTTAAGGACCTAATATATATATATATATCCCACAAAAAAAAATTATATATATATATATATATATAATTTTTTTTTGTGGGATACCCCTTTTTTAAAAACAGATTCTGAGTATGTTATTTCTAATTGAGAATGAAATGATTTATTGTAAACTTCTTGCGTCGTTTTAGGTCAAAAACGTCGCCAATTTATAAAACGTGTAAGAGATAGGTGTGCCAATACGTATGGAGGTTAGTCTACCCACAGTGAACCCACTGCAGAAGAAAATGTAGCAAAATTCGAGACAAAAATATCAAGTGATCGGTCAAGTTGTATGGTAGTACGCAATAATTTTATCTCAAAATTTGCAAAATTTAGTTCTATGGCGGGTTCACTTTAATGGTAGCTATTGTCACACCTTTCCGTTACACGTTGCATAGAGTATGAGTTCTGAAGAAGCGTAAAACACTAGTTGTTTTACGCTGTTGTTTTATCAGAACAAGAAGATACATTTTAAGAATATGTAATACCGCCTTCTTAGAACTACACATCTTAAATATGACTAGCAAGTTCGTACCAGCAAGAAACAACAATCATATTTAGCTCAGCCGTTTATCTTACCCATCCCTCGCGAGCATTAAATTCCATGAAGAGGTCGCGCGAACTTTTTTACTGCCAGAGCCCTAGGTGCAAAATATTTGATAGCTCATAGTTACGAGTTTTTACGACCACGCGCGGCATAATTATGTGGCCTATTGTTTCGAATGGCGGATGGTTTTACAGCAGGGTTTTTTACGTCCCGCTTTAGTGGTGCTTCCGACGTTGATGCGTGTTTCTGGAGTTGGCAGCGTAAAATTAAGTGGGTTGGTGTTCTTCCGAGGCATAAATGGTGTCTAAATATAATAAAAACTTAAAATCGCGACGGTGGAATGATGGGTCTCTGTTTGTTGACAGCGTTCACGTCACAGACCATGAATTCGGTTAACTGCTTTTACCCTATTATGGTTAACTAAGGTTTTGATATTACTCTTATATAAAAGAAGAGGCTTTGGTACCTCTAGTTGAAGTTCTTTTGTGACCTCTTCTCGACAAAGCTGACACTGATTTTATTAACAAATTAATGAAGTTGCTTTAAATCGGCTTGACGTTAGATGTCATAGTTTTAATTCACTAATCTTTAAGTTGTAGATGTCTAATAAAAGATTCTGAGGCAATTTGCGTTCTAAAAACTGTGTAATGTGATTATTTCTTATCATATTATGGTCGTGAATTGTTAAAAGGTTGATGTCAAAAGGACATAAAGCTACAAAACTCACTTCTGATCTAAATCTTAATATCTTCTGCTGTACGGCACATCATTTCGTTAGGACATTGTTGCCAACTTTTCTGATATATATAATTACTATGCCGTAGTGAAATATATATTTATCTGTGATTGTTTGAGCTTCAGCTTGAGTTTTCCCTTTATACGAGTACGCATATCAGAATCGATCTCGACCTGCTTTAACTGTGATGTCAAAATAATTAAAATTTCTTTTCCCACAGTTTGGCCAGCCTGCGCCTCTATAGGTTGACGAGTCACGTAATGAACTGTATTAAAAAATATTAGAGACGTTGAGAAGCCTCGAACTTTCTTTATCTCTAGGTCATTTTAAACAACTGTCAGAACTTGTAAGTAAAACTTCTGGCTGTGATCATGCACGGTTAAGGCTGGTTACACACGTAAGGTAGGAGGTAGTAAAGGCACAATAGCTCGCGATAAACGTAACTGTGGATCGGACACGACACAAGCTCCTCGTAAAACAAACGGACTAGGGCACAGGAGAAATGCGACGACTCACAACTAGTGAATAAATTATATAAAAAAGTAATTAATCGTTTAGATATACCCCCTCCTACTACAATCAAAAATCGTTGTCGCTTAAGAATTCTGACAATTGACAACCGTAAAACCCATATATATATACTTACCAAGTTTCGTTAAGATTGGTCGGAAGGTTCCACGGACTCGCACAAAACGCTTCGCGTCTACTTTTATTGTGCGAACTGCCAGGTTGTGGATTTCTCTGCCAAGTTCTCTATTTCCCGATAGCTATAATGTTGGTATCTTCATGTCGCGAGTGAATCGGTTTCTTTTAGGTAAGCGCTCTACATCGTAGGCCGCATCGTCACTTTACATCAGGTGAGTTGCGGTCAAGCGTAAGCCTATTGATTATTAAAAAAAAGTTTCTCTTTTTTTTTGACCTTGAGGAGAAATATACTAACAAACTGTCAAACGATAAAATTTTCTGGATTCGAAGCATAGACGCTTCGCTCGCTCGGTTAATCTCTCGTAGGTAAATAAAGTGTATTACTTTGTTTTTGTGTAGTGACATGGCTCTAGGTTTTTATTGCAGACTATAAAACCTTCTGCTACTGCACCTCATCAATAATTTCTTTCCAAAACTTTTTTATCTTCGGCGTAATGTTCACTTCACACAATAATATAATAGAGTCGAGAGTGCATGTGAGTATGTCTGTTTGTTACTCCTTCACACTCAAACGACTGAACGAATTTATATGAAATTTTGTACCAGGATAGTTTGTATACAGGCTACTTTTTTCCAGAAAATGCAGTGTTTCTGTAAGCTAGTCAAATTTCCGCGGGTAACACCGCGGCGTACGGCTAGTGATATCGTAAGGCTTTACTCGCTAGTTTCGAAGCCTTACTCCATATTCCCTAAACATGCATCGGCGGCGACCATCACGCTATAAACCTGCTCGTAAAACTCTCCCTACGCCACCTCTCGCATACTTCACTAACTACCTAAATATAATCGACAACTCTACATATATACAGGGCTAGGCGTACTATGCTGAAAGGGGGTCACTATACTTATCCATAAGATCAACTTTTTCTATGATACCAACTATATCAAGAATATAAGCAGTCTTCATATCAGAATAATTGAATTTTTTAAATGAGTAAAATATATACGAATAAAAAATTTTTATACTTTGTCAAGTACCTTTCAGTCTAAACACCAAGAGTGTTAGTTTGGTGGTATAGTGACACAATTGATTCTTAATGTACTTTTAGTAAATAAATGATTGATTGTCTCTGGATTCAAAAAAAAAACATCAGCTGTTTCATACGCTTTCTACGCTACCACTAACATATCTAAAATATAACGTTTTAATAAAGAAGGATAAAATCACTTCTAAAAATGTCTTAAGTGTCATATGCATCAAGAAAGGAAGAACAGCCAGTAACTATGGAAACTGACATCTTCGATTCGTGTGATTGCAAAAATAAAACTAAAAATTCGTGCAAATTGTATATCAAGTTTTTATGAAAACTACAACATGTTCGCGAGTACGAACTTGTGGACAAACAACAAACAAACAGATAAAATAACATTTGGCCTGTCTCGAAGCAGTGTCGCTTCAATACTCAATACATTTATTGCTAAATTAGATATTACATGCAGATCTTAACATAATGCAATAAGTACTTATATATCTAATATAAACCCTGCTCGGGTATGGCGATATGTTGAGTGGAGCGCACTTATTGATTTTATTTCATTTAAAAAAATTATCGCTTAAATATTCTTCAACACTATAATAGCACTTATCTAGTAATAAATTTTTTAAACATTTTTCGAAGTCACTATCTGTTGCATTTTTTATATTGTCTGGAAATTTGTTGTAGATATTGATGGCCATTGAGTTAGGACCTGAAGTGTACATAACGAGTCTTGAGTTGTAGAGATTGCAATCTAAAGATAAACACGCATAGCTTATCACCGCACATTGTCGTATCACACTCACGCAGAAAAAAGGTTAAGTACCCCTTGTCTATAACGACGTAGTAACGGATAGTTTATATTACGTCGCGTTACGGGAATGTTTACGTCACAAGTACGGGGTTACGTTGTGGAATAACAAATGCAGTGTTATTGGGGAGTTTAACAACATTTTGCTGATAATATTGTTGTATTAGTTAGAAACAAGTGGTAAGAAGTGACTTTATAAAACCTTATTTCAAGAAATTTAGATCCACGTATCTTAACAAGTGAGATAGCTGGATGCAGCTAGTAAAGCCAATGACCATTTTCAGTTGAAGACGAATCTATTGACACCACTCACATAAAAATAAGACAAGCCGTTTAGGCTCTAAGGCGTGACAAAGAAATATACATACATACACTCGAAATCATAACCCTCCTTCTTTCGTAGATAAAGGTTGGTTTTGCGATAAAAGCTGTTCGTGGAAACATTTCACGTTTAATAATTAATAACTGTCATAAGAAATATGATGTCGTTAATGTTGGTACTCACGTAGTTCGATTTTGTTTGCTATTGTTAACATTTGACCAATTGTTTTTGAGCAATTTGGGAGGTACAAAATTTACTTTAAATGGACATTGTATCAATTAAACGGTTGTGGTTTTATTATGCAATGAAAACTTGGAGTTAAAAAAATCAAGAAACTGGAGCGAGGTCTCAGAAAATTACTAAGGTTCCAAATCATTTCTAAAATTACAATGGTAATCACTAGTGCCCACTATTCCCCCGGCATCCGGTCCGAATGGGAATAATTTGCTGGTATTACCGAGTGGTGCACGAGGCCGCGCGGTCTCTTTTCCCATTTTCCCTACGATCAAAACGGCCGCGTAAGTTTCGCAGAAACTTTGGACCCTCCCATCAACTAATACGCAGTATGGTCTAAGTTATAAGAGAAAATTATGTAAAACAAATTCATTATATTTTATGAATGTAGAAATGTATAATACCTTTCGGCTCCGTCGTTTGTGTCATTTAACTTGCGAGTATATTTGATATATTTTTTTAAATTTCTAATGTCATAAAAAAGACCAAATTAACTAATCTCAATAGTCATAATTATAAGTTTAATTATCTCTTATCCAGTTCAAGTTTAAATAACCACGTAAAAGATAAAGGTGTCAAATGAAAAGTGAAAGCCGTTTAGAGTAAAAAGCTATACATCTAAAAACAATACTAAAATGAACTATAGAAGAATATTCAACTTGTCTCCTCACTAAAAAGCTAGCGCCGAGATGTAGAAAAAAAAACAATTTAATGTATTGTTGTCACCAGCACAAAGAGTTGCAATGAGTTTCCGCTCAGATTAGAAAACTTATTAGAAGATCCTTACTACTTATCCGTATTACTTTGAAAATCGATTGTAGTTATAAACTAAAACAATAACCACTCTTTAATATTTCAGATTACTTGACAAGTTTCGCGTAATTCGTGTTCGAAAGTTTTCGAATCCGAGCGGAAACTCATTGTGAATCTGGGCGATTGACTATTATTTGAGCCCCAAACATTTTCACCATACCATTTATGTTTTTTAAAGATTTACATAATTTCTATGAATCGTGCAAAAAGCACGTGTCGTCCGAGGTCCGTAAAAAATATTTTTATAATGAATTCCTTTTACAAGAATTTAAAACAAGGAAAAAGATATACTCGTATCTTTGTCGGGTAATAATACACGTTATTTAGTTTCCTCACGATATCTGACTCTACCGCTAAATTGTTATTACGAAGTGATAAGAATAAAAATATGTACTAAAGGAATAATTTGCGTAACAGTTCATTGTTATTTAGTTTTTAATTGTGCTTGATTTAGTTTATGAATATAACCAATATGAATTTTTTGGACATAATCAAAATTTTTACTTTAGCGGTAAGTGATAATATTAGTCTTTAGTAAATATTACGAGATAATTAGTATCTCGAAATAAACAAGTACAAAATCGTAGAAGTCTTGCAGCGCAACTTTTATGCCGTAAAAAGTAGTGAAATCGAATGTCTACCAAGTCGGGTTTGTTAGAAGTTCCTTAGAAATCAGATGATCGGTGAGTCAGTGAAATTAAGGAACTTTGATATAATTCTTCAAGTACTGATACAAATTTAATGTTATTTTAAAATATATCTTTAGGTGGCATGTCTTCAAATCACTGAAAATTTACCCTTCTATCTTTTACCAGATGTTAAACGGGGTCAAAAATGGCTCAAACCGCTCTAAAAGGATAGTACGTAATGTAATGTATTTTTTTAGTGCAAACTGCCAGGTTGTGGAATTCACTGCCGAGTACTCTATTCCCCGATAGATATAATTCCGGTCTTTTCAAATCGCGAGTGAATCGGTTTTTTCTAGGTAAGTGTGCCACATCCTAGACCGCATCGTCGCGTCGCTTTAGATCAGGCGAGTTGTGGTCAAGCGCAAGCCTATTAGCCGTAAAAAAAGTACGGCTTGTCACTTATTTTTTTTACTCAACTTAGCGGATGATGTACAAGGCGTTTTATTGTAATTTGCTAACTTGACTTTCTAATAAAAATAATAGTAATAAATGTGTAAGTATAATTAAACACTTCAGTGCATTGTATATTATTTGACTTTGGTTAAATTTGAAAACTATATTTGTTCTTTGTTTTTAGATATCTCTTCACGCGTCCGTTGTATTTGCTAATAAGTCATGCGATATCGAAATTGAAGTTTCAGCAGAATTAGGGTATGTAATTTGATGTTGTAGAAAAATTGTGTTGTAGTTTTAGGTAATTTCAAATCATAAAACGAGACTTATGCTGTGTAAGCTGCATCACACCAAACGAAGAATTTATGGCACCTCTTTTGCGCGATTGTATTTTCGTGCCACAATTTAAAAATATTTAATGTATTTGAAAATAATCGTCCGTTTAACTGTTAAGAGGCTCACCGACCCTTCACAGTTTTCGTGTTTTTGATAGTATTTTCATTCCGGGGCCTACCTTTTTTCACCCCCTAAATAATAATGTATTTTTTGTCATTCGGTGTCAATCGCTTCACCATGACGTATTTTAGGCCTGCACGTTTTAAAATTTTGAAAAAAGTTATTGAATTCTGCATAATAAAGGCTTTTAATAGGCTTCGTATCAGCGCAAAAATATGACTGCTTAGGAAGCTTGTAACTTTATAGTGATATAAAAACAGGAAAAATAAAACCGTAAAGAATAGTAAATAATGTGTTCACTAAGTGAAAAAAAATACCACTGAAATTGGACAACATAAAAAGTAGAAAAGAGGTATATCTTATTGTATGGACAAGTTGGCGGTCTATAGCTGTCTTAAAAGAAAAGGCCTTTGCTTATACAAAATGTGTTTAGCTTAATACCTCCTTAACCAATAAATCTGTTAATGAGCGTTATAGTACTTAAATTATCTTAAATTTCCAGATTCGTAGTACGATTGAAAAAGCTTTGCAAATGTGCAGGGTAAGTGTTTCAATATTTATCGTCCATCAATAATTTTGATATTCATTTGTAATGAAGTTTGAATTATTTTAAACTCACTCACATTTTTATACGTGTTTCGTACAAAAAGAGTTACCTATATTTAAGATTATTGTGTTGTCTTTTCTGATAAGTATTAAGATTTTGATTGAAGTGAGAAAATATGATGTATTTATTAACCAAGCTGTCTCATCAGTACTAATAAGATAGTGTCACAAAACTACTACCTAATTTCATTGTTCACTTTTCAGATTTGAAAATCCTATATCACTCGCATGGAGTAATGGGGTAAGTATGTTAAGCCGAGCGAGCGAAATGTTTTAAGTCTCGTAGAATTTTGTTTTTTTCACTCAGAATGCTAATTACTTATAAGTATTTTTGTCTAGATAAAGCCTTGAGCATTGTCAAGAAGTATAGCTTATCGGTTTTTATATGGGATGCATTTTGGGGAGTGTGCCTTACACGATTTAATTCCAGTATCCTCTTTCATGGTAGTGATTTCACGGACTCGAACTAACCATTTTGCATTAGGTAACTTCAATAATATTGTGCAAACCTGCCATATTTTCCGATAGATATAATCTTGGTGTTTATAAATCGTGAGTGAATCGGTTTTTTCTAAACATGCGTGCCACATCCTAGACCGCATCGTGACTTTACATCAGGTGAGTTGCGGTCAAACGCAAGCCTATTAGCGTTCAGTATAGATTAGTTGATGGTTGCGTTCAGGTTGTATTTTTCAATAAATCTAGACGTCTTTGTAAGGTTTCCCTACAACTTTAGATGATATGATAAAAGATGATAATTGATAGAGAGATAAAATGCTAACTGATTTATTGATATTGATTAGTGAATACACGGGACGGCGGTCGAACGCGTACTGACTGCTTAATGCTTATGTAGTATAAAAATGCACCGCATGCAAAGGTGCTAAATGTGCAATTTACATAAATTGTACATGCTCCCGAGGGAAAATAATATAAACATGAATAAAAAATGATAAAACAAAATAGTAAATAAGTATAAAAACACAAAGTCTCTAATAAAGTTTTTCTTAAGATATTTCAATATTTTCAATCACTGCACTTCACTTTTAATGAATCGATCAATAAAAATAGGTGAAGTCGTAGCGTTTACTACACTAGGTTTACTACGCGCACTTTGATTCACTTCGGAATAAATGTCTTTTTCGATGATGTTGGTGCTCGTGCTTGCTGCTGCTGTCGGCGGCGCCGGAGTCGTAGTGTAATGAACACTCATGTTAGTCGAGCGCTCGCTGCGGGACGCCGGCGAGGGCGCGGCGGCGGGCGAGATTCGCGCAGAGCAGCGCAGTCGCCCTTGCCGCCACGCGAACAGCGCGAAGGCCAGAAGCCCTGCTCCAACCACGAGATATAGGACCACGAACTGGTGCACGTCGTGATGCGATAGGTCTGATAAATCTACGTTGCCTTCCGCTGATTTCAACTTCTCTATTTGTGTGCCGATGTTCTGTAGGTCCTTCCCGTAGTTTAAATTCTCCAAGTCATGTGAAGTAGATGCATTAATAGGTACTGATAAGTTGATTATGTTATTGATAGGGGGAATCTCTATTTGCATGATATCTAAACGAGCCCTTAATTCATTTGTTTGCCTGTTGTGGGCGTATATTTCATAGCCTTCACCTTTGATGACACAGCTGTCTCCAAGTGTCATTATGCCGGCCTTGCTTACTTGTACAGCCGTAACTTGATGCTCACATATGATTCTTATTGTATATAGGTCGCAGATAAAATACAGGTATGTATTCAACTGATTTAATTCTGACCAGGTGGCTGCACATCCTTGAGTGTAGGTTTTGCATTGATTTGATGATTGGTCCGTAACACAAAGATCGGCGTCTGATGTCATATGATGAATCGGTCTTTGTAATGGACACAGACGTGTTGATGAGTCATAGGGAAGACAGTTTTGAATTTCGTTTTCAGATAAGGTGATATACGAATCCTTTTGTAAGTTTAGTGCTACATATTCTGCTATCGGTGAAATTGAGACCATCTCTCTTCCGTGCTGGCTGGGAATCGGTATGAGCTTGTATATCTCATAATTATCTCTGGTGACCAGTGGAATTTTAATTTCGAAAATGAAGTATAGATTGGTCATTCTTGCTTTCACCTTTAATAAATGATAAATGTTAGATAGTTCTGTTTGCAAGTTGCTTATGGGTATGGTCACGTCCTTGGAAAGTTGCCCTGATATGATGTTTAGTTCATTCCGTAGTTGTTCTGGAGTTAACAGGTGGATATTGAATTTTCCATAGTGGATATCAGTGATGGTATCTACTAGTGTTTCCTGTATACTTTTTAAGTTCATTAGGATGCTGTTTGCAATAACTGATGATAATGCAAAGTCGTTATTATTTGCAACTACTTCGACCTGTTTTGATAAGGAGTTAAGTTTTTTCTCGAGAGTTATAATTTGCTGATTAATTAATTTGTGCTGATTATTCATAGATTGTTCAACTCTTTTCAGTAAGTTATATTCTGATTCTACTACTGATGTTTGATTTTTCCAAAGCAGTGCCAAATGTTTTTGATTTTTCCTTATTAGGTTTATGTCTTGCTCATATTGTTGTGCGAAGTGTTCGTCAAGTACTCCAAACAAACTATGTGCTAGGTAACCAATTCCGTTGATAAAGCCGCGGCGGCGTCTTGTTACGGCGCGTGCCTTCTGCTTACCGAGCATTAAGCTGTTATAGTAGTCTAATTCTTGGAGCCCGTGACGTAACTGTAGTAAGACCACGTCACAGTGAGTTTGTTTTGATGTCGTTGAACATATGCTTTCAAGGTGATTGATATATTTGCTGTATAGTTTCATTCCTTGCCAGTAGGGGTCCATGTCATAATAAACAACAAGTTTCCACTCATCTCGGACAAGGTGCATGTTTGATAATTTATCGAAATAAATGCTCTGATTTTTATTGATATTTGATAGTTTATAATCACATTGAACGGAGGATATTATTAACATCATTGTCATCATCATTAGCCCCACAAAACTGACTGCTTTAGATTTTATTGATTTAGATTTTTTATTAGACGTTTCTTGATCTTCTTGTGCTGCTTCCTTTTGCTTTGGCTGTTCTTCTCTTGTTGAAGGCTCATCAATTGGTAGCTTTGATAATTTTACTATTGGTCTTTTCATAGTTCCGTTTTTCGTCTTGAGCGTGACTACACGAACATATCCATCTTTTCCGGGATGGAGTTCTACCACTCTTCCCATAGCCCACTTTCCGGCGGGTACGTTCGCGTCATGAATGATTACGATGTCATTTACTGCGATGTTAGTTTCTGCAAGCTGCCATTTGCTACGATTTGATAATTGACATAAATACTCTGCTTGCCATCTTTTCCAAATGTCTTTGAAAGTTTTCTGTACTAATTGCCATCTTGTGCGTTGATCTGTTTCGGTTTCCACAATAGTAAGAACCGGGCCGCTCGACAAAAAGTGAGATGGTGTTAGGCAATTTATGTCGTCTGGATCCTCTCTCAATGCGCATAAGGGCCTGGTGTTTAAGCATCCCTCAATCTGTGCAAGAAGTGTTGACAGCTCTTCGAATGTTAGTTTTTGCTCTCCAATCACTCTACGAAAATGATATTTCAGGCTCTTGACGGCTCCTTCCCATAGTCCACCAGCACTGGGCCAGGAAGGAGCATTAAAATGCCACTCTATCTGCATTTCAGCTACTGTTGAGAAAAATTCGTCATCTAACGTGCTTTTTAGATTTATGATTTCTTGCTTTAGACGTTTGTTGGCTCCGACGAAGTTGGTTCCGTTGTCACTGTAGAGATGACATGGGGTACCTCGCCGGGCTACCATTCGACGGAGTGCTGATAAAAAGGCTATTGAGCTTAGATCTGACACAAGCTCTAAGTGTATGGCTTTTGTGGCCATGCACACGAAGACTACCACATAACCTTTCATGGTTTTTATGCCTCGACCTATGTTTGCCTTTATGTTAATGAATCCTGTTAGATCAACGCCAGTGTGATAAAAAGGGCGCGTCGGGTTGCATCTTGCTGATGGTAAGTCTCCCATGATTTGTTTCAGCTTGATAGGTTCATGCTTTCTGCACGTGATACAGTTGTGAACACGTTTCTTGACCGCTCTTATTCCTCCTATAATCCACACTTCGTGCCTTAGATAAGTTAGAGTTAACCGTGCCCCTCCATGTAGCGTCACCTTGTGGGCATGGTCGATTAATAAGTCTGTGAAGTGATGGTTGTTTGGAATTATGAAGGGATGTTTCATGTTTTCAGTAATGTTGGCGTTTGTGATTCTGCCACCAACTCTTAATAATCCATCTTGGTCCAGAAACGGGTTCAACGAAAGAAGCTTGCTAGTTGATTTTAATCTCTTTTGCTGTTGTAGTGCATTTATTTCTTCTGTAAATGATTCTTGTTGCATGAATTTAATTAACTTGATTTTTGCTGAATTGATTTCTTGTGCCGTTAGGTATGCGGGCTTGCGTCGGTGGCGATTTAATCTTGATATACGATATATCCACGCGACAATGCGCGTCACGCGAGTTAAACAGCTATGTTTGTTGATAAGCTCTCGTATGACGTCACCGCCTCGGCACTGTGTAGAAACGTTTGTTTGATAGAATTTTTTCACTTCTTGATTAGTGTCGTAGATCATGGTTTGATCGTTTTTTGGTGGGTTGAAAATTATCGCAGGTCCGTTCCACCAAAGTTTATGCTCTTTAAGTTGTGATGCAGAGATTCCACGACTTGCGCAGTCGGCGGGGTTCTCCGCAGATTTTACGTACTGCCAGTGTTTTGCTGGAATGATATCGTTGATCTTTTGTACTCGATTCGATACAAATGGCTTCCAACGGTTAGGATCGCCGTTAATCCAACCCAGGACCGATGTTGAGTCTGACCATCCGTAAGTTTTGATGTTGTATGCTGATAGGTTTTGTTGGACTATTTTCATTAGATTTGATAGTAGAAGTGCCGCGCAGAGCTCGAGTCTCGGGAGAGTTACGCTTTTCTTCTTCGGCACTAGTCTTGATTTTGCTGCTATAATCACAGTGTTTTGAGTGTTTTTGATCTTGCTGTAGATAACACAGGCGTACGCACTCTCTGAAGCATCGCAGAATCCGTGCAGCTCTATGTTATCGTTTTCGTGCCCTTCAAGCCATCTTTGGATCTGAAGGGTATTGATTTCCGTCAGGTCTTGCTTGACATTGACCCATTCGTCGTTGAGTGATGCTGGAATTCGTTCATCCCATTGAATGTTTTGTTGCCATACTAACTGAAATAATAATTTCAGCTTGGTAGTTACAGGACACAGCCAACCTAGTGGATCAAAGATTGTTGATATTTCTGATAAAAAAGATCGTTTGGTGGCTGGTTTTGAAGATGCTGTGTTTATCTTCAGTTTGAATGTGAAAACATCCTTTTGTTGATCCCACTGAAGACCGAGTGCTTTCGTTGATTCTTGATGCTTAAAGTCAAACGCTGATGATGGTGATGTTATCTGCTCGACACCTTCTTGTTGATCCAATAATTCCCTCTCATTAGATGACCACTTCCTAAGATTGAAGCCTCCCGACTTTAAGAGGTTAATCAGATTTGATATGATATTTTTTGCTGATTGGATGTTGTGTGCTCCACTGATTAGGTCATCCATGTAGAAATCCCTATCCAAAATTTTTGCTGCTTCTGGATATCTTTGGCCTTCATCAAGTGATAATTGTTTGAGGGTCATCATGGCTAGGAAGGGAGCGGCCTTGGTCCCGTAAGTCAGGGTAGTCAGGGCCCAATCCTGCAGTGATTGATTTTCGTCATCTCTCCATATTAGTTTTTGATATTTTTGATCGTCTTCATGGCAAAGAATTTGCCTGAACATTTTTTCGATGTCGGCGGTGAATGCTATTTTGTATTGCCTCCATCTTAGAATCAGTGATAACAGATCTGCTTGTAGATTAGGTCCACTGTACATGAGGTCGTTTAGACTATAACCTGATGACGTTTTGCATGACGCGTTGAATACGACACGTAATTTAGTAGTGGTGGACTCCGCGCGCTGCACACAGTGATGCGGTAAATAATAGTTTGGTGTTGAGTTACTTCCGCTTGACCTCATGTGACCTAACTGCTGATATTCATAGATAAATTGTTTATAATCGTTTGCTATTTTTTCGTGCTTTTGGAATTTTTTCTCCAGTTGATAAAACTGTGCTGCAGCTTTCTGCTTAGATTCACCCAGTTTTTCTTTGATTTCAGGTTTTAGAGGCAGTCGGATGACGTAGCGACCATCTACCTGACGTTTAGTTTCTGCCTTATACTGCTGGAGACAGAGATGATCTTCCGTAGACATATTTATGGTGGAGCTTTCTGAGATGTCTTCTATCTCCCAGAATCTACTTATTTCGTCAATGTTATTGATGACCACATTGCACTGATATGATTTTATATTTCCGCAAATAATCCATCCAAGGCGACTTTGTTGTATGATAGGTTTGGAATCGTCTTCTCTGATGAGGCCACCAAGGATGATGTTCGAGTAAATTTCAGCGCCAAGTAAAATGTCTATGGGGCGACTAACGTTGAAGTCTGGGTCTGCTAGTTGAATACCTTCAAGGTTGGACCAAGTCGGTTTTTCGAATGTTCTATTTGGCAAGTTATTGATTAAGTTGTTCATGATTAGTACGTTAGTGCTAAATTTGTAGTTGCTGTACATTGATTTTGCTGTGATCTTGATAATTCCCTTGCAGTTATTTTCTTTTGCTCCGATTCCAAAAATAACACCTTTACAACGCTGTCGTGCTAACCCTAAGCGTTGTGCAGCATTTTCTGTAATCAGAGACGTCTGTGACCCTTGATCAATAAGCGCACGCATTTTGATTATTGATCCATCATCAGCCTCTACCTGGATCAGTGCTGTAGCTAATATGATCTCAGCGAGATTGTCTTGAGAAACATGCGTTACGTTCTTCTTGCTTGATTGACCTTGTTTGGGTTCATCTACATATGCCTCGTGCAAAAGAGTGTTGTGGTTACCTTTGCACAGCTGACACCTTTTTTCCGAGAAGCACGCTTTTCCTTTGTGATCGTACAAGCAATTTATACAAATATTTAGTTTCGAAACGGTTTTCAACTTGTCAGCAGGTTTTAATTCAGTAAATAATTTGCATTGGAATAAACTGTGCTGACTATTGCACTGTGGGCATTTTTGCGTAGAAACATAGAATGATTTTTTATCAGATTGAAAATTATATGTTTTATTAAAAGGCTTGTAAACCGATTTTTGACTGTCAGGTTTCTTGTTTGATTCTTGGTGTTGAGATGATTGAGTTGATTTTGATGTTTCTCCGCGACTACGGCGAGATGCTTCTAATGCAGTGAATTTTGAGTCCAAGAACTTTAAGAAATTGGCTAAAATTGGAATGTCCTTGGGGTCCTGAATATATTCAACATTATCATTATGGGTATCCGCGTCCAATTTTTGAGACAAGAGATAGATGATTAGTGGATCCCAGGTTGAAATATCGACGCTCAGATTCTTGATGGCATTTAAGCACTCGTTTGTCGTATCATGGAGTTTTTTGATTGCTGATGCTGATTGATGCTGCATATTAGGAATTGATAAGAGAATATTTAGATGAGAGTTGAGAATGAGCTTTTTGTTGTCATATCTTTGATTCAAAATTTCCCAACATGTATTATAATTATCCTGGCTGATTTTCAGATGCTGTACGAGCTTTTCAGCTGGCCCCTTTATTTTGCTCTTAAGGTATTGCATCTTTTGCGAATTGGACAATGATTTGTTTGTGTGGATGGTTTCTGTAAATAAATCTTTAAAAGACACCCACTGATGATAGTTCCCATGAAAGACGGGAATTTCCATTGCTGGAGTTGATTTCTCACGATGCCGAACTGACCACATGCTACTGTTGATAGTTTTCTTGACATCGTTATATTTTTCTTCATACTCGTAATAAGTTTTCTCATATTCAGGGTTATCATTGATAAGTTCGCTGTCTATCTCCCAGTGTAAAGTGTCAACAACGGACCAACGACCCTTAATAGTGTTAAGTGCGTCTTCGAACTCCCATTTTTCTGACAACGAAGACACATTGATGCTATCTATTGCTCTTGCTAATGCTTTAAAATTACTCTTCTGTTTTCTTAACATTTCGTCTAGTTTGGAAGTGTTACCTCTATCGGCCCTGCCAGCTGACGACTGTCCAGAAGTACCTGCTTGATATTGATCGGTGTTCGCTGTGCGCTGCGGTTCCTGAGGCGTTCCTGTTCCAGCGACAGACGACCATTCGAAGGAGCGTGCTAAACCTGGGCTGGCCGGCTTTAGGAACGGCTTGTCCTCTCCTACAAGGTATGGTTGGATTTTACCTTGAAACTCCTTGGCCATTTTCTTGAATCCCTCGTAGTAATTGTCCTTGAAGTAGGCGTGATCCGACTCATACTGACACAACCTCTTATGGTTGTTTTCAAACTCTGTATAGAGAGCCGTAAGAGTTTCTAGCTTCTTCTTGGCATACTGCGGGGTTTTCCTTTCAGGCCCGTCCTTCCCGAAGTTGGTTGACAACCTCTCTACTTCGTTGATGATTTGCTGTTGATTTGCTAATAGGTCTTCCATCCTCTACTACTTACAGTGATATGCTGCGCTGCACTTCAGTCACCCTGAGCTAAGTAGGAGTTGAGTAGGTAGGTACCTATTTGATGATATGCTAGTGATAATTCTTTCCCAGAGATCCCTAGCGCGATATGTGCACCTTCTCAGTTTAACCGGTGAGACCCGCTGGTGGGAGGCCGATTAAACCGATTCGCTATCGCATTCGAGACGCCCAAGAAAGTTACCTTGATTCTGCTACTTCACGAAGACTTCAATACTACCTTACGCGGTAATCCAAATAAAGTCACTCACACAAAGGCACAAAAAACTTTACACGAATGATTGTTTTTGATAATTAATGATAATTTCCTTGATAGTCACTTTGATTGCTAGTGAATGTCACACGGCAAATTCACAGGAAACACGTGATTTCGTAACTAGGTCACTGCACCGCGTGGTCCTGAGTTTAATCTTTACCGCGCGCTGGGACTAAATCTCGAAGGACCATAAAGATGTAAGGTTTCCCTACAACTTTAGATGATATGATAAAAGATGATAATTGATAGAGAGATAAAATGCTAACTGATTTATTGATATTGATTAGTGAATACACGGGACGGCGGTCGAACGCGTACTGACTGCTTAATGCTTATGTAGTATAAAAATGCACCGCATGCAAAGGTGCTAAATGTGCAATTTACATAAATTGTACAGTCTTAATGACTAGTCCCTAGTAAAGTCTGTTGTCTGGAGTATTTTCCCCGAAAAGAAGAGTGGGTTTTGCTACGGTGCTATTTTATTACTGACCAATTTTTTTTGATAAAAACAGATGTTATTACCTTGTATAAGAATTCATAATATGAACGTAATCAGTCAAGTGGTTATAGAAGGCTACAAAATATTAAAGTCAAATGTATGCAGATATATTAGTATTGTAGTTTAAAGTTAGGAAACTTAATAAAAATATTATGCTCATAAAATTCACCACATGTGATATTAAAATATATTTTTATAATAGTACTTCGAATAAAACTAGCCTAACATATTTTATTTATTTATTTATATATATTTTATAATTTATACTTTTTAATTTTTTTAGAACCCATCTTTGGCAGATATTGAATTAACATTAAACACTAAAATGTAAGTTGAAAATTTTGTAAGAATCTAGTAAATTTCTACAATTTATTATAATTCAATTAATTAATCAATGATAATATTTCTAAACATATTTAGCATAGTAAGTGCCTATAAATTTGGACATAATGTTACTAATGTATTTTTACGCAATTATTCTGTGAGCTGAATTAACTATAGTAATGTACTGACAGGCATGTGAATAATATGGTATCTTTTGTTTTCAGGGCATTACAAATAAGTGATCTTTATAAAATATGTGAATACCAAATGTAAGTGTAATTTTTAAATTGCATATTTTTATTTGCAATACCATGTTTATTTATTTATATTTTTATTTCAGATCATTACCAACAAGTGAAGATACGTCCTTACCACCCACAAATAGGGATCAAATAACAGAAAGCCTTTACACAAACTATGATAGCGAGACAACAGCTACGGATCAAGATAAAACAACGCTTACGTATGAAGATAAAAAGACGCCTGCGTATGACTATAAAACAATGTCTACGTATGAAGATGAAACAACATTTACGAATACGTATGAAGATAAAGCGAAGCCTGCGTTTGAAGATGAAACGACGCCTACGTATGAAGATAAAACGACGCCTAGGTATGAAGATGAAACGACGCCTACGTATGAAGATGAAACGACGCCTACGTATGAAAATAAAACAATGTCTGCGTATGAAGATGAAACGACGCCTACGTATGAAGATAAAACAATGTCTGCGTATGAAGATGAAACGACGCCTACGTATGAATATGAAACGACGCCTACGTATGAAAATAAAACAATGTCTGCGTATGAAGATGAAACGACGCCTACGTATAAAGATAAAACAATGTCTGCTTATGAAGATAAAACGACGCCTACGTATGAAGATAAAACAATGTCTGCGTATGAAGATGAAACGACGCCTACGTATGAAGATACTTCTAGACCCGATGTGTTTATAAAAATGCATACGACACAAACAAGCTCACCAATGAAAATTGAATATAAAGAGGTTGAAACCAGTTATACAACAGATGGTGTTGAACCAGCTTTAAGTCAAATAGAAGAAGAAGAAGAAACGAATCGGCTTTCCAAACAGTTGCCAGCGGAGTTAGCTACAGAAGAATCTAAAGTTACCACAAAAACATTTGAAACAGTTTATGAAAACAGCAATGAAAGGACAAGAAATCCTGAAATCCATATTACTGATCCAGTAAAAGAAACGTCGCCTAAGCTATGTTCTATTATAGAAATGAAACTTGACTATTTTAAATGTATATTTGGGATTGATTAATAAGCTATTATTAATGCATCGACTTTGCTCAAAAGACCTTTACCACAATCATAAATATAGCAAAGTTTAAAAAATATAATTTTTTAGTGTTATCCTAATGAATCCATCGTAGTGTTGGTTATATATGTGAAATTTTCTATTAGTATTTATTTTTCTAATTAAAAAAGATTATATAGATTGGAATGTTATTTTAGGTTATCAAGTGATTACCGACTTCAAATTAGTTTGGCAGGCGCCTATACATTTTGTTTTCAGTTACAATACAATTTTATGTTGTTACCACAAAGATCCAACATCACAGAACAAATACAAAAAATGACTCAAATGATGTTCTTTTTCAAAAACTCCTGAACCGATTATACAGATTATACGATTTTATATCGCGCATGTGCATCTTATTAAAGAATCCTGCCAGATATATCTAAATATCGTCTCTAAATATTCAAGGTCAGTGTTCCAAAGTTACTTGCTAGAAATTGCGCCCGCGTTCAGTTTATGACTTAGAAAGTAAAGTAAGAGGGAATCCCTCTTACTAATGGGCCATGGTTGAGAGCGTTCGTGTTTACTTTTATTGTCAAGATAAATCTGTCTTAACTGTCTCGATAATCGCTGCTAACTGCCGTACGGATAAATATGGCACTATTGTAAATATTGTACTATTGTTGCTTCGTATGGAGTGTGGGACGACATTAAATGAATTGATTTGTGGAAATATGGGAAGTTTCTTTTGGGTCACGGAGGGATGATTATGACGTACAGGGTTCCTGGTAACCAATTCACATTATCTTCTATCTATTAAAGCAAATTCTGAGATGGAACCATAGTAAAAATATTTCTTTAGATAAATATAGTGATCTCCGATCGTATTAGTATACGCGACATAAAATTGCATATCTAGGTTTTTCAAACTTTAAACCCCTTTTGACGTCCTTAAACGTTGAATCCTTACACCATATAATAAATACAACTGTCAAATTTCATGACGTTACTGTTTATACTAAGTCCGATCCATCCAAAGGTTGCCTGGAAGAAATCGCTTTAGGCGATAGGGCCGCCCAATGTTTCGTTTATAATATATTTTGCTGTATTTTGCATCGCATCGCATCGCATCGCATCATTGTATTGTACTTTTTATATTATACATATATGATAAGATAGTGGACGAAATATCAAACGACATGCAGGATTTGAACCTGCATCTAATGGATGATCTGCCTTTAGTTGGACCTTTCCAACAATCAGATACGTAAAAAATTGAGTATTGAAAACCTTATTTTTGAAGTTGGTAAAAACACAAATCAGCCATTAAATTATTAGTATTAGGTTCTTACATATGAAATTGGCGTTTTGTCGTACTGGCCACTTTGATCTCAAATATCTCTTCTTTGGTTAGGGATTCTAATTTCAAATTTATACAGCTATTTATTCAAACATTTGTATTTCGAAAACCGTAATTCGTTTGTTTTGTTCTCGTTTGGTTTTTTCTTTGCGTCACGCAGTTTACAAAATGGAAAAACTTGAAATATCCGAAAGATCCGATTAAAAATCCCTTCATTATTGTGCCGGTTGAGTAATGTAACGCAGCAGTTGACGCGTGTTTGTCGGTTTGCTGCACTCAATTCATGAGGTACCCACCTTTCAAGCTTTTTCACTTTTCCAATTTGCTTCAAGTGGAGTAAAACAGTTTTATCACTAACACTGCAGCCTGCAGCTAACTCGGACGTGGTTTGCGATGGATCTGCTTCCATAATAGCTTTCAATTCTTCATTAGCAATGTAAGGTTTCCCTACAACTTTAGATGATATGATAAAAGATGATAATTGATAGAGAGATGAAATGCTAACTGATTTATTGATATTGATTAGTGAATACACGGGACGGCGGTCGAACGCGTACTGATTGCTTAATGCTTATGTATTATAAAAATGCACCGCATGCAAAGGTGCTAAAATGTGCAATTTACATAAATTGTACATGCTCCCGAGGGAAAATAATATAAACATGAATAAAAAATGATAAAACAAAATAGTAAATAAGTATAAAAACACAAAGTCTCTAATAAAGTTTTTCTTAAGATATTTCAATATTTTCAATCACTGCACTTCACTTTTAATGAATCGATCAATAAAAATGGGCGAAGTAATAGTGTTTACTACACTAGGTTTACTACGCGCCCTTTGATTCACTTCGGAATAAATGTCTTTTTCGATGATGTTGGTGCTCGTGCTTGCTGCTGCTGTCGGCGGCGCCGGAGTCGTAGTGTAGTGAACACTCATGTTAGTCGAGCGCTCGCTGCGGGGCGCCGGCGAGGGCGCGGCGGCGGGCGAGATTCGCGCAGAGCAGCGCAGTCACCCTCGCCGCCACGCGAACAGCGCGAAGGCCAGAAGCCCTGCTCCAACCACGAGATATAGGACCACGAACTGGTACACGTCGTGATGCGATAGGTCTGATAAATCTACGTTGCCTTCCGCTGATTTC
Source organism: Ligdia adustata (assembly GCA_947049295.1). NCBI lineage: Eukaryota > Metazoa > Arthropoda > Insecta > Lepidoptera > Geometridae > Ligdia > Ligdia adustata. Next base: position 1,321,491 of record OX346229.1, on the reverse strand, counting down.
AACTTCTCTATTTGTGTGCCGATGTTCTGTAGGTCCTTCCCGTAGTTTAAATTCTCCAAGTCATGTGAAGTAGGTGCATTAATGGGTACTGATAAGTTGATTATGTTATTGATAGGGGGAATCTCTATTTGCATGATATCTAAACGAGCCCTTAATTCATTTGTTTGCCTGTTGTGGGCGTATATTTCATAGCCTTCACCTTTGATGACACAGCTGTCTCCAAGTGTCATTATGCCGGCCTTGCTTACTTGTAAAGCCGTAACTTGCTGCTCACATATGATTCTTATTGTATATAGGTCGCAGATAAAATACAGGTATGTATTCAACTGATTTAATTCTGACCAGGTGGCTGCACATCCTTGAGTGTAGGTTTTGCATTGATTTGATGATTGGTCCGTAACACAAAGATCGGCGTCTGATGTCATATGATGAATCGGTCTTTGTAATGGACACAGACGTGTTGATGAGTCATAGGGAAGACAGTTTTGAATTTCGTTTTCAGATAAGGTGATATACGAATCCTTTTGTAAGTTTAGTGCTACATATTCTGCTATCGGTGAAATTGAGACCATCTCTCTTCCGTGCTGGCGGGGAATTGGTATGAGCTTGTATATATCATAATTATCTCTGGTGACCAGTGGAATTTTAATTTCGAAAATGAAGTATAGATTGGTCATTCTTGCTTTCACCTTTAATAAATGATAAATGCTAGATAGTTCTGTTTGCAAGTTGCTTATGGGTATGGTCACGTCCTTGGAAAGTTGCTCTGATATGATGTTTAGTTCATTCCGTAGTTGTTCTGGAGTTAACAGGTGGATATTGAATTTTCCATAGTGGATATCAGTGATGGTATCTACTAGTGTTTCCTGTATACTTTTTAAGTTCATTAGGATGCTGTTTGCAATAACTGATGATAATGCAAAGTCGTTATTACTACTTCGACCTGTTTTGATAAGGAGTTAAGTTTTTTCTCGAGAGTTATAATTTGCTGATTAATTAATTTGTGCTGATTATTCATAGATTGTTCAACTCTTTTCAGTAAGTTATATTCTGATTCTACTACTGATGTTTGATTTTTCCAAAGCTGTGCCAAATGTTTTTGATTTTTCCTTATTAGGTTTATGTCTTGCTCATATTGTTGTGCGAAGTGTTCGTCAAGTACTCCAAACAAACTATGTGCTAGGTAACCAATTCCGTTGATAAAGCCGCGGCGGCGTCTTGTTACGGCGCGTGCCTTCTGCTTACCGAGCATTAAGCTGTCATAGTAGTCTAATTCTTGGAGCCCGTGACGTAACTGTAGTAAGACCACGTCACAGTGAGTTTGTTTTGATATCGTTAACATATGCTTTCAAAGTGATTGATATATTTGCTGTATAGTTTCATTCCTTGCCAGTAGGGGTCCATGTCATAATAAACAACAAGTTTCCACTCATCTCGGACAAGGTGCATGTTTGATAATTTATCGAAATAAATGCTCTGATTGTTATTGATATTTGATAGTTTATAGTTGTCACATTGAACGGAGGATATTATTAACATCATTGTCATCATCATTAGCCCCACAAAACTGACTGCTTTAGATTTTATTGATTTAGATTTTTTATTAGACGTTTCTTGATCTTCTTGTGCTGCTTCCTTTTGCTTTGGCTGTTCTTCTCTTGTTGAAGGCTCATCAATTGGTAGCTTTGATAATTTTACTATTGGTCTTTTCATAGTTCCGTTTTTCGTCTTGAGCGTGACTACACGAACATATCCATCTTTTCCGGGATGGAGTTCTACCACTCTTCCCATAGCCCACTTTCCGGCGGGTACGTTCGCGTCATGAATGATTACGATGTCATTTACTGCGATGTTAGTTTCTGCAAGCTGCCATTTGCTACGATTTGATAATTGACATAAATACTCTGCTTGCCATCTTTTCCAAATGTCTTTGAATGTTTTCTGTACTAATTGCCATCTTGTGAGTTGATCTATTTCGGTTTCCACAATAGTAAGAACCGGGCCGCTCGACAAAAAGTGAGATGGTGTTAGGCAATTTATGTCGTCTGGATCCTCTCTCAATGCGCATAAAGGCCTGGTGTTTAAGCATCCCTCAATCTGTGCAAGAAGTGTTGACAGCAGTTAGTTTTTGCTCTCCAATCACTCTACAAAAATGATATTTCAGGCTCTTGACGGCTCCTTCCCATAGTCCACCAGCACTGGGCCAGGAAGGAGCATTGAAATGCCACTCTATCTGCATTTCAGCTACTGTTGAGAAAAATTCGTCATCTAACGTGCTTTTTAGATTTATGATTTCTTGCTCTAGACGTTTGTTGGCTCCGACGAAGTTGGTTCCGTTGTCGCTGTAGAGATGACGTGGGGTACCTCGCCGGGCTACCATTCGCCGGAGTGCTGATAAAAAGGCTATTGAGCTTAGATCTGACACAAGCTCTAAGTGTATGGCTTTTGTGGCCATGCACACGAAGACAACCACATAACCTTTCATGGTTTTTATGCCTCGACCTATGTTTGCCTTTATGTTAATGAATCCTGTTAGATCAACGCCAGTGTGATAAAAAGGGCGCGTCGGGTTGCATCTTGCTGATGGTAAGTCTCCCATGATTTGTTTCAGCTTGATAGGTTCATGCTTTCTGCACGTGATACAGTTGTGGACACGTTTCTTGACCGCTCTTATTCCAACTATAATCCACACTTCGTGCCTTAGATAAGTTAGAGTTAACCGTGCCCCTCCATGTAGCGTCACCTTGTGGGCATGGTCGATTAATAAGTCTGTGAAGTGATGGTTGTTTGGAATTATGAAGGGATGTTTCATGTTTTCAGTAATGTTGGCGTTTGTGATTCTGCCACCAACTCTTAATAATCCATCTTGGTCCAGAAACGGGTTCAACGAGAGAAGCTTGCTAGTGGATTTTAATCTCTTTTGCTGTTGTAGTGCATTTATTTCTTCTGTAAATGATTCTTGTTGCACGAATTTAATTAAGTTGATTTTTGCTGAATTGATTTCTTGTGCCGTTAGGTATGCGGGCTTGCGTCGGTGGCGATTTAATCTTGATATACGATATATCCACGCGACAATGCGCGTCACGCGAGTTAAACAGCTATGTTTGTTGATAAGCTCTCGTATGACGTCACCGCCTCGGCACTGTGTAGAAACGTTTGTTTGATAGAATTTTTTCACTTCTTGATTAGTGTCGTAGATCATGGTTTGATCGTTTTTTGGTGGGTTGAAAATTATCGCACCGTCCGTTCCACCAAAGTTTATGCTCTTTAAGTTGTGATGCAGAGATTCCACGACTTGCGCAGTCGGCGGGGTTCTCCGCAGATTTTACGTACTGCCAGTGTTTTGCTGGAATATATATATATATATTCCAGCAAAATATCGTTATGATATCGTTGATCTTTTGTACTCGATTCGATACAAATGGCTTCCAACGGTTAGGATCGCCGTTAATCCAACCCAGGACCGCTGTTGAGTCTGACCATCCGTAAGTTTTGATGTTGTATGCTGATAGGTTTTGTTGGACTATTTTCATTAGATTTGATAGTAGAAGTGCCGCGCAGAGCTCGAGTCTCGGGAGAGTTACGCTTTTCTTCTTCGGCACTAGTCTAGATTTTGCTGCTATAATCACAGTGTTTTGAGTGTTTTTGATCTTGCTGTAGATAACACAGGCGTACGCACTCTCTGAAGCATCGCAGAATCCGTGCAGCTCTATGTTATCGTTTTCGTGCCCTTCAAGCCATCTTTGGATCTGAAGGGTATTGATTTCCGTCAGGTCTTGCTTGACATTGACCCATTCGTCGTTGAGTGATGCTGGAATTCGTTCATCCCATTGAATGTTTTGTTGCCATACTAACTGAAATAATAATTTCAGCTTGGTAGTTACAGGACACAGCCAACCTAGTGGATCAAAGATTGTTGATATTTCTGATAAAAAAGATCGTTTGGTGGCTGGTTTTGAAGATGCTGTGTTTATCTCCAGTTTGAATGTGAAAACATCCTTTTGTTGATCCCACTGAAGACCGAGTGCTTTCGTTGATTCTTGATGCTTAAAGTCAAACGCTGATGATGGTGATGTTATCTGCTCGACACCTTCTTGTTGATCCAATAATTCCCTCTCATTAGATGACCACTTCCTAAGATTGAAGCCTCCCGACTTTAAGAGGTTAATCAGATTTGATATGATATTTTTTGCTGATTGGATGTTGTGTGCTCCACTGATTAGGTCATCCATGTAGAAATCCCTATCCAAAATTTTTGCTGCTTCTGGATATCTTTGGCCTTCATCAAGTGATAATTGTTTGAGGGTCATCATGGCCAGGAAGGGAGCGGCCTTGGTCCCGTAAGTCAGGGTAGTCAGGGCCCAATCCTGCAATGATTGATTTTCGTCATCTCTCCATATTAGTTTTTGATATTTTTGATCGTCTTCATGGCAAAGAATTTGCCTGAACATTTTTTCGATGTCGGCGGTGAATGCTATTTTGTATTGCCTCCATCTTAGAATCAGTGATAACAGATCTGCTTGTAGATTAGGTCCACTGTACATGAGGTCGTTTAGACTATAACCTGATGACGTTTTGCATGACGCGTTGAATACGACACGTAATTTAGTAGTGGTGGACTCCGCGCGCTGCACACAGTGATGCGGTAAATAATAGTTTGGTGTTGAGTTACTTCCGCTTGACCTCATGTGACCTAACTGCTGATATTCATAGATAAATTGTTTATAATCGTTTGCTATTTTTTCGTGCTTTTGGAATTTTTGCTCCAGTTGATAAAACTGTGCTACAGCTTTCTGCTTAGATTCACCCAGTTTTTCTTTGATTTCAGGTTTTAGAGGCAGTCGGATGACGTAGCGACCATCTACCTGACGTTTAGTTTCTGTCTTATACTGCTGGAGACAGAGATGATCTTTCGTAGACATATTTATGGTGGAGCTTTCTGAGATGTCTTCTATCTCCCAGAATCTACTTATTTCGTCGATGTTATTGATGACCACATTGCACTGATATGATTTTATATTTCCGCAAATAATCCATCCAAGGCGACTTTGTTGTATGATAGGTTTGGAATCGTCTTCTCTGATGAGGCCACCAAGGATGATGTTCGAGTAAATTTCAGCGCCAAGTAAAATATCTATGGGGCGACTAACGTTGAAGTCTGGGTCTGCTAATTGAATACCTTCAAGGTTGGACCAAGTCGGTTTTTTGAATGTTCTATTTGGCAAGTTATTGATTAAGTTGTTCATGATTAGTACGTCAGTGCTAAATTTGTAGTTGCTGTACATTGATTTTGCTGTGATCTTGATAATTCCCTTGCAGTTATTTTCTTTTGCCCCGATTCCAAAAATACACCTTTACAACGCTGTTGTGCCAACCCTAAGCGTTGTGCAGCATTTTCTGTAATCAGAGACGTCTGTGACCCTTGATCAATAAGCGCACGCATCTTAATTATTGATCCATCATCAGCCTCTACCTGGATCAGTGCTGTAGCTAAAATGATCTCAGCAAGATTGTTCTGAGAAACATGCGTTACGTTCTTCTTGCTTGATTGACCTTGTTCGGGTTCATCTACATATGCCTCGTGCAAAAGCGTGTTGTGGTTACCCTTGCACAGCTGACACCTTTTTTCCGAGAAGCACGCTTTTCCTTTGTGATCGTACAAGCAATTTATACAAAAATTTAGTTTCGAAACGGTTTTCAACTTGTCAGCAGGTTTTGATTCAGTAAATAATTTGCATTGGAATAAACTGTGCTGACTATTGCACTGTGGGCATTTTCGCGTTGAAACATAGAATGATTTTTTATCAGATTGATAATTATATGTTTTATTGAAAGGCTTGTAAACCGATTTTTGACTGTCAGGTTTCTTGTTTGATTCTTGTTGTTGAGATGATTGAGTTGATTTTGATGTTTCTCCGCGACTACGGCGAGATGCTTCTAATGCATCACTGCATTTTGAGTCCAAGAACTTTAAGAAATCGGCTAAAATTGGAATGTCCTTGGGGTCCTGAATATATTCAACATAATCATTATGGGTATCCGCGTCCAATTTTTGAGACAAGAGATAGATGATTAGTGGATCCCAGGTTGAAATGTCGACGCTCAGATTCTTGATGGCATTTAAGCACTCGTTTGTCTTATCATGGAGTTTTTTGATTGCTGATGCTGATTGATGCTGCATATTAGGAATTGATAAGAGAATATTTAGATGAGAGTTGAGAATGAGCTTTTTATTGTCATATCTTTGATTCAAAATTTCCCAACATGTATTATAATTATCCTGGCTGATTTTCAGATGCTGTACGAGCTTTTCAGCTGGCCCCTTTATTTTGCTCTTAAGGTATTGCATCTTTTGCGAATTGGATAATGATTTGTTTGTGTGGATGGTTTCTGTAAATAAATCTTTAAAAGAAACCCACTGATGATAGTTCCCATGAAAGACGGGAATTCCCATTGCTGGAGTTGATTTCTCACGATGCCGAACTGACCACATGCTACTGTTGATAGTTTTCTTGACATCGTTATATTTTTCTTCATACTCGTAATAAGTTTTCTCATATTCAGGGTTATCATTGATAAGTTCGCTGTCTATCTCCCAGTGTAAAGTGTCAACAACGGACCAACGGCCCTTAATAGTGTTAAGTGCGTCTTCGAACTCCCATTTTTCTGACAACGAAGACACATTGATGCTATCTATTGCTCTTGCTAATGCTTTAAAGTTACTCTTCTGTTTTCTTAACATTTCGTCTAGTTTGGAAGTGTTACCTCTATCAGCCCTGCCAGCTGACGACTGTCCAGAAGTACCTGCTTGATATTGATCGGTGTTCGCTGTGCGCTGCGGTGCCTGAGGCGTTCCTGTTCCAGCGACAGACGACCATTCGAAGGAGCGTGCTAAACCTGGGCTGGCCGGCTGTAGGAACGGCTTGTCCTCTCCTACAAGGTAAGGTTGGATTTTACCTTGAAACTCCTTGGCCATTTTCTTGAATCCCTCGTAGTAATTGTCCTTGAAGTAGGCGTGATCCGACTCATACTGACACAACCTCTTATGATTGTTTTCAAACTCTGTATAGAGAGCCGTAAGAGTTTCTAGCTTCTTCTTGGCATACTGCGGGGTTTTCCTTTCAGGCCCGTCCTTCCCGAAGTTGGTTGACAACTTCTCTACTTCGTTGATGATTTGCTGTTGATTTGCTAATAGGTCTTCCATTCTCTACTACTTACAGTGATATGCTGTGCTGCACTTCAGTCACCCTGAGCTAAGTAGGAGTTGAGTAGGTAGGTACCTATTTGATGATATGCTAGTGATAATTCTTTCCCAGAGATCCCTAGCGCGATATGTGCATCTTCTCAGTTTAACCGGTGAGACCCGCTGGTGGGAGGCCGATTAAACCGATTCGCTATCGCATTCGAGACGCCCAAGAAAGTTACCTTGATTCTGCTACTTCACGAAGGCTTCAATACTACCTTACGCGGTAATTCAAATAAAGTCACTGACACAAAGGCACAAAACACTTTACACGAATGATTGTTTTTGATAATTAATGATAATTTCCTTGATAGTCACTTTGATTGCTAGTGAATGTCACACGGCAAATTCACAGGAAACACGTGATTTCGTAACTAGGTCACTGCACCGCGTGGTCCTGAGTTTAATCTTTACCGCGCGCTGGGACTAAATCTCGAAGGACCATAAAGATGTAAGGTTTCCCTACAACTTTAGATGATATGATACTCCTTTTCTAAACCGGCACGATATTCTCAAAATGGAGCAAAGGCGTCAGTTGCATATGGCCACATTGATGTTTGGCTTGATTAAGTACCAATTGCCCCAATATTTGTACACCAAACTTATCTGGGTACGTGATAATAACCCGTATCCAGGTAGAAACATTTGTAAGTTGTTGATGCGCACCCCGCGACATGGTTCTGCTGCTTTTCGAGGTAGTTTCAGGTTTAGTGCCACTAAATGTTGGAATTCTCTTCCGCCGCCATTACGCTTAATCCAAAATAAATAGACTTTTAGAATCAAGTGTAGAAAGTATCTGCTGGGGATGCAGAAATCCTCGTTGAATAAGTAGTTTCTCTTCCTCATCTGGTGCTTCTGCATGAACTTTATTTATTTATTTATCTGTCCTTTCCAAAATGTAGTGGCATTGAATCAATTTTAAACTATAAATATAACTAAACTGAATTAGTAAAAAATATATATAATTCTATTAATTATTAAAAATAATATTTATCTAATAATTTATTTAGTTGCTAGTCTTTTTTTCTCTATTTACCCTCTATTTGTTTATTATTTCATATCATTGATTTTGTACTAAATTTGCATTCTTATTCAGGTTTTTAATACGCTCATTTTAAAGTATTTCTGGTGTTTATCTATGTATATATATTTGTTTAAAAGGGAGACGCAATGCGGGCGGGCAGTATCTTCGCTATAAAGATGTGTTCAAGCGACATCTGACTGCTTGTGGTTTGTCCACCGAAAAATGGCAGGAGGATGCACAAGCTAGATCGGTTTGGCGTTCCAAGATTAAAAAAGGCGTTTCTGATTATGAGAAAGCACGTCTTTCACAGCTAGATCTTAAACGTCAAATTCGTAAAAATCGCCCGAAACCCACTTATACCTACACTTACAACAGCGCGGGCCAGCTGTACTGCGATACCTGCGATAGAGTGTTCAAGACGAAGTTCGGATTTGCTAGCCACTTACGAGCACACGCCAGAAGTTAGCCACGGTCGCCATCGTCGGATACGACGCGGACGACATCATCATCATCATCATCATATTTGTTTATTTGTTACCCCGCGCGTCTCTAAAGGGTCACGCTGAAAATCAGCGCTGAAGAGCAATCCCCAGCATCATGCTGAGCGCTGACCTTTTTTGACGCACGGGACACTACAACTCGTCTGAATTTATTATTTTAAGTGTTTGTCTACTCTTAAGTAATTAGTTGTAGTAGTATTAGTGTCCTGTGTGTACAAAATAAATGTGTTCTTTCTTTCTTTCTTTCTTTCTAAAAGATGATAATTGATAGAGAGATGAAATGCTAACTGATTTATTGATATTGATTAGTGAATACACGGGACGGCAGTCGAACGCGTACTGATTGCTTAATGCTTATGTATTATAAAAATGCACCGCATGCAAAAGTGCTAAAATGTGCAATTTACATAAATTGTACAAGCAACTTTAGTCTACGGCCGTCCACGGGGCTTGTTCTGCAGGTCGAAATTTCCAGAATGAAAACGTTGGAACCAAAAACGCACTGTGTTTTCTTTTGCGACACCGCCGCCATACACATCATTAATCCTTCGAGCCGTTTCTGCAGCACTGGTACCACGGTGGAACTCGTACTCGTAAATAACGCGATATTTCAAGTTTTCCATTTTGTAAACTGCGTGACGCAAAGAAAAAACCAAACGAGGACAAAACAAATGAATTACAGTTTTCGAAATACAAATGTATGAATAGCTGTATAAATTTGAAATTGGAATCCCTAACCAAAGAAGAGATATTTGAGATCAAAGTGGCCAGTACGACAAAACGGCAATTTCATATGTAAGGACCTAATATATAAAATGCCTACATCTTTATACGAAAGAGGCTATTAAACGTTTCGTTGAATGTCCAATTTTGATAACTAATCTTGTAGTAGTTTTCCACTTAAAACTAACGTAAAAAATCTTTTTAATCCCACTAATTATGAACGTTTGCTAACTTTTCATATCAGCAGTTTGGTTTATGCTTAAATTAAAACGAGAAAGTTTAATTTTACAGCGAAACTTAAGCTGTACATAAAATGTTTGATCATAAACTATATCTTGGTTTCATTCGCACACGTGGCCGAGCCGTTATGGGTAGTGTTCAAATCTTAAGCTTCGTTCAGGTACACAGATTTAGTATTTTTCACCCGACTGCGAAAGAAGGAGGGTAATCTTTTTCGAGTGTATGTATGTTTCTTTATATAGAGCCTAAACGGCTTGTTGTATTTTTATGTGAGTGGTAGATTCGTCTTAGTCGTAAGAGTGACGCTGGGTACATCAAAATTATGAATGATACACAGGTTTAACGATTTAGCGTGGAACAGATGGTCTTACGGATTGACTGACAGAAATTAGCAATAAATTTGTCAAATGCGTTTGGTGAAGTAAGTAGGTAGGTATTAATTTTTTTTCCATGCACACGTCATATTGAAATAGAAATAGGAAAATATTTATTTGTAATAATACGAATACATTATTCAAAAAGTTCTAGGTATACACGTGGTTAACGGTTAGGGGTATACTATTTTTTTATCCTACACAGCTAGACATTTGACCACAAGTTCGCTCTACCACGGAAGTCAGCGATACTGTAGGCCTAGATGGAGCATGCCTAGTCAGGAATACACTGGCTCTCAACGAAGGCTGACGGAAAACACCGTTAGGTGCTTGGCGACAGATGTTACAACTAAAGGGTGGTAGCTAGCCAGGCAAGCGATAGGAAACGCCCTAGCACCATGCTATGGTTTCCTCACGATGTTTTCCATCACCGGTAGCTCAAGCTATTTTTGCATGTATCGTGGGATCGAACTACGTAACTTTTATACGGCAATCGACCCCACTAACCACTCGACCATCATCGCTACAAAACTACTAAGCCGAAAGGGGGTTACTATACTCATCTAAAGAAAGAATATTTACTATAGGACGAACTCTGAACTCTAGAAAGAAAATCTGCTGATGATACATTTTATTTCAAACGTTTCCCGAATTCAGAGTTGGTACCTAGTGAAACTTGTTCCCTAGGATGGGTAAAGTGACCCCCTTTCTGTGTATTACACTCCTTAACCGATAACGCTCTATGCTTAATACATATATACATACATGCATACACCTGAAAAACATAACTCTCCTTCTTTCGCCGTCGGATAAAAAAAAACTGTCAAGTAGTTATTTGTCCATTTTTCGTCGATATATGCCTATAAAAAATTGACCTGGTCATGAGGTCAACTATTCACAGAACTATTAGTTATATCAAGGACATACAGACTAGTATGATTTAGTGTATCTATATTGCAAATGCATTACTTTCGGTCTGTCTGCACCAAGCTTTAATAACATTGCTGGCACCATCTTATCAGAATTAAGTTTTAACTTGCAGTAGTAACCACCGATAACTTTAAGCTAATGTCTTGCCTAAATTTCATAATGTTCGAGTGTTAAGTTGCTTACAATCTATCTTCTAGAATATAAAAATGAATCTCTGAATGTGTTGCTAAGCGCAAATCTCGAGAGCAGCTAAACCGATTTTGCTAATTCTTTTTTTATAATATTCCTTGAAGTACGAAGATGGTTCTAACGGAGAGAAAAAAATAAAAAACAGCCTGCTTAAAACTGAAAAAACAAAACAAAATTAAAGACTCGACTGTTAGCCGGTACGAAGTTCGTCGGGTCAGCTAGTATATTATATATTTTAATTACTACAACTGTATTATAAATACTTCTTATTTCTTTAGGGTTCCGTAACCAAGGAGTAAAAACGGGATCCTATTACTAAAACGACACTGTATCTATCCGTCCGTCTGTTAACAGGCTGTATCTCTTAAAACGTGAAAGCTAGACAGCTGAAAATTTACAGATGATTATATTATCTGTAGCTGCTGTTATATTTACTGAAAACAGAATGAAATACATATTTAAGATGGCTCCCATACAACAAACATGTGTTTATCTCGAAACTTGGTAGAAACTTGAACTTATGTGGACTCGCACTTGGCCGATGTTGAAAGAAATGTCAAATATACTATAATATTTTATTTTCCATTTCTATGAAAGTTGTCTGGAACAAATCGCTAAGTAGCGATAAGACCGCTTTTTGTGTTTATTATATTTGTTTATTAATGTCAATATGATCATTAACGTTGTATCTTTTGTATATAATTGGTACCTATCTAAAACCATTCCCTGAACCCTTTGTATAGCTAGGTTGGTCTTGACATCAGAAAGTTAGTGCGCGAGTAACCCATATCATTCTCGAATTTTAGAATAAAGTGTGATTCAGGCAAGCAGTTTCCATTTATTATGATTAACGATAATTAGGCTGAGAAGTTAGCACTAAAACAAAAATTTAAATATTTTTTGAAAGAAATTATTTTTATAATTTCAGTGAATTTATGTGAATGCAGCTTGTACTCGTAGAATCATCGTTCTTGTGTAACGATCAGCAATAACAAAATATTACTAATAACTAAGGAAATAAATCACAATGTAAATATATAATATATTAAATATATGTTATGAGAACTATAAACGTAATTAAATACGTTTTTGACTCGCGACTATTTATGTTAATTCCAAAACATTTTGTATTGCGCAGAAAATAATCAAAGATAGCAATAAATAATCAAAGATAACTATAGATATTAATTTTGAAAATACTTAATATAATAATAATTTTAAAACAGTGTTCACCGCAAAGCCCTTCAATACTTCATGCACAAAAGCATTCCCAATAACATTTCTCGCTCGCAATTATTTACAGAGTGTGTTCGCAATTAAATTCAATATTACAGTTTGTATAGGCCTCCGGTTACCAATTAATAAGTTATTATTAAATTCGGCAGCGGATAATTATTCCATTCAATAATTCGGGGGGGAGGGGTGGGGAGTGGGGGAGTGCCGCGAATTCGTATTGCTTCATCGATGGTTACTGTTACTAAGGGGAGTGAATTTGAGGTTACAAATTTAATTTGTATACATGAAACTTGCTTATAGAACCACGTATCTGTGTGAAAAGTTGTTAATTTCGCATAATAATACTTGTAGTTCTACGAAGTATTGCCTTCGAGATCACAATAGCTTTGCGGCTTAAAAACATTTCAGGCCTCCAAAAATAGACAAAAGTGTAAAGCGCGGTATTGACGGGCAATATATAACAACCGAACATGATTGACTTGTGAAATAGCTAATATAGCAAAAAATAACGAAAATGTCAAATATCTCGACCCGAATGTGCGACACGAAAATATTAAAAATTACAATTCTCTGAAGAACTTTGTAATGGAAAATGTTGTAGCATGCGTAGACAGCAAATTTAATAATTCTTCAACACTGCGTTTCATTAGGTGCCAATACAACACAACAAATCCGGACAATTCAAATTTTCAAATTACACAAACAACGACTCTAGAACGATAATTCTTCATGCAAATGTTCGTAGTATACACAAAAAGTACTTAGAGATTGAAAGCTTAGCAAATGAGCAAGAATGTGATGTGTTATGCTTGACAGAGACCTGGGGAAAAGATCATCAGATGCAGGCGATGAATGTCGAGAACTACACTCTGGCGACTTGTTTTAACAGAATATTTTTTGAACATGGCGGGACCGCGATATATGTTAAAAATGGTTTAGATTTTAAAATTAGAAACGATTTGAATAAAATGTCATTTGAAACAAATTTTGAATTAGCAGCTATAGAGTTAAGGTTGTCAAAAATAGTAATTATGGCTCTTTACCGTCCAGAATATGATATAAATTTATTTTTTGAATTATTGACAAAACTGTTAAATAAACTTTGCAAAGAAAAGAAACAAATTATTATAGCAGGTGATTTCAATTTAAATGTATTAAAAGTAGATAAAAATATTAAGAAACTTGACGGCATACTAAAGAAATTTGATTGTAAATGGTTGTTAAATGAACCTACTAGAACTGAGACAAATAAAAGGAACCAAACCAGTTCCACATGCATTGATAACTTTATTGTAAATTTTAGTGGTTGTAGAGGATCAGTTTTAGGATGTAAGCTGTCAGACCATAATGTAATTAAATTAGAATTGTTCAATACCAAAAATGTTAATAGTAAAAATACAGCCTATATGGCTCGAAATTTTTCAAAAAATAACCTTAATTATTTTAACTATTTGTTTAACAAAAATTATATGTCAATAAAAACAGAAATACTAATGACTAGTGACGCGAACGCAAGAACGAGGATTTTACACGATGATTTGATTTACTACTATAACATAGCTTTTCCAAAATTAAAAAAACAAGTAATAAATGTTCAGAAAAAATGGTCAACTTTAGGTATAGAAACTAGTAAGAAAAATTTAGCCAAAATGGAAATCCTTCAAGAGGTTGACCCTAGCGGAACAAGAAAATTAAACATTAAAAGGTATAGAAAAATATTACGTAAAACAATGGTCGTAGCAAAAAAAATACAGTATAGAGATAGAATTAAAAAATCAAAAAATAAAATTAAAGAATCTTGGAAAATTATAAACGAACAGTCAGGTCAAAATACGCGACGCAATACAAGTAATAGAATAAAATCAGTAAAAACCGAAAGCGGAGCAAGTATTACAGAATCTAAAAAAATTGCTACTCTATTTAATAATTTTTTTCGCAACATAGCTCATACGTTAACTTGTAATCTAGAAATTGACGCGGATGGTTGCAAAAAGTATTTAGTTTACTGTAGTAAACCGTTGACATCTATTTCATTCGGACCAGTAGATTATACTGAGCTCAAAAAGGTAGTAGTTAACATGAAGCAAAAACCTACGTTAGATATTTATGATATGAGTACTAAGACTTTACGGAACCTAATAATAAATAACGATAATTTATTTGAATTAATATTAATTGTCTTAAACTCATGTTTAACTGATGGAATATTTCCCGACGTATTGAAACCGGGTAGGGTAATCCCACTTTTTAAAAAAGGGGATACTGAGGATATTAGTAATTATAGACCCGTTTGCATTTTGCCAACTTTATCAAAAATTTTAGAAGCTATTATTAAATCGAGAATCGTTAAATACTTTGAAGAAAATAATTTATTTACAATGTCACAGTTTGGATTCAGAAAAGGCCGCTCAACAGAAATGGCTATAAGAAAAGTAGTATATTACATTCTAGAATCCTTAGATACGTCAAATAAATGTGCAAGTATCTTTTGTGATCTTTCAAAAGCTTTTGATTGTTTGAGGCACGATATATTGATTTTAAAAATGCAATATTACGGATTTCAAGGTCATGAATTAAATATGATGATAACTTACTTACAGAACCGTAGTCAAATTGTCTCGATTAATGAACAAATTTCTACAGAAGGTAGGATGTCAATTGGAGTACCACAGGGCTCTATTTTAGGCCCAGTCTTATTTTTGATATATATTAATGATATTACCAATGCATTGCCAAGTTGGGCTCACATAAATTTATTCGCAGATGACACACATGTAGGTATCAGAGACAAATGTATACATAATTTAGAAAATAAAGTTAGTATTGTTATGGAATTGTTAAATGAATGGTTTGATGCAAATGGAATTGTTCTTAACTCTGATAAAACCATCTCTATGCAGTATCAGTCAAAGTTAGGTATTTTCGGGAATTCCATTAGTAAAACAAATGTATTTCTTGGTTATACAATAGATAATACAATTAGCCATAATGCGCACATCGATAAAATTTGCAAGAAAATGGCAAGTGGTAATTATGCTTTATTTAAACTTAAGCCATTACTAGATAAAAAGTCGCTCATCTCTGTCTATTATGCCTACGTGCATTCTATTATAAGATACGCTATTACTGTTTGGGGAAATGCTAAAGATATCATAAAAGTCTTAAAATGTCAAAAACAGTCTATAAGAACAATTAACGGTTTGAAAAAACGTAGTCCTGCGAGAAAACACTTTAAAAAAGATAAAATAATGACAGTTATATCACTTTATATTTATAGTTGTTTATTAGAAGTACACGAGGATAGGGAAATACCGGAAAAAAGAATTTCACGCAATAATAAAAAAGGGCGAATCCTACCAATAAATAGATTAGCTAAATGTAAGAAGCAGGGGCTTTATACTAAAATACTGATGTATAATAAATTACCTAATAGTGTAATGGATCTCAATTTTATTACATTCAAACAAAAATTGAAGTATTTTTTTGAAAGCAATCCTTTTTATAAACTCAACGAATATATGTCAATGCAGCTTGTAGAATCATCGTTCTTGTGTAACGAACAACCATAATAAAATATCACTAATAACTAAACAAAGCAATCATAATGTAAATATTTGTCAAGAGAACTGTTAAACTAAGAACTAATATTAAGTAATCGTATATGAATGAGATTTGTAAGTTAAATTTTTTAAGTAATTATTAATTCAAATGTAATAAGACTTGCCTGTAACGAACGTTATTTAAAGGTCAATAAATATTACTTTACTTTACTTTACTTTACTTTGAAATGAAATGAAATTACTGACATAATTATTTGTAAAAGTGACATCTGACTATGACATTATTTATGGCACGAAGCGATAGAACATATTTCGATTTAATAGTCAAACGTCACGGCTGATTTGGATGAAATTACATGTAAAATTTGAAAAACCCTCTACATTTGTTGTGGCATACATGTGGCATTTGAAATTATCATAATATATAGTATTATACCATTCAAGCCCTTTTATTTGTAACACATATTGAAAAAGATGTTAAAAAAAATATTTTGCCATTTTATGGCGCCAAGATATTGGACCAATTTTCATGAAATATAGATAAGTACAATCCCGACTAATAAAAAAAAAAATTAAAGTCACACAAGCATGCACAGACACCCCAAACTTATAACACCACTTCGTTATTGCGTCGGGGGTTAAAAATGAGATCTCATGGAAGGTATTATAACTTTTCAATATTTTTTTTAAGTTTTAACTAAAAAAAGAAAAGTACTTCCTCTAAAATATGAACTACCAGAAAAATAAACAACACTAAAATTTATTGATTATTAGCGGAGAAAAACTAACGCAAAAACGTTTATAAAACATTTCGTATTGAGCACTTCCTTTACCATTGAACCTGCATTTTATGAGCTTTATTGGGTGTCCGATTTACGCTTTGTGTTCGATTTAATATTTAGTCTACACTGCCTTCTGGTGTATTTTGATTTATTTACACATCTTTAGTGGTCTATATCCAACCTCTTCTATTTTTTTGTTGTATTTTACCCGACTGCAAAAGAAGGAGTGTTATGTTTTTCGAGTGTATGTATGTATATTTCTTTGGCACGAACTATAGTCGAAACGGCTTGTCGTATTTATATGTGAGTGTTGTCATTAGATGTCTCAGTCGTGAAAGTGACACTGGGTACATACAAATTAAAAAAAAAAACAAGTAAGGATGATACACAAGTTGTCTGGTAGTTTTTTTGAAATATAAACGAATATCAAATAGTTTTCCTTGATCTATAATGAACGTGCTTAATATTAAACACCCCGTTATATTGTCACGCCTTGCCATTTCCTATATATGCTAAGCGGCAAAAATAGGCTAGCTAGCCTCGCTAGAGGTTATATATTTGAGCCATTTGGAGTCGAGACTTTAGGGTCGTGGGACCTAGCTCATCTTATTTTTCAAAACTTATCGGAGCATTTGATCGATTTCACGCGTGACCAGAATCTAGGTTTTTATCTGGAACAACCTATAAGCATTACCTTTCTTTCAGCGTAGTAATGCGGCTAGCTGGGCACGCTGTCCTCTGATGGTGGGTTGGAGCATTTGGATTATCTGTAGTTCTTAAATGGTCTATGGGTAATGTTTCTGCTATATTTTTTTTGTTGTAGTTAGTCATTTTATTTCTTAATAAAGGCTCTTGCCCTTTGTTAACCTTACCTACCTAGCTACATTTACCTACTATGAAAGTTCAGTTATCTTAATCAGACGAGCGTAATAAAGAATAGCTTGCAATACAAAACAGAAAACTGGCTTCCCAATCCAAGCTCAAAGTGCCAAGATGTCTATCCGGCAAATTTTCGAGTGGGAAATTTAAATATCGTGTGCCGAGACACCGACTTTTGGCGGTAACCCGACCGGTAGACGATACACTAAATGCCAAGACCAGACTGAATGTCGAAGGCTTTTGTGAATGGAGAAGGTACTTTGTTTGTATTTTTGTTGGAAATTCCATTGGCTTACTTATAACAGCTTTATTGAACAGGATCAAGAATTATAAAATTAAATATGCTATTTATTTGTTATAAATAAAATATATTACTCGTGACTTTATGCATGCGGACTAAGCATTTGTCATTTTATTTATTTTATTTTTAATTTAGTACTTTTGGGAAACTTAAAGCTATGTAAACAATTTAACTAATGTTGTAATAGTCTAAAAACCCGATATACAACGACCTTCAACGAGATATTTATTTAATAAAACGTATTTAATATGAAATTTAATATAATAATAAACATGTTACAGTTAATTAATATTATTCTGGATTGAAATTTGATAGGCAACCCATATGCAACATGGTTATTGGTATATTAAATTCAATATAAAATGCGTTCTACTAGAGTTGTATAGCGGGATCATATACTATAAGTTGTGATGGCTAATTACAAATTTCCATAGACAAATGTACTTGCTGTAACATTTCAGGTAGGCGTCTATCCAGCGTGAGTGTATCGCTATTGCAATATTGCCAGGCTTTTGAAAGTATGATCACTTAAATCCCTATTTCGACCCTTTAGCCTTTGTCCTTTTCCAAGATCTAATCTACCTTTGTACTATTTTTCTTGAAAATCGGATCAGTATTTCAGATACCTAGTATTTTTATAATATTTTTTCTGGTTCTGATATAGATTGCTAAAGGTTTACAAGCAATCTACAAAGCTCTAATTCATTACTAGACATCAGAAAGCTATTATACCTAGAACAACAGATTGAGTTAGTTATTCCATCTCCCTGCGGTGGGGGGTCGGTTTAGGTTCGAGGTGAATCATACTCTGACTGTGCGCAGAGGAAAACAAACCCCCTTGTTACAACGAAGTAGGGTGAGTTAGGTCAGTCTGTCAGTCTGCAGTATAAAGGCCTCATCACAGGGTCGCTAAGCGCTGGAGGTGGTTGTGAGGTACGGAGGGTGCAGCGGTGTTTCTTCCTTCCTTCATGGGCATCGACGAGAAAAAATTTTTTGGGCTCTTATTGACCTTTTTTTATGAGAACCGGTGGTACCAAAATTCTTGTGCTTGGGTAGACGAGGTATAATACGAATTATTTTGATACTAAATTTAATTATTTTAATACTAAATTTAATTGTCTAATATATATTTATGCTATCCTATATGGATAGTTATGAAGAGAAGCTAGTCCTTGTGCCGTCAGTATCATTTTAGTAACACGTAGTTTAGCTCAAACTTTCGACTTTTTGAAAAAAGATTGAAGTCCCAGCTGCCATAGCCTTAAAGGTTTAAAAATGCCATATCCACTCGGTAGATGTAAGTCGAGCCTCCTTGTATAGACATACTATGTAGGTTTGTGCCGCCGGTGAGCGACCTGCGATGAAGGCAGCTTTACTCTTATACGAGTAGCTGTAACCATTGCTAGAGACAATTTTACACGCAAATACGCAGTTTGCTACTAATATTACTGTTATACGAGTTTACAACGTGTAACAGAAAGGTGTGACAATACTTAAGGGTGTTAGTCTACTCATTAAAGTGAACCCTGCGTAGAAGAAAATTTTGCAAATCCGAGAAAAAAAAATTGCGTCCTCCACACAACTTCACCAATCACGTGACCAATTTTTGTATGGAGAACCTAATATTGTTTGCTCGATTTTGTAAAATTTTCTTCTATAATTGGGATTCACCTTGTATATGACGTGGTGTATAATCTTGTCAGTAAACTGGTTGCCTCACAAACCAATGGGCGCGGGTTCAATCCCTGCACTTCTGAATGTCTCACTTATGTAGTCTCATGTAGGTATATGAGTTAATTACTTAATAAAAACTTATACGGTAAGTTATTAAATAAATTAGTCACTTAAAAAATGTCTGGCATCGAGCTCAATATAAACTTTTTGTCGCATATATTAGATAAAATATAAGTGGTTACTGTTCAGAATTTTTGTAGTTGATTCAGCTGTCACCGCGATATCAAGTAACAAACATATGGGTATTTGAAAAAAAAAAACCGTAGAATTTTGTTTCGCATCTTTTTCGGAAGTATTTGAAAAACAAGTACATTTTTCTATAACACACTTATTACACAAAATTCTAAAGGTTTAGTTAATTAAAATTAAAATTTCAATTCTATAATATGTAAACAAAAAATAAGTTAGGTACTTACTTACACATTAAAAAAACAGATTTTAAATCCATAAAAATAATATTTCCTGATCGTATCAGGACTGAGTGTCATGGCGGAAATCAGCAGGGCTCTCGGATAGAGTTAGTTATAAAGGTGGTGAAAACAAGAGCAAGCAAACTTGATTTCGTTTTAACCGAGGGTCTGAAATTACTGGCTGGAGAACTGTCAAAAATAAACCAAGATTGCTGTTTTGTTGTTGTTTCAATTCTTTCGCCGCTAACGTTACGCGATATCAGCACAGATAATGATCATAAAATGTCTAAAACAATGACGTAATATCAACATGATAACTAAATAAAGCCAGTGTAATCGGATCCCATACAAACTACATACAAAGCGTATCCACGCAAATTGACAGACGCTCGCCAATCGCAACGTTGCTGGTTCAAATCCCGTGTTACACTACAAGCTAGATATACCAAGCTATAAGATTCAGTCATAAAGCCTAGTCATAACTGCTAACTAGTCCAAACGAGATGTAGTCATAAAGCTGTTTGTGTCGCAGTATTAGGGCAATTTCTAGGCTGATACTTATCACGTTAGTGCTATAAAAAAATTACGATTGACGAATTATTTTACTAGAATGAATTACAATGAATTATATATTTTTACAGTTTTACAGTTTAAACATGAAATACTCATCTTATTATTTCTAGTATTATTTTCTCTAAATTGTCGTAGTGTTTCTCCTTTTCCTCGACTCCAAAAAATACTACATTTTCTACAAAACCCTAAAAAATACAAAGAAAAACTAACCTTAGTCTAACAAAATACGGTGTAAACTTTTCTCATTTTGGCATAAAGTGGATTTGACTGCTATTAAAAATTACCTTCTGGACTTGACTTCATTTGGTTATTCAAAAGACGCGAGGATTCGCTATTGGACTTGGACACGAAAATAATACACTGTTAGGTACCTACAGTTGTTTAACAAAATACCTACCTTAATTGACACATCAACAAAAAGTTATCATTCTTCATAAAAAACAATAGAAATTAAAGCATTTTAGGTTTCTGCATAGTATATTCTTTATAGCACACCACGTCCAATTTCATTTCATTTTTTCACAATTGTCTCCATCCTGAGGTTGCCCGGAAGAGATCGCTTTTTTGCGATAAGGCCGCCACTTGTAGCACTATATTTTGTAAGAATTTTACTGATGTATTTTTTTGTGTGTCTGCTATAAAAAATGATCTGTCTATCTATCTATGATAGCTTTGTCATGCCAGTGGAAGTCCAGCCTTCCGTCTCGCCGGTGAGTGCCCTGCCGGTCATGATATGCAATACGTATACCTACTATACTATACTATGCTATGCTATACTATACACGTACAATATCCCTTTGACGTCTGCACGTGAAAAATGACCGCTGCGTTGTGGGTAGTTAGGAATTAATCGACGCGCTATGATTTGTAACGAACTCTTGTGAAGGCAAACTTAGTATAAAATAATGCTTGTGTAGAACATGTTTAGATGAAACTACTAAACAAAATTAGGTTTTACATAGGTTTATAAAATATTGTATTTGATTAGTTACTTTTATGTTTTTTAAATCTTTGTTATTATTTAAGGCTATGGATGTATTTTTTAATCAACTTCAAGAAAATGGGGAGCGTTCCCAATTTACCCATTTTTTACTAAATTTGTTCTCTTATTACTCATGCTCGTAGACGCTTGAACTGACGGACTGAATAAGAAAATCTTTATCTGTTTGAGACCAAGTAGTCACATAAACATTTCATTTTTTTAAATGTAATAAGATGGTATATACAAGATATTTAGTGTTTTTCCGTCTCGTCTTGATGTCATCGTTACAAATCGAAAAATATTTTTGTTTTTATGGTGTACGAGGCGGATAAACACTAAATATCATGTATATACCATCTTATTATAAATGGATTTCCACAAAGTAACGCGTGACTCTATCAATTATCTTCTTTAATGTAGTAACTATTTAATTTCTAGAGTAGACACTGTTTTTCCACTTGCAAAATTAATATCGGTTTAAAAATTATTATGCTTGTAGTTTATAGACCAATAATTTTTCTTAATTTATGACATTATACTTTTATATTAGTTTCTAAGTTTTTACTTCTTTATTTTAATAAGAAATATATATTTTATATTATTCCTGTAATAATAATACTGTTGTTATAAGATTCCGATAGCAAGTATTTCCGCTTGTGTCGGGCGAGCGGGATTGTCTCGATTCTTACAACGAGATGTTTTCTTCAAGCTGCATGTTGTTTAGGGCTGTCACAATCATCGTGTTTTATTTGATTTATAAAAGTAAGTATTAAAAAAAAACCCGCTATGTCGGCGTCCCTCCATTGCACGTGCCAGAATTGTGGGTAACTCGATCGTGCGTTCTCTTTATGTCACGGGAACGTGCTATGTTTTTAATTTAAAAAAGATGACAATTGCTGAAGGGTCACTGAGCTATCAAAACCTTAGGTAAGTAACTGCAGGTCTTACTTAGTTGTAACTTGATTTGTGAACTAATAAGAGAGTCAAAGAAAATGTCACAGATGCCAGTTCGGCAACCGTTGATATGCCATCGGCCTATGACTGTTCTATAGAGAGAGGCAAGAGACTAAAACTGATCCGACCAAAGTGTGCCGGCCGCCACAGTTGATCCTTCAGTTGAATTTCTTACTCCCAATCTATTTATCTAAAATACAGCATGAGGATAAAAATTAAAATAGCAACTTAAAATACAACAGAGGAGACAAACAGGTCAAAAACACTCATATCGGTCTCCTATATTGACATTTGCAATTTTGCATTATATTCTGTATTTTTTCCTAACATTTTTTTTACCCTACACAGCTAGGCATTTGACCACTAGTTCGCACTACCACGGAAGTCAGCGATATTGTAGCCCTAGATGGAGTATTCCTAGTCTGGGATACACTGGCTCTCAAGAAAAGCTGCCGGAACACACCGTTAGGTGCTTGGCACCAGATTTTACAACTTGAAGTTAGTAGCTAGTTGAGCAAGTGATAGGAAACGGCCTACCACCGTGCTATGGTTTACTCACGATGTTTTCCTTTACCGGTAGCTCAAGCTCTTTTGCATGTTTCGTGGGATCGAACCTCGTGCCTTTTACACGGCAATCGACTCTACTAACCACTCCACCATCATCGCTACAAAATTATAACTAGATATGACCTGGCAACCCTAATAGTTCAGTGTACGATTTTTACTTATAATCCGTGCGCGGCGTCTCACTCGTGTCCTTTGTTTAACGACTGTGCTCGGCTTGAGACCTGACACACTCCACGAATCTAGACACACTAGCACATAGACAAGAGTTTAATTCCTTTTTAAGAAGAAACACTACCGTTCTGATTCGCAACGAGTTTCTGATCGGATTCAAAAACTTTGCAAAGCTTCTCATAGAAGTTCGTGTGTTTATAAGTGATTAGATTAGTTTAGTTTAGATGAGTGCCTGAATTGGCTTCATTGACCCCGATTAGGGAAAGCCAAACTTACTAAACTAACCTAATTTGACATTTCTAAAATTGTTGCCTTCCTTTTTGTTTCCACGAGTGAGAAAAGGATGGATACAATTTTAGGAGCATTTAGTTTAGTCAGTGTGACTGGCCGAATTGGGGCAAAGAGTCCATTATCAAAGTCATAATTTAGGATAATATAGGGTGATTGATTAAAGGTTTACTGAGTGGAAAGAAGTTTACTATACTCAGAAAAAAAACTGGTCCATGAAGAAAGTTTATCAGTAATTGACAAAGTGTATGACACAGCTGATGATTTTTCTCGGATTCGATGTATGGTGAAAGTCATTCCTTAGGATAGGTATAGTGATCCCCTTTTGGCTTAGTACACCCTTACCCAATTACCCTGTATAGCAAGCTTTGCATAATTCGTGTAGCAAAGTTTCCGTATCCGATCGTAAACTCATTGTGAATTAGCCTGCAAGGAGCTTCACAGGTACAAATTTATTTCAGAATTTTCTTCCTTGTTAATTGCAATCCAATTTCAATTTCTTAGATAATCGTCTTTTTTATGGCAAAGGTGTAAATGTTTTTGTAATGGATAGAACGAGCTGCAGACCGAGACTGGTAGCTTTTTACGGAAGAGCACTATGTTCAGCAGTAAATTTATATATAAGGTAGGATAGTAAATTTTGAACATTATTAGCGCATAACGCAAAATTTGCTAAGATATAAAAGGATCTTGATAGACATATTGGCGAAAAACAAAGTAATCAAGTTCCTTTTAAGTTACGAAACCCTAAAATTATAACAAAATGATAAATAGATAGATCAATTCTTTATTGCAGACACACAAAAAAATAAAATTATATACAAGAGAAAATTCTTACAGAATGTAGAGTACTACAAGTGGCGGCCTTATCGCTAAAAAGCGATGTCTTCCAGGCAACCTCAGGATGAAGACAATTTTGCAAAAATGAAATGAAATATACTGTGAAGAATATACTTAATTAACTGAGACTCATAACAGTATAAAGATTTTTTGAACTAGTATCTAGAATAATTTGTTATTCTGAAATTCCATGCTAGGAGAGCGTTACCTCTTAATACGTTTTATTGAGAGGATAAAATAATGCCTTCACGAATTGATTTTGAATTGGAGAACTGAAACTAATGGAACCTTGTTAATATTGTAAATAAGAAAAAAAAAAGAAAAAGGCCGTCAGAAACAAAATTACTCTGTAGTAGGTATATAATTTATTTTATCAGATTGAAAAACTAATATATTTTTAGTTTTATTCTACTGCTCTCCTTTTGAAACTCTCCTTTACGTCTAAATATCTGAAAAACATTTTTTTTTTTGACAACTGTAAAAACATTTTTTTATTTTATTAGCAGGCAAAGGCACCTTATTCACTGAATTCCATTTAATTTTTAGGTTTCCGTATACAAAGTGACCAAACGGGACCCTATTATTTGACTTTGTTGTCCGTCTGTCTGTCAGTCACCAGGCTGTTATTTAAAAACCGTGATAGCTGGACAGTTTACATTTTCTAATCGAGGTTACCATACAACAAATATAATATTTTTTTCGTTTTTTGCTTTATACGAATAACGAGCACAGGTAGAAACTTGATCTAATGTTGTATATATAATGTAGGTACGGTTTCCTTCGTGTGTGACTTCGACTTTCGTTTGGCTGATTTTTTTAAATACATATCGGCCATTTTTTGCAGTCTCCTTGGGAGGCGTTGTTTACTCAGATTTAAGATATTTAAAGCAACAAAATCGCAGCAAATATGTCTGTATACTAATTTTCATTGTCACATAAAATTCAAAATGTCCACATAAAGTTTGCAAAAGTCATGTGCACTTATCACGTTCCCTGACGAAGAAATTGAGCTTTATTACGACGGAATACGGTCGAAATTAAAGGAAAGTTGCGAAGCCGAGTCGTAAATACCAAGGGCGAAAGTAAAACTGAACTAAAATAATTCAAGAATCATTTTGTAAAGGGATACAAATTGATCTTGATGTGTATAAAGTGAAAAGTTTATTTTTGTAATATTGAAATCATTAAATTTGTCTTAAAAAAATCTGCGTCGTTTGTAGGCTATTTTTATTTTACACTTTAAGCTTATTTTAATCATATTTTTACAAATGCTGAGAAATTTACAGCAGTAATATATTTTGACTACTTAACATTTTTGTACAATTCGTAGATAGACGGTTTGATTTGAAAATATATTTCACTTCTGTAAGAATCAATGGAGATTAAAATGATGTAGAAATAATTCTGAACTTAAATAACTCATATAATTACTTTAAAAAGCCAGGCTTTTGTTTAATCAGTTTATGACTATCAAGTCATTCTTCATAGCGATGATAGCAGAATGGTTAGTGGGGTCGATTGCCGTGCAGGCATTACGAAGTTCGATTCAATTTCACGAATGACGCAAAGTGAGTCTGTACTATCGGTATTTTCTCTCTTCAACTGACCTGGGTAGCTACCATTCAAGTTGATAAAATCTGCGCGAAGCAGTTTACGGTGTGTTCCGGCAACCTTACTTGAAAGCTAGTTTACTCCTGACTAGGTAAGCTTCATTTAGGGCCACTGTCTGTAATGTCGCTGCCTTCCGTGGTCGTGCAAGATGAAGGTCAATCGCTGTTTTCAATAAAAATTAAATCATCTTTGTAAGTATATCTAAAGCATCTCACTATGTATTTTTTAGAAATAAAACTATTTTTTAAGTCTTAGAACTATGAAGTAATAACGTATTATAATAATAATTGCCACTTTAATATTATGTAATTATCTCGTACGTGCATAGTTGCCTTTAAGAAATCGCTTTAAGCGATAAATCCGCCATTTAAAAACTAGTATTTGTTTTTCTGGGGGCACGGCAGTACCTCCGCCAAGTCTCGCACGGCAGTACCTCCGCCAAGTCTCGCACGGCAGTACCTCCGCCAAGTCTCGCACGGCAGTACCTCCGCCAAGTCTCGCACGGCAGTACCTCCGCCAAGTCTCGCACGGCCGTACCTCCGCCAAGTCTCGCACGGCCGTACCTCCGGCAAGTCTCGCACGGCCGTACCTCCGGCAAGTCTCGCACGACCGTACCTCCGGCAAGTCTCGCACGGCCGTACCTCCGCCAAGTCTCGCACGGCCGTACCTCCGCCAAGTCTCGCACGGCCGTACCTCCGCCAAGTCTCGCACGGCCGTACCTCCGCCAAGTCTCGCACGGCCGTACCTCCGCCAAGTCTCGCACGGCAGTACCTCCGCCAAGTCTCGCACGGCAGTACCTCCGCCAAGTCTCGCACGGCAGTACCTCCGCCAAGTCTCGCACGGCCGTACCTCCGCCAAGTCTCGCACGGCAGTACCTCCGCCAAGTCTCGCACGGCAGTACCTCCGCCAAGTCTCGCACGGCAGTACCTCCGCCAAGTCTCGCACGGCCGTACCTCCGGCAAGTCTCGCACGACCGTACCTCCGGCAAGTCTCGCACGGCCGTACCTCCGCCAAGTCTCGCACGGCCGTACCTCCGCCAAGTCTCGCACGGCCGTACCTCCGGCAAGTCTCGCACGACCGTACCTCCGGCAAGTCTCGCACGGCCGTACCATCCTTTTCTCTTAGCGTTTCGATAGGTTTTTCTGTGTTACTCGTATTTTTATTTACCTATTGTTAAGCTGGTTTTTAGTAAATGAATAAAGAGAGTTGTGAAATCTAACGCAAGTTGTAGCGCCCACTCAAGTAATAAGAAATCATATATCTATTCGATTAGATTACTATTAAGATCTCGTAGAACTTGAAATCAAATAGCAAATATATCACCATCAAGTTGTATCCAAAAGTAAGTTTGGAGAACTTGAAAATTCATTTGTCTGTCTGGGAGTTCCGTCGGGTACATCGAGTTACACACAGCTCAGAAATATGGCAAACATATATCATATTTAAAATGCATAGTTGCAAAATCATACAATCCCAAAATCTTAGGGTATAACTGAATCATACTGGCTTTGCATAAGTTATTCAAATTATTGATGTTTGGAAATTGATTCATAGTCTTAGTGTATTCAACTATACTCTATCAACGAGTATTTTTTTATACAGCGATTCAAGTTGTTAATAAAAGTTGACCGCCTTGTGTGTTGAAAACCGTTAGATATTTAGGCCAGGGTGTTATGAGCATCTATTAATCTGTTATTGTATGATTTGTTTTTGAGAATAAAGAAAAATCCGTGTGAAGAGCAATAAATAACTGATATTAAAATAATTATTATTCAATAAAGAAAATCTAAATGAACAATGTTGCTGATATTACAATTAATTCCCACCTTTGTCGCGCTAATGGCTAAGAAGTCGTAATAATTATGGAGTATTGCTTGCTTCATGTTTGTACCTTTTCTGAACCACATAAAAGCTTAGTTTCGCTGCCTCTAATCGTGCAGATTTTAGCAAATGGGTAGGTAGTAATGCTCTACATATTTAGAGAGAGAGAGAGTAGTTAATCCACCAATTTATTCCAGGGCTCTTTCCTACACTGAAATTTTGTCCCATGGTACAACTGGCACTGCTTTTGTGCCAAGAAAGTAACAACGCAATTATTAGGGCCCTTATTCTCAAAAGAACAACGAGTTTTCTCGCTGACAACGCGAAACGTGTATAACGTTATAATGGCACAATGCGTTATTATGATGATGCAATAAGGGCGCATTCCGTGCCACGGCACGATATAAAATTTAACACTAGCTTCCTGAATACCGTTCTACGTGAATACTATGCGCTTAAAATAACGCAGCTGTGTTACGAGTTATAATGTTCATAATGAATAAGAGCCCAGAACTCTAACCTGAGTCTGACTCACATGTCTGCCAACAAGTTAGCCAGCTGTCATCACCGTGCGTCTCCCAGACGAGTGAGCGACCGAGTGTATTGTCGACTAGTCGTTCACCCCGGCTCGCCTCCAGACGACCTGTTACACCCGCTAGCCAACCACTGCCGGCTGGCTACCGACTAGCCACTGGCTAATCAATTATGAACATCGTTAGAAGGTGCTGATGTAACTTCAGACGTTAACTTCATCCTCCTAGCGTGTATCAACTCGTCAATAAAGTATTGCGCATTTGAAATAGTTTCTGAACAACCAAACGATTTGAAGGTACTTTAAAAATTTTAACGTTTCATTGAGCTGAATAGAAAAAACAATAATAATATGCAATAGTTGTAAAAACTGTATATTTCGCGACGGAAATAGATTTAATCATTTTTAATTTTGGGGATAATGACTCAATTTTATTCAGGCTACACTTTTGTTTCTTACTTCTTTTAGTTATGCATGTTTGTTTTATGATTTTACTACATTCGATTTGATTAATAATTTGTTTAACTTGACACTGAGTTGACATAGAATAGAATAAAGTACTCATAGAAGTCGCTTCGCTTAACAAATGTAAAGAAATTATTTAATCTATAAATCCATATAATAATCATCATAAACACATATTTTACTCGAAATATGTGTTTATGATGAGTAAATAGCGTCGAAACAAACTGCCATTTTATTTTTGAGAGAAGTACTTCTCAATCAAAAGTCGCCAGCGAATAAAACATACAATGTTTTCGAAGAACCCATACATCAAGTTTCGTCGAGATTGTATGGAAATGAGTACGAAATTTTAGGAGACCTTCATAAACATTACAAACATCCGAACTGAGAGGTAAAAAATAATTAATGCCAGCATAGACGCTTAGCTCTGTCAAAAATACCGGGTAAATATTGCTAAATATATGATGCACTTATTGAAGCGACCTTCATCGTACAATGTGAAAGACAATGTGCCATCGCGGAAGCGTATGACTAAACTGCATAAATTACACTTGCATTGCAACGCTATTTATCCAATTTTTCCACTAAACTTGGCTTCGTCACAACTGGAAAACTCCGCACTATCCTTTGTCACTCTTCCGCGTAAGGGTTCTCGTGCATTGTATGAATTTTAAATAAAAAAAATTGTATTAATTTGTTCATAATGATAATGATGATTTATTTCTAAAAAAAGAAAACATAAAACTAATCAGAGTATCAACATAAGCAGTAACATCAACAATATATTGTGTATCTGCTAGCATCTCTCTCATCTGTTCATTTGAGAAATGACATAACAATTAGATATGTTCAGCGTAGACCAGAGTTTATTAAATAGGGAATCAAAATCAATGACAGTACCATACTATCAATATACAAATCGACAACTATTAATTTTTTGTTTGCATACATAATCAATCTAATAGTCTTATCTTGTTATAAAGTAGTTTGACGTAAAAGATTTTATCAGTCATAAATAATGTTTTTGAGTTGCAATTACATCATCATCTATTCGAATCAAGGCCAGCTTAAAACATAACATTTACACTCATAGATCCCCAATATGCTATTTAATTATGCTACATCTGTCCCTGATGGTAATCGAAGACAAAACTACCGTCTCTGGAAACGACAACGTGATATATTTTTACCCGACTGCGATAAAAGGAGGATTATGTTTTAGAGCCTAAACAGCTTGTCGTATTTTGATGTGAGTTGTGTCTATAGATTCGTCTTAGTCGTGAAGTGACACTGGGTACATTAAAATAAAAAAATAGGTTTAAATGATACATAAGTTTAAAGATTTAGCATTCGAATTCGAGCTTTATCGAATTCGCTTCCAAACCACTTGTTTCATATTTTGTCGTTGCGACCAGACTGCGACATCACTGCAAATGGACGTCGACCCTTCGTACGAGTATAACGTAGGTACAATACGATACGACACACTTATAAATTAACGCTCGCCACAAAAGGGACAAAGCGCTATGAAAGTATCGTGAATCATCAGCGCCCTAATTACAGTGGCAATTACTTTGTATTGTGCTGCAGACTTGCAGACAGACAAATTGGGGTACCGCGACAAATTGGAGTAAGGAAAACTCGCGTGTTAGTAGCTGTTAGCCGGAAATGTGTCAAAAAGAATTAAAAACGACAATGACTATTGCAATGATAGTCCAGTAAATGGTATAATCAAATTTAAAGAAGGCATAAGTTTTTTTTATATTTGCAGAATTTAAACGTATGATTTCGATGTTAGCTCCCCCTATACTATTGGTACGATTTACCAATAGTATAGGGGATTTACCGATAACCTTCTATTACAAAAAGCCTAAAATCTAAAGTTGATGAATTTATTGAACACAAAAAATCTCTCCAAACATTGACATTTCATTGCGCTATTATTTATTATGTTATCTTTAAGATAAATTGTAATGTTTATTTGACATATTCACCTTATAATTTTTTGACTTTACAAATGTACCCAAGTTGACAATAAATGAATTGAATTGAATTGATAACAAAACATTTACAAACAATAAAATTTAAAATTAACTCTTTAAAAATGTACAGAACCTTTGATATAAACTAATTAGTATGCTATAGCCGTTCTGGTTTCGTTCGAAACTGCGTAATTTATAATATGCATGCATTTTCAGATTTCCACAACGACATCAGCGTGTTAGTCATGGGTTGAATCATTTTATTAATTATTTTTATTATGATAATAATTAACAGGTGTGTTTAAAATTAAGACGCAATAAAACTCGCTTTTCTTGATTATTTTATGACTATAAGAAGGGAATGTTTAGTTAGTTTAATTTTGCATTTTTTTGTATTTATATTGTCGGAAGATTAATGAAGCCTAGGAAAGAATACCTCTTAAATGGCCTACGACACGGCACCGAAGCCTACTATTATAACCGTTTCAGATCAAATTAGTATTTAAAAGAATATTTTTATTTTCTGCTACGTATTTTCTATTCAATTTTGTTTAAAAAAATACAGCAAGGTATTTCAGGTCTAAAAAAGTTTATAATAAAATCAGGGCGGTATAATTATGTATTTGTAATCTGATCTACGGTATCGCTTAGTTGTAATGCCACTCCAAGGTTATCCTTTTGAGGAATGATATCGCCAAATATTGTTAATAACGCAGAAGCCCCACATAACTATGCTTGTAAAATCTATCATTTTATATATTTTTGGCTGCGTTAGACTGAATCTCGCCGATATAAAGCGACAATGCGGTCTAAAATGTAGAACGCTTGTCTATAGGAACCTGATTCACTCACGACATGAGACCGCAATTATAGCTATAGGGAAATTGAACTCAGCAGCAGATTCCACAACCTGACAGTTCGCACAATAAAAGTAGACGCGAAGCGTTTTGTGCGAGTCCTTGCAACATCTACCATAGACCAGTGGCGACTTGCAGTATCTCTACTATACCTATTATGGAGTGTGAATGGTGGAATTAAATCAAGTAATAATGAAAAGCCACACTCACCAATATAAATTTTAAAGATAAAGCACTGTCACTGTATATTACATAATCACCATCATCATCAACCTTAATGTACCCTACTGCTGAGTATAGGTCTCCTCTAGCGCGCGCCATCCTGTCCGGTCCTGACTTAATGACGTCCACCTAGATTGGTAGGATCTAGGAGGCCATAATCACTTGGTATATCTAAAAAAACACTTGGTTATTATTTTATAAGTCATTAATATTTGAAACGTTTGCCATTCATATTAATTATTCTCTGATAAAAAGTAGTCTATGCGTTAATCCAGGGTCTAAGCTATAGTTTAAAATTTCACAAAACGGTATGGCGGTTTTTGCGTGAAAGAGCAACAAACATAAATCCATACACATACATTCATACAAATTATCGCGTTTACGATTAACCTTATTTACCTAAGCATTTGTAACGTTTGTCACTATTAAAGCTATATTCTATCAAATTATATTCATTCTAAAAAACGAAGCGTTCTCGTAAGATATAACACACAACTAGATACCCACAAATGGACTGAAAATGTTAATTATACACAATTACGCCAGTATGAGCCACTACAATAATGTTTATGAATGCAATAAAGTGAAATAGCTCGCAGTAACGCAGATGTGGGTCTCATTCGAAGACGACGTTTGTTTTTTGTTACTCTGAGTTACTGTTTAGATACAGTAGTTAACTTACCACGTAGATGGTTATTAGATCCCTGTTTTTTGAGCTAGAATAATTTTATTAACCAATCAATCTGTTTTTGCGTAGTGGTAAGGTCTAAATATCTACCGCCTCGCTACTAAAATCGAGTTAATAAAATCTGTGTCTTCAGACAGCAAGCAGGAAGCGATTTAATATTTTGTGCAAAAGGTATGAGGTTCGATTCCACGAAACACGCAAAAAGAGCCTAAGGTGGCCAAAATAAGCCATGGTGGTAGGGCGTTTCCTATCGCTCGCCTGGCTAGCTACCACCCTCAAGTTGTACAATTTGTCACCAAGCACGTAACGGTGTGTTCCGGCAACTTTCCTTGAGAGCCAGTGTATTCCATTCTATGCATGCTCCATCTAGGGCCACTGTGTCGCTGACTTACATGATCGTGCGACCTTGGGGTCAAATGCCTACTTTTTGAAATTAATTATAATAAAGTAAAGTAATATTTATTGACCTCTGAATAACGTTCGTTACAAGCAAGTCGTATTACATTTGAATTAATAATTACTTAATTTTCTTTTTTTATTTATATAAGCTGGCGCTTGACCACGACACACCTGATGCAAATCCACGATGCGGCCTAGGATGAAGCACGCTTGTTTATCTATTTATTTCATAGGACATCCAACAGCGTTACGATCACAAGATAATAAAAGTAATAGATACATACAGCCAATTAAAGGTCATCATAAATAGCAACATAATAAATAGCACAACAGTTATAAACACATAGAGTACAATACGATATCTAAATAGAGTGAAGTTATTACATACACAACAGAGTAACACACACGAGTACAGACAGAATATAACAAACAAATATGAGAAAAAGAAATATATACCTACAATAAATTTATCAGAATAATTATCCGCTCTACAGCCGCCTAGCCAAAGCAATGCGCAGAATAAGTCCAGGTCAATTGTCTAGTAGAAACTGATTCACTCGCGATTTGAAAAGACCGAGAGAATATCTATCGCTCAATAGAACTTCAACTAGTACTTACTCATTTACTGTCTTGAATAAAAATAATAATTAAACAACCCAAAATGAAAGCCTTCGACAATAATTATAGCAAACGTCATACACGTCATTTAACCCAAAAGAAGGTAACTAATGATAAAGGATTATAATTTATGTAACCAATTTAACAAACCCTCGCTAAATGTATACCTAACTGTAGCCAACCCTACGGACTCGCAACTTCAAAGTGCTTAGCTGAATATAAAGTTATTAAAAACTATTAAGCCTCGACGAAGAATGAAAGCTGATTCAAAGGCTCCTGTAATTGGCTGAAACTTAAATAGTCCATGAACCGTTCGAGCCCCTTTTGAATTAGTACCTACAATAGATTGAAATTGCTTTTCAGTCATGGAAATCAAAATTAACTTTTAAAGAGAATGGACTTGGTGGGAATACATGTATGAGCGAGATGTCCAAATAAAAATTCATTATCTGACAAGTCACGAGTGAACTACGTTCTTCCAGAAAAACATCATCTTTATACTTCAGTCTGGCTGCTGTAGAACACAAACCTTGTTTTATTGCATTATATTACATGAAAAAAAAGATCATTCGCGTAGATTTGTTCTCGTATCATGAAAGTATAATAAAGTGTAACAAATATTATAATTAATTTATATAAAAAATATTTAACTACTAGAAAAAAATCATTAAAATAATTTTAGTTTAATGTTTACGACAAAATATCTGATCATCTCACTTAATTTATTATACTTTATTTAACTTACATGTCATAAATACCGTTAGGTGTTTGTAGATAGTTATATCAACTTAAGGATGGCAGCTACCTAGGCGAGCTTTAGAAAATGTTCTACCATCATGCTATAGTTTCATTACTATGATTTCCTTCACCGGTATCATCACCAGTAGACACGATCAATCTAGAATGATACAATACGATGCTCTCATGTATTGTGCGTTTCCGATCTTCTGTTTATTATAAATCTATTCTAATTGCAAATCGCCATTGACTCCCCATACTTTTATGCAAACATAAAAAACGACTCTACGTACATAAACACAGAGACGAAATTCCTTTGACAATAAAAAAGATAGAGTTGTAAACCGAAGAGAACAGCCTGTGAAATAAAAGCCTAATTTTATTATGAGCGAAACAATTACAAGAGATAGGCACTCGTAACGGACTATAGGTTGTTAATCAAAAGCTGTAAATGCAAAACGGTAGATTACTAACATGCTTTGTGCTTGGTAAACTTTTACTAACACATAAGCATTTGAATTTCACTTGATTAAAATAATAATAAACTTGTTTAAGTTTAAATAGTGACTCGTAATCAGAAGGTAGGTCTGTAGCTATGATGGTCGAGTGGTAACTCGTAGTAGAGTCGATTGCCGTAAAAGGTACGAGGTTCGATCCCACGAAACATGTATAAAGAGCCTAAGCTACCGGTAAAGGAAAACATCGCGAGGAAACCATAGCATGGTGGTCGCTTACCTGGTTAGCAACCACCCTCAAGTTGTAAAAATCTATCGCCAAGCACCTAACGGTGTGTTCCGGCAGGCTTCCTTGGGAGCCAGTATATTCCAGACTACGCATGCTCCATCTCTAGGGCTAAAGTATCGCTGGCTTCCGTGGTCGTGCGAACTTGTAGTCAAATGCCTAGTTGTGTAGGATAAAAAAAGGTACAGATGCGAATAATCTTGCTTATCTTGCTTACACTTTTTAAAGAGAAAGCGCTGTCTGATAGTTAACCATCAATGCAGAGTTTAAACAGCTCAAAGAGACATTAAATTTGGAGGGTGTATTCACTATAGGATGTTAAAGTGTATTAAGATTTTTAGAAATTCAAACCTTAAAAGGATGATGATAATATGTGGGTTCAAAGTTTTCTTGTTAAGCCGCGGTTGAAATAATACACATCCCATTATAATAGGTAAGATAAGTCTATTATAACAACCATACTGAATCAAGCTCATCCGAGTTCAAAGTCATGAAATTTTTAACTGTAGAATCAGTCAGCTTTAACTGTTTTTTAAAGATTTGACAACATTTAATTCGGTAAGTGATGTAAATTCGAAAACCATTTCGAAATAACGTAATGAAGAGTTTACATTAAAAATATTTGATTTATATATCCACTTTCTTCCGAGTTATTTACAAAAAACTGATGAAAAAAAAACTCGTAATTATGCCAAGACCGTCAGATACCCGTCGCCACTAATAAATAATAATATTGTAACTGTCATCTGTGATCCGCATCAAAACAAACAACAAACATACAGATCATTAATGACATCATTTCTTTACGAGTTTTGACGAGAATAACATTATTCTGAACTATTAAGAGATAAGATAAGACAACTCTTTATTTAAAAACCAGCAACAATACATAAAATATGATTAAAGAAAACCTTATTTACATATACAGGCTCTTAAATGGCGGCCTTATCGCTTAAAGCGATCTCTTCCAAGCAACCATGCACGTAAATGATAATAACTTATATTAAAGAGGCCTTAAAATATTACACTATCAACTAAACAGCTATAATAAATAATAATAAATACAATCAATACTAATATAACTACACAGATACATATATAAATACATATACTATACTAGCCATGGAAATAAATAGACAAATTATAAGAAATAATAATTATAAGAAACAAATTTTAATTATATATTTTCAAAAATCTCTAAAAGCGAATTTTAAATATTTTGAATAAAACGAAAAAAATAAACAGGAGTATTTATTATTCAACGTTATTTTTCATTTGTCTGTCCATTATTGTAATAATAATAGCGAGTCAAATATTTGCAATTATAAATACTATTATAGTTCACAAGCCTTGTTTTTTTCGCAAATGTGAAACGAACAACCCTAACAAACAAGCCTTACATATAACAACCTACCTTGTTTCCCAGGACGTTGAACTACTCGTATGAAGTACACGACACGTCATTAGCATTTTTGCGATGTCATACTAACTCGAGTCGAAGGCTTCGTGCAGTTTGCAACGGTCTCTCTGAATGCGTACAATTAAAGCAATGGGAAACGGCGTTTTGTACTCTCTATCTCCTCTACGGCTGATATACCGATTTTTAAAAAAGAGGATGCACCTACTCTATGCGAATGACAGTTTTTTAAGTTTGTCACTTAATTTTTCTTACGGATAAACCGACTTGAAATAATATTTTTCTGTATGAAGGGGTATGTATATATAAGGGGTATACATTCTGTGTGGTCCCATTTTCATTTTATCACAGTCGGTAAGGAGGTTGGATGTTTAAATCCAAATAATTATAAAAGTTCTGTCGGCGCCTGCCGTAATAAAACATCAGTTTATACTTTTATTAAAGCATTATTATTAAATCTATATGGGAACTAGAAAGAAAGTAGGTTTTCACTTTTTTACCTGACTGCGAAAGAATAAGGGTTATATTTTTCGAGTGTGTATGCGATATGTATATTTCTTTGGCACGCCCTAGAGCCTAAACGGCTTGTCGTATTTTGATGTGAGTGGTGTCAATAGATTTGTCTTAGTCATAAGATTGACACTGAGTACATCTAAAAAAAGAAAAAGAAATTGACGATTTAACGATACACAGGTTTAATAATTTAGCAGTTAGGTTTTTCGAACTTGCTTCTAACCACTTGTTTACAGAATTATATAAATACATACCAGTCCAGGCGTCGCAGAAAAATGTGGGAGTAGGTATATCGATTTGTTGAGAAAATGTCCAAAAATCCCCTTTACGAAATACTGCAGGAGATTTATGGAACAAAAGTCCACAAATCCCCTGCGTAGGAGATTGTCTACAAGGAT
Source organism: Ligdia adustata (assembly GCA_947049295.1). Lineage (NCBI taxonomy): Eukaryota > Metazoa > Arthropoda > Insecta > Lepidoptera > Geometridae > Ligdia > Ligdia adustata. The sequence goes on along the minus strand of OX346229.1, from coordinate 1,283,989 downwards.
TTGTGGAATAAGCCCATAAAAAAAGAATTCTTATAAATTGAAAACTTCTTCCGTATTTGAAGTTGGTTAATAATTGTCAGTAAGTAAAAATAATCAGGAAGTGTTATCGAAGGTCGTGCCTTACCCATCGTGCGCTCGTGACCCACCGGGATGTTTAATGTTTTTATGCGCTTCGAATACACGCCACAGAATAAATATTGGCAGTAGGAACCACCGAGATCTGTGGTAGGAAATATAAGCAATATAAATTAACAAGCGATCATTCAAACCTCTGTTATTAAAAAACAAATTTCTATCAAAGAAGTGGTTAGAAGCGAGTTCGAAAAAACCCGACTGCTAAATTGCTAAACCTGTGTATCATCCTTAATGTGTATTATTTTTAATTGAACTAATTATAGCCGGAGTAATGACGTTACCGTTCCTTCACCTTGTCAATGCTCTGACATGGAAGAGGTGAAAACATTAGCAACGAAACTTGGTTTAATTTTGACAACGTAAAAGCGGCGAACTGTAAGAACGAAACCAAGTATGCTTTCTCTTGCTTTCATCTCGTTCATACCTAACTCCAGCCGATAAAGGCTCCGGTTTTACCAATAGAGTATTGACGAAAGTAGTTTTTATATAATTGGTTAAAAAAAATGCTTTGCAACATTACCTACTGTTATATCTCTACGCTGTGTAAGGTGAAAGTGCGGCAGTGTAGCGAACTTTCCTTGGATGTCCTCATGTGCTGTTCAATTGTTTACCTGACTTATTGACCGATGATACTTTGTGTTGTCATCATTATATTGTTTGTAATTTTTTTACCCACTTCCCCAAAAAAAGAAGGTACTCATATGGACGGTTTTTTTTTTATGAAAAATTGTTGTAATATATAAATCTGTTCGTTTTTTTGTATGGATATAAATATCGGGTTGTGTCGTTTATAAAAATTGGTTTGATTTTTATATACACTAACCAAAATTACTTACTACGTGATACAAGGTCTTGTTTTTGTATTGCTTCGTTTTTGAAATGATGAAAACATTCATCCATTAAAAAAACACATCCATCCATTAAAAAAACCATTTTACGATAATCGTAACAAATTTCTAGTCAGTTACAACCTACCCTCTTTACACCGAAATTATGAGTTTTTTTTTTCAATATTTACCATAGTAAAGGAATATGTTGGATGTGGTAAACGGCATATTACGCATTCGAGAGTCCACTTTGATCTGTTCCCGGCGATTATCTACTGAATTATTCATATATCCGACCGCAGTTTCTAGAGATATTAAAATGTTACGTTACGCCTCGTGGTTCTTGATGGAAATATGATTTTATAGGAAAAATGAGTTGATTCGAAGATGTTTTGTGCAACACGTAAACGCGCAAAGCTGCAAATAAAAAATCTTGTTTAGAATAAACGTTTTCTTACTTACATGACATATGTTTTTTTGCATCTCGTAAAACTGCTGTTACTCGAATGAACAAACCAAAATTTCCTAAAAATTTCAATACGGAATTTTTTTTGTTAGTTTATTTGTTATTAAAAAGCATCCAAAAGAATATCTACAATTATGTCTATAGAGAAATAAATGATATAATTTCATTAAATTGTTCCACGGATTTTGAACAAATTCGGGTAAACTTAGCCGTGCATTAACAATGAATTGTCTATATAAACGCGTGTAGATTAAAATTTCACCTGTGTTCACAGCTAGTTTAGTATAGCGAGTTGAGTATAACATATAGCCAGCCAATTATAACATAAATCTACACGAAATCAAACTCGTATTTCTCCTCCGACCAAATATTATCGCAAAAATGGGCCGTTAATTTTTACAAAAAACAATATAATATGCATTGTTCATACTTATAATGTATGGACTTTTGATACTTGTAAAGTATGCCAAATGTTTTTGTCATACCTTCGGAGCGTTTATTCGACAGAAAAATAACAATAAGCGTGCGTGGCCAACTCGATTTCACGGCTGCAGCCGAGAAAGATGAATCGTAAAAGTGCAGTGTCACATCCTGAACGAGCGATGACTCAATGTCGATATAATGGGAGAGAAACCCGGACGGCTAAGCTTGTTAATAACCGAGGGAACGAAACGTCAACGTCTCTGCTTCAAGCAAAATTTTCGATTTTTGTTTTTAGTCTAAATATATCTTACAGTTTTTCTGGTTATTAATCGCTATATATATCTGCATTGAAGTAAAGTGAAACAGTAAAAAAAATAAGTTAGGTAAAGTCTACAAACCAAGCATACAGACCATTTACGTGGTCGATTATGGCTTTCACCCCCTACTTAAACATGACCTGCCTAGCAGTGGGACGATATGGGTTTAAACGATTTACTTAATCTATTATGATACGATCAAATCACTGCTGTTTCAGATTGTTTATCAGAAAGTAAGTTCAATTTTTTTCTGGATTAATATCTTGTTTTTAAAGTGTTTAAGTCAGGTCTTAAAGGACGTAGATAGGTAGGTGTTTTTGGTCGTATTAACCAATTAAACGAGTGGTTATTTAACAAGTGATATCTCAATATTGTAGTAGCTATGACCATCTGCAGGTTAAAACGAATCTATTGACACCACTCACATAAAAATATTACAAGCCGTTTAGGCTCTAGGACGTGCCAAAGCAAATTAATCACAATGTACGTTAAGAGAACTAAAAAATTAATTCCATAATTTTTTTAAAGTAATTAATTATTCAAATGTTAAAACACTTGCCTGTAATATAAAAGCGTTACTTTATTAAATGGGCCGGTTGGCGCAGTTGGTAGCAAACCTGCCTTCTGCGCCGCTGGTCCCGGGTTCGATCCCCGGACAGGTCAAACATTTGTGTGCATGAACATGTCTGTTTAACCTGTGTCTGGGTGTTTATTATAAATGTATAAAAGTATGTATTTATGTTTATAAGTATATATATCGGTCATCAGGTTACCATAGCACAGGCTTTGCCTAGTTTGGAACCTAAAGACCTTTGTGTGGATGTTGTCCCATATTATTATTTATTATTTAAAGGCCAATAAATATTTATTATTCGTATACGTACATAAATACAGACACTCGAAAAACATAGTTATTTCGTAGTCGAGTCCTTATATTAGGTACAACAATTAGGTACATCGTACAAGTCTATTGTCCGGTAATGTCGCATCGTTCAAAGAACACGGCAGAAACTAACTGTGTCAAAGGACAATAAACTGCAAGCCGATATTAATAATCAGGGAGGGACGTAATAAGGTCGGGGGTTCCCAGGGGCATTGAGTAATCGTTCGCTTTAATCAACAGTCTTCGAAAGCAGAGCAGGTTCATTCGACTAAGAAAGAAATTAATAAAAATATTTTGAAGCGCACTAGTATTAGTATTATTATTATTCTCATTTTGATACTTTGTTAATTACAAAGATGTTTTCAGTGTTAATAAAAAAAATCGACTACCGTTATACTCGTCGTCGTCGTAATGAATGATAATGTGGTTATGTGGCTAGCAATCTAGGCACGCTGCCCTCTGGTGGTGCGTTGAAGCATTTAGATTATCTGTAGATCTTAAATGGTCTCAAGGAAATCTTTCTGCTATATATTTTTTGTTATTGTAGTTTGTAATTTCGTTTTTAGTAACAAAGGCCCGGTAGTTATGACAATACAATATAATAGTATCATTACTAAGTATGTTTCCTAAAAGAGATGTTTTAATAATGAATGTAGCCCCGGCCAGGACAGCGTACATGATACCGCAAATTCGTTAGGGATTATTAATCACTAATCTATCAACCAAATTTAAGATAACGTTGGTTATCGCAGTGTACAAAATTAATTTCCAATCTAAATAGTTCCAGCTTATTTACGCAATAAAGCGCTTTATACGTTATTGTTGTCTATTTTGCAATTTGTGACGGGTGGTGAAATTGATAGACCAATATTCTAGTCAAGCTAGGATACAAAAATCTTCCAGAGATGCCAGAATTTCACTACAACTCACTAAGTAGGCAACTGATGCATTGTATTAATAACATTTTTAGGTATTTTTTGGTAGACGTACACCGTCTTGGCCGAAAATGAAACCAGTCCTTTATAAGTTTACTAACTGCGCCCAGCAGTGTTACCCGCGTAGAAGAGAAGCTTATATGTTATTCCAGGTCTTAAGCTATCCTAGTGCCAAATTTCCAAAAACTGTTCTACTTTTTGAGCGTGAATTAGTAACAAACACACACACACAGAATTTATAATGCTATTAGTGTGATTAACGTATGATAATTTATTGAAATGGTTTCATTACTATTATATTACTTTAGTTATTATGTATAAAAGCTTATATGTAAACAAGTGGTTAGAAGCGAGTTCAAAAAACCCGATTGCTAAATCGTTAAACCTGTGTATCATCCTTATTATTATTATTTTTTGATGTACCCAGCATTACTCTCACGACTAAGACGAATCTATTGACACCACTCACATAAAAATACGACAAGCCGTTTAGGCTCTAGAGCGTGCCAAAGAAACATACATACATACACTCGAAAAACATAACCCTCCTTCTTTCGCAGTCGTGTAAAAAAGGGAATTCGAGGTGCCCCCACCTAGGTGCTCTTTAATACGTCCACGCAATGTAGGCATAGAACTAGCTATGTTTAGAGTGCAATAGTCGCCTGAAAACTGGATCACCTTACAATAATGTTTCGTAATATACAATGAGTCACGGAATAATTAATTATTATAACGATTAATAATCGAATTACTCACCGGTACTGATTATTAATGCTAAATTAACAAAGAGAAGATTTGACTAATTCTTCTAGGTTTAGTGACACTAAAAATATATACAAATTAAATATTGCTAAAAAGACTGTTAAACAGAAATGCGCGTTGATTTTTTAAATAAATCTTCTTTTCAAGAATAAATTATTGAATTCCGCAATATTATCGTAATTAAATTTTTAAAGATTGTTGAATTTGAAGTTTTCAAAACATTTTTTTTTTTAACTAAAAAGTATATTAATCGCATTTCTTTTGATTATTCTTATACCTAATCGTATACATTACTCCGTACATCAAGTGATATTAAAATAAATATAATATTTAATGTCATTAGATGTTCCGAGAGACTAAAACGTGAAAAAATAAGGTAAATATATTATTAATATATTTTGTTTTTATATTAATAATTATCGGAATAATCTACAGAAACGGGATGTGATATTTTTTAATCCTTTTTGTTTAAAAAAAATAATATTAATTCATACAACAAAAATTTAATTAATTGTTCTTTTTGATGTTTAAATCCTTATTAAAATAAATATTTTATATTATACTAGATTTTTTTTTATGTATCGTGTCTTATATATTTGTATAGTTTTATGACATTACTATTGTCATTAAACGTTTTAACAAACTTGTAGAAAAGAGGAGGTTCCTTCTTACTTGATAAATTAATATTTTTTATATTATTATTATTTCGTATTAATTTTATTTCTTCAATTTAATTTTTTTACAATATAAATATAAAACAATAATATTACAATAAACTTATACCTAGAGTGCCGCCAGCAGCGAGGTAGGAGCCAAGCTACCGGTGGTAGGGACTACAGAGAGAGGAACCAGCTTACAATACGTGCTGTATCGAGGAGCACAGCCCTCTGTATCTGACTTTACCTTGATCCAACCATCTAGCGAGAGCCTCTTAAAATGTTGGTGGATGGTTAATAAAATAACTACAAATACGAAAAACATAATTCGAAGTGAAATATCACATATTGGTTCAACAGCACATTATAAATATTATCAAAAATTCTCGAGTTTCATTTAAAAAACTTCCCTGAGTATAGTAATAATGGACTACTCTAGATTTATCATTTCCAAAATTTCCCACGATCACCTAAAAACAGCATTCAATCAAATCGCCGCGGCGTACCGACAATCGAAATACGAAGCCTCAAAAATAAACAATTGTATCACAAATGAAACAGGCAGACGTTGCAAATGATACGTCATTTACACTCATTTACCTGATAAATGATATGTCTGCATTGAAGAGATTCACACGTAACGTACTTCATTACAGGGTTATCCTAACTAATATTATAAATGCGAAAGTAGCTCTGTCTGTCTGTCTGTTTCGCTTTCACGCCTAAACCACTAAACCGATCTGGATGAAATTTGGTGCACAGGTAGATTGGACCCCGGGAAAGGACATAGGATACTTTTTAACCGACTTCAAAAAAGTAGTTTTATTATCTCGACAATCCAATGGGGAACTACGCGGGTGAAACCGCGGGGCACAGCTAGTCTTCTTATATATACAAATCTATTGCTGTCCGTTTGTCTCGCAAAAACCCTAGAACGGATGGGCAGATTTACCTGATTTTGGTCTTGATATGTTTGTCGTACACCAGGGAAGGTTTAAAAAGTGAGAAACCTAAATAACTGTTGGCTGGTACAAAGTTCGCCGGATCAGCTAGTAGGAAATTTTTAATTCACAAATGAGGGAAAATTGTTATGTTCTGCTTATTTTACCGTTAATCGGCATGTGAAATTAGATATCGCAATATCATTATGATAAATTAAAGAATATGTCAATAAGATCAAAGAGATACGAGAATCTAAAAATTTAAATTTACGGGATAAAATAAATAGCACTCAGTAGACGTCATATATTCGAGTCATTTGGAGTCGAGACTTTAGTGCCGTGGGGACCGGGAGCTCATCTTATTTTACAAAACTTATCCAGAGCGTTTGATCGATTCGGCGCGTGACCAGAATGCCGGTTTTTATCTGGCCTAACGTATAAGTATGTTCATTCAGCGTGATAATGCGGCTAGTATACTAGGCACGCTGCGCTCTGGCGGTGAGTTGGAGCATTTGGATTATCAGTTGATCTTAAATGGTCTTTCTGCTATATTTTTTTTGATGTTATATTTAGTAATTTTGTTTATGTTAATAAGGCACTTGCCGCCAGTTAAAAAAATAGCTGATTCATAGGAAAAGTTAATCAGCCGTCGACAAAATTTAACTGTTGTTTTGTTTTCCTAAATCCCTATAGGTGCCATTGAAGAAGTTTGATTGTCAGGATGAGTTTAATGAACCTGCTGCGGTTTATTACACCTTTATTCAATAACCCCTGTATAGTTAGTGAGTCAGTGGTGAAGCGAGTGATCCTTGGGTTAGGTCATTCACTTGTGTATATCACTTACTTCATAGTTACTGCAGTTATGACCATTTACTTATTGATGGAATTTTGACATGCGATACTCAAAACAACCAAAAAAGAAGAAGAGAAAAAAAGAAGAACAAGAGAAATTTGAGAACGGTATTACACAGTTCAATTCCCCCATCAACATTCTACAAGCGGACTAGTAGAAATACTGCAAGATGGTATAAAAACGCTTTGCGTCAACTTTTATAGAACGAACTGCCAGATTATGGAACTCGTTCCCTGCTTCTTTATATTATAAAAAAAAAGAATCCGCGACAGATGTTATATCGTTAACTCATCTTGATGGTGGTCGACAGTCGAACTCTTTTTTGAAAAACCAGCAACAATACATAAAATATGAAAGAAAACATTATACACATATACCAGCTTTTAAATGGCGGTCTTATCGCTTAAAGCGATCTCTTCCAGGCAACTTATATTAAAGAGGCTTCGTATTGTAACTAGATAATACAAGTTAATTAAATAACTTTTATAACATTAATCATAATCATCAGCAAGAAGACGTTCACAGCTGAACATAGGCATTCCCCTTAGAGCGCCTTTCCAAACGACAAGCTGCCAATTGCATCCACTGGCTACTTGTCACTTTCACTATGTCGTCAGTCCACCTAGTGGAAGGGCTACCTACGCTGCGTCTTCCAGTTCGTGGTCGCCACTCAAGAACCTTTCTTCCCCATCGGTTATCGGTTCTTCAAGTGTTATGTATAACATTAATACTTATAATAAAGTACCTACCGAGAAAGCGAATTTCAAACGGTAATGCAGAAACAAATTACGTACTCTGACCCTTCTCACAATTATTTAAATGTTAGCCACCCACCACAAAACACATCTGTCTACAAGTATTCATATGCAAAAATATGGCGCGAATGCACTTCGCCGAGACAATGAACCCGAGGCAATAAACCCCAAACATTAATGACCCGTTATTACGACGAAGAGATGCAAAGATGAACTTCAAAACCGTGACAATATCAAAGTATTCTTCAAAAATATTCGCTTAAGAGTCATTCTTCAATTTCAGAAGCGTGCCAATTAGGAAAAAGCTCATTACGCAGGGAAATGTTGCAAAACACAACTCTTAAAACGTAAGCATACCGAGCTACAGACTAAATTATCTACCAACATTATAACTTATAAAAATTACCGTATACAAAATCTGCATACAGAACTTTCTTAGCATGTGACACGTGAAAATGTAAACAACGAAATTCCCCTCAAAAATGTGTCTCGAAATTGCAGAACGTAAAACAACAGTACGGAATTACTTTGCCTGTGGCATATTAGAATGTGTGCGTGTAAATTAGTATGAAAATGCATAATTTAAGTGCATTGTTTACAGGAATTAGGACAAAGACCCGAGAAGTGACGATGTGACGTCACGGTGACACAGGTTACTTATAAGTTACTGTATAAAATTCTGTTCAGTGACACGTCGGTCTATGGACTGAAATAAAATGATTTATTACTATATTGCAAAGCGTTGGACGTTAAACTGCAGTTGAGCGGAATTTTTATTAAAATCATTAGCTTGAGTATTTTGATTCACGGAGTCAAGAAACTGCCTATTGTACTGGGGAAATGTCATGTGTGTGTGTGAAGGTAATATAATCTTTTAATAGGAGGTATAGGTGTACGTTGTCTTTAACATTAAATCTCTAAAAAAATAACAATATCGGATCCGGTTCTATCAGCTAGAGCTAAGCATAAAAGAAGTGAAAAAAGAGCAAGCAAACTTGGTTTCGTTTTGACAGCGTTTAACTTTAAAATGTTTGAACAGATTAAACGAAACAAAGTTATTTTTAACAACAAATCATAAATTAATGAATTTAGTGGTAGCCTAGTCGGTAAACCTCTTGCCTCACAAGCGAAAATGAGCGTGTTTAACCCTAGGTGCAACCTTTGTATTTTACATTCATGTGCAATATTGCACTTATTAGAATTTTCACTTGTCTAAGCGGTTAGGAAAATTATTACGAGGAAACTTGCTTGTCGGAGAATATTTAATAGCTTTCGAAAATAAGTGCAGTAAGTACCCAGTTTGCAATTCGGCTAGAGAGTAAAACTAAACGGAATACACTTCCTTTATTGGGGTGATCCGTGTCCAACCGTAGCTCATATAACATAAGTATAAATAATTATCAACTGTCTCAATGTAGTATTTTAGTCGTGTTGTACAAAATAATACCAAACCATAAATGTAAGTGTATGCGGCCCCGCAACAAACACTTCTACTAAAAACCGACACAAATCCGTAAAAATGAAACGTAATAAAATAATAGTCGCTTAACAACAATTTCCAAAAGCAATAAACAGATCATAAATTCAATTACTTAATGCAAAAATTGATTTACCGCCCAGTGTGCGGCGGTTTCGGCGAAATAAAATCCTATAGCGGCAACCGGGAATCGGCAGAATGCCAAAAATCTCCACTGTGAGGTAGGGACGTGCGGCTGTGTTTGGTCGGACGATTCTGTTTTGTCCGGAAATATACTGTTCCACGTGAGTATAGTTCGCATTTTCCAAAAAGTATCCTGAAAAGTATCGTTTGTGTTAATCAAGAATATAAGCAATTTAGGTGCCCAATTTCGTCCAAATCCGCTTAGGAGTTTTGCGTTAAAGAGTAACATAAATACCTACAAATTTGCTCGTTTATAATATTCGTAGGATATTTTGGTTTTAATTATTGTCGAATTGAATATACAATACCTTTATGCCTTAACAAAATTATGTATGTAAAGATATAACTCTTACGAAAAGTTACAGAATTCTGTAGACTATGTGAAACTGTATACAGAGAAAATGCTATTAATTTTTAATATGGCCGAGTCTATTCCGTAAATTATTTTTTATGAATACTCCTTTTTTAACAGGAGTTTTTTGTTTTTAAATAGAGACGTCAGTATATTTGTACACTATAAATATATTATTAATGTCGTCACTGCAACATTTTACTGCGTATGTTATTATTTATTTCACAAAGCTAAAATAACTCATGAAGCTTAAACATGCCTACAACCAAATTTACGCCAACCGTATTTACTTGTCAGTTCAGGATTTATTTGTTTCGATTGAGTTACCGTCTTAAAAAAATGCCGGACACTTACCTCACACTATTATGTACAAAAAATATGGGCATTCGTAATTTTAATGGGGAAAAATAATAAGCTGAGCCCATATATCAATGGCGTAGAACTGCGTTTGATTTTTCATATGTTTTGGCATAAAACCTGAGCGGTCTTGCCAAGAGTACTGAAAGATTTACTGGTATCTAGGGGATGAAGATATTTATTGCGGTTAAATCCTTTTTAAACTTAGATAAAAGCTACCTCATAATATTTTATATCTAAGAAAATTCTGCTAAACGATACTTCTTACCTTTTAGTGTTTAGATCAATCGAGTTCAGAGTTTAATGCAGCTCAATAAATTTGTCTTTTACGAATAAACTGTTTATAATTTTTTTCTTAGCTAAAACTTTGCATGAGGTTTGTCTAGAACCTAACGTAAGATTTCAGACATCTTTTTACATTAGAAATATAACGTTTATTAGAGGTCATGTCAATTACGTGACAATAGTGTTGGAAACAGATAAAAAATATATCAAATGTGAATTGTTGGGTTAGTCAAAACCAGTCTTTGAATTTTATTCAAATATGTTAAATCGATGAGTTTTCGTTAATTTTGATTTGTGAAAATACTATTGCAAACATTATAATGGATTAAACATTAAAGTCAGTTGAGGAATTTGGTCATTGGTCATTCAAGTACCTTGGCCATTACAACATGAAAGGGTACAACATAAAATAATACCGTATTTAATATATGTAAAATTTAATTTGTAATAAACGAAATTAAATTAAATCAAGTAAGTCTAATCCGGCTTCTTAAACTAATCCCATCATTTCCAATCTCGCGGCTTAATCACAAGTCACATGCAAAATAAATCAAAAGAAGCACTTAAGTACATGAGTTTTATCTTTGGTTTTATTAACCAAACACCACTAAAACACTATCTCATAATCAAGATAAAAGATAATAAGACAATTACGCACACGCGTAATAAAACTGATTAAGGTCCAGGAGGCCAAAAAATATGTACAAAGTGTGCTCACGGTCCTACGGAGCTAATTTCCTGTGCGTTAAGTTTAATTGCCAACATAAAGCTGTATTGTTTCTTCCTATCCCGCTCGCATCTTGTAAAAAGCGCGTTTTTACCGCTCGAGGGAAATGACATTTCCGCCATTTGCAACTTAGGTCCGTACCTACCGGGATGGAAGATAGTCCATTAAAATTACAGTTACAATTTAAGGACCTAATATTGCATTTTTAGAGGACGCAATCTTATTTTCGACATGTGTTTTGGACAGGTCAATAGAAGTTCAACTCCAAGTTTGTAGGGTTGCCGCTCTTGTCCCCCGGCCACCATTTTAGAAAAAGGGGTGCAAACACTTTTTTCGCGATGTCTTGGAAAATATGCGTCGTACAAAAAATTTGTTAAGACATAATTTGCAGCAAATCGCTTTGCTTACATATATGTTTCTATAACTTTTGACCCTAAATTTAAAATTAAAGAACTTAAAGGCAAAAATGTGAGAAAATTAAAAAAAATTTTTTTGCATTCAATCTTTTTTTCTTTTTCCAAAAAGAAGTATTAGAATAATCTATTACAATATAGATGTGGTCAATTCAATTCAATTATTATCAACATAATTATTTCATTTCTTCAATAAAATGCTTATAAAATACATATTCAATTCCTTAATACAAGTGATAATATATTATTGCATACTAAAGTTATAAAAAAATATTTGTCTCTAAAAAAAATTTGAGTTTCGGTCAAAGTACCCAAAATGCTGGCTACTATGCCCCGCTGAATTGATAGACTTATTTTTTAGGCAAAATTTAGGCCAGCATTTCTGTCTAACGCACAGTCCTTCAGACGTTTCGACAAATCCTTAAAAAAATATAAAATACAACATAGATCCTAATCAAAGCACATTGTAATTGTCATAAATTACAATAATACAATCACAAATAAAATTATTATAAAATATTTGAAACAATTTCAGTAAAAATAAGTCTTCAAAAATTGACATATATAATTAAATGTTAATTTTCGAAGATTTCTTTTGTTTGTTTGTGGATACTTTATCCTCTACTTTAATGCTAAACTGATTATTCTCGAGTGCGATTAGAAAATCGAGGCTGTAATGACAGATGCACACAAATATTGGAATAACCTTCTTTATCATACTTGCGTGAAAAAAAAACCACTATGTGTAGTAAATCAATTTTAATACTATTTATATGAGATCCGATATCGTGGTGGCATTGACCCTAATGTCAGTACTAACTGAATAGAACGTCTTAGCTCGGGTTATGGGCACTAAAATGCTTTTTTTTTAATTAACACTCTCTTGGCCAGTAAAGATATTGGTCAAACGATGTAAATGCTTGGAAGACGTTTAACTGAAAGAATTATTCTTAGAAGAGAAGAGGATATTAGATGTCATCACAAACAACTTAAAAACTTACGACAGCTTTCAAATTTATAAAGTCCAGATTTTTATCAAGGTATTTATAATCTATAATTTTCGTCGCATTATGTGATGGTAGTAAATTAATTTCATAATTAAAAATAAATAAATAATTTAATTCAACACTTAATTAAAATCATTTTTATTACAAAATAATCAGTTGTAATAAAAGTTTTTGTAATTATGATCCATGTAAATTACTACAAAGGCTAGACAAATTCTTGTTCAAATATATAGAGAGAACTGAACGCTGAAACACGGGCCCAGCCTAGTTCGGCAACATATACTCAAATTATTGTAAAAATAAAAACTTGCCTTAATTACGTCTTTATTTAGTAGTACGTCGTAATTGTATAATTATTTTTTTATTTTAGAATGAATTATTATAATGTTTTTACCGATCTCCAAAAAAGAGGAGATACTCAATTTGACGTATTTGTTTTTTGTGTTGTTACTAGATATCTCGGAGATGGTTGGACAGATTTGTTTCGGTTATTCACACTTTTTTTAGTTTTTGTATTAAGATGATTATTATACTCGTAGATAAAAAGTTTAAAATTATAATCACATAAAGGAGTCATCAGACTTTCATAAAAATAGTTTTTAAAACAATATTACTAAAATATACAGAGTCATCGGTAAGGGTTGTACTAGACTAAAATGGAGTCATTATACTCATTATTACGAACAATTTCCACTATGGGACCAAACCTGAAACGTAAAAAAAAGATATAGTTGATCGGTCGTCGACAAAATGTTTGAAACAGCTGATTTTTCCTTCTCGAATTCAGAGTCGGTCCCATAGTGAAAGTTGTTCCTTAGGCTGTGTTTAGTGACCCCCTTCCACTTAGTACTCCCCTAACAAATAACCCTGTATTTGTATTTCCTTATTTTACTATACCTGTATTTGTATACCTAATGCTTTTAAACGCATAAAAACTAAACGAAGGAGGTTTAAGAACCTTATTAGCGAAAGATATATTGCATTCTTTCATATACTACCATTTTATGATCAACTAGCTGCGAACCGCGGTGTTACCTGCGGAATTTCGATTATCCCACGGAAACAGTGCATTTTATAAAATTCAAAGTACTCTATGTGTCAATACAAGACAAGCTATCTTGTTGCTTAATTACATCCAAATCCGTTGAGCAGTTTTTACGTGAAAGAGTAAGAAACATCCAAATCCGTTGAGCAGTTTTTACGTGAAAGAGTAAGAAACATCCACATATGAGTATATGCGTTTATAATATGAGTAGGATAAAATAAAAAAATATTTCTTGTGTAATTTTCTTATGTAGTCTTTTACAAAGTTTGTCAATTTGGCTTATAATATTACAATAAATATTTTAAAAAAAGTTACAAACGCACTTTAGACATTTAAGTTATTTCTTATAAGCCAGAGATCAGATTTCAAACAAAATCAATTTTAAAAATCGATCGAGTCATTGCTTATAGAATATATATCTAAAAAAACTGTTTTTTTGGGTAGGTTAGAAAGAAAAATCATGTTTTAAGCATAACTTAAGTATCAGAATCTTGGTCTAAGTTATTAATTAAAATCAAAATCTCTCCTTTTCCGACTACAAATAGAAGCAAAAATGTGAATGAATACCAAAGAACATTAAGTTTAAAAATGGTTGATCGTCATGTTAATAAATAACTTATCCCAAGTATCAGAGACTTGGTTTAAGTTATTAAAACTTGACTTAAGTCAAACCTAAAACTTGGACTTGGCTAGTTAAACATGGTCATTATACCTACTTAATTCCCACATCAGTTAAAAATCTATATTTGGACAGTTTAACAACGGCATTTAAGTGAAGTTATAGCCAACAATGTAGCTTATTATACATGGCAACACCCTAGAGACGCAGTGGTATGTCGTAAAGCGAGGTGTGACCAGTTTATGGGGGTTTTTATTTATAATTTATTGCCATCGTGCTATGGTGCCGCTGAGTAGGTAAGCGGGTATTTTGACTTTGGTTAAGCTTTTTTGCTAATGTTTGCAAAATGAGTATGTATAATTATAATTTAACTAGCGGTTTACCCGCGGTAGACATGTGATCATCCCATGAGGACACTTCAATTTTACGGGTTATAAAGTAGCCTATCTGTCAATCCAAGGTAAAAGCTATCTTCGTGCCAAATTTCATTCAAATCAAGCCGTTTGAGCTTGAAAGAGAAACAAACAAACACACGCACACGTAAATTTTTTTGCTTATATTAGTGTGATTCTTGATGTAAATAGTAAGAATTATATTTAAGTATCAACCTATCATACCTATATAACCTAGGTATTACATTTGTTTTTGCTATTGTGTAATAACCCTATATCCAAATGAAACAAAAATCACTTATATTATTATGTAATTAATTTATTATTCAGGTAATAAGGCATCAGAAGTTTAAGACCACTATCCTAACGAATGAAACCGCGGGATACAACCAGTATAGCTTATAAAGATTTGAAGGAAAAACAAATCCAATGGCACCCCGCACATCAAATTTGTTTTACCTTTTTAGGCTGTAAAAGGTCACAAAGAGTAGCATTACTTACAAAGTAAAACTCGAAAAGCATTACCCTCAATTTTAGGCAGTCGGGTAAATGTTACCCTTCATTTTGAGAAGTCGAGTAAACATTACCCTTCATTTTGTGCAGTCGGGTAAACATTACCCTTCATTTTGTGCAGTCGGGTAAACATTACCCTTCATTTTGTGCATTCGGGTAAACATTAACCTTCATTTTGTGCAGTCGGGTAAATATTACCCTTCATTTTGGACAGTCAGATAAATGTCGGGTTTCCAACGACTTGATAAGCGTGAAACCCATATCGTTAAACAAAATAAGTTGGGTTAAAACTGGTGATTTTCTACCACTCTCTATGGAGAGTAAGGGAGGGTAATATGTGGTAAGATACCTAAATGTATCCAAATATGTAAACAGGGTTATCGGTTAGGGGTGTACTAAGCTGAAGGAGGGTCACTGTGCTCATCATTACGAACAACTTTCGTTAGTAAAAAAATAGTACCGAGTACCAGAAAAAAATCAGCTGTTCCTTAGAAAAGTTTATCGGTAATCGAATAAATGTAAGAAACAACTTTTTTCATGAATTCAGAGTTTTTGAAAGTTTTTAGTCATCTTAATATATTTAGCTATATTTTGTGAAAATCAATCTCACGAACATATATTTATAACAAAAAAATAATAATCAAACAAAATAAAACCCTACTCTATCCAGGCATTTCTGTTCGAATACAAACAAATACGTAAAAACATAAAATTCCCCGTAAAACACACACGCAAAAATAAAACAAAATTTATAAATCTATTACCTTTTATTCCGTCGACCATTCCAATATTACAAATCCAAAATACATTCGATATTTCATAGCAAATATTTCCATCAAATGAAACCGAAATACGCGATGTAAGTTTTCGATGAAAAAACCCCTTTGACATGGTTTTATACGTGAATTTAATATGAGCCTGCAATTAAGCGGCTTTCACAAATATGCTACTCGTATGAAAGGTATTTCATATAATTACAATGTTGAAAACGAATATTGCTTATTAAAATAATCCCGACGTGATGAGCATGATAATTACACACTAACTGACCCGACAAACTTCGTACCGCCAAACAGTCATTTAAGTTTCTCATCTTTTAAACCTTTCCTGGAGTACGACAAACATTTCAAGACTAAAATCAGCCAAATCGACCCAGCAGTTCTCGAGTTTTTGCGAGACAAACGAACAGTAATTGATATTTATATATATTTAAGAAGAAGATGAAACATGTACAAAAAATAATTAATAAAGATTATACTATCTGCAACTCTATAAACAAATTTTCCTAAAGCTATAAGCTATCTAAAAGGAATACAAAAAAAAGAAACGACCGATAACAAACGAGCAAAGGCAGGGATTTCGCCGAGACGCGATCTGTGATATGTCGGTACGGAGTACGGAAAAATCACGATTATGACACTTCTGGTTTAAAAAAAAATCCAAGACACTTATGGGATTCAAACAAATTATAATTTGGTTAATTACAACTTTTTGAAAGTACATTAGCTATTTCAGTTTGGCCTAAGCAAATAAATTTGTTGAATAAAACCTAAAACGTTTTGATAGGTTTTTATAAACTTTATATTTGAATTCATGTAAATCCTACCCTATCAAAATAGAAAAAAAAACCGTCAAGTGCGATTCGGGCTCGCGCACGACTGATTCCGTACCAGAAGTTTCTTCCTGTAGTCTGAGTCTGTATTATCGAGCAAAAACAGCAAAAAAAATACGTTTCTGGTGTATCTAGTATTTGTTGTTTTGCAACAACAGAAATACATCATGTGTGAAAATTTCAACTGTCTAGCTATCACGGTTAATGAGAGATTATAGCCTGGTGGCAGACTGGCGAATGGACAGCAAAGTTTTAGTAACAGGGACCCTGTATTATGGGTTTTTATCCTTTGGGTACGGGACCCAAAAAAAGACAATAAAAGAGAGAACCTCTTATTTTTTTTTAAATAGGCAAAATATCCGTGATTGCTCCGTTAAAACTAGTTTAATAGATTATACTTGCACGGGCAGTTAAAAATTTATTACGCCTTGTAAGAAATAGCGCACAGACAATTAAAAAGTTCAACTAACAATATAAATTTTATTACCATGACTGTCTGGTATTTAAACAACGAAACTACCACAAACAAATAGTAAACTAATTAATTATTAACATAAGCAATAAAATATAAAGTACAAAAGAACAAATGTAGATAAAATCTCTGCCAATATGAAAGGTGCGGTACGAAGCTTGCATCATAATGAAATAATCGGCACAGAGCGAGACTAAGGCAATCATGTATGGGGGTTTATTATAACTATAAATATTGTTATTTAGCTATTGATATGTAAGAAGTATTTATAGTAGAGTGCATGAATAAATGAAATATTTAATTATTGATTTTACATTCTACTCACGTCAATTAACTGCTTAAAATTAAATCGCCTCTTCAACATAGGATGAAGAGGCTATGACAGCCTCGAAACGCGAGTTTAATTCTTCTAAGTTAATTGATTTAAGTAGGCGTCAAAACTAAAATAAAGTTATAATAGTCAGAATGTCTCACGGTAATATAGTAAGGTTAGTATTTTTCTAATTTATTTGTGACATATGTTTCATATATAAATATATTCAGTTTTAATATTGTAATACAAACGAAAATGAAATAAATTAAAATATATCTAATAATATTTCTAAAACAATGTATATAGATTTGATGACAAAAACCGCATTTAAATGTATTATCTTATAAATAGAAAAATTAGATGCATTCTGCGGTGCTGTGCATTGTGAACTTCACAGTAATTTGGTAATCCTGTTTATATTACATTTAGAAAACTCATTATTCTCATCACAATTGATAAATTACTGTTGTACTGCATTGCCTATTTGACAAAGTATATATGAACAGATGAGGCCATGATCAGGCAAAATAAATATTAACAAACACCAAAACTGCTAATACTGTAAACACCTGTTTACAGTATTAGTAATTAAATTAGCTACATTTTGTGTTGCCTTTTTTGTAAGCCTTAAAAATCCAAAATCGAAATAATTTAATTTAAAAAGACCTCAGAGTACGTGGAATTTATATATAAAATATAAATTTATTAATTTGCCACAAAATACATAATCACATTGGTACAATTTGTTATTGTTATTAAAACGGTATTTTCTTTGAAATATTCCTGCCCCTATCTACCGCGCTAGGATTCCCTGATTTTCGGACAATTGTTTCGATTGAACTGGTACATATAAATTATTTATTAAATTTAAATTATAATTTAAAAAGGCCCCGGTTAGTAAGATCCTTTGTCCATCCCATTAATGCGGTACAGGTGAACAATTAACATGATGCTGAGCGGAATGCAAAGCTCCGTCATTTGGCAGAGTGCCTGATGATGCCACCGAGGCTGGCAGCTCCCGATACATAGGTTATTGATTCGTTCAACTACCATTGACCACGTATAAGTTACTGGTACATTAATTACATTCATCTTACTGTACTTAGCTCATGATGAAGAAGCTCGAACATAAACTGATCTCGAAGGAACTGATACTGCGGAATAAGTAGGTCTAGTATATATTTATCCTGTCAAAAACATAACATAAATCTCGCAGTTCAGATTTTCTGCCGCAATAAGTTGTAAAATGGAATGTAAACCAAGTTGTTTGTCTATCTATGAGAGAAACTTTCCAATTACTTTGCCATAAACAATACCGCGCTGTATGCTAACATTTTTATTAGGTAACTATGTATGTAAATATTATTAAAATCTTTTTTTTATAAATATAGTGACTTGGCAAATGCACGCAGCAATGCAATCTACTGGCTAATCCATATAGCCATCCATATAGTTACATTAAAATATATAGACACTAAAAATTATTCGTTAACTGAATTTTGTATAAGAATTGATATTCTTAAGCCTTGTGCAATTGACACATGTGTGGCTCACGGGGTTACCGCCATAAGCGATGTTGATTCAACGATCATTGTTCCGATATTCGTTTTAGCAAATGCTCTGATAGCACGAAGCCTCGACCAACATCTGAAGAGACGCTCTCTACGAAATGATTGCATCAAACCCCTACCATAGCTTGGGCCCTGGGCGGCTGCTGGTGGCACTCTAGGTTTAAGTTCTTTAAGTTTCTAGCTTTAGTGTCGATAAATATTCTGTTTGCTAAAGCCATCCGGTCTTAGTATATCCGACGGCACGACCTGACAGTTTGTCATTGGTTTCGTAGAAAAATTTCCGCCGCCACTCACCTGGGTCGAACCATCCACTCTACAGCAGCTACGGCGGAGGACGCTGCTTAAAAAAAACATTGTAAGTACGCAATATCTTAAAATTATGTAATAAAACTAATAAGGACTAACCTTCAAAAAGAACACCTCAAGCAGAATATTTTTGGTAACATAAACTTTTGCGACATTTACATCACAATATAGGCAGTCATTTTTATTTACAAAGGTAACGCGTGTTTGATTCCTTTTGTTTAAGAAGACGGATGATGTGTACCTGATTGGTTGGAAAGGTCCAACTATAGTTTCGTTCACATTCGGTAAACTTCATCAGGGATGCGACTCGTACTCAAGAGGCAGTCATGGTGAAATAGGATAAACTGAGGAAGGAGAGCTCAATAATGATTAAAGACCAACTTAAAATCATATTTCTATATTACATTTTTGAAGATAACAAAAGGGCAACAGTCTTTGTACAAGACTAAATCTACAAAGATTAATCACCTAGCACGTACTCGTAGTGAAGAATGCACTCTTCGTAATTAGAGACAACAAATATAGCTACATAAAGAGCAGAGCTAATTAGTGGCGCCTCTAACCACAGCTCCATAAACGCTCACATTCGAATATCATTCGAATATTATTCGAACATTATTCCTAACGTGTCAGTTAGCACGTGTGTATGCACACATTAAGGCGAGTGGCCTTAGTCCAGTCAGGACCAGTGCCTCAGTATGTTGCACTTTGACCGTGTGCTTAGTCATAAGCGGTAGCGAGTTGATTGTCGCTTGTTTTCTATCATCAACGATCGAATTCCAAATTAAGTACGTCAGTCGAAGAGTAAGATGCTTCTTGTTTATGTAGTGCTCATATTCGGAAACTGTGAAGTCTATTTGTATAAGTTCTCATATTAGTATGTTTTATTTCTGAGACGGTAATCTTATCTTTGTGATCTTTCCCTGTTTCTAAGACGTATAGAAGATCTGAAATAGAAAAAGTTAATGTTTAAAAATATTAATAAAAAAAATAACTTATTAATTTAGCTCTAAATGATCACCAATTTATCATTCATTAAACACAACCTTAAATTGCTATGAAAACAATGTTAAGTATCTTAATTATATTAATAAGATCTCAGTTATACTATAGCGTACCATATTTCATCATCACATAATAAAAACAGACAGGTTTGTCATTCTCCAATATGCAATGTCCGTTCTCTGATAATGCAAATTCAAATTTGTAACTATTTCTCTTATTAATAACAGAGATTATATCTACACCATAATTTGTAAAAATAATAATTTCATTCTTGTTTAAAAGTCGCTCTCGCTCAGTTTGTCGTTCCGCTTACCACCTTACTCACAAGCTCGCTATAATTTTGGCCAACAAGCGAAGGTGAAAACTACGCGTATATTTAAACGCGACAGCGACGCCGGCGAGTGCGTGGGCTTGGCTTCCTGTATCGTTTGTATGTTTGTATGACTGATCTGCATACAGATCTGCATGACATGTAATAATTTATGCGGTTATTGAAGTGCGAGTTGGTGTTTTCTGGGTATTCTACCATTATAATAGCCGAATGAGAGGGCGAAGCATATCTTTTTTACTCTCAACGCAAAAAAACGATGTTTGATGTCTTAGTGTGTGTGAGTGTGTGTGGCTGTGACGTCATAGCTCCCGAACGGATGAACTGATTTTCATTATTTTTTTATTTAAAAGGTAAATTAGTCGGAAGTGTTCTTCGACTAAATTTGCTATGTTTAGGTTATGAAAAGATGGCCGTTATCGGTATACTTGAAAAAAATGACATTACTAAGATTCGTTTTTTTTATTCAAACGACTTGAACTATTAGGCGAATCCCTTCGATAGAGCTGAGTTATAAAACTACCCGAGTTATATAAAAATTGTACTTTAACATGAGTATAGTTGGAACGAACGAAATCGATCATTGTAGGATTAAACATGTAGTATTAAAATTATAAGAGAGCGAACGAAATTTCACTACAGGATTTGAACCTGCGTCTCCTGGTTAACACGCCTAGATGTCTTAACCACTGTCGATATTCTGCCAGCCGCTAAATTGACGAACGCTCCCAAATGTCGATTCTTAAGCGACAAATGTGGCGCCATCTGTGATGATAGATTTTTGTCATTTGAGAAAAAGATATAACGAAAGATGGACCTTTGCTATTTTATATAACTTATTTACATGTACATTTACTGAGGCAGAAGAATAGCCAGAAAAAGAAAACTGTGGTTTTTCTTTTTTGTAGAAATATTGCCATCGAGACGAGACGAGACAGCCAAGCACATTCACACCAGGCCCTGTTACATAGGCGGTTATCCACTTTGTTCCGAGTTATTTTCTAAAAGCTGATTAACAAAGTTCTCGTATTTATGCTGAGACCGTTAGATACCACCATTAAAAATATAAGTGTATTTGCCATCTGTGAACCATACCAAAAAAACAACAAAAATACTTTTTTAAATTTTTCCAAGAATCTCTGAATAAAAATAATTTGAGTAGGTGCATTATATTTCATTTGTATTTCCATTGTCGTAAGTCAAAAATTTGCAATTTTTGAAATGTCTAAACGACATGTGCTTAGCGGTGCAATGAAGTTCGTTTTAAATTAAAGCTATTCGAATTTTGAACCTTTGACAGCGGCGAAAAAGTATTTTTTTATTGGGTACTGGGACTTTGTCATAAATATATATCACAAATGTAGCTAAATGTTTGGAAAATGGGGTAGCTTATCTAGCTGACTTAAAAGGCAATTTACATATACTTACGTACATTTCTATTACTTTTTGTTAAGCTCTTAGATAGTGGCTTAATGTCTTCATGTTCAAAAAGTGAAACTAAAAATATAATAATTAATTTTTTTCCAAAGCCAATTCTTTTAAAACGTAGTATGTGACGACATCTGCGCCCATTTTACGTTCCATCAAAGCCTTTAGCGATAACGCCGAGTGTAGCTCTCGTAAAAAACTTAAGGTTTCGAACCCACCCCTCGCTTCTGTTAAGTACTATTGTAATATTATCCTTGACGACTGGAAGAGAATGCTAGAAGCAATAAGGTATACAATTATAAGCTTTTTCAGTAAGTTTAAAAATAGACAGGTCAACCTTATGACATTCCGTTGTTTTTGCGACGGGGGTAAAAAAAAACTATAGACAGTTCCATCAAAAATAATACGAATGAGCTATAGAGAATGTGAGAGCTATCATTTTTACGAATAAGCTGTCGAGAAGTATGCGGGAGTTCATATGTTTACGAATAAGTTATGCGGGAGAATTTGTATGGGTAATTTGTATGGGTAATTTTTTGACCAGCGAGCGAATCGTCTCTTCTTCGAGTCTGACAAAATGTTCTTTCGTCTGTCGGTTTGTATGTTGGATATTCGTCCGGTATAGTTCGTAGTTTCCAACTAATTTTGACAATACTCGGTATAAAATATGTTTGTAAAATTGTCAGAATTTTCCACTCGTCGGATATTATTGATTGATCGGGCATTTCTCAAAACAGGAGCTTGTAACTATGAAATGATATTTTAAAAACAGAAAAAAATTAAAACTTGTAGTAATGTGTTATCGAACAACATTAAAAGGTAGAAAAGAGCTATTTCTTATTGTATGGACTAGTTGGCGGTCTATAGCAGCATGAGTAGATTTACTGACTGAATTATCTCCATAGTTTCAGTGTAAAACTCATACTTTCGACCACCTGCCACGAAGTTGTGTTGACTTTGCAATCGCATTGTCAAAATAACATATCTTAAATAAACAGTATTGAAATTCGATGTGATGCGGCAACATGGCGGGCTTGCATTGTTTGGCTGGAAACAACGAAATGGACCACAAAGTAAACATTTAAGAATAAAAGTGTACCGAAAAGGTAAACATTTAAAACAGTAACATGAAAATTAAAAATATTGCATACTCAGGTTACCTGGTTACATACGTTTCATTACATAAGGCTAACTGGAAGATATCGCTTTTTAGCGATAAGGCCGCCACTTGTAGCACTATATTTTGTAAGAATTTTTTCTTGTATTTTTTTTTGTATGTCTGCAATAAAGAATGGATCTATCTATCTACTTGTTTGAAGATTTTTTCGCGACTGCGAGAGAAGGAGGGTTATGTCTTTTGTATGTATGTATATTTCTTTGTGCACGCCCTAGACGGCTTGACGTATTTTGATGTGAGTAATGTCAATAGATTCGTCTTAGTCGTGAGAGTGACATTGGGTAAATCAAAATTTAAAAATTATACAGGTTTAACACTTTCACAGTCCACGGTATCCACATGGATACGAAAACAGGGTGGAAAATACCGTGGAGTCCATGTATCCGAAAGGATACATGACTATGACTATTTTAGATATGGAATATTGGAGTGGACTCGAGGGACTAGATTTTGTTTTTGTAAGGTTTACTGTGAAAGTGTTAAGGATTTAGCGGTCGGATTTTTTTGAACCCGCCTTTAACCACGTGTTATAAAATATTATTTGAAAATATTAGTTGTTTATTTTAATAAAAAAGCTGATGATATATGATCTTATATTATATTATCTGGGTCCAGCGGTGGTACTAGTAGATCTCAAATATTTTATAGCCATCTCGTGTGTTACTCAGTGATAATGTAGCTTTAAAGCGGCGAAATTTAACTTTAGAACTTTTTAAGATTTTTCGTAACTCTTAGAGTTTTGACTTGCACTATCCCATAACTCTTTTAATATTAAATCTACATTTTTTAGAATATTAACTGTGTAATTTTATAAGCTATTTAAGTATTAATGTCATATGAAAATGGCATCTAGAAAATACAAAAGCTTTTATTTATTTATTAAACTTGTTTGGACAAACACAGCAATAGCATCATGTCAGGAAAAACCAAGGCAATGCTTACATTAAATTATTGCAGCTCACTTTCAAGCGAGCGCTTGAAGAGTCAACATTTCCTGAGGATGCCTTGTGCTAAGGCGAAACACGTGTCGAAGAAATCGGAACTGAGAGAAAGAGAAATAATAAGGTGAGGTGTGGCGGTGGTGAGGAGGAACCACACCATAAAAACAAAAATATTTTTCGATTTCTCACGATGACATCAAGACGAGGCGGAAAAACACTAAATATCTTACATATGCCATCTTATTAAATTATTTCATAAAATCTCTGTGAACAGTGCCAGGCTACAATTAAAAAGTTATATTTTATTGTGTTACTTACCTATTTATCGTATGTGTTCAGTTTATAACAGTATTGATAAAGAAATTGATATTTTTGGTGTAAAACTTCACGTATTCCGTAACTTTTGTCTTATGCAGACTTGTGCTAGGTAAAAATTGACTGTAAATTAACATTATGATTATTTAACATCGTTTAGCAGACTGTATTATTATAATTTTTAAGCATGCTGTGTCTACATCTAGAAGGTCTTTTTTTATCATGCACAGCTAGGCATTTGGCCACAAGTTCGCACGACCACAGAAGTCAGCTATACTGTAGCCTTAGATGGAGCATGCCTAGTCTGGAATTCACTGGCTCTCAAGGTTTAGGTGTTTAGCGACAGATTTTACAACTTGAGGGTGGTAGCTAGCCAGGCGAGCGATAGGAAACGCCCTACCACCATGCTATGGTTTCCTTACGATGTTTTCTTTCAACGGTAGCTCAGGCTCTTTTTGCATGTTTCGTGGAATCGAACCTTGTACCTTTATAACGCAATCGACACCACTAACCACTCGACTATCATCGCAACAAAATGCAAATATGTTTGTTTCAAATTGTTATTATTATTATGTTGATTATTGTGTGAACCAATTTTGTAGACTATAAATAAATAAATATTTGAAAATACATTCTAAGTTTGCTCTAGGCGCTTGCGACCTTTCAAATTTAAATATCAGAACTCACAGGTTCTAGGAAAGCCTATCGATTCCGTATCGGCTGCCGACCGCAGACCTTGGCGTGACAGACGGACAGACAGACAGACAATGGGCGATAAGGGAAGCCTGCGGTCGGCGGGGAAACCGTCACTTTTGCATACAAGACACGCGTTTGACGGGTCAGAGTATCAAATTATGGATGCGGTATTGCGTATCTACTCGTATCAAAAGTAATGACTTAAAAATACGTATACGTACCAACCCATAGCGTCCACTGCTGGGTACGGGTCTCCCCTATGGAGGAGGTGTGTAGGCTATAGTCCACCACGCTGGACAAATTGCGGGTTGGATTCACTTATTTTTGAAAGTTCTTAACCTTTAAAGATAAGTGAAAATACTAACTTATTTACTTAAAAATACCTAACATTGTTACTAACTTCATATCCATTAAATAACATCGAAGTTTTTACATATTATATACTAGCTGCGCCCTGCGGTGTTACCTGCGTTAATACAGGATAAAAAGTACCCTATGTGTTGATCCAGGGTGTAAGCTATCTCCGTACCAAATTTGATCCAAATCAGTACAGCAGATTTGGCATGAAAGGGCAACAAACATACATCTATACATTTTTATAAACTGCAGCGTTTATAATATTAGTAAGAAGGATAGGACAATATAAAGTACGTACTACTTAGAATTACAAAGGTCCGTCCGATACATCGAAATGTTTGGAAAAAATGCTTCAGGCAATAAGGCCGCCTAACGTATGCTAATATTTTGTTTTATCTATATACAATCTATTAAATAAAAAATTCAACTATGAAAAAAATAGGGTACTCTATCTTCAGAATCCTTGAACAGTTTTTACCAATGCAAATCTTATGATGCGCTGTCAATTATTACTAATGTCATTTACCCTGGCATATTGCCAGGGGTGATGAAATGACACATTTTGCACGCTTATATGCTATTTATATGCAACCATCGATTAAACTTGGTATGGATATACGTGACTGCCTGCCTTTTATGGGATGGTTATCGTGGCACGTCTATTTGCCTATTGCTCTATGTGCAAGTGTGTCAGTTCGATGTACCGATAAATATTGTATTTGATCACTCTATCCTTCTATTTAAAATGAATACACCTGTGTTAATGTTCAAGGTAAATGCCACAAATATATTTTTCGTTTTTAGCCGATTTCAAATAAATGTACATTATCAAAGGTTTGAGTATATTTTAGTCAGGGAAAAGTTTCATTTGAAGTTTACATTAAAAGAGATGTTTCAAAAATGTATGGAGATCCGGCCGGGACAGGGTACATTTTACCATATATATTTTAGAGACTATTAATCTTTAGTAGATCAACCAAATTCAAAATAACCTTATGTGTACAAAGTTAATTTCGAATCTAAATATTACCACATTATTTACACAACAAGGATTTACGCGTTTTCCTCTACAATTCACAAAATTTAGATGTTTCTGTACACAATTAAGAAAGTGACTGATTCATTTTTCATTAATACACAATATTAACCACATTTTTGCAATTTTTGGTAGACGTACACCATCCTGGCCGAAAATTAAACAAATCCTTTGGTGGTTAGTGGTTAGTTTGGTTGTTAAAACAAAATAATAGAAAAACGTAAAATAAAGATCTTATCGTAAATGTTTTTAAAAGCATGCTTCATTTATTCATTGTTCAAACGCAAGTTATTAAATCGAATTGCAAAGTTTCGTAAAGATAACAATAGATGGCGCCGCTAGTCTTAAAGCTGAACGTTTGTAAATAACATAGCTTATCGAAAACTTCAACTTTACCAAGCTTTCCAAGTGTTTGAAGTTTGAAAGCAATCATTTTCATATACTCCTCGAATATATGTCAATGCAGCTTGTGGAATCATCGTTCTTGTGTAACAAACAACCATAATAAAATATTACCTACCAATAACTAAATAAAGCAATCAAAATGTAAATATTTGTCATGAGAACTATTCAACTAAGAACTAATATTAACTACTTTTATGTAAGTAAAATTCATAAGTTTAATTTTTTAAGTAATTTTTAATTCAAGCGTAATAAAACTTGTCTGTAACGAACGTTATTTAAAGGTCAATAAATATTAACTTTAAAAACATTACATCCTTTTTATGCAGTCGGGTAAAAGCAGCGCCATGATTTCGTCGAACAGCCGAAAATGGATACGGTCGGTGCTCAGATTGCTTTGGGCCATTATTTTTTCGGCGCAGAGATACGAGGATTTCGCTTTTTTTTTATTGCAACTCTTGCATTGTTCTGTTCGAATGATGTTAGGATGTGGGCACACTGTGTATGTTTCATTTGGGAGTGAAATTTGTTCTGTACATACATTAAAAAAAACTACTTTTGACAATTTACTCAAAATTGACTGAGTATTAAAAGATAGCAAATCAGTGTGTGAGGCATCGTAACTCCCAACGGACGAGCCAATTTCGGTTTAGTTTTAAGTTTGAAATAATAATAATACAGTTGAGAGCTACGCTTGATGTAAATCTGTCCAAGATGGCCGCCGCCACAGTTGGGCGAATTACCTGCATATTTTTTACAACTCTCTTAATATGTGTATCAAATGAAAGGGCTTGACTAGTAGAACACAATTTGATATATTCCAAGATGGCTGCCACCACAAAATGGTTACGTCGAGGTTTTTAACATTTTTAATTTTACTTGCTTTTGGTGAGTGGCACCAATAAGAGCTATTGGAGGTGTAATTACTGTTTCTAAACGTTAAGGTCTGCAGATGATCTTCGCTAACTACTGATACCTACTCGTAGTTAGAATAACAATATAAATTTACGATTCTGAAATTTTACTGAAGCTATCCTAGAGCTCTTGGACATATAACATACCTATGATCTATTTCTTTCTACTAAATGACTTTGTATCATAGTCATTTAGTCAGACAACAGAGTGATTGAATTAAGGCTGAAAATAATATTTTTATATGCTTTGTATGCCTTCGTTGCTTGGAAAACAAAATAGGCCCGCGTAGTGGACTATTATATACTATTATGATATGTGGTACCTACCTACACTCCCCTTGTTTTGTGCGCATACAATAAAATGTTCCACATTTAAATTTGTTATTTAATTAAATAAAAACACTAAGTGTAATAACAGCTTTACCCGAAAGCAAAGATTTACAAAAATGTTCCCGGTCTGTCGCGTGCGCACCGCCCGGAACCAACTGTGCGCCGCATCTCGTGATACCATTCAATGCCACCAACTATACACTCAACCACAGAAGCGCTTTCTTATCAAACAAGACTGTTTTTATTTTCATACTTCAAACATTTTTGCAATTAAAAAAAAAAAACTTTTTCTTAAAACTATTTAGTAAAACCAGTAAAAAACTTTCCTTGATATCATAACAATCTAGCCTAAGACTAAGACTAATAAATAATTTAGTTTAACTTAATCGTCTACAAAATAATGTCTCTTAAGAGTTTGTCCATCGGCCCTTTTTTATTACAGTTGTTAAGGCGAAAACACTTCGTTCATGTGTTTCTTAAGTCTTAGCACTTTCACTATTATATTTTACTATTAAACAAGACTTAGACAAGTATTATTTATATCATTATTAAAAAATTACTACCTACTTTCCAGTACGTAACGGCAGTCGCTGACAGAACTTTCAGTTGCATCTGTGTTATATTCTTGTCAAAATCCCAGCGCCTCGAGTGGTTTTTGACCACTTTCGGAGGTCAAAATCCGAATAATTCTAAAAATATTTTTTTTATAAAGTGCCTACTGTCTTGTTTCACAGCCGGCGCTGATAGAACTTTTACAGATATTTGCATGAACAAAGTGTTTTCGCCTTAACAATTCCAATAAGAAAAGTGCCGATGGACAAATTCTTAGAGACTTTTTGTAGACGATTAAGTTAAACTAAAATTACTTATTAGACTTAGGCTTAGGCTACATTGTAATATCAAAGAGTTTTTTACGGGGTTTCCTTTTGCAATAGGAAAAAAAAGTTAATTCGATACAAAAATCAAGCGTTTTGATTAATGTTGATAAAATTAAATAGGGTTAAATTTGAATACGAGTAAAAACGAGTACGACGAATTGAAAAACGTGGCTAAAAAGAACTTTGTTGTGTTATGTCTCTTTATTAACGTTTAACAAATATAAATAAAGAAATAGTATATTCAAAATAAAATGAACAAATTAATACTAAATGATACTACGACGCTTGCTCCATCTAGGGCTACAGTATCGCTGACTTCCGTGACCTTGAGTCGTGTTCAAATCTTAAATCTAGATGTGTAAAAAATATGTTTTTTTGTTTTCCAGTATAGTTTTTGTCTTCGATAGTACAACAAAAAGAATTTGGGTAGAATCAGTGTAGCACATCTAAACGATGATACCTATGCAAATACGTAACTGGAAACCTGATTGATATGGACATTCGCCGAATTTTATATGTGATTATTTCTTTTTTATAGCAACCCCACACTTTATATACCTCTAAAAGTTTTAATTGCTGTTTGATGGGCTTTTTGTTGCCACGTTTCAATGATAAAAGGTTTTAATTGTGCATGTAAAGTATTTTGTGTGGTTTTAATATTGCATTCGTACTTTTTGTTAGCTTCTTACGTGAAATGAGACGAATTTATGTATGTAACGAATAAATGTTGATAGCAACGTAATCGCTGAGTAACATGGGCTATATTTATTACTAGGAAAAAACAGAGATCCTTAGAAATCTATAATAAAACCAACCCGAGGTGTCAAAAATTTGTCATATTCATTATAATAAGGCAAAATTTAATAATTTCACTAGTAACTGAGTTAATTAAAAAATTATAATGATAAAAAAAATTAAAGCTTTCATCTAAAATCAGTTGTTTCATACATTTTGTCGACGAACGACCGACTTTTTGTATGGAACAGCGGTTTTTTTTTCGTACTCAGAGTTTTCCCCATAGTGAAAGTTGTTCCTTAGAGTGAGTATAGTAACCCCCTTTCACCCCTAGCCGATAACCCTGTATAATCTATATAAATAAAATTGAATCATCTCTATAATGTTTGCATAGTCCAACCTCCAATATATGTGCATAAGCTGCTGCGCAATCAAATATCTATTCAGGCAAGCAATTTGTACTGACTAGACCACTTTGTAAAGCCCTGAGTCTCATAGACTACTGCATGTACGTCTAATAGACGTACACGAGTAGGTGTGTACGTCTGTTAGACGTATCTCTGAGTAATTAGTTAATCTAGACTGCACCGTCCGCAGTATCAGTATTCCGTCTAGAAACTTCCACCACGTTAAACAGCTACTGAATGGTCACAGTTCAAAAAATATAGTACACTAACTTTCATGTAAATGTACTAGTATTAAAAAATATATACTTAATAATAAAAAACAAATTATAATTTAAAATGTTGTGATTGGTCAGTATGAAAAATGTTAGGGCATATTTTTTTTAGTTGATTTGATCACAAAATGTAAGTAAATACTGGTTTCATTTTGATGCCATTTATGTGCCTCTGATTTCCTGGCTTTCATTAAAATCCAAATAGTTAGTGCTCTTAATTTTTGTATTCCGTGTATCAAAATTTTTCGAACCTTGCGCTCGGTCGCCAGCTGCGCATTTATAAACGTTAAATCTCAAAATGTTGAATTACTATTTTATTGAGATCCCAAATTGTTGAATACCTACAATGTTGAACTCCTAAATTTCAGGATGTTGAATTCCTGTTTTTTTAAATATTGTTACAATTTTTATTGTAGAATTGTAGAACAATAAAAGATCAAAAACCAAAAACTTAAAATTGATAGAAAGTTTAATAGCGAGTTTTTTTAACAAATGACAATCGATATAATTATATCGATTGTCATTAATACTTATACGTGGGTCTGAAGTTCTTGCAGTCGGGTTTTTTGAAGGCACTTTTTTAACTACTTTCCAATAGTCTATTTCATTGTAGTCTATTAGAGATCGCTTTTAGCGATAAGCTACTTATTAGACTAGTGGCACTACATGTAAAATTATATTTTTATCTTTTTAAGTTTTGTGTATCTCTAATAAAGTATTCATCTATCTATATCATATTAGCATTTTTTACCAATATCTATACACTTTTTTTTTATAAATAAGAGGTTTGACCGCAACTCGCCTAATGTAAAGCGACGATACGGCCTAGGATGTGGCAAGCTTGCCTCGAAGAAACCAATTTGACAAGATCGAGATTGTAGTACCTTTCCTACTGCTATCTTTATCAACTGTGTCGCAGCATTAAGGACACAGAGATGCATTCAGCAAGTTGTCCGTCTCGTGCTGTTTCTGTGACCGACCCATGCAGCTGTGTTCAATGCCTTTTGACGGTAGATGGCGGTTTCAATAGCTTTTACTGATACAAAGATGGCTACAGCATTAAGCTTAGACTAGTTATAATGGATGAATTAATGAAATTTAAATTCTGATCGTGTAGTGGCATTTACAACCGATTACTATAGTAGGTATGACTGTGTCAGTTATTAAACATATATATAAGTAGTAAGTATTTATTCTTAATGAAAGGCGTGTTATATTTAATTCATCCTTAATCAATCAATCAATTTTCAATCAATTTTTATCACAAACTTCTTGTATGTAAATGTATTAAGACTTGCCTTTAACGAACGTTCTTTAAAGGTCACTAAATACTCTCTACTTATAACATTTTTAAGGTCCGTCTTACAACTCGGCGCGGCTCCATACAATCTGAGCGCACGTTGCCGTCGCAATAAAAAATATAGTAATCTTGTAAAGTTGACTTAAAATTATAGACAACGATTTAAAACATATCAATGTGTATATTTGATGAGCACATGCTAGATATAAAATATTTAAAAAAATATATTTGTGATCAAAATATTCATTAGCTTGTTTCGAAGCTTTTTAATGGAAAATTTTGTAATGCAATAATATTACTTACTTACACAGCGCATCTAATAGAAGTACGGTACATTGTTAGTGAAGCACATTATATTGAAATTATATTTATAAAGAAACATTTTTTTACAGATCATATTCCACATGTAAACCGCAAATTGGAGCTACAAGATGTTGTCAGCACTAATTTTCTTTTCGAATTATAAATAAAAGAAACTAGAGCAAAGTATACAATTTGAATGCTGAAACCTACGTACGCGATAACTTGTAAGAGGGCCCTAAAGTCATAATGAGATCCTCAGATCATCTTCATCTTCATCATCAGCCAGAAGACGTCCACTGCTGAACATAGGCCTCCCCTAATAGAACGCCATTCCGAGCGACAAGCTGCCAATTTGATCCTTCGGTGAGCGCGCACTCTAAAAAGAAGGCTTGTTTCTTGCAAGATAAGTAAGTACCTAATACTTAAAAAAGGGAAAAATTGTCTGCTAAATTGAAATCAGTACTTCGATTCAGTGATAAGTTTCAGTGGTTTTAATTTATTAACTAAACTACTAAATAAATTTTGATATAATTCACATGTCACTGAAAAGAACACAAAAGAAAATTTTCCGTATAAAACAAAAAAAAAGATTAACACGAATTGCGTACATACCTCGTCGTGGTTGAGATCTGTAAAAATCGAAACTGATTGTAACCTGCTTCTTTGATTCGGTTATAAATCGAATACCATAATTCAGGGCAAAACAACAGATGCATTACCGTTTTCACTATCTAACTACAGAATTACAAACTCAGTGAAAACTTATTTAACTACCATAGAGTAATAAAAGCGTTTCCTTCAAGATATCGAAACTGCGCAGTAAGGGTGTATCTCCACTAGATGCTACGTGTTCGCGGCACTTGACTACCGACTTCCTAAAAAGGTGGTACCTTTATTTGTATCCTGAACAGTTAGGCATTTGACCACAAGTTGACAAGACCACGGAAGTCAGCGACACTGTAGCCCTAGATGGAGCATGTCTAGTCTGGAATACACTGGCTCTCAAGGAAGGCTGTCGGAACACACCGTTAGTGCTTGGCGACAGATTTTACAACTTCAAGGTGGTAACTAGCCAGGCGAGCAATAGGAAACGCCCTAACAAAATGCTTTGCTTTCCTCTATGTTTTCCTTCACCGGTAGCTCAGGCCCTTTTTGCATGTTTCGTAGGACTATGTTGGACCATATGTTTTTGTTCATAATGTTAATTGTAACTACTGGATTACATATAACATCTATTTAGTACAACAATAAAGCAGCAGATAATTAAATAATAATTAATTATAAAAATCGTCTACTATTAATTAATTATTTGGTCAACACAATAGTTCTAATATTCCAATCCACCACCAGTAGTTTTAGTTTGTTGGGTTCCGTGGCCATATAATTAAAAAACGGGATCGTCTGCAAAGACTTGTCCGTCCGTCGGTCACTAAGCTGTATCTCATGAACTGTGATAGCAAAACAGTTGAAATTGTCAAACAAACTGTGTTTCTGTTGCCGGTTTAATAGCAAATACTAAAACCAGAATAAAATTAAGATTAAAAAGGGGTTAAAAAAGTGACTTTTTGCTCAATATTAATAACGGCAACAGCTCGAGCTAGAGCTGTATTTATACTTGAGCTAATAATAATAACGGCAACAGCTCGAGCTAGAGCTGTATTTATACTTGAGCTAATAATAATAACGGCAACAGCTCGAGCTAGAGCTGTATTTATACTTGAGCTAATAATAATAACGGCAACAGCTCGAGCTAGAGCTGTATTAATACTTGAGCTAATAATAATAACGGCAACAGCTCGAGCTAGAGCTGTATTAATACTTGAGCTAATAATAATAACGGCAACAGCTCGAGCTAGAGCTGTATTAATACTTGAGCTAATAATAATTGTGCACAGAATCTAGATTTATTTAAAAATTACACAGAACAGCTACCATACAGTAATACGTATCGTATCGCGTTTTTAAATCACCCAGTGTGCTCTAAGCCTTAGCAACAAAGACGTTTATCTATAGACCTTGACATTCTGAAGTCCTTCCTTCAAGGTCGCTCAGACCTTCGAGAAAAACTACAAACACTACAAAAGGTTCCTAGTACATCTATATATACATATAAATGAGTAATCCTGACTGACTGATTGATATTTTCTAGGAATCAACATAGAACCTTAACTGTTGAACCTAAAGACATGAAATTTGGAGTGTGTTTTTATTATAGGGTGTAGGATAAAAAGAAAAGATAGTAAGAATTTTTTTGTACCAAAAACTACTAGTACTAACAGTGGCTTCATAATTAATATCTAAGTTTCTTGTCACAAACCGGCTCCAACTCAGCGTAATGCTGGTTGTAAACAACCAGTGCTGGTCTTCCGTTGGTACCGGCAGGTGACGTCACGCACGTACACAAGCTTGTGTAACGAAAAAACATACAATACTAAGAAAAGATTTATGGAAATTCGACCCCTAAGGAAGTCAAATGGGGGTTCAAAGTTTGAAATTTCCTAAAGAGAAGAGGTATTCTGTATGCGTGCGTATAGGTATGCTGTATACGTATCTGTATGCATTTTTTATGTTTACGAGGGCGGAGTGATAAGTCTGGTAAAAAATATTTTGGAATAAAAGTATCGCAAATTGCGTTAAACACTCTTTTGAAGGACTTAAACATTTCAGCCAGTACCGCCGGTTTTTTTTTTAACAGCCACTAAAGAAAAACAATTGAACGCATTTTCACAAAGATGGAGAAAAGTGAATTTCGTGTATTAATTAAACATTACTTTTTGAGAAAAAAAACTATTACGGAAACAAAACAAAAGCTTGATAAATATTACGGCGACTCCGCTCCGTCAATTAAAATTATTCATAAGTGGTTTACTGATTTTAAATGTGGTCGTACAAGTACAAGTGATGTCGAACGTCTAGGACGCCCGGTTGAGGTCACTACTCCAGAAATGATCGCTAAAATCCATGACATAGTGTTAAACGACCGAAGAGTAAAAGTGCGCGAGATAGCTGAGGTAGTATCTTACACATACATTTAGATATCAGGAAGTTCTCCGCGAGATGGGTGCCGCGTTTACTGAATGTTGATCAAAAACACGTGCGTGTGATCACTTCGGAAGCAGGTTTGACGTTGTTTCGACGGATTAAGACGGAATTCTTGCGACGTTTTGTAACAGTAGACGAAACATGGATCCACCACCATACACCCGAAACCAAACAACAATCGAAACCGTGAATTGCTGCGGGTGAACCAGCTCCAAAGAAGGCCAAAGCAGTTTTATCGGCCAATAAAGTTATGGCTACAGTTTTCTGGGATGCCCGTAGAGTTATCCATATTGACTACTTAGAGAAGGGTGAAACGATTAATGGCGCTTATTATGCCAATTTATTAGAACAATTTCACAGAATTTTAGCTGAAAAACGACCGCATTTGGCAAAGAAGAAAATCCTTTTTCACCAAGACAACGCAAGAGTGCACACCTGCGCGATTTCCATGGCCAAATTTCATGAGTTACGCTACGAGTTGCATTCTCATCCAACATATTCGCCAGATTTAGCCCCTTGCGATTATTTTCTGTTTCCGAATTTACAGAAATAACTTGGTGGAAAAAGATTTAGCTCCAAGGAAGCAATCATGCATGAAACCAACGCCTATTTCGAAGGGTTACCTAAGTCTTATTATATGGAGGGGATCGAAAAGTTAGATGAAGTGCATTGAGTTAGAAGGAAACTACGTTGAAATATAAAAAATAATTTTTAAATAAATATCACTCCTTGTTTAATTTTTAGCAGACTTATCATTCCGCCCTCATATTAACTGAATTCTGTATCAATTAAAAAAAAACTTTTATATACATACATAACACTTTTATATAAAATCAAAAATTAATAATTTGAAAATAATTTAATTGTATATATATATATATATATATATATATAATATTATAATATACTAATATATTAGTCTGAAGGACTATGCGTTAGACAGAAATGCTAGTGTATATTTTGCCCAAAAAATAAGTCTAGCAATTCAGCGGGGCAACGCAGCCAGCATATTGGGCACTTCGACCGAAATTCAAAATTTTTTGAGCGATTTTTTTTGTTATAATTGTTCAATTTCATGAAATTGTATTTACATCCATTATTTACTAAACAGTCTTTCACTATTATATTATTGGAATTGCTAAACGATTTCTACTTCAGTGATTGGTTAATAACATTTAAACCAGTTACGTAATTCATATCCGAATTCAAATGTTATATTAGTATTCTACGAATCTACAAGATCAGATCATTAGGAGCAATATTAATAAATTAAGTTTTATGAGACAATGAATTACAAAATTAATTTGTACGAGCATCTAATAAAATTAGTGGCTTTGAGATGGTGATTATAATGAGACAAAAAATGCAGCGGTTTCTTTTGATTTTGAGCAACAAAGTAGAACTGAGATACAACTTTGTGTAGCCCGCGCCGACGAATTACTGTTAGGCGCTTAGCAACACATTCGGCGATTCATTCTTATATTATACATGTACCTATATACTCGAATATATAAGGAATCTCGATATTTAACTGGCTTTAAAAAGAAAAGAGAGTCAATTAATCTGAATCTTTTTTTAAAGTATGTCCCCCCCTATCATTCTAAAACGCTTGACCTGGCCTGGCTTACCGTCTAGGTAAACCTATTGCCTCACAAACGAAATTGTTTGGGTTCAATCCCAGGTACAGGCATACACCCTAGTGTTTTTTACTAATGTGTATCATAATTAAATTACACATGTTTAAACTGTGAAGGAAATCTTGTCGGAGAAGATATAATATAGCTTGCAAAGATAAATGAAGTTTCCAACCCGCATCTTGGCAAGCGTAGAGGACTATGGCCTACACCTCCATCATAGGGAAGACCCGAGCCCAGTATTGATTACGTATGTAATGAGTAATAAATAACCCTTAGATAAGACAATAACTTTATAATTTTAAAACGTAACTCTAAATTGAAACTCGAAACTAAACTTGTAAAAGTTTGTAAAATTATTAATTCTTGTTTTAAGTAATCAATTTGAGTTTCAATTGAAACCGTTTGAAATAGTAATTAACTTATAATTTATTAAATTTTACTTTATTAAAGTAGGCTGTAAAGAAGAAACATAACACGGAGTTGAAACCATTACAACGGATAGGTTTCTTAATTTTTAATTTTATAAAACTTGCGATTTCATAAAATAAAAACAGATTTTGTCATATTTTAGAGGCAAAACTTTTTACATGATTTATACGATGATCGGCAACTGGTTAGAGAGTCGCTTGCCGTGCAAGAGGTACGACGTTCGATCCCACGAAATATGCATAAAGAGCCACGAAATATGCATAAAAAAATAGTGAGGAAACCATAATATGGTGGTAAGGTATTTTCTTACGCTCGCTTGGCTAGTTACCACTCTCAAGTTGAAAAAATTGTCACCAAGCACCAAACGGTGTGTTCCGGCAGCGTTCATTAAAAGCTAGTGAAAACATGTTCCTTCTAGGGCCACAGTATCTCTGAAGCTCATTGTCACGCAAACCGGTGGTCAAATGCCTAGCTGTCTTAAATAAAACATGAGTATTTTTAAAGATTTCGAATTACACTCTATGTTAATGCAAATACCATTACGTCACTTATTTTATTTTAGACTAGACTGGGAATCCTAATTTACGTACTCTGAGAAGGTCTTCCAAGGGATATGTATCAATATACCCCCTCGTTCCTCCTAAAGCAAGAAAACAAGTGTTTCCTCTACATATTGGACTCTGTATTTTTATTACTTTACGACAGACAGACATTTATAAAAAAGACAGAAAATTTACAAAAAAATAACCGACGATATGTATAGAATTAAAGAAGGTCAACAAGGCATCTCGTTAATATCCTGTTTCTTTTACACGCTGATATTTAAAACTTCAAAACATTAATAATTTCGTTTTATCCAGAACCAGGATAATTAATATCAAGCACAAGTGATTAGTTATTACGTATTAATAATCAATTTGACATTACTCTCTATAGGCATTCTATTAATTCTCATCAATTATGTCAATAGTTTCGGTTTAGGGATACGTGTTAGGTTTAGCCGGATAACATATTGCCCACTTGCCGGCCTGTCACGGTTTGCCGTCGCTTTTGACCAGATAGGTTTTTGTGTGTGCATATTTATTTGGCACGTTCTAGAGCCTATACCGCTATAGATTCGTCTTAGTCGTAGAGTAACACTGGGTACATAAAAAAAAATGATACACAGGTTTAACGATTTAGCAGTCGGGTTTTTTCGAACTCACTTCTTACATACTTGTTACGAAATATTCCCAATATCACACACATCTAATTCATACAACATTTGAATAATTCTTTTTTTATCTTAAACGGGTATATTTCTCAAGTAGTCTTATATTTCTTGAAGCAAAGTCAGTCTAGTAGTTTGGTTTGTAAGTAAATAAAAAAAAGTATGTCGGAATTGAGAATATTTTTAATTTTAAAATGTTATGATAAAAGCTGCATTGACATTTGTGACAAGTAGTATAATTGATAGACCAATGTGACTATTGGAGTCAATCAAGAATATAAAAATCTTCCAGGGATGTTAGAATTCACAGAAATTAGATTTTTTTTCACTATTAGGTAGGCAACTGATGCAGGTTTCATTAATACATAATATTTAACGCATATTTTGTAATTTTTTTGGTAGACGTAAACCGTCTTGGCCGAAAATGAAACAAGTCATTTAAAGTGTCCGGAAAGTTACCTACGTATTATCGCATCTCTTTTACCCAAACACAGGCGAAGTTATCACAAACGGAGTCGATCCAGATGCCGTACATTAGTATAATCACAGTATAGGTAATAGTGACAATAGTTTAGCTATAATTAGTGGATTCCTATGGCTTTGTACGAGCCGCCCTTTGATCTCAGACCGACCGTAGCCTGGGAGCATGGGAACGTGATGTTACATGAACTTATGTTAACATTCAATAAATAGTTATATAAGTATTTATTCCGTATTCATTTAATATCTTAAATATAAGTTTTCTACAATATAAATTTAAAATAATAAATATTATAAAAATCTTAAACTTAGAGTGCCGCCAGCAGCGGGGTAGGACCCAAGCTGCCGGTGGTGAGGACTACAGAGAGAGGAACCTCTTAACAATACGTGCCGTATCGTATTTCATACATTTTGTAGATGACCGATCAACATTTTGTATGGAACAGCTGTTTTTTTTTTGAATTTGTGGTTAGGCCCATAGTAAAAGCTTTTTCCTTTGGATGAATATAGTGACCCCCTTTAGCCTTAGTACACCGCTAACCGATAACCCTGTATACATAATCTATATAGTATAATAGTTTTGAAATGATGATGTAATTTTTTTATAAATAATGATGTTAACATATGCAAAGTCATGTTCTAGACATGATACAAAAAATAGATACATTGTTCCGGTATTCTGAACGCTTTACTTCTTATTACTTTGCAAAATGTTTTATACAATTTAATATCGTTTTATTAAGTAAAAGAAATTACTAACTATCGCCACAAACAAAGATAAATACTGATGTATAGATGATCCAATTGTTTTTTTTTTATATAATATATGGCACCATACTATTTGTATATTTGCCAGCGTCAAGTTTATAAATTTTCAAGTTATTAATCAATCAAGTTAAGTCTAATATCAAGTAATGAGTAATCGTATGCCCCCTAAAGCGTCTTTACCAGGGTTTGTATGGAGATTTCCCGTGAACACGAAAACCGCGTTATTCCGTCTAGTTTGAAATAAGAAAGAAATTGAAAACTATAAGTTTAGTTATAGATCTTTACGCTTTAAGAAAAACTAATTCGATTTCGGAACTAGTTTTTAAAGTATCCTATTCAACACTAATTACAAAAACTGCTACGTTTATATAACATAATTATATTTTTGCATTTTAGAATTACAAAATTGTAGGTAAAATGCAATAAATATTCAGTATCATTATTCTCTTTACCAGAATAAAATCTTCTACATTTTTTGCAGTCGTAAAACCCAGTAGCTACATTTACCTACTGTTCTGTCAATTACAATACAAACTAAATGACATGACATACCCACATGGGACTGACAGAGATAATACATATACTATTCTAAAGGATGAAACGAGATAGAGAAATTCCGAGAATAGAACTTTTTGCGCGGCGTCTACAAGTTTTAAAAAGTAAAGTCGTATTGGAAATTTTCTATACTTTATCTGTGGGTTGAAAATATATTCAACAGACTTTAGAAAAGAGGATGTATTCAGATTGTTTTTTTTATGTTTTTTACCTGTTTTTTTTTATATCAGAAGGCTATCGTTATGAAACCTAAACGGCTTGTCGTATTTTGTTGTGAGTGGTGTCAATAGATTCGTCTTAGTCGTGAGAGTGACAGTGGGTATAACAAAATAAAAATTAAAAATGAAATTAAGGTTACACTTGGTTTAACGATTTAGCAGCATTTCTATTTCTATAGGTAACAGTTTTTGCAGGTTTGTATGGATGTCTGTTCTCTGACTAATTTCTATATATTTTTTGGCAGATTTAATAATTTCGGATCAACTATACGATTTAATTATGAATATTTTTTTAAATGAAATCTTTGTTTGGAGATGAAAAAAAAAATTAATATTATAATGAATAACCTCGCAAAGTGTACTAATTGCTTGCAAATTGTTTTCGTTTAACGTTAAATCATGTATACAACGTGTAACGGAAAGGTGTGACAATACTTAAGGGTGTTAGTGTACACATCAATGTGAACCCTGCGTATTGCAAAATTCGAGAAAAAAAATTGCGTCCACCATACAACTTCACCAATCTCGTGACCAATTTTTTGTATGGAGAACCTGATGTTGTTTTCTCGAATTTTGCAAAATTCTCTTCTACAATGGGTTCACTTTGATGTGTAGACTGACACCGTTAAGTATTGTCTCACCTTTCTGCTACACGTTGTATATTTATTTATTAGAGTATTTTAATTTCTGATATTAAACACTGTCGGATGATTTTAGTGTAAATAAATGAATAAAATATACTTAAAAACTAAAATATTAAGAGCTGGAACATGACATAAGTAACAAAAACAATAAAACTTATGTTTTAAATGTCAATTAGCAAAATACCTATAAAAATAAAGAACAAGTATCTTCCAAAATAATCAAAAGCGATCAATTCTTATGTGTCAAATTCCCAACCCTTCCACAATCAATTTTACGATTCCCAATAAAAATACTTTCTGATTAAAATCGTATCGTTTTTAAATAATAATAAAAAGCGTAATTAAGGGTTCGGATTCCAGGAATTAATAAGAAGGTGTAGCGACGGATGTACTCGTACTGCGAAACGGCCATTTTTAATTAAATACGACACGGCGAGAACTGTTAATTTTCACATTCCTGTCTGCGATACCTGAGGATTGATTACGTGTTGCAATGCCTATCAAAATTGTCTCCATTATTAATTAGCCTATCTTAATCAAGTTGCCATAATCTTGTTTAGATAATGATATGTCTAAAATTATTGGATTCTAATTTGTGTACCGATATACGTTTTACGTACTGGTGTGTGTTTTTTTGGAACGAAGTTCCTTATCGCGCGTTGCGAAAGGCGGCTAGACGGAACAAATTAAGACCAAACGTTGTAACGACACTTTTTGCTATAGCTGTAAGCCTCTCTCTCTCTCGCTCTCTCTCTAATAGAAAGCAAGACAGTTATTTTCGTTTCGTCTTTCTATTTCATTATTATATATATAACTTTACAAAAATATATAACAATTACTTCACAAATTTATCGAAAAAAACTTCCATCCGGGTGTCGGGTGTCCCTTGACACCTCTCGAGATTTTTTAATTATTTTATTCTTTATTCCCATTCACAAAAGAAAAAATAACTTTTGGACCCGTATAAAGATCTGCCACAGCCGGTTTAATTCCGGAATGAACATATTCTCTCACGACAAGCAAAGGTTGTATAAATATATAGCATGGTCTGCATTATACCGTAACACATTAATATCGTATTAAAGCGTATACAGGGTTATCGGCTAGGAGTGTAGGTACTAAGCCGAAAGGGGGTCACTATACTCCCTTTAAGGAAAAACTTTCACTGTGGGACCAACTCTGAATTCGAGAAGAAAAAATAAGCTGTTCCATACATTATGTTGACGACCGATCAACTTTTTGTATGGAACAGTTTTTTTTTCTCGAATTCAGAGTTGGTTCTTTAGTGCAAATTGTTTCTTAGGATGAGTATAGTGACTCCCTTTCGGCTTAGTACACCCCTAGCCGATAACCCGATAAAAGTCCAGTTCCATATCTTTAGTAAGTAAAAATGTTGCATATAACTATGTACTATGTTCTTAATTTGTAACTTATTAGAAAGCTTTTTCATATGTTTTCCTCGAGAAGAGTCAAAATACCTGACAATAACCTAGAAAAATGATAGAAAGTGTCTTCTATTATGCCCATTAAAAAACTGACACGTAATACCGACGCGTTGGTGTAAAATGACTGAAAGACAGGAATTCGAATTAAAATCGGACGCTGTAAACAATGCTTTGACAGATAAATAAATCTTGCAATAAAGGCTGCCCTTACCCTAAGGGAAGAATGTATACTTTAACCTGTAGCTACCTACCTACCTATATCTTGTTAGGAATTCTGAATAGACTGATACGTACAACACGAAAATGTGAAATGAATTTAAAGATATTTCAGTTTGATTGATATTGTAAAGTTTAATAAATTTGACGCGGATTTAATGAATGTTTTGTGTGAGCCTGTCTTTGGGTCAAAGTGACGAATATTGTAAATGGACGTTCTTTCATAGTATCTTTTTACTATTGCATTTATCAGCATTAGATAAACATTTTTTGCCCTTACCTATACTTTTAACTTTAAAGCAGGGTGATGTTTTTACCCGACTGCGAAAGAAGGAGAGTATTGTTTTTCGAGTGCACATATGTATGTATATTTCTTTGGCACGCGCTAGAGCCTAAAAAGCTTGTCGTATTTTTATGCGAGTGGTGTCAATAGATTCGTCCTAGTCGTCGAAGTGACACTGAGTACATCAAAATTAAAAAAATTAAAGATGATACACAGGTGTGACGGTTTCGCAGTCGGATTTTTCTAACTCGCTTCTAACCACTTGTTCAAGTGTATGTAATTATGTTCAACTTTTTTGACCCTCAAAAGCATAAAACGATAGACGAACGGTCATGTTACATGGAGGACGCAGTAATTTTTTCTCGAATTTTGCAAAACCTTGTTCTACCTTCTAACACCCTTAAGTATTGTCACGTCTTTCTATTACACTATAAACTTAACTTAAAAAACTTTATGTTGTGCAGTGATTTATTTAAATCAAATAGACAGACTTATAATACAGCTAGTATTTACATTCATTCATAATTTGAAAAATTGAGTTATGTTAGAAATTAGTACGTTTCAACCCATACTGCTGGGCTCATGCCCAGTATGAAGGGGATGTAGGCCATAGTCTACCACGCTGACACAATTGTGGGTTGGGGACCTCACTTATCGTCGAAAGCTGGTGAATTAAATTAAGCTTCTGGTAATTAAGCTTCTCCGACAAGCAGGTCTCCT
The DNA here is from genome assembly GCA_947049295.1 of Ligdia adustata. Lineage (NCBI taxonomy): Eukaryota > Metazoa > Arthropoda > Insecta > Lepidoptera > Geometridae > Ligdia > Ligdia adustata. Next base: position 1,239,921 of record OX346229.1, on the reverse strand, counting down.
CGCGACGTTTTCCTTCACCGTTGAAGCATGTGGTTATTATTTATAATAAGCAATAATCAAAATTCTAATTATTATCAATGTAAGCAAATCTTTACCTCAAAGATCCTAACAATTCACCATAATTTCAGGGAAACGACGCCTAAACTAAGGCGCCGTCACCACTGCCAACAAATTATCAGGCCCCACTAATCCACAAGTAAACTTAATAAATTGCCTCAACCATGTCACTGGTTAAGGAGTTTGTGCGGAAAATTATATTAAATCCAAACTAAGTCCGTCGGGACAGACAGACTGACAAGATTTAACTTATAGTGGTTTTTGGAGACCTTTATAGGCGGCGATTGCTAGTCATTATTTTGAGGATAAAATTTAGATATTATTTCTATGCATTAAATTATCCCGCTAACATGTTTAATGTAGGTACAGCTTAAATCATTGCAGTGTGTGGAAAAGTGTGCTATAAAATTATAGGTGATGATATTTTAGTCAAAGCTAGTCTTCAAAGGCGATATGCGAAAATTTACAAGTCTATTGGTTTTTTATCGGATGCATTTCATGGTGTTTGTCTTGGAGTTGTTCGGGCTGTCTTCGAGTTCATTCGTTCAATCGTATCATTCATTCATTTCATCATTTCATTCGTTCACTTCTCTCTGTCACCCAATAAGGAGATTTTTCTGACTTTAGAATTAAAATATAATAATAATAACTTCCTTTACTTATCTGGACTAGACACCCCTACCCCAATTCACCATCGGAATAGTAGAGATACTCTAGATGCCACTTCCGACACGTTAGAGCTTCCACGGAATCACAAGAATCATTTTACGTTTTTTTTATTTTGCGAACTGCCCGATTGTGGAATTCGCGGCCGGCTTCTATATTTTCCGATAAAGGTAAACTTGGTATTTTCAAATTGAGTGACTTTCTTGTAGGAAAGCGTGTTCCATCTTAGGCCGCATCGTCGCTTCACATGCAAGTTGCGGCCTAAGCCTATATTAAAAAATTAATGACTTTTATAGCTAGAATGCTAGAAAAGTAACGAATACCGTTTCTTACATACTCCTAAAAAGGAGCAATACTCAATTCGGCGGCATTACTCTTTTTAGTTGCGTTAGGTACCTGATTTCTCCGAGACCGTGTAATAATAATTTTATTTTGAAATACCTCCGCGTAAACACATTTTTTTTTAACTAGACTCATTTAAATTTTGTCAGATTCGGTTTTTAAAACGCAATTACTGTCAAAAATATGTCCAGTGTCTGCTTAATTGAAGTCAGTTATAATTGTTAAGGAACTTCTTGGTGTCAATATTTTGTTCTCAGACTAAGCTACGATATCGTATCGTGCAGTGTAAATTCTACCGCAGTATGGTTTAATACAAATTACTGTTGTGTAAAGATTAAGCGAAGGTTTAGGACCCTTCTATATGTATAGAAATGAGTTCTATACTAATGTATGTAGGAACTATAATGTTGATAAAATATTTAGACAATTTTAAATAGAATATTATTATTATTTTTAAAATATTTTTTTTTAAGAAGTCTTGATATGCAACTGCCTATAATCATCTGCAAATGTTGCAATGACACCTCGCACAATAAAATCAGTCCGCAAGTTTTAACTGTAGAGGGCTACAAAGTGTTGTTTTTAAATTGTAAAATCATAAAACTAACAGAACGCTTGAAAAAATAAACGTTATCTTATAAAATAACCTTACGTACATTGAAAATAAAAATAACTCTGAATTAGAGAAATAAAAGCATGCTGTTCCATAGAAAAAGTTGATTAGTTGCGACAAAATTATGAATAAGCTCATTTATATTCGCGGATTCAGAGTTACCAACTTTCGGCTTTTGGCACCCCCAGCCGATAACCCTCACGAGACCATTTCATCTGTTATTTATGAAGTCACCAAAAAAAAAGCGTGAAAAATAATTAAGATCTCATATTTTAGTTAATAATTCTATAGCCGTCATAACATCGTTAAATGAACGTCGAATTTGGCATTCTTGAAAACATCCATTATCTAATTCGAACGGTTTAAGGTATACCCATTAATTCCGAATGCGTTCATGATAGCATTTTGGGTTGGGTCATACTTCAAGCGAAATAAATTGTGCCGACTTATTATATCCTCGATTCGTTAATATAGAGATATCTGGTAATACACATAATATGACAAAAAGTAAATGATCATACTGATAATCTGCTCTTTTTTGAAAAGGTCACTTAAAACGAGAGCGTGCATGCTTCTTTATTGAATGTAATTCTTTCGTTAAATTTCCTTATTTAAGGCGCAAAATTTTACGCAAGCGCATTTGAAAAAAAAATTGAAAAATCGATTTCGTGCATCATTACAAAAATAGCATTGCTGATGTTTTCCAGTTTTTATTATTTCAATCTATATATAAGGTTTTATACATAAAAATCAGCATGAGGACAATATTTAACTAAGTAGGTACAATTTTTATTAGTGAAAATGTAGTTGTAATTAGTTTTTGTTTTCATGATGTATCTATATATCAAAATACCCGAAGCTGATTATTAAATTATTGTAATTTTCTTCTTAATAAAACTAATAATCTTAATTAAACTTAGATAGTGCGAAGGAGAGAGCGCATGCGTTCAATTTTGTCCCCTAAGTAGTACTATTCTCGCTAGCGCAAACTATCCAAATTGAGTGTAGTGATCTCTTAAATTTGTTTCTTAATATTCTTAATGCCTTATTAATTTAAAAACAATGTCCCTAAAAAAGTTTTTTTGTAAATCATCACATATGTTAGCAAAGTTTTTGATTGCAACGAATTCTTTCGTATTTATTTCCTGTACTAACTCCGCTTGCAGTACCGCCACGCCTCTATAGTGGTCATAAAATAAATCAAACGAGTTTATGGGCCAACTATTTCGCCATTAAAATATGGCGAAACGCTTAGCGCTTGCACTCGCGACGTAAACGAACATAAAAGGAAAAACTTCAGCTCATTTCGATCGCGAAATTTAAAGCAGTAAAATAAATGCTTATATAATTTATAATTATAGGTTTTTGGGAAGCTATGAGAGATGGTGGAACTGTAATGTGGGTAGGTTGAACTTTAAGGCAGATAGATAGTTGAAAGCTCAGTAGGTTTGTTATATTTATAGGGGGTGTTTCTTAGCTCTGCTTGAAAGCCAGTATATTCCAGACTAGGCATGCCGTCCGTCATTTTTCCAACGCCACAGGGTCACTGACTTTTGACACCATGGTTTTAGACTATGATGCCCGCATGGTCTAGCTGCTTAGATATAAAAAATTATATCGTACACACAACGTGTAACAGAAAGGTGTGGCAATGTTTAAGGGTGTTAGTCTACCAATCAAAGTGAACCTAATGTAAAAAAAATATTTGCAAAATTATTGCGTCCTTCATACAACTTGACCGATCACGTGACCTATTGTTGTATGGAGAACCTGATACTTTTACTGTCTAATTTTACAAAATTTCTTTTACAGTCGGTTCACTTTGATTGGTAGACAAACACCCTTAAGTATTGTCACACCTCTCTGATACACGTTGTATATTGTATTTGATAATTTGTATTGATTTGCGGACAATTGCCTTTATTAACATAAACAACACTACAACAATTAATTACAATACTCTTGCCTTGATTTAGAAAAGACGTTATAAAATAAAAAATATAAAATAATCTTTAGACAGATTTTGAGACACAATAAAAACTTCCTAAAATATTTGCTTTTAATTTTCGGTACTTTTGAAATAATTTACAAGACGACAGAAAGCTTAAAAAACGTAATTTTAATATCAGAATAACTTTGAATATGCATAGCAATATTCTAATTTAACCCTTCATACTGTCAATTAGTTTTAAAATGACATGCCTGTGGCTTATAGACAGAATGATTGGACCAAAATTATAACAACCTAGCTCTTACCCGCTTCTTAGCGCGCACTACGTATGCAATTGCATTTAGAAGACTAACGTCTGTTTGTTTATTTTTTTACTCCCGACACAAAACCTCTGTCATCGCCATTTTGTGGTGGCAGCCATCTTGCAAACCCAAGAGTATAATGTATCATGGAGTAGTATTCTACTAGTCAAGGCCTTTCAACTTTGAATCTCATATAAAGAGAATTGTAAAAAAAAATTCGTTATTTGTGAAACAATATGCGATATGTATGGTTACCCGAAAATAATGCAAAAAAAAATAATTGAAAAATATCAATAAAAAATTAAAAAACTATATTTATGGTACATTGCTGAGCTGGGACTCATTGCAGGAAAATCACGTCAATATCTCAAAAACTTGTTAAAAAATGACAAAAGAACCAACAAACTATTATTAAATAAACAAACAGACTTTTCACATTGTTAATATAAGTGAAAAAGTTGATATGTGAGTATATATTCCAGTTTTTTCTTTTGGCGAATGAGTCATTCAAAGAGTTTTATATTCCAGAAATTTTGTTAATAAAATGCCAGGTTGAGTGACGCAATAATTTATTTAAATCTGAGATAGACACTGATAGACGGGAACAATCCCACTTCTGATCGTTTAAATACATATAATGTTAGAAATTTTCATACTCTACGTAGAAAAGTTACTTTTGTTTTATTTTGTACTTGATTGCCAGAAGGTTCACCGGCGTTATGTTTATTTTCCCGTGATAAAATTAGAATACGTCAGTCTTCGGAACTCTGATATCTGTGCATAAAATCAAGTTGCACCGTCGTCACTTAGTTGCTGAGGAGATGACGAACGAACTGATAAACCTAAACACACTATCACGTTTTTTTTTATTTATAGGTCTACAAAATTGGTTCACACAATAATCAACATAATAATAATAACAATTTGAAACAAACATATTTGCATGACCTTCTATATGTAGACACAGTATGCTTAAATACATTAACAATACACTCTGCTAAACGATATTTATTAATCATAACGTAAAATTACAATCCGTTTTTATCTAGTGCAAGTCTTGCATAAGACAATACTCGTATTTTCAGGACATATTAAGTTTCGCGCCAAAAATATCAATTTCTCTATCAATACTGTAATACTCTTATAAAATGAACATATCCGATAAATAGGTGAGTGTTGACCAAGACTGCTACGGCTTACGCTTTTTCTGTTAGGAATTCAGATGCACGAAGTATTGAAAGTTTGTGCCTCTCCGACAAGTGAGGAGATTACTCATTTACAGCGAAAATTATGTTTTTTATTCAAGTCAGCTAATCATTTGACCACCAGCTCGCACGACCACGATTGTAAGCAAGAATGTCTGGCCCTATATGAAGACGTGGAGAACGCCTAGTCTGGAATACACTGGCTGCCTCAATTAAGGCAGCCGGGACACACTGTTAGGTGCTTGGTGATATATTTCATCAATTTATTATGCAAGTGATTCAAAAATCGAGCCTTACTTAAACATATATTTTCTATTTGCATTGAATTGAAAAATTCAAATACAAATACTTCTAAAATTGTGACATTTTCTTAAATAACATACATAGTATATTTTGTAGCGACGATGGCGGAATGGTTAGTGGGGAATGGTTAGTAGTATTGCCGTGGGAGAGGTACGAGATTCGATCCTACAAAATATGCAAAAAGAGCCTGAGTTATAGATACCGGGCGTTTTCTAACGCTCTCTTGGCTACCACCCTCAATTTGGAAAATCTATCGCCAAAACCGTGTGTTCCGGCAGCCTTCCTTGAGAGCCAGTGTATTCCAGATTAGGCATGCTCCATCTCAGACCACAGTATTGCTGACTTCCATGATCGTACGAGCTTATGGACGAATACCTAGCCGTGTGTGTTTGTTAATCAGAAAAAACTACAATATTAAAGAACTGACAATATCAATGTTGTTTAGAACTTTCATTAAAATAATTTTAAAAATAAATTTATTCTGATTTAATTATTATTTGACATAATAAATGCATCTTTTAAATGCACTTTTCTAGAGCTTCGAGCTTTCAAATCGCAGGTTATACTTGTCAAAACCTTTTCTATTGTACGAAGGACAGGCAAGCCACTATTTTGTAAATCCAGAAGTACACGGCGGCGTAGCCAGAGTAAAACGTAGGTATATACTATTGCTTTCTATCATCATATAATCTAATTTTATAACACCTAGCAGGCAGTAAAAACATGATAGGTTTCACGATAAAACCATTCAACTCAAAACCCAAATTCCTACCCTATAAAACGTCATACTATCGCCCAAAATTTATCACAACCCTAAACACTGCATCAACCGCATAACTTTATACGCCTGTTGATCCCCACACTGCCGACATTACGGCCCATTACGGCCCATTACGGCCCATTATGATGTATTCTAAAGTTGTAACATTTGGAGTTTCGACTTGCATTCAATTTGTGCCAAATGTCTGCCAGCCTGGCAGATGTATGGGTGGCGAGTTGCTTATATTTTTAGTGGCATTTTAACTGTTGTTATTTGAATATTTTGTGCTGTTGATTTGTTGGAATTAACTTCCCATATTTTTCTCTGAAGAGTAAAATAGTGAAAGTTAACCGGCTGCTTTTTATTTTGCAAATTGAACTCTAAGATAATTAATGGATAGCATGTAAGACTAATTTTGAAACACTACTGGAGATCAACTATAAATACATTAATTTATAATTTACAACAAAACATGCTTCTCTGTTGTATTTTCTAACTTTGTTCAAAATTGCTTGTTGTTTTTGTCACAAATAAACCATAATTCTATTTGATTATATTTAATTTAACAGCTAACTTATCTATCGTCAAACATAAAATGTGTAAGTGTTGTCGGGTTTGGAAAATGATGTTTAAGATATCTAGTGAGATCACTTAACTTATATATGAGGGTAGCCATTTTTACACAGTTTAGTAATCTAGAACTATACTGTACCTATTTATAGATATGCTTGATATTAATTAGACATGCATATAAAAGTCATTTTTATCTTAAAATTGTTCAAAAACGCATCCAAGAGCATATTTGTAACGTCTATGAAGAACTTAATGATATCGTTTCATAAAAATAGTTATGAATATATTTAGAAAACTAACTCGTGTTTGATTTATATTGTTTGAGAAGACAGGACTTCACTTGTACCTGATTGTTGGAAAGGTCCAAATATAGTTTCGTTCACATTCGGTGAACTTCATCAGGGATGATGATGAAATGAGCGATGACACGTATCGCACGAGACTTGTCATCGTCGAAGACACGAACGACTCAATTCACCATGTTTAAAAAATTTGCTGTTTGTATTTTGTCGACGACTGATAAACTTTTTGTATGAAACCGCTGAATTTTCTTCTGAAGATCAGAGTTTGTCCCATAATGAAACTTGTTAGTAATAATGAGTATACGACCCTCTCGGCTTAGTACGCCAATAATGCCTAGAACAAAACCATTATATCTGTGTGTCAGTGACGTCAACAACGTGACCCATCCTCTTATCTAACAATGATGCGCTACTTAACTTGTAGGTACCTACTGCACTTATCTAGCACTTTTCTTATCAAACTTGTGTAAACGATTGACACTGGGTTATCAATGATTGATTGATTTAGTGCTTAATTATTATTTACTATTAAGTGTTGTTCTATACTAAGACGTACGACGCACGTAAGCGTCAACAATCATTGTTGCTGAACGCTTCAATCGTGCGTAGACGTCGATGTGACTACGTAATGCAAATATATCAGCTATGGTGCCTGCAATTTTGTATTATGCTACGTTGTTAATTAAAGTATGTCATAAGAGTGCTGGGTTTACTAGTCTCAAAGTGAGTCATATTTTTTTATCATGGAGTATTTTTTTAACATATCATACTGTTATGTACAAAAAAGTAAGAAGTGAGCCTTATTGCATAGCATTATGCGTTTTCAAACCGTCTCTTTTATAAAACATCATAAATAACCACCTATTTTCCTAACAATAGATCACGAAACTTTAAACTTTTTTTATTTCAATTCGTTTTTTTACAATGCAAACGCTACTTTAAACCTGAAACTAGACGTCATGTCGATAGCATAGTGACGCGTGTAAACTGTTAGAAGCTTCTTGGTTTCATTACTTTATGGCAGCAGCATTAAGCGTGCAATGTAGTTAACGCTGACGTGCAATGTCCGCTTTAATAAAGAGTGACACTTAATGCAATTTGTATGACATATGACCTTTGCAGCTGTGCTACTAATTACGTCTCAAAATTTGAGTTGAACTCCTAGTGAAATAATGATACATTTTATAATTATTATATTGTTTTTGTTATTAATAATATTGATAATTAAGACTTGCAAGTGGCAGTCAGCGTGGCGTACTTGTATACTCGTATGACTCAATATTAGTACATATGGAGTAAACAAATGATGCAATTGTTATTTTATGATTTATATGCAATTTTTAAGTAAAGGTAAATTATTGAATAACGAGTTTAGAATCATTACGTGGTGGCAGACGGTAACTCCTATGGCTATTGGCCCCCACATACGATATATGGGGCAGATGGCTATATTTTATTCAGATTTTTTTTTGACGTGCCTTATTTCCTTGAACGGTTACCTAGTGATAGTTATTTTTGATAATCCATGATATTAAATAAATAATTTGTCTGAATTTATAACCTCATAAACGGTATGTCTTGCTTTTGAAAACTAACAAGTATTTCAATTAGATATGAAACATTTTCAGTTAATTTAATAGAAAATACAATGTACTGAATAGGTATTGATAGGATAAAAAAAATTATGGCAACATGGGAAAGAGAAATTATATGCGAGTATTCGTAACAGGTCTAGACATCTCTAAGATATCGGATGTGTGTTACATTACAAATAAAGCAATTGCGAACTTCCATGTTTTTGAGAAGTTGGTTATAAAAAAAGTACTATTTTTAATAGAGCAACAAAACAGAATCGCGTTGTAATAATTAATTAGTTTAAATTATAATTAAAAGTGAACAGCGATAAGCTGTGCGTGCGGGCGCGGAGCGGCGCGCGCGGGTCGCTTCCTAGGGACTGCGTTATGTAACAGTGGTATTGTAAGAAACTAATTTACTAAAATAAATAAAAAAGAACCGAATAATTAAAATAAAATAATAATTATAATTATTATTTTGAAGACTACACGTACTTATATCTTCTTTGAAACTTAAACCCTATGTCAGATAAAATCTTATAATAGAAACAAGAACGAAACAATTTAAGCAAAAAAAAAAGTTGTGGTCCACTTTGTTTAAAAAAAAACGTAAGAGTGTAAGTATCAATTTTTATTAAGTAGTCAATATTTTTCTTTCAATTAATTTTGAATTTACTTGCAAGCCCGACACATACAACTTCTATTTAAAGTGATTACACACTTCCATTACGGCGATATTTTTTTCAGATACAATTTTATTGGGACCACTTGAGAAGTATATTTTCTTTTAGTGTAGTGTTCGGTGTAGTACCCTTTCCAATAAAAAAAAAATTATTCTAAACCTTTTACCCGTTTTCGAATAATCAAGTAACGAGCACAAAAAAATATGCCGTCCATTTGAATACTTTTTTGGAAAGTCAGTAAAAATTAACTACATAATGTAACTTAAAAAAAAAACTTTAACTACTAAGGCCAAATTTCATTTTTAAAACGAATAAAAAATCAAGTAAATTTCTTGACTTCACCTGCAAACCCCATTAACAAAATGTAAAAATAACCATACCCTATTAGCTGACTACGTCTCGCACTACGCCGTCCATGTTATCTTTCAGAGGCAGAGTAGTGCCGCGATAAATTATAAAATGCGGCGCACTTGTTGATAAAGACGACTTGCCTATTTATTGAACGGCTAGCAACGGTACTGGCCTCAAAAAATTACATAGCGGAGTTGTGGGTCGCGCACGATACCCTATTTCATGTTGATAGTTAATGAATTATATTTTTTTTATCCTACACAGCTAGGCAAATGTCCACAAGTTCGCACGACCACGGAAGTCAGCGATACTGTAGTCCTAGATAGAGCATGCCTAGCGGAATATACAGGCTCTCAAAGAAGGCTGCCGGACACATCGTTTGGTGCTCATCCCACTACGTGGGGTCGGCACAGTATGTCTTCCGTTTCCATTCTACTCTATCAGCCGTCATATCTTCATTCACTCCCCTTTCACACAATTCATCCACATCATCTTAGGTCGCCCTCCCGGCGCTGCCATCTACAATCATTTTCATGGACCATTTGTGACATGGTTTTATTCTCTACGCAAAACATGTCCATACCATCCTAGCCTACCACTACTTAACTTCTCAGTGACTCGAGAATACAAAAACAACTAAGTAACTACTCAAAATTCTGCAGTGCTTCAGAGATGTTCTCACTCGCCAGAACTGATGGTTTTCATGACATTATACGAAAAAAAATCTATTCTCTGTGGTTTAGAATGCGCAGCAAGAAGAACAGCATCCTAAATCTACTCGTAGTCGTAGATAACCCCGATTGTTCTATCAAGATACTGGCAGAAACTTACCTTAGGTATACGTCAATAAGTTTAGAAAAAAAACTCATTTATTGTACCTATAATGATTTGTACTGTATTTATCTTAGGCTAATGTGTAAAATAAAAATTAAACTCTGCAATTTATGGCTCATGTTGCTCAAAATAAAGAATGTTTGTATTTGAATTTGAAAATAAAATTGACCAAAGGAAACATTAAATTATTGAGAAATAAATAGAGAAAACGTTACAATGTAAAATCTTGGCTAATTTATTTACATAGATAAAATGCCATACAAGTTACGAAATAAGACCATACTCATAATGTAAGCAGATCTGACAAAGTGCATTCCATACGCGCATGCCTTTATACCGAAATGGTAACTTATTATTTGTTAGAGATCAATTATGATGCTGTTAAAAAAGCCCGAAAATAGAGTAGTTTATAATTAATACATATATAATTAATTTCGTAGTGTTAATCCTACTATCCTACTGCCTTGTCCTACTTAATAACATTATAAACGGGTTTAGGCGTATTAGAGCTAATTCTCATTATACTCGTAGCAAACGACTAGCTAATGGACTAATTAAAAAGATTATAAAAAAATTAATAAATAATCTTTAAAATTATAATATTTTAAAATATTTATGTTTAAAAAGAAAAAAAATATTATATAAATATATTTGAACCAAATTTTACGAACAAGTTCTAAGAATTACTGTTTTTTTTTGTCTTTGATTTTTTTTATAAAACGTTAATTCACCACACAAGCTATGTGAAGTTTACTGCGGCACCATTCACGTTAATTTTTTTTTCAAGTTAATTTGTTTTTTTTTATTCTACATAAATAGGCATTTAACTACAAGTTCGCACGACCACAGAAGTCAGCGATACTGTAGCGCTAATACTGTTGATCATGCCTATTCTGGAATTCACTGGCTCTCAAGGAAGACTGCCGAATACACCGTTAGGTGCTTGGCAAAGATAAGTAAATTATTGTGGTTGCAGTTCATGAACTACTATTTTTTCTTATGGTAAAAAAACAATGATAATGTACAGAACCATGCAACATTAAATCGATTTGATTCCCACAATGGTAGATATTTTTTTCCGTATTAACGAATTAATCATCCAACGAATATGGACAACATTGCCTTTGACAGACGGACAGACGGCCGTGGGATGTATATAGACATAATGTCGTATATGGACTGCTAATGAGTCGGGAAGCTGTGAGAAATAATGATAATTCGCAAATAACAATAATAATTGTGTGACGTCATAATTGCAATATGTAAACTTAGTGGTAGCCTAGTCGGTAAACCCGCTGCCTCACAAGCGAAAGGGCGCGGGTTCAAATCCAGGTTCAGGCATATACCTCTGTGTATTTCACTCAAGTGCATATTATTATAATTAATTACTACATGATTAAACGGTGAAGGAAATCATCCTGAGGAAACCTGCTTGTCGGAAAAGGTTAATAGCTTTCGAAGATAAATGAAGTCCGACCCGCAATTTGTCCAGCGTGATGACTGTGGCCTACACCCCCTTCATAGGGGAGACTCGAACCCAGCAGTGGGATTCGTGACATAGTGGTTAGCATACTTGATTTGAAAGCCGGCGGTTCCGGGTTCGATTCCTGGGTGGGGCAGGTGTTTGAGAAGAGTGTTATGCTATACCAAACAAAGATAATTTTGATTCTCTGTATTCAGATCTGAGCAATTCTAATCTGCTAAAAATGAAAATATCAAAATGAAACCAAATTTGCTTGCTCATGTTTTCACCTCTTTAATACTTAACTCTAGCTGACAAGGTTATTATATTGTAAACGTGTTTGAATGTTATATCGCATCACCGATACAGGAGAAATCGTAGTGGCGAGCTACATGTGTAAAACATAATTAGCTACGCACTGCGGTGTTACCCGGACAAATTTGATTACCTTACGGGGGAATACTGTCATTTTCCGGGATGAAAGTTTCCTTTGTGTTAATCAAGGACATAATCTATGTTAGTGGATATTTCATTTAAATTCGTGTAGCCGTTTGAGCATGAATAAGTAACAAACACAAACTTTCGCCTTCGTAATATTATATAACCACAAAAAACACGCTCGTATTTAATTAAATACATTTGATTGTTTTCTGTTGACATTTTTTTAAATCTTTTACATTAACTGTCCCGGCGAATTTTGTACCGCCTAACAGTTATTTATGTTTCTCACCTTATAAACCTTCCCTGGAGTACGACATTTCAAGAACAAAATCAACTGAATAGACTCAGCTGTTCTCGAGTTTAAGCGAGACAAACGCACCGCAATTGATTTTTATATATAAGTAGAAGATTACGTTGTATTGCAATAAATAAAAACTAAACTCGCGAGTACAAGCAAAAAATTATGACTCTTTTTCCCAGGTGCTGCATTTTTTGCTGTTAAATGCATAATTTTTTTGCAAAAACGGAATCAATTGAGTGATTATACCCCTTTTTTGTACAGTCAGTAATAAAGAGTCATAAAAAATAGGTCCATGTTCAAAATCGAAACGTAATTCTCGGCCATTGAATTCGATAAATTATATTTTTTGCCATAGGTTTCTAACGGAAAAATTTGTGCAGCGATACAAAAAAAAACTGTGGCAAAAACCTCTTTACGTAGTAACTTTTTCGTTATAACAGTATGGAAGAGTGTGATCGTTTATTACATTTGCATAAATAATATTTCGTATTCATAGCTCCCCACTAGTATTTCTCTTGAGTCGGAGATTAAGCAAGTATTTCTATTCTCGTTTTAAGGTAAATCCTATTATTATTTTACAGAATATGTGCAATTATTGCAAAATAATAAATTACTTTAAATTATTTTGCCCAAAAAATAAGGCTAGCTTAGGAATTTGCTCACTGATTTAAGCTGTACAATTTATAATAAAAAATCGGCCAACTGCGAGTCGAACTCGCGCACGAAGGATACCGTGAACATTATCTATACAACATTATTCAAACGACCAAAAAATGGCAAAAAATAACGTTTGTTGTATGGAAGCCCCAAATATTTATCAATATTTTTTTGGAAATATTTATAAGTGCACGAGATACAGCTATCACGGTGCATGAGATACAGCCTGGTGATAGAGAGACGTACGTCTTAGTAAAATACCTACCTTGTAAATTAATATTGTCTTATGTTATTTTTTTCTGTAATTATTTCTATACTATCTTACTTACACAAAAAATCGAGAATTCCAACTTATTATATTTGGTATTTCTAGCGATTCCAAAGTCGTTATCTTTACAAATCCGGCTTAAAAAACGAAATTAGACTGCAAAGTGCAACAATTCACAAATTACGAATTCTCGGTAGTCGGTCGTTAGTGACCGAAGATGTTTATCTGTTACTTCACGGTGCTGTGGCTCGATAACTTAATGATATCTTGAGATTTAAGCTCCAAAATTGTTATTATATGTTTTTATTTATCACTTTATAAATTTAAGCAAGGATGTGTTTTATTTACACCAACTTACAAAACATAAGATTTTATTGAGAGTACAGTAAAAATTTACTATTAAATTAGAGATACTAACAATAAAGTCGGAGCAGCATTATAAGACATCTGTTTATAAATAAACCGTCAATTGCTAAACTATAATATGATAACGAGCGATTTATTACAAGGTTATATATATATAATTATATATATATATATATAATTATATAATATAGATTTTATTATACTTTGTATGGACTAACGGGCCATATTTCTGATTCTTTTGTCTGCTAATTTAATAGATAAGTGTTACGAGTGAACTTTTTAAGTAAAGTCATCAAACAAACAATATTTTCCTATTACAAAATCAAGCTCAAAAAATATGGACAAAAAATATTTCCTTCTAATTATTTGTGCCAACATTCTCCAAATTTAGACGATTATAAGAATTTTCTTAAAATTGTAAAAGTGTACCTACTGCACTTTTCTATAAGAGCACTGGATGAGATCATATCGGGACCGACCGCCATTTGTCCTTTAGTGATGCGAAATTAATTATAGTTCTTACATACAGCCGTGACTAAATTTATTCAAAGTTGTATTAAAGTATGATTCCGAAGTCTGTTGTACGCAGCAGTGTGGTGCAAGCAGTATCGAAATATTCTCCAAAGGTTTTTATGAAACTAGTAGCTCTCACAACTTGCGCGCGACATAAAATAAAAAAAATAACAAAAAATTTCAAAATTAAAAACCCCATTTTATACTTTTAAAATCCTTTTATCTTTATATAATGATAAAATACGAGTATATAGTACATTTAATGTCAAATTAATAATTATTAGTCTAGTCGAGCAAACCACCCCTGATTGTTCCCGGGCACAAGTACCCATAATACTGGCCGCATTGCCACTGAATGGCGATGGAGACAACCTTTGCACCAGAAACATCTCGGAGCGGCTGTCTCCCGTCTTATCTAACAAAACCTATCTTAGTGAATAGGGATAGTTGCGGGGTTTACTGTATATAATAAATAAATCCTCTAAATGTTATGTCTCTAGGTTCAGAGGCTTAAGCCTTGCGATGATTTGTAGCAAATATCGGTCAGTCAGGACTTAATCTGTTATTAAGGTATGTATCTATACCACGTAGTAGCTGTCAGCGTCGCCCGCGAAATAAAATAGAATTTAAAGACTTTTTACCAAACTTCTTATTCCTTTTGTAGTAAAAACCCTAATAGCGCGCGCGACGAGCGGCGAGCGCAGTGCGAGACGTGTCGTCATCTTTAAAGACACGAACGAATCTTTTCATGTCTGATTAATTTCACCGAATCTGAAAGAAACTTTAGTTGAACCTTTTCAACAGTCAGATGCGCGAGAAAACCCGTCTTATTAAAAAAAAAAAGAATTGATCAAGATTTACATGTATGAAATAAATCTAAAAATGTATATTATGAATACAAATTTTTGTAATTGGATGTTATTGTACTTTAAAATCAAATTTTAATAAATTTAAGCTAGGTAAATAAAGAGTCAGAACTAAAAAGCTGCGCGACACTGACGCCACTTGCTCGATAAACGAGGTAAGCAACACAGTTGCAGCACTGATGCGTGCAACAGAGAACGAAATGATACCTTAAACTGCCTACATAGTAATTATCTATTTCTTATGATGATACAGTGATCTATAAATGATTGAAGTGCAAGGTCGTATCAAGATGTTCAATAGTATGTTCTAGAATGCATACGTACAGTCTTGACTATCATGCTGATGATATCTTTGTTTTTTTTTGCAGATAAACTTTGTACAATTTGACTACACAGTAAAGTTTTAATAATATAACAAAACATAGTTCTTCTTTCTAATTTTAGATTTTGCGAATCCGTCTTCGCTGAAACATAATTCTTTCTCAAAAGCAGCATCATGAAAAAGTTAACTAAATAAAGTTCTAAAACTAGATACAGTCGTACCGAAATTTAGGATAAACATATTTTTTAAAATAGATAAATATATTATTTTATCACTGAATAATCACTTATATATATATATATATATATAATCTTAAATAGTCTATAGGTAATCTTTCTGCTATATTTTTTATTGTCGTAGTTAGTCATTTTTGTGTATGTTAATTAATGCACTTGCTTATATTTTATTTAACAACGAAAGTTAATATTTGTGTAAGTTTTTGTCCATATAATGATTTTTTTTTATTATTATTTGTCTTATATGTTTGACTGATATATTTTATGTGATTTTATTTAACTATTGGTATAACGGAGCTTAATATTAATGTTATATATTGTAGTGACACTTAAATTAATTTATTTTATCTATATTTATTAGTACACACACATCATGTCTGTTTGCCTTGTGGGAAAAGCTAGAGCTCAAATTGTATGTTATATTATAATGTTCTCACGTAGTCTCACAGATAAATTAATTTCATCTTATTTTAATCTCATACAAAACAAAACGCAAGTAGGAGAAAGAGGGAATTTTGTGAACTACTCCAGCGCGTCAGATTAACATAAGGGAGATTCCTTACAACCTGTTGAGTATATATCTTCCAAATATAAGCTTTAAATATACAATCGAGCTAGAATAGGGCAGCCCGACGAAATATTAAATAAAACTTTGTTCGGCTGGAATACTTAAATGCGTCAAATAAAGATAAAATAGGTTAATTACAACCTAAAAGTGTGCATGTCAATATTAAATGATTTGAGTAGAACTTTAGGGAGTGGATTTCTTTTTTCTTATAATTTTTTTACCCGGATAGCCACCCCCACCATAAAAATTAACATATATTTGTTATCAGGAACACGATGGAGCCTAGAAAATATCATAATCTGATATAACATATCATATTTTGATTTCATAGAAAAAACAAAAATGTTTATCCTTCTAGATGCTTCTTTCACCGCTAAAACGAGAAACACCTGTAATATTTATTTCCTGTCACCTAAACTTCAAAGTCTAATAGATCTCTAACTACACATTTAGCAATCCGGGCTCTTCTACAGCAACGATAGAGAGAAGTCATTGAAAAACTCGTCCAATTACGAGTACATCAACTTCACACACAGTTACATCAAAAAGATAAATCTAAAACAGTCGAAGCTCACCCCACAGCACACATCTCCTATTGTTTCACTGCACAATGAAAAACGCAAATAAACCCAAACTCCCGACCCCAGATAAATAATTCCAAATACAATCCACCCTTTTCTAAATACAATTCACCCGCTCCTGAATACAATTCGTCGATTCCAATATTTGAAATTTGAACTTCGTTTGACGATCGAACGCAAATTCAATAGGCATTGTATTCTGTAAACCGACCGCGCCGCCCCGCGGCTGCCAGGTGAAACTAAATAATTAATAGTTAACCTTTCGTGGAAGTTTAAAATACTGAATTCTGATTTAAATCATTGTTTTATAGAAAACGTTGCTAAATTAAAATCCAGTTATTTCATACATCATTTGTTCATTATAATTATTAGCAGAAAATTCGTATTTCCATAGATAGTTATAATATATGTATTTATATATGTATTTATGTAGTTATATTATGTAGTAGTGATTGTATTTATTAAAGCTGTTTAAATGATAATGTAATATTTTAAGGGTTCCCCTAGTATAAGTTATTATTATTTACGTGCATGGTTGCCTGGAAGAGATCGCTTTGAGCGATAAAGCCGCCATTTAAAACTTGGTATATGTGTATCAAATTTTCTTTAGTCATATTTTATATATTGTTGCTGGTTTTTAAATACAAAAACTTGAGAGGTGTCAAGGGACA
Organism: Ligdia adustata; assembly: GCA_947049295.1. Lineage (NCBI taxonomy): Eukaryota > Metazoa > Arthropoda > Insecta > Lepidoptera > Geometridae > Ligdia > Ligdia adustata. Next base: position 1,222,153 of record OX346229.1, on the reverse strand, counting down.
CCCGGGTGGAACGAAGTTCCTTTCGATTAATTACTGAAGGATTAATTAGATTGTAATAAATAATATGTCTTTTAAGATATTATTATATACATTATATTGAAATAGAAAGACGAAACGAAATAACTGGCTTGCATTCTGAGAGAGAGAGAGAGAGAGAAAGAGAGAGAGAGAGAGAGAGAGAAACACGCGCACGCCTCATGGCTTAAAACTATAGCAAAAAGTGTCGTTACAACTTTTGGTCTTAATATTTTCCGTCTAGCCCCCTCTCGCAACGCGCGATAAGGAACTTCGTTCCTAAAGTTGTCTTATCTTATCTTACATACATGACAATCATGTCAACATCACATATTTTTTTAAATATATACGAGATAGATTCCGCAATGAGGATATTCGCCGAAGAACCGGAGTTGCCGACACAGCTCGTTGGATTTGCAAGCTGAAGTGGCAATGGGCTGGTCACATCGATCGAAGAACCGATAACCAATTGGGAAGAAAGGTTCTTGAATGGCTACCACGAACTGGAAGGCACAGCGTAGGTAGGTGGACCAACGATATAGTCACAAATATCCAGTCGATATCATTCCGCATGGCGTTCTAACGGGGAGGCCTATGTTCAGCAGTAAACATCTTCTGACGACGATACAAATATTTACTAAATACTACTTTATAAAATTGTATACTAGTAAACATTTATTAATTCACAGCAAATAAAAGAAAAAAGAATCAAAAAGCGATTTCTGAATTATATATGTAACACAATTAATTTCGACACGCACAAAAACAGATTATTTCCTTACAGCCTTATTTTATTGGTCTCTTAACCATTATTTATCTAATATATGTACATTATGTACTCAGCAAATTAATCTAGATAGATCGTAACTGAAAGTTTGATTGTACTCTGTGAGTTTTCAATGAAAAATAGCAATAATCGGAATTTTACATTTAACGTTGCAAATATTTCAGTTTTTGAACGCAGTTTCCATTAATTGACTTTTATTATACCGAATATATTTGAAAGCTTTTGCGTTCATGTGATTTATTCAGGAAATATCTGGAATCTGTATCTTTGTAAAGTTTATTTGATAATATTTTTTTTAAATACTGAAAAATCTGTTTAAATAAAAAAAATATTACCATGCTAGCGGCTATCTTCTTAATAAAAATATAGTTGTCTTCTTGTTCTGAATAGAATTATAATTTACTTTGTAAAGCAAAATGACATAATAAATTTCAAAAAAAGTGACTTGCAGTACAGGAGGCGCTGACAAAACTTTTTCTCAAAATTATAATGACATTTTTTTTGACAAAATTTTGATGGACTATATTTCAATGTGAGATATATTTAAAAAAATAAAATAATGTTTCAGAATCTGTCCACCCGTCTCCGAGTAATCAGGTATAAAATATAAATAAGCCGAATTGATTACTTCCTCTTTTTCGAAAGTAGGTAGAAGAGAAAAAGCAGTACCGTGACGTTATTAGCGCGATTATATTAAAGGTCACAGATATGACTCGGGAAATGTTGAACGGCGTTGGTTTTCAAGTCAATAACCAGTTAAAAATGTGTCAACCGACGAAGGACTAAATGACAGTTATTTAAAGTGATTTTTTCTCCTAACTAGGTTATTAGAATCTAGCTAAAAAATATAAAAAATAATATAGCTTGAATTAAAATTCGGCATTTCTATTTAACAACGTCTGTTTGTTTATTTCTTGCTTTATTATGTATCAATATATTTTAGGTACTTAAATATTTTACCGTTAACAAGAGATTTGACTCAATGTGTCCACCTCCTGTTATGAAATGAACCACGAGTTGTTGTGCATTGAATCTCCAACATGTTCATATGTCTGCATTGAACCACTAACGCGTACACATTGAACCACATTCAATGTGTACTTATCTGAAGTTCAACAAGTTAAACCTTTATGCGTCAACGTCGATGCAAGCAACAAATTTAATTCTATCTTAATGTAAAACGTATAATTTATGAAAACGTGCAGAGGGTTCAGTTTTTGTAAGTGCACATTTAACCAATGCAGTACACAATGAACCACATTGCGGTACGCATTGAACCGTGGTTCATTGTTAAACACTACATAATTATTCAATGTAAGACACCCTCCACTTGAAACTTTGGAGCCTTCTAGTGGACACAAACTGCAGTCTAAATGGTCATGATATATGTCATTAACAGCACGGGCATGCATAATATTATAGACCCAAATAATTGATATTGTAAAATTTGTTGTAGTTTAACCCACTTTGTTTTTTGTGCAATTGAAACCTCTATAGTTAAATAGAATATTAATTGAATTATTTTTTCTTTGTAAAACAAATTACAGGTTTTTTTATGCGACTTCAAATAAATTCGCCAAACCAAAATGTTCACCTTTTTCTTTATTTTTATATATTAACTATTTCAACACGTTATCAGCACGAAGCTCTATGAAATAAAGACTATAGTGTAAACAAGTAATAGTGGGAATTTGAAATATTGTGAATTTGTCGTCGAAGGAGTCGTCGTCGTCCACTATGGCAAACAGTAACGGCGATTCGTCTGGTACTTACCAGAGGTGGAATTCCTCATCCTTGCCCACATTCAAAGTATCAAGTAAAGATGAATATGCGTCTTGGAAATTTAAAATGCGTAATTACTTAATACATGAGGATTTGTGGTGCGCAATAAATGGGTATGAGAATGGAGATTCCACGTCAGCAGCAGTCCGAATGAAAAATGACCAGAGAGCCTTAGCAAAGTTATGCTTGACTGTAGATGGGTCTGCGATGACTCATGTAAGAAGCGCCAAGACCGCTTTAGAAGCTTGGAATGCATTGCAGGAAGCATATGAAGATAAAGTATTGGGCAGACGATTATCCCTTGAACGGAAACTTTATAGACTTTCCTTGAATGATTACCAGAACATCGAAGCGTATATCAATGCTTTTTTATGTACAGTACAAGACTTGGCAGATATAGGAAAGATTATAGAAGATATATCTGTGGCGGCTATCCTATTAGGAGGTCTCTTAACTAGATATGAACCCCTAATAATGGCACTTGAGAATAGTAATGTAATCGTCACAACAGCTTTAGTCAAAACAAAGCTATTGAATGAAATGTCAAAACGTGACAATGAGGCGACAGATATTGCTTTCCAATCTAAAAAACAAGCAAATATGTCTCGAAACATCAAACCAGTAGTTTGCTATAAGTGCAACAAACCCGGTCACAAACGACCAAATTGTCCATTACGTCTGAAAAACAAGAAGGAAGCTGCTAAATTGGAAAATAATGCTGTGACATTTAGCGCACTCGGAGTATCTTCCCAGTCAGATAAGGACAAGTGGTTTATTGATTCAGGCGCGTCTAAACATATGACACCGAGACGTGATTGGTTTGAGGAAATAATACCATTAGATGGTGGCACTGTTACTGTAGCAAATGGTGATAAGATTTCTTGTGGTGGAATTGGAGACGTATCCATAAATACAGCACATGGCGTTGTTAATAGCATAAAGGATGTAGCGTATGTACCTGAATTAACTAGTAATTTGATTTCAGTCAAAAAAGTCGTAGAGAAAGGTATTGTAGTAGTTTTTGATAAAAATGGTTGTGATTTTTATGAAAATGATTCTGATTTTTCTGTTAAAGGTGAAAAGATTCTTCATGGTTCTGCGAATGGTGGACTGTACACACTTGATTGTACAACTAATACTCACCAAAGCAAGGCGTATGATGTGCACTCTGATTCGTTGAGCAGGTACCAATTATGGCACAAACGTTTAGGTCACTTAGGTCGCATAGGTATGAGCCAACTCAAGAACTATCATATTGGAGTTGATTATCCAGCAGTAGATCAATCAAAATGTGTTGCCTGCGTTGAAGGCAAACAGGCAAGAAAACCTTTTAAAACGATTACATACAAGAAGGCTACAATGAAGTTGGAATTGATACATTCGGATTTAATAGGACCAATGTCTGAAGCATCATTACAGGGGAATAAGTATGTGTTACTTTTCGTCGATGATTTTTCAAGAATGATTTACCCTTATTTCATTGCTTCGAAAGCACAAGTAAAGAACAAGTTTTGTCATTTTCAAGAACTTGTGGAAAGACAGACTGGTGCTAAAATAAAGATTCTGAGAACGGACTGTGGTAAAGAGTACGTCAATAAGGACTTATCAGAATATTTATCATCCAAGGGTGTGATTTATGAAACAACTGTTGGGTATAGCCCACAATCCAGCGGCGTCGCAGAGAGAACTAATCGCTCAATAATAGAGAAAGCGCGATCTATGCTAGCTGGAAGCCTACTTTCGAAAGCGTATTGGGAGGACGCATTTACGATGGCTGTTTATTTGAAGAACAGGTCACCGCATCGTGCTTTACAAGGTAAAATACCATATGAGAAATGGTACGGACAAAAAACAGATCTGAGCCATTTGCGTGTATTTGGATGTCGAGCACTAATACAAGTTCCAGCATGTCACAGAAAGAAGTTGGATGTAAAGGCTAAAGAAGCTATTTTTGTGGGATATACAGAAGATTCTAATGCATATTTATTTAGAGATTCTTCAAATCCAAGACAAATGAAGAAGTCACGAGATGTTACATTTTTCGAGGAGCATTTCACGAATCTAAAAAGGAGCGTTGAAGAGTCTATGACTTCTACTTCTAATAATATATTGGAGGTTTTTCAAGACAAGGACGAAGAGTATGGAGATATGCCTCACCTACATAATGAGGTTATGCAGCCAGATGAGAATGTGGAAAATCAGGAATCAGAATTACCACATCATGACAACAGTGATGATGAGTTCGATTATAACTCAGCTGAGTCTGTTCCTACAAGTCCTACACGAGACGAACCAGAAAATGATGAACAAGGTAATAGATATCCGCATAGAATTCGTAGACCACCAGATTTTTATACCTCTCTGGCCGCTGGGCAAGTAACGGAGCCGAAAAATTATTTAGAGGCAATAAATTCTGATGAAGCTGATAGATGGCAGACAGCAATGAATGATGAATATAATTCATTGATGAAACATGGAACATGGGAACTTGTAGATAAGTGTGATGGAGATAAAAAGGTGATACCTTGCAAATGGGTTTATAAGCTGAAGACCGATGCTCATGGAAATATCATAAAGTATAAAGCGAGACTTGTAGCAAAAGGTTTCAAGCAAAGAGAAGGTATAGACTATGATGAAACGTTTGCTCCAGTTATTCGGCATTCTTCCCTGCGAGTATTGTTTGCATTGGCTGCTGAACTGAATCTAAAAATGAGACATTTAGATGTTGATACAGCTTTTCTTAATGGAGATCTGGAAGAGGAAGTATATATGGAGTTACCACCAGGAATTGCTAATAAAAATGACAAAGTATGTCTGCTGAAGAAATCTTTATATGGTTTAAAGCAAGCCAGTAGAGCTTGGAACACAAAACTTGACAAAACCTTGATTAAATTGGGTTACATCAAAACTCCTTCGGAACCATGTATATACAAAAGAATTTTTGATAACGAATTTGTCATATTGGCAGTTTATGTGGATGACATTATTTTGATGTATCAGAGTGATGACAAGATTGACATTGTCAAACAGGAATTATGTGATGTTTTTTCCATGAAAGATTTGGGAGAGCTAAAATTTTTCTTAGGACTCAATATTACTAAGAATGAGAGTGGAGAAATAAAAGTAAGCCAAGAAACATTTATTAATAATCTACTAGAGAAATATGGAATGACAATGTGTAAAACAGTTGACACACCATCAAATCAGAAAAAGTTGAGTTCTGGATTTCGAGAAGATGTTCCTTATCAAAGTTTAATTGGGTCGTTAATGTATCTGGTAGTGAATACTCAACCTGACATCGCTTTTGTGACGAGTTATCTCAGTCAGTTCAACACAACATTTAATAAAGAGCACTGGATTGCGGCAAAAAGAGTGTTGCAATATTTGAAGGGTACTAAAGGTTATGCTCTTACGTATAGAAAAACTGGAGAGTATCTTAATAGATACACGGATGCAGATTGGGCAAATTGTAGTATTGACCGCAAGTCATACACCGGCTATTTCTTCACGTTAGCAGGAGCTCCAGTTGCATGGCAAGCTAAGAAGCAACATACAGTGGCGTTGTCTTCTACAGAGGCAGAGTACATGTCGCTTAGTGCAGCAACTACCGAAGCGTGCTACCTAAGAAGACTAATACTAGAGTTGTTAGGTAAGGATAGTCCAGTCATTTTATTCAATGACAGTCAGAGTGCCCAGAGTTTGGTGTACAATCCGGTCCATCATTCGCGGACCAAACATATTGACATGAAGTACCACTTTATTAGGGAAAAAGTAACTGATGGAACTGTAAAAATACAGTTTGTCAGTTCAGAAAACAATTATGCCGATGTGTTGACTAAACCATTAGGTCGAGTTGCACATACAAGATGTATAAATGGTTTAGGGTTAGCAGTTTAGTTAAGGCATAAGTTTGAATTTTTTTGTTGTTGTTTGTTTTTGCAAGAAATATAGAGTTTTAATTGAGGGCGGGTGTTGTAGTTTAACCTACTTTGTTTTTTGTGCAATTGAAACCTCTATAGTTAAATAGAATATTAATTGAATTATTTTTTCTTTGTAAAACAAATTACAGGTTTTTTTTATGCGACTTCAAATAAATTCACCAAACCAAAATGTTCACCTTTTTCTTTATTTTTATATATTAACTATTTCAACAAAATTAACAGCCATATTGTGAGAAAGTATAAAAATAGTCTCCGTGTTTTTTACATCGATGATGCCAAAATTTGTTTTTTTCCTATTGACAAGGCAACAAGCGATGAGAGCGGGTGGCGGACTTGTCAGCCGTTAGACGACACGAAAGCTCGTTGAAATGTGTTGGTGCCACGATCTGGCAACGTTGCATTTCCTAAATAATGCAATGATTAATTATGTCTCACTGGTTCATTGTTGAACAGTTGGCCTTAGTTAATATTCTTTATTTTATACCCCGTTCTATACTGTATTTATTTTGTAAATTGTCTTCATCTTAAGGTTACCTGGAATAGATCGCTTTAAGCGATTAGGCCGCCACTTGTACACTAAATGTAAAAAAAATCCTGTACGTATATTTGATGTTTTTGAGTCTGCAATAAAAAAATAATTAATTCATTCATTAATTTAATGAGCCTAAAATCCTAACTAATATTATAAATGCTCAAGTAAAGTCTATCTGTCTGTCTGTCTCGCTTTCATGCCAAAACCACTGAACCGATCTTGATGTAATTTGGTTCAAAGGTAGATTGGACTCCGGGAAAGGACGTAGGATACTTTTTAACCGACTACAAAACAAGAAGTTCCCCATTGGATTATCTCGATAGTAAAATGGGGAACTACGCGGGTGAAACCACGGAGCACAGCTAGTTTATGATAAATGTGGCACCAAGGTGCGTCCGTCAGTGAACCGCTTAACCGCGGGTGACGTTCATATTACGAGCAGGTACGTCTAGGTGCAAGGATACGGCCAAAGTTTCACAGTTTCACTCTACATGCATGCAGTTGAGGTAATGCGTTAAGTTTGAGAGCTCAGCGATACTAGATTAGGGATGGGACAGTGTTTATTATGGATATCGATTATATTTTTACTTTATTAACGCTTGATAATGAGAAGGATCAGACAGAGGGAATTAAACAAAAAAGAATTTTAACTTCACTAACATTTAAAAATTCCTATTTACTTGTACTTATAGTAGAAATATGACCTTGACTCGAATTATTTAAAAACACTGTCATAAATTATAAAATCAGCAATTCCTGAGGATAGAAACGTAATAAACAAAGAAAAATAATATAATTTCTAGAATAACAGTTTCATTCACATTACTGTTTTAATATGGATATTAAAACAGTTATTAGTTAGTTTGTAACGCTGCAGATTTTAACAAATAAGTATTGTGTTTGGATTTTAACATTTCGTACGAACACAGAAAGAATAACATGATTTAAGACGTAACCAGAAGCCTGACCAGAAGTATGCTGACGTATTTTACACTCTTTCACCTCGAGAGTGAATGAAGAGATGACGACAGATAGAGTGGAATGGAAAAGTAAGACATAAGGGATAAGGACAGAAAGATGATGATCATAAACATAAAACAATAAAATACTATCAATAAAGCTTACTCACACTTCAATAAAAACGCTGTGTGATGTATGAAAATATGTGACAATAAACATGCTTCCCGATTGTATTTTCTTGTTCGAAATTGTTTGTTGTTTTTTGCCACAAATAAACCGGAGTCTATTATATTTTACTCGTACTTCAATATACAAATTTCCAATCTATCGACACCAACTATCGATATCAAGAGACATCACTAGTAGTTAACAGTAACTCTGCGTTCCGGAACGTCTTTGCTCTCTTAAGACAATTCCCCGGTATACGCCATTGCATCCAGTTAGAGCCAGGGTGGAGTATTCTGTAACATTATTTTAATAACATTTCGATAAAAGACAAAAGAAAGAAAGAAAAAAGCTTTTTTCCGATCAGTACAAATAAATTACTAACTATGTGTCGCAACTTTAACGAACTTTATTTCAAGGTGAATAAATATTGCTTTACTTTACTTTAAGTAGTTCTGCAAACCGTTGACCTAGCGACCTCACTAATTTTTCGATTTCAAAAATATCTCTAGCATCTAAATTTCAGATAAATTAAAACTCCAAAAAACATATCTACACCAAGTTTAGTCAAGATTTGGTGATAAACTACTACCTGTACGAGAAAACGAAACATATTTTGCCAGACTCGAAGTTCGCTTCGCTCGCTCGGTCAACCAGTAATTCTATGATCATTTGACCACACAATAATTTTTGCTATACTTGGCGCATGCTTCATACGTTTAGAAAACTAAAACGTGTTTGATTCATATTGTTTAAGAAGACGGGTTTTCACGCGTACCTGATTGTTGGGAAGGTCCAACTTTAGTTTCGTTCACAATCGGTGAACTTCCTCAGGGACGAAATGACTCGTTCGTGTCTTCAACGATGACACGTCTCGCACTCAAAAACAATAGTTGGACCTTTTTAACGATCAGTTACGCGTGAAAACCCGTCTTCTTAAACAATATGCTTCCTGTGTTCAAAATATTATTAGAAGCAACTCGTAAATGGAACCCTTGTAGGATTGTAATTATTAAACCAAAAAAATATCTGTAACAACAACATAGTAAAAAATCGTAGAAACTTTCTTATATAGTTTCGAAAATATTTAAACATTCTCAGTATGATTTTTTTGCTCTTAATCATCTTCTTTTTTTAATTTTAAATTTTAAACGCGTATTCCGTGATCTTTTCAGAATACTGCTCCCGCCAGCATGATACTGTCTCCGTAGTATCTCAATAGCCTCTAATACAATATTATCTAGTTCGCTAACGTTTCCCACGACGCGCCGTACATTGATTGTTTATTGGACACTGACTTTTGTATGAGATTTAGCTTATTATATTATAAAGTGTTGGCTATATAACAGTAAAGTTGCCCGTCCGTCGTGATATATATTAAATTATATGTATGTTTATTGAGGCCTTTGCCCAACAATGGGACACAATAGGTTGAGGGGAAAAAGTATGTTTGTTATTAGCCTAAATGAATAAAGGATTATAAGTATTTCTTACGTTAGTGATGTATTTTATTAGCTTTATATTAAATAATATAAGGTATTATCATAATCTGTATAATCTAAGTGTTACATTTTGTTAAACTAAACCTATATATCGTATGAAAAAAATTGTGTTAGTATGTTATGCTGTAAATTAGTGCTTAAGTTATTAGTAATATTTTGAGCTATTCCAAAAGAACAAAACTGTTGAAATTTTGTCGCAGCGCATGCGAAGAAAATTTTTTTTTTTTTACTTTTAGGTAGGATAAGATGTTATATATAAAAAATATCTAGTGTATTCCCGCTTTTTTATAATGTCAGCTTGAGAAATCTTTTTTTTTTACTATTTGGTGGAGGTGGTGAGGAGGAACCACAGAAACGGAGGAAACAAAGCCTTTTATATATAAAAAGTACGTCCTGACTGACTGAATTACTGACTAACTAACTGATAGGTCACAATCAACATTGAGCCTAGGAACATGAAATTTGGAGTGTTTTTATTTAGGGTGTAGTGGTGAACTTAGAGAGGATTTTTTTACTCTTAACGGAGTCAAATGGCTTCAAATTTTTAAACTCCTTTATATTCCATTTATTTAGAAATTGAAACGTCGGTCGACCACCATCAAGATGGGTTAACGACATAAAATCTGTCGCGGGTCCAACCTGGACAATTGGTTTAGGATAGAGGCAGATGGTGCGAAATTAGAGAGGCCTATACTTACCCAACAATGAGACAAAGAAGACTGCGGATGATGATGATGATATTTCATTTTATATAGCGATATACTTTTTTGTGGAATGTTATCTTTAAACAGTAACCCTTTCATGCAAAAAAATCTATTTTGTTGTCGTATATTGACGCGTTGCCAAAAAAGCAATCAATTTCAGAATATAAAAATAATATAGCGGCAATAATAGCTATTTTTACATGTAATAATCTTTTTTTCCCTCAAACAATTTATAAGAGATACACAAATTCATTATTATTAATTTTTTTATTCATCATTTATTTCAACTTTCTTACACCTGACCTTATTACCCGTCCAAGTATTTCTTATTGAGTGCCATGAAAGTATTAAATTAATTTTGAAGAAACTTCGCCGGAGCCCTTTGATCATTATCCCTTATTTTTCTGAGGGATGAAATTTAATTAATTGCTCATTATGAATTTATGGACAGTAGCTATGGCTACCGGGATTAAGCTCTTCCAGTTGAGTGTAAACAGTATCTAAGATTATATAATTCGAACTTAGATAATACACAGAGTGCAGGATCAGTTCAGGATCTCTCCAATCCTAACTAATATTATAAATGCGAGAGTAACTCTGTCTGTCTGTCCCGCTTTCACGCCAAAACCGCTGAACCGATCTAGATGAGATTTGGTTCACAGGTAGATTGAACCCCGAGAAAGGACATACCGACATTTAACCGACTACAAAAAAAGTTCTTCCCGATATTATTTCGATAATAAAATGGGGAACGACGCGGGTGAATCCGCGGGGCACAGCTAGTAATAAATATAGCCGATGTAAGCCAATAATTGTTAAATAGAAAGCTACATTATCACAAAGTAATTTAGGCTATATTATTACTATAAAACGATCGAGATCCCTAGAAATAACTACTAAAGCCAACCCTCCTTGGGTTTGGTTTTGGTAAAGAAATCTTCAAAGAGAACATTAAGAGTTAAACAGAATCTGCGCTTAATCTTCATCTACAATATCTGCACTGATATTATTCCAAAAAAAATGTACTAAATAATCTTAAAAACAAAATACTTTTTGCGTTAGACAGCTGACAAACGAATGCTACAATATTACTACTAGAAATTTTTTATAGAACCTTACAAATTTCTACTTACACCAACTCATAGTGTCAAAAAATTGCCATAAAATGTCTATTATCGCGTGCGCTGCGAAAAGTATTGATGATAGAACAAAAAATGATCTACTTTGCGTCATATTACGTCATTCGTGTACGTATACGAATGACGTAATATGACGAAAATAGAAACAGTTTCAATCTAATATCAGTTACTGTAAGAGAGTAACTGTTTCTAAATGTACGTAACGCTCCGCCCTCCGGTTCGAACCCGCCCGAGGTGAAGGTGATATAAAATCCGTTACGTCGTTACTAACGACCTTTCTAACGATCGTTCTAAATTTGAAAGCCTCTCATAGATCCGCGGTCGAATGTTTGCGAACTTCGCTAAATGGGATTGATGGGGTTAACGAAATTATTAGATTATTTTCGTTATAAGTTTAAAAGCTTTAATTTTTTTTAGGTTTCTATAAGAAAAACGGATTATTAATTTTAAGCAGATTTAGAAAAAATAGGAGACTTTTTAATTATTTTTTGACTAATCCTCAATTTTTAATTTAGTTTTCGAAGTAGGTATTTGTTTCTAGTACGAGTAGCTAAATTTATCAAACCTGGTCTTAAAGTAAAAACAGTTACTTAACAATTGTCTGCAGAATTTAAGTCGCTTGTTTCATTTTAAATAGTGACTTGGAAAATTACAATAATATTGATCGGTTTAGTTTAACTAGGTACGCTGCATTCTGTTAGCAGGTACTCGTAGAGACATTTGACTCTACAGATATTTCATGGTCCGGCATTTTATGTTGTGTTCAGTCATGTACGAGTAAATTTAATCAAACTCTTTATTTTACAAATTATCACCAATGCCTATATTCAGGTACAAGTTATGTCCATATAATAAAATTTCTTCGAAAAATGACTAAGCGACAGATTGATTCACAGAAATAAAAAATAAAAATACATAAAATTGAACTCGTAATTAAGATTCCGAGATAATAACTGTAAAATTTACAATTTTGGACATGCGTAAAATCATGACTTAGTCATGTTTAGTAATTCTTTGTTAATTTGAACAAAGGTGACCTCAATTCGAAGATCTTTCTGCGCATGGAAAGGTATTAAAAAGTTTATTAAATTTAATTAAAATTGAAAGCAAGTTTGCTTGTTCTTATATTTATCCTGTACAGCTAGGCATTTGACTACAAGTTCGTACGACCACGGAAATCAGTGATACTGTAGCCCTAGACGGAGCATGCCTAGTCTGGAATACACTGACTCTCAAGGAAGGCTGCCGGAATACACCGTTGGGTGCTTGGCAACAAATTATACAACTTGCGGGTGGCATAGCTAGCCAGGAAAACGATAGAAAACGCCCTACATTCATCCTATTTTTTTTCCTTCACCGGTAGCTCGGGCTCTTTTTGCATGTTTCGTGGGATCGAACCTCGTAGCTTTTGCACAGCAATCGACCGCATTAACCACTCGACCATCATCGCTACTCTTGTTTTGAGCTCTTTTATAGCAACTCTAGGCGATAGCTCAGCAGGTCAACTGTTCGCAGATCGACAAGTTTTATTACAATAGCGCAATAACATATAAATTTTAGTTAAATATTTTACCGAGAATTTAATAATTTAAATCAAACTTATATCAAAGTTATTCTGGTAAATTTGGACTTGAATACCAATTTTTATTCAATTTTTTACTTTTATTACGACAATATCTCTTAATATTCTTACATTCAATACCACTCACAACTTATCACACAGTGATACCTAACAAGATTATCTAGATCAGATAGATTATTAGCAATAAGACCGCTTTTTGTGCCTATTTTCCGCTTTATTATCTGGCGTTGTGATGACAATAAAAAGTTTTTTAATATTTACAATATTACTCTCCATTTTGCATAACATGTATTGGCGGCAGCTATAAAAATAATGGTGTAAATGCAACTGCGCCTGTTGACACCATGTGACATGAAAAACTTATTAATCCTACCAATAAACAGATTAGCTAAATGTAAGAAGCAGGGGCTTTATACCAAAATACTGATGTACAATAAATTACCTAATAGAGTAATGGATCTGAATTTTATTACTTTCAAACAAAAATTGAAGTATTTTTTTGAAAGTAATCCTTGTTATAAACTCCTCGAATATATGTCAATGCAGCTTGTAGAATCATCGTTCTTGTGTAACGAACAACCTAAATAAAATATCACTAATAACTAAACAAAGCAATCATAATGTAAATATTTGTTATGAGAACTATTAAACTAAGAACTAATATCAAGTAATCGTATATAAATGAGATTTGTAAGTTAAATTTTTTAAGTAATTATTAATTCAAATGTATCTGTAGACTTGCCTGTAACGAACGTTATTTAAAGGTCAATAAATATTAATTTACTTTAACAAAATAACATCATACAAAATAGGAACTTTACTAGGTTTCCTTATAACCGAGTACCTTCTTGACACTATACCTTTTCAAATATATGAAAAAAATATTTTTCGATTTCGGTGCTAGCGTATCCGTGTCCGGGCATATTGTAATTTTTTTTGTGGCAACTCATAGCATCCCAATGTTGAGCACGGGTTTCATCTATCGAAGCGCTTCGAGAAAAAGATGGTACGGCCGTGCCTTTGTTTTGCTCGACTTGGCGAAAACAGAATGCATTCTATAGTCCATTACGTTTACAGAATTGAGGGTTGGGGACTTACCGAAATGAAAGCTACTTTTTTTCTTCGATTCATTCCTTCTTGTTTCTTCGCTATATTTTCCTTCACCATTAATAAGAAGTTGCAATTATTATTAATGAGCACATGAATAAAAAAATTGAAGGAATATGCTGCTTAGATCTGCGATCGAACCCGCCCCCTCTCGCTTGACAAGCAAGTTTCCTATAATCAACTTAAATAACTGTTTAAAATACAACATGTTCCTGGACACTTTTCCCCCGGTTTTCCGAATAATAATGACTGGTCGCCACTCGACGCGGCCGCAAATTTCACGATGATGTTTTAATATTACATCGGATCGCGCTTTTGCAGCGAAATGAGATTTTATGCCATTAATTGATAGAGAAGAACGCGTAAAAGGAATAATTTATTCCAAAAAAATATTGCAGCAACATAAAAATAATTTTGAGGGAAATAATTAACGTCGTGTTTGCTTTTTACTGGAGTTTTCTAATAAGATGGTATATACAAAATATTTAGAGCGAGCGCTTGAAGAGTCAACATCTCCTGAGGATGCCTTGTGCTAAGGCGAAACACGTGTCGAGGAAGTCGGATACTGAGAGAAAGAGAAATAATAAGGTGAGGTGTGGCGGTGGTGAGGAGGAACCACACCATAAAAACAAAAATATTTTTCGATTTCTCACGCTGACATCAAGACGAGGCGGAAAAACACTAAATATTTTGTATATACCATCTTATTATAAATGGATTTCCGCAAAGTAACGCCTGACTCCATCAATTATCTGGAGTTTTCTGTTTAAAGCGTTCCATTTTTTTCATGTATCAATTTGCCATGGTTTTAACGAAGAACTAAAAAAAACATTCATCGTGGATTCGTGTGGGGGGAGGGGGGGGGGGGGGGCTATTTTACCCAAAACGGCAAATACTTATAGTACTAAAACACGAAGTCTGAAAATTATCAAAATTGGTCAAGGGGTTATCAAAATATATTATTTTTAAAGATTACATAATAAATGTGTATTTTGTGTACGCAACCAAAAGTAGTCAAGAGCATTTAAAAAAAAACACCATATTCAATAGTTAGAAGTCAGCTTAATAAAAGTTGAACTTTGTCAATAGTCATGTCGCGAAATTGCGCTATGTAATTAAAAAGTGTAAAATTTAAGCTTTACAAAAAATGGTGTATTAATTAACATTATTATCAGCCATAAAATTCAATTATTTCATGTCTTTTAACCAAAAAAGTCATTAGTTTTTGGCATGAAATATTTTGTCAACATTTTGCAACTCTGAATATTACAATTAAATTAAATTTCTATAGTTTAACTAGTATTTACAACCCGCACGAGTATTGTTCACAACCGCAACAGACGCGATGGCGGCATTATTTGAAATTTCATCTCGCGTTCGTAGGTACACCAACGTTCTAATGGAATATTGGCGTATTAGGAGCAGCGGTAAAGGGAAGCGTGCACCGTCAAACCAATTTGTCAAGCCATGAAATGCCCAAAGCAAAAACATAAATACGGAAACCAGTTGAACTATTGTAATAGAGCCAAAAATATTCAATCCCAATAAATATTTTTGTTTTCTGTTAAGATACTTAACAGTTGTATTTTTATGTTTTTATTTTATAGCTCATCTTAACGTATGATTCTTTGAAAGATCCTCGGTTTCGGCCTTATAATTTCGTAATTATCTAAAATCCGTTGAATGACAACCGAAGCAAAGGTTTACTTCCATCATAACATCATACCATCAGTTTGAGGATAATTTGATCAAGCAAACCATTACACGCAGGACTTTTAATAATCTGTAACTATAAATGTTTTTGTCACACATTTAGCGGTAGTACATTTTAACAATTTTACATCGAAAACAGTTCACCTACTCATCATTTTTTATACACTTGAAGAGATCGCTTTTTAGCGATAAGGCCGCCACTTATTTCATTTTATTTGGGTCAACATCCACACAAAGGTCTTCAGGTAGTTGTAGCACTATATTTTGTAACATTTTTTTCTCGTGTATTTTTTTTTGTGTTTCTGCAATAAAGAATTGATCTATCTAACTGCCAAGCCTGGACTGACGGTGTGTACCTCCCATAGCGCCTAAAGGCAGCGTCAGCTCGATCCATTAACGTAGCGCATTAAACCCGTTCGGTTTGATGGATGCACCACCAAATGAAGATTTAGTAAATACAGGAATTGAATAATACACTATTATGTGCACAGGTTATTGATATATGCAACGCTGTTATTGGTTTATTGATATAGAGATAGCTTTCTAAGTAGTGAGGAAAGTAGAGCGCTAGATTTTATACATTGAATTTTCCAGATTTTCACTTTTTGAAATTGACTTCATACTTAAATAAGTCATAAAAATAATAAATAATTTTGAAGCTACAAAACAAAACTATAGAAAAAATTGTATATATTTTCGAATCAATTAGGTATTATTAAGTACAAAAGACAGAGTTATAGATTTTACTCTTGCTTCATTTGATCGTATTGACATCGCAGATCTCACTTATTTCGGGTACGTTAGGTCTCTTTTAAGAGTTTTAACTACAAATAATAAGAAGAATTTTATTTTCAACCCTCATGTCTCCTAACTGTTAACAAAAATTAAAAATCTCTCACAAATTTCACTACGACTTTTTTTCTCCAACGAAAACTTAAAGTCTGCCGCAAACGGCTCGCCTTCGCTCGTACTAAGCCTTGAAAACAACAAAAACAAATTAGCTTTAACATTCTACGACTGAACGTTTCAACACCTTACATTTTAACTTCCCAAGTATTTGCTCCTTCCTTTGGAAGTGTATTTAGAGCGATAAAAATACAATGACAATGGTGGGATCGCATGCGAAGGGGAAGTACACTTTATTTTTTAAAAGGGTATAAAATGACGCACGTACTAAAAATGAATCCTAGACTAGGACTGGAGACGAATATTGTAAAAAAATATATTATTAATATTTAGCGCAGACATGTGGAACACAGCTTTAATTAAGGTCAAACCAACCTTAAAACTTAAACAACAGTATTGGTAACGTATTTATAATGTCCTATTAGTATAATTAAATTTAAATTTACTAAAAAAAAACTAGAACGGTTTTGATAAAATTTATTAAGGACAAAATTTTTATAATTAAATAAAAATAGATCAATGTAATCGTTATTTTTTTATAATTTTGCTCGAATATCGTCGTTTGCGTAACTATAAGTACAAGTTAATAAAGAAATTAAAGTTAAATAAACCAATTTACATTGAAGAACTCTGTTAAGGCATAAAATAAATATTTTTACAAGAACTTCAGGATGGCAGTTTGACGTTGATATACTCGTATTTTATATTTAGGACTTTTTTGTACCTCAAATAGGTTTGAGTTTGGAAACAGATTATGTTCCTGTAATAAGTTTTACTTAGTAAATCAATGAAATCTGCGGATTTATGTCAATGATACTCTGTTGAATATAAATATATAAATTCTCTAAGCAAATTACGAACCCCGAAATAGTGTTCACTTAATTCAGCAAAGAGAGACAAACATTAAAAAGAGTTAAATGCTAAAAATGCAAATTCAATTGGATTCGATTTAAAAAAAAAGCTGCACAAAATCAGTCCAAAACAAACCCAGTAAATAGGAGTGACCATTCCCGGACCAAATGGTCTGCGAAAAAGAAACAGATTTTTAGGGTAACGCTATGAATCGGAATTTTCAATTATTATTAATTATTCTTCTTATTTGACTTAGTTCTACTCTAGTAGTTTTAAAAAAATAGTCTTAAAATAGTATCATTTAGTTACGAGTTTCAAGAACAGAAACATTTATTGCACAATAATGAATGGAAAAGTTTAATAGACTTGCACTACTGCTAGATAAATACAACCTTTAAAACTATACAGATAAAACAAATGGCATACTTTAACATCAAACCTAAAAAAAAACTTAATACGTATGTTATAAAATTAATTAGTCACTTAAACTTTTTTAATTTCGGCCAGCGTGCCCAAACTGCATTGCCCCGCTTTATTGCTAGACTTATTTTTTTACCTAGATATTTTAATATTCTTTTACAAAGGAATACATTGCTCTTTGCGTTTAACGATAGTTTATTGATTGCCAATAGTGCAATAAAGACAGACTAGAAATAGACTGTGTAATTTATGTCTCATGCCTAATCATAATTTCAGGTCAAGTATCTTTCTACCGTCTTATTTACTATTGTAGCTGATTCTCTCTGACTGGCGTTAGTACGAAGACACTAAAGATTTCAAGTCACATTTCTAAACAATTATGACTTTTGCCTCGAGAGAAAGTGACGTCGTACTAGTATATTTTTACTGTATTTGCAATTGGTACTATTGCATTTAGAAAGCATATTCATCTCACTGTGTTAGTTGTCAAAGTTGACATACAGAGTTTGAATAATTCATATTCAGTTTCAATTTCTTGCGATTCAATATATATATATTCAATTGAATCCACAATGTCAGATACGAAATACTTAATTCCCTACGGAACCCTGACTACATTTGACGGTCCCGTAGCTACCCAGTTTTTTCCATCCACTCGTCCAATGCACCCGACAACGCGGACGGTTCGCCGGCTGAAATAATTTCGCACTACCCTCATTTGTATGTAAATGCACCTCCGCCTTTTATATCTCTGTTTACTTCTCTACGTATTTATAGTCTTTGCCTTTAACGTAACGCCTCTGAAATTAACTACCCTTTGGGCTAATGAGAAAGCAAGCGAGTGAGTTTAAATTTTAGGGTTTAAGCTATTGATGATTGCCATATGTAAGTATGCCATGGTGATGGCAAATTTACTGCAACCGTTCCGACTACCCAAAAAAAGAAGAGGTACTCACTCAGTTCGACGGTTTTTTTTTCACCAGTTTGTTACTCGATTTCTCGGATACGGCCGGACGGAATTATTAAAATATTTAATTGTTTGAAAGGGACAATACATATACTACTACAGGAATTCCATTAAAATTTCTCAAAATAGGTCTAAAGATTTAATTTTTAAATCGGTTTATAAGAAAATAAAATCTATCGACATTCCGTAATGGAATTTGGTGATCACTTTTCATCAAAAAAACTTATTTAGTTAATTATTTTGTTGTTATCATTATGTTAGAGTTTAGGTTATGCATATATATCTATTTGTTGTTATATAATTAAGTCGGTCAACAAGATTGTATTTTCGAAAAGTCTACGTTAGTATTTTAGGAAATGAACATAATTCTTTAAATATTGAGATTTAACTTACCTAGATGATAATATTAACGCGTGATTAAGTATCACCATCAGTGCTATTACCCCCTTTCGGCTTAGTATACTATATCAAAAGGGGGTCACTGTACTAACCCTTAAACAATAACTCTGTATACAAAACTCTGGTAGTAGATTTCGTTAAAACTGTTTTTACGAACCTTCTTCCTACATCAGCTAAGCTGTCTGAATCCAAGCTTATCATGAAGCTAACCCTTGGACGTTACTAAAAAGTAAAGCCCAATTGAATTAGCATAGAAATTGGTTCAGCCGGGGCACTTTTAGTCCCATCATTGCTCAATCCATTTGCAGGACTTAGGGGGTTACTATAGTATATTTGGGATGTAGATGAGACAGATGTTTGGAAAATAGTTAAAAAATACTACTTGGTAGTTATTCTACGAACAGTTGACCTCGCAATTAGATTTTTTGTAAACACTTTCGAAGCCCCTGGAACCAACTTTTTCTGATTTTGAATGGGTATAATTTAGACAGTCACCAAATATTATTTTTGATTCCTAAAATGGCTTAACGGTCACCAAATTATGACACTCCGAATTTTCGGAACAAGATCCGCAGTAGGTTTAGGTTATTTTTAAGACATTCTGAATACTATCGGAAACAAGGTCTGCAGTAGGTTTAGGTTATTTTTATGACATTCTGAATACTATCGGAAACAAGGTCTGCAGTAGGTTTAGGTTATTTTTATGACATTCTGAATATTATCGGAAACAAGGTCTGCAGTAGGCTTAGGTTATTTTTATGACATTCTGAATACTATCGGAAACAAGGTCTGCAGTAGGTTTAGGTTATTTTTATGACATTCTGAATACTATCAGCAACAAGGTCTGCGGTAGGTTTAGGTTATTTTTATGACATTCTGAATACTATCGGCAACAAGGTCTGCAGTAGGTTTAGGTTATTTTTATGACATTCTGAATACTATCGGCAACAAGGTCTGCAGTAGGTTTAGATTATTTTTTTATGACATTCCGAATACTATCGGCAACAAGGTCTGCAGTAGGTTTAGGTTATTTTTTTATGACATTCCGAATACTTTTGTCAACAAGGTCCGTATTTGGTAACCGTTTATAAATTATTATTTATTATTTTTTTGGTAGTAAAATAGATAGTCATAGTCATAGTCATTTTTATTGATAACAAAATAATAGTTACATGTCAAAAATAAATAATAATTACAATATTTTCAAATACTCTGTAAAATAATAATTAAATAATTTAAAACATATTTTTTTAAATATCATCAAATAAAATAAGTAAAAAATAAATATTATCAATTACGTCATTTAACCGGAATTACGTCATCCAAATTATAATATGTCTGCTCAATAAGCCTACCCTTTAGACGTCGTTTAAAAGAGGTTAAAGAGGGCGCGTCTCGCACCTCAGGCGGCAGGCGGTTGTATACGTGCGGCGCGAGTGCATGAACCTGCCTGCAACTCTTCTCCAGCTTGAAACACTTGACGCGGAGTCGGTGCGGGTAGCGTGACTCGTGCTGACGCTCATCTCCCAGGTGTCCGTACACTTCGGAATGTTTGTAGGCATACAGCGCGGCCTGCATACATACCAAGCTCGGCACGGTCAGTATACCCATGGACCTGAAATACTCCGCAGCCGATGTATCTTGCGGCACTCGTGCTATAGCTCGTACCGCTCGCTTTTGCATTCTGAAGGCACGCTTCCAGTCAGCAGCGCGCCCCCAGAGCTCGACACCATATTGTAGTAACGAGTGCACAGATGCAAAGTAGCATTGCCGGACCATAGGGTACGGCAATATTGCGGACACGCGCCAAAGAGCAAAGCAGGCTCTGCCTATTTTTTCACATAGCCTATCTATGTGGGTTTCCCAAAACAAACCACTGTCTAAGTTAAACCCTAAAAAAAACGGTCGATTTTACTTGATCCACCTCAACGTCTCCGACCTTCACCTGCAACGGCCTGTAGGCGCGACCCGCGAGGTTGAAGTGGATAAAGTGGGTTTTGCTCAAATTTAAAATCAGCCCATTCGTTTTAAACCACATATTCAAGTCGCTAGCTACTTTATTCATCTGTATTTCGAGTTGGTCGACAGTTGGTGCTGTGACGATTGCTGCCACATCGTCAGCATACATATATATGCTTCCGTTTGGAACATTAGTGGGTAAATCATTGAGGAGAAGGGAGAACATAATGTTTGATAGGGATGATCCCTGCGCAACGCCTATTACTGTCTTGCGTGGTTCGGATCTCACCCTGAATCCATCCCCTACTACGATCTGGTGCCGGTTAGTCATGAAATCATTTAATAATTGCAGGACTGATCCGTCGATTCCATAGTGTTTAAGCTTTACAGCCAAAACCTCATGGTCGGCGACATCGAAGGCCTTCGACAGGTCACAGAAAATCACTGCAACCTGTTTGCGACTCTCGCGCGCTTCGAGGATCTCCCGAACGACCTCCTTCGCCAGTGACGTGGTGGACCTCTCCTTACGGTAGGCGTACTGTCTGTCGCTGAGTGCTTCACACTGTACTAGAAACTCTGTTAATCTAGTACCGAGGCCATATTCGAAAACCTTTGCGACCGCCGGAATTATTGATACTGGCCAAGCTTGTATGTAGCTCGTCGTTTCTACTGCCTTAATGCCGTGATTGTTTTTGCCTGATCCTATTATTATTGAGCTAGACTGTTTCGTGTTGCGGTGATGTTGACGACGACCAGCTACTTGCCAATGCCCGTTGTTGTCATCAACGCTCGATATCGCCGGTGTCGTGGCTACATACGGAGTGTCAGCTGTTGCGGAGGATGAGGTAGGTAATAAGTGTTGTTGTTTGATAGGCTCTGGCGTTTTGGCGCGTTGACTTACCGCCAGCGACGGCCGAGATTTACCAGCTATTTTCTGCCCCGCCCCTGTGTTGTCTTTTTTTGGCATTGCAAGCGCGGCAGTGGCTTTCAGCCGCGCCTTCCTCGCTGGCTGCTGAACCTGTGCCGTCGGTTGAGGTGGCGGCGGAGTCATTTCAATACGAGTATTCACTTCTTTCGATAATATCGGTGACTTACCCTCAAGTGCTTCTTTAATAAATTTCATTATATCCTGACGTTGTCTTGAAGAAATTGTGTCGTGGTTAGTAATCAGGGCTTCTAATTCGGCAACTTTCATTGTTAGTTCACTCACAGCTTTTAAAACATCACGAAGAGTAGGTTCTGTGGACTTATTTACCATTTTAGAATATTTAAATACATTAAATACGCGCGACTGCAATAAGATGCGCGGTAGTCAAGTCGGTAAGGTACAAAAAAAAAAAAAAAAAAAAAAAAATAGTTCTTTAGGAGGTGTTTAACCCGGGACCAGTGGCGCACAAGGCAGTGTTGCTACCAACTGCGCCAACCGGCGGGTCAGTATGTACACAATATGATTAGAAAATGATCTTTAGTTCTAGGGGTCGATTGCCGTGCGCAAGATACGAGGTTTGATCCCATGAAAGATGCAAAAAGAACAGAGCTATCGGTGAAGAAAAACATCGCGAGGTTAGCTTGGTAACTACCACCGCCAGATTGATAAATGTGTTGCCAAGCATTAAAGGTGTGTTCCTGCAGGCTTCCTTGAAAGCCATTGTATTCCAGACTAGGCATGCTCTATCTATTTCCATAGTTTCAATTCCTTCTTCCGTGGACGTGCGAGCTGGGCATATGCCTAGATGAATTGGAATAAAAAATGAAAAAAGTCCTCTATGCAAAAATAATGTGATTATTCTTTGTCTTTTTAGGGCAGCACACCACTATCGATTGTTTGACGCATTGACGAATTGCAAGCGGAAAATGACAGCTAACATTTCTCCCCTCACTTGGACGGCTGACTGACGTAACTGTTTTCGACATGCCATAAGAATCTACGTTTAACAATATTATTTTTTGTAGCAGTTTTAATTTGCTTTTTTTTTGAAAAATTTTAGTTTTTACACTACTGTGAATGAAGTAGGGTTATGTTTTTCGAGTGTATGTATGTATTGTATGTATATTTCTTTGGTACGCCCTAGAGGCTAAGCACCTTGTCGTATTTTTATGTGAGTGGTGTCAATAGATTTGTCTAAGTCGTTTGAGTGACACTGGATACATCAAAATTAAAAAAATAATTAAGTATGATACACAGGTATTTACAATTATAAAGTACTTATAAAGTAAGTGTGGCCCTGTAACCACAAAATAACACTTTGAATATTTGTAAATTTAATTTATCAGATATTTTCCAGTGTCATCCAGTCATGTGAGAAAAAATATTCTTACCAATTTTTATCACCACTTAAAAACTAATTTAATTTTAATGTATCAAAAACCATTCGCATGCAATAAGCTTAACTTTAGGCGCAGTTAATAAAGCATGGAAAAGATGAAAGTAAAAGAAAGCAAACTTGGTTTCGTATTGACAGCATTACAGCGGCAAACTGTCAAAAACAAACCTTATTTTTAGGAATAAATTTTCTTGCTCTTGCTTTCACCGTTTCATTCCTAACTCTAGCCGATAACTTTTGTCCAAACATACAAGTTAATCATAATCCCGACTTCGATCATTAATCCGAAAATGAAAACCGTCAAATTTTTGAGCGCTCTCATTACAGCAATCAGCGAGCATAAGGCCGGGACGAATAAATCAAAAATCCGCACACAGCGCGCCATCCCCGGATAATGTCCGATATAATCCGGGAGACGCGTCCATAAATCAGCACACACGGACGGACGGCTCATTTTCCGCATTACCATATGCCAGAGGTTTGCAAACTTTCAATTTTGCTGACGAATCTCCTATAAAACTCACTCTCACCTTCTAAAATAGTCATTTAAAGCATGAGAAGAACAAATAATAAGAATATTTATAAGAATAAATAATTAAGAATATTTCATTGCGTTAAGAAAATTCAAAATTACGAAACCGTTGGAATTAGTTTAATGTAATTATTTAGAGATGATGACATTTTGCAAGTGCTACGTATAAATAAAATATGAACAAAAGTGTTCCTTTCAGAGGTTTTAAGATACGTGTTACTGGACACATTTTTAAAGACACTATTTCTGTAGAAGTTTAAGGGAAATTTATTAGTCTTAGACTAGATTGTAATATTATTAAGGGATACTTAACACGGGTTATGCTCAATCAATGTAAAAAACCTAACACGCCAAAGTCATCTACTGACAACCGCTAGCGAGCCCAGTGTGCTAACAACGTCTGTGTTTGACAACAATGGATTAATACAATGTGAATTGTGTTGTAAATGGATAATCACGATAATCTCAATCTTCTTAAATTGCGATTGAATCGGTTTCTTCTAAGAAAGTGTACCACATCCTAGGCCATCCGCCGTCACTTTACGTCAGACGAGTAGCGGTCAAGTGATAGCCTGTAATTTAATCAAAAACACTATGTAACGTGTTTGAAAAGTTATATAAATAAATGACATATGATTGGTTGAATAAACATACAATGCTTTGGAGTACATAGCACGACAATGCATTTTTGTTATGATGCTTAAAAATTTAATTAGACTTAGGTTCGCTGAAATCCCGTAAGTTGCATAAGACGGAGCGGAGCGGTTGTGAGAAATTCTAAATACAACAAGATTATTCAATATCGTGACTGTCCATTGCCATTCCTACCACTAGGACACATTTCTTAAGGTTAGCCTCAAATATGAGATGTTATGAACATGACACATCTCAATAAGCTTAAGGACCATTCATACTATTTTGGTGGTACAAACGAATATTTGGTCGTCCATTCGTGAGAGTTTGTAGCCCTCCCATAAAACTAAAAAGTAGCAATGATGGTCGAGTAATTAGTGAGGTTAAATGCCGTGCAGAATAACAGGGTTTGATCCCAAGAAATACACAAAAAGAGCCTCAGCTACCGGTAAAGGAAATAATAGCTTGGTCGTAGGCTTTTTCTTACTCTCGCCTGGATCGCCTACCACCCCCAAGTTGAAAAATTTGTCACCAAGCACCTAACAAAGTGTTCTGGCAGCCTTCCTTGAGAACCAATGTGTTCCAGACAAGGCATGCTTCATCTAAGGCCTTAGTGTCACTTACTTCTGTGCTCGTGTGATCTAGGTCGTGAAATGCCAAACCAAGATAACTACTTTTGGTTTAAAAAAAACTTACAATGTTCATAAAGTTTGAATTCAAATCGGTCTAGGTGACACTTAAAAATGTTAGAGCCGGTTATAAAGAGAAGCCCATAAAAACAGGACAGCTTTAATTTATTATATCGACACATCAAGAAATAGTTCACATTAGCTCGTATTAATTTTATAAGGCTTACTACGTCACCAAAGTTTGAAAGATGCTGGCTTACGCAAATGATGACTGTGGAATTGTGTAAGTTGATATTATAGGTTGCAGTGCTCGTTTTAATTCCATATGCGAGCAAAACCAGGCGGCTGAACTGTGCACACTGAAATAGGTAAATTATTATAATTGGATGGAAAATCTTTAATATTTTGATACGAGTACAATAATTCTTTCATTTCTATTGTTTGTGAAAATAAGAAAATTAAATAAGAGATTCTTTAAATCTTAAAATTTTCACCACATATGGGTCCAATAAAAAAACGAAACAAATGCATATTGAATATTAAATTGGAGATAAAATTCTTTAATTTACATAATGATGAATTTTCAAAGCTTAAAAATTTAAAAACAATTTTTATTTTTTGCAGTCCATAACTACGTATTTCTTGTGAAAAACTTTTTGAATAACTTCACTATAGTTAAAATTTAGTAACATTACTAATCAGCGAATAACAAGAGAAAATATAAAGAAAAAGAAAATTTATCATTATTACTGTTGTAGCACTACATGTACAATTATATTTTTTATGTTTTGTGTTTTGTGTGTCTGCAGTAAAACGTTCATCTATCTATCTGTATCAAATAGAAAGCGTAGAGAAATTTACATATTGTAAAAAGAAAACTCAGCCTGAAAAATATACTGGTCTTGAGACTATGAAATATGATCTCCTTCACACTGTAACAGCGTCTCTTTTTTATCAATGTTCTTTTTTTCTAAACATTTGACAACAAGCTTGTACGTTCACAGTGGCCCTAGATGGAGCACGCCAAGTCAAGAACACACCGATGTTAAGTATGTTCATATCCGTACTCGTATATTATTTCGTACCAAAATTGCAGTGGCAATGGAATATGCATAGTATTTTCCTTAGATAAGAATATAAAACTAGACACGTTTATATTATCTAATTATATATAAATATACCCCCTGTATGTATAGGAACTTGGTTTGTCAAAATAACTACGAGTAATTTGTATGTGAAGCAAAGTCCCGCGCTCGCTTCGATCGTTCGATCTGCCTATACTCGTATTACGAGGTCATCATATAATGTATATTTTATAAAACAATCAAATTACCAGTAGTTGTACAGCGAATGGGTTATTCGACTATTGTGAAGATAAGCTATGGAAGATACTTATAAATATTAAAAGTTTATTCATATACAATTTTGGTTAGTAATAATTTTTTGAATATTTTTTTCAATATATTCTGTACAACACATACATTTTGTTTATGTTCGAGAACCGTGACGTCACACATCTGAATTAGAAAGCGTTTTTTCAACACGTTTAACAAGGCATAAAAAATAAAGTAACATAAAAAAATTTTGTAATACTTGTAACTTATGATTTTATTTTTTACTATATTTTGAGGAGTCCTAATTTTAAGTACTTACTCTATTGTTCGAAATGCCGTATTGCCTAAACACACCTGCTAAATCATAGGCAGAATCGATGTTCTACATCAATCGAGTAGCGGTAAAACGAACGCCTTCCACTTAAAGAAATAAAGTAATACATAAGTACTAAACTAATTTCCAACAGACCTAGAGAACCTAAAACTTCAAAACTACAATCCAGCATTAGCCGGTGCATTTAAAATTCAACGACTATCTATCTAAATGCAAATCGCGCCCCCCATTTTGAGAAATAAACCAGACGATTAGCAAATATATTGCTATTTTTTAACTCGCAAGTTCTTAGCTAGAGTGAAGTCTGCGCACTTTGTTTTACTTAAAACCCTGGGTTAAGCGGAGTTCCTCGGCTATCTTCTATTAGCATAAAGTTAAAGAAGAATCTATTTACTGTTGACGACACGATTTTCTGACATTTTGTGACTGGATATTCAAAAGTCAACTTCCGGTCTTCAACATCTTGCTGGTTCAGGTTTGAATCAGGTGAATAATTATTTTGTGTACTTTATAGCCGATCTTAAAATACAGATTTTATTGCATAAGCAAATGTTCATTCAAATAATGTATCCGAATGTGTTGCGATGAACCTTCGTTGGGAGTAAAAATATGAAGAGTAACAAAAACGTTAATGCCTATTTTATTAAATACTTTATTAAATATAGTTTCATTGGATTCCGAACTAAAAATTTTGTCTGCGAAGCTGATTTTATGGTGACATACCGGTGGGTAGTTAATTTTATAAATTGTAGATAATAGACCTCAGTAAGTTTAAATTTGAAGATTATTTTTAATCAGTAAATCAATAAAATATTATTGCTTATCTGCAAGAAGTAGCGTTACTTTCACTAAGGAAAGAAAACGCTTATACTTCAAAAGTAGTATCGCATCGTGTAAACGTCTTTTGAAAGTCCGTATAAAGTATTAAAGTTTTGTCTGAAATTGATAACGTACTACCAGATTTTAAGGCGGCTCTCACACAAATTTATAGCGGCAAGATGAATTCTTTTAACATAATTCATAAGTTTGTGGCAGATTTAAAGTTTTGTTAAATGCAATTTTTCTTTGGTTAACTGTAAGTAGAAGACTTGTGGTGGGAAAAAGTGTGTTTTTTCGGAACTAGATCTATTTTAATCTAGTTACTTATTACCACACGTCCCATTGTTGGGTAAGGGTCACCATTATAGAGAGGCAAATGAACCCCCTCCGTATAGCTCAAGTGTCAAACTACACTGTTACGGTTTTTATCTGGCCCAACGTATAAGTATTGCCTTCAGCGTGGTAATGCGGCTAGCATCCTTGGCATGCTGCCCTCTGGTTGTGGGTTGAAGCATTTGGATTATCTGTAGATCTTAAATGGTCTATAGGTAATCTTTCTGCTATATTTTTTGTTGCAGTAGTTAGTTATTTTGTTTTTGATAATAAAGGAAACCACACTAATGACATTATGGTTTGTCAAATAAATTAATATTTATTTACAGAATCCCACGCTAGTTTTGCTCGCTCGATCTGCATACCTATATAACGAGGTCAAAGAAAAAGATGTACTGTTTGAACGAATAAAGCGATAGTGTCTTCTGTGAATAATCTGTGATTTCAGTTAGTTTGTTAATGCGACCTATGATATCTTAGAGATTTGTTGAGTATGCGTTGTGAGCACCCTAGTTACTTACATAAGATTATATGTGGCCATGTTACATGAGGTAAGTTAAGTAGGTTTTTAAGTTTCACGGTAAAACTGGACAGTATTTTGTCCAGATTACGAAAAATGTAGTTCGGTACGAATTTAAAATATTGGACACTCGTAACGAATACACATTGAAATGAATTGCACAGACGTTTAATTTATTTGGTTAATACTTGTTAGATTTTATCAGTACCAAGAAGATTTCTAATCTTAGTATATTTTTCTTTTTGTTCAGGCGAAGTGACTCTCCCTATTGCACTAATTTCTAAGGACTGTCTGAAGGCCAAGAAGTCTAGATAGATAACTTACGGTAGCGATCAGTAAAGTTGTGAATACCTACCGCTCCTATTGGATTTGGACGGTCACCCATCCAAGATTCGACTGGGCTGAACATTGCTTAACAGAGCGGTGACTGATTGAAAAACGCCTCAACTAACTGTAGTACTGACACTATTTTCTACAATATATAATCAACTTTATTAAACTTAAGTTTGTACATGTATTATTATGAAGTCATCCAAAGCCTCTAACATCATATAAAATAAATTTAAAAAGTTCCATTCGAACTAATTTAAATACCAATTAAAATAAAACTCATGTAAAACAAGTGATTTAAGACTGAAAAAATTATATATGTATTAGCAATGCAACGAAAAAAAACGTCAAAATACAGTTAAATATCATCCAAACACGCAAAAAGCGCTCGTATAACTTGTTAAAGAGGTAATTATAAATGTACCTTTTCACGGAAATAAGCGTTATTTAATTTAAGGATAATTTAACATGAAGAAGAGGTATAAAAAATTAGCGTTGATGTGTATAGGAGCGTGACGCCGGCGATAACCCGAGCCTTGGCGTAATCCTCGTTCTGACAAAATTTGAGCGCTATCCTGTCTTTGTTACCTTTGTTCCCTGCTCTTTGGAAATGTTAAATTATATAAACAGTAACTCAATCTCAGAACCTCGACCTTATATCATATAATAAGTTTATTGAAACGAGTTAATATTTTAGGAAACACTTTTATTTTATACACACGTCACAATTCACAGTGTGGAGAAAAAAATCTGACAGACGGAAGTCAGTACGTCACAATACAAGTGCGACAACATTAAACACACACGACACGTGCGCGAGTACTAAATTTCTTGCTGACAAACATACACTGAAAAACGAAAGAATCTTTTGCAAGACTCGAAGCAGAAACGCTTTGCTCCGAATAAGCCCGCTTAAGGTTCTCAATATAGTAATGAGTTTTTAGCCATTTTTAATTAAGACTTTCTGACTGTTTTCACTTTTTTGTCTGGTTTTTCTGAGTTCAAAACGTTCGTGTAGCAATCAAGGATTACTCATGTGCTTTTGTTAACTTGTAACGCGTTTGTAACGTAGAATTAGTATTTAATTACACACCGGAAATGTGATGATTGCTGGGAACAAAAATGGCTGCTCGCGTTACTTAGTTTATTATTTTGCATATCACAGGGACGGATTACATTTCTGTGATTCCTATTTGAACTCTCATATTAAAGTAGGTTTTATATATTTAAAAGAATTGACTACTATAAAAATACTATGGAAAAAACACGACTTTATTACGAGTACAATTGGGCAATGTAAAAATGATTCCTAGTAGTATACCAGCTATTTATTTACAGGCAAATATATTACTGGCCTGTAAGTACTTGGCAATCAGCGTTTTACGTGCTTGCTGGCCGACGATGATAAAAATAATCTTAAATATTTTTACTTTTTTTCTTTATCTATATTTAAGAGGAAAGAAATATTTTTTGTATGTAACGAGTAAACTAAATATGAATGGACCAATTACAAAAATTCTTTCATCGTTGCGAAACTATATTATCACTGAGTAGCTCATGCTATAATATATATATATATATAATAAGAGGAACAAAAAAATAAGAAAAGTAAAATAAAAAAAGAAAATAAAATCTTTTACTAAGTTTAGTAAAATTTTATAATGTGACTAGCTAACCCGGCGAATTACGTACCGCCTAGCAGCCGATGATGACGTCGTCAATGACGTGAACTGTCAATTGCGCAAGTTGCCAAAGTTTGGAGACACCAAAGAGCATTGGCTTCCTTGTAAAATAAGGTTACATTTCCGAGGGAGAAATCCAGTTTATTACAAAAAATATTTCCTATACAAACCAATATTAATTAATATACTAAGACTAAGTAGTATTTTATTTTCGAATAAATTTCTAGTGTTGAATTCGTAAAAAGCAAATTGTTCCTAAGACAACATAACTTTCAAAATAAACGGAAGACACGTTAACGACAACTTAGCAAAATAAATATTAGTTTTTAAATAAAAACTACCAGAATCAGAACCGTATAATAGTATAATATGCTAAGAAGCATTTCTCTACGATTAAGTTGTAAAACGCAGTTTATTCCTTGACTGTAAACAATTGAAAAGTTGAATAAAACTGAATGCATGCCGTAGCGTATCGCGGGGCACCTAAAATGTATATAGACATGTAAATAAATCAATAAATACTTTCTACCAGATAACCAAAATCACTAACTACAACAAGAAAAAACTGATGGATATAAAATATGCTCCAGCTCATCACCAGAGGAAGCGTGCCTAGCATGTTAGTCGCATTACCACGTTGAATGGCAATGCTTGCGCCAAATAAAAACCTACAGTCTGGTCTGGCGTCGAACTTTTCAAAAACAATATGAGCTCCCGGTCCCCACGGCCCTAAAGTCTAAACTATTCATAGATTTTTAAACAATTCCCCCATTAAAATCATCTCCTTTTTTTATCCGACACAGCTAGGCATTTGACCAGAAGTTCGTACGGCCACGGAAATCAGCGATACTGTAG
Organism: Ligdia adustata; assembly: GCA_947049295.1. Classification (NCBI taxonomy): domain Eukaryota; kingdom Metazoa; phylum Arthropoda; class Insecta; order Lepidoptera; family Geometridae; genus Ligdia; species Ligdia adustata. Next base: position 1,190,396 of record OX346229.1, on the reverse strand, counting down.
CCCTAGATGGAGCCTGCCTAGTCTGGAATACACTGGCTCTCAAAGAAGCCTGTCGGAACACACCGCTGGGTTCTTGGCGACAGATTTTATAACTTGAGGGTGGTAGCGAGCCAGGCGAGCAATAGGAAACGCCCTATCACCATGCTATGGTTTCCGTGCGATGTTTTCCTTCACCGGTAGCTCAGGCTCTTTTTGCATGTTTCGTGGGATCGACCGGATCGATGGACCTTTTGCTTTTGTTAAAACATAAAATCGTGTTACATTATAAGTAATCGAATCGCAAATAAAACCTGTTGCAATCAACATGACGTTATGAGGGTTCTTCAGCTGATTAGATACTAAACCAATTTCCTGAGGCTGATTAAAACGTCAAGTCAACGTCTGCAAACTACAAGGTTTTTCAACAAAACCCATCACTTAGTCACCACTACTCGTGTTTTTGGTATGTCGAAATAAGATAACGATTTTAAAATGCATTAAAAAGATAACGGACGGTAATGAAGATTATGGATACGAGTACCTATCATCGAGTAAAATGTATTGCATCGGAATTTATGGCAGATATGGTTCAACAAGGCAATAAATATTTTTCTGCGAGTCAATTTAACTTGGATAATATCAAAAATATACCAGTTTTATACCGACTTTATTAACCCTTAATTTGGTATTGTATGCTGTGCCATACAAACTTTAAAAAAAATAAAGTGTTAAAGAAATATTATGATATCCATTTAATTAGTAATATTTATTTTCGTGAACTAGTCACACTTTATGAAAAAAATATTTTTGAGTGTTAGCAACACTGCTAATGTCACTTTTATTCAAAATGTCTGCCCGAAAAAAGCCGGCTGTGCTCACCAAGGTATTTATTTGTTTTTTTGTTACTTTTTCTTCATAAATTTCTAATAAAACACCAATAATTTGATCGTGACATTATAGTGAAGTGTTCACTGTTATTATTTTGGCAATATTTGTGGATATTTGTTATTTTATTTGATAATAAACTTTGTATGCCGTGACATACATTGCCAACTTAGTAATGAATTACTGCATAACGAACCTGTATGTCACAGCATACATTGCCAACTTAGTAAAGAATTACTGCATAACGAACCTGTATGTCACAGCATACATTGCCAACTTAGTAATGAATCACTGCATAACAAAGCTGTATGTCACAGTATACATTGCCAATTTATTTGATTCATTTTATGTATATTTCTTTTGCTATTTATGGATTTTTGTTTGCCTGGGCTTGAGTTTTGGTCTATCCTAGCTTTTTTCTTTACAGCACGCGCTTCTAACACGTGGTGGTAGAATTTTAGCTTTGATCCCTACTGAAAATGCACTCTCTGATGATGGTAATGCATCTGATGTCGATGATGAATTATTGGGCGCTCAAGTTTCGCATTCAAACTCATCTTCCCCAGCCCCATCTATTGCAAGTTCCTTAGAAAGACTAAATATATTAGATTCCGATGATGAAACCGCAACCGATGAGAATATTCGGCTTACGCCTGTATTCCAAGAAGTATACCCGAATCCGTCACTTGAGCCCGATTGCAGCACTATTCCGATAATAAGCGACATTCCATCACTACCTGCAACCCCTGCCACGCCTGCAACTCCTGTTACTCTAAATCATGTATTTCAAGTCGCTTCTGCAACACAAGCTTTACCTGCGCAATCTTCAGTGATACTTGGCACCCCCACTACATTGCCAAATCGTCTAACTAGAAAAACACGATTGAAAAAACCGATGGTTCCTGTTGCTAAACGCTCACGCAGAATCAAAAAGTTCGTTCTGTGCTATAAATGGAAAAAGGCTGCTGTTTTCCGACACAAAGCTACTGTGGAAGATGTACCAAAAATCGATTCTCAGACACCTACTATTCCCTTGGACTATTTTTACAAGTTTTTTTCCGCAGACGTTATAACTGACATTGTAGAACAAACAAATGCATATTCAGTGGAAAAAACCGGACGATCGATTGAATTAGTTGAAGATGAACTTCGAGATTTTCTGGCTATTCACATCATCATGGGGGTCGTGTCCATGCCTTCATATACTGACTATTGGAATCTGCAATATAGATTCGGCTTAGTTGCAGATCTAATGCCCATAAAAAGGTACCAAAAAATTCGAAGATACCTTCATTTCGTTGACAATAGCACTGATAATAGTGACAGATATCACAAGATTAGGCCCGTAGTTGAAAAAATAAGAGCAAATTGTTTAGCTCAAGAAGTCGAAACTAAGTTCAGCATCGACGAAATGATGATTCCTTACAAAGGGACAAAGGCCGGCAAGAGACGCCAATACATGAAAGACAAACCCAATAAATGGGTTTCAAAAACTATGTCAGAGCTGGAGTGTCGGGTATGATATACGATTTTATCCTATACGGAGGAGAGGACACTTTCAGGTTCCATAATTTCACAGACCAAGAATTGTCACTAGGCTTTGGAGCTCAAGTAGTCATTGCTTTGTGCAAAAGTATAAAAAAAATACCAGCTTTTGTGTTCTGCGACAATTTTTTTTCATGTCCAGAACTTTTCTACATACTGAGAGAAAACTACGGCATTTTTGGATTGGGCACTATCAGAAAAAACAGACTAAGAGGAGCAGATGCAGTTTTACGGACGGAAAAAGAAATGAAAAAAAAGCCTCGAGGAGCTTATGACCAAGCAGTTTGTGACAAAAATCGTCTGGCGGTTGTGCGTTGGAATGATAACAAAGTTGTAACGTTGGTCAGTACTTATGTAGGTACAGAACCGGTAGAGAAAATCAAACGCTACTGCAAAGAGGCCAAACAAAAAGTTGAAGTCAATTGTCCACAAGTGGTCAAAGAGTATAATAAACACATGGGTGGTGTGGATTTGGCAGATATGCTCATCTCGCTGTACAGAACTCCTTTCAAGACACGACGTTGGTATATTGGCATATTTGCTCAGCTGCTTGATATATGCATCAACAATGCATGGCTATCTTACAGAAATGATTGTACCAAAAATAAAAATAAGGCTATGCCCTTGAAGGCTTTTAGGTACGAAATCTATGAAGGACTCAAAAAGAATAGGCGTGCTGTAATTGACCCACTCGACACCAAAAAACGTCCACAAAAAGCGATACAGCCAGGTCCCGTTGAGTCCTCGCGATTTGACAATGTGGGTCATTTCATGACTATGACATCTCAGGGTCGGTGCAGGTTATGCTCTAAGCTCACGACTGTCATTTGCAGCAAATGCCAAGTCCGGTTATGTTTCGTTACCGGAAGTAAACCCAGGAATTGTCAACTAATTTATCATTTTCAATAATGAGTAGGGTTCCTTGGTTTACTTCCAGCATTTACTGCCAATAACAGTGTTGCAGAACCACTATACCACTATATACTTTGTTTTCATAATATATGCCCATAAACTTATGTATATAAAGAAGTTTGATTTTAGTTTGTTTTAATTAAAGTTACAATACATATTTATGATTTTTATACTTACTGGTTATGGTAAGGTATGTCCCAACATACATTCAAATTTCTTTACCCACTTGGCAATGTATGTAGTAGCATACATAATTTTTCAGGAAAACTGAAACCCTTAGATTTTTTTTACTATTTTTTTAGGTATATTTAGGGTCTTTACATTCCTGTTTTAGTATTTGTTTCAATTGAAAATGTTTATTTTTTTTTTGCCAAATAAAGGGTTAAAAGAGGACGTTGGCAATTTTTCAGATTTTTTTACATGTGTGTGCTATCATTGTATGCTGTAAAATTATATTTTTACTAGAAATAATGCATTTGTCTTGCTGGTCCTATGTGATTTTTAACAAATTCGGTTCTGTAGGTTTACAACAATTTATTACACTCTATAACCATCAACAAAGTGTATGTTTTTAAATTCGTTGTAGCCTTTTGTATGTATTTTTCCCGATTTTATAGCGACACGAGAACCGTTTTTTTTAAAGAACACATACAAAACTATGTAATGGTTCGTCAAAAATGATACTAATATCGATAGAGAAGTTTATTTTTTAATCGACATAACATGAAAAGTTCTGAGGTATTGGAAGCCGGTTACCACTTTATTACCCTATTTTGAAGTTGGTGAATGAATTGATAAAACGCATCGAAAAGCGCATTCTTACCACCTTTGGATGGCACAAAAGATAAGCCTATGCGAATGCACCGACGCCATAACAATAAAGCGATGCTTTTAGCGTATCCAGCCGCTAATTGTACGGACGGAGCGATCTCTCTGATTGCCACGATAAACTTCAAGAATAGGGTGGTAAGTGGTGAACGGTAGCTCAAATGTTTATTGGGTACCGACAGGATAGCAATCAAATGGTATTATATTTAATTTTCAACCGCTTTCTAAAAGAAGAGTTCTGAATTTGATTATGTTATTTGTCCGATGACCGAGTTTGTTTTATTTTTTATAAGCAGGTAATAAATTCTCATCCTTGATTTATTCCTGTTTTCCACCTTAACGTTTACCCCTATGACAGGGAAGAATTATTTTTACTGTTTTTCTTATACACATTTAATCAAATTTGGACTAGTTATTTGCATTTTCAATTAAATTACTGAACAATTTCAATACGCGCTTACCGCATGTAACTCGATCATCATATTTTAAAATAACATGCTCGTATTCTATCATGTCAGATTGTAAGTTTAGGATATATATTACTACCACAAACAACATTAATTTAAGAAAAAAAACCACCAAGGCCTAATCTTACTCGAGAAGCTTGAACTATGAACCGGTTTATTTTTAATTTATTTTTAAGTATACTTTTCACCTCCTAAATTGTAACGTGTTTTTGTAATTGGTGTCAATCGCTTCACTATGATGTATTTTAGGCCTACATTCTGCATAAAAAGTATTTCTTTATTATGCATTTCTGCATAATAAAGGCTAGTAATAGGCATCGTATCAGCGCAAAAATATTATTGCTTAGGAAGCTTGTAACATTATAGTGATTTAAAAGCCTAGTAAATAAATAATGTGTTAGCTATATAAAAAAAAAAAAAAACACTGGAATCGAACAACATTGAAAGGTATAAAAGAGCTATATCTTATTGTATGGACAAGATGGGGGTCTATTGCTGTCTTAAACTGTTAAACACTATCTAGCAAAACAATCTATCTAACTAACTGTAACCATTATATAATTTCTTATAGGACGACAATTTACGAATTTTGAACTAAATAGAAAGATTACGTTATGAAGCCTGACAAAATTAATCCAAACTAACGCTACGTACAATTTTTATTTTCAATTTTCACCTCCACTTTTATATCGGAGCTTATTCTTCAAAGTAAGCACAGCACGCTTGCTAAATTATAATCCTTGCGGGCTGGCACGCTGACGCTAATATGACAGGCAAGCGTTAGACGGTGCCTCGCCTGCCTAGCTAAAGGTGCAAGTGCACTAGACTAGCTCTAACCATTGGTCATAGAGGTATATTCCACTTTGTTCACATGGGATATATTACTTTGTTCATATGGGTTTTATCGCTTTATTAATATGGGTCATATCATTTTGTTTACATGGGTTATATCACTTTGTTCACATGGGTTATATCGCTTTGTTTACATGGATTATATCACATTGTTAACATGGGCTATATCACTTTTTTCAAGTGGGTTATATCACTTTGTTTTACATGGGTTATATCACTTTGTTCACATGGGTTATATCGCTTTGTTTACATGGATTATATCACATTGTTAACATGGGCTATATCACTTTTTTCAAGTGGGTTATATCACTTTGTTTACATGGATTATATGCCTTTGTTCACATGGTTTATCACATTAGTGAACTAAGTGGATATTAATGTGTCCTCAATAGGTTTATGTTTGAGCTATCTTGCCTGATGCAAAGTGATGGACGGCGTATGATGTAGTATCTGTGTATATAGTAGACTAGCTGCACTCGGCAGTGCTACCCGCGGATCTCTAATTATTTTAAGTTTATATTAAGTAGTGATAACGTAGTTTTGTGTACATGCATTATATAATGCAGTAGTACTTGAGTTTATTCGTTACATAGAAACACAAATACAATACAATACAATACAATATATCTTTATTGCACACCAAGAAAAATATATACAGCAAATATATTATAAACAAAACATTGGTAGTATATTGGGCAGCCTTATTGCCTAAAGCGATTTCTTCCAGGCAACCTTTGGATGGATCGGACTAACTGCAAATAGTAACGTCGGTGGTGTACCAATAAAAAAAAGAAAAAAAAAGAGATGGTACAAATACTGTACCATAAATAAAAACAGAAAATACATACATACATACATATATATATATATATATATATATATATATACATATATAAATATATATATATAAATATATATATATATATATATATACATATATAAATATATATATATAAATATATATATATATATATATATATATATATATTTATATATGTATGTATGTATGTATTTTCTGTTTTTATTTATGGTACAGTATTTGTACCATCTCTTTTTTTTTCTTTTTTTTATTGGTACACCACCGACGTTACTATTTGCAGTTAGTCCGACGACCTGCCTTTGTCAATCAGACAGGCTAAATCCCTTTTTATATTCAAAAACTTGCTGAACATTCATTATCTTTCTCTTAATTAAGTGGAACATCTTGTGTGGTATTATTATTATTATTACGAATATGACGTATGTAGCTGTTATATGTGCTTAATATTACTAAATATATATATATATATATATGTATATATATATTTACTAAATATATATATATATATATATTTAGTAAATATATATATATATATATATATATATTTAGTAATATTAAGCACATATAACAGCTACATACGTCATATTCGTAATAATAATAATAATACCACACAAGATGTTCCACTTAATTAAGAGAAAGATAATGAATGTTCAGCAAGTTTTTGAATATAAAAAGGGATTTAGCCTGTCTGATTGACAAAGGCAGGTCGTTCCATAGAAGGATAGCTTGCACAGTAAATGATGCATGAAAGAAAGAGTTCGATGTTTGACAAATGTTTCCTCTTTATAATATTTGTATAGAAGTATAGATAGTATAAATTTATATGTAGTGTAGTGCTTACTTCTAATAAACGGATTCACTTTCGACTTGAAAATACGTAGATTACAACTATCAGAATAAAGAGAAATTAGAAGAGAGTCCAATAATGTGTCAGTTCTAATATAATTTTTGTTCCAGGGCCTACTTCTTTTCACCCCCTAAATTGTATCATATTTTTTTTGTTATTAGTGTCAATCGCTTCACTATGATGTATTTTGGACCTGAAAGCCTTATTATTTTGAAAAAAGTTATTGAATTCGGCATAATAAAGTCTTTTAATAGGCATCGTATCAGTGCAAGAATATGACTGATAAGGAAGCTTGAAAAAAAAAATCCATCGGACCACAAAAAAAGGTAGAAAAGAGCTATATCTTATTGTATGGACAATTTGGTTGATATTGTCCAGTCTTCCACATTTTATGGTAATGGTCCTGATCGACATAGTGCGCTTTGGCCCCATCGTTCTCCTCGATCGTTCGCGACCGGCGCTGAATTTGTCTATTAGCGTGAAGATACAGCCAATATTGTTGCAATTTCATTTTTGAAGGCTCTTGTTAAAGGTGCCTTTACTGTTTCAGATGAAATAATTGTTTCCCTGTAAAGTTTATGGAAGAATCGAAAAAATGGAATCGATTTCGTTTTTGTTATTTAGCTACAATTGACTTTCAAATTGTATGATCAAATTATTAAAAATATTTTTGATTTCAAACCCCCGATTCTATATTAAAAAATATGTAATGCGCCATTCCGTGGCGGCGGCCATCTTGTACTCGCAGTTAAGAATACTCCGGTCTAATTCATGTTTAAAACCAAAAATCAAAATCGATTTATTCGTTTGGGAGCTACGATGCCACAGCAGACACATACACAGCAAATTTATAACCACCCGTAGTTTTTGCGTCGAGGATAAAAACGATTGTTAGATACAGAATGTAGAATGAATCCTCAACATAATCTACAGTATCTGATATAAACCGTATCTAAAAGTATTTAATATGACTCAGATAATATTATTAATGTACCTTGTACTTATATCTGGTATTAATAATCTATCGCGTTCCGATAACTTTGGCGTCTTGCTGTCTAGACTCACGTATGCACTTTAGATAAATTTATTCACGATTTAGTACGACTAGCTGTATTTACCCGACTGCGAAAAAAAGAGGGTTATGTTTTTCGAGTGTATGTATGTATGTATATTTCTTTGGTACGCTCTAAAGCCTAAACGGCTTGTCGTATTTTTGTGTGAGTGGTGTCAATAGAATCGTTTACGTCGTGAGAGTGACACTGAGTACATCAAAATTAAAAAGGAAAAAAGAAATTAAGGATGATACACAGGTTTAACAATTTAGCAGTCGAGTTTTCGAACTCGCTTCTAACCACTTGGTATATTTGTGTATATATTGCTGACCTATGTAGTTTATAATTATTGAATAACAATTAGGTCACGTAACTTTGCGTAAAATTTTTATGGGACTAAATGAAATTTTGCAAAAATGTATGGAGCTCCGGCCAGGACAGTGTACATGATACCATAAATACGTTGGCGGCTTTCATTTTTTTATCTATCAACAAAATTCAAAATAACGTAACCTATCGCAGAGTACAAAATTAATTTCGAATTAAAATATTGCGCCGTTAGTTACGCAGAGAGGGTGATTTTCGCGTTTTAACTGTATATAATGCCAAAAAAATCCAGCAAGTTCCATTTGGACTTAACCGTTTCAAAATTTCTTTCTAACATGTTGTAATTTTAACTTTACGCAAGAATATCAATGTAACTGTCAATAAAAAAGATAAGGAAAACTATTATTTAAATAGAAAAAAATGCATGCTCTAAACAATAATAATAAGATAATGAACAGATAAACGTATAATTACTGCAGTTGGTAACCGCAATGTTTTTTCATTCTAGTTTGTTCAGCAATTACCCAGAGCTGTCTGTGAGCAGATAATTATCACGATATTTATAATTTTCTATGCACAATTGACTAGCCACCGATAGTTTAATATCCATTCAGTATTTTTATTAGCACTTTTTATAGTAAACTATTTTTCAAATACTCTTCTAACGTCCAGTCTTGCTTTGGAATGCTTTTCCTCTGGATATAAGAAAAGCCCCATCATTGACTAGCCTCAAGGATAAGGTGATAAAGTTTTATTTGACATTTGTATGATCGTTAGTTGTCTGCTGTATGTATTATTATTACCTTGCTTATTTGTTTTATTTTACTATGATAAAAATGTTATACTATTAAGTAAGTGTATGTGTTGTTTGTAACATTTTTTAATTGTGTTAATTAAGTATATTTTTTAATATATATCTCATCCTACTACATTTCATTTTTTCACAATTGTCTCCATGTAAGAGATCGCTTTTTAGCGATAAGGCCGCCACTTGTAGCTCTATATTTTGTAAGAACTTTTCTCTAATATAATTTTTTTTTGTGTATGTTTGCAATAATTAATTAATATATCTATCTGTCTGTCTGTCTAACTAAACCGAAAAAGTTACGGATGTTTGAAAAAAATATTTAAAGATTTTATTAACTTGAATGTAGTGAAAATGTGTTTTTAAAAAAAAATATCAGGTTACTTGATTTAGAAGATTTATTCCTGTTTGTCACCCCAATCAGTCCCCGCAAGGTGACAAACAGGAATAAAAATTCCTGTTTGTCACCTCACGACTAAAAAGGGGACAGAAGGGTTTTTTTTTTGATAAAGCTTCATTTTATGTTTCTCTTAATCTATTTTTATCTTTCTCTCAATAATAGTTAGTCGTTTATTAGGTTACATGTGTAGCACAGATTAAGTAGAACTTTTTTATATTGTATAAATTTCAATTCACAGTGTGCGAACTTTTGCAGAATCTCACTAACCTGCCTACGGTGGAATTGCTGATGAATATCCCGTTTCATCAGATTCATCCAACACAATCAATTGACAGTATAACAAACTATGTATTCAATATTTATATCCAGATAAAAATTAGTAGACTCGAGAATTAATTCTTGACTCAAATAGTTTCTATTTTATATAATATTTATAAGATTTTAGTTTTTGCAGCTACTTTGAGTGCGAGTAATCGAAAAAAACTAACTTTCGAGTAAACGTTTGAAGAGTCTGCATTTCCCGACAAACACGCGTCGTGGATGTCAGATACTGTGGTAATGGGAAACAAAAAAGTGATTTGTGGAGGTATTGAAGAGAAAATACATATTATCGATAATTATAAAAAGTATATATTGCACCGACTTATGATTATGATCTTGTAATTATGCATTAATTTTGAAAAAAGTAATTAATCGATAATGACAATTACTATTTGTTTTGATTTCTGAGCTAAAGCCAAAATTAAGCGGAAAATGCTAGAGATTGACACACTCGATACTAAGTAATATACCAGCGACGTCGGAAAAACAAAAATATCGGCAATAATAATATTTAAAATATAAATAAAACTCTGTAGCAATTAATAATCGAAAAAGCAAGAAGACATATTTTACAATATCATAAAAGCAAATGGTTAAATAATCTACAAAACTTATCACTACCATTTTCAGCCTAAAAAAATACAAAAAAACATCGTATTCACGTAAGAATTATTCTAGTTCAAACACATCACAGCATAATATTAATTGCATGAAAAAATCCCCTGTTTCACCCTTCAACCCTGTGTGGTTGCGTGCGGCGCTCGCGTGCCAACCCTGCTTTCCATACTGAAGACTAATTAATATTTATTAATTTAATTACAGCCCTATTACTAAGTGTCGAGTGGTCGAGGACACAATGTGAAGGTATTTCATACGCTTCCGTAGTTTTTTGACTAAGAGTGACAATTGACCATTTTGAGATAATGTAATGAAGAGTTCATACTAAAAATACCAGATATTTATATCCACTTTCTCGCGAGTTATTAACAAAAAAACTCATGAAAAACCTCGTATTAATGCTAATACCGTCAGACGCCATCAATAAAAAAAGATAATTGCAATTGTCATTTGTGAACCGTACCAATACAAACAACAAAAATACAGATAATGAATGACATACTTTTTTGACGAGCGTTTGACGAAAATAATATTATGCTGAACATTCTAAATACATTCTGAATAAAATAAAAGAATAAGAATAAGTTTATTTTACATTTGTCCTTCCATTATCGTAATAAAAATGGGGTTCAAACATTTTAAATGTTGTCAATAATTGATAAATAGTGTTTGAGATAGTCTTTCTGTTGTTCTAGGTTAAGCATGCTCTGTCTAGGGTCACAGTGTCACTGACTCCCGTGGTTGTGTGAGCTGGTCAAATGAATTTAGAAACATACCCATAAATAAAAAATACAGGCTGGTGATACACAGACGGACAGACGGACACCAAAGTTTTAGTAATAGGGTCTCGTTTTCATCCTTTGGGTACGGAACACTAAGAATAAACTATTTGTATTTCATAACATGGCGCAACTGCTAAGATTTCGGCCCCGATAAGGCGTATTATAATTTGACGTAAACAAATTGTAATGTCGTATCATAGTCATCAATAAGTTCAATAGCACCTAAAGGACTTTAAGGGCATCTTTTTATAGACATTTAGTGACAGTAAAAACTCAAAAAGATACCTCTGGGGTCAATATTCTCTGGCACTCAACACAGAGGGAAAAAAGTTTCGTAATATTTATCTTTTTCGATCGACAACGTTTTTGTGATAAAAATACTTAGGATTTTTTTGTTGTTGATAATTCAATTGAGAAATGTATCCGTTCAAAAGCTAACTAGCCACATTTTGACTATAGTCAAGGCTTTGAAATTTAGCTTATTAGCTTCAATATAAAAACTATTATTTATTTATGATTATTTTTTCTTCAAAGGATTTCAAGAACTCGAACTGTTTATTTATCTGCAATCGAAGAATAATAAGCCTTGCGAACCTTCTCCATCCAAAGGTTGCCTATAGGAGAACGCTTTTAGCGATAAGGCCGCCACTTGTGGCTTCACGTGTAAATTAATTTTTTTTATTTTAATGTTAAGTGTGTCTACAATAAAGCGTTAATCTATCTCTGTCTTGCTCATTAATGACCCTGTTTTTTGGTTCATATCCCTTTATATTCTTCAATACTTTCTAATCCCACCAAAATCACGACTTTTCTTGGTCTTCATTAATATCATAACCCATCAAGATTACGACTTATCCCATCTTTTCCTATCAAACTCATATATATATATATATACATAGATCTTCAAAAACTTGTTTTTCTACCAAAATCGCGACTTGTCCTTAAGTCTTCAGTAACTTTTTATAGAGCATTCAAATCTATTATCATTTGACAATATAAAATATGACTCCAATAATTTCAATCCCCGCAAAAGTACAAGTACAATAAGATATTTTTAGAGTTAGCGCAAGCGACGTATGTCTTTGGACGCGGAAGGACAATTAAAATAATGCACATCATAAGGAAACAACGCTGAGGTCACACGACGCACCGCATTTATGTACTTAGGTATCTGTATGTTAAATGTAAATATATAGAACACAATACAATGGATTTGCAAAGAGACAAGTAACATCGCACCTTCAGTTATGATACCAAAATATGCGATCCATCACAGAAGAGTTGTTTACTACAAGTATATAGAAGCGAGTTCATAAAACGCGTCTGCTCAATTTTTAAACCCGTGTATCTTAAACTTAACATTTCTTATTACGAACTCCAATAAAACATTTTTTTGAGATGTCTTTTTGTCGCCTAAAATCCTTGATCTAGTTTTTTATTTTATTTTGATGTACCCAGTGTCGCTCTCACGACTAGGACGAATCTATTGACACCACTCTCATAAAATAAGACCAGCTGTTTAAGCTCTAGGGCGTGCCAATGAAATACATAAATACACTCAAAAACATCACCCTCCTTTTTTCGCAGTCGGGTGAAAATGGGAAATAATAAAACCCACCAACCAAGAATAGAAAACTAAGAAATACTTTTGTATGGAAACTCGTTACGTAAAGAACTAGGTTTTAAACCTGATTTCGTAGACCTTGAGGCACTCTGAACAAGTTCGCCCGTTTTTATCATTAACCCGTTTTTTATTCCTTTTTAATGAAACCAGTATTTTTAGATTCCCTTCCATAATTGTCTTCCCCATAATCTGACCCGTGGAAGCGGAAATCCCATCGATTATGTCAACTCGTTTCAAAATGTCAACAGATTGTAGTACACGTAAAATGTGCAGATGCTGCGTGAATGTATTTAATATCTGAAGGAATTTTTACTAGATTTTTGTTATCGCCAGCACAGTCTGTATTTGACAGCTGCTCTCATTTGTTGCTCTCTTCTGTCACTGCCAGCTTCTTTAATTCCTGATAGCTGTAATCTAGGTCTGTCCAAGTCACGAGTAATTCAAATTCTTGTAGGCAACCGTACCCCATCTTAGGCCGCATCGTCACTTCACGAAAGGCGAGTTGCGCTCAAACGCAAATTTATCTCCTATAAAAAAAAAATTACATATAAGGTTCCGCTAAGAATGTATAAGCATTGCCATTCAACGTGTTAATACCGCTAGCAATCTAAACACGCTGCCTTCTGTTAGTAGTTTGGAGCATTTAGATTATTTGTAGATCTTAAGTGGTATATAGGTAATCCATCTGCAATTTTTTTCGTTGCTGTTAGTAAATTAATTTTTCTTACTAAAGAAAAAAAACCTACTTATTATAGTAAAAATAGATACCTATTATTATAGTAAATATAGATAGATACCTACCAATTTTTCGGAAGAAAAACGAACATTTAAAACTTTGGTTTGATTTCAAATACTTACTATTTTGTAGGAAAATATAGAATTAAATTTTCAAAATTCTGTCATTTAAATTAAAGAGCGATCAACTGCATTATACAAAAAGTTATAATTTTTATACACGCAGTAAATATGATCGTCGTCGTCCAAATACCCTAGTAGTCAATAAAAACAATTAGTTAGTACTTAAATAGTCAGTCTGACAAGCTTGATGGATGCGTAGTTTTTCCGTTTACTGCGCCACATTGGCTCGTGTAAAGATTTTTCCATTGTTTTTAATCGGAAGACGTCCAGTTTTTCCGGTTTCAAGACAAGTAAAAGTGATCATTTCCTGTCTCTTTAATCTTTTATTTTACACGTATTAATCTCGCTTGAAGGATTAACAAAGAGTATTTCTTAGAGATTTTTAATTTGTTATAATTGTTTTGTTTGTGTAGAGAATTATTGTGGAACTTTTTCAACGAGGGTTTTCAGTTAGATTTTCTTGGGTAAAAACCTAAACATCACAATACATGTGACATCATTATGAAATATTTTTTAATAACCAATTTCGGTAAATGGTTTAGTAGACAAGCTATTAAAAAGTAAAGAAAAAAGAAGAAGTAGGTGTTATCGAAGAGTTGCTATCGCAATCCGAGTCAACGCTGTACCTTTATTATATACCTATGCATTTTTAATTCATTATAGTCGGCCGATAAATATCACCGTAGTCAACTCACTTTTATTTTATTCGAAAGAGTTCCGTAATCGACATAACTTAAAAAAAAAACGCTTAAAGACAAATGTTTGGTCAAGATTCGTTAAGAGCTACGGCAACAAATGAGAAAGTGACCCTTGCTCGCTCGCTCGTAATTATATCCCTTTACAACAACAGTATTTACAAATATTATGTTGGTTAAGTATAAAACTGATAATGAATGTCTTACCAGACTATATTTAGTCCAACATTGGCCCGCATTATCAATATATATGAAAGCACCACTGATGGCTTGTTATTGTCGCAATATATCTCGGATTATCAGAAGGATCGTCTCACCGTGACCTGTAATCAGCGGTTCATTTGCGGTCGAGTTACCACTCAATTACAATAAGAAATATGCTTTTTGAAAGCCGTGTTAAAGATTTTACAATACTTTGGAAAAAAATAGATAGGTATTTATTACTTTATTGTTATCATATATTTAATTTAATAATTTTAAGATGTGAAAGAGGTTACTTCTGTGTAAATATAATATAGTATACTTGGGTAAGTTAATTATGGTATGTAAGTTTTTGACTGCCGATCCCATTAGAAAAACGTTTGTATGGATGAAAAGAATAAAAAAATACGTGAAACATTTAACACATAAATTTAGCATTTTTGCCACCTTTCCCTCAACTAACGGACTTCTTGACTAATCTTTTATTTTTTAATTTATTGTAAATATGTTCAATTTAGTCAGTGTTTTAATAAATGTTTTTTTTAGTTTTTGTCACAATAGATCAATAAAGCAATTACACATACTTAGAATTGGTAAGTCGTAAAATATGTATCCAAGATACCGGCTGAGCCGAGTTTGGAACCCGCTACTAACGCCTGTACGCCTTATTCTTACATTGCAATCTAAATCTATGTAACACGATGTACTTTTCTAGGATAAATTTAATATTTCAATAAAGCAATTTATTTATTTATTTTACCTTATAACATTAAACACATCAACATTAATTCATCATGGACCTATATTTTTTTCAGTTATTTTAATTTAGGTACAGGACCAAAATATACTCCTAACTTTGATAAAATTATAACGGGAATGTACAAAAACTTTACAGCTATTCGAAATTCTCCAACTCACCATAACTTACCATGAACCGAGGGCTTTTAAGGTGGTTTCCAATCTGAATAGCAATTTACCATACCCTCTCTAGTAGTAATGCAGCTATGATTTTGGGTACGAAATTTTATTTCGAAAACTAACGCGTGTTTGATTCATAAATTGATGTTTAAGAAAACGGGTTTTCACGCGTACCTGATTGTTGGAAAGGTCCAACTATAGTTTCGTTCACATTCGGTGAACTTCATCAGGGGTGAAATGAGCCGTTATGGAGAAACCAATTGCTATATATAATCTTTGATTTTTCTGAATAAGGGCACTTTCCCGGTATTACGAGTTATGCTAAACGAAACGCAATTGAACCTATCTTGACCTGTAAATAATTATCCTTGACGCTTTGCATCCTCAGTTAAAATTAGCCGAGCAAACTCTCCGGCCTTCGAACACGACAACACACCTATAACTACGTACTACGTATAGGTAACGCGCATGATCGTACAAATAAAATAAACCGCACGCGCCGAGTGCCATGACCTAGCTCAATGCTAACACACACTTATAAACACACGCACACATTGACACAGTCATGCGTATAGAATTGTCTGATGTGTAAAGATCACGCACACTAAGATAGTATGTGTACGCCCGCTGAAGGCTTGTTTACTCCAACACATGCAAAGGTTTAGGCGGATGGAGGATCTTGATACTATTTTAATAATAATAATAACTTTTTCTTTTTTATAGATAACTAGCGGCACCCCGCGGTTTATATTTGATCATCTAATAGGAACACTTCAATTGTCCGGGATAATAAGCAGCCTACGTATGTGTTAATCCATGGTAAAAGCTATATTCATGCCAAATTACATCCAAATCAGTGCAGTCACTTGAGCGTGAAGGACGAACAAACAAACGCACACTCATACAAACTTTCACATTTATAATTATTAGTGTGTTACTTGCATTTGACCGCAACTCGTCCGATGTCTATAAGAAACCGATTCATTCGAAAGTTGAAAAGCCCTAGAAGAATCTCTTCAGGCAAATATCTCAGTTATCATTTGAATATTATGAAAAATATTGAAGTATCCGTAAAAGTATAGTACGGACTAGTATGAGTCCACATATGAAAACAAAAATGTACCTATTTTTTTTTTTCATATGTGGACTCAATTGGAAAATATTTTTTCTTATTACTAAATATTATACTTCCCATGTTGTCTTATAAATTAGTTTATGAAAATGAATCCAGTAGTTTGCTTTTTAAAACCAAACAACTGAAGAATGTACTTTATAAGCTTTTCTAACTGAAGTCGCTTGTCAATTAGTAACATATTTATTGTATCTGAAATAAACGGTTATTATTTTTTTCAAGTACTTTCGTGGCGTTGCACGTGACTTGAAGTATGTATATTTCAAACTTTTAACCTCTATTTAGAATATCCTAAAACTTTCTAAGTACACCGCTGCACCCTATAAAAAAATACACCCTCTAAATCTCATGTCGGTTAAGTGGTTTAGGATTTACGTTGTTTTCTAACAAATATTAGCCAGTCAGTTACTTATTCCTTTAAATGTATAGATAAAGATCAAACACGTTCGTCCGCGCTACACCTCACACAGCAATACCTCACGCGCTTCGTTTCCATGTGTGAGCCAATGTTTACAGATAATAAATATTCGCGAGTATTCAACTCTTGCGCACTCTACCTACCTACCTACCTATCTGTTTGATATACCTATTTATTATATGTAGGTACGCTATACTAAATGTAATTAGGTTTCCCTTTTAACCACTTGGACAATATTGACGCAAGCCGCAGGGAAAATTGGTATAAGAAGGAGGAGGAGGATTTTGTTCAATAGTGGGTAGATAGTTTGAGCTGTTTAAATAATTGATGTCATACGAAAATTTATACAAATGTTAGGTGTTAAGTTGTGTAAAGTTTTTCCAGGGCTCTTCTTGAGGTGTATCGCAGTTCATCGAGCTAGCCAGAATGTGGAATTCAAACTATGATGTTCTATAGAGGTGAGTAACTTTGGATCTAAAATTGATTCTACCATACTTTGTTAGCCATCACAGTTGAGCGACACAGTTGACTTGGAAACCAAAGAGTACCTTTCATTAAATCGTGAATAATAAGCTATATCTTTTATTGATATAATTAGGCGATTATTTTACACAGTGAAAAGTAGATTGTTAGAGTTTTTTTTTAACATAAATGATGTAAGTTTTCGTAATGTGTAGGTACTGATATCATCAAAATATGAGATGATGTTAGCAATTGTGTCAGTTAGGAATACTTAATATTTAAATTTTTTTTTTTCAATTATACCGTAACATTGGCTTATTATTCACTATCACAAAAATAATAATCTTATTTTTAATTGATGGAGTCAGGCGTTACTTTGCGGAAATCTATTTATAATAAGATGGTATATACAAGTTATTTAGTGTTTTTCCGCCTCGTCTTGATGTCAGCGTGAGAAATCAAAAAATATTACTTTCGAGCGAGCGCTTGAAGAGTCAACATCTCCTGAGGATGACTTGTGCTAAGGCGAAACACGTGTCGAGGAAGTCGCATACTGAGAGAAAGAGAAATAATAAGGTGAGGTGTGGCGGTGGTGAGGAGGAACCACACCATAAAATCAAAAATATTTTACGTTTTCTCACGCTGACATCAAGACGAGGCGGAAAAACACTAAATATCTTGTATACCATCTTATTAATCTTATTTTTTTAAATGTGTTTACTGATTTAACTGACTTTAAATTAAAAGATCACCTCCTATTTTGAAGTCGGTGAAAGTTTAAAATATTTTTGTAAGATCT
Organism: Ligdia adustata; assembly: GCA_947049295.1. Classification (NCBI taxonomy): domain Eukaryota; kingdom Metazoa; phylum Arthropoda; class Insecta; order Lepidoptera; family Geometridae; genus Ligdia; species Ligdia adustata. The sequence continues at coordinate 1,171,849 of OX346229.1, read as the reverse complement.
ATATGAATATATGTTTAAGTTTCCTAGAAACGTTTCAGGAATTGTCCTACGCTTCATTAGCTAGCTTTACCTACAAATTTAAATAACTAAGGCCAAAGAGTACGCAGGTATTTTACAAGTAGGTAATTGCACTAAAAGGCAAGTAGTTTACGCATATCATACCTATTTAGCTTCACACGTGCACTCCTTGCAAGCTAAAACAACATCTAAATAAGTACAGCCATAAATGAATTCTTTGGAAGGTTGCATAGAGTTGCGAAAAAAATTACTAGAACGAATCATAATCCTTGAGCGTTACAACCGCGAATAATGGAATATTAAACGCGAAAGTTTGTAAAAATGTATGGATGTATGTTTGTTACTCTTTATTCAAAAACTGCTGAGCCGATTTGAACGGAATTTGGTACGGACATAGCTTAGACCTTGAATATACATTAAGCTTATTTTTATTCGCGAGTAACACGACTGGGCGCAGCTAGTGTTTAATTAAGTACTATCTGCATCCTATAGCGTTACTGAAGCTGATTTAATTATTCTATGTGAACTAAATTTAGAGTAATGATAAAAAACAGCCAGGGATACTCACTGCTGAAAGAATATTTAAATTTATCCAGTACCTAGTTCAAGAGGTTACTTCCAACAGACAAACAAAATAGCATACCAAAGATATCTCTGGCTCTAGAAAACTCATACATAATAATTCTTGTAAAATGTTCCAAATTAATAAAGTTAAAAGAGGTGAACAAAAAGATACCTAAATAGTCAACTAAAATAAAATAAATAAACTTGTAAAGTGAGAATAACAGTACTTCTTAGATAATTTTTCGCTGGTCGAATTAATGTCAGTTGTCGAGTTGTTATTTTTCTACAAATATATTTTATTAAAACACATAAGCAAAGGAAAAAAAAACATTCACAGTTATAAAAACTAATCTAATATTAAACCCCCTGAAGGCAAAGCACCAAAAAAGAATATTTTTTTTAATCTTTCCCATTTCTTCATCTAAAAAGTATAATATTACGAGTCAGTCTACGTTGAGCTCATGATGCATTTATAGCTCTGTGTAAAGATCGCATTTTCTACAATTTGATGCGTCATTGGAGCAATGCGGAAACTTGCATACGAGTAGAGTTCCTTAATCGTGGTAACGCGCAACTGCAACTGCGTGTATGAGTAATGACGTTTTTATGCGCTTTTGGATCTAATTCAAGATATTTTTATATGGATTTACGTTTTGCAGAAAAAATATTGTTTACTTTTTAAACAATAGGTAATTCGGTGAGTATTTTCAATTTTTTTTTACTGATTTGAGTACAGCGAATATATAATTATAATAAAGGATATTCGTATAGAAGCGGAAGGTCTTGGGCTCGAATCCCGGTTCAGCACCCAGATTCACAATGAGTTTCCGCTCGGATTCGAAAACTTTGCAATACGAAATACGCGAACCTTGTAATCTTAAATATTAAATAGTGATTATTATTTTAGTTTAGATCTAGAATCGATTTTCAAAGTTATAATTTTGGATCTTTTAATAAGTTTTGCGTAATTCGTGTTGCAAAGTTTTCGAATCCGAGCGGAAACTCATTGTGAATCTGGGAAAAAACACCTAGAAGTTTAGTAAGTTCTTCCATTAGACATACTCGCAATATATTTAGCGTAAACCTAACAAGTGAACGTAGAATACAAGACGCCAGCGAGCCAAACACAGCTGTAGAAGCGAACAGAATTATAAGCTAGTGTCGGCGAATATAGCCAATTTGCGCACTTCTGCGGAGCTCTTATTTCTCCTTTTGTAATCTCGACTCTTGTTATACAAAACAAAAGGAGTAACGCAACGTCATAGCGTCGTTGCAAATTTAAAACCACCCATGTGTAATTTTTCTTTTAAATTTATTAAAAGACAAGAAGTATTACTCTTCTTACCTTTCTTGTAAATATTATAATTTACTAGAAAAATTACACATGGAAGGTTTTATATTTGCAACGACGATAGATACTTCGAAGTTTAAAGAGTGGTGAAGACCGCATTCAGCCCAGCTCAGCACGGCTTATGTCGTTTTAATTTGGGAAATATTATGGGAAATTACAGACCCAAAGCACGACGCTATGCAACTACGCGCGCCATCACAAGTCAAGCTAGTACTACGTGCGTAGACGTGCGGTCACGTTTGAAATTTTCAAAGGGAAATGGCCGATGTCAAGAACAATGCACAATACGAAAAACAAAGATGGCCGGTGTGATATTGTATGAAACACGGGTTACAGCGCATTGCGTTGCCCTAACAACGCGATGCGCTGTACCAACGACTGACCTCACTGGTGTAAGAAAATACTACATTTAGTATATTAATAATTATTTATTTTTACATTTATTCTATGAAGCTGTGAAGCGTTTTATTTCCATCCGGCTTAAAAAAGGGAAAATTCTTAACTTGCCAGAATATTGTTCTCACGTATTATTTCTGATTACCCAAACACGTTAGTTAATACGTGTTTGGAAAAATCTTCATCTGTTTTAAAAATGTACAGAAACTTACCAAGTTGTCCTCCACAAATTTTGTCAACAGTAGTTTGATTTTTAAATCTAATTGTCAAAAATATGGGTTGTTCCTTACGTCTTTATCATCTTTTGGTGTAAGAATAATAGACAATTGCTGTCTTCGATCTGGTCTGGTCACTCGTCACTTTTTATAAGTCATAACATTATACCGTTTGTAACTTCGCTCATTATTATAAAGGCATGTGTGTGTATCTGTTGTTACGAATATTCCCTCAAGGATATGAATTTTGATACCAGCATTTCTTACATTAACAAAAATTTAATGCTGTTTTAAACACTATCGGGCAAAGGTTGTATTCTAGTGGAAAAATAGTGCAACTGAATGATTGCTGAACATAATACATGATAGTTCCCTTACTGGTTATCGAGTGTAAGTGCGCAGTGTGAGTAATCCTCAGTAGGTATTTGACCGAGTTTACTTGTTCGCCTTATTGTCTGTTAAGTATAAACGTGAATTACTACAAATATAGTCCTGTGTTTATGTTTGAACCAAATCCTATCTATATATTGTATCTATCTTTGTATATTTATGATGTTTAACCTTAAGGTAAAGTTCAGTAAAGTTGTAAATGTCAGTAATGATTGCGGAGTTTTGGATTTACTTTGGTAATTTTGTCAATCAACTGGATATTAAATATGTATACGAGTAGACTCTTCGATACGTTTGTATTTAATCATATATTTTTTATCAGACAATTAAGTATACGTACGCATGGACGTTTGTCAGGAAACATTGTTGTCGCGTAGGTACCTGAGACGTAGCTTCCAATTAATCTGATTTGATGACTTATACTCCGACGTAGAAAATGTAATAATCCAAGATAGATATAGAGATAAGCATCAATCAATACGTAAATGTCGAAACATGTTGTCTACAGAAGTTTTTTCAGTAGTTTTAGACTAATTGAAGGGCCATGACGGATTCGGGCGCGGCGTCTGACGCCACGAGTCGACAGAGAAGTAATAAAAAGATGGCGGCATTCTACGCAATAGGTATTTAGTTTTAGCTGTGTGGACATGCTTGAAAGTATTCCCACTAATTATTTTTATTTAAATTATTAAAAAAATCAATGGTATTAAACGATAATGATATTATTATGACTTCTCTTTTCTGCGGTATTATACGATGTCTGTCATAAACTAACCATTTTAATAGAATGGCGTAAGACTATTAATCCTATAACCAACATGCTTCTATTATCCATTTAAACCTGATAATAATATAGGTGATAAACATTTTATAAGGCAACGGCACTTTATTATAAACGTTATAAAATGTACAGTAATAATATAACAATACTGATTTCTAATAATTGGAATAGATTCGAATTAAGTAAGTTATCTGCAAATGGTAGACGCAGCTGTGTCGTGACTAATCGTCGAGAATAAGCCGATGGTGCAGATGTGAATTTAACTCTGGTCGGTTAAAAAATGCCTATTAGGTAGTTATAAATTCACAAATATGTAATAATAATAAATAATTGTATTTTTTTGTAGATTTGCTATTTTTAAATATTTTACGACTACGTTATTATGTTTCCAAGCTCTTTTCTATTACTTTTCTTATGGAGAAGTATCTCGTCAATTTAGACCAATTAATTATCTGGTTTATTATTATGTATACCATATTATATTTAAAGAGCTTTTTGACCAATTTTTTCTCATTGTATTGGTTGAGTACCACATGTCTTTACCAAATATTTTTTTTAAATCTCCAACTACGTGGTGCAATCACTCCGATTGTTAATATTCTAAAATTTCATAGAACTTGTATACTAATAATTAGGTATATAAAACGGAGATTATACAGCTGAGTTTTGCCTATCACATAAAACAATGTCTATTCTGTACCCAATAATTATAACTCTATGTCAAACCTTTGATCGAACCGAGTGCTACCATACTCAGAAATGGTACATTGAAACCGCAGTAGTTATTTCACTGATAGCAATAAAAACAAATAATACAGCTTTTGTGGCAATTTGTATGTTTATTTTATTATCTGCAGCCGGAATTGTTTAATTATCGTACTGATAAACTGTCCATGTACGCATTTACTATTAATTTAGTGTTTTATGATTAAGCTTTATATACAATTATAACTGTTTGCGATTTATATATCCTACTATTCTGTGCTCCGTGGTTTTGCCCGCGAGTGATATTTGTTTGATCATTCCAAGGGTATACTTAATTTTTCCGGGATAAAAAGTATATTTGTTAATCCAGGGTATAAGCAATCTCTGTGCCAATTTTCATCCAAATCTGTTGAGGCGTTTCAGCGTGAAGGATCGACAAACAAACACACACATACAAACCATCGCCTTTATAATATTAGTGTGATATATTTAACTTGATAAAAATTAAGTTAAATGATAACGTAAGAACGTTAAATTATCGTTTTCAGTATATGTCATGATAGGCAAAATTAGCGCTACAAAACAAAATGTCATCACAATAGAGTCAATTAAACACGTAGATAACAACTCAATATCTAATGGACTGATTTTTATATTACCAATTTTAATAGAGAGTATACCTTTTCGAAGGAAACAAAATTCATCAATTCGAAACAGCCGTAACTGAGGCATCTAGAAAAAAAACATATAAAAAAAACATAGCCGTAGAAATGAGTTACTCTTACTTTTTTGGGAAATCGGCAACAAATTGCTAGACAGTGTATTCCAGACTAAGCATGCTCCATCTAGGGCTACAGTATCGCTGACTTCCGTGGTTGTGCAAACTTGTGGTCAAATGCCTAGTTGTGCAGGATTAAAAAAGAAAGTCTCATAGTAGGGACTCTTCGTTCGCTCGGTCAATTGATATATTCCCATCGGCCCCATTATCTGTCCCATTAATGGGGCAGATGGGAATTTCAATTATACGCTTGCAATTTACTGTGACAGATCTTTGAATCGACATTCGCAACAAACAGGTTTTATAAAACCAGAACTCAGCAATGCTTTACAATTTACTTCATGATTCACTTCCCTAATTGGGTCCATGAATAATCAGAAAATATTTACAGTAATTTACATTTATATTTGTTATTTTTTTAATAATTGACTCGGTTTTATTGCCCTTAAATACATTTTAAATTGCGTTCTTGCGATTTAATAACTTTACTGTACATAAGTTGATCGCGTAATAAAAAAACATGATTCACGAGAAATCATTTTATAAGATTTTACAGAGTAAAAAATTCACGAATAACAGCAAGAAAATTTGGAAATATTCAAGACTTAGCTGATAACCATACTAACTGTTTAATATTACTGTGGTGATCACAACGCGAGTGATAAATGTATAATATATGAAGCACAAGATCATTAAAAAAAACTGAATTCAATTCAGCAGGCGCCGGTATTTATTAAATTCACTTATTTATTTTGATTTTACAATCATACCTCTGGAACAATTTTGCGAAATCTTAAATGGGACTACATCAGAGGTATAGATGTATAGGTAGGTACCCAACAATAAAGATTTTTCGAAATTCCTAGCCGTCTCCAAGAGATCAAATCGGGTAACAAATAAAACAGAAAAGTAACATTTTATTTGGAAAAATATGCATGATTTAAACAATTTGCTATAGTTACCAAGCTTCAAGTGACATTGACATTTTAAACCTTTATGAATAATGAGCATACTGGCCACGCTGCCCTCTAGTGGTGGGTTGGAGCATTTGGTTTATCTGTAGATTTTAAATGGTCTATAGGTAATCCAAGTGTTATATTATATTTGCTGTACTTAGTCATTTTGTTTTTCGTTATAAAGGCACTTGAATAGCATGAGTGAATATTTAAGTATAATCAAAATAAATAAATAGTTTTTCATAAAATTTCCCCACAGTTTTTCAGCAACAGGAAAACCACGTTACAAAATTCCGAGAAGCGAACTTGGCACTACAAGCTGACAGCATATAATTACATCATTATATACGTTGTGATAGATTAATTTAATGAGATAAAATGTACTAAATAACTAGTTGTTGAGCATTGTACTCAAACACAGAAGCTAAGCGATGTTACACCTCAAGTTTAGGAAAAATATATACTAGGAGTTTTCTGCATTCGCCCACAAAAAAGCGTCTTTATCATTCTTTACCGGCTACAAGAGTGTTACTTAAAAAAAGGAAGAGATGCTCAAGTCGACCGTATTCGATGATGTTTGTTACTTGATATACACACAACTGCAGGACCTATCTGAAAAAAATCTTTGTTTCAAACGGTATTACTTCACCTATACTCTTATTTTTCATTATATCAAAACCTGTTCAGTTGATTGGTTTTGAAATCAAAATTATTAAAAATATATCAGCGCGTACCAAATTAAAGTCACCACATAATCACTCTTCTAAAAAATACTTGTGTTATTATCGAGTACTCGTAATAATGGTCCGTTACATTATTATATCTTATGAATGAGATATGTGAATTAGCGATTGTATTTCGTGTTCTTGGTAAATATAGAACAGAAACTTCCCAGTAGAAACTCTAGCTTTATAAGTGTTAGTTATTTGAATCATAAAAAGACTACGATGACCGTAATGTTTACCAGGACTTGACTTAATTTTTACTTTCACTTTATCATTAGACTTGATATTCTCATTTAAATCTTGACGCTGACAAATACATAGGGTAAAGCAGACCTTATGCAGCGCAGCACAACATAGCTTATGACGTAGTAATGTAGAATATATTATGAGGAACGACACGTCTAACGCACGATGCTGTGCAACTACGTGCACCACTGCAATTCAAACCAGCCTACGTCACTATGCGCGTATTCGACAGTCATGTGTAACACTTTCAAAGGGAAATGGCAAATGTCAATAACGTAGCAGCACTACAAATAAAAATGATCCGTGTGAATCTTACGCAACGCGCAGAGACATACCGCGACGCGCTGTAACGCAACGCGTGCGGTGTGCTCTTGGATGAAGCCATTATTAAACGCTTTGCTAGTTCGGTCAGTAACTCGCTTAGCAGCGCTACATGAGTAGGTAATGAGTTCTAGGTAATATTGAGAGCTGAGCACGAGGAAAATTCTAAATCACAATAATTATATCTTGCTTATGTTTTTGTACTAAACTTACTCAAGTGTTTCGATTATCGGTAGACAGCATGACTACAGTGCATAGACATGGCGTATACGTTAAGGCAGTCATTATGTACTTGGTTATCATGTAATACAAAATTAAATACTGACAGATTACAAATCAGACACTTACTTAACATTTTATTATTAGATATGATCTAAAATAATTCTACAAAAATATTGAAATGAATTAAGTAAACCAAGTTGTTACAATCAACAAAAAGTTAGTGTTTGAAATAAAATCTTGATATAAGCAAGTTCTTCATAAAAAAAGTATTAAAATTTTACAGTTATTTCAATTTCAGAAGTACGTAAACCCCGCAGGACCGATTTTAAGAAAGTTTATACGAAACCACTTCATTTGAGACAAAAAAATATTTTTCAAAACCGTCATCCGTCTCTCGGTTACAAATATTTTTATATAATTAGGTTGTATTAAGTGCCATTAACATTATTTGGGAATACGGTTAAAAAATTACAATAACACGCTTATTTTTATAACGGTTTTTATTTGACTAAAAATATTTTTTTATATGCTATGCCACAGCAATCTTAAATTGTTTCCTGTTAAATAAAATAAAGTACTCGTAGTTCTCGCTAAAAACTTCGACGCACTTTAGCCCCTAGATTCACATCTAAGACCATAGTCCACGAAGAAACTATATTTTCATAATAATGACACGAACACATCACATAATATATGATAACAAAGCATTATGGAGCAGAATAAATCGCATTTAGCATTTACTGCGACTTAAGACCCGCGTCTATTGTCTAACAAATGCGCAATTTTAATACCACATCGATATATTCAGATCTTTAATACTGGAAGTGTTTTGAAAACACGGCTTTGAAACCTTATTTTATTGCGTCTTTACAGGTCTTAGAGAAAAGAAAGGTTAACTTTGGCTAGAGCATCGTTGCCTATAAGTCTCTTAGCTCTCCTCTCGACATCTCCTACTTCAGCCTTAGTAAGGTCCTGTTTTTACTATATCTATGGAACCCTAAAAAGAATTGAATATACTAGTATCTTCAATACACGCTGATATCGGATTTCCGCATATTCAGGAATTAGTTAAAAAAACCTTCAGAATGCAATGTTTTCCTTCCTCTAGATATGTTACATCGCTTATGTTTTGAATTGCACTTATTCGCTTTCGACCTCGAGCAACTTTACTTCTATTTTAAAGGAGAATTTTATCTTGTTTGCCGAAACGAGCGAAGCGTTTATTTCGAATTTAATTTTTTTTCTATCGACTGTCTATTTGGATGTTTGTCAGAAAATTATGTACAGGTACAGGTTTCTTTTCAACCAACCTAGAAGTTACTATTTTGTTTTAAAAGATAATTTAGTCGGTAGTGTTCTTAGCTATATGTATAGGATAAAAATCGGTCCAAGATGGTCGCTGCCACAAAATCATGCATTATTTTTTTTTCATAACTCTTTCAATATGGGTATCAACTATATAAGTATGAGAAATACAAAACTCAAGACGGCAAAATAATTAATTTAATTATAACGGTATTAGGGTTTATATTATTGCTAATTTTAATTGTATAGTTCACAATGATACGATCCCATATAAATTACATTGTAACCAAATTCCAGCTAAAAGATAAACAAATTTCAAATAGCTTGCCCCTACCCAGAGTTCACGATAGCAAATCGACATTATCACCACAGATGTGTATCCTTCAAAGTGTTTTGATGCTGATTAACAATAATTATAATAATTTTAATGATAAATATTGACCCACAGTTATTGACCCTAAAGTTTATCAACCTCGTAGTACTACTGCAGACGGTACTATTATTATTTAATTATTTATAATATAACTGAGTCATTATTTATAATGCGTTTAATTATTATGTTTTTACGCGTCAGGTGGCAGATGTTTAGATAAGAGTTGTTATTATAATGTTGGTCTCTGTAGTTGTGGAGTTAAGGGTCAAGTTTGTTTGGACTAGTAAGTCAATAGAGGTAGGAAGCATCATCACACTTACGTATAAATTTTCAACTAACGCATAATATTTTTTTAGTGACCACCAAATTATTTCACGGCAGACGCGGATAGAACTTTTTCAGAAATTTTGATTTTCTTAAAAAAACATCCTCCTGACAATTAAAACAAAAAAAGAATATTTGAAATCGGTAGAACCTTGTCCGTAAAATTAGGTATATAAAAAACAGTCGAATTCAGTATTTACCTCCTTTTTTAGAAGCCATAACAAAAAAATCAAGACTAATTAGATACTTGGTTGGGTTGGGTTGGGTCAATTAATTATCAGAATTTTGACATACCATAGTGTTAATAGGGATAAGGACCAAAAGGTAGAAAATTTGGCAAATACGACGGAAAAGACGAGTTTTTACACCTAATTGATTAAAAGGTATATAGTTTCGTTCACATTCGGTGAGCTTCATCAGGGATGAAATGATTCGTTCGTGTCTTTAACGATGAGACGTCTCGCGCTGTTCCTAAATAAAACGACAAAACTAGTTCTCAAAAGGTCTTCTCCGTTACAAAAGATCAAGATATGCACAACAATACTCGTCATCCAAAATAAATTCACACTAAATTTGACAACTGTCACATTACGCTTCCTGGAATATTTGCTTTGACGAGAGAAAGACAGTTATTACACCTTCCTGTCAAGTTTTGTATTCGTTCCTGTCAAGTTTTGTATTCGTTCCTGTCAAGTTTTTTTTTGTGTCCTAAATTACGAGTACTTGGCCACTGATATTTAAGTGCTCGTTTTATGGTAGGGGTAATTTTTTGTGGTATTTTCGGAGATTTTTATTTGTTTACAAAATATTGTAAGACGGTTGATGTTATTTTTAGATGTATAATTTGAATAATTACTTTCTTTCTTTCAAGGGAGACTGCCGAAACACACCGTTAGGTGCTTGGCAACAGATTTTACATCTTGAGGTCGGTAGCCAGCCAGGCGAGCTATAGAAAACGCCCTACCACCATGCTTCCTCACGATATTTCCCTTCACCGGTAGCTCAGACTCCTTTTGAAAGTTTCGTGGGATCGAACCTCATACCTTTTGCATGGCAATCGACCCTACTAACCATTCGATCATCATCGCTACGTTGTAATATGTGCCTGGAAGAGATAGCTTTTTAGAGATAAGACAGGCAATTTTAGTACTATATTTTGTACGAATTGTTCTCTTAAATTCAATGTTTTGTGTACTTCAAAAAAAAAATTATCTATTTCATAATTATTTCATACATTTTCAAACACAAACGTTACATTGTTACTAAAACTAAATAATACAACAATTCGGGCTAACAATGTAATTAATTATCTAGTGCGACAATACTTAAAGGCTTTAGTCTACCAATCAAGGTGAACCCATTGTAGGCGGAAATTATGCAAAAATCGAATTTTTGCACGTGATTGGTTAAATTGTATGGACAAGCAATATTTTTTTAATCTTGAATTTTGCAAAAATTTTTTTCATTTTCACACCTTTCTGTAACACGATAAGACTATTTAAAAATCTAAAGACAAACCAAGTGCAGTCCATTACCCATGCGCAGCGTATCTAGTAGCTAGCGGCATCATCATACTGAATGGATGTGTTTATAAATTAGGCCAGATAAATACCGACATTCTCGTCACTTATTTATTGACTTGCTAAATACGTAAAACTGCCGATTAACTGCAAAATGAACGCTGAATCAACTTCCTCTAAAACTGCTCAGTCATCCACATTACCATAGATTACACATGTTTTTAGTGAAAACACTATAAAATTGGAGCAAAAATACCTACTTGCACATTTCACCACGTGTTACCAAAGTCGTAAATTTGAGAGTTCGTTTTATTTTCGCTTCAAACGAAACTGACGAATGTCTTTGCTCGATATGTACACGGAGATTTGAGTTCACAGAACTGATTGTACCTTTGTCGTAATAAATATTTATTTTACTACCGATGGAAGAACGATGTTATAAGAGAAGGGGTGTTATAAGTTTAACGTGTCTGTTTGTCTATGGCATCGTAGTTCCGAAATAATACTGATTTTGTTTTGAAAGTTAAATTAGTCGGGAGCTATGTTTGATGAAAATGTGTACAAAATGGCAGCCGCCACAAAATGTCGGATCTCATATTTTCAACTTCCCCAATATTGGTATTAAAAAAAAACTTGACTTGACCAGTAGTACGCATTGTGAAGGGAACTTTTTATGATAAACTTTTCATAGAGAAGAATAAAAATACTCAAAAACGCACCCCATTAGGATGTAATGAAAAAAGCCATACAAATTAATTTTTACAAAATATTTTGAAAAATTTAGTGTGACAAGGTATTGTGTCCATTGCGGTCATTGTTCTTTTGTATACATTTATCAAAGTGAGTGTAAAAATACTCGGTTTTTCATCTTACGCGCAAAACTTGGGTAAGGAAATGTATTTTAGGACAGAATGTAATTTAGTTGCATTCCTTATGGTTTTTACGTTGTTTCTCATACTTAAAGATTGTGCAGAAAAACGTGATGAAAGATGAAACATTGTTTTAGGTAAATGACATTGGAATTCGGCTTAGTACCTACCATATTTTACAAGTGGTGACTTTTCAAAGTGATTTTTTGTTAGTAATTAATGACCTACAAAATCGGAAATTACGTTAAAATACAATTCTATGGTTTTTTAATACTAATGTATATTTTTACAAACCGATAAAACATTATTGAACGATTAAAATTTTTAGTCATAAACATGTTGAGTAAAGCACAATTTTTTACTGGGAAAGAAGGAGGGTAAAGTTTTTCAAGTGTAGTGCGCAATTAAGCTTTAAATATTGCATTATTTCTACAGATAAATAAAAAAATCACTCTACATCATCCTCACAAACACACAAGCTACCAAACCTGTGAATTCCGCAGAGTCTGTGACCGTTCGAAATTAAATTCCGTCGAACGAACGAACGAACGGGTGCTTCAGTGCGGCCAAAAATAACAGAGTAAACAAATAGTGTAACTCTGTGCATTCAACGAGCCACGGGTACAATACGGACGTAGGTTCACGTACGTATTTAGTTTAATTTGACTAGAGGGACAGCAGCTAACGCGATTGCACGACCAAATGGGTTAGTAATTCAGACGCTAGGCAATCATGGTCTATATCTCATCACAGGACTTTTAAAATTAAGAAATGTTAACTGTTTTACCTTAAAAGATGCATTTGCGTTGATGATGATGCGTTGAGCATTGAGATTGAGCAGATTTTTAAGCTATTGCATAGCTTTTATCGCGGATTTTGAGCGCGGCGACCGAATCAAGAAATTCCGTAACGATAATAAACCTAACACCCCCCATTCCGACCGGCACAGCACGAGCGGCGTTGAAAGCCGTGCATCGTCTTACGTCGTTTCAGTTCGGCAGACTTCGGCACGGTGTTTGTGTGCGTGCGACTAGACGTATGCGTATGCAATAGCTTTACCGCGGCAGTCCCTGAGTGCCACGCGTATTTTTTATTTCATTTTTTATAGCAACCCGCGGCCGTATGTTGTTTAGAGATAATCTCCGAGTTTAAATTTATGTAACCACAAAACTTTTTTGAACCTCAACCAGAGTCTGACAACCTTGATATCTAGTATTGTGTTCTAGAATATTTGTCTGGAATTTATATCTAGTATTTTGTTTAAGAATATTAATTTGTGTGTAAAGTTTGATATTTCTAATTTTGTTTTAGAGTATTTGTCTGATATTTTGATATCTAGTATTTTGACCAAAAATATTTATCTCAAAATTTAATACTTATCTGGTATTTTTCTTGAGCATATTTCTCTAAAAAGTTTAATATCTAGTATTTTTTTCTAGAATATTTTCGAAGATTATTTAATAGTTTAATATTTTAACGATTTAAAATAATAAACTTTGTTTTAAAAATATTGTTTATGGTTAATATTTACTGGCAGTAGCTGTCAGCTGTCATCTTCGTGCCAGGTAGTATTATTATTATTAGTAGTATATATTTTTTCCTTGTTGTAGTTGTGTAGCAAATTATTTCATTGGACACCATTACCTTAGGCATTTAATGCATAACCTTTTAAAGTCATAAAAATATTTTTTTTACTATGATTTTATGTGCGTACGTACTTTAAGTACAAGTTTGTAGGAAATCGTAGTGTTATCAGCTTGAAACAAAATTCAGTTATACTTATGACTCTCAACTCTCCAGCCGCTCCAAAATAGCCGTAATGTCAAACAGCACAATCGAAAGTCAATATGATTTAAATAACATCTAAATTATGCTGAAATCTATCAAAACAATTCACGTTTACGTTTCGCTTAACGTATAAATCGTAAACGCTTGGTATTGTTTACGTTTTACGTTTGTTTCACAAGCACTAGCCCATTGTTTATGTTTCAACGGTCCGGTACAGTTTTGTGCGAGGCTTACTTAGATAGTTTACAGATGTTGATTGAAGTGAACTAGATTATAAATTGACCGATTTTCATGGTTTATCCTATTTCTACTATTTACGTATAAGCATTGCCATTCAGCGTGGTAATGCGACTAGCATACTAGACGCGCTGCCTTCTTGTGGGTTGGAGCACTTGGATTATCTGTAGATCTTAAATGGTCTATAGGCATATCTTTATGCTATTTTTTTTTTGCTGTTGCAATTAGTCATTTCGTTTTCGGTAATAAGGGCACTTGCCTGGTAAAAAAAAGTTTGTAAGAATTTGTGCATGTACGTTTCTTACTCTTTCACGCAAAAACTGCTGAACCGATTTGGATGAAGTTTGGTATGTAAATAGCTTAGTTCCGGGATTAATACACAGGCTACTTTTTAGCCTGTATTAATGCGGATAACATCTCTGAGCGCAGCTATGTTGTATTTTATTTTAACATTCACTTCCTACTGGAATGGATTACTAGCGAAAAAAGGTAAGCTATTTAAAAAAAACTGTATATGTCGAATCACATTTAATTTCTAGAAATGACAAATTTATTATTCATCCTTTCTTGACTGCTTGTAACATGCGTGACGTCACCACCTGGTTCCAACGGAAGATCAGCGCTGGTTGTTGTCAGCCAGCATTATGTTGAGTTGGGGCCGGTTTGTGACAGAAAGCAGTAATTAAGTTAAAATAATTTTGTTAAGTAGGTATCTGTTACAAATAAAATTTATTCTATTCTATTCAAATAGTATCTCGATGATATCTAATTATGAATAATAAATATTTTATTGATCAAAATAAATTATTAGGTTTAAGACAATATTGGATTAATTAATGACGAATAGACAAGATAGATAGACAATCACTAGAGTATTGAGTAAATTTAAATATATGTACGCAAATGTTACAGTTAAATCGCTAACTGCTGCGGTAGGATACCATATGTTGGGGCAGTTAGTTCTCTTCCATTAGCACTTTTCTAATTAATACTTAGCTTAGTTATAGTATCAATATTTTTACAGCAAGTCTCTTGCGTGTTAATCATTTTATATAAAATTAGTTTACAATTATTTATTCAAGCTACTTAGTACTAAGAATCTATAATCAAATATCTATCTTAATTACTATGACCTCTACCATACTATAACAAGTATGTAGGTAGATACAGGTCCATAGATATCTCATCTCTCGGTGGAGTGGGAGGAAGGGTTTAATCTGTGCTGTGTCAGGCTCGGTTACCTTACATGATGGATGACTACTGCTAATGCACTTTTGCACGGTTTCAACCTTCTGCCTTTGCCTTTGCTATATGGATTTGTTTGAGACTTTCTGCTTGGTTTGACTGAATCGAGTTCCTTTGATTCTGTTACTTGTTGCTCCTTTATTTGTGCCCCGTGGGTTTACTCGCGGTAGATTTTTGATCATCCCATGGGAACGCTTAAATGTAAAAAATATCGTATGTGTTAATCCAGGGTATAAGCAATCTTTGTGCCAAATGTCATACAAATCCGTTTAGGCGTGTGAGCGTGAAGGACAAACAAACCAACACACATATACAAAATTTCGCCTTTATAGTAGTGTATATTTTTAGTGTGAACGAATTTAAAATAGTTTTATTTTTGATTCGTTTCTTTTGTTTATAAATCTTTATTTTTCATAAAACTTAAATGACATTACTATCTCTAGTGTACGTATATAGTTCTAGAAGAACTATTAAATGGTACTTTTGTAGTAGTTATGTCAACAGTTCACCGAACCCAACACCTATTGCAATCTGCAGTGCGCCAGCGCAGATGACCCGCCATTATCTAATTAGGCGAGCAAAACGACGCGCCCCCGCAGAATACGAGCACATCAGAAGTAGGATAATCAAAATGTATGTACTAAAAAGTAATGTTTTCAAAGATAAGAATATTACGTCTAGTGGAAGCGACATGTGGCCACAATGCTGGCTCTTATTTTGGCAAAAAAAATAGCATGCCAATTCAACGTGGCAATGCAGCCAGCATCCCTGGAACTTTCCCTTATACTGGGGGTTTATAATTAGATTAGTGTTTATAACTGAATATGTTTTTTCCTTTGTTTCTGCGTTTTAACAAAATATATCTCTTACAATATTCAAGTACTTATTGTGAAATCCCAGCTGTAGAGTTTTATTACATTGGTCTTGTGTATTTATATTCTGCTTTTTCTGAAGTTATAAAATATATGGTGTTTTTTACATAATAACTACGGCTATTTATAACTGAGCGTTAATTGGGTTGGGCTATATGGAACATTTTATATCTTGTTTATATATTTTCAGATATCAATCGTAGGTTATCTCAGAGTCTTTTAGGTGACATATAAAAGTCTGACATTAGAGTGAACTCCGTCTGTATGAAGATAGTAATGATGTTCAACCAATATCTGAATTTTGTGTTATTTTTCTATGACTAATGAAATGGAATATTGATTACACGTCTTAATGGTTAGAAGCGACTTAAAAACCATACTGCATAAAATTTAGAACACTGTAACTGTGCTACTAGACAACAGATAAACCCTAAATAAATTCTAAATCGGTCAGCTAGTTTAAGTTATGGAGGGTCACAAAGAGTTAGACATTCAAATTTACAAAAATACACTTGAAAAATATAAAATTATTATATATTTACACACTTTGGTATATACGCGGGAATGTTGCCAGCGTTCTTAGGACTTTGCCACACGGACATAATTTATTTCATACATTTTTATTTCAAATTGAAAACTAACTGTATTTCTTTTTCAATTAAGCTTATATACTTGAAAAATATTTGCCTCATTTTGGGCAGTCAGGTAAAAATTATATCTAACGAGGAAACTGTTATAGACGAGAAAAATTAAGACAACCTTCTAAGAAGTTTCATATCTAAAAATATATTCCTGGTATCAACAGACTATCTGCGTGATCTTTTAAATATGGCTCCCAAGTGGCTAAACTCAGTAAATTGGCGTTACTATCACTACGAGTTACGTCATAAGGTCTATATGTAAGATACAGTTTTCATACAAAGTATTCACAAAAAATAACAAGCCAATAAACGGCAAGCGACATTGATTACTTAAGTTATTTTTATGATAAGATAGCTGACTACGGAAGTCACCGACACTGTGATTTTAGATGGGCATAAATAACCTAGTCTAGAATATCTTACATTTAATTAATTTTAAGATATTTTTTCATACATTTGTTTTAGGCACAATATTTTTAATTAGTAATTTTCCAAAATGAAGGAAGGCTATCCGCTAAGATCAGGACGATTTATTGTTTGCTTATGATTACTCCTTTCTCTGTTAAAGATTTATCAATATTGATTATTTTCTATCCATCTGCAAAACATAACCCTCCTTGGTTATGTTTTGCGAGTGTATGTATGTATATTTCTTTGGCACGCCCTAAAGCCTGAACGGCTTGTCTTATATTTACGTGAGTGATGTCAATAGAGTTGTCTTAGTTGTGAGAGTGACACTGGGTACGTCGAAGAAAAAAAAATGAAGAATGATACACAGGCTTAACGATTTAGGAGTCGGATTTTTTTTCAAACTCGCTTCTAACCACTTGTCTTTCTATTTGAAATGTCATACTTCACAGACAGAGCCATATTATTATACATTAAAAATACTGTATATTTGTCATCGTAAGTTTTTCAAATCGGTTTATCACGTTTATAATCTTTAAGCAAATAATACTTACGAATGAAAAGTTAGTGCTTGATTCAAAGCAATGTCACGACGCGAGTTTTGAATTAACACTGCAGCCATCATTCAATTTAGGACGCATCATTTTGTTAATACTACTTGAACTATGACGTGCTAACCTGGGCCCTTTACTAAACCTGTTAGCTACCACGGGCTACTCAAACTGAGATTATAATGTTGCTCTATCACGAGCACTCGTAGAAAGAGAAATAGAAATATTTATTGACCGTTACAGGCAAGTATTGTTACATTGGAATTAGGTATTAATTCTTTTAAAAAAATAACTTATTTGACAACTTTTACAATTCTCTTAACATATATTTATTATATTATATACTAGCTGCGCCCAGCGGTGTTACCTGCGTTAATACAGGATAAAAAGTAGCCTATGTGTTAATGCAGGGTCTAATCTATCTCTGTACCATATTGTATCCAAATCGGTTCTGTAGTTTCGGCGTGAAAGAGTAACAAACATACACACATACATTCTTACAAACTTTCGCCTATATAATATTATAGTGGGATTTACATAGTGATTTATTTCTTTATTTATTAGTAAAATTCTGTAATAGTTATTCGTTACACAGGAACGATGATTCCACAAGCTAAATTCACATATATATTCGAGGAGTTTATAAAAAGGATTTCTTTTATAAAGAATATTTACTCAATAGTTTTTCTTTAATTGTGTTCCATAATGCAGTCAGGTAATTTATTGTACATTAGTATAGTACTTTATGATACAAGTGTGCTAAATTGATCATTACAGTTGCTTTCCTAATCAATGTGATGTGGCTCTTGCAAGAGTTTTACTTTAATAATATTTTCCCATGTCGTCGAAATGTAAATTTGATTGTCTTTTAAGAATTTAAAAGACAATCAAGACGCTTAGAACGAATGACAAATAAAATTTCCAGTTGGTTCCACATTTTTTTTACAATAATATTTTTTTATAAATTAAAAATTTATTGGTTATCATAATAAACGAAATGACTGGAAAAAAATCAGACTTTTTATGTACAATAATAATAATTACACATTAACACCATAAAAAGATATATCCTAACTATATCTACAAAAGCTAATAAAAAAGTTACTTTTTTATGTATTTTTTTTTACTTTTCCCAAATAATTTGATTAATTCGTTAATTATTTTTTAACTAATTTAACAATATAACGAAGCATGTGGGTAGGTGTGCAAGTACATAGTATAGTAATTTATGTATTTACCAAATGACACGTCGCCGCGACAATTAACAAGGGAATTGGTGATTATGTTGACAAAGCACTCCGTAAGTTAGTACTCGTGTTGACTCGGTTTCACGCGTCTGATTATATTGTGCGCAGCGATGCGTACCTACTAGGCAATGTCTTTGACTGTACAGGGTTAACAATAAAACGTATTACGTCAAAAGGGGGTCGCTGTAGTCAACATAACAAAAAACTTTGATTATGGGACCAATCCGAATTTCGAGAAAAAGAATTAACTTTATTACGAAAACTAACGCGTGTTTGATACATATTGTTTGAAAAAACGGGGGATTGTTGGAAAGATCCAACTATAGTTTGTGAATGTGAACGAAACTATAGTTGGACTTTTCCAACAATCAGGTACGCGTGAAAACCTGTTTTCTTAAACAATATAAAAAATTAACTGTTTCATAGAATTTTTTTATCGATCGTCGACTAAATGTATGGAACTGCTGACGTTTTTTCTCGAATTTCGGGTTAGTCTTATAATGAAATAGTCTTAAAAAATGATGGGTATAATGATCCTCTTTTGGCTAATCACACTCTTAACTGATAAACTTGTTTATACTAACTCTAGCCAAAATTATGGCATATCCGCATATTCACCCGCTTTAAAATTATTTTTGCAGGGAAAAAATATAGTGGTAAAAAAATTGAGACGTCAAGAGAATTCGTTCGAACGTTTCAAAAATGAGGCCCACAGCGTGAAGCGACGATGCAGCCTAAAATAGCGCACGCTTGCCTAGAAGAAACGTCGTCGTAAGTTACAAAATAAAAATACAAGTCGACCGCCTTCCCCCGCCTTCCCATACAAATTTTATCATTATGCACACATAATTTGAAAAATTCACGCATGAAACACAAATTATCCCAACACATACACACAGTTAGGTAAATTGAAAGGAAGCCCTCGTTGGGTATAATGCTGCCTTTGAGGTTCTGTATCACGAGGCTTCTCGGAATCGGCCCAGTGGTTACCTTCACAAATGGCTTTGTCACAAAAAAAATGGGTGAAAAAAGTGTGGTATTTGCGGTGGGTGCTGAGGGTTCTGTATGTTGATATTTCTTTTAGATTCTGTTAATTTTTTTTTACTTTTCTTTTTTGTTTGGTTTATTTTTCGCTTTAGGTCCAAGGCTGCCCGAAGGCCTCTAAATATATTTAGACGGTTGATATTATAATTGACGCGAGCGTTTTAGCTTCGAGTAGGTATTTGTATGTTTAGGAAAATTTTCGCTCGCGTACAGCGTTTCCAGTGAGCAAGAAGAGAGAGGCAGGCTATTTAAGAAGATGGAGAAGATAGTCACGTGACAAAGTGGTTGCAGAGAATGATGATAAACGAGGAGTGAACGAAGAGGAGACAGCTGATACAGTAGAAAAGAAAAAGATTACTTGCAGTGCAGACCCCACGTAGAGGGATAAGGCGATTTGTATCTAAATTAAAAATATATACCGATTAAAAAAATCACTGGTTTCCAAATATAACATACTTCTTACCTATGAAATTATTTACTTATTTTTTGTAGTTTTTTTTTGTGGAATTTTAATATTATACAGTTCGTAAATATATAATTCTTATACAAAAACTAATTTAAGAAGAATCTAAACTGTAAAAATAAATAAAAATCTGAAAAAAAATGATTGTGTTGTGGCAAAGTCTCGAGAACGCTGGCAGCATTTCAAAATATAATTAAAAAGTGACTTAAAATTTTAATTTTCTGATTACGTCCGCGGTACCCTAAAAATCCGCAATCATTTGTCCATCAGTCACAATGGTACACCGTTAGTCCGGCGCGGGCGCATTCGCAGGATGTTCAATAATTACATGTACATCGCAATACGGTACTGTATTGAAAATGGCACACTTTTGCTCGCCCGTGCTCCGTTTTGTAGGGATGGCAAAATATTATGTCCTTTTTGTGGCTGTCACTTACAAAACTTCAGCATGTTATATTATTTTATCAGCGTCGCGAACGAATTATTAGAGCCACTTTGTTAAAAATGTTCGTGTACTAGAGAGTCTAAGAGACTAGCGGAAAAATAAAGTACTTTTTAAATAGTTCAAGCCGTCTCTAAAAAATCGGCAAATTAGCATAAAAAATCGAAAAAAAAACAATTTGAATTGAGAACCTCCTTTAAGTTAGGTTGGTAAATAAATAAGTAAAAAGATGAACCAAAATTTGAATTTTCTAAGTTGAACTAACTTAGAAAATTCAAATTTTGGTTCATCAGGTGACTTCGACCTAAAGCTGATCTTACCTAAATGATTATAGCTTTCAGTTAGCATAGAAACCAAAAAGGATCTACATACACAACTTCGTGAGGAAACCTACTTATTAGAGAAAGTGTAGCTTTCCAATATAAGTAAAGTTCCCAAGCAATGTTTTCGAGCGTCACATCCTTTATAGTAAAGATCCGCGTCCAGCATTCCCCTCCCCGTCCTTCGTCCCCTTAATATTGAGGTGACAAACAGGAAATATAATTCCTTTTTGTCTCCTTTTCGCTATGCGTTGATACAAATAATTAAATACCATAATATCCACCGTATCCCGGGAAAAGTTAGCACAAGTCATTTAGAAAGCGAGGCAGTGCCTATGTCAAGTATGTAAATTAAGCTCAAGTAAAATTGAGTTAAGCAACCGAATTCAACTTAAATACGATTATCCTTCTTCCTAACAAATTAGTATAGTAAAAGTTACGCTGCATTTGTCCTCTGTAATTCAATTATTTGTAGTATTAGTCAATTTGGGAAGTTAAATAGGGAAATGACATTTTGGAGTTGATTTAGTAATGTAGGTATTTTGTATTACAATAGCGGTGGACTTGGTATGAACAGAATGTTATTTTTGTGAAGTTCGGCCTCTCTCTCTCTCTCTCTTAAATTAAAGACGATGCTCTATAAATAAACAAACAAATATTACTAATAACGAAAGAAATAAATCACAATTACATAATAAATTATGTTATGAGAACTATTAAACTATTTAGATAAGTGTTTTTAAGTTCAGTTTTTTTAGTAATCAATAATTCAACTGTAACAAAACTTGTCTGTAACGAACAAGGCCATTATTTAAAGGCCAAACAAAACCATTTTTACTTATCTCATATTCGGTAAGTAGGTCCTTATTACCCCCAAATGGGGCTTATAGCGCTCTAGGGTAATAATGTAGCTAGAAAAGCCCTAGGGCGGTAAGTAATTTAAAAAAAAAACTTCACTCTTTCAAAAAGTTCGCGTACATCTAACCATCATACTGGCAATAGACATCATGCATTCAGCCCAATGATAAAAAAGGTCGCTTCGCTATTCAGCCTTGTCTTCGTATGAGTATAATAGTCATCGATTTTAAACATCGCACGGCGAAGCTCAATTTAGTTCTTGAAAAAAAATATTGAAAAAAAGATGAAAAAAGGCGGGAATAGAAAACTTTTACTTTAAATATTGTTTGTTTTTGGGATTTTATTTGATCCACTTAGGAGTAGAATTTTCAAAAAAATAATCTTAGTACATGATTCTAGTTTCAACGGTTTAGGCTAAACATTGATTCCCAGAAAATATCAATCTATCAAGACTTACTCTTTTTTATATACATATTGCATATATTGTCTTTTAAATTTAATTTACATTATTGTTAAGGGAAATTTTTAAGGCTTGTTTGCTCTTAAGTAGGTATTTACGAATGTGAAAAAAATTTAATGCACTTGTCAGCCGGCCGGATGGGAAAATTAGCTGCCGAAAAACACTTACCCCATCACTAAAAATAAAGCATTGCACTACTGATTGTTGAATGCACGGTAATTTAGCGGAAAATTGTATACAGATTGTAAATTCGGAAGCGGGTCATTGGATGACTGGTAAGACGAAGTTATGTTGCGTTGCTCGCTTTGTTATGTTGAATTATTGGAAAATTTCTTGACGATGACGTCATTGCAAAATCAACGTACGACTATAACTGCAATATACGGGTTATCGGTTAGGGGTGTACTAAGCTGAAAGGGGGTCACTATACTCATCCTAAAGAACAACTTTCACTATGGGTCCAACTCTAAATTCAAGAAAAATAAATCAGCTGTTTCGTTCATTTTGTCGACGACTGATCAACATTTTGTATGGAACAGCTGATTTATTTTTCTCGAATTCAGAGTTGGTCCCATAGTGAAAGTTGTTCCTTGGGAAGAGTATAGTGACCTCCTTTCGGCCTGGTACACCCTTAACCGATAACCCTGTATACACCGCTGCAAAAAAGTCCAACTAGTTCTAATTAATAGGACTAGTGAGAACAGACCCTGCATTGTGGCTGACGTCACTTTTGTAACGTGAAATAGAGCCTATTGGTGGTATATATAGGCCTTTGTAATTTCAACGCAGTGCCTAAACCATTGAATCTAGACACATGCATTAGGAAGATGTAGAGGTGAACTAAGGAAAGATTTTCAAACTAAACTATACAAAAAAAAAAAAAATTTTTAATAAATCCCAATTATAATCTTAATGAATATGTCAATGTCAATGTGAATATATCAATACAGCTTGTCGAATCATCGTTCTTGTGTAACGGACAAACATTACAAAATATTACGAACAACTAGAGAAATAAATCACAATGTAAATTTGTAACATATAAAGGTAAATAATATTTCAAGTTTAATTTCTTTAAGTACCTTATTAATAATTCAAATGTAGCCCAGACTAGCCTGTAGCGAACTTTATTAGATGGAAAATAAATATTACTTATTCTTAAAATTTTTGGAAATTCTACCTGTAACTTAAAATTAAATTAATAAATTATTATATTAAAAGCAAGTTATCGCAAGCACTAGCTTGACAATATTCATTTTTATCCCATGGGTCCGAAATCGAAAAAAAGCATTATGTGACATTTGGGCTTTTCCTATGAAATAACAGACTTCGTGAGTCGATCAAAGTTAGCCGTTTTGCGAAGGTTATCAACATTGTATAGAGCTTGAATTTTATATCAGCACTTACATAATTATATCGGTATCGGTTCGGGGTGCATTAAGCCGATAGGGAGTCATTTTACTCATTATTACGAACAACTTTTACTATGGGACCAATTTTGAATCAAAGAAGAAAAACAGCTGTTTATAGAAAATTTGTTCGAAGTAATGAGTATATTGGTGCCTTTCGGCTTAGTACACCCTTAACTTATACCATTGTATTGGTATTAATTATCTTCTAGATGAAATATGAGTTGAAGGGCTAAATTTAAAACAACAATTTAAAACCTACGCTGAGAAACTGTTCGAAAATACAACGTGTAACAGAAAGGTGTGACCTAATTTTTTTTTCATTCAGGCATTATATTTATGTAATGTTCCACATGTCACACTTCATTCAAAAAAGTTTAAAAAAAAACTTAAATAACACAACAAGATATAATAAACAAATATTCAAAGACACTTACGTAAATCATACAAAAAATTAAAAGTCTGCGAAATCTCTGAAAACTAGGTTAAGGAAATTAAATTCTGTACTTTCCCGTAACCAAATCAGTAATTCAAATAATGACATTGACCTCAGCTGCTATCTAATGACTCATTTTAACCAGAAGTGAATTTATCATTGTTTCGTGCAGTGTTTTTTTTTTCATTACCGAGAATTTTCGGTGTACGAGGGAGATACGGTGTTAGGAAATAGTGAGACGTGATTTTTTCAAATATTCCGCGCGGAAATAACGTTTTATGCTCCTTAAAATTCTTGTTTTTAACCGTCCTGAAAAAGAAGAATCTTCTTTATTAAGAACGGTTTAAAACATTCGTCGGTTTTTTTTAAATATTCGTTTAAGAAAAAGGCCTTTTTAAAAAAAAAGTGATTTTACCGATATTTATTACGACACGCGCAGATAGAACTTTTTCAGCTTTATATCGCTAAAAACCTCCCGACCAATTCTGATAAAATGGGACCTTTGAAACTAAAAAGAAGTTTTCAAATCGGTCCAGCCATCTCAGAGAAATTAGGTAGCTAACTATAAAAAAAAAATAGTCAAATTGAGTACCTCCTCTTTTTGGAAATCGGTAGTAAATCCAATGATTCGAAAACCGAATTCTTTTGACGTCATATAAAAAAAGAAAGGTAAAAAAATTAAGTCATTAGATAAGTCATTTTAAAAGAACCTAAGTATTCTATCAAAGATCTTGATAATATAAGGAACATGACTTAAATATCGGCGTACAGTGTCTTCTACAAGTATTCCCTTTCTCGTCTAGTTCATTTTTCTAGGGTACTATCAAATTATAAAGCATTATTTCTCATATACTTTATTATTTGACCTATAAAACAAACTTATAACGCGAATAGCACAATTTATCTACTATTCAAAACCGCAGAACTTCCCTACACCACAAAATTACCCGTTATTACAATAATTACTAGAAAATTAATTATTAACCTACCTCGCTATACAGTCTATTCAATTTTGCTTACATACCTACTTAGACGATCAATACTGCATTATGAAAGACTAGCCTATATTTCTTAAGGTTTTAAGGTAAGCTAGAGTATTTTTATAGGCGTAGTAGCTTTTAGTCAGTTGACCCCGGGTTACGTTTCGTTCGAATGCGACGTATATATCTTGTTGTATGTGCTTTTTTTAACCTACACTGTCCCACTGCTGTTATCTTCCCACACAATTATTCTTATTCTTATTTTAGAATTTGAGCATACATAGCTCAATTCTGTGCACAAATAACTCAACCTCTATTGGCACACATAACCAAATAACACTTTTTTATGAGAGCCTCCCTAAATACTTATTATCTTTCGTTTTTCGTATGTAGCGGCAATTGAAACACTGTCTGATCATCTGTGAAAATTTCAACTGTCTAGTATTGACGGTTCATAAGATACAGCTTGCTAGTCTTAGCAATAGGGTCCAGTTGTTAGAATAACACGACAAAAATACAGTATGTCTCACTCTAACGTGTAGACGTTGTTCATGCTCTCTCTTTCATACGAGTTAATCATTTATAACAGTAGGTTCTTTGGCTATATCTTACTGAACTCCAGAATCTATACAAGTACTAGTTTGTACTCGTAGAGGTATTGTGTTTCCGCGAGACGATAGTAGAGAGCACTCACACTTCACCTGCTATTTCATAATATCGGCAATAAATTATTCTTTTATTGAAACCGATGAACACCGTCTTTCATAAACTACCATATAAACACCAGTTTTCACCTTTTGGGAATGGAGCCCAAAAAAGTTTCTTCCTCCTAACAAAATTCATTCCATCTTTCTAAACAGGTTGATGCGTTTTTCGTGACGATCGCTAGTCGGGTCGTGGTTACAATGTCATGCGATGCGAGCTAACAAAAAACTTTATTACAGAAATGCGGTGAAGACACCATGTTACTTCTGCGGTTAAAATGATGCGCAAGTAGGTACTGATCATATGTTTTCCGACTTCCTAAAATAGGAGGAGATACCAAAGTTGACGTTATTTTTCCTGATTTCTCGGAATCGGTTAGGCCGATTTGAAAATATATAATTTTTGTTTCATAATGGTTTACATACCTCTGGACTAGCCCATTTTAATTTTTAAATCGGTCCAGCGGGTTTTTATTACTAAATCGTAATAGGTGAAAAAGTTCTATAAGCGTCTGCCGTAATCACTTTGGAAGTACTCTCTTTTTTATAAGATAACTTAGGTAAGTATTAGTTTTTTTCTGAGCTTGGCAGTGTTATATTAAAAAAAACCTACAGCCTTCTTCAGACCTCAAACTTCTTCTAATAAAATAAAATCCGTCACTGAGTTTAAAGAAGGACCAGCATGCATTTATAATGATAAGTAGAGATGGACGATGGATCTAAAAACATCGATCGAAGTGAATCGTCCTTGCAATCATGGACGAATACGGACATCAGAACAATAACCAATTTTTTTTTAACCTACACTGTCCCACTGCTGGACAAAGGTTGAGGCGGTCTAGCCTCTTTTTTACTTATATAAAACTATTTTTGTTTTTAATATAATTTTTAATGGTGTGTACGTTTGACCCTATCTGGCAGAGGGAGAAAATTTTCGGTGTCGTATTGTTATTAAGAATATTTTAATTATTATTTTCTTTATTTTGCTTGTAAATATTAGGTCCTTACATATGAAATTGGCGTTTTGTCGTACTGGCCACTTTGATCTCAAATATCTCTTCTTTGGTTAGGGATTCCAATTTCAAATTTATACAGCTATTTATTCATACATTTGTATTTCGAAAACCGTGATTCATTTGTTTTGTCCTCGTTTGGTTTTTTCTTTGCGTCACGCAGTTTACAAAATGGAAAAACTTGAAATATCCGAAAGATCCGATTTAAAATCCCTTCATTATTGTGCCGGTTGAGTAATGTAACGCAGCAGTTGACACGCGTATTGCTGCACTCAATTCATGAGGTACCCGCCTTTCAAGCTTTTTCACCTTTCCAATTTGCTTCAAGTGGATTAAAACAGTTTTATCACTAACACCGCAGCCTGCAGCTAACTCGGACGTGGTTTGCGATGGATCTACTTCCACAATAGCTTTCAATTCTTCATTAGCAACTTTAGTCTCCGGCCGTCCACGGGGCTTGTTCTGCAGGTCGAAATTTCCAGAACGAAAACGTTGGAACCAAAAACGCACTGTGTTTTCTTTTGCGACACCGCCGCCATACACATCATTAATCCTTCGAGCCGTTTCTGCAGCAATGGTACCACGGTGGAACTCGTACTCGTAAATAACGCGATATTTCAAGTTTTCCATTTTGTAAACTGCGTGACGCAAAGAAAAAACCAAACTAGGACAAAACAAATGAATTACGTTTTTCGAAATACAAATGTATGAATAAATAGCTCTATAAATTTGAAATTGGAATTCCTAACCAAAGAAGAGATATTTGAGATCAAAGTGTCCAGTACGACAAAACGCCAATTTCATATGTAAGGACCTAATATACACTTATCTCGGTAGATTTGAAATTATTCCTTCTGCTACAAATAACATTCTTCTAAAAGGTATCCCATATCCTTCCATGCTTAACGATCCTGGGCCACCTCCCGCCAGATCGCGACGCTCAAGTTCTGGCCGTACTCGACTACGTAGGCTAAGTATCAGGCTTCCACTGCGTCACGATGGAACCTAATATTTCAGGTAAAAGACAGTACTTTCATTTACATGAATCCAACGCTTGTGGGCTATCACTATGTCTCTGCACTACTCACCTAGCACTACTGGTAGTGTATAGCAGCACAACTTGAGTGACATTACCGTAGCGTGTCGAACAAGCGGCGGGCGGTCGCACGCGCGCCATTTTAAATCGCCGCCATTTTGTCGAAACGCTTTGTTAATATTCTACGAATGCACTATTCATTTGGAAATGTCAAGAATTGTTTTGTAAACAAGGCTTTTGTTTTGCTAGGCTCGCTTTTTAATCTAGAGCAAAGACGACGAGGTTCTCAATTCGTCAACGATTTCTCAGCGACACATATACCTATGTGGAATATTGTTTGTTTTTGTTTGATAGAATATACTTTCTAAAGCTTTCGAACCGGTCCTTTAATGAAATTGTATCGTAATCGAACGAGTAGTTTTGTTTTACGAAACAAAATACTTAATATATTCCCGCAGCTTTTAAAGTCGGTTTTTCACCTTAATACCAACACTTGTAGGCTTTAGTTAGTAGGGAATCGACGGCGTCATATTTATTAGGTATTTGACACTTATACCCAAAATAAAATAAAAAACAAGTACTTAGCTATTCGGGAAATATTTAACAGCCGATGACTAAATGTCAGAAGCAGATGATTTTACTCAATACTAAGAAAACCTTTCAAAAAGTTTTCATATTGTGTAGGTAGTGCTAGTTCCTCTATGGTGTGTACTACCTACAAAATTACACATAAGTACAAATATTTAATATTCAATTACATCTGAAATTACGAAGTTGTCTATTAAAATACAGTCATGAATATTAACTATCAATACTAAATAGCGTTCAAAACTCGTAGCTAATTAGCCCAGTTCATTAAACTGGTATAAATTCAACCGTTTTCCAGTTTATCTCATATTTGCAATCAAAAATCTTCAAATAGAGGCAGGAAAACGAATTTGACAACATAGGTACTAATTTTTGTCCAAAAATCAACAATGGACTTACATTTACAGTAACTACTACCAAAACATTAAAAAAAATTCGTAACTTTATCAAAGCCGAATGATTACAATAGTAAAAGTGTTTTCTGTGAAATTTTTGATACCCAATGTCTAAACTAAATTACATGCCCATTGAGTAGTTACCATTACAGATAAACCATCAACATTAAAGTACCCAAACCGAGAAAAGACATTTTAAACGAACAAGACATAATCATCAAGATTAACCACTTACCGTCGCTCATTTACACCCCTTATCATTCTAAATAACCATCAAATCGCCATAAACGCCATAAGACTCATAATTATAAGGTTCATAATTACGCGAATAATCGCACCGTGACATAATAATTAAAAGAGTACAATCCCGAACATTTCACAGTACGTTGAACAATATCTCTGTACAGTCGTGTGGAAATGCGAAAGAGATTAATATGACCCGCTGTAGGAATTTCTATGAAACGCGCTTCGTCCTCGTGCGATACTAGCAGATGGGATGGCCTGTTTAATAGCTTCAGTTTTATATGAATAAAAACATATTATTTTGCTACAGAAACACTACAAAACCGAAAATAAAAAGTCTTAAGTGTCTATCATAATGTTTTGTTACCAACCGGCTTTAACTGAACATAATGCTGATTGAATCAACCAGCGTTGATCTTCCGTTGGAACCAGGAGATGAGCACGTCTTCGGCAGTGATACGTCTTTATTCGATTAATAATACGAGTACGAATGGTTTTGAACATTGCTTATAATAATATGTTAAAAAATGTTTTTATGAAATGGATGCATCTTATTATTTGCTAGATTAAAACTTACAGACTCTCTACTACAAAACCTGATTGTTTATTATGAGGGGCAATTTAATGTAAGTTTTAATAAATGGTGGTGTTTTCAGGTAATCTTGCTATTTTATCATTAAAAGCAAGAGTTTATATTAATTTACTCATAATCTTGTCAAAATTATTAGAAAATATATGATTTGTTAGCTCGTTTCTAGTTCTTTTCTAGTCTATAGAGTCGGAGTATTGGAGGTCTGGTTCTAACAATAAAAAAAGTTTAATTACCACGTATTAACTATACTCTTAACTAATTAAAATAAACTTACTTTCTTACGTCGCATGCTAAATACGATATTACAATTACCATCAATTTGTCTATTGCTAAGACAAGAAAGACAACGTAATGACAACATTCTTTTTTCTTTCTTTAATACACAAAAGTTACGATGGGCTCAATTTTGAAGATTTTAATTGACAAGTTGAGCTTTTAGAAGACGGAACGTAGGTATACCCACAAGGTAAACCAATGACTAAGTAAAAGTTATAAGTAACCAGTCGTTCGGAATGGCGTTCTAAGGTGGAGGCCTATATTCAGCTGTGGACGTCAACATCACCATCATCTACGGCTGATGATGAATTAACAAGTCTAAGATTCGAGTAAAATCAATTTCGTTGTTCGTTTGTTTGCTTTAAGAAAGGCAAATGGAAAAGAGTCTGTGAGGTCTCTTAGCATGATTAGATTAGGAATACCATTTAAAGCTTTGAGTTTCATTTATTAAATATGTTGATCAATGTTATATTTTAAGGCCTCTCTTATTTTGTATTATTCATTTACGTGCATGATTGCCTGGATAAAATTGCTTTAAGCGATAAGGTCGCCATTAAAAAAGCTAGTATATATTTGTAAGCTTTTATTTGTTATAATTATTTATAGTAAAACTGTTTTATTTTTAATATAGAGTTGTCTTATCTTATCTATCTTTAAGTACAGCTTTACCCTTACCCCCGCAGCGTGCGCGATGCGTGTGACAGTTGAGAGTTTGCCAAAAACGTTAGCGTTCACAACCCGACGGCGCATTAGCGCAACGGGTTGGATTCCGACACTGGAACATTACGGTTTGGTTGCTCCCAGCGCTGGAATGTTCTCCAAACTACCGACCGACGTGCTGTTCCGATGTGAATACGAGATACAGTTTGCAGCTGAATAGGACTCGTCGAACTAAACATGGAGAGATCAAGTTTTAGGATCAAAGAACTGATGCTTTCATCGCTGCAGCGAATATAGTATGGATATATTTACCTTAAGAACAGGAAAACAATGAAATAAGTTAACGAAACTTTAGGGCCGTGGAGACCGGGAGCTCATCTTATTTTCCAAAACTTGTCAGAGCGTTTGATCGATTTGACGCGTGAATAGAATGCTGGTTTTTATCTAGCCCAATGGATAAGCATTGCCATTCAGCGTGTTAATGCAGCAAGCATGCTGCCCTCTGGTGGTGGGTGCTCCAAATCCAAATGCTCTAACATTTGGATTATCTGTATATATTAAATGGTATATGGGTTATCTTTCTGTATTTTATTGCTTTTGCAGTTAGTCATTTTGTTTTTGTAAATAAAGGCACTTATCCCCATTTATCATTTTATATTATATATGCAGTAATAATATTGCTCGTTAAATGTGACAATTCAAATTTAATTTCCTAAAGGTGACAAAAATCATAGGTTTCAAGTAAACTTTTGCTGTTAGTAAACGATGGTAGGTAACCTATTCTGTGACCAAATGTATCAACAGCAAGTATTCGTAAAACCATAAATATCAAACACTGAAATTCGAATACATACTTCTAATTTAGAAGGTCATTAATTACGCCGTAAAGTAATTGCCATTTTGTCATTTCAAATCAGCCGTAATATGTTTTTGTCTTCCTCTGTCCTCGGGTATAAACGCCCATGTTAAGCCTATTAGTTTTGGACACTGGATCATTCATTTTTGAGGATAAGTTTCTTAAGGAACTAAGAGCTGGTTTCTCCTATAAAAATAAGGGGACTTTTTGCCTGGTTTGAAGCCTGCACTTTGGAGTTTTGTCGCTTGCTTGCTTATATTACAGTATGACTGGTCTGTCTGAGCAGACGAGTTTCCAACCCTGATGAGGTCAAACACCCTGTCTCAAGGTCACATCAATTGCAATTTAATAAGCATTCGGCCGCGTCTGTCCAGTTTCCTGTGTTTCCATCAATTTGCGGATTTCCAGTTAAGTTTGTAGGTACGTGGCTCATGATTGTTTTGATTAAAGCTTTAGGTGTCTGCGAGCAAATGTAGAATTGGTTTTAATTGTGTGACGTTATGTCTGTAACAGTATTAGTTAAATTCGTTGTTCTGAGTTCTTGGCTGACTAATGGGAATTATATATAGATGCCACATATTCGGCTGAAATGCATAAAATAAAAGAATTAAGTAAAGATTTGATTGTAAATGGATAGAATAACTTGGCCAGCATGGTGAACATGATCTCGAACCCTTCCTTCCTTAAGCGTAGAAATAGGAAATACATATGCGAAAATATGAAAAAGTAATGATAATTTACAGACGGTAATGTCGTCGTTGCCCGAATTAATAGTTTAATAATAATAATATTTTCGTTTATTCGAGTAAAACACGTCCAGCACAAGTACAATAAAACTTATGTTTAGGGGCTTATAATAGTATACAATTTAGTAAACATTGTACAAGTAAATAATTGGCTCTCTGCGTCTCACACTAGGATAACCTGTGTCGTGACTGAATTGACATTAAAGTTGCATGTTTTCCTGTCTATCGAGAGTTTTCATTAGCATTACTAAGTCTAAAAATATCTTTCTATAATACTGGATTTATCATTTACAAAACTCAATCACCTATCACGACAACATTTCACTAAATACCACTCCACAATCCACAAGTCAACATCCCAAAAACCGTTTCCAAACTCCAAGGCTCCGAGATGGTGCACAAATAATCTGTGCACACATCTCACATCAAAAGGAAGTGCTCGCGTTTATATTTGGAAGATGTAAACTGCAGCTACTGTTTATTTAGATGCAGTTGGTTAACTTCTGCTCTGCGTATAAGTACACGAATACTTCGATACGAGAAGGTTTGATTTTGATTGGGAAAGTTTTGTTTGGTTTAGGGTTGAGATGAGGCTGACCATTGCTTTTGACGTATCGATCAGACGAGGCATTGATAGATTCTGCAAAGATTTGCGTATTGCTAAGAGTTGTAATGCTATGATATACATTCTTCTTATTCTAGTGGTATGGCGAAATGTTGACCTTGCGACTATAATAATTTTGGGATTGTCATTAAAGAGACAACGTCTTGAACGGTGTAACTTTTCATGCGTTTTCTTCTGGTAGGCAATTTTTTTACTTATTTTGATTTAGAATCCGAACTTAAATTTATATGCGACTGAGCTGCTCTTCGAAATGAAAAAATATGTACAAATTGACTAACTACAACAATAACATAAAAATATAGCATAAAGATTACCTATGGAACAATTAACCTAAAAAATAATTAAAAAGAAAAATGATGGACGCCTACCAATTTGAAGAAATTCGTGAGGAAACTGTAGCATAGTGGTAGGGCGTTTCCTATCGCTCGCCTGGCTAGCGTCCACCCTCAAGTTGTAAAATCTGTCGCCAAACACCTAACGGTGTGTTCAGGCAGCCTTCCTTGAAAGCCAGTGTATTCCAGACTAGGCATGCTCCATCTAGGTCTAGAGTATCGCTGACTTCCGTGGTCGTGCAAACTTGTGGTCAAATGCCGAGCTGAATTTAAGATAAAAAAAAGTTTTTTTTACAGTAACTTGTATATTTGTCCCAAGATCGGCAACTGTGTGCTGAGTGCGCGCACTGTATATTACTCCGCGCCAAGGTTAGACCCGCTCGCACATCCGACGCTCCTCCTTTTTGACGTTTGTCAAATTACAAACAGGGAACGCTGGATTTAGTGAAAGTACCATTTTAGATTCGGTTCACTTGAATTTTGATGTTTGGTGTGAATCTGTTATTATCAATATTAAATGCATATTGGTGAATATATGATTGTGTAGATGACATTAATTATATCCATTGCTTTTCGCTTAATTTTTCATTTCTGCAAGGGTTGCCTAGAACAGATCGTTTTTTTAGCTATAATACTGCATAAATTGCTTGTGTTTTGTTAGCTTTGTTCTAAAATGTTCTATTCCTGTAATTACTAAAAATAATCTTGTATTTATTCAACTTTTAATTATAATAAAATCTTTATCTCAAAAAATTTACTAATTAACTATGACTGTAGGACTAATTTAAATATCAGTCAAGGTTTTATAATCTACGCTACACGTGAGTGTCTAGCGTAGATTATATTATCCCTATATTATCATACAATTTTGAGAGGATCGTAAGGAATCCTGCTTGTCAAAGAAAATTCGGTAGATCATATGAAAATTGAATTCTGCATGTGTAGCCACACACGTCTATGATACAATTACGTGGTTCAATGTATTAATTGCTACTTTTTGACCAATTTTTTTTTAACTTTTATTAGAATGATTATTTACCACTTCAGCAACAACTTTTACCGACTTCATAAAAAGAGGAGGTTTGCCTCCAACGGAAATATTTTCTTTTAATATTCACTGATAATACAGCAACTACGATAAAAAATAATTAAAAATAAAATAAATAATAATAATAATATAATTATTTAAAATGGGTTATTTAAAGTTTAAACATGTACGTATTTTAAGTATATATATAAAAATATATAAAATGTATTTCAAGTTTAAAATGAAAGAAGTACGTCAAAGATGGTCTCATAATTAATGTAATCAAAATTAAATAACTGAAAAAATTCTAAATACGCCTACCGAGTTCAGGTCGGCCCTTACTATAAACAAGTTATTAGAAGCGAGTTTGAAAAAACGCGACTGCTAAATCGTTAAACCAACGTATCGTTCTTAATTTCTTTTTTTTTTAATTTTGATATACCCAGTGTCACTTTCACGACTAAGACGAATCTATTGACTCTACTCACATAAATATACGACAAGCTGCTTAGCCTATAGGGCGTGTCAAAAAAATATACATACATATATACACTCGAAATATATAACACTCATTTTTCGCAGTCGGGTAAAAAATTTAAAATTGGTTGATTTAAAGGTAGTTTAATTGTTATTTAAATCACATTACACTTATTTATTTTATTTATTTTTTGGTGACATATGATGTTGGAGATATTACACATAAATTATTCTTCTTGGATGTTTTTTAAACCCATACCACCCTCAAGTGGTAAAATCTGTAGATCTATCTAGAGCTACAGTATCGCTGAGCTCCGCATGCCTAGTCTGAAACACACAGGCACTGAAGGAAGGCTGCTGGAACACACTTTTAGGTGCTTGCCTACAGATTGTACAACTTGAGGGTGGTATGGGTTTAAAAAAACATCCAAGAAGAATAATTTATGTGTTATATCTCCAACATCATATGACAAGAAACAACTAATCAAATAAATAAATAAATGTCATGTGATTTAAATAACAATTAAAAATTTTTACCCGACTGCGAAAAATGATGGTTATGTATTTCGAGTGTATGTATGTATGTATATTTCTTTAAGAGCGTGCGAACTTGTGGCCAAATGCCTAGCTGTGTAGGATGTTAAAAAAGTACTTGTTATTTAAATCACATTTCATTTATTTATTTATTTGATTTTTTATTTGTTGTCATATGATGTGGGAGATATAAGACAGTATATTAATCTTCTCAGATTTATTCAAATCCATACTAATACAATAGCTGTGTACAAAGAAAAATAATGTTTAAAAGAAATAAAACCTATTACCCTACTTGACATTACTTCACTAGCTGTTAATATATGTACATATCGTTATGTCAGTGTGACAAATGGCAACAGTTTGCTATAATTCGTTGTATGTACTTAAATATACATACTAGTTTGTGTTGTGGCTTTGCTTGCGGTTTTAGTAAGATTTGTTTGTGAACGGGAGTGTCATTATTGTCTTGAGTGTGTTTTCTTATGTTAGTGACAGATGCGTTCCTTGGATTTTATTTGGTTGGACTTTAGTTTTGATACTTTTATGTTTGGGTTCTTATGCTAGAGTAATAAATCTTAGGCCGTCCCGTAGGATTCCGACAAGCGATGTGAGGTCAAATGCAAGACTATTAATTAAATAAAAAAAAAGTATGGCATAATTTAATTGTTATTCATTGCTTATTTACGTGATTTCTGTAATATAGCAATATTTGCATGTTGCAAATAAATTGCAGGGTTTTTTTATTTATTTTTTGTAAGTAGGTTCATAGTGTTTATATTTATAAAACAAAAAAAAACAAACTATTTATAATTAATTTTTAAGTTAATGTAGAAAAATAAGTGAAATGTTTTAGAATACATACACAGTGCAATGAAAAATGCAGTAAATCTTAGACACCAATTAAAAAAATTGTATGCAAACATAATAGTTTTTAATGACAATGTAAATTAATAAATTTAAAGCGAAGAAATTTACGCCATTGGACCATTTTACCAGACTGCGAAAGAAGGAGCATTATATTTTTCGAGTGTATGCATGTATATTTCTTTGGCACGCCCTAGAGCGGTAAGTGGTGTCAAAAGATTCATTTTAGTCATGAGAGTGACACTGGTTACATCAAAATTAAAAAAAAATGGATGATACTAAAGTTCAAAGATCTCGCAGTCGGGTGTTTTCGAAGTCACTTCTGATCACGTGTAACCCATAACAGTTTTCATAATCTATACCATATACGAGTATAACGTTTTCGTTACTTTACTTTCGCTACTTTAAAATAGAATAACACCAAAAACCTTGAGCGTCACCTCTTATCACGAACAAACGAAAAAAAAAACTAAGTTAGTTTTAAAGTCAAACAGACTGTGCAAAAAACCTGCCGCCATTATGTTAGCATTGACAATGAGCTCTCAATGCCATACGGGCTGGAATTCCGCTATAGGTAAGTATAAAAAAAATACGGAAGAGCATTCTACCGTGTATGAACATGTTTTATGTTAATCAAGTAATGTATGACAGAAAGCATTTCTATGTACCTTGGGCTGTAAGCATTGGCGCCCTGCCAGTTGACGCTTCCGTGTGATGATTTGTCTTTCTGCGTAAATACTCTGTGGGCTGGATAGAGTGGTTAATTGCTAAATGAATCTACAAGATTTGTTAATCTCTATGATTTATTTATCTTTTATCTTTACAAAGGTTGTAATTCTCAATTCGTCGAAATCTTTTTTTTTATGTATAAGTATTCCCTAAGAATTTTTTCTTTCTTTCTCAAAGACCGCAGGATCGATTGAAACTTCATATATATTATATTTACCATATTGGAATGTTTTTTTTTTTAATCAGTGCAGTATCTTTTATTAAATCATACTATTTTATTATATCATATAAGTAAAGGACTTGTTTCATTTTCGGCCAAGACGGTGCACGTCTACCAAAAAAATGCCTTAATATGTGATTAATATTATATATTAATGAAACCTGCATCAGTTGGCTAGGTATTTCATAGTGTACAAAAAATATCTAATTGTGAATTGTAGTGGAATTATCGCATCCCTGGAAGATTTATGTATCCTATGTTAACTTCAATGGTCACATTGGTCTATTAATTGTACTACCTGTCACAATTGCCTTTTTGCGGAAATAACGTTGAAATATTTATATTCAAAATTAATTTTGTACACTGCGATAAGTCACGTTATTTTGGATTTGGTTATCATGTACACCATCCTGGCCGGGGCTCCATACTTTATTGAAACATCTCTTTTTGTATGTGAAATATATTGGGTCCCCATAATAACATTTATATTGTTGTGTTATGCGTGTCTACAATAAATCGTTGATCTATCTGTCTATTACATGTGCCAGATATGAAACATTGAAGATTTTACGCAGAGGCTACTTTTGCCGTTTCAAATAATCAACGTAACAATTTATCAAAATAAGTATAATATTAAATGTAATATAATATGGAATAAATATAAGGTAGAGTATTTTTTTGTAAGAGATAAAATAATCTTCATATGTTTAGTAAGGCAGTAGAAATAAAGGCTATTTTGTAAGCAGTTGAGTTTCCATATAAATCTACTAATCAACTTGGGAGACGAAGTACGTATTTTAATATTAAAAATATTATCTTACGTTACGAGCTCCAAGACTTAATTTTTGGCTTAACTTAATATCATACAAAAAGTAGTATAAAAAAGAACAAAAAAAAAACTTTACTGTCATGCACAAAAAATACTTAATTTGGAAGACGCATAAAGCATTTTAATATTAATATTATATGTTTCGAGCTTAATTCGTCTCCCTTCTTTATATCGTTCAAAAGTACCTAGTATAAAATACAAAAAAAAAAAATTACTGCCACGTACAAAAAATTTCATGTATCTGAAAATGTACCCTTAGCTATAATAAAAAATCAGTCACCACTAAAACATTTAAACCAGAAACGGAATTGATTCGAACATGTAGAGAGACCTGAAACCGCCAGACATGCTAAACAATTCAAACGAAAATTCGTACCTATTACCGTTAGAGCCGTCATAAAATACATGGCATCAGCCACTGCAATCGTTTTCAGTTAGGAAAATTGTACACTTGATACGGTTCCCATTGCAATTATCCACCAGAATAGACAACCGTTCGCTGAAAACTACACAATTATAGACACGGACGGATATAAACCTTAGCTCATTGAAGATAAGGTTGAACAACTTAATTACAACGCAGAGTGGTAAATTTGTCGTACAACACAAGTTCCGATTGAAAACTGTAGCGAGTAAGACAAGTGACGATGAAAGAGGGAAAGATGCTAATTATATCTATATATAAGATATATAATGATCTGTAAATAAGAATATATAGATCAGTGATCAGTTTTCAGTATTTACAAAGTTCTTTAGCTACGTGTAACCAAATAATCTGTCTGCATGGCTAAGATACCTACCTATATCTAATTTTGCAACTTGTCAAACATACTCGTATCTCATAAGATAGCTTGAGAATAATGTATTGTAATTTTTCTAAAAGTTCTTCATGTACTTGCCGTGCTATTGTTGTAATTGAGCCTATTTGTAATTATTTATGTCATTCTGCTTGAATTGCAAATAAATGTAATACGTTTAGAGCAAACAAAAAACTACATCAATTTTACAATTACGAATAATATAAAGTTTGAATTATATATAGATTAAATAAAAAGATTACTTAAATATATTATCACAAAATATGAATAATTAATTAATACATGAATATTTTTAATAGGTCACAATTATATTACCCCTAATCAAATAACCCACCCCTGACCGTCCCAGGTGCAAAGGTACCCATAACACTCTCAGCATTGCCACGTTGAATAGCAACGGTCATCCTTTGCCCCAGGAACGAACCGGAGCGGGAGTCACCAGTCTACAATTAGTATAACACTTTGTGTAGTTTAAGCACATGTAAAAAAAGTTAAAAAAGATTTAGTAATTTTATTTTGCGCTGACGTGCCAAATCTATTTAAAATAACCTGTCATATAAAGATTTTACGCAATGAAAAGGAGGATATAGTTGTTTATAAAATGTAAACAACACTGTCTTAACTGATCAAAACTTTCATTATGCTTTCGTTTTTACAACGCAATTATCTGGATTAAAA
This sequence comes from Ligdia adustata, assembly GCA_947049295.1. Classification (NCBI taxonomy): domain Eukaryota; kingdom Metazoa; phylum Arthropoda; class Insecta; order Lepidoptera; family Geometridae; genus Ligdia; species Ligdia adustata. The sequence continues at coordinate 1,132,144 of OX346229.1, read as the reverse complement.
ATATGTGTTCCAATTAAGAAATTAATTCGACGTGGCTTGCAGTAATATGTCGCTTTCCATCCAAAGTGCCCTTCAAAATCCAAATAAAACTTATTGCAGATTCATGTCATCCGTCCAAAACCGTGCACCGAGACGTATAGTGACAATTTAATCTCTTCTGCACATTTCTGGCAAGTCTCGCTTCGCTACTATCCAAGGCCATACATACTAGAACGCGTCCAAATTAGTACACACAATAAACATTAACAAACTGACAATTTTCGCACACAAACAGCAGTTTACCTGTAGAGGAGTGCCTCAAGGTAGACTATTTGGGCCGTTATGTCAATGTCACTACAATTGGAACGGTACAATCAAAATTGTTGAACTCCTCGCACAAAATCGACATGATTAAGTATTTCGAGAATTGCTTATTGTTTCGCTGCACATAAATCGTTAAGTAGATTCAGGTCAAACTGTTTATGACCTGAGAAAATACGGTGATCCCTGAATTTACGGCTTGAACGGCGTTAAATGCGATATCGTTGAAAAACAGATACTCGTATAGCGAGTTTAATGTCGTAGAAGTAATTTTCATGATGTTGGCACTATGTTGCTGCTGCGGAGATTTAGGTGACTGTCTATTTTGAGGGTTAATAAACTAGAGTTTGTACAGGTCAAGGTCATTTGGCATCAGACAGTGTGGAAGCCGTGTTTTGTTTCATTGATAGTAAACGTCAGCCAGTAATATACTTCGCAGCCTTTCCTTCATACAATCTACAATTAGATTCGTCTCATTAAATTTATCGCATACGTAGAACAGGACAATTTGAATGACAATGTCTGTATGTATATTTTCATTTCTATTTTATTTTCAGCAAGCAAATGACCTCTATTGCTTTTTAATGTTCGTGAAAAGTTTAGTTGTAGAAATATATTGCTCAAAAAATTAAATATACGTTTAATTCAATTTAAATTTATTCCCAAAATTAAAAGTACTTTGTCACATAAATTCGGATCGAAGCTAAATTTAAAAAAGGATCACTCAACAAATTAACGCTGCAGCGGAGTCACGAGTTGTTGGTCTTATAAAAATGTTGACAGCACAAACACGACTCGACTTTTATGTTACGAAAATTTTAATCTCAATTATGTATTACAATATTTATAATGTTGTGCACACGAAGCTCCCGAAATGCTGTTTTTTTGCTTATTTTCAGTATAGTAATGAAAATTTACGAGGCCAGAAGGGAAGTTTGGGAAAAATGCCATGAAAAGTAAATTGTTATATCGCTGCGTACTGCGACTTCATTTAGATATATGTTTTTTTCTAAAAGGGCATTAATTTAAAAATAAAATTCCAATAATGGAATAAACGTAAGTAGTTTGAGAAAACCTTATTTAACGTTGAAGCTGATCTTGCATTGGTTTGATGATAGCTTTCTGGTTAGTATAGTAGCTTTGGGAGCAAGTAGTCCCGGTTTCGATTTCCGGCCGAGCCATGTGAACACTGAGTTTGAATGTCTGTCTTTGGATAGAGTGTGTTGTGAATATGCATAGTATCCGTAACAATACAGAAATTCTCCTGGGGGGCTATTAGTATGAAGCATTATTTATTTATTAGTATTTTATTATATATTCTTAACTAATTAACAAATTAAATACGTACTCAGATATGAAAGCTTTAGCCTAAACCTCCTCTCTCTGAGAACCGTCTCGAGCTTAGAGTTCTAAACAAGTATTTTTAAACAAGTTTAATTAAAAAGATATAATTTTTTCAGTTTTAAGATTTTAATTTTTTAAATCGGTTGTCGTCTCTGATACATTAGGTGTACAGGACGAACATTTCAAAAAAAGTCTAATTATGTTACTCCTTTTTTGGGAAGTCGGTAAATAATCTAAGGTGATGTCAATCATCATCATCATCATCAGCCAGAAGACGTCCTCTGCTGAACATAGGCCTCACCCTTACAATCATAATTTTGATTTTATTTATCACATTTCAATAATCTATCTACTCTCGTCGCAACTAAAACTGAGATTGATCACGATTATAAAGAACTCCAAGACAGCTAGATGTAAATTGAACCTAGACGAAATAATAAACAAACGTAAGTACAAATTAAGATCTCAGTAGTGAAGATTAAATTCAGCCAATGATTTTCCGCTTGCTACTGCCAACAATTTCACGCAACAATTGTTTATTTATTCTGGAAAAAGGTATTAGTGATATAAAGTGGAAGTTGGCAGAGCTGGGGTATTTAAAAGCTCTTGGATTTGGTGTGCATTGTCACATTATTATAATGGAAATTATGGATAGATACCATTTTTTTGCCGTCGACGCAAAAATGGCGGGTTGTAACTTTGACACGTCTTTTTAAGTATGTGTCTGACTGTGGTGTCGTAGCTCTCTAACGAATGGAGCAATTTTGATTTGTTTGTTTGAAAAGCGTATTAGTCTGCAGTGTTCTTAGCTGTGTTTGATGAAAATCGATCCAAGATCGCCGTTGCTATAAATTGCGCATTACATAGTTTTCACAACTTCCTCGATATGGGTAACAAATGAAAGGTTTTGTTTAGCAGAATACACTACATAAAATAATAAAATGCGAGATCGCTGCTACAACAATATGGCGAATGATACATTTTTGCAGAGATTTTTTTTTAAGTTTTTAATTATATCTAGTTATTCATACCGAACAAGTGCTTTTTTAAGAAAAACTTGATAAATTGTTGCAAAAAAATGCATTTGTTTGCATTTTATTGACAATTAACGATCTACGGATATTCATAATACTCTAACTCAAACTTTGGCCAAGAATTTATTTGGTTCGATCCACGCAATACGCAAGAAGAGCCTGAGCAACGATAAAGGAAAACATCGTGAGGAAAGCATAGCGTGGTGGTATGGTGGTCTCTAACGTGAGATAAAGTCTATCGCCAAGGTCCTATTGGTGTGTTTCGGCAGCCTACCTTGAGAGCCAGTGTATTCTAGACTAATCATGCTCTATTTAAGGCCACAGTATTGCTGACTTCTGTTTTCGTGCGAGCTCGTGATCAAACGCCTAGGCTGTCTTAATATGAAAATCCCGGTGCCAGGCTACAGCGTACTTAGTATTCAGCGTACTAGGCATTAATAACATGATTATGATTATCTGATTTAGTTATACAAAGCCTGTTTTAAAATAATATTTTATTATTATTGAATCACATGATATTTTTAGAGCGAAAATTTAGTTCTTAATGAATTGCATTCAACAGAATCGTCAAATAAGAACTCCAAAATGAGGTCTGAAAGAATTTACAATACATTACATACTCATACATGTAGCGGTTCAAATTATTAATTTTTATTTATTAGCGGTATTTTTACATAAATAAGATAGAAATGAAAAACACGCTTTATTAATATTAAAGAAAGAAAAACAAACTACTATTTTCATATTATTCTAAATAAAGGAAAGTATAGCAACGTATTAAATTTTATTATTTAAAACCTACGTATTTACGCGGTATTTTGTAAACTCTTAAATGCATATGATTATATACGAATAATCAAGTATCAATAAAATACATAATATACAACATTGCTAAACAATTTGGTACATATGCAATGACAACAACAATCTATACTTATTCTTCTTTAGAAAAATGCTAAAATACTTACATTACCTCTATATTTACCAACTCATTGCAGATTTTCCACCATGATGACGCAGCATCTGAATAAGCATCATGAAAATTTAATCCCAAAAAAGCTTCTTTAGAACCCCAATAAAGGCTTGCTTCCCGTCTGAAAGCATCAGCTGCCAAAGCCTGTTTTACGGGTTTTTTCGTACCATGAATCTTGCGCGTTGTTGTGAATATCATGAAACAGGTTTGTTACGGAATAGTCTTTGTTTATTCGTGATGTAGATACTATTTAGATGTAAAAAATATTATTTTTTAGATATGCAAAGTAATCAGTTTAGACTGTGCTAAACTAAACAGGAATCGCGATATTAATCAAAACAAACAACTTTTATTGTGGAAGCAACCCAAAGTTCAATGGAAAAAACTTTTTTCTACTAAGTAACAATCTATATTATATTGTTAATCTATAGATTGTATATGATTATAGATCAATAATAATAATAATATATGACGACAGTCTTGCTTTGCAATGCTTTACATCTGGATATAAGAATAGCTCCAACATTGACTAGCTTCAAGGATGTTCTATTATAAGAATTTTTCTCTTTTATTTTATTTTTTTGTGTTACTGCAATAAAGAATTGATCCGAGTGTGACATCAATAGATATATATATCTATATCTATTGATGTAGTACTAGTAAAAAAATAGTGAAGGAAATGTGACTTTGAAAAACAACGTAGTTATTCAATAAAATGGATACAATTTCAATCAAAATCCATAGGCTCTCATTTTCCTCTATGGTCTAGGAGATGTGGATCAGACTATTCCCAAAAAGGTAAAATATTAAGTTTAAAATGTAAATTGTTGGATAAATAATCGGTATTACACGTTTTTAGTGCAATGACCAGACCAGGGTGAGAGGTAACTTAGTCTACGTTAATTTTCCCCACTCTACCCGTGGCATGCATAAATCTATCTATTCCTATAAAAAGTCCATCAAAACATAGCAGACTTATTGACGTTGTATCGATGTATTTGAATTTCAAAGTTGAAGCAGAGCTTAGTTTTTATGCATCGCTCCAACCGAGCTTACGGTGGTCGGCGGGGACGTGACCGCCATCACTGAATGCTTGCCAAACATTAGGTATAAACCTACAGAAGTGATATTATAGTAGTTTAGGTACTAAACATACAAGAATAGTTACCCCTTTTCCGTGACTGCGAAAGAAGGGGGGGGGGGGGTTGTTATTCGAGTGTATTGTTCCAGATTCCTACCTGGTTATAAGGCCCAAGGTCACATAACCACAGTAGCTAACTTTCAGACTATTTATTTGCACTTATTAATGGTTTTAACTATATTTGGTACATTTAATTCGAGGAGCCGTTGTTAGACGACTGTAGCATGAAACGGAAAAGAGCGAGACAGCGAAATAAATGTATTTCTATTATTTTGTATGGCAATGCTAAACATGTATGTATGCATATTTCTTTGGCAAGCCCTAGAGCCTAAACCGCTTGTCGTATTTTTATGTGAGTGATGTCAATAGATTTGTCTTCGAATATTCTTTTGAATCTTAGGTTGACTCCAATGATAACATTGGTCTATCAATTGTACTGCCTGTCACAAATGTTGAAATTCTTACAACGAAAACGCGTAAATAGCGTTTTTGCGTAAATAACGTGTAAATTAATTTTGTACACTACGATTATGTTATTTTGAATTTGTTTAATGGATTAAATATTAATAATTTATGGTATCATGTGAACTGTCCTGGCTGGAGTAAATGAATCTAATTCGAATTAGACTGTCCCATCTGAACTCCATTACCATCCTCATTCTTTGCCGTATAGCCATATCGACTACAAATTGCGGAGCCGCGCACCAAACAAAATAATATTGTTTCTTTGGCAAATATTTACCCCTTCTTTATTTCGTGTGTCTTTTGCAACGAATACGGAACTTGAATATTGATGGTGGGGAATTAACAAATACTGCTTTAATGTTTGTTTTATGTATGGAGTTGTGAACTTTTCTTGGGGCGGGATATTGGAATTTCACTGTTTACGAATCGAGTACGTTAATGTAGACGGGAAGTGTTTGCTCTGTTGGGATAGGAAAAAAATAATTTGTTTTTTTTTTTTAATTATACTCGTTATTTCCATTTGAGTTATGTATCTATGTATGTTGTGTGTAATATTAGCTGAAGAAGATCAGTATGTTCATCATTAAGAATAACTTTTATTTAAATATACAAAATTCAAAATAAATTCTATTACACGGAAAAAGTTATGCAGTCGTCTCCATTATATGTATGAAACAGCTGATTTTTTTCTCTGAATCAGATTTTGTATGGAACTATTAGTAAAAGTTATTTGTTTGGCTTGGTTCGTATCAATCCACAGTGATCCACGGCTAGGCACGGGACTCTCTTTCGGGGACTTTAAACCTTCTCCAATAAGCAAGTTACTTCACGATGTTTTTTCTTCACCGGTTAAGCAGGTACACGTTTATCAATAACCCTGTCGAGCTATTAAGACAGCCTTAGCAAAAAAAACAATGGCAGAGAACCCGTTTATTTCTAACAAAAATATCAAATACCAAGATTACAATATTCTCTTATTTGTCACAAGATTACAAAACCAACTTCACATATAATTTCAAAACATTTCCCATATATAATTCGAGTGGCTATGTTACTAATCCAATTTTCCGGTGTATAGCGTTTTGTAACAGTTCTCAAATGAACCAAACGAGATGTGGTCAACGATGATTACCATCATTATGTCTAATTTAAATATTCTGTCAAAGGAACGCTCTATTTTGTACTGCTGGGAACAAAAATGTTATATGTATGTCTTACTCGGTAATACAGGATAAAAAGTAGAATTTGTGTTAAACTGGGGTCTAAGCTATCTCCGTACCAAATTTCATATAAATCGGTTCAGTAGTTTCGGCGTAAAAGAGTAACAAACATACACACATACATTCTTACAAACTTCCGCGTGTATAATATTATAGTGGGATATACAGCAGTGACACGAGTAATTGTTCCTTATGTGATAGTGTAGGTAGGTACATTCTATCATTTATTTGCAGTTCAGGGACCAGCAAAACTGTTAAAAATTGCACCCAAAATTACGTCCGCGATTTTCAGTTGTTTATACTTAATTTTATTAAGAATATGTAGTAATTTATTAAGGTCTGTAATTACAAAATAACTAACATTATTCATTGTAGAAAATTGCGAACTTAGATCTAATACGAGTAATCCGGCGTTATTCAAACCTGACGCTTTGCCGTACGTAAAGTGGTATTTACTAAACATTTTATAAGTTTTTTAACTACAAGCGATGTAGAAATGATCACTTGTAGCCGTAAGTTTCTAATCATTCAACTTACATAAAAACAAAAATATTTTTCGATTTCTCACGCTGACATCAAGACGAGGCGGGAAAACACTAAATATTCTTAATATACCATCTTATTACTTAGTTGACTGTTAAACAGCGTTCTGAATGAAGATTATATTTCTGAATCTATGTATATTGTAGACCAGTAACTTCAAAGCGGATCTTGACATCTAACAACAGATTTATCGCAGAACGTACCTTTTGCAGAATGTCCTGATCTCAAAAGTTATTGCAACCAAAGGTCGCTAAAACAAAATTTTGATTGGACTTCGATTTTAGGTATCGATTTTACTCAGAGTACGAGTAAAGCACAAAGTATCTTTCGTTGTTATTTAAACATTTAAACTTTATTAAACTTAAATCGCTTCAAGTTTAATGTAAGAAAGTCGAAATGTTTTTCCTATTTGTACACTTATTAGATTTTTTTTTGCGTTTTGTATCGTTTTCTTGGCTACCTACCACCCTCAAGTTGTACAATCTGTCGCCAAGTACCTAACGGTTTGTTCCGGCAGCCATCTTTGAGAGCCTGTGTATTCCAGACTAGGCATGCTCCATCTAGGGCTACAGTATCGCTGACTTCCGCGGTCGTGTGAACTTGTGGTCAAACGCCTAGCTGTGTACGATTAAAAAAAATTGTAAATTGCATTAAATATGAAACAATTTTATGCATGACGATACATCTTGCATGATGAAAATATCTAGGTATGTGTAACAAGTACAAATTTATAAATTAGGCTTGTTTATTATGCAGAATATGTTTTTATTGGTTCAAAAAATAATGATGATGTAGAATATCTCCATGCACAATGAATATGTTTTTCTTAACTATGTTCTATTTTTTTTATGTTTTTTACTTTCTAGTATGTATTGTTTATGATGTAAAGGTAAGTGAAGACTTTATACTAGAAGTCCTTCTCGCTTTTGGCCAGCGCTCTGGAGTATTATAGGTTTCACGTCCCACTCCTTGCCTTGAGAGTCAATTGGTTTCTTCAACGCAGGCGCTATATCTTAGGCCACTTCGCTGCTTTATATTTTAGGCGAGATACGCTCAAAGTATAATCTTATATAAAAAAAGTCATTAAAATAAAAGCAGTACGGGATATCATAATTCGCGAGCGGTGAAAAAGGAAGGGTTCCGTCAACGATTTTGATATTATCCTCTAAAATTATTATTTTTTAAGCTAATTTGATATTATAATTCTATTTACAACCCAAATTAATTATTTAAGCTTTTGAATGCTAACAAAAAACAAATGTTACAATATTCAGTTTGTTTAAAATTTGTCATCCACAACATATCATAAAATGTTCTATGTAATCAAAAAATACCTTTTATAGTGTTCAGCACAGAATATAATGCGCTAAACTCATAATGATCTCAAATCGGCTCGTTAGCTACGGATGCGCGGGCGACGATTTTGCGCGAGGTCATCGATCCGACCACTCGGTCAAGGTTTACCTCGATTGGTACCTTTGACCAGCGCTAGGTGGCAGCACTAGTACCTATAAATATTTTAAAGGTTTTTTTCAGTTTTTTATCTCATATTTATATAATATTATATTTTACAGATTGTTTTTATTCTCAAAAGATAAAAAACTGACTGAAATACTAACTGATGTTACTTAGAAACTAAATCGCTGAACTTAAAACAGACCAGCAACGACGTCTTTGCTCAAAGGATGTTGTCAAAATAATGACCATATTACTTATCATGTTTGAGTAAAATCACTAACTGAATAACAGTTCCGACTTCATTCCGCAGGTGGCAATACAATAAGTACCTGCTTTTTTAAACTATAATTATTTATTAGCCTTAGAATTAGGCTAGATTGTAATAATATCAAGTTTTCCTTGTGCAATAGGAAAAATATACTTTTTTGTTGTCAAAAGGTAAAAAGAACGTTGCAAAGTCAAGTTTGTAAAGTCTGTCGCCAAGCACCTAACGGTGTGTTTCGGCAGCCATCCTTGAGAGCCTGTGTATTCCAGACTAGGCATGCTCCATCTAGGTCTACGGTATCGCTGACTTCCGTGGTCGTGCGAACTTATGGTCAAAGGCCTAGCTGTGCAGGACAAATCAAACGTAACCTTTTTGACGTTCATAAAAAAATTTGTAACTTACTTAATACGTAGTGTTATAATTTTATATCTAATTCATCACCCCCTCTTTTGTGTTATATTATCATTTAATAGTAAATGCTCCCATCAATAAAACACTAGAGTTGTGCTCGTAAAACAAATCAAATTAGCTTCACAATGGCCGACAGCGGACTTCAGCGCTGTTATGGTCGATTTTATACGTGATAACGTTTGTTTAATTTGTATGGTGTAGTGAACTTCCTGTGTATGGGAGATGGTTTGTATGTATGTATTTTTTTACGACACACATTGTACTGAATAGTCATGATTTGACCACCGCGTTGGCTGATAGTAAAATAATGATTTGGGTGCTCTTCTGAATGAGAATAAGTATTAATAAAATGTGAGTGTTGAAGTTTTATAAATTTTTCAAAGTAAATCAGCATCAAAAACTTAATATTTTTTGTTGAAAATTTCAAATGATATTTTCCTTTTTTTTTACACAATGATTTTATATTTCGACTTAGTATAAATTAAAGGAATAATCATCAAAATCAATTGGTGATGATAAAATTGAAGATATATTGTCGGGAGTTAACACTATTATCTTATTTTGATGTCGGTTATTAACGAATTATAAATTGATTTCACCTAATTAAATTATATATATATATATATATATCAGTTTTTTAAACTAAAAATAATTAGTAATAAATTTAATTATAAGAGTAATTTACTACAATGTACACAAACTAGCTCTCTAAAACTCAAACTCAAATTTTTCAAAAATTTTAAACTATATTTTTTTTATTAAAAAACTTCCGTAAATTTTTCATAATATTTTTTGTTTTTAACACGAATTTCATCACAGTTAATGTAGGTACCTACAGTAAATAATTTAATAACGTATTTTACCTAATAAACAAAAATGTTTAACATTAGCAAACATACTAAATAAGAAAATATAATAAACCCAATTATAAAGCTTTAATCTTTTAATATACCCAACTCCTAATTATAGTCAAATATTACTATGGATAACTATAAACACAAAATGCAATGAATTAAACTACATTGTTACATTTATAAAAAAAAAAAAAAAAAATTAATATATTCAAAATTAATAGTCACTCGTATGTTTAATAAAACCTGATAAATGCTTTCAAAACTTTAGTCTTAGTATAACTCCTAATCATAAATTAAATTGAATTACATTACATTTGTAATTTTGAGTATACCTCGCCGGGCGCGGTGCGAGCCGGAAGTTCGTCATTAGGCCAAATGCCCGTGTTTTGGTCGGCGGCCAAGATCATGGACGAACTATTTGCGTTGAGGAAAAATGTCGCAAGTTTTAGTGTTTATAATGTTTAGTGTTTAATTTTATTGTTATTGAAGTGGTTCTTTCTTTAGTGGTCAAGAATTTACTAGATTGAGCTATCTAAATGATTTCCGACACTTTGTCCAGTTATATTTTTTGTAAACAACTTGCTGCGCCTTGCGGTTTTACTGGAGTTAATACAGGATAAAAAAGTTAACTACGTGTTAATCCAGGGTTTAAGCTATGTCCTATCTTTAGGTACCAAATTTCATCTATATCAGTTCAGCAATTTTTGCGTAAAAGAGTAACCAACATACTTGTGGATGCGGCCTAGGATATAGCGCGGTTGTCTAGAAGAAACTGATTCACGCACTTGGAGAGACCGAAATTATAACTATCGGGAAATAGAGAAGTGGCATCAAATTTCACAACCTGTCAGTTCGCACAATAAAAATAGACGCGAAGCGTTTCGTGCGCGTCGAAACTCTATTATGAACCGGTGTTGGTAATGGAGAAAAAAAAATGAATTTGTGCAGTCTGATAGAATAATGTTTATAGATCACGATTAACTAAGAATCAGATTAAGTAAATTCTTGAATTAAAAGAACTGGTCAAGTGCGAGTTGGGCTCGCGCACCGAGGTTCCGTACAAACCTGTAGCAAAGGGGTAGAAAGTTTTTTATATATGATGTAACTAAAAAAATATGGTTTTCGCAATTTTTCCTTCATTTGTGCGATAAAACGTCGCCTCGTACTAAATATCAAGTTTCTGAGTTCATGGGAAGTACTCGTATAATGTAGGTTGTAGGTTTTGATTCTCTTGCGAGTGTCGAAAATTTGCAGCTTAAACGGCTGTAGGTATCTTTTTATTGCGTTGGCTTAGAGGTTTGATTTTTTCACAGCTCACAGGGACAGTAGACCTCAGTATTTGATACGAATTTCAGTTTAATACCTCTACGCGTTTCTGAGAAAAAGGTTCTTGACAGACAAATAGACTGACAACTAAGTGATCCTATAAAGGCTCCGTTTTGTCTTTTTAGATACGAAACCCTAAATAACAGACTTAGTGGTTGTCGTTATAAAGTCGCAAAATGTATGGTGGTCGCTAATAATATTGCTATTGTTTTGTGTAATCTACTAATTTGTGTGTCGATTTGGTTCATACCATAAGTTATAAGAATTCAACATTTTGAAACTCATCTTTTTTGCCTGTTCAACATTTTAGGATCCAACGTTTTGATGTTTTCAACCTTATAAGTATTCAAAATTTTAGCAAATTCAACTTTCTAGGTTTTCCAGAACATCTCTATGCTGGGTTATCGGCTAGGGGTGTAATAGGCGGAAAGGGAGTCACTGTACCTATCCTAATGAACACATTTCACTATGGGATCAACTCAAAATTCGAGAAAAAAAATTAGCTGTTCCATACATTTTGTCTCAGGATACGATCAACTTGTTGTATAAAACAGCTGATTTTATTTTTTTCAAATTCAGAGTTGATCCTACAGTAAAAGTTGTTCCTTAGGCTGGGTATAGTGACCCCTGTCGGCTTAGTACACCCCTAGCCGATAACCCTGTATACTTTTACGCACATCGTCAACCCAGTAGTCACATACAAGTCGATTGTTATAAACCGAACATAAGCCGTTGGTAAATAAAGCAAAAACAACCATTTTATCACGACGAATATAATTTGATGTATCACGTCTGCGATCTGCCGTGTTTCATCTGTTTTCGATATTTGCACACGTTTTTACTCGACTGGGAAAGAAGGAGGGTTATGTTTTACGACTATATATATGTATGTATATAGGAGCTATGGGCGAAGCCCTTGCACCACCTCGAAATGTAGGAGAGGTCGTTGTATATCATAGGGCCTGCTGTTTACAACCTGCCTGCGTATATATCTGCTGCCGTGCGTAATGCACCTTCTACTACTAATTTCAAGACGAAACTAAGATTCTGTTTACATTTTGAGTTATTTTATAACGTAGTGGAACATACAATATTGAAAGAGATTATAACTATAGATAATTGACATAAATTGATTCGTGACATGTTAAATATTATTATTAATTCAATTTAATTAATTAATTACAGTTTATTATTTATGATTTTTATAGGTATATTAATACTCGTATATACCTATTGATAAATGTATCGCTTCAAATAATTAATTATTTGAGTCGTGACTTGCAACTTTGAAGTTATTAATAAATTATTGTATTGTATTGTGCTCGTATTGTATATTTCCTTGGCACGCCCTGGAGCCTAAACTGCTTGTCGTATTTTTATGTGAGTGGTGTCAATAGATTCGTCTTAGACGTGAAAGATACTGGGTATTAAAAAAACTAAGAGTTTGAAAGAAATCAAGGGTGATACACAGGTTTAATGATTTAGCATTTGGGATTTTCCGAACTCGCTTCTAACCACTTGTTTTAAAACAGACAAACAGACAGAGAATCTTAAAAATAGGTTGGATATTTTGAACTTTTCATAATCTTTTTTTTATGTTCTAAAATGAATCCTGGAGTTATTAGCTAGCTGGACCGATATGGAAATAAAAATGCAGCATCTTCAAGATTTAAGGTTTTGCAATAGATGGGTCCAAAATATTTATCTCTTTAGAGATCCTGTATTTTACTATGAAAAAGTATGAATGAGTAATTATTTTTTGGCGAAATGCATATAATATAAAATAGACTCAAAAATAATACCTTTATGTGAATTAGTTATGTCAATGAAAAACACAGAAAAAAATCTATCCACGTTTTGTATGGAAAACATTTTATTGGCTATAGATAATCCAGCACATTAAACATCCATATATTTATGATAACCATAAATCAGACTGTTCCGAGGTGCATCACAAGCAAAGTGCAGTGCTCTTAAAATCTCACACTTCATACAAAAACCACCTCTATCATTAACAAAATAAATCCAAAAATTCTACTAACCTGAGTGTTAACATACGCCCGTTTCAATCGGATCAATGAATTCATACCTATCATTCTAATTTAAACTTTCGCATATTGTAATAAAATGCAGTTTTGGAAGTTGCAATGTGGTTTTCAGTTTTATGACCGCTAATTTTTACTTTCAAATTTCTAACTTAACTGTATCGATACAGAGTTGAAATTAGCTTGCAAACTTTGTAAGTTTTATGACGTTTAGATGTTGAGCTATATAAAAATTGACCTCAGTGGCTCAGCTGGGGCGTCCCTGTAAATATTTGCAGATAGTATGCGGTTCGCGCGAACTAGTAAGAGATTAGTGAGAAGTTGAGAATTTTGAACAGTTTTAATTCAGTCAAAGAGGAGAGCAAAAGACAGCTTTTTCAGAATCGTGAAACCTGTGTATCATCCTTAATTTCTTTTTATTCATTATTTTGATGTACCCAGTGTCACTCTCACGACTAAAACGAATCTATTGACACCACTCACATTAAAATACGACAAGCTGTTTAGGCTATAGGGCGGGCCAAATATATACATACATACATAGGTACACTCGAAAAACATAACCCTCCTTCTTTCGCAGTCGGGTAAAAATACATTTGAAACTACATTCCGAAAAAAAAACCTTCGACAAAGTATTATTATTTATTATTATTACCCATACAAAATTGTTAACAGCATTCTATTCAATAAATTTCCCAAACAATAAATAAAAGAAAAATCACAATTTCCGTCTGTCTCTGAGGCGCAAAAAACAAATTGAATACATGAATATGACAGAAAATGACTTTAACTCTCAGGTCTAACATTGTTTCAGGGCTTTAGTGACCCGAATATAGTTTATGCAATGTACTTTCATAATTTGGCCTATTTTATGAGAGAAATACTTCCGCCCCATAGCTTTACTTGCGTAAACCATAGCTTGGGCTAGTTTTTTTAGGCGAAAATATAAATTAACCACACATATTGTTTAAGAAGACGGGTTTTCACACGTACCTGATTGTTGGAAAGGTACAACTATAGTTTCGTTCACATTCGGTGAACTTCATCAGGGATGAAATGACTCGTTCCTCTCTTCAACGATGACACGTCTCGCACCGAATGGGAACGCGTATCTGATAGTTGAACCTTTCTTACAATCAGGTACGCTTCCTTATTAGGGAAAAACAGCCTTCCAAATCTGCTTACTTCGCCATTTTATTATCATTTCAGGATTCTATTAATACGAGTGTTTGATACAAACATAAGGTATTACAACATTAATTAATGTTCCTAACTAAATTTAAAAAAAAACGTTCAATTAAGTAGGTAGTTGTTTTTTTCACAAAATTGTAAATATATATCTAGGTCGCGAGATCGACAGTTCGGAACTACAAGTTTTAATAATAGTTGATTAATTAGTCACGTGACATTTTAAATTGGTAGATACTCACATACGTGGGTACCAAGACTAAAACTTCGATTTATCTAAAATTACCATCGAACACGAAAGTTCCTATGTTTTTATAACCAAATACTGAGATGACTTCATTTCCTTACAAAAAACATCAATAATAGCTATGCCGTAACGGATGTGTTTTCGTGCAAAAATCAAATACAATTTTGTGATTGAACATGCCTATAAACAATCAGCTTAATGCTAACGCGAACAGTAATTTTCAATAAAACATTAAAATTATTCTTGCTAAATAAACATTGTATGGGCAGATAAGGAGCGCAAGGAAGAGGCAGAAGGCGATTTATTGGCCGAGCGATTATACTTTATACTTGAAGTACTTGTTTGGTATTACAGGTTTTTGTGCTTACAATTAACAACTAATCAATAAATCGATCTTGCGTCTGGATGTCGATACTTGCGTGCACTTCAAATAAATTATTCCACTAGTCTAACTAAAAAGATAACAATAGTATTTCTCTGTCTAATGTCGCATCTTTAGCTTTTTTTGCCTTGTCTAATTTAGTATTACGATGTAATGTTGTAGTTCCTGTAGTTTCAAGAATTTTGTAAGTCTGTCGATTTGTTTAATGCAGTATTAATAGATAGAAATAATTAACTATTTAAATTTTTTGTTCTAAATAGTGTTTATTCAAAGGTGTCGAAAAAATTGGCATTACTTGACAAAAACACGGGGACATAGTATAAGAAGGTTTTATATTTAACTCGCAAATTTATTGTGGCTTCGAGATGATCAGTTTGCAAATTCACTATCTAGTTTATTATGGCCTTAAAATATAATACAAATTATTTCGCGACGCCGCGCCGCCCCAGCAAGCTCTCTTAACTTGCCCCACATCATTTCACGCCCCGCACCATTACTGCGATGTAACTGCGTTTACGATTCAAACTATTAAGGATCAAATGGCTATATAGAATGGTTGGATTTTACAATCAATGGCGACCAACTAGATAATCCTGAAGTTAATATCTTCATTTGATTTATGTCATTCATAAAAGGAGTGTGGAAATCTTTATGGTGCTAGTTGGCGTTAGTTGAGCAAAATACTTACTGAAGTTGTTTGCAAAGTTCAGTTGTTATTATCATAAAAAGTAGGTATATAAATACTAGCTACTAGGCCTATGAACAACTTGTCTAATACTAGGCCTATGAACAACTTGTCTAATACTAGGCCTATGAACAACTTGTCTAATACTAGGCCTATGAAAGTTGTCGTTATTTTTCGTAATAAAAATAAAATAATATATGTACTAATATCTATTCTTCTTCTTGTGTTGTTCATTCATTTTTTATATCTTAAAATAAAAATTAAACAAAACTGTTAAACATCGAAAGCTAGACATTGTTAACACTCTCTTAATATTCTTTTTCTTATATATACGAGTAAAAATCAATTGCTGTTCGTTTGTCTCGTAAGAACTCGATAACGGCTGGCGGATTTAGCTAATTTTGGCCTTGAAATGAACCTTGACTCCAGGGAAGGTTGAAAAGGTAAGAAGCATAAATAACTGTTAGGCGGTACGAAGTTCGCCGGGTCGGCTAGTCGTTAATAGATTTCCTGAATTTACAAATCTGTAGGTACGCAACAACGTTGCATGTAACAAGCGTACTTTATGGACGGTTTTAAACATCTTCTTACGCGAAGTGAAGGAAAATAACGACGATCAAAGTCATAGCGCCAACTATTTCACAATAGTTTTTGAAGATAGATAGCCATGGTATTTTTTCCAGCCAGATTCTTCTTGAAAACTTGTGCTGCTAAGGCAATCGCTAAAACAAAAGCATCCGCAGAATAAAAACAAAAAATATCTGCGCACACTTTTTGCAAACTAAGTGAATTCGTGGCAAAATTCATGCTGCGTATCTAATGCCGAAACAATAGAGTCCGATTGAATTTGCTCACAGAACATCAGAAGGTACTGGAATGTTCACTTGTTTAGTTTGTTGTGATAGAATTATGCTTGGTTACTAATTTAAACTTAGAACTAACTCTTAAATATGACTTTTTTAGATAATCCTTGAAAAAAAAACATTAATGAATATTTTCGGCGAATTTTTCGAAAGTTACGGTAAAGTTAGAAATTTAGTTTGAGTAAAATAAATTATATACTTATGTATTTTATTTTTATTTTTCATTGCAGCTTTTAGAATAACTTTTTAAACATAAAGTTTTCTAAGCTAAAGGAATCAAAGCAACTATTTAAATTGCACAATAAATAAATAATACCAATACAAGAACTGCAAATATGAAAAAAACGTATAATGGGTGTCCAATAAATTAAAAAACATAGAGATTTTTTATTAACTCGTATTTTTCGTTTTTTTCTTCAGACATAGATAACGACGTACAAAATATTTTCATTTAAAAAAATTAGTGGCGTGTATTTAAATTAAGTCGCCTAATAAGTTTTGCATTCTTTAGTTGGAACTTTCCGTTACACTTCGATGTTCTCTGGTCATGGAAGTCTTATGACTAACAAAGCTAGTTTATTTTAAACTATGATCATTGAGTTGACCGCTCGCTCGTGAATAGTTAAATAATAAATAGTTAGCGAGAATCGAGTTGGCTATTGTTTTTGTTCAAATTCTGATAATATCGTGTCGTGGTTAGGAGCTCGTTTGCTATCCATAATATATTTAAGTGTAGGTATAGACGGTATGGTATTATATAAAGCTTTATTTTTTAATTCAACTTCAATTATTAATTCAACTTCAATTACCCGGGATAAAAAGTAGAACATGTGTTAATCCAGGGTATAAGCTATCTTTGTGCCAAATTTCATCCAAACCCGTTTAGGCGTTTGTTGGAATTTTAAATAATTTTGTTCTGTAAGGGGCTCACTTTGATCGGTAGACTAACACTCTTTAAGTATTGTCACAACTTTCTATAACCCATAGAGACCATAAACGTGTAAATTTAATAAATATAATAATAAATAAATAATAAATATTGGCGGACATTATTCACACAGCGCCATCTAGCCCCAAACTAAGCAGAGCTTGTACTATGGGAACCAGATGGTTGATATATACTACATATACTATTTTTAAATACATACTTATTATACATAATGAACACCCAGACACAAAACAAACACCCGAGTTCATCACACAAATGTTTGTCCAGAGTGGGAATCGAACCCACGACCTTCAGCGCCGAAGTCAGGGGTACTAACCACTGCGCTGTGAGGCCAGTCAAATTTATTTATTTATATATTATTATTATTAAAAATTGTTTGGGATATACGTTGATTCCTACATAAAATCAGTCAGTCAAGACTATATATATATAGATATATCGATAGAATATCAAGATCAATAACAAGATCAATAACAAGATCGATAGATTAAATTAAATGATACATTTCACAAGTTTTTACGAAAAATGTAATAAATTAAAAAAAATTATTAACTGTATAAAATACAATACAATACAATAATTCTTTATTGTCACCACAAAAATAATAAAAAATAAATAACATGGCACAAACGGCGATCTTATCGCTAAACAAACAAACTTTATAGAAATAAAAATAGTAGTGAACAATACAAGAATACATATCACACTAATATGTGTGTTTGTTTGCTCGACCTCCTTCACGCTCAAACGGCTGAACGGATTTGGACGACATTTTTCACGCAGATAGCTTATACCTTGGATTAAGACATAGGCTACGTTTTGTCCCGGAAAATTTTAGTGTTCACTAGTAGTAGTAATAATATATAATACATAGATGTTATAATGAATTAGTATTTAGAATGGCAACTAAACTGTGAGAAAACTAAGCCTATACATGTTATCTATCTCTTGGTTGAGTCATTTGTAACATGCACATTGTAAGTAACAGCAAATAGGAAACCGCAAGCGTTACCGAGTGACGTATCATCCCACACATCAGATCCCACTGTTGGGCAGAGTCAATCAAATTCAAAAGTAAGATGTAGACCATAGTTCAATACGCTGACAGTATTTTTTTTTATCCTACATAGCTAGGCATTTGACTACAAGTTCGCACGACTACGGAAGTTAGCGATACCGTAGCCCTAGATGGAGCATGCCTAGTCTGGAATACACTGGCTCATAAATAAGGCTGCCGGAACACACCGTTAGGTGCTTTGCGATAGATTTTACAACTTGAGGGTGGTAGCTAGCCAGGCGAGCGATATGACACGCTCTACCACCATGCTATGATTTCCTCGCGATGTTTTCCTTCACCGGTAGCTCAAGCTCTTTTCGCATTTTTCGTGGGATCGAACCTCGTACCTTTTGCACGGCAATCGACCCCACAAACCACTCCACCATCATCGCTACAAAATATACAAGATTATCGATATAACTTAGCGAAACGGGATCGCTTTCCTCAAAATATTAATCTTTTTTGACTATGGTACCAAACCGGAATTGGAAAAAGAAAAACAGCATTTTGTGTGTTCAAGAATTAGTTTTAAGAATGTTTTAAAATTACCGATATTATATTACATCGTTGAAATAAGGGAGAAAAATGAATAAGTTTTTCTGGCCTTAAGAAATTTGTTGGTAGTGATTTCTACAAGAGAAAAAAATTAAAACTGTCTTTTTGTCAACATTATTGATTGACACAATATTAGTTATATTATGTTGAGTGATTCATTTAGATACAAGAGGTAGAAACGAAACTTTCGAACGAAAACAATCTTAATCTAATAATAAAGTTTATCCTGGTGAAGCGATAAGTTCCGGGAATGCTAGTAGATGGCCACGTTGTATTACTATTTCTTTTCATATAAATTTAATAAAAACGTCGAAGTGGTTGATAAAAATTTAATTTCGGCATATCTGAAGAGTTCAATTTGTTTTTTATATCAAAGAGAATCGACTAAAAAAATCAACGCATTTCTATAGAGCATTGACTTTACAAATTATGTATATTTTGTAAAGTTTTTCAAATATTCCTAAGTGTTAAATGCTATATTGGCTTTGACGCCCCTTAAATGTTTAAAGCGAGCATAGATAAAGCGAGTCATTTGTCAAAAGTCAACAAATGTCAAATCAATTCGCAACTAACGCGATCAAAGGGGAAAGAATCAAAGTAAATGCCGAAACTAATTTGTCACCGTTGCAGCAGAATTCTAAAGAAACAGCCCACCGCCGCCGTTTATACATACTTTATTCCAAGAAAACAATACCTAGACGTCACAAGGGCACGGCCGTAAACCCTGCGAGAGGTCACGTTTACCCTGTGCAGACGCTAAAATTCCTTGATAGGCCATTAAACTCTGGTTCTGGCTCTTACTGAAGTCTGGGTGTCATTAAGTTTCAAGTTATTAATGACATTCTGCCAATTAATATTAGAGTGGTCAATTCAAAATTTAAAGACAAAAAATATTTGCTAATTTTTAAATTTATAGAAGTGTATAATTTTTTTTTATATTTAATTTATGTTTTTCCTTAAGAATCAATTATATATTCGTCCAGTTTATTTGTTATCTTTTCGTTGTTTTCACGATGGAAATCCGAGTTTGTCAACGCAAGTTTTGAGCACTCACGCGACTCATCTTCAGGATGAGAAGTGTCATCTTCGAGGTCTACGATTTTATCTGATTTAAAGACTGACTTTATTAATGGTGAAGAAAAAAAATTGAGCAAAAAACCACTTTAAAAGAGAAAATCGAAAACATTCAAATCTGTATAATCTAAGACCTTCGCCCAGAAGTATGACTCGATATCAATTGGCTTTGACATAAAACACCAAGTCTTTGAAGATAATAAGAAATCTAAAGCCAAACCCAAATACTTGACTCTAAAAACAATAAAACCCTTCAATAGTCGTGAATTACCAGTGAAAACTCATGGTCAGACAATGACCTTACCACCAGGTCAAGGTTTTACCACCCAGAGCTTGGCTATTAGGGACATCCAAGGTCACATGCATCTGCCAACAGGTGCCAATAACGTTCAGCATAATGACAGCATGGGGGCTATTGAAAAAAAACCTTTGCGTGTAAGTTCTGGCCACTAGCCAAACTTTCCATAATTTGGCTCCAAATAGGCAAGTACTGATTGGCGTGAAGGACATGAGAAGTAAGTAAATGTGTCAGAAATAAAAGTAATATACGTGGAAACTAGTTTAGGTAAAAAAAAGCGTTGAAAGAAACGATTGACGTAATGAGATCCGAATGCGTAAGTAATGTTATGTGTGTTAGTGTGTTAGGTTGGTAGCCGTTTATTTTGTTTCGTAGTTAGATAACGAAGAATAAGTGGTGTATGCTGGTTAAAGAAATTACTAGAAGAAATTAATAAAAAAAAAAAAGTATGAAGTGATCAGACTTTGATTTTTGGCCATTACGATCATTAACATTGTAAGGGCCAATTGTGCGAATTTTATTGTGGTGAGCGCCAATTGTCAGCAAATACGCAGTTTAGTTTATAATATAGTATAAACTATCCGATTTACCGTCCGCAGAACTAGCACATGAATGTTACATATATTATGAAAAATTTAACAAAAATGAAATAGTAGTAACGAGACAGTCACTTTAAGAAAATATACCTATATATATATATATACATTTGATACCAAAAGCCCTATATTGAGTTACGGGCAATAATGTAAGAAATAAAACATTCAATAGCGATACACAACGTAGTCTATAACCTTCTTATTCTGAGTGAGACGATATGTCCTGTAATGACGTCCCGCTTGGGGTGTATTGTGTATTTCCACCTTGCCAGCTTAACCCAACCAGGGCAGGGTTTCTGGGTCTCTGGCATAACAGTTCCACTCGTATTGTGGCAGGTGTCATAGTAATACTAACCTATACGGAATTATATTTAAATTCGCAACTCGAAACTAAGGAAGGATACTTTCTTGTACTAAGTCCCCTAAAAAACTTGTCACTGAAGCATGTTTTTGATTATTTTGTACGTGGAAGGCTTTACCAATAATTAAAGTTAGACTAGCAACAAATTAATCTCATAGTTAGTTACACAACCGTCAAGAAACACCCACTTTTGAGTCACTGCATCACGCCATATCAATTGACTCACACAGCATCAAACCGGCAAAATGAATTCCTGTTACTTCCCCGAGTTTGAGGAAAATGATACTTCACCTATCTCTGGTGTAAATCTGTCGGACGATTTCCAGGCACTTGCTTTGAAATTAATCATGAAGTCATCACGTCAGATATTCTCCTTCAGACAATTAGGAGTTCGTATCTTGTCGTAATCATTTTTTTGGTATTTTATTCATGTAAAATGTTTTATCTATTCATTTGATCATTAAGTGTACCTGATCTTGTTTTATGATCCTTCACATTTTCTTTAATTGTTTTAATATTACTATTAACTTGGTGTTTCGAGTATCGTAAATCTGAATAATGATTGATACTTACGTAATTTTTCGTAAAATAGAAAATAAAACAAAAGCAATTGCTAAATTTTTTATCTATTTTTTAATAGGTACAATTGCTATCGCAAAGTTTTTAAAATTATTATTATGTCCATAATAAATCACAGTTGCTAGTTGCAAAAAATAGAATGAATTTACTTTGCTGCTCAGCAAACAAAAGATAAAGGCAAAGTAAATAATTAAATACGATAGTCCATTAGATGAACATATCGGTTTCTTCCAGGCAACTTTTGTATTGATAAACAATCCTATTTACAAGAATAAATTTCTTGCGAGAAATATGACTAGTGTAGCAAGTTCTAACGTTATAAAAATGTATAAAATATAAAATCTGTTTTTTTTATATATATCGAGAACATGGTAGCAGTATGACAAAATTCTTAAACGATAATAGTGTATTTTGGTAGTCTACCAGACTATAGTTCGTGGAAGATGACGCTTCTGGCGTTTGTTCAACAACTGCTGGGAGAACTGGAAATGTTAGTAAAAAAATGATAACATGGGTTTTGTGAGAGTTTCACAAAAAAAATTGTAGTATTCGAGGTCAATGTTTGACATTTTCTTATCACGCTTGAAATAGCTTTAATAAAACATCTTTCAGTTTGATTTTTATGATGACAATATTGGTTTTATCAAGTCAAGTTAGTCAAGAAACATACGTTTAATGATAAATTGTTAGCAGAAATATATTTTTCAGTCATGAAAGTCTGGGTGGGCGAATAAAAATTAGATTTTAAGAAAAAATAAAAAATTCTGACGAATAGGAAACCTCCTTTCCTGCCTTTAATTATCATTCACCGAAGTATTTATTCTGCCAAAAAAAATAATTACTAAATCTATCCAAATGTGCCGCCAAGATACTGGGAACTTACATAAAAATGTTTCAGACGAATAAAAAAACCCGTTTTATCTGAGGTCGGTAAGAAAAGGAAAAGCCTTCTTCATCGTGCAGTTTCCGAGAAAATGTCACTTCATTGTGATAATGCAACTCCAACTGACTAACCTTGCCAGGCTTGTCGAGGTAAAGGTCACCTAAAAGCTCTTTGATAGGTTAGTACAAATATAAAGGTGAAGGAAAGCATCCAGGAACAGGAAACCATAGCATGGTGGTAGGGCGTTTTTTATCGCTCGCCTGGCTAGCTACCACCCTCAAGTAGTATAATCTGTCGCCAAGCACCTAGGTGTGATCCAGCAGCCTTCCTTGAGAGCCAGTGTATTCCAGACTAGGCATGCTTCATCTGGAGCTACAGTATCGCAGACTTCCATGGTCGTGCGAACTTGTGGTCAAATGCCTAGCTGTGCAGGATAAATATATATATATATATATATATATATAAATATATATATATATATATTACTACCTAATCATAACTATGAAAGCAGCTATTATGCTTTTCTTGAGACTAAATCACTGATAATAATTTGCCATTTAATTTTCGTTTCATAACAACTTGCCTTAAAGTTCGGAACAGACAATGGTATTTTTTTTATAATATAAATTTATGTCAAATAAGTAAGCCATTTATGGTGGTAATAACGCAAGCATGCTGCCGCACGCTGGCGTTTGGTTAAGTGTTCGACGATTTGGATCTTTATTATCTTAAGGATGAGGTCTATGTTGATCTGTATGTATTTTTTGTATATGAGATTTTAGACAATTGTGAACCGATAGAAAAATATTTTTAGTTCTAAAAAGTTATATGTACTCCAGAGATGTTCCCATTATTGTTATAGTTATTCCTTTAATTTTTTCTACTAAAATAACTTAAAACAATAATTATCAACTATAAACTCTTAATTTTAACTTTCAGGATTTAGGAGAGGTAATAAAACCGCCACCGTAGCTCTGGAAGGGGTGAAACTGATTTGGATGCGGTTTTTTTTGTAGTTAGCAGGTTATCTGGCAGTAGCTTTATCAAATTCAGTTTAGGCATTTCGAGGCCATCAGCTCTTTTGTTAGCTGCAGCAAGTATAATGAGTTGGGGATTGTCATAGACTTCCCAAGAAGGAGGATGCATTCATTTCGACGGTATATTTTCTATGTTTGTTACCAGATTTCTTGGAGATGGCAACACCGATTTAATAAAAAAATTTGTTTGCAGGTTTTATTATATCGTCTCAAATCGTCCCATGTAAATTTTTACAAAATTTTTGATGTTTGGATTTTTGAATCGAAATAATTGGCGAGCGCCTGCTTTGATAGAAGTAGGTGGTCTTTTAAAAAAATAACTTGTTAACAAATCTTTTATTACTCATCGATTTCGTATGAGATCTTATATTACTCATATCAAAACTCATCTGCCAACATTTACAACAATCACAAAAAAATAAAGCACGTACATATTAGAGCGTTTCCTGTAACGGTGGCCTTGTGTGTCGCGGGTGAAGGTCAGTCGGAGTGGCGCGGAGCGACGAACAAGCGCGGCCGCCGACCTGCGCCTCAGCGCCTAAATAAATAAATATGGCCGCTGCTCTATCCATGCAGTAAGCTGGATGTGGCTTGTACTCGTATTAACTACTGTAGACCACCAACTTTTCCATACAATAAGAGCTCTTTTGTACCGTTTTGATGTCTGATTCCAGTATAATACTAATTATGATTAAACTAATAATAACAAAAAAATACGTTTCAATTTAGTTAGCGAAAACAACCCTGGAACGAAAATTATATGAGAAGCACGAAAATGAGGCGATTGCGAAAGAGTGTCTGAATAAAAATTAAATGTTTATTGGATATTTAGCGGTCGCTTTTAGGATGCCGACGTCAGCCGTCAACGAAACTTGAATTATTTTGAATCTGTAATGATAAGTTAAGTCTGAGAGAAGCGCTTCTGCAAATTTCATACTTTATTACACTTTCTACTAATCACGGGAGACTTGGTGTGTTTTCTCCCAAAAAAATGGGGAGTTTACCACAAATAATATTTGATACAGACATGTTGAACACTGCTTTTTGATGAAAAAGAATTGTTATTTTTAAAAGAAAGTTTTAAAAAAATATTGTGCTTACTATTTTGACTAGAAGTTATAACAAGTGCCGGTAAAAAACAATAATGCTTTCTTTATTTTAGCAAAATTAAATCTCAAGCCTTCTACCAGCAAACTGTTACTGTGTAATTAACTATTCATTTCTAAAAATTGATAGAATATTTATAAGCTTTAATTGTCCCTGCCACATCTAGCAGTATACTAATACAATGTAGACAAAATGGCGTCGCTCGCGCAGCGTTCACGATCTAATTATGATGCACCGTAGCCGTGACCGTGGGTCGTCAGTTTTCTGCTGAAATTTGCATTTATTACAAACTGAAATGTTATTTTAGCATCAATTTGCGATAAATTATATGGTTTTTGAGTTTGGTGAGTAAATTTACGGCAGCTACGACGCACACTCACTGAAAACGTATATACGTACGATAGCGTATGTGAATAAAACAAGTGGTTGAAAGCGATTCGACAAAAAACCCGACTGTTAAATTGTTAAACCTGTGTATCATCCTTAATTACTTTTTATTTTAATTTGGTGTACCCAGTGTCACTCTCACTACTAAGACGTATCTATAGACATCACTCACATAATAATACGACAAGCCGTTTAGGCTCTAGGGCGTGTAAAAAATATATACATACATACACTCGAAAAACATAACCCTCCTTTTTACAGTCTGGTAAAAAAGAATAGTAGATTAGTAGCCAAGGGCTGTAAGGCATCAATTGCAGCCCGAGATATTTAGGCGCACGAGCGCAGCGAGGGCGCCTATAGTTCGAGAGTTCAATTGATGCTTACACCCGAGCTAACTACTCTGCTTTACATCTCGATTGTGAGGTAAGTAGAAAAAACCGGCATTACAATAATAAAACATTTTATTAGTTAAAATTTATAGTGAAATGAGAACAATTTTAAAATTTTAGGGACAAGTGTTTTTCGAAACAAACAATATTTAAAGTAGGTAAAAGTTTTCTATTCCCGCCTTTTTTCATCTCATCTTTTTTTTTTCAAGAACGAAATTGAGCTTCGCCGTTCGATATTTAAAATTGGTGACTATTATACTCATACGAAGACAAGGCTGAATAGGGAAGCGATCTCTTTTGTCATTGGGCTGAATGCATGATGTGAAAGAGTGAATTTTTTTTTTAAATTACTTACCGCCCTATATATATATATATACATCCTTCTTTAGCAGTCGGGTAAAAAACTATAATAGTAAGCGCATGTTCCATACTGCATTCCTATTTGACATCTATTAAAAAAATTAGTTTTTTGTATTTCATCGTAGATACAGAATGGATAAACCGTTTTTTTTAAACATCGTGAAACCTGCTTGTTTTTTTTTAATCCTACACAGCTAGGCATTCGACCACAAGTTCGCACGACCAGCTATCGCTGACTTCCGTGGTCGTGCGTAGCCCTAGATGAAGTATGCCTAGTCTGGAATATACTGGCTCTCAAGAAAGGCTGCCGGAACACACCATTAGGTGCTTGCCTAGGAAACGCCTTACCACCATGCTATGGTTTCCTCGCGATGTTTTCCTTCACTTAGAGCTCAATCTCTTTTTGCATGTTTCGTTTGATCGAACCTCGACCCCACTAACCACTCCACCATCATCACTAATATTGTAGGAGAAGTTTAATAATTTTCAAAATAAGTGATATCCCCAACCCGCAATTTTTCCAGCGTAGTGGACTATTGCATAAACCCCCTTAATAGAAGAGACCCGTGCCCAGCTGTGGGATTTGGTCTGATACTTTTAATTTTTTCTTTTTTTCTTCTATAAGTAGATTAGTCTTAGTATTCTTAGCCATGTCTGATGAAAATCGGTCTATTATAAATATAATATTCTGTCTTCTCTAACTTTTTAAAAATGATGCTGTCAACAAAAACGTATCACTCGTAGTTAAGTGTTTTAATTAATTGACAAAGCAATGTCAGGACTGGTCTGGATCTTGAGGTTATATACTGCATACAGAGAAATGTGTGTCCTTAATGCAATAAGACTATTCCGAACGACAAAATGCAATATATATTTTTTTTAATATTTTTTCCTGTCTTCAATAGCAGCACTTATTTGCTCTGAAATATATTATTCTAGCTTTCTTAAGTCGCTACTGCCTTATCCGGGGAAACGTAATAGACATGATTGACTAATACTTCCTCATATTATTTGAAACGATTATGATATTATACATACATCTTTAATGAAGTTTCCCAAATGTATGAAATTACAAGTATAAAGTCTAAGATCCCGATAAACAACGTCGGAGATTCACTGAGATGTTTATTTAATAAAACGAATATTATATTCAATTTAATGTTCCGATAAATATAATAATATTGTATGTGGGTCGCCTATCAAATTTCAGTCCAGGATATGGTTAATTAATAATTTTTTTTTTAACATCTTACCGATTTGATTATTAGACTAAGTCCATACCAATCTAAAGTACCTACGTACCTTTACAAACAGACAGGTAGGTAGGTACGAATGAACACCAGTATTTTTAAGCGGAAATTGCCAAAAGTGTTAATTTTTTTCCGACTTAAAAAATTTGGAGGTAATCATTGATTGTATTTTTTTTTAATTTGATTATTTCCTGGACACAGGACAATTTCCAAATTTTTTTTTTCAAGAGGTAGTTAAATAAATAGAGAGATCAACGCTTTATTGTAGACACACAAAACATAAACACAAAAAATATGTAATTTTACAAGTAGTGCCAAAAGTGGCGGCCTTATCGCTAAAAGCGATCTCTTCCAGGCAACCTGTTGGGTATACTTCCCCTTGCGAATGAAAACGAAACGGAAATCAATTATTTCGCACATGAAAAGTTTGAGTTGTTTTTTAAGATATCAATCATGAGCTATTTTATAGGCCTTCAGAAAGAAAGCTTATTATTTTTATTTCGACTATGTGATTTCTCGAAAACTACAGAACCGATTTGATGTGTTTTGTTTGAAAAGTTATACTATTAAAATCAGCCGATTTGATTTTATGATCGATTTAACCGTAAAAATAGTATCGACGCTTGATGGAATAAAATCAGCAAGAATTCACTTTTCTTAAACATAATATGTTATTAAGCATGTAGTCACATCACTAACATGTTAAAATTTAACAACCATTGCTTGTACAGATTTAAACAGCTATTTCGTTAACGCTAACGACTATTTGTTGTTGTTAACCGTTAATTTGCGTACAATCCACGTCAATCTATTTCAGGACAAAGCGACCAACTCGAGAATTCCTTCGGCGCTTTGTTTCTGAAATTAATTAATGTAAATAACGTTAAATAGGAAGCGGCGAGTGTTTGGGGCAATAAATTAACGGATAAAGTATTAAAGACTAACGCTGGATGCGAAAGCGAAATTATTCAGCGATGTTGTTTTTAAAGTTTAGAGTAAGCTCTATATTTCTACTACCTTCGGAAGAATCAATGGTAATGATTTTCGAGTTATATCATGACTATTTATTGGAAGGTACCTAATGAGAAATACATAAGGTATACTTTGGTTCATCAAGATCAATAAATTTTGTTTAATGATTTAAAACAAACTGTGTAGAACAAATCATACTGGCCGTTTCATTTCATTTGGCGAATAAACGAACTTTTTGTATGGATCATCAATTTTTTTATAGAATTTTAAGAACGTTAGTTTATGATAATACCTGTTATCGTTATTAATATCGAGCAAAAAACAGCAAAAAAGACATGTTTTTTTAGGGGTTTCATTTATATTGTTGTTACAGCAGCAACAGAAATACATCAAATGTGAAAATTTTAACTGCATAGCTACCACAGTTCATGAGATATATAGCCTGGTGACAGACAGACAGTGAAGTCTTTATCCCCTATTATATTATAATATATAAAATAAGATCCCGTTTTTACCCTTTGGATAGGTACGCTGCCCTAAATAAAGCAACGACGAATTAACAACTTTATGAAGTCGATGAAAAAATTAGTCTTAAAAGTGTACAAGATTGTTGTCACGTAGGAAATCATTAATCACCGATATGCAAGTATTAAAACATTGACCCGAGCCGAGGGTTTATCATCTTGCGAATTATACAAAATAACTCAGTAGGTATATTTCTGAGAATTCCTACCGCATGCAAGTCACGTAGTAACTTATAAACTTCTACGCAAAGGTCAATTATATGAAACGTATGACTAAAGCCTAACTTTTTAACGACCTTTAAAAGGAGGAGGTTCTTAGTCGTTTGATTTTATTTTTTATGTACTTATATTTCCCTTTTCTATTCCAGGATATTTGAAAAAAAAAATGTTTAAGTTTCCAGGGGATGTTTGTTAAAAGTTTCCAGATAAACCCAAAAATGTTTAACAAAATCGTAAATAATCTTAATGGTTTGTTATTTTAAATTAACATCAAAGTCAATTTAGTTTTTAAAGTCTGCTTAATTCCTTTTTAATACCTCAGGCCAACATACCCCGGATAGGCGAATCCCGGTCTGTTAAAATAAAAATATTATTTTGCGAGTATACCAGAGGCTTTCAGGTGGCCTATAAGTGAGCTGCGCCACAAAAAAAAATTATATGTAAAAAAAATATAATAACAGCCTTCACCTACCCATGGACGGCCGAGGGACGCTGGCAGCCATAACTCGAACGATTTTTACCTTTTCAATTGTTGTACCTAAGTTTCTAATTACTATTCCTATCTTCATATTCATGTGTTTATTAACACGTGAGACTCTAACATTACTAGCCCAGAGATTGTCCTCGCTAAAGTAATGAAGGTCGTGTCCCTTAAACAATAATAAAGACATATTACAAGCAAATCAGAGTAATAAACAAACATCTGGGTTTGTTGCCGACCAGTAATCATAGTTGTAAAGGCCTAATGTGCTAACTTGTGTTAAATTGCTTAATCTGGGGTCATGATAGTGCCCCCGCCAAGTCGAACAAAACAAAGGCATGGCCGCACCCGTCTTAGGACAATTTTACTTTTTCAAAATAAATTGTCCTCCATCAGTAGCAAATAATAATATAAGTAGGTACCTATAACCATAACTTCTCCTATTTTCCGATTTTCGAGACGTGATTTTTTGACTAGTAGGAAATTATCTCAAAAAAGGAAAAAGTATTTCTTGGCGCCATTTACGGACTGATAACTAAATCAAACTGCATAAAGTACATAATTTTAATAGGTTATTATAAATGTGAAAAAAGTGTGCAAAGATTTATTAATACATATATTGAATCGCAAAAAATATGATAACGAAATTAACTGTTAGCAAAACGTTTTTTTTTTTCATTTAATTTTAAAGTTTTTTATTTGCTTTCAAATAGCAAATAAAAAAACTTTAAACGACAACGGCTCCTTAGCCTATTTTTAACTCTTAACTAATTTTAATTGTATATCTTGGGCTGTTGCAATATTTGATTGATTGTAATTTAGATTCCGATCTAATCCTATTCAGAAACCTAAAATACAGGTTCGCGCCAAGTTTGCTAGTCGTAGATAACGTTGTAACTTGGTCCTGAATGATTTTCTGTGTTTTAACTGTGTTTTGTAGTTTTAAATATTCCATCAAAAGTATATTTGATTTGATTTTAATTTTTACTAGTTCTACTATTGTTATCTTCTCCCTCTTTTATTTTTTAAATATCCTAAGAACGCGCGTCATTCTTATTATTATCAGCACATCTTTCTCCGGGTGTCCAAGATACCGACATGCGGCGTATTTGGAACCCGCCACCAACGTCGGTCTTGACGGTTTTTAGCACTTCGACCTACTTACGAGTAGAAAAGTGCCCACATTTTCTGTAAATTAACCTCAATTTTGGCAAATAAACGTTTGCTTTACTAATAATATTGTAATTGTAGAGTTATTTTATCTAAAGTAAATTATCAGACGAGGTCGTGGATGCTAACGATTAGTCAGTGGCAGTGGCAACTAACAACCTCATTACTTTCCTATGACCATTGCGGTTATCTTACAGTATGTAGGCAAGGAGGTGGATCAAAAATGTATTAGGGTTTTGTAATTTTCCATACATCGTTCCAATCTGAATGTCTAGTAGATAGGTAATGAAAACAATTAATGGAATCAGGCGTTACTTTGCGGAAATTGATTTCTAATAAATTTTTACAAAGAATATCTAGTGTATCCGAATTCCTCGACACATGTTTCCTGAGGATGCCTTGTGCTAAGGCGAAACACGTGTCGAGTTTCGGATACAGAGAGAAATAGAAATAATAAGGTGAGGTGTGGAGGTGGTGAGGAGGAACCACACCAAATAAACAAAAACTATTTTTTGGTTTCTCACGCTGACTTCAAGACAAAGCGGCAAAACACTAGATATCCTTTACTTACCATCTAATTGTAATGAAAGCAATCAGTCAATTTAGTAACTTGTCTCTTCACCAAGGGTTTATACAATAGCTTTGGATATTTTGTTCGGTGATTAAATGTGCTAACAAACAATGTCCTCACAAATTCTGGCAGTCAACGGTCTTATTAATAAACGCGGCTTAACTTTAAACGTCTTTTATCTTGTTTTGACGCGTGACATTCTCCATCGGATTAAACAAGAGAAAAGACGTTTAAAGTTAAGACGTGTTTATTAATAAGACCGCAAGTTCATAAATAAAACGATTTTATTTATTTAAAAATATGTTTTTGATATAGATATTAATTAACAATCTTAGTTAATATATTATGACCAACCTGTACCGTGAGGCATTGCGGATTCTTATACCCATAATATAAGATATGGGTGTAAGAATCCGCAATTCAAAAAGCAAAAAGTAGATAGACTTTGACTTGAAAGATCTAAAAAAGGGTATACCTAAGATTGAAACTTTACAACCAACCTTATTTTAAAGCATTTTCGGTGTTTAATGATTTTATTTTTGACATAATAATTATTAACTTTATTTGGTTATTTTAAATATTAAGTATATTTCTTTGAATTCAGCTCTTATACTAAGCATCGAAGCATCATAAGTTCAAGGTAATATATCAGTTTGCATAATAATGTGAAATAGTTTTCATGTTATTTGCCTGAGTCATCATCAGTAGGTATTTTTTTTAACACACAAGGTCTTCAGGTCCTAAACTAGGCAAAGCCTGTGCTATGGTAAACTGATGACTGATATACACAATAAAAACCCAGAGACAGATCAAGCAGACACACAAATGTTTGATCTGTGTGTGGAGCGAACCCGGGTCCAGCGACGCAGCAGGCAGGGTTGCTACCAACTGCGTCAACCGGCCAGTCTAGGGTTGCTACATAAGCTTTCACAGCCAATACTCGCAGCAAAGGAAAGGAAAAAGAAAAGGATTCCTGATACGAAAAATACGATACACAATTTTTCTCTTATGCTTAAGATCTTCATAGTTGTAGGGATGATGGTAAAGTGGTTAGTGTGGTCGATTGCCGTGCAAAAGGTACGAGGTTCGATCCCACGAAACATGTAAAAAGAGCCTGAGCTACTGGTGAAGGAAAACCATAGCATGGTGGTAGAGCGTTTCCTATCGCTTATCCGGCAGCCTTCTTTGAGAGCCAGTGCATTCCAGACTAGGCATGTTTCATCTTGGGCTACAGTATCGCTGACTTTCTAGGTCGTGCAAACGTGTGGTCAAATGCCTGGCTGTGCGTAAAAAATATCAATAAAAAATATTGTTTAAGCCTTGACAAGTTTACTTGTGTAAAAAGAGGCATGTAAAGTTTACACGTGGGTAAATGAATTACAAGGTGCTGGCTTAAACATTTTCTGCTGATATGAGACGCCAACATGCTGGTGATTAAATACAATATTTTAAATTAAACTTTAAAGCTTTAGCTTACCAAATTAATGATACTTGCAACACAAAGATCATGAAAAAAACGAGCTGTCAACGCAAAAAAAGCAGCTGAAAAACGAGGGTCATATACAAAATGACGATGAGCTCCACTCAATAATCCTTATTAGGTAAGGCGTGGGTTGCAATCACGATAATAAGTAGGTATTGCCAGATTCACTTTAATAAAATCACGGGTTCACAACCTATCATTATGTCGAGTGTTGCTAGAGGGAAGAATTAAATTAAACTTAAGCTAATGAAATCGCACTGAACAAAATTTTTGATATTTGATACAGTGTTTATTTAAAAAGAAATACAGAAATTTTTGTCAATAAAATTAAAAAAAAGGATTAAAGTCTGAACATTTTTTTTCAGATTTTCATTCTTGATTGCTAAAATTTCTCCGTCTGTCCGCCTGTATTTTGTCCGTGGCAAGGTCAAAGAATTTGCCCAGAAATCCTTTTAAATATTTAATGTTGATCAAATAATTTTCGATAAAATTTTTGTCTTTAATACAAACCAAAAAATATAACCAGATATTAGACGGATTTATTTGCTGAAGGGGGTGGCGAGAAGGGCACAGCTGCCCCTTCCAAATAAAAAAAACCAAAGATACCGGAGATTAAAGAAAGTTTTCTTCAAGACAAAAATATGTCAGTACTTTGCGCTTTGTAAAATTTTCAATACTATCGCTATAAGAGTAACACGCACGCATGTATAGAACTTTATATAAATACTTATGACTGTATAAAATGGTATTAAAAACAATATTTGATTTTAGATACAAAAAATACGCAAGGACTCCACTGGCAACACTAAAACCGCACAAACAAACAAGTAAAAACAAATCCTAACCAAAAAGCGAACAGTATTCCTCGAACCCAACATCTTAACTGTAACCTCCGTATTCCATTTCAGACTTTATTTATTGAACTATTAAGTTTATAATAATTATATTTGCGGTTTTAAGAGGAAACACAATAACGTAGAATTTTTACTAATTTAGTATTTGAATTATTCGTGTTACTTTATAATTTTTGCACCAAAATATTATATTGTTTTGTATTATGATGTAAGAGGTTGATTATCACATTATATACATATAAATAACACAAAATCTCGTAAATTAGTAATGAGCCGTGAAACTTACATTTAAAAATACCTATGTTTAGCTATTAGATTATGGAGATAATTGATGGAGTCAGGCGTTACTTTGCGGAAATCCATTTATAATAAGATGGTATATACAAAATATTTAGTGTTTTCCCGCCTCGTCTTGATGTCAGCGTGAGATATCGAAAAATATTTTTGTTTTTATGATGTGATTCCTCCTCACCACCGCCACACCTCACCTTATTATTTCTCTTTCTCTCAGTATCCGACTTCCTCGACACGTGTTTCGCCTTAGCACAAGGCATCCTCAGGAGATGTTGACTCTTCAAGCGCTCGCTTTCAAGCTATCTTCAGTTGTTGATACCATCTTATTATTAGATTATGTTTTATCGATTCGACGCGTGACCAGAATGCCAGTTTATATATGGCCCTACGTATTAGCATTGTCATTCAGCGTGATCATGCTGGACACGCTGCCCTCTGGTGGTGGGTTGGATTATCTGTAGATCTTAAATGGTAATCTTTCTGCTATATATTTTTTTGTTATTGTAGTTAGTCAGTTTTTGGTAATAAAGACACTTGACCGGTATTAATTAAGGACTTCCTCGATTCGTATTTCTCATATCTGAGAATCGTCTCTTATGGTGCTGTCACCTTTTTTTGAAGCAATGTGGCTAAAATATTAAAGGATAAGTTTGAGACCACTAACCTGTAAGTATTGCACAAGCGCACTGGACTTATTGTCGATGTGTGAATAAATCTGATTTTCGTTAATTTAGCTCAGATGGCAACGTGTACTATATTAGTGAAGAGATTATGACATTTGTCAAAAATATAATTACTTATCTCAATTCTAGTATCAAAGACTCACAAAAGTGCGCTTTGATTTAACACAAAAACAATTCCTTGTAAATTTTTTAGTCCATATTATAAATTTTAGTGCTTGAGACAGACGGTCGGTAGTTTTGAATTTGTAAAGCATTTCCTCTTAAGATATCGACGGTTAGTTAATTGTAAGTGATTTGTAACGGAATTGCCGAGTTCTGAATGTGAGTCATCGTTCGTTGACACTATCTTCAGTTGTTGCGTTCGCTTAGTTAATCATTATGGCAAATTATGAAAGGGAAATCTGTACAAAATATAATACTGATTCGCATAAGCCCTTTTTTATCCTACTGCCCAAATGGGTAATGTTGTTCGAGTGTATGTTTAGATCTTTATGACTATCTGTAGTGGAAACCAACGATTTTGATGTGTCATATCAGGTTTAATTGGATTTTTTTTCTATATCTGCAGATGGGTGAGGTGCAGTGGCCTAAAATGTTAGCAGTTATATATATAATATATATTCATGGTCTGATTCTAGTTAAAATTAGACCATATTTATTTTTTAATTTTATTTAGTTAAGTCTAGTTGTTTAGTTTTAAACTTTTTCGAAGTACCTAGTTTTGTACGAGTTGTTCTCGTCAGTGTCTCAGAAAGAAGGGTATGATGAATTTCTAAAGTTATGACGATGGTAAGTGATAACTGATAAGGTGTTGTTTAGACATTCTAGAGCTTTGTTGCTTTGTTGATGTGTGTACTGTCATTTGACAATTCAACCAATATAGCAATTTATAAAGACAATTGGTATAATTCGATTAAATATACATTATTATTCACCTATCATCACTTCGCCGTATATCTCGCACAGCTCCACTTTATTAATGCTATAATTTACAAATTATCGCCTTACCAATATGAATTCATAAAAATTCTTTAGGTATATTATTCCCGCAACATTTTAATTTATCAACTCATGCGTCACAATTGCGTTGACCACAATCTGAGCAAGTCCGAACATGCTCAAATACCCACCACATAACCACCACGTTTAGTCACTCTTTTACTAAACATTAGTGTTTTATTTATATTGCCCGTTTTCCTCGCGTATTCTATTTTAAAAGTCATGTTGTAGGAGCAATGTATGCAGTACATTTTTAAGTACTCATTTTTAGTTAGCTTGCTGCAGGATCCCATCCTAAGATTCGCCTGAGAGTGCTTTTGGTAGCAGCATTGTACGGTATAAAGCTTACGTATCTGTTTTGATTTTTTTATAAATGGTTATCAACTCTTAGACACCGGCCTTCAAGGAGTAGTGAAGAAGAGTTTTTCAGAGGATTTCCATAACTATTCACGAATAATACATTTTAAGCCACGTTAATGAACACGTCATTCTCGGATAAAAAACGTCTTATATGAACCTTATCAATTGAACATGAGTAGGTAATAATTAGTTAAAACTAGCGTAGTCTACTATGGCCTACATCATCATAGATCCGAGCCCAGCAGTGGGACGAGTCGAAACGTAGCTAATATATACAAGCCTATATTTAGCTGCGTACAATCCTAGTCTATGACCCTGCAGCATAACATTTAACGACTTTATTACAACACTTCAAAGCAAACTTTATAATCTTAGAGTTAGATCGTATCTAAGCCATTCCGTCAAGATAGAGAGACCTAGTTAAAAACAGATCGTTTACAGCAAAGCCTTGGCTCTAAAAATGACTCAGTTCTGTCGAGATTGTACTCGTATACAAAATTATTAAGATAATGAGCGGATTCGTACATTTCGGTCACGAACCAATTGACAATCATCGGCAAGCTGCTATGCTAGTGATGTTAATACATCGCGTCATTCGTAGACCTATCGATTAAATCATAGATTTATCGATATGAGTAATGAACGCGTGATTCGAATTTAAAGCGAATGTTTAATGCAAATCTTTATATGATGATTCAAATATGGTTTGGTGTGAGTTATTTATATCGTTGTTTTATGTTAATTAACGTTGGACTTGAGATTAAAAATACATAAAAGAGTAGTTAAGAGGTTTATGTTCTAAAATGTTTTTGTTTTTTTTTATTTTGTTTGACTCCTTTTTATTTTAATAAGCCTAGCGCCAATTGATATTAACATACAGTAGGCAATTAAGTATTTTATGGTTCTTCTTAACGAATTATAAAAGTTATGTGAAATACTTCTTATTACTAATGCAAAATAATTAACCATCTCGTTATTAACTAAAATTGAAAATGATATTTATCTAAACATCACGGGTTAAGCATATACAATACTCCAAAGTTTCTTACTTACGAGCTAATTTAAAATAATTTTGTGTATTTTAGTAAAAAAAACGTGTGAAGATATTTGCGGAAAATATACACAATTAAATAATAAATGAAGTATCTAGAACGTATTTAGCAAAACTACTAGACTTATCTACTAACTTAGCCCTTCGGAAATATCTATATTTAGCTATTCCTAATGCGGCGTACATGAATTTATATTGATATTGTCAATATAAATTCATGTAAGTCCACCACACTTTTTAATGGGCATATTTTTTGCATACGTAAAACTTTTTATAAAGCATATAATGAGAACAATCGACAGTAGTACGACGGGCAGGATTCGAACATGCATTCTTCAAAGGTCAGATGCCCGATCATTCGGATACCGCTCATAATTATGAACATGAGTGTTCAAATTTTAATATTTTTTTTTGATAATATATTTTACATGACAAATGCTTCTTTTTTATCGTAAATTGTAATATGAAAATTATACTCAGTAAATTATCGGCCTATATCTCCCATCCCTAACCACCGACTAACCTTTACTGGTCGTACTTTGCTTTTGCAAGTTTAATCATACTGCGAGGCGCGCTCGTGACGCAATGTTTCACAACCCTAATCACTGCGTGCGACAGAGATACCTTTACTACTTCACGCCTTCCTTTTCACTCACAAACTTCATATTTTAGAGTACACAACTTAGTGGGAGCTAAGAAACCCTTTCCCTCACAAGCGACAAGGTGTGGTTTCGACTTCAGTTTTAGAGTAGCATGTCCAAGTTTTTTCCATCTATTTCAAATTAGGAGGTTGTCAATTTATCAGAAACGTCGCTTTTAGCAAGGTGGCGTTTCCTATCGCTCGCCTGGCTAGCTACCACCATCTAGTTGTAAAATCTGTCGCCAAGCACCTAACGGTGTGTTCCGGAGCCTTCCTTAAGAGCCAGTGTATTCCAGACTAGGCATGCTCCATTTAGGGCTACAGTATCGCTGACTTCCATGATCATGCGAACTTGTGGTCAAATGCCTAGCTGTGTAGGATAAAACAAAGAAAAAGAAAGTATCTTTAATTTTTGGTCCTGATTTTTCAGAAACATTTTGACCGGATCTACTTTTTACGTTTGTTATTCTTAACTTTATCAAAATACGTCTAGTAATTAATTAAAAAGATTGAAAAGTCTGCCTATTATACAGGATTATCGGCTAGAGGTGTACTCAGCCGAAAGGGGGTCACTGTACCCATCCTAAGGAATAACTTTCACTATGGGACCAACTCTGAATTCGAGAAAAATTATCATCTGCTTCATACATTTTGCCAACAACCGATCAACTTTTTGTACGTAGCAGCTGATCATTTTTTCTCGAATTCAGAGTTGGTCTTATAGTGAAAGTTGTTCCTTAGGATGGGTACAGCGACCCCCTTTCGGCTTAGTACACCCCTAGACGATAATCCTGTATATCGAAGAACGAACATAACTAAGAAAAGATTTGTAACGAAATAAGAATGTCTTATTTCTGTTGTCGGTTATAAAACCATTCTTACCGAAGCTGTGGAATATAATTAAAGTTTTTATCAACTGCAAATTGATTAATTTAATTAACTACAGCTGACAGCTGTCATTATGAAAGAGTGAATGAACTATAAAAGACCTTCACCTTAAATGATCTGTTCAATTTATTGTGTGCAAATATAATTAGGTCACTGTTTCACAATCATATACATTACTATACAGAGTTATGGGTTACTAAAGCAAAAGGAGGTCATTGTACTCAATCAAGGCGAACAAATTTCGCTTATAGAACAACCCGGAATTAAAGAATGTATAGAACTGCTGTTTTAGGGTTTCGTACCTCAAAGGTAGAACCGGGATCCTATTACAAAGACTTCGCTGTCCATCCGTCCGTTTTTCTATCACCAGGTCATATCTCATGAACCGTGATAGCTATAGACCGCTGAAATATTCACAGATGATATTTTTCTTGCCGCTATAGCAACGTTACTAAAAGAGAACAAATATTAATGGATAAATGATAGAATGATTTATTAGAACAAACACGTTTCGAGCTCGAATCCGACTTGCATTTGACCGATTATTATCCTATTGCGGTAACACCGCAGGCACAGCTAGTAGAGTACTTTTACAAACCGTCAGTTGAGCGACTACAGTTAATTTACGTTACAATGGCCCTTCGAATATAGTTTTACGACTCTGTCATACAAAACCGTACAATTGAACCTAATATAGTCGTAATAAAAATGAAATAAACTATTGTACAGACAACTCGGCAAAGGTTAGTGACAGCCCGACCTGAGTATATTGAACTTTATGTGAACACTAGCTTGAGGCAATGTTTATGGTTTTGCTTATAATTAATTTAATAAATTATTAATTCTTTTTGATATTGCGTCAATGCTTAAAGGTTAGGAAGATTCTAATTTCGGATTAATTGTGTTTTTTTTAAATATATATGGCACCGTACGATTTGTATATTTGCCAGCGTCAAGTTTATCAAGTTTCAAGTTATAAGTCAATATCGAAGTAATAAGTCATCGTGGTCGGTCAAGTCACATCACGTACCCTTGTAAAGCGGTGGAGACTTTACCAGGGTTTCTATGGAGATTTACCGCGAACAAGAAAACCACGTTACTCCGTCTTTATATCGCTTACCCACACTTGTGCATATAAACAAGGTATTTTAATGGATATTAATCGACCCATATTACACATTAAAACTTGTAGAATCACTACTTTTGTAATTAATACACAAATAGAGACGCCATTTTTCGGCGAACGCGGGAAAACCCATTTATTGTGTATTGAAATTCAATTTCGGGTTTGACGTTGAAGGGCTAATGACGTTTGACATTTTGCTTCTGACAGATTACTTCTTTATATTGGCTTACAGCGACTGAAACATACAGCTGTGTTGTGACGTCATTTGGATAATACCAGCATTGATGGAGTTTTGATTCGTTAATGTTTAGTAAATAGTTTAAATAAAATGTTCTGGTACCTAACAGATTATAGTTTTTTAGTAATAAAAATAAAATAAACTATTGTACAAACAAACCGGCAAAGGTTAGGGACAGCACAACCTGAGTATATTGAACTTTATGTAAAGACTAGCTTATGTTGACCGGCTTTACTTGCATTAAATTAACTAATTGAATAAGATAAGAGTCTCAGCTTAAAATCTGAAAATATGGCGATTCATCTGTCAGTATAGGTTTGTAAGGAAATTAATAACTTGTTAATTAGTTACCGAGTTAATATTACTAATTACAGGTTTTTTTTTTCGATGTTTTTTTTTTATTAAATTGGTTAGCGTAATTATATAGGCTAAGATTTTATTACAGGTGACAGAAACTTTTCTTTCACAATATTTTATGATTATTTATTGACTCCATCCGTTGGTTTAACTCAGAAACATTTGTTTTTAATTTTTATATATTTATTATTTTAATAAATTGTAATTATTAAATTGGCAATACACAGTTACATAAATTAATTATCTAATTTCTTAAAAATATATACAAACAAACTAACAGTCATATGCAACATACCTATAGATAATAGAAAAAACTTTACTATAATGATTCCATTGTTTTCATTTGATTATGCGCTTTGGGTATACAATTACGATAGTACCTTTGTTATTGTGTAAATATTAAATTTGTTTTGTTTCGTTACGAACTTAGTTTGATGAATTCAAAGTCAGTTAGGAATTACCTTCAGCTATACATAAGTTGATATAAAACAGGTTACAAGTCAGGGAAGAACGTTTCGATACGATGGTCGGAGACCGAATGAGCCAGACAACACATTTTCTTTTCTTGAAAACTCCAACTACCCCCTCATTTTTAATAAAATCCCCGGGTACCGTCACTATTGGCTCTTGTTTCTGATTGGTCTTAATACCGACCAATCAGAAACATGTATTTTAATGTTGCAAGTATAAAAATGACAATATTAATTCCAAATAAAATCTGGCAATACTACAAATTTATGACATTAGCATCAACAAGTACGGTTCTATAGGTATATTTATTACGGCCTTTATAAAACATTATGCTATAGCTCAGAAGTGATATTACTAGAATTGTAATAAAGTACGTCATAGCTTGCGAAAACGAGATGCTGTAACGATGTTTTACTAGTGAATGAAAGAGAAAGAGATACTGATGTTCCTTAATCCGGATTTCCGTATTGTCGAAAGCTGTGGGATCGGCTGATGTAATAATTAGTGTACGTAGTAGTTGTTATGAAATTTGGGAGTATTCATTCACTGATTTCATGCAAAGTTTTGGGAGAATTTCCCAATATGATATAAATAACTGTGTTACGTCACCCTATATCTCATTCTGAGATAAATTACAGATACACAAATTGTTTTTAACAAGTGATCACCACATTCATTTAAACAGGCGACGTTGGTTATTTAGACTTAAAAATTAAAACTTTGGACCCATTTTCAGGACCCTTTAAAACATTTTCTTTAATCTGATGGCCTATGTCTTTGTACGTCAACCGATCCCGCTTAGAACCTATCCCATGGAATAAGTTTAATTCATCATGGCCAATTTATCTTCGGAGGGATTTTATGAGGCATAAAAAGTAAAATAACGCAAATTTTAATTCACCAATTCATATTATTATTTTATTTTGAGGTGTATCTATTTAGAAGTGCGATTCTTTTTGAAGGTAGTTAAAATTATTATTGTGAAATGTCCGGTTTCACCGCTAATGCAAGTATCGCAATATTGGTAATGCAGCAGTTCTGTCACTGTCACTGTGGTGCACACAGTAGTGCTGCAGCTGCAAAACTTGCTGATGAGCAAGTGCTGTTGCAGAACTGCTTCGTGCTGCTGAAATGACGCAATTTTTCCCCATTTATAGGATAACGTACCACGCAATTTGTAGGACAGTATGAATGTTAAATTAAGTATGTAAATATTAACTAAGTAAAAATGAAAAAATTGGCTGGTTAGTAATCATTTATGATACATATTGGAAAAGGGGGAGTTTTCTCAAACCATAGATTTTGTCAGACTAATATTTTTTCAAATAATTTTGATAATTATCTTATGATTTATCAAAAAAAAATCAGTTAGTAATACATATTTGAGAATAATCAAATCGACATATTTCATGCTTACTATCTCTGTTAGCTACCACAGCCGAGAGTTTCATACAGGAAATAGTTGAGCGTCTCATCAAAATCAAGCTACTCACGGAAAATTAGCTTGACAGTAATCATGGTCTGGAGATCCTGGACTAATAAACCTGAATTTGTAAACAAATTCCTTTAAATAAATCACATACGAATAATTAGAATGCATTCCTATAGGACGCAGTTCCGAGACAAGGCAGAGGGTAATCACGGGGGACAGTGGTGCGGAATTCTGCACTATATGCATTTCTCGGATGCATTACACGCGGGAAATGAATAGTAGGTTGTCATATTAGTCTTGCACTGCGAAATCCGTATAGGCTTTCTTTTTTAACACCCGACGCAAAAACGATGGGATATCATAAATTTGACGTATGTGTTATCAAACCTAAGCTACCTAATGGATTACCTGATTTGGTCCTCTTTATTTGCTTTCTTTAAAATATGCATTAGTCGAGAATGGTTTTAGCTATATTTGATGAAGATATTTGTATACATTTCTTCAAAACTCCCTCAATGTGGCCATCAAATGAAAGGGTTTGATAAGTAGAATTCAAGAATCCCTGACATCACCACAAAATGGTGACGTCACGATTTTTGAATTTTATAATTTACTTGTCTATCATAAACACTAAGTGTTAATATTCGTGTTATTACAATCTCAAGATCTAAGAAGGAGGTGGTGAGTGAAGTGTAAAGTATTCGTCTACTAGGTTATTGACTAGGGTAGTGTATTAAGCCAAAAGGGGGTCACTATACTAAGCCTAAGGAATAGCTTTTACTATCAGAAAAAAAAACAGCTGTTAGGTACAAAAAGTTGATCAGCTGTCGACAAAATGTATGGGACAGCAGTTTTTTTCTCGAATTCAGAGTTGGTCCCATAGTGAAAGTTGTTCCTTAGGATGAGTATAGTGACCCCCTGTCGGTTTAGTACACATCTCACCGATAACCCTGTATACTTTATACACAAATACCTAGACTTGTCCGTTATTCTAGGCATAAGATAACGATCGCAGGATGTTAGGAGCGGTTGTAATTTGCTACATGACGTTTAGCTATAAAATAATTATGGAATTAGTAATGCGTGGAATATGAAGACTTTATATAACAAAGTGATATAATAATGTATAATTTAAAAAAAATGCATACCACATTTTTCTTTATAAACTGGCCAAAATACACAGAGTGTGGTGGACAATGAAGATGGAAGAAAAACCTTACAATGTTAACTTAAACCTGTTATAGCTAAAGTTTCAAACCTCTGTAACATTAAATTACTGAAACCTATTTTAATGTGTTAATTAATTTGCTGACAAAAGGTAGTAAAATGCATTGGTGTCTTTAACCTCGTATAACCTGAAATAAAAAGGAATCATCCATTTGGTAGGTAAAAGTCCATGAGTCTACGCCATAATACCCTGACGTTAATGGTTTTTCATTTTAAGCTTTTGGTTAGTATTTTTATCCGACTGGCCAAAAACAGAGTGAGTAATCTTTTTCTAGTGTATGCTTTCACAACGTGTAACAGAAAGGTGTGACAATACTTAACGGTGTCAGTCTACACATCAAAGTGAACACACTGTACAACAAAATTTTGCAAAAATTATAAATAAATTATTGCGTCCTCTATACAACTTGGCAGATCACGTGACCAATTTTTATATAGGGGTTTTTTTTAATTTTACAAAAAAGAAGTTTTGTTCTGAGTTCACTTTGATGTGTAGACTGACACCGTTAAGTATTATCACACCTCTCTGTTACACGTTGTATGTTTATATCTATGTAAGTATTTTTGTTTAATATTTTGTGACCCTCTACGGTCAATTAGTAAAGCGATTTAGATTTTTGTTATATACTTGTAAAATATCGCGGTTTTACTCGTGTAAACAGTAGTCTAAAGATTTCGAAGTTAGGTTTTTTAAATAACCTCTTCGTTGAATTAGATAGGTCACACAATATTTTGAAAAAAAAAAGGAATTGTTGTACCTTGTTGGTATGATAAAATACTTTCACTATGTGACCAACCCTGAATTGAAGAAAAAGAATCAACGTTTTTAACTATTTTAATCCATAAATTAAACTATTCTAACAAGACAATTTTTTTTTCACAATTTCGAAGATTTTGTCAGTGCTTCCTTACTTTGGCATAAGATAAAAAGCCTTCAATTTTCGGCAGACAAATTTTTATCTGCAAAACAAATTAGTTAAGTTTTGATTTATTTTTTACATTGTATTCATATTTTTATTTTCGGTTGCAAATTAAATTCTAATCTACTTACGTATAAATCACTTTTAACTACAGATTAGTATAACCATATCTAAAAAAATAGGAAACATCCATAAAAAAATTCAAAAATAAATAGATTCCAACGATTTAAAAACCACCTATTAA
The DNA here is from genome assembly GCA_947049295.1 of Ligdia adustata. Taxonomy (NCBI): domain Eukaryota; kingdom Metazoa; phylum Arthropoda; class Insecta; order Lepidoptera; family Geometridae; genus Ligdia; species Ligdia adustata. The sequence goes on along the minus strand of OX346229.1, from coordinate 1,087,314 downwards.
AAGTAGGTTGAAAAACTTAGTTAGGAAATGGCAAAATAACCGAAGCATTAACCCCTACAAGGTAGAAAAATCAGTGCCTTTAACCTCCCACAACCTGTTAGGACGCGACCGTTTAGTGCACAGTGCAATGGATTCGATACGTCACGGCGCATCGGTGTTATTCACTCGAGCAATGAACTCCGGCGAAGCCTGCGCCTATACTCTATAGCTGATTCAGTTTATACAACCTTATGTATACGATAAATATGTGCTTGGTACTGGTGTACTAAAATTACCCACAAATCACACTTCACTCTATAATAATATATAATATATATATTATTCTTATTCTATAATAATATATAATATATATATTATTATTATTTTACATTATAAAGGCGAAAGAATGTGTGAGTGTGTGAGTTTGTTTGTTCCTCATTCACGCCCGAACGGTTTAACTGATTTGGATGAAATTTGGCACGAAGATAGCTCATACCCTGGATTAACACATATGCTACTTTTTATCCCGGACAATTGGAGCGTTTCCTGGATGATCAGCTAGTAGAAATATATTTATTAGTAACGAAAAATAACCTCACAAAAACAAATTATGATAAGTACAATATAAATATTTTTCGTAAATATTTATTGTAATATCCTCGTTTTAATCCAGAAACCGAAACTGATGTTACCTTCGTGATATCTCAACATCAAATCCAAACGACCGGGTGTTATAAGTTAGACATGTTTTTGTGTCTTTGGCATCGCAGCCCGTATAATTATAACGTCTAAACAATTTCATACTAGCGGACAGTTTGAGGTCAAAGATTCGGGGGTACTAGTCATTTAGTCGGCTAATAAACCAACGCCTGAAAAAGAATAAAAAAAATCCAGTAAAATCCAAAAGCGTTCACATTTCTCTCATCAATTAGCCGAAGAGGCAAACTTTCAAGGGGCTTAACTACGGCGAGAACTTTCAATAAGTCTTTCCGGAAATTTTAAGTCTATCTAGACGTCGGATCCGGCAAGTGAGCAATTTTTGAAATATCCGCTATTTTCGAGAAATTTCAGAGAAAAGATGAATTGTAGCAAAATAGGTAGCTAAGAGAGATTATGTTAAAAATAATAATTGAATAAAGAAGAAATAAAGAAATAAAGAAAGCAAGTAAGTAGTGCTGCTTGCATACTGGATACGCTGTCCTCTGTTGATCGATTGGCATTTGATTATTATATTTTTTATATTTTGTCTTGTTTCTAATTTGTTTGCTACACTAAACTTTTTTTATGAAAATGTAAATGAATAATTTAAAATAAAATTAAGAAAAAAAAAGATTTTTGTGAAATGTCTTTACTATATATGTTTAGGCTCAAAAAAGCAAGAGACACATGTGAAATATTTCGGTCGACATTTCTTATATAACAAATCTGTTTTCAATTAATTTATCATCCACTCAATAAATTAGTGCAACTTACAACTAGACATTACTATTGTCAAACCAAGACTGTTGTCATAACAGTCTTGGTTTTTAATGTTAATCACATCAGATTAATTATGCTAATAATATAAAAGTAAGAGTCTGTATGTGTATATGTTTGTGTATACATATTTGATACTCTTTCACGCTCAAACGGCTAAAGTGACTTGGATGAAATTTACCACGAGCTAGCTTATGACCAGGAATAACATATAGGCTACTTTTAATCTCGGATAATGTAGTATGTATCTTCAAAGGATATTCAAACCTTCGCAAACAACGCGGGGAGTTAGCTAATTATATAAAAATATTAAGAAGCAAACCAAACAACATATATCTTAGTTGAATAATTGCTTAGGAGTGAGTTCGAAAAAATCCGTAAGCTAAATCGTTAAACCTGTGTATCATACTTACCTTCTTTTTAATTTTGATGTACCCAGTAACACTCGCACGACTAAGATGAATCTATTGACACCGCTCACGTAAAAATACGACAAGCCGTTTAGACTATAGGGCGTGCCAAAGAAATATACATACATACCACACTCAAAAAACATAACCCTCCTTATTTCGCAGTCGCGTAAATATCAAGAAGCAAACCAAACGAAAGTATATCCTGGTTGAAAAAAAAATAGATTCGTCGTAGTATTCCAAACTACCTCCCTCACCCTATCTTACTTATTGTATCTTTTAAACACGAAAAAAAAACCAGCATCAAAATCTCGAAGACCGGTTCCACTAAAGCCCCTCAAGCCTCACAAGACGCCAATATTTTCAAATTGAATAACATCAAAACGTCTGCCATAAAGACTTCACCGCTACCGATTAATATTCCGGTTATTCCTCAATTGTCTCGTTCTGAAGATATATCTGTTGCAGACCTACGTATTGTCCCCTAAGGACTTACAACTGACTCTGCACATAGCCTATTATTTAGAAAATAAGCACACACAATCCAAAAACTACCTAAACTTCAACGCCTTAAACTCTAAAATCTTTTGAGCTGAAATTTCATGCCAAAGTTTACAGACACGCAAGCGAATTTCACCTGTTTGCACCTAAATTTAAAGGTAGTTTTAGCGTGGTTTAAGTTGGGGATAAGATGTTTTCAGTTGGGTGAGTTATCGACATTGGATAAAGGGCTGACCATTAATCGTGCAGAGATAATATCGGTCCGTAATCGCGGATTGCTAAACGATCGGTTAATGCACTCGTTGGTTTGTGTCGATGGCCCTATTTTAGGCTCAGATATTGAAAACTGGACGTAAAATATGATGCAAGCTCGTCAGTTATAAAATATGAAGTTTATAAATTGTAATGTACTATATGCAGATGTTTCGTCTTTGTTTTTAAATTTTAATGATAATACAAATTAGAATGTTTTGCAGGGGATATAGTTGAGGCCTTACACGAAGCAGCGTTTTGGAAAGGACTTGTTTCATTTTCGGCCAAGACGGAGTACGTCTACCAAAAATGCCTAAAGATGTGGTTAATGTTATGTTTTTTATGAAACAGTTGCATAAATCATTGTGTACAAAAATATCTTGTTTCTGTGAATTGTAGTGTAATTATGGCATATCTAAATTTTTTTCATATTCTAGGTTCTAGGTCACATTGGTCGATCAATTGTACCACTCATCACAAATGTCAAAATTGACACAACAGAAACGCAATATATTTTTTTATCCTGCTCTGCTAGGCATTTGGCTACATGTTCACACGACCACGGAAGCCGACGATACTGTAGCCTTAGATGGAGTATGCCTAGTCTGAAATACACTGGCTCTCAAGGAAGGCCACCGGAACACACCGTTAGGTGGTTGCCGATTTTTACACCTTGAGGGTGGTAGCTAGGCAGGCGAGCGGTAGGAAACGCCCTACCACCATGCTACGGTTTCCTCACGATGTTTTCCTAATCGATGTAGCTCAGGCAGGCATGTTTCGTGGGATCGAACCTCGCGTTCTTTTTGCACGGCAATCGACCCCGATAACCACTCGATTGTCATCGCTACAAAAACATAATATTAATCACTAACGCATTTTTTGGTCGGCGTACACCGTCTTGGCCGAAAATGAAACAAGTCCTTTCGCGTTTATAATATTAGTAATATAGTAGGCAGTAAGATAAGATTATTGGGCCCTAGATCTAATCCAGTTCTTCCAAACCTGTTCCTTTGAAACCCAGCCTTAGTGGTTCAATAGGCAGTAGTAGCAGTTAACGAAAGCTAGTCAATCAGACATCTGTATTCATTACCGCGATAACATCGACCGTACACAATTACCGCGCAATCTTCGAACGCATCAACAATGTACCGCGCAAATAGATTTTATATCTTAGATGTGTGGACCAAGCTAGAGGGTTGGAGCGGATGTTATAGATAGATAGATCAACGCTTCATTGTAGGCATATAAAATATAAAAACAAAAAAATAAAATTTTGCGTGATTACATGCTTCCCTACTATTTTCTATTTTTGTAGTAAATTACTTATTGTTTTTGTCACACATAAACTATATTTTATTCTATTTTATATGATCACTTTTAGCGATAAGACTTCCACTTTTGGAGTGCCACAATCTCGATAGCTGACTGCTGACGGTTTTTGATTCAATAGTCTTAATAAACCAATATCAACAGTGAGCAGGTTTTCAGTTTATCGAAACAGGAAACTTGATTTTTTCAGATATAGACTTGAAAAAATTTTTTTTTGTATTAGGTCATACATTTCTTGACTGAACCTTATTAATTTTATCAAATGTACAAATTAAAATAACGGAAAAAATTACTTGACGAACTAAATAGTGTTAACAGTTTTTCTTTTTGTAGTACATAAGTCTTGTTATAATATGCAGAATTTTATAAGGAATCTCCGCGTAAACTATACTCTCATGTCTAGGTTACGCAGTTAATATTTCGCATATAATTTAATTCCACGCTCGCTCTTAAAGTCACACTTACTCAATTTTATATGCAAGCATTAACACCAGTCTCACTGACTGAACTAAACCTTCCTAAAATGATATCCATCCCTTTCTTACTTATGAAAACAAAAAGAGAGAAAACAATTTTAGAACTGTCAAATTAGGTTAGTTTAGTAAATTTGGCCTGCATGAATAGGGGTTATTGTCCAACTCACAACTCATTTAACTCGTCAAAATCTTGTCAAAGTCACTGTCACATCATTTACAATGAGTCACGATTCGTGTTATTTCATTAATATACACTCGCCCTAAAGTTACCCTAGCGTTTGTTTTGTGTAACTTTAAGGCGCGCGTATATTATGAAACTAAATCTTGCTCTCGTAACACATCTTTTAAGAATGTTTTGGACGAAATACTATGTCTCCCATAAAATTACACGAATTGTGCCCCATATATCGTTATCGTTACACTATTAAAACGTTAGTTACAAAACGCCGGTCTCTCGTCGCGTGTACTGTCTCGTTTAGTAGCAATAAATATTTATGGCGGCAGTCAGACAGTGGGATTAAGACGAACCTCCACAAATATTGTTGGGTCGTAGTACTTCAACGCGCGGTCACTTTGTAGCCGATTGTTTTTCAAGTAGGCACGCAGAATAACAAGACATGATACCTACTCATAAGATAAGGAAGCGTTATGTAGAACATGATTCTAGTCGAATTCGCAGAAAAATAATATAAAAAATATGTACAAAAATATTTCTATAGTTACTAATTTTGTAGAATTTAAATTTATTTTTTTAATTACTTTTTCTGTGTACTTAGAAAAAATACAGTTTCTAAGACTGTCTGTAGTGATAATATCGTCACACACATAAATTTATTGCTAATCGGTATTTTCGTACATGCATTATGTGGGCTCTGCCTTTTGTTATAGTCGTTTCTTTTATTGGAAGACTACAGAACTGACAAAATACTATAGATTACAATAATAACATAACGTTTAGAAAACTTTCGAGCGCATTTAGTCCTAGCGTGCTAAGGCCGCTATCTCACTGGCGTTTTACGTTTTAAAACAGCGCTTGTAAAACGCCAGTGGGAGAGCGGCCGTTGCAAATAGACGATAAAAAAATTGTTAGTAATCTGTGTTGTAAAAGACAGTGTCTTTCATAGGTTTTAATATAATTATTTACTATGTTTTACATTATTCTTAATAATAATAACCATCATCACCATCATAATCTTGTCCACTTACTGACAGACATTGATGACGTCTGACATATTTTCATGTCTAAAAAATTATATAATTGAAAAGGTGTAATATAAAGGTTGAAAGGTGAAACCAAAAAATGACTTTTACTAACAGAAAATTAATAAACTAAGTTTCTTGTCACAAACCGGCTAAAACTCAGCATAATACTGGTTGTAAACAACCAGTGCTGGTCTTCCGTTGGGGCCGGCAGGTGACTTATGCATATATGACGTATGACGCGTGCGTGACCTTATCGCTTAAAGTGATTTCTTCTGGGCATATAGTACAACTATTTTTCACAAAATCTCATGCAACTTAAATTGCAAAGCCCAGCTGACAGAGTGACCATGTATTTTTAGGGTTTCACAAGAAACATTTATAGTTTCGTTCTGACGTCTGTCTGTCTGTCAGTCTCTACTAATATTCACAATAACGCACTATAAAGCGCGGATTTTGGTACAGTTATAATTAGCGTGATGTAGATGTAATTTTAATAAAATTTTCTAGCTTGAGATTTAGTGGAAAATAGTAGTTTATGCCTAGAAGAAATCGCTTTGAGCGATAGGGCCGCCATAAAAAACGAGTACTATCTACCTTTTATCAAAATAATATGCTTATGATATTCGTTACCTTTTGTAATTTTAGTAACTTCATATCAGATTACATTCAATTTAATTTAATTTAATTTTGTGATAAAATGTTCAATAGTACAAAAAATATTTTTTGTATTAAAAAAATGTCTTTAAATTTAATTTATAATTTATTAAATATTTTATTTGATTTACCTGTACGTTGAAACAGGCGCAGCCTAATTCGGCAAACAAAACTCAAATTATTGTGAAAAAAAAACTAGCCCAAAATTATGTCTAATCTGACTGTATTAACATTTTATTGAATTAATGTATGTATTACTTTCAGCTGTATTTTTCGTAAATTGTCTCTCTGTTTCTTTCTAGTCATAAGTGGGTATCAATATAATCGATCGCTATTTGAACTTTTCTAGTACACGTTTATTTTTCCTTCAGTAATAACGGATCAAAGAAACTCCAGTATTTTTCAATAAACAGTAAAGAAAATACACGGTTTTTTTTAGATGAAAGTAATAAGGAACAAGTCGCTTCAGTAGTTGAGAAATTGCTTTTTAAATACAAGTGCTTTCGTGCGACATATATACGATAAATGTGATTAATTCGAGATTTTTATAAAACCGACGTCAAAACAGGACAAAATAAATAATCAGTGAATTGAGAATCTTCAAAATTTATCGGTTTATTTTCCTAATTGTTTTAACACTATTCTTTGAAGAACCCCAGGAAAAAACCTTTGTATTGGTTTAAAAAAAATCTTTTTTTGTTTGGTTGGTATATTAACCTAGTTGGTTACATTTTTTTTTTTTTCAAAAACTAGCTAAAAGTTTGGTTTATAAATCAGTCTAACTGAAAAAATGTAGTCGCCGTCCAAATTCTCAAATTTTGACTGATTCCGAGCCGACGGTATTTTTCGTTCGTTTTGCGTTTTCTCAAAAACGGCCGGACCAATTTAAACAATTTTTTTTTGTGTGAGTGGGTATCTGGCGCTATATATTTTATTTGTAACTTAAATAACTTCTAATTATTCTTTGATTATAAACATTTGTAACGAAATGTTGCCAGCTGAAATGACGTCTGTTTTAACTTTATTATTTATCTATTTTATATTTTATTATAATAAACTATATTATTAATATCTGATATATTAAAATAATATATAACACATCCCGGAATTGAGTGACAAATAAACAATGTTATTATCAGAACAAAAATAACATAAGTTTATTACACTTGTTACTGAAGTTTAGTTGAACGATCATCCACGTCGGCTGAACAAACACGACCGGGTGAAACAAGGTTTTTCACACCGACTCGTAACTACAGAGTTATATTAAACTTGCACTTAACTCAGAGTAAAAGAATTTACTGTCACTTATGTAAATTGTTTTAGTATTTACTTTTTGACATCTCATCATCGTAAATAAAAATAGAATAATTTTTTAAAGTAAATTGTAAGCATCTCACTTTGGCAAGCTTTTTCAAATATTTTGCTAAGTAAACCGAAATGATATTAATAAATAAATATGTATGAGACCAACTAAAAAGTACTTTTGAGCAATTAAAAGAATAAGCATCTCTAAAATTTGGGAACAATTTTATAAACAAAAAAAGAAATAATACTTATTTTCGCATAAGCCTTTTAGCTGACTTAACTGAGTAATTTGAAAGCCAATAACCCTGTATAATTTGGAAAAAACACATTTATGGCTTGAAAACCGGTAAAATGCGCTTTGAACCGGTTTTCCGCATAAGTATTTGCAATAGATCGCTTCGACCTCGGAAGTAGGAAATACATGCAAATATTTAGCTGTAGGTATGTTTGTTCTATGCTAATTAGTGATCACTAGTTCCGAATTGTTTGCATAAATATATAGCTATTTTTAAAAACACACGTGAAATCGACGTGTATTTTTTTTTTTGTTAATAGGCTTGCGCTTGACCGCAACACACCTGATGTACTCGTAAAGTGACGATGCGGCCTAGGATGTAGCGCGCTTGCCTAAAACAAACCGATTCATTCGCGATTTGAAGAGACCGAGATTATATCCATCGGGAAATAGAGCACTCGGCAGTGAATTCCACAACCTGGCAGTTCTCACAACAAAAGTCGACGCAAAGCGTTTAGTGCTAGTCCGTGGAATTTCTACCATATAGTGGAGGCAAGTTATTCGTAGGCTTGTTGAAATGACAACTAAGTTCGTCGATTAAATACATTCTTTGTTAGGACCAATTCTGTAGCCTTAGCAAAGGCATTTCAGAAGATAGGGAAAAACATAAGTCTTACTTTAATAAAGTGAAAACTTTCATTCGGCACGTAAAAATTACGTCACTAATTATGTCGTCCTAGAAAATTAAAAGATATACCTATTAAATAAAACTTTCGGTAGAATAATTTATTCGACCTTACTTGAGATCCTTCCAATTTGTTTCGCAAGCCATCAAAATAAATAAAACACAAGTAGGTATATATAGGTACATATATTAGAACAAACTCACTTATCAGTGAAGCGACGTCGCGACGTCTAGTGACTTGCACCTTGACAGTTGATCGAGATACGAGGGTATCGCTGCTGTCTGCCGGTGTGGGACCGTACATAAGCGCTCGCGATTTGGCTTAAAAAAGTGATTAGTAACTTCTGTTACGGCTAGCGCTGGTACTTTTCAGTTATTACGACTTACCATCAAACCTCTACAGCGATTTAGATAAAATTTAACCGCCCTCTCCAAGATATCATGTAACGAACACAAAAAAAGATTGTCGGATTGAGTGCCTCCTTTTTTTTGGAATTGGATAAAAAAGATAAAAAGATAAAGATAAAAGATATTTATTTATCAAAATACAGGTTAACATATCAATTATATAGAATAATATCGAAACAATGGTAGACTAGTTGAATTCAGTATTAATAACGGGTTCCAAACTCGGCACAAGCCGGTGTCTTGGACACCCAGAAATAGATTTACTTTATTACATTTTGTGCGCGCACTTTAGTTACCTATTAGCTACTTTGTTAATTGATTTTAATACTTTCAAAAACAATTAATACTTTCAAAAATTGTAAGCCCTATTTCGATTCGGCAGGATTTTGTACTGTTATTTTTGATTTATAAACTAATTTTAAATAAATGTACATTAAATCAAAAATAGGTTGACGAATTTTGTGAAGCCGGTTTACCCTCACCCGGTTTTCAAATGAAAGTTTGTCACAATTAGAATTTTGGGTATATTTCAGTAATATGGCCTGACAATACGGGAAGTATGTTAGTTAGTATATTTAATCTGCATATAAAACTAAAACAAATTGAAAAAAATATCTAGAAATAAATAAAAACGATAAAATTTATATGAGAGCGAATTCGAACCTGCAGCTTCAGGGTAATACTGTGGAAGGGTTAAGAACTGTAAATTGAAAATATTAGTTAATATCGACAGTGGCTTAATGGTCAAGGCATCTGGCCGTGTTACCCAGAAGTTGCTGGTTCGAATTCTGCCTGACGCGAAATTTCTCGTTCGCTATCTTATAAGTATATATTATATGTATTGTAGTGATGATGGTCGAGTGGTTAGCGGGTCGACTACCGTGCAAAAGGTGTGTTCGTTCGGTTCGCTACGTGTGTACCGGCAGCCTTCCTTGAGAGCCAGTGTTTTTCGGACTAAGCACGCTCCATCTAGGACTACAGTATCGCTGACTTCCGTGGTCGTGCGAACTTGTAGTCAAATGCCTAACTGTGTAGGATTAAAAAAACTTAGGTTGGTTAACACCTGTAAAAAGAATAGAATAGTTTTTTTTTATTTGCAGCAGAACATAACGGTATAACACAACTTGAAAATAAAACTGAACTTAATTACTGATTCTATCAAAAACCGGCCCCAACTCAAAATAATGCTGGCTGACAACTTCCGTTGGAACCGGGACGTGACGTCACACACGTCACAAGTAGTCAAGAAAGGATGCAGTAACAATTCATCATTTCTAGAACATCAAACTATTTAACTTAAAAGAATAAAATTCGACAATATAATTATGTCGAATTGTGCTATGTGTAAAATTACTCGTAAGTACGGCGCTAGAAAACTCTAAAAGAAATAATGATATATATATCCCATAACTTGTACCAAACATCATGTCAGTATCGTTCAACGACCCTCTCCACATGAAGGACACGAGTGTGTCGAAACATTAATAACGGAAATTACGGGCTTATCGCCGCAACAACACTGATTCCAATCACCTGAACCATTTACAAGGTAATATCTTACAGCAAAGTCGCTGCAAAGACAAATATACCTTACCTACCTTTATGCTAAAAATTAAGTTGATTTGACACTCAGTTGTTCAGGAGAAGACGAACAAATAAAAAAACGATTTTTGCGTTATATTACGTGAGAATGGGGATGGGGATGTGTGCGTATGAATATATATAGGGCAAGTACTAAAACTTATGTTATAAAGTTATGTTAGGTTAGGTTGGTTAAGTTTTCGTTATTAGCGGTAAGGCCGCCTCTGGTATAGGACTGCTATTAATGTAAATGTCAACTGTATTTTTAAGCGCATACAATAAACTGTTTTCTATATTCCCATCTTACCTATAAGCAAAATTGCAAATGAGCTTGTTGAGATATCACAAACGTAATAAAATGAAACCTAACCTTCTTCGTCCAAACTAGAAATAAGTAAAATAAAAAAAAAACATCGTCATTTTGTGGTAGCAGCCATCTTGCATTTGAAATGTTTCATATTGTACACTGTTCTACTAGTTGAGCCCTTGCATTTAATACTTATGTTGAGAGAGTTATGAAAAAAAATTGTAATCCGTCAATATATGGCCGCGGCCATCTTGGACTGGTAGTATTCCTCAAACATAGCTGAGAATACTTCCTACTAATAGACGTTTCAAAAAAAAATAGATGAAACGTTTTACAAATATCCTCTCGGGACCCATTATGCCACAAACTAACACCCACCATAGACACAACACACTTATGAGTTTACATACATACTTTTTAAAAAACAAGCCTATAAAAAATCTCTCATTACACTAAAGCCTGATTACGTTTGTGAAATACAGACTGCAAACAAGATGGATCTCCTTAAACGACGCGTTAAATCTACGCCAAGATTACAGAAAATGACGCCATAAAGGGAAATCACCTCCTTAGTGCCCCCAAATATCCTTGTTAGGGTGATGGAACCACTTCCGATGAAAATTGAAAGAAAAAAAACATAAACTCGAGGAAAAATAACAAAGGGAACAACACAGCACGAGAGACGCCATCCGAGATTTTCGTAGCAAATGAATGTGCTTAAATGTTAATGAATGGTCACATCAGCGACTTAAACATTTTAATAAAGATATAGTATGATATTTCCTATTACTCAAGTTAACAAATTTTAACGCATTGTGCGTGCTGAAGGTTGCTGGGTTTCGAATCTTCGCTTTCTTCCTGTCGAGGATCTGTGTCATCTGACTTAGTGCAGTCGGTTCAATTGAAATACTTTAGTTAGAAATGGAATGGTGCTATTTATTACTTGCTATGAGTACAATGTTGGCGGGGGAAGAATAGGCCGAGGCAGCGAGCACGTATGCCTTATATATTGGGAAAGGTTGCGTGGTGTAGGCGTCGACACGGATTGTAGTTGAAAACAGATGTTTCAATAATGTATGGAGCCCCGGCCAACACGATGCATAAAAAAAATTTGGGAGGTGTCAAGGGACACCCGAATGGAACGAAGTTGATGGTTAGCACAATAGTAAAGAGAGGTTATAATGCGTACTTGCTAAAAATATATAAGCATTTATTATTGTATGTATAAAATCTCTACTTACCTAACTCCATCAGCAATATCCGGAACTTGTGCAGAAACACTGTCAGGATTCATTATTATGTACAAAAATAAGAGAGAGAGAGAGAGAGAGAGAGAGGGACAGACAGAGAGACACGCGCACGCCGCACGGCTTACAACTATAGCAAAAAGTGTCGTTACAACTTTTGGTCTTAATATTTTCCGTCTAGCCCTCTTTCGCATCTTTCTACTTTATTTAGTAAAAAAAGCTATTTTCGCGTTTCTGTTGAGTAAATTTTGGAATTTGTGAGGGGTGGTAGAATTGATAGACCAATGTGGCCATTGGAGTCGACTTAGGATGTAAAACACTTCTAGGGATGCGAGAACTCTATTACAATTCACAGAAATTATATATTTTTGTACACAATGTACTACGAGTAGGCAAGTACTCGTGGCCGAGAATGCACGCTTAAACGGCGGAACGGAATTAGATGAAATTTTGTTCCAGGATACTTTATGTCCTGGAGTAACACATAAGCCTGACGTGTTTTATATTTCGGAATCTTTCCTGGATGAAAAGCATTGTTCCCGTAGGTTGATCGAATCACCACGGCTGAGCTAGTTTCATTATGCTGCCTTGAAGTCAGTTAAGTGCAGGACTACTGAATTTGTATAATTTATTCTGATACTGTATTTTCTGTGCTTTCCATTACTATTACATGAAAAATAAGTTAGTGTATGCATATCCAACTAAAGTAGGGAAATCGTAATCGAGAATTTGGAACGGTCTGCCTGGAAAACTCTGATAGAGTTTTTAAATAGGCGTCCGAAAGCTTCTAATACGGCCTATGATCATTATATCATATTGTGTTTTATACTTTATATAAAAAAAACAATTGCTGTTTGTTTGTCTCTCAAAAACTCAAGAACGACTGGACCGATTTAGCTGATTTAGGTCTTGAAGTGTCGTACTTCAGAGAAGGTTTAAAAGGTAAGAAACATAAATAACTTTTAGGCGGTACGAAGCTCGCCGGGTCAGATAGTTTATTATAATTATTTCAATAAAAAATAACATAATACTTTCTTTTCATACTATATCCACGGATGAGTTGATCAGCGGATTGAATTTTAATTTGATCTCCGATAAAATCGGATCACGTTATCATTGCAGCCAACGCTCCGTGATCCGCGGCTAATTCAGTCTGATGACGCGATCTATAGATACAAAACCCACGGTCACCCATTCATAACCTGACCGAGCTATGACGTTGCTTAACATTGGTGATCGATTTTTAAAACATCAGCTGACTTTGCTACGCTATCTTTTGATACCGAAAAGATTTAAAAAACAAAGTCGTTTCCGCCGTAATACCCAGAGGTAATCTGAAAATCCTTGAAACAAAGCCGTACCATTAAGCCAGTTTAAAAATGACAATGTAAAAAGAAAATTAGCAGAATTGTTAGTGGAAAGTTATTGAGAGAGCGCTGGGGCCGTTATTTTAGGCATTTTCAATTATGTAGAATCCGCGCCGCTTGTGCTGAGGTAGATTTCTGATAACAATATAGGTATACCATACTATTAATGATAGTAAATATTCTTAGACTCGTAAACATGAGAACATTTTCTGTCAGGGTCAAGTGGCTTTATTTACATAAAAAAATACTATCCAATACAGCAAAAAAAATATAACAGAAAGATTACCTATAGATAGATATTTATGATCTACAAATAATGCAACCGTAAAAAAATAAATGAATGAAAGAAAATTCTACCTCATTATATATTACCATGAAACTGATTGTAGATGGTAGCGTCGGTAGGGGGCGACCCAAGAAGATGTGGATGAATTCCGTGAAAAGGGATATGTGTAAAAGAGGTGTGAATAAAGAGATGACGGCTGAAAGAGTAGAATGGAAGACGAAGACATGCTGTGCCGACCCCACATAGTGGGATAAGGTCAGGAAGATGATGATGATGATGAACAGTTTCTACCTCAGTGAGCAGGCTCGTTTTTTTTGTGACTAGACTGTCATCACTAGACTCCTTTGCGTGTATTTCTATGGTTCGAACGTCATGACGTTTAGATTTGATCTGAACGCCAGTTCATGCGTCAGTCCAGCAATCAAATCTCGTCCTGAAATGCCAGCAGCTCGCTTACGGCGAAGCAGGCGTCTTCGACGGTCTGCGGTGATTCACTTCAACAGCATATGCACGGCTGGTCCTTAATACTCTCAGATTTTCTACCAATTTGTATGTTATGATCATTTTCTACCAATACGTTTTCTAACTATTTATGTCTTATTATGTAACTCAACAAAACAAACAACACGCAAATGATCTTTATAATTTCACATTTATAATTTAACTCGAGGATGAGTTATGCACATGGAGCTGTGAAAATTAATTGAACTTAATTTTTTTGTGAAGATTTGTTAAAAAACACAACTTGTAATTACTACTACTAATTTCCAACCAATCAAGAAATTTGTTGTATACTTTGATTGGAGGGATATTTCCTCCGAAAAGAAGGAACCTGCACTGAAATACTACAGCGCCGTATACCACAGTTGCGCGAGCGCGACACTTTGCAGAAAATGAATTATTATTAATTGTTTAATAATAAACATTTTTTACTTAATAACATTCATTTTTATTTTAATAAGTTTTGTTATATTATTTTTTATATTCGAATTATTTATTGCTGTAAGCTGATGCTAGTTAACTATTTTCATTCCTTTTTTGTAAACTCCGCAATATTTGAAGTCTACTCGCCGGTCGGACAGTTTTTTCAAACTTTTTCTCTTGTCGTCTGTTGTGGAGGACAACTATGCGGGCGATTGACCGTTTTTTTATTGTTTTGGCCTCCAACACTATTAAAAGGACCGTTTGAGAGACAATTCCGAGCCATGCAGTGCTTTTAGGAACAGTTATAGTGTAGTTTTTTGTATGTACTTTAGACCAAAATTAAAAAAGCGTTTACATGTTCGTGTAGTGTGCAATAAACACCGTTTTTCTCTCCCAAATACTTTCAGGATGCTTAAGATGCAAAAACAATGCTTATAATAATGAAATAATTGAATAAAATATGATGGTATAAATTAAAACTAACTAAATTCAAGTTATAGTTTCACGCAGAAAAGGAAAGACAGGCAAACGTACGGACAGACGAAACATATAAGTCAGTGGTTCTTAAATTAGCTACTAAGAAACTTTAAAAACGAGATACCAAAGAGAGTAAACTAAGCAAGCATGAAAAAACTGGCCAAAACCAACTTAAAACTTCAAAAACGGCAGCACTTTGATAAATTACAAGGTTCCAATACCAACTTTCAAGTTGTTGAAATTTTAATAAACTCGTCCCAAAGTTCTCTCGGGTCAAGTTGGATCCAAGGATGTGGCCTAAGTGAGAGATAAGTTAGGTTAAGTTAGCCGAGAGGTTCAACTTAGACTTGGAATAACCGAGCTACTAATAACCAAACTATGTATTCACTTAGTCGAGAAGCTTTGTACTCGTAGTAGCCAAGTTCTTTATTAACTTACTCGTATATTGGAACCGAATAAAATCACATCAATTGTTTATACAATAATACTTTTAAAAAAAATCGGCTTCAATTCGGCAGGCGCTTGTAATTTTTTTTATTAGCGATAAGGCCGCTACTTATGGCAGTACATGTAAAATGATATGCTTTTTTATGTTTTGTGTGTCTACAATAAAGCCATCATCTATATATCTTCACTACTAGACCGAAATTGATAAAAAATGTAACTATTTCAGAAGAATATCAGGCAGTACATTTCCAAATAAAAAAGGGATTTGGTTAAGATGTATCCGAGAAATCTGTGAAGAACATAAAAAAAAACTGTCGCACTGTTAACCTCCTCCATTTCGAGCTGTGTTAAAATTACGATGATTTGATTTAGAAATCCAATAAACGCTAGCGCGTGTCCTACACTTAAAATCACTATTGTTTTTTTTATTATCACATCAAACTGTCAAAATTATCATGACGATAATGTTATAAAGGCTAAAATATGTGTGTGTGTGTTCGTGTTTGTTTGTTATACCTTACGCTCAAACGGCAAAACGGATTTGGATTAAATTTGGTATCAGGATAGCTTGTCCTCGATTAACCAATAATGATACTTAGTAATATTTGCTACTTTTTATTCCAATAAGATGCTGTATTCCTTTGAGACAATCATATTTTATCAGATAACACCGCACGGTGCAGTTAGATCAGTTTTAGTATTATTTAGTGAGTAAATACTCGTATCATAAAGCTGATATTTACTCACTAAAAAGGTCCAAATGAGTAAACAAAACTGAAGCAACGTTAGTCTCGATGACTAAGGGTATCCAGACGTATCCTTCATCGAAATTACTTTCTATAAAACCTTATCTTATAGCTTATCATTAATATCACCACGATAAAAAAACAAAAGTTACTGACACAACAAAGTATGAATATAATACACATACGTCACGAAAAAGCTTTTCAATAATTGTTTACCATAAGAGGGTAGACGGAGAAAAAGGCTTAATATCAGTCCCGTACTTCACTAGCGAGTCATAACTTAAGCCCGGAATAAGGCGAGAATTGTTCGTTCACAGAAACAATAATAAAAATAATAAATCCCTCTCAAAGACGACTGACAGACGCGCAACTATTCCGACTGTTTGTAGGGCGGCCATGGGTTTTAGATTTTTTTGAATATTAATTGCAGATTACTTAAAATAAAATTAAAATTAAAAAGTAAATAAATTTACAAATACATTTTTGTAAGTCTAATGACTTAAAAAAATGTACGAACCACTTCCATTACGACAGGCACCGAAAGAACTATTTCAGATATTTTGACGAAACTTCTTGGCCGGTTCTGATAAAATTTAATAGGGACCAATCGAAAAAGTATACTCTTTTAAACGAAAAAATAAACACTACAGTCTAGCTGTCCCCGAAAAATCAGATAACAAACATAAGAAAAACTACTACAGTACCTCTTTTTTGTTTGGCAAGTCGGTAGAAATAGGCTGATTATTGGAAGTTAGCCAGAACGATATCGCTTTTAAGTTCGCTTTTAACCGAGACTTCCGAAACTAGATGTATATTATTTTTGTATGAATTGTGTGTCTTCAATAAAGAGTCAATTGACAATTCCTATTAAAAAGAAAAATGTGATGCTTAGAAATAAATATTTTTGTCATGAAAACACTATATTTTGTCTTATTTAGTTAAAAGTTTATGTTTTAAGTAATACAATGATCCAAAAATTTACAATTAAATACGTGGACTATTGCGGTAAAGCTATTGCATACACATATGTCTAGTCACATGCACACAAACACCGTGCCGAAGTCTGCCGAACTGAAACGACGTTAGACGAGTGTTAGGTTTATTTTCGTTACGGAATTTCTTAATTTGGTCGCCGCGCTCAAAGCCCGCAATATAAGTTATGCAGTAGCTTAAAAAAACAATTGTTGACATTTTCTAGCGAGCTAGCACTTTTTTTTTCAAAAAAACCGTCTCTGTCTCTTTTCTATAATGATTTTAAAATACGTGTAATATAAGGACACAAATAATAAATGTTTGGTACCTGTAGTACCTGTAGTACCTGTAGTACCTGTAGTACCTGTAGTACCTGTAGTACCTGTAGTACCTGTAGTACCTGTAGTACCTGTAGTACCTGTAGTACCTGTAGTACCTGTAGTACCTGTAGTACCTGTAGTACCTGTAGTACCTGTAGTACCTGTAGTACCTGTAGTACCTGTAGTACCTGTAGTACCTGTAGTACCTGTAGTACCTGTAGTACCTGTAGTACCTGTAGTACCTGTAGTACCTGTAGTACCTGTAGTACCTGTAGTACCTGTAGTACCTGTAGTACCTGTAGTACCTGTAGTACCTGTAGTACCTGTAGTACCTGTAGTACCTGTAGTACCTGTAGTACCTGTAGTACCTGTAGTACCTGTAGTACCTGTAGTACCTGTAGTACCTGTAGGGTTCAAATGTCCAACTGTCAAAATGTCCATATTTTTCCACCAATTTTAACAAAATATCTCTAAAATTTGAACAGAAATGATACTCACCCGACTAAGTCCCGTCACCGCCAGCGTCAACGAAAATACGAGAAAATTTTGTTTTACATACGAAATAGAAAATGTTCCTTTGCTTGTGCAAGATAAACGAAAAACTAAACAAAACTCCAAACGAAAAGTATACAATTGAACGAATCTGTTTCACGTACATTACATGTCAGGTTGCCACAAACAGACTTTCTTGTGTTTCCTGTCTATATCGCACTAGATGGGGTCGTTTCAGTTATTGACGCTAGGAAGACCAAAATCTGTAAGTATGGTCAGCAATCACCGGGTTTTGACCGCCGGGTTATAATGATTAGGTCTCGCTTCGGATTCGATTCCCGGCTCGAACGATACAAGAATAATATTTTCGTATGTGAATGTCCTTATTGTGAAAAAAAAAATATTTTTATATTTTTTTCTTTCATGTTTGCTTTATTTTTTTTTTATTAATTTTAATTTGTTTTTTTTTTTTGCTGGCGATGAGAGCAAAATTTATTGTAATTTTAATGCCCATTCCGAAAGGATTTTGTTCTTAGGTGACCTTTCCCGTGCTGTTAATTCTGTTTGGTGAATATTTTGGCTTTTTCCTTATAAAAAATACCGTATACGTGCAGAATATTCTAATGTTCATTATTAAATAAATTCAAGCCCGTAGATTTGATCCAAAGACTTGCTTCCTGTTCACAATATGTAAAAAACACTTCTGAAACATAATTGACAGGTATTGGATTTAAACAGTACGATACTACTTCCTTTAGAAGCGAGTTCGAAAAGACCCGACTGCTAAATCGTTAAACCTGTGTATCGTCCTTAACTCTTTTTTTAATGGTGATGCAGTCTGTGTCACTCTCACGACTAAGACAAATCTATTGACACCACTCACATAAAAATACGACAAGCCGTTTAAGCTCCATGGCGTGCCAAAGAAATATACATACATAGACTCGAAAATCATAACCCTCCTTCTTTCGCAGTCGGGTAAAAAAGAAATTGTATTACACAAAATATAACTTACAAAGCGAGATTGTTACCAAAAGCAAAATAGCCTTCACAGGAAATGGAAGCCTTAAGCTTTCGCGTGAATCTTAACCCTAAAGTTAGACCGGTTTGACATTCTACAATTTCAGAAGGCGACATTCGCACGGAAACGCTCAGGTTTTTGCCGGATCTTCAGGTGACTGCGGTCTGTAGACTTCCCTTTGGAATCAAGAACATTGTGCAAAAATACGGTTATCTATTCCCTGTGGTCAGATTAGTGGTTATACTAGACCGATCGGGGAAAAATCCCGTAGCTTTTACTAGAGGCGGTTTTGCTAAAGACTACCTACATACATTTTTTTCTGATTTTTCTAGTGTAATTAAGAGTAGATTTATTTCTTTATTGTAAGTACACCCTGCCCTGTACATAATTTTTTTCAATAATCGCCATCCAAAGTTTGTCTGGAACAGATCGCGCTTAGCGATAAGGCCGCCACTTGTGGCACTACGTATGTAATTTTGTTTTTGATTTTATGTTTTGTGTGTCTACAATAAAGCGTTCATCTATCTATCTGGTCAGAAACAATACTTGCATATTACTTTTAGAAATGAAACACTTGGTAGCATTTTCGGAACAAGGCTTGACTTGTTCGAAATGCTTAGAAGTATGTGTGTATTCTGTAATATCTACCTTATCAGGTTCAATCTCAGGGTCAGGCTTACACCTCTGAGTTTTTCACTCATGTGCATATTATAATTAATTAGCTATTACTTAAACGGTGAAGAAAAGCAACGCGAGGAAACCTATTAGTAGGAGAAGGTTAATATTTTAAGGTAAATATTTTAATAGCCTAGCTTTCGAAGATTAGTAAATTCCCCAACCCGCAATTTGGCCAGCGTGGTGAACTCCTTCTAAGGAAGACCTTTGCCCAGCTGTGGGATCGGGTTGATACTTATTGAACAACATCACGTCTAAGGAAATCGTTTACGCAAATCGTGTTGCTATATTTTAGGTTAAATTCTCGTCTCATCTTAAGTTCAAGCAAAAACCACCAAACGTTTAAAAACAAAAGCGAACTAAACATTTTTAGTCTGTGGAATGGAAATTTTCTTCCCAGAATGTATTAGCTCAGACAGAGTTAAGTCTGAAGAAATCGTTTTTGCAAATCGTGTTGTTATATTCTTAAGGTAAATTCGCGTCCCAATTAAGATTAAGCAAAAAACACAAAAAAGGTTTAAAAACAAAAGCGAGCTAAACATTTTTAGTCTGTGGAAGGGTACTGTTGTTTCCAGAATGTATTAGCACAGTCCGTATGCAGATTCGATCCGACGCGATAATATTTCAGCTTTATCTCGAATGCAGCGAGAATCCGGACACGAGGGAAATGGGACCAGAATGAAAATGACGACTGCAATCTGCATTTTGATGTTTTTAAATGGCTATTTACTTAGCATGAATCTAGACAGTTAATAGGAGGCCTAGAATTTGAGTTTGAATTCTGCTTGCGTTCTAAATATTTTGTTGAACAGTTTTAGTAAAATAAAATCAGATATTTTTTCATGTTTTCAGAAACTATACTTATACATATACTTGAAACCATAAGTCCTGAGTAACTGATATTCGCAAACCTAAACCTAAACAACTGAACCTAGGGAACGAAATTTGGAAGCTGTATCCTAACTAATATTATAAATGCGAAATTAACTCTGTCTGTCTGTCTGTTTCGCTTTCACGCCAAAACCACTAAACAGATCTGGATTAAATTTGGTGCACTGGTAGATTAGACCCCGGGAAAGGACATAGGATACTTTTTAACCGAATACAAAAAAGTAGTTCCCCCATTATCTCGACAATCCAATGGGGAACTACGCGGGTGAAACCGCGGGGCACAGTTAGTTCATTATAATGTGTAAGGGCGTACTAGGAAAGGATTTTTTTTTAAATTCAAACCCTGAAGGGGTCAAATATTATGGGGGTGTTATAAATTCAAGACCAACTGGACCGATTTTAATAATCTCTGATTTTTAAAACATGACTATTCAAAAAGTCATCTAGTAAAATATAAAAACAAATCAAATTCACTTCATGTTGTTCAAGCAACATATTCTTCATCGAAATACGGTTATTTTTTGCAGGTGATATTATTATGGCATATTTTTTTTTTTTTAAATAATTATTACAAGGTTCATTGTTTACTAACATTAAAAATAATTATTATTTATAAGGAAGCGGCTATTGACTTCCGTTACGCCCCGATACAACTGTTGCAGAAATTCAATTCATTTAATTTTTTTTAATGGGACAGAAGAGGTTTTTTTTTTTAAATATGTCGTCCCATTTTCGGATAAATCTGGTAACCAACATAATAATAATTCTGTGGGTAATCTTTCTACTATATTTTATTTTGTTTAAAATACTGTTAACTTAAACAAAACTACTTGACAAGCGAATATAATCTCTCAGGCGAAGTACTTTAAGTCGACGAATCTGCATAAGACATAATTTACATTCGTCTAAAGTTCGCAAAATTTTACTGAGAGCGATAATAATAAAGCACTAACTCGTTTGCAAGTTAATTTGTAAGATGTATTAAAGTGTGACTTGGTGCCTTAGCACGAACTCGACTTATGTTATAGAGAAAAAATCGGCCAAGTGCGAGTCGGACTCGTGCACCGTTATCGTATCATTTTTTTATCTATATAAAATTAGTTCAAGTTTTTACCCGTTGTCTTTATTAATATCAGAAAAAAACGACAAAGAAATTACGTTAGTGGTATGAGAGCCTCCCTTTAATACTCGCATGTACTTTATTCTGTTCTTAGTATTTGTTGATATAGAAGCAATAGAAATACATCATCTGTGAAAAATTGAATTGTCTATTTCAAGAGATACACTGACTACCTGTTGACAGAAATAATAGTATAATAATTATGTCCGGGTTCGATCCCCGGACAGGTCAAACATTTGTGTGCATGAACATGTCTGTTTACCCATATATATATATATATGTATTTCTAACTATCTATCATATCTATCAGTGATCAGGTTACCATAGCACATGCTTTGCCTAGTTTGGGACCTGAACACCTTTGTGTGGATGTTCTCCCATATTATTATTATTATTATGTATACAAAAATATTATATTTATCTAAGGTTAGAAGTGATCTAAGCTGAAAGGGGGTCACGAACAAATTTCATAATAAGATCAACCCTGAATTTGGAGAAAAACCTACACCTTGATTGTCAACAGAATGTATCAAACAACTGTTTTTTTTTCTACTATTCAAAGTGACCCCCTTTCGGCTTAGAATACCCCTAACTGATAACCTTGTATAAGTAAGCATATAATTAATATCCACGTATCGTCTGAAGTGTAGAAATGTAGAATTATTACCTACTTTAGCACTCTAAATGTAATATTTTTCTCTCATGCCAAGATGTCAATTACATTACCTTTTCGCATATTTATTTCATACAAAAAAGACACTCTTCGTGTTTTCTTTTTATCGTCAACGGGTTTCTGGTATTAATATCTACTTACATATTTTAAGGCACATCGCGCTCTTCGTTATAAAAGCTCGTAAAATGCGCCCAATTTGATCCCACTTCTGATGTCGGCTATTAAATACCCTACACACTTGATTTAGATGAAATTTGCAAGAAGATAGCTTGTACCATGGATTAACATATAGCCAACTTTAAATCCTGGTAAATTGAAGTTTTTCCTTGGGATGATTAAATATCTATGGCGGGTAAAACTAAATATTGGCCCGATTGCACTAGTCATAGGATCAATTAGTTGGTCAATCTGAATCAAAATCGCGAGGTCAACAATAGACAACATTTCAATTCCCCCTTTTTTATTACGATAATGAAAAGACAAATGAAAAATTGAGTACTGTTATTTTTTTTTTATTCAGTATATAATAATTACGTTTTTAGAGATTTATGAAATTATAAGAAAAGTTCAGCATAATGTTATTCTCGTCGAAAGCTTGTAAAAAAAAATATTTATATATTATCTGTATTTTTGTTGTTTGTTTTGGTAAGGTTTACAGATGACAAATACAACATTATATTTTATTGGTGGCATCTGACGGTCTTAGCATATTTTTTTATCAGATTTTATTAACAATTCGGAAGAAAGTGGATATAACAATCTGGTATTTTTAGTATGAACTCTTCATTACATTATCTCGAAATGGTTTTCGAATTTCCATCAATTTGTAAAAAGAAATGTTTTCAATTCACACACCTACATATTACATATTAAAACTGACACAGTGCAACTTTCAGCAACGTTCGTTCAACAGGCAGACATTGTCATTTTGAGGCAAACGCAATTTCTGTGGATGCACGTCAAAATGACGAAGAGGAGAGACGTGGAGACGAAAAGTTCACAAAGCTATTGTAGTTGTCAACGTGCGCTACAGCTTGCGGGAATTAATCTAGTTTGTAATAAATTAAGGCGGTGGTTTTTTGAGTAATATGAATGATTATTGATATACTAATAATTAAAAAACGCGTCTTAATTTAGAGCGTCTATTGTCTTATCCAATGTAGAACGTCACGCGCCAAAACGACGAAAAGAATGACGACTAAAGTTAGCTTAGGCCCTGGATTAATACATAGGCAAATTTTTATCTTGTAGTAACGCACGTAACACCGCAGGGCGCATTCAGTATTATATACGCGAACGTTTGTAATTATGGATTGTTACGCTTCTGAAACAATAGTGTTTATTAGGGTTTTATTGTTATTGTGTCTTTGACAAAATAAATATTTCATTATTTCCCGCTCAAACGACAGAACGAATTTGGATGAAATTTAGCACGAATATAGCTTATACCCTGGATTAAAACATAGACTATGTTGATTCTGGAAAATGAAATGTACTAATTGGATGATGAGCTAAAAGCTCCCGGTTGTAACTAATGATCTCATTAGTACATGTACACGGGCATAGCTGGTTAGGAATATTTATTGTTTCTCGATTTTTTGAGTTGTCGTGGAAAGATGCTCGTTATGATGAGTAAAGAGTCCATGTTTTATTGTCCATTTCCACTTTGACTTTTTAGCAGACAAAAGGCAAGAGACGCTATAGCTACTTTTATTTTTATTACTTTTATAAAAGTATCGAGATTTAAGGTCTAAGATTTGACTTCTGTAGGTCGAACATTTTTGAGAATAAGTAATTCCATTAATACGACTACTACATTCATTCAATTTGACGATCCATATATTTTGCTTCTTTCTATAGAAAAAATAATAATTAAAAAATAGGAGAAAGAGAAAAAAATTAAGAAGCTAATGGAAATAGTAATAAAGTAAAAAATATGTATGTATTAATTAACCCATAGGGTGCCACCTCTGCGCACGGGCCTTCCTTATGAAGGGGAATTTACGCGTCCACCACGCTGGCCAAATTACGGGTTCAAGAACATAGTCTCTTGAGGAATTTTTTTATGCTACATATGCATTTGTCCACAAGTTTGCACGACCACAGACCACCATCAGCAATACTGTAGCTCTAGATGGAGCATGCCTTATCTGAAATACACTGGCTCTCAAGGATGGTAGCCGGAACCCACCGTTAGGTGCTTGCCAACAAATTTTACAACTTTAGGGTGGGTAATTTCACAATATCTTAAACAGTATGATAACTTTTGTATAGGTAGGTAGGTACTTATTAAAATTACATAATTTAAGAATTATAAAACAGTATTATGTAAGTACATATAATTAACCTAAGTTTTTTTTACTGTCCAAATCAATATTATTAAGTGATTTAAAAGAAAGCTTTACAAGTGTATAATCTCTTTACATTTAAAAATAAAAAGCCCCCTGTAACCTGTAGAAGTGCGTTCAGGGGTTTCACAGGGATTAATTAAGTAATATTTAACGTTTTAAGGTTTTTTATTAAATATTGTGGGTCCTTAGACTGTTAAAACTTTTAATTCGTAGGTCACTTCTTGAATTATGACTTCGTCGTATGATGATTAATGATGATCTGCGTGAAAGAGTAAGAAACGAACTTATATTTAAACACATTATAATATTAGTAAGGATGTTAAGGTTACGCAAATGTTTTTTTTAATAACGCTACTTTTTACAGGTAACTTTTCAGTCAATTAGATTTATAAACTACATAATGGAACGTCTTTGGAAAAAATCGTCCGTATAATTTTTAGTATTGTGTGGAGTAAAATTTCCAATAAAGCTAAACAATGCTAAGAGATTTGTACCTACTTCAAATAAATAGGAAATTGTATTTTTTTGTTTTAATCGATTTGGACAGATTTGGGTTTTGTTGTAAGAATACACTTTCCAGTAGATCCCATATTTATTTTACCAAAATTTGCCCAGTTGTTTAAATTATAAACCAAATAACCGAAAACCTGATTTCCCTGACGATTTTGGTCAGTATTAACATTCTTTGTAATGCAAACCTAGCAGATAAATAATAAATATGTGTACCTACTCGTATAATATACTTCTAATTCCCAAAATTGAGCCCCCATTTTTATTATGATAATAAATAAATAAATAAATAACGTACCCCTCATTTTTTATTTTATTCATAATAATGATGGGATTCTAGGAAATGTTTGAATTATGATATTTCCTTCAAGAGCACGTTTGTGCGTAAAATATGTAGAGAGTGGATACAAAACTTTCATTACAATTATCTCCAAATAGTTTTCGAATTTTAATCACTTTTCAAAGATTAACTGTTGTCAAATTAAGTTAAAACGGATTCTAGCAAAGTAACGCATGTTCCCAATTAATTCTAGTTTTACCTAGTAAGGCCTTATGGTGATATTTACGTTATAGTTCGTAACTGGTTACCTAGCTCCAGTTTCGTAGATAGCCTAAATAAAACTAACACTTCCTTAGGGAGAACGCGTCATCCCAAAGTTACTCCTACTTTCTATACCATACATTGTATCTTAAGACAGCTATAGACCGCCAACTTGTCCATACAATAAGATATAGGCTCTTTTCTACATCTTAATGTTGTCCGATTACATTCGTTTCTTTTTTCACATAGCTAACACATTATTTACTAGGCTTTACAGTTTGAATTTTAATTTTAAACTATAACGTTACAAGCTTCCTAAGCAGTCATATTTTTGCGCTGATACGATGCTTATTAAATGCCTTTATTATGTAGAATATAATGACTTTTTACAAAATATTAAACCATGTAGGTCTAAAATACATCACAGTGAAGCGATTGACACCAATAACAAAAAAATCGTTAGAATTTAGGAGGTGAAAATAGATAGGCCCTGGAACGGAAATTCTATCAGAAACACGAAAACAGTGAAGGTTCGATGGTCCTCTTAACATATTGTATCCCAATTTGTCTTTGACAAGTCACCTCGCGACAAATGGCCGTCCCAAAACAACTACTACTTTACTACGCCCATTTAAGTTGTTGTGCACCAAATCAATTCATTATTCCACTTTTTGTTTGGTTAAATTAGTTTTAACGGATACATCTCAATTATTTTAGATAATTTTATATATTAACCAAAATTTCAATCATCTAAAAATTATATTTGTAATATACTTGTAGTTGTCACCTGTAAAGTTGCTCGCGACATATAAATTATACAGAAATATAAATAAAAAAGCTGTAGTAAGAAAGGATTTTCAACACGGCAGGACGACCGGGTTTGAATTTCTATTCGTCCAGAAGGTCTTACACCCTTCTTATTTCATGTCTCTAGGTTCAGCGATTTAAGCTCTACGTTGGTTTTTAGCAAATATCAGTTAGCCAGTCAATCAAGACTTATCTTTTATAAATTATTTAATTTTAAATGCGATCTGTAGAGGAGAATAGCCGGACATTCGTAAAAACATATGAAAGCATTTTTATGAAACAGACGGAGACGCTTCGCTAGTACAATAAAAGAAAAAAATGTGGGTAAAATATTTTCGATAATAATTAAGCTCAAACACGAAATGACGAAAGCCAAGCATTCTTGACTTCCTTTTCTGATTACAATGATGTACAGAATATTTTTTTATTTTCAGATTTCTGCTGACCAGGATTATGCAGATGTACGGTGACCCTAAAGTACACATTTTACTTTTTAAAAATGTGTCCATCCTTTCGTACCTTTGGATAGAGCGTTCATAAACATTCTGCTCTGAAGGTAACCTTATTTGTGCTTAAAAGGTCCCCGAGACGCCATCAGTACCAATGGTTCTCGAACTTTTGAATTTATATTACGATCAAATTGTTTTGATTCTGATGTATTCTCCAACTTCTGTTATCGGGTGATATATAGTATTATAGGTCCGGTTACTATTTGGTGTAAAGATGTGGTAGATTAGTAATTGTTGTTGTTTGTTTGAAATGTAAATGTGTTTGTGTGTGTGAAAGTGTGAAGTGTGTGAAGAAGTTCGGTCCAAGATGGCTGCCGCTACAAAATGGTAGATTGCAATTTTTTTCACCCCCACAACATCAGTATTAAATGAGAAAGGGCTTCACTTACTGACTACTTGACAATACTTTACACATATTTTCTTTAACAACTGGTAAAGAAGAAAATATGTTCTTTAGCAACTGGTAAAAAAGAGAATATGTTCTTATTTAGTAACTTTTAAAAAAGAGAATATGTTCTTATTTAAGAACTGGTAAAGGATAAAATATGTTCAGCGAAGCTAATGTGGCCATAGGAAAACAATCAACTCATCATATTTCGAGAACCAGTGATAGGAACCCACCGCGACCCCTTTCAGAGGTAGCGATGAATAAGTAACAAGTGTCTATCAAACCTTCTCACTCTGCTTCTGGTGCTAAATCCTACAGCTGGATGGGTTCGTACCCTTCCTATACAGGTAAAGTCAGAAGCCAACGTGAAGGCCACCCGCGGGCTTCTTTGCAACTCTGACCCTAGGGCGGGCAACCTCACTTGTACATAAATCAGTTAAAAAGTTAAATTAACGATGATGATTCTGGTTAGTTTTATTGAACTTGCAAAATATTAATATGCCAATACTACACTTTCATCAAAATAGGAACAGATGCAAAAATTATTGAAGTGATAGCATACCTATCATATAGCTATATATAGCATATACACATAAAACCCCTTGCCTCACAAGCGAAAGTGCGCGGATTTTATAAGAGATACGCTTGCGTTTGGCCACAACTACGAGTAGCCTGATGTGAAGCGATGATACGGCCTAAGATGGCGCACGCTTGCCTAGAAGAAACGGATTCACTCTTAACTCAAGGTTCAAATCTAGGTTCAGGTATGCACTTCTGAGTGTTTAATTATGTGCATATTATAATTAATTATCACGAACTTAAACGGTAAAGGAAAACATCTTGAAATCTGCTTATCGAAGAAGATTTGTGGTTTTAGAATATAAGTGAAGTGCCTAACCAGCAATACCCAATAAGGACCAGCATGGTAGAATATTGCCTTCAACCCCTTCATAGGGGGAGGGCCCATCCTTACTAACTAAAATTATAATCTTAAACTAGAAACACAAATAAAAACATAAATGTAATTACTACTGATTTTTTATTCTAAACAAATAAATTATACAAAAAAAAAACCTCAAAAAACCTACTTGTTAAGTTAGTAATAATACTCATGAATGAACAATTAATTATAAATATTCTTTAATTTAGAAGTACCAATGTATATAACACATTAAATAATTATTGTTTGAATTATTTTCTGTTAAAGCTATTGCTGTAATTTTTTACCATCAATAAAATTACAGCCAGGATAAGATAGGATAGGATAGGAGTTCATAATCATTCGAAATAGGGCATTAGTTAAATGATTGATATGTATCGGAAAATTGTATAGAATTGATATGAAGGGTACAATGATAGGGTCTATCGTGTAAGCTATTGGGGATAGAGATTCGTATGGTACATATAAAAACGCTGAAATTTTTGTGAATGAATGAATAGTATGTTTGTGAAAAACAAATAGAAATAAATTTAATAATAATAAAAATGCTGGCTGCGTAAACCAGCGCTGGTCTGGCAGTGACTTCACGCACGCATCAATTAGGCACTTCACTAAGTTCATAAAAAAACCATACTTAATACAACTATACTTTGATAGATACATAACGCAATCATATAAATTATAAGAGAATACTATATAATTTAATATTATTTTATTGTTATAAATGTATGATTATCATTAGTAGATACTTATTATTCTTTTAAAAATTGTATTATAGTAATTTACAGTTGTATTATTTTATTGATTAAATACGTTTAACTGTAGTTAAGTATACAATAATTTGCAATATTACGTTATGAGACTTGTAACTGTGGAGTTATTAAAATATTTGGTATTGTATTTATTACATTATTATTGTATATATATATATACATACTAATGTTAGTCAGATATAACAAAAAAAATACGAGCAATATTTACGTAGATAAGTAACAGAAACAAACAACTGAAAATACTCTATTATTTTTATAGGTATTTTATAAAATATATGACAATAGTGTGCCACGTATTACATTAGTCAAAAAAAATACTTATTAATATTTCACTTGTGTCTTGTATCAGCTGTACATCCTCCCTTCTGATTATAGATATGAATTGTGTTATTATTATAACTCAATTTCCAAAAAAAATTACAATTTCAACTCGTTAGTGACGCAAAGAAGAAAGAAAGACCGAGACCGTAAACGAGATTGTAGTGGAAATAAAAAAACTATGTAGCTGGAAAACTGGTAGTTCGCACAACAAAAGTAAACGCACTGCGTTCTATGATAGTTAATGGAATCATTTACCAGTAGGGTCCTTCGTATACGTTTTATAATATCCAGGATCCCAATCGGCTAGAATTACGAATAAAAGAGGTGAAAACAATACCAAGCAATGGTGTTAATATTTGACAGCGATAAAGCGAAAACTGTCAATTATCAACGACAATACTTAGTCTTGTTTTCACCTCTTTCATTCCTGACATAAGCTGATAAGGGGGTTTATATCTTACATATAAACCCCCTTATCAGCTTTATTATGTTATTTTTCCTCCACCTTCCAGGCATATAATTAAATGCCTTACATATTTCTAAACTTTATAAAATATACCTTATTAACTTATATAATTATAAGTTGAATATTTTCAAGTACGGCAATGCTAATTAGGTTTGTGATAAGTGTTTTTCGTCGTGATTCCTTATCAGTAGGTAGGTGCTATCGGTCTCTAAAGGTCTTGATACCTCGGTCAACGACCTCACTACTCATAGGTTATGTACTAAATAACACTTAGTTATGTGTTTATTATAGTTGTTATGATTATAACTATATTGTCTTATGTTTAGGCTGCCAGGTTTATAGAAAACAATTTTGTTGTGTCGGAGTATCCCCTTCATATGGGAAACGCGTGGTTACCAGTGGGATGGTTTGGGTTGATAGGTTTTTTTTATCCTACACTGCATTTGACCACAATTTCTTTATACCACGGAAGTCTGCGATACTGAGTATGCCTAGTCTGGAATACACTGCCTCTCAAGGACGGCTGCTGGAACACACCGTTAGGTGCTTGGCTTACATACTGGGTTTTCTTCCTCTTTATAAGGGAGAGCCGTGTCCAGGAATAGGACACTGTGGCATTTAAGGTTTTTTCTTCAGTTCATCAGATTAATATTATAAAGGCGAAAGTTTGTATGTAAGTGTGATTGTTTGTACCTCCTTCACGCTCAAACGGCTTAATGGATTAAGACGAAATTTAGCACGAATATAGCGAATATCCTGGATTAGTACATAGGCGACTTTTTATCCCGAAACATTGAAGCATTATCGTGGGATGATCTATCGCGGGTAAAACCGGGGCGCAGCTAGTTTAATTATAAGTTTTCTTTCCATGAGTGTTTTATGGAAAGTTCGTACACGTGTAATGTTTCCAATCTTAAAGTTAGTTAGTACTACGAATTTTCATATTATTTCGTCGACGAGATTTTTGATCGAGAGCGTATCATCAGAGTCACAATCACCATAAAAAGACTACATGAACAATTCGGTCGAAAGTGATTTTTTTCAAGCCTATGAAAATTATACTTTTTTCCACTTATCCACCCTTTGTCGCCGGATAGAGGAACTATTATTGTAGTACATATATTATTGGCAATGTCTTCATTTTTATCTAAATAGGTAGTTTATACAGTTGTCTGGGTTACATCTCGACCTTAATAATATATCATCGAATGTCAAATGTGTGACTGATAATAAATAATCTAAATCCGATGAAATTGTATCATAATAATAATATTATGGACGTCAAAAGTGCGATGAACTTAATTTCGTTCTGATTATCTCTTACTGTTTTTTTTTTGCGTTTTGTTTACGTCATGGAATTGCGGAGTAAAGTTTAGGGAGGACGTAAAAAAAACAATTTAGGAATAATGTGGGCATTAAAGTGCAAAAAGATGTATTAATGGAACTTTATAATGGTCTTGAGTAGATCGCGTTAATTGCTAAAAGTGCAATTAGATCCATCAATGAATCTCTACAGTGGATTTTAGTGGAACGCGGCGGAAATAGCAATGATATGATATATTCCCACGTGTCCAATCAGTGGGGCGGATAGGATTTATTGATCTCACTTAATAAAGAGGGCCGCATAAGTTAAAAGTTTAATTAATGCGAAATAGGGTCGCTATCGTTCATATAATGACTTTATATAGGACCAACAATGAAATAGAGAAAGTAAAAGCCGCTTAAACGGGGGAACCAAATTTCCAGAAAAATATGCCAGTAAATAAAATGCCACACTCAACTCGACGCACTCTAGGTCAACAAAATGCCACAATCGACTCGAAGCACTCTATCAAGATAATAAGATGATGAGATAATAATGATCTAATAAGATCAACAAAAAAAAACGTTTCTGAAATTTAACGGTCGTTGTCTGCCCAGCGCATGGGAGACATGGACACTAGCTAGCAGTATCCCCTTTTCTCCCTTAACAAAGACCAGGAAACTAGAGAAAACACCGCATCGAAGCCAAATAACTAAGTCAGCGCTCCGTCGAACTGAGTTCATTCCCCACTGATATGTTATTTCCATTATTTATTTATTTATAAAACACATAAAATACCTTCAGTTCCACGTTGGAATGGTTCTTAAAACAAACACCATTTTCCCTTTGATTTCCATACGTAAGCCTCGCTTGCCTAATGGCAACGCAAATAAAAAACATGTTCATGAAATTGTCGATAAAAATCATACTTACTTGCCATCAAATAATGAGTGACAGACGTCTGAAGAAACCTTTGAGTTTCACGCATGCTTGCCCGTTGAGAAATACTTGTAAGGGTACAAAAAATATTTCCGTTTGGGCCAATACTCGCGATCAAACGAGCAGGCATATTTTATTACCGGGGAAAATAGCAATAGACAAGTGTTATGTAGATTTACAGACAGTTACCTAGCAGTAAGAAAGTTTATTTCCCATTTTCGATTACATGTACTTCTGTTCTTTTAAGAGTCAGTGCTTTTGGAAACCTCTACTTTTGATAACGTGTGATGAAAAATAATTATAATAATTATTCTTTCTAAATTCTCAGCAAAGAAACAATTCATTATCGAGCCTGCCAATTAATCTATCTAAAATATGTCGCCATCTATGGTAATATAAATACTTAGAAGGTTACAGGTTTGAATGCTGCCGTTCGTGATAATAATATTTTTGGACTACTATTTAGGGTTCCGTACCCATAATGGCACCCCGCGTGCGCGAGTCTAACTTGCACATGGGCGATTTTATTTACCCTTTTTTTCTCTCGGCCTTCTGAGCCGCTGGTCCCGGGTTCCATCCCCGAACAGGTTAAGCATTTGTTTGGAATGTCTGTTTGAGATCAGTCATCAGGTTACCATAGTACAGGCCTTGCCTAGTTTGGGAGCTGAAGACCTTTGTGTGGATGTGGTTCCTTATTATTATATTATTACCTATTTTATTTTTTCCTCGTCAATAAAAATGTATGTAAAATTATTGTCGGTCATAAACTTAGTAACTGAAATAATCTTCACAGAAACCCTCAGTAACGTTACGTACCTACTTACATTAGACGTTTCCTTTTCCCCAAATTTCCCTGTCGCCGATCATAATTTCAATAGAGCGCAAGGAAAATTACATTTTATAGTAACTGATTCTGTCTTTGAACTTACTTGACTACTACACTATGTAGAGGGGTAAGTTTTGTATCATTTTAATAAAAGAAAGAAGATTTTATTTCATAAGTTAAAAAAAAAAAGTATTTAGTAAGAATATAGATCGAAAAAAGATAGATCGAGAAATATGTACCTACCTTTTAAATATAAAAAATGAAACCGGTCCAGCCGTGTCCGAGAAATTAGGTAACAAATATACAAAAACAACTTAATCCTCAAGTTGTAAAATCTGTCGTCAAGCAACTAACGGTGTGTTCCGGCAGCCTTCCTTGAGAGCCAGTGTATTCTAGACTAGACATGCTCCATCTAGGACTACTGCATCGCTGATTTCCATGGTCGTGTGAACTTGTAGTCAAATGCCTAGCTGTGTAGGATAAAAAAAGAAAATCGATTTGATTATCTATCTCTTCCGTTTTTAGAAAGTCCGAGGGTAAGAAGGAAGAAGTTTCAATTCGTCAGAATTTTTATTTATACTTTATTTTCTATGCTTTATATTTGTATGCTTCCTGATTTTTCAGAGACGCTAGAAAATTTTAGAAAGTATTTTTCTTACCAAATGTTTATTTTTAGTTAGCCCTATAAATGTTTTACCAAAATCGGGCCGGTAGAAAAGATTTAATACTACCGCACTGAAGTCGGGTACCACGGCTAATGAAAAAAAATTATCTAACTCTCTAGATTCTGAGTTTGTAGATATATCATATATCATATAGTTTTTATATCATCTGAAGGTTTTCGTCGTAAAAAAAAATATAATAAATCGACTGCTTTAATGTACCAAGTACTGCAGGTAAGTCTACAAAACATAGCAAAACAACTTTGTGATGTGCCACTTAAAGTCCTCAGATAATTTTAGGGTGAAAATTAGGTATGTAAAATAGGTATTAAACTTTTCATCTTTAATGTTGAATTAATTAGAAATCGGATACCACACATACAATACAATTTAGTTCAAAGTCTGATTTTTTTAAAGTTGGTTTGTTAAAAAACATAATAGATCTTTAATCTAGGCTGTTTTCTCATAAGTTGAAAATGACAAAAAGTTTCGCTCAACTAGAACAATAAGTATGCGCTTTACTTTCCACTTGCAACGATGAATATACACAAACATGCAATTTCTTCTAAAGAGCACTTGTGTTGTGAGTAAGGGCTCTTTGAAAAAAACAAATTACGTGCATAAGGGTTGTCTGCGAAAGAATTGTTGAAATCGGTCCTGTAGTTTTTGCGTTTATTCGTTCCATACAAAATCTTTCACATTATAATATTAATACAGATAAATACATACAAATAAAAACTCTAATAACATTATCCTCTTTTTTCTCAGGTAGTTAAAAACGTGATGTTTTGTAAAACAAAATACGGCGGATGTTTTCCCCGAAATATATAAGAAATATCGAGACAGCCTGATCATGCATTATTTACGCCAAATCCGATAGCAATCAAATTTTGTTCATGTCATTCAGCCTAATATGAATCATTTGACGTGGAAAAGAGAAATTGCGAGAATTTACGGCTGTTGCCCTGAAATATAGAAAATCAATGTCAGAACAAGTTATAGGTGCTTTTTTAAATACTAGCAGTGTCCGGCGATGTCACTCGCGGATAAAAGTTAGCGTTGTTACCCGACTGCGAAAGAATTAGGGTTATGTTTTCCGAATGTATGTATCAATCAATCAATCAAGTATTTATTGACACTTAAATTTGATACAAAAATAGTATATGTGTACCTATATTTCTTTGGCACGCCCTAGAGCCTAAACGGCTTGTCGTATTATTAGTGATAGTGATTCGTGAAAGGTGTCAATAGGCTATGCTAGCTGCAACTTGCGATTTTACTTGTTAAGATACATGCGTCTAAATGTTCGTGCAGTCGCGTTTTTAAAGTCACTTCTAACCACTTTTTTTAGTTTAGTGTTGAACATATGTATAAATCGAGAGGACTATTGTTACCTTTGTTTGGGAAGAGTCGGTGAAAATAAGCTAGGTACCTACTTGTTTGTTTAAATGTTGTGACATACCTATTACATTAATATCTTTGACGAAGCTATAATATTATGTAGATATCAACTTATTTTATTTGATTGCAAAATATTACTCAACAAGTAATATTTAGGTGGCATTATTCATAAATGTATTTTTTAATATTATACAACGTTTAATTAACAATATTTAACGGTATTAATCTACTCATCAAAGTAGAAAGTGGTTCGACCACAAGTTCGCACGACCACAGATGTTAGCGATACTGTAGCTCTAGATGAAGCATGCCTATTCTGGAATACACTGGCTCTCAAGGAAGACTGTCGGTACCGTTAGGTGCTTGGTGACAGATTTCGCAGCTATTAACACTTTCTACACGTATATATAGCTAAACTTAGATAATAACAAAACAACAATGAAGGTGACACTAGCGTGATACTGATAACCAGGTAATCTAGGTTCAACGACCTGTGTTATCAGTATGACCTCTATCGACGATAACACTTATCAGTGACTAGTGCAGTTTTAGACTATCGTTTTGATTAGGGCAATTACTTTTTAGTAGAGTTGGGTAACTCTAAAGCTGAGTTCTTATACATTTATAACACGTAATAATTGTAAGAAAAGTAATTAAGAATTAATGAATGTTAAATTTAGTAAACCTTTTTTTTTCAAATTAATCAATACTTAAGAAATCTAACTCAAAAAGTGACTTACACTTTTATTTATTTGACATATTTTTTTTAAATATGATTAAGGTCTAAAATATTTCGAGTTTATCATTTACAGACCCAGCGCGCTTTTGTCGCGCGCATCATCATCATCATCAGCCAGAAGACGTCCACTACTCAACAGGCCTCCCCCTTGGAACGCCATTCCCTAACGACAAGCTATCAATTGCATCCACTGATTACTTTTGACTTTAGGGTAGGTCTACCTATGCTGCTTCTTCCGGTTCGTGGTCGCCACTCAAGAACCTTTCTTCCCCATCAGTTAACAGTTCTTCGAGCGATGTGGCCAGCCTATTGCCACTTCAGATCCTTCAAGCTAAGATATTAACAATCACAAATTATTCTTACCATGACCAACCCGAAGTTTTACAAAAAATGGCATGTGTATTACAGCTTCACTCGTATACTGTATAATATTGAAAGTACTTAAGTCTTTTTATTTATTTAATTTTTTTTTGTAATATTTTCTCTAACAATTTATGACTAATAAGATTAATATCATAGTTAATAGCCATAATTACCTATGACGTTAAATAGCTATACTGGAGTATCGGTTAGGAGTGTACTGAGCCAAAAGGAGGCAACTATACTCATCATTACGAATATCTTTCATTGGAGGATCAACCCTGAGATTGAAAAAAAAAACAGCTGTTCCATAGAAAAAGTTTATCGGACCATTGACAAAGTTTATGAAACAGTAGATTTTTCTATCGCATTTAGAGTTGGTTTTATATATAGGGTTATCAGTTAGGACTGTACTAACCCGAAAGGGGGTTACTATACTCATAATTAAAAATAACTTTCATTATGGGACCAACCCCTAAATTGACAAAAAAAACAGCTGTTCCATAGAAAATCATGTAATTGCTGTTTTTTTCTTGAATTCAGAGTTGGTCCTAACGTGAAAATTGTTCATTGGGGTGTGTATATTAACCCCTTATCGGCTTAGTTCACCTCTAGCCGATAAAAAAAAACCTGATGAGATTAATATCCTCATCATCATCAGCTTTCAGCAGTGGACAAGAGAAAACTGATGATGATGAGGATATTAATCTCATCAGGTCCAGCAGCTAATGACCGTACGTTATAGCCGGTTGGGAATCCGCCCACAGCGTGCCAGCCGCCCAGCCAGCGGACATTGGGCGGATTTGGTTATAATTAAGAAATATCTCGATCCCAGTGATGCGGTGTAATGTCTGAAATTACTTATAGGGCAAAACACAATCAAAACTTACCGAATTTATATGGGGTTATCGGTGTATTAGGCTGAAAGGGGGTTAATATACTCATTGTTATGAATAACTTTCATTGTGGGACCGTAGTTTCTAGCTGAAACAGCTCACTTGTATTTATACTAATGTCCACAAAGAAATAGATTTTGTACGAGTATATATATGTATGTATGTATATTTCTTTGGCACGCCCTAGAGTCTAAGCGGGCTGTTGTATTTTTATGTGAGTGGTGTCAATTTGAAATTATGAGAGAGCACTGTACCTGTACGCTGAAACACAAGGGAAGAGCCTAGTTCAGCAACAGACGATTTAAAAAATTTGCCGAAATTATTATGTTAGCAAATATGTGTAAATTTATGAAACAAACGCATTTTATTTATTTTTATTTTATTAGTCATGATAGTGCTAGTGTCACTCTCACAATGGGTAGACTAACCCCCGTAAGTATCGTCATACCTTTTTGTTACACGTTGTATACATGCATGTACGAGCATATAGGTAAGTATATAACGTGCAAACGCCTAACCGCTGCAAAAATCATATCAAGGTTAAACTTAGCCCTCATTTGTATTATAAAATATATTAGCAATGACCCGAATCACGTTAGATTCGTGGTTATTAAGTATTTAGAACTGTCTAACATTGAAATCGACACGATATACGAAGGGCGCTGGTCGGAAGGTAGCTACGGAATAATAACGGTACAGAGATATAACTTCATCAAAAGGGGCACTTCTGCTTCATAACTTAATCACTATTTAAAAAATATTGAAGAATTTAATAGGTTTGACGACACCTTAAGACGAGTAAAACTAACAATTGCTAAACGGCTGGTCTACAGTAATAAGTAATTTTTTTAAATAGTTCTTGTTATGCGAGATGCATTAATTATAATCAAAAAATAATTTAGTACCTACATAAAAATACAACAAGCCGTTTAGGCTCTAAAGCGTGCCAAAGAAATATAAATATATACAGACAACAGAAACACTCGAAAAACATAACCCTCCTTCTTTCGCAGTGGAATAAAAAGGCTCAGATAAATTGAGACGCTTCTTTTTGAAACGTGCCAATATTACACTCTGTGCTTTTAAAATTTGCAACTAAGCTAAGTCCCGATGCATTTGTTTGTTAGTGTGCGTGTAAAGTGCATGTGTGTGTTTTGACTCACTTTTAGATAAAATTCAAGGCTGTAGGTACAACTACGATAGCTGTGGAGTTAATCTAACTACAGTTCATATTACTCGTTAAACTTAAATTGTATTTATAATGTTAGTGTTATTGAACTAATGAGTGATCTATTTAACTATGTTTGATTTACAGTTGCTACAAGAGATTGTGTCATTTGGAATAAGTATAATGAAAATAAATAAGTAATTACAGGTTAATTGAATTTAAAGAAATTAATAATAAATGTAGTAGAAGTAGTTATTTGAACGAAAGAGATATTGCTAGAGAGTGCTGTTGGTTGTAATGCAGTAAGTAAAATAGCCGTTTTGATATAGAATAGGCCACAGTTAGTAGTAACCAAAAATAATTTTTAATACTAACCCTGTTCTATTCTATATCGAAACGACCATTTTTAATACAATACAACTGTAATTCTGAGACTATTTAAATAACAGACCTGACCACCAGGACAGTGTACATGATATCATAAATACGTTAGGGATTATAAATCTTTAATCATTCAAACAAATAAAAAAATAACGTAGCGTGTCGCAGTGTACAAAATTAATTTATAATAAATATATTTCCACTTTACTTACGCGTTTATTTACGCGATAATTTATGCGTTTTTGTTGTACCAATTTTGTGAAAATTGTATACCAATGTGACCATTTGAGATAACCTAGGATACAAAAATGTTACGGGGATGCCATATTTATAAATGTATATACAAATATAAATACAAGGAAGTAGACAACTGATGCAGGTATCATTGTTCAACCGCATCTTTAGGCATTTTTGGTAGACGTACACTGTCCTGGCCGAAAATGAAACAAGTGTTTTTAATATATTCTATTAAATAATGTAGATGATATTTTTGTAACGTAAGTAATGCGTTATAAATTGAAGTCAGTTTTTGCTTATTTTACTAATACTTGTTTGAATTCGCCTTATAATAAATTCATTATTAAATGCATGTAAATAGAAAAATCAGCTTAGCTCTACATTACTACGAGTAGCTGTTGAATGAGCTTCGCACGCGAAGTTGATTCACTGCACTTCCTACATACAAGTACATAATTAATAATTTCACGGACTTTACTCGAATGATGTAGGTACGATCTGGGTTAATTGTTTGCACTTATACATGGTCACTAAACGGTATTAACTATTTTACCATTTTTTTTATTGCTTCATTATTATCTCATCATAAGGTAAGATAAGACAACTCTTTATTAAAATAAAAAAGTTAAACAATAATATAAATAATTATAACAAATAAAAGTCTTTTCCAGGCAACCGTGCAAGAAAATGAATAATAATAATCATCATCTTCATCGGCATTCTAATTCTATGGGTTCTGTCTCATTTTATACCATCTGCCTCAATCCTGTGCTAATCTTGGCCAGGTTGGACGCGCGACAGATTTGATAAAAGTATTGGAGTATCAAATAAAACAGGATTCGGTCCACCGGTATCCACGAAATCAAGTCACAAACATAAGATAAGATAAGACAAGACAACTCTTTATTAAAAAACCAGTTTAACAATAAATAATTATAACAAGTAAAAGCTTATAGATATATACTAGGTTTTTTAATGGCGGCCTTATCGCTTAAAACATGAAAAAGATACATTCGACTTGAGATCTCTTTGCGAATAGGTTCGCCTCTTTTTGGAAGTCAGTATATAATATCGCCACGTATTGAACGATTTAAATTAAACGTGACATGACCAAAGAAACTAGTATGATTTTAGTTCAACTAAGTAACCGAGACTTTTTCAAATTGAAGCAAAGAGACTGAAAATATGATTGGTAAAGTTTCCATCGTTTTCTCTCGTAATTTCCGGATAATCTCCGTCTGACATTCTGTGCTTGGTTAATCAGTTCGATGACTCTTAGCTGAAAAAATAAATAAAAAAATCGATAGATTTTCTTAAGACTTCAGAATGAGCGTATCTCTGCTTTAGGTTTGGCTATTTCGTTTTCATCTGTCTTAGTTCGCGTTAAAAATTCCAGTAAGAAAACTGGCGATGGACAAATTTATAGAGACATTATTTTGTAGACGATTAAGTTAAACTAAAATTACTTATTAGCCTTAGGCTTAGGCTAGATTGTAATGATATCTGGGAAAGCCTTTTACGGGTATTCTTTTTGCAATAGGGAAAAATCTGTCTTAGTATCCATACAAGTAATAAAACTACAGAGGTCGAATTTCATTAAAAATTTCATGATGTAAGAAGTGAAGTAGATTTTTTTAAATATTTTGTAGCTCGGTTTGTCTGTCTGTTTGAAGGAGCTAATCTCCGGAACGACTGCACGGATTTCAATGAAATTTTTTATGGTGGTAGCTTATACCCTGGTCAACATGTAGGATATATACTTTTGATTCATGGACTGGTCAGTTTGATCTCAAATTTCTGGCGTTTGGTTAGAAATTCAAAATTAAAATGTAAATATTCATTTGAAGTGTTCCAGCTACATTTCAATTACAAAAACAGTCTTGAATTTTTTCTTCTCTACTTTTTTCGGCCCAATAGTTTTTTTTATAAAATAAAATAGAAGTGACTTCACGTTTTTCAGTAATAAAGATAAATCGTAATTACTGAAAAACGTGAAGTCGTTTTTTTACCCGACTGCGAAAGAAGGAGGGTTATGTTTTTCGAGTGTATATATGTATATTTTTTTCGACACGCCCTAGAGACTAAACGGCTTGTCGTATTTTTATGTGAGGGGTGTCAATAGACTTAGTCGTAAAATAAAAAAAATAAGGATGATACAGATTCTTAAAGTTATAGCAGTCGAGTTTTTTCGAACTCGCTTATTTTTTTGGGTACTAAAGGTGTAAGTTAACACCATTTTAGGTCAGAGGTTAAAATATTAACATACCTACTTACAAGCATTAGTAAACATTTTCTGACGCTGTCCATTGGGAATGAAAACAATTGCAAACGTCAGTCAAAGTGAGATGGGTTGAGTGTGGTTACAACTGACACTTTTGAAAATTAATAATACGCCAATACCTATTGCAAGAACATTGTATTGAAAATATGTATTGCCCTTACATTACATTGCTTTATAAATCGTTACCTAAAATCTACTCTAAATATTATGTTTGTATTGTTAAGATAAGGAAGAGCGGGATTACATGGCACAGGGATTATTATTATCCCTAAAAGGTAGACCCAACCTCAAATTTATTGATTTAATCTTAGATGAAATAAACGATTTATTTATTTATTTTTTATTTACACAGTTTTTGTTTGTACTAAAACCGAACTATCTATCATATTCTCTGAATTTCAAGTCATGTAAAATAATGCAAATACCTTATTTATATGCGAATTAGCAAAAACTCAAAAAAATGTTTCTAATATTTAGAATATGTTATGCCTCTTCTATTTTATGTTATACTATTAGGCTAAGACCAAGCACGCTTTTATAGATGAAACTGAATTAAATGATCCAGATTTGTAGTTAACATTTTTTAATAATCTTAATAGTTTTTACTTAAGTCTATTTAATTTTAAAAGTTTATGATGTTTACCTTGAAAATTTATCTTATTAACATCATATATCATTAGAAGAGCTTTATAAGCTTGAAAATAAATAAGATACTATCACTTTAAAGAGTAGTCAGAATATTCTTATAAAAATATTATACTAAGTCTTCTATTCTTTTTCAAGTATTCATGCTAGACATGCTGCAAAAATAAGAAAAACTATTATAGCATGGATATTACCCAAAATTGTGTATGGATATCCTATTTTATCCACAACCAATGCTAGTAAACCAAACGAAGCCAAAAAATGATGTTATAGCTTTTTGGTCTAGTTTAATTAAATGCAATATTCATGTTAGACATGCTAAAGTCATACATCCGCCTGAACGATTACTATCTCTGACTTTTGAACTGCTTATTTTCAATCTACTGCCTATGAAGAACCCATGCAAGAACGAAGGTCATATCAAGGTCAAGGCATCCCCTACACAGAAGAAATTCTTATAGGCGTTCTGATTATGCAAAGTTATTTATATTTCTTTCTATCGTTTTTACAGCATCTATTTTTAACCAGACTTACGCTAAAAGTAAGGTTTATAATGTTGTGTCCATCCTAATAAGCAGTACGGTGAACGACTCCTCCAAGGTCGTCTGTCGATAACTATATAGACACGCACGTGTGTTTGTCCGTGTCGTTATCACTTATCAGCCAAACGTCAGCTGCACTCGCTGCCTTCGTGCACTGCGTATGCAATTTATCACTGTTTGTTTACTCAAAGAATTTATGGTAGGTATGTTTATAACCAAGTTTATTTATTGGCTTGATCGTTAACAAATAAATAATTTTAGCGCCCACCGATATTCTTTCTATTCTATTCAGCTCTCTGCATTTTTTTTAACATTTATTTAGAGTTACTATATGATGCAAATAGAATAATAATTCTCAATTATAAAAAAAAAAACTAATCTAATAATAAAGGGAACGTTCCCAAAACGCTACCTGCATTGCCACGTTGAACGGAATATGAATAATCCCATTTGAACTACTTATGCTGACCAACTTCCGTTAGTTTCATAGAACAAATGGGTAAAGGCAAACTTATGACGTTGTTCATTATCCCCATCGTTACCTGCTCCAAAACCCAAAAATCATCCCCAAAAGCTACAATTACTAAAAGCAAACAGCGTTTAAGGCCCAATACAAATTGAAATCAGTTTCCTGGCGTACAACCTCCGAGTTTTTCATCACGTACCATATCGGAGGGCCACGGAGGGAATTCTAATACGAAAGCCGTATAGAATAACAATTTGTACAGTACATCAGCTTTTGGATTATCGGGAAATCGGCACTTAGAGGCTGAGAGAGGGCTTAATCGGTGAGCATTATTAAAGGTTATGGTTTAAAATGTATTTGAAAGAATTTGCTTTTTTATCTGAGGCAATCGACTAAGAGTTGAAAGGTGTAAAAAGCCAGACCCTGGATACCATTTAGGTGTAAGGTGCAAGGCGAACCAATAGAGTTCCAACTTGATTGGCTTATCTTGTTTAATTCAGTCCCTATGGCTATACATCTTCCGTTTCCATATTCAGACCAGTTCCATATTACAGTCATCATTATTTTGCTATCGAGAGTCTAATTAACTTTCAAAATTTGAAAGTTAAAAAAAATTGATTGTTTCAAACTGTGATCGGATGCACGCTCTTTCCCTGGACAGGCAAGCGGCCCACGGGCTACTTAATTACGTAATCAGGCAGTTAAACGCAAAAATACAAAAATAAAATAAGATCCTATGACTTTTCCGTAACTTTCTCCATGAATTCATCATACCTACCACATCCGTCCAAACCTGTATAACTTACCCTTGCTTGTCCGTGTGAGTATCAAACCAAACTTCTCCCACTTCCCTCCACTATCCCTACACTTTGTATGCCGG
This sequence comes from Ligdia adustata, assembly GCA_947049295.1. Classification (NCBI taxonomy): domain Eukaryota; kingdom Metazoa; phylum Arthropoda; class Insecta; order Lepidoptera; family Geometridae; genus Ligdia; species Ligdia adustata. The sequence goes on along the minus strand of OX346229.1, from coordinate 1,043,520 downwards.
GTTCGACTGCCGGTTCTTATCTGCTACATTACTGAGCTAAATATTTTCCTTCGAACCTACATATTAATTGGGAAGCCAGTGCGGAATTTGATTAACCCATTTTTGTACTATTTTTGTTATCTGTAGTGGGAATGGAGGAAGAGTGTAATAGTATTTCTATGTTTTGACGGTGCGCTTAGGAATACGATTTTATTTAAAAAGTCCATATTTCGACCTCCGATACAATAAACCAATACAATGAACCTCTTTATTTTTACCTACCTATCTGTGTCATCGCGTTCTTAATTTTTTCTTATATTTTACCTAATTTCTTGGACACGGCTGAACCAATTTTTGTTTGAAAGAATAAATTAAGTATCGCCAATATGATCCGTAAATTTGTTTAAATCATTACCTTTCCATTTGTAACGATAACTGATGGCCTGGCTGAATCAAACTCATGACCACCAGCTCTCAAAGCGAATCTGCCAATTACTAGACATCGCAATCATCTGCACCAAATAACTCTATATCCTACGTCACAAACAGAAGTCGACGACACGCCACCCGCCAACCGTTTAGAGCAATTTTGAAACAAATGGCTGAAACTCACAACTCCAATACATATTCCATGACTCTCCCATTTCCTCGAAACTTCCACGCGATTAATCTGACACCAATCAAGCTTGAGCCACCGCAACGCTGATTAATTCCTCTATTAATGCATTTCAGAAACCAAATGAATGTTGAAGCAGGAGGCCAAATTAATTTGGATCTTGTCGGGGGCGGTTTTATGCTAGACATAGTGCTCATGAATATGTAGAGGGAATCAGATACGACGCGGCGTGTTCCGGCTATCTTACTGCTGTGTGGCCGATGTGCTGTAGCTGTACCTACCTATGACTATCCTAGACTATACTATAAAGTTTGTACATTATTCAAGGTCCTACCATGGTCCTACCATGAAACCAAATTTTACCAAGGCAATATATATCAGAAACCGATCGTAATTAAATAATAAGACTAATAACTAACAAAGCAAATTTTAATATAATATCATGTAAATAATTATGGGTCCATTAAATATTACTCAGCTCTCATTAATATTATTAGTACTGTAGTGAATTTAAAGTGATTTAGAAATTTCTTCATTTATTTGAGAGGATACTTCTCCGCTCTGTTAGTTTTATCGAAACTGATTCACAAGTTTTGGTTTTGAAAACTAAATGCCTCGATTAATTTAATAGGCACAATTGCTTACTTGTTTTATAAGAAAATGTTTAGGTTTTTTTCGGAATAAATGCTGTATCGAGGATATTGGTACCTTTATATTTTACCCCGACTGCGGAAGAAGGTAGGTTGTTTTTCGAGTGAAAGTATGTATATTTCTTTGTCACGCCCTAGAACCTAAACGGCTTGTCGTATTTTTATGTGAGTGGTGTCAATAGATTCGTCTTAGTCGTGAGAGTGACACTGGATACACCAAAATTAAAAAATAATTAAAATAAGAATGATACACAGGTTTAAAGATTTAGCAGTCGGGATTTTTCTAAGTCGTTTATAACCACTGGTTACTAAATATTATCCCGGTTCATGTAAACTAGCCGTGTCTATGTATGAGTAATGTGTCTATTTTCCATAAAAACATCAGCTGCTCCTGTTTACATATACCTACCGAATATACCTAACTATTTTAACATACTAACTTACTCTTTCTTCTTATAATATCAAGGGTTTTTTGTATGGAAGGCTTTGTATTTGAATCTTTTAGATAACTTAAGACAGCTATAGACCTCCAACTTGTCCATGCAATAAGATATAGCTCTTTTCTACCTATGAATGTTGTCCGATTTCAGTGGTTTTATTCACATAGCTAGCTTATTATTTACTAAGCTTTTATCTTTTATATCACTATAAAGTTACAAGCTTCCTAAGCACTCATATTTTTGCGCTGATACGAAAGCCTTTATTATGCAGAATGCAATAACTTTTTTCAAAATAATAAAACGTGTAGGCGAAAAATACGTCAGAGTGAAGCGATTGACACCAATAACAAAATATAACATACAATTAAGGGGATGAGAAGAGGTAGAAAATTCTATCAGAATCACGAAAAGAGTTCACTGTCGTGGGTCGGTGATCCTCTTAAGTTTTTTAGCCGACTTCACAAAAACGTTCATAAAATGTCACGACTTTTGGTTTTATAAATTAAAATAACTAACACAATTTTTCCAATTAAGGTCGGTGGTAATCATTTTTGAAAGAACTTGTATAATACGCACAACGTATTTGAAAAATAGGCTTTATATTCTTAGTCATTGGTGATAAAACTCAGTCTTTCTCTATTGCTTTTAATATTTTGTAAAACTTGCTATTATCAAATATTGCTACAAATTTAATATTTCTTATTTATGTGATGTATAATATGGTACGAAAAATAATTAATTAGTATTGGAACTATTACTACCTGAGGAGGTACTTAATGTGTCATTATTCTAGCCGGTTATTTTTTGATATAATATACGATTTTGAATAGCAATTTTAGATATGAGACAGAAATCAAATATTAGGTATTTTTCTATTTGTCAGAAATTGCTATTCAACATCTTGTCGTTAATATTTAAGGCAGTAATAAAGGAATATTCAATGAAAATCAAGTTATTTTTTAAAAACTGGATGATTTATTTTACCATAATAATATAATATATAGTATTTTTGAAACAAATTACGTTACAAAATGTACATGTTTACTTTATCCATAACTACAGTATTGTTAATTCATTCTTAACAATAAAAAGACTACATACATTTAATGTATATCATAGTATCTTAAAATATACGTAAATAATTTATACAACGTACGAGGAAAACTTAAACATCGGGTTAAAAACCACAAGACAATTGTCCTCGTAAGAAATACGATACAAGTTAAAGAAATCACTTAAAACTAACTGGACAAAACATTTTTCGCATTTCGTAATAGTCACAATCGTCGATTCGTAGAATCTGTTTTACTTAAACCAAACTTCTTATATTTACACTTTTTAGAACGAATTTCAAAGATAGAAAACCGTAATGTTTTCATTATTTGGTAAACCGAATGTCGAACTGTTTAGTGCTACTTAAAAAGAGATCCATCGGTAACAGTGTCTATAGCTTCATATTTTTTTGGTATAAATTGAAAACAACACTAATTATCAGGTATCGATGATTCCAAAGCCACCGCGTATGAAGCTGAATGTGGCGATACAAATCCAAAACCCAAAAACTATATACGGCATCAAAATACTAGAAGACAACGTAGACAACCACAATTCTATCACTGACTCCCTCACACTTGTAAAGTACGTACTACAAACGGCAGCTGTCCTTTTCTATTCCACGCATTGAGACATTTTGAAATGTAGTTCGAACGCTGTCGAGAGACTAGATTGGTTCGGAATTCTCAACAGCCAGCAAAATATCCAAAGAAAATGTACATAGGATCTAAACTGTCACGGTATATTTACAATGTTCAATGGCAAAGTAGGGAATCGAATGTCATCAGTCAGAAATATTAAAGCCTTCTTAACTCCTCTAGCATCAACGTACGAATCATTTTGGCATTTACCAAAAACTCCAAGCGAATACATCGAAAGTATACTTGAAGTACTAACACCTTAATATTACTCGAAATAGTGGACCATTCTTTACTATAACTTTTTTGTTCCTAATTTTGATCAGAGAATTACATTCACAAAAACATATTGGGATACAATAACGCTCCTAGTCACAATAGAAGCTGTAAAGTAGTATAAAGGTAAAAAATAAACGATTATAACACAAAAAAGTTTGGCATTGAAAATACGATGAAAATTAGATAGTATGAGTAAAGTTTCAGTATTGGACAGAATACTTGCTAAGACCATTAGAAAAATTCAACTTTCAACACTGTTTTTACTTAAGAATTAGGTAGCATTATTATTTAGTATTACTGTTAGACTTACATTAGTTCCATCATTCGGATTGTGCGAAAGTTTCGTTTATACCTTAGTAATTATCAATACAATTATTACCAATAATAATAAATGACACAACTACAACGTTTTTAATTATTATTTTGACCAACTACAGTTTCACAGAGACGTTATACATTGGATAATAATAGACACCAATTAATTATGATTATTTTATAATAGTTTATTATTAATGTGCTGAAGAAGTAATAAAATGAATTCGTTGTATTCGATGAGGCTAAAGAAACATAGCAAAACCTTAAGAAGACGCTTATATATTAAATCAACAATGTGGTAGATACATATGATACACAGATATAATTAAGTATTTTTAAACAATGTAACGAGAATTCGTAACTTTCAGTTCTGTGATAAATCACTAACATTTTTAATGAATTACACAACTAATTTTTCATCAATGATTTACATATGTATATTAAAGAGAGTGTAGTTATATATATATAATATCCGTCGCTTTATATTTCAGTAGATTACTACTCAGTTCTCAAGCATTTGTAAGCATATTTAATGCGAATCAAATAAACACGTAATATATTATTATATTCGTAAATACATATAATCACACTTATTTTAGTACATCACTACAACAACTAATTTCTACGACGTCTATGATATATTTTGAGACGTGTTTAATAATATCTTCTAACGTTTTCTCACAGTGTGCTTTATTTTGACTTTTCTTATAATTAACATTTTTTTTCCAATACTTATTTTATATACAGCGTACCTATCTATATACTCCGAATGTTGGTTAGGCTACGTAATATATAAGCCTACAAGCGAAAGGGAACACTGAAGGATCTACGAAGGCAAAGATGTTTCTCGATCAAAGACAAGAAGTTCAAATTTTCATAAACATTGTCAAGAAAATTAAAAGACTAGTGAGATGAAAACGACAATTAAAGTAACATTTTCCAATCCAGCAGGTTAAATTTTGTGAAGATAACTTTGAAACCAAAATAAAATCTGAATCGATAAAGCGCTCCTCAGAATTCAATAACACAAAATTGAGAATCTCTGCTTTTTATAAAATCGATTGAAAAATGGTAAACATTTATAAAAATTTGAAACAACTTGTACTTTGACCGCAACTGATGAAAACGTTCATCGAAATAATGCTACGTCTAATATTTAACGAAATATATATAACCCTGATAATTCCAAACATTATTGAAGATCCACAACATGAAGCGTTATTTTACAACATTTTTAAATTCGATGTTGCACTATTAAATACTCTCAAGATTTTGTGTTCATTTCTCTAATAATACATATAATTATGTATAGGAAATTTAAGAGGAAGTAAAATTAACAGCAACTGTTGAAACTCTTTTTTTTTTTCCAAAACTATAAAAAAAGGAAAGCGTATTTCAAAGAAATATATTTAATTTTGTTTAATACAACAATTATTTTTAATGGTAGATTAAGATTTTAAGATTAATTTGAGCCTCGATGTTATTATCAGTAGGTTTTATATTGCTTTTAGTCGTTGATTTGTTCATACATTTAACGAAATAGAAGTAAGGGACAATAAGAACACGATAATTCTGCCCGACAATGAAGAGAACTGTAATACATATGTACCAAGAATTCTACAGAAATAATGCGATGGAATATGGTCGTATAAAGAATTATATATTAATAGGAGAGATGATTTGTTGTTTTGAAAAAATATAGATTTTTATTTTAAAGCTTAGAGTGATATACTTACTATGAAATTATCAAGTAAAATTCTGCATACAAAATCAGTTCAAATTTATTTTGAAATTATTTTTTGCATTTATAATATTAATACAATCGGATGAAGTGTTTTATGATGAAGCAAAAACGATTGTATAAAATGCATACTCTGGTGTCTAAGAAAATCTTAAAGTTTAGTATTTATAGAGTTTTTTAATATTTTTTTCGACAGCATATATTATAACTACGCGCTTAAAAATAGGTACTTGAGCATCTCTAACAATTACACAAGATTTTTCATGTTATACTTATTAGGCACAAATTTATTTTATTCTTCATTATACAAGGTAAATGTTATATCGCCTACGACACATAAGACATTATTAATTAATGCATATTTTTTGTTATTTTCAATTTCGTAGACACTCACTAAGTTACATACATGCTCGATTTTTACATATATAATTTTATAAGAATATATAGTGTAGGTAAAGCATTTTCTTTTCTTAATATACTGGAACACAACGCACTTTTACGTTTATACGGGACACGGAAAACCTACATATTTAAAGTTCCGATTTATAATATTCAGAAGAATGTAAATAACGACAGAGGCATATATTTTGTAAAATCGTTACCATCTAACTAACTGACACCATTTTCACTGAATTGACTGATTTTCAGCAAAACTTTATTTAGTACAAAGTGTTTTTTTTTCGTTTTGAACGTCTTTGTGGAATTTGTGAAGGATTCATTATTTGATTATACTATTGTTTTTTTTATGTTTGAATTCTAAGGTTTCTTGTACTGTAACATCATATATATTATTGATTTTACTGAAGAATTATTGTTATAAAAATGTCTCTACAAACGCAAATACCACAATGACGAGAAATATCAAAAATACGTATCGAAATTTCCAATAAAGAATTTATGCCCAGATTCCAATAATTAAACAAATATAGAGAAGCTAGCGTTGCTAAAACTAATCTATGCGATATCAGTCTCCACTAGAACCTTACAATTTAGAAAATCCGTAAATTAAATCACAGAGATGAAACAGCAAATCATTAAGTTGAATTTGTGACAAAGCGACTCTTGAAACATTTGCTATGAACCCACCGTCCCGCTTTACTTCCCGTTTATTGATATGTTTCTTTCTATACGTCGTTACTGCAGCGTGAAGATTCCAAAGAAAGAAGAAATGTGTCCCTCCGTATCAATCCACAGGTGCCATCTATACATTTATTTCATGCCTTACCACTGAACATATTTTAATCTTACCCTACGAATCCTACAATACATCGAAATCGACTCGAAACATTCGATGAGTCCTTATTGCTGACGTCAGAAGGGAATAAGGTACGCGTATAGCGGAAGAATCTTTCGAAGACAGAAGTGAAAGGCGTTGGATATAACGCGTGGCTTAAACCCTTCAGCAAGCGAGTATGGCTCATCCCTCACCGACCGATACCAGCAAGCACCCCCACATCGACATCCTTCCGATCACGATAATGATCAGCTTCCGAAATAATAAACGTACACCTACCACGCGCATAAACTATAAAGTGATCTTACGTACAGTTAACGCAAACGACTATAACCTAGCCTTACGATTACTCGATCTAAACAGTTTCAAAAAGAAAACGTACGTATGCCTTAAAGTACGAATGTTAATAAAGTAAATTAAAAAATGTGACATAGAAATTGCGAACTTACTATAAAACTAGAAGCCAAGTCGTGTAATGTACACGAGAACGCGGGCGCGACAACGCGAACGGCGCGGCCGACCTGATACATAGAATACTACCAGCGACGGACAGAAGACGGATTATTTACTGAGATGCAATGAGACGTGCCTTTCGAAAACCACCCCATCTTATACGAAAATCAAATAACACGAAAGCAACGAGACGAAACGAGAACCAACTCACAGCCTACGTTTAAAAGCCGACGCACTCACCCGGAGCGGCCGGACGTTTTAAACTATAAACAACATAAATGTAACTGAACAAGAATGCGACCCGGACGGTCGGTTGCTATCTTCGATTCTTAATAATAACTTTGTACATTGAATCCAAAAGTCGACACGTCGGTTTGGATAGGCACTCTCTAGGCGGGGCGGCGAGCGGTCACCGCGTCGTCGGCTTCCGTCGGCGGCCCTTCGACCGCATGAGATCAGTGGAACCATGAGGCGGTCCGGCCGCTCTAGGACGACGGCAGGTACGACGAGAAGGTAGTGTCCACCCAGTCGCCGGCCACGCCCAGGTCGGACAGCATATCCGACACGGAGAACTCGAAGTGGGACCCTGAGGACGATGAGGCCGTCTCGAAAGAATCCATGTCCGTCGTTAAAGCTTCGATATCGACGTCGCAATCCGCCGGGAGCGTGAGCAGATCCGTGATGGAGTACAGGTCTGTTAAATCTGCCGCGACCTGCGGTCTGCTATTGTGGTCTTCGTAGAAGCAGGCGGATTCGGGGGAGTCCGGCGCCCCGGCGGGGGAAGCCGGAAGAGGGGGAGGAGCGGGCGTCTCCGTGGGCACGCTCGGAACGCTCGGTACAGTTCTCCGTCTTCTCGATACGCCTCTGTTGTTGTTAGAATCTGCGCGTTGTTTGCGCTTGGGCTTCTGGATGGAACCTGATCTGGGGCCGCTCCTGTCCGGCTTTGTAGTCTTCTTGCGAGGCCTGTACTTGTAGTCGGGGTATTCCCTCATGTGCAGTTGCCTGAGCCTTTCAGCTTCATCTATGAAGGGCTGCCTCTCCTCGTCGTTGAGCGTCTTCCACACGCGGCCGAGGTTCTTGGAGATCTCAGCGTTGTGCATGTCTGGTGTCTGCTCGCAGATTTTCCTGCGCTCAATTTGCGACCAGACCATAAACGCGTTCATCGGCCTCTTTATATGATTAGGATTGTTCTTCTTTGTCTGTAACAATCGAAAAACAAAACGTTAATATCTTGCACTTGAGCTAATGATCAGGAATAGTAAGTTGGTTTGACATTTGGTTAGTGTCAACGGAGAACACGTTAGTAACCAAATAACCAAATAAAGTTAAAATAACCAAAGTTGTAATAAGTAAAACAGACCAATAAACGCAACGAGCTAAGTTTTTGGGCTGCAAATCGGCACTATCCACTATCAGCTTAATTGTCAACTCACGATTATTATTTCAGGCATGTCCGTGCCGCCGCTGGCACAGCTCTGGCTACATTCAATTAGTATGCACAACGGTACGACATTAAGTCTGTGTCCTTACTATTAATGATATTGTTATCATAGGAATTATTATTACAGCTCGAAATATGAAACTGGCAGCGGAAAATTTTACGATACCCACGTGGAATGGATAATCATTATACCAGTACGGACATACTGTGCGCGTAACGCGTGACCCAATTTTAATATTTGTTATTTCTAGTAAGAGCGATAATTGCAGTACATAAAGTAAACGTTTCCGCGTGTTCTAATGTTATAAAGCATTGACTAATGAGGATGTTTGAGAGCTCAGGAAGTCATTATCAAATGTAGGAAGCGATGTGAGGACGGCCTATCTATATGGTACGTTTTTCCTCACGAAAAATACACTCGATAAAGGGAAGCATGTTTGCGCTTCGCTCACGGGCAAAGTTTATGGCACTATCTACCACACCGAACCTCACATTTGACGCAAATATGAACCATCGTGTCTAAAACTAGCGAAGCGAGACAATTTTTAGAGAAATTCCGCAAAAAGGAAAATGTTATTATTAGCGGCAAAGCCGTTTCACATTTCAGACAATAAAAACAATGCCGCATAGTAAGAACATAAGCGAATATTCGCTTTTATTATTTAAATCTTACTTTCGCTAAACTCCAGTCGGTCGTGAAGGAAAAAAAGGAAAAGAAGAAACCGAGTTTATGTTTTTTTGCTCGTCTTTATTTATATTCGGGACAAAAAAAGGGTTTGTCAGATGGCAAGTAAATCAAGATCGGAGTTCGGTCCGCCCACCGCTCGTATCAAGGTGAGCGGACTAGAGGTAGCTAGTTTTTTTTTTTTTACTTTTAACATATTCAAGTGGTTCTTAAAATAAAATGTAGGTAACTACGGAGTATAGTTTGATTTAGAAGGGACTTTTTATATTACATCTTGGAATCAGAATACTGAATTTATAAAATAATGATATTGATTCCGATAAGTCTATAAATAAACAGGAAAATGAAATATTCATACGGAAGTAACATAAGTAAATTGGAAAGTATTTGAAACATAAGAAAAACAAGTCGGTTTGCGACAGGATTACCAACTATGTTTTTTTTTCACAACATTGTCAAGATAAAACAATAATAAAGTAATCCTTGACCTTTTCTTCGTCAGATCGTTGTATATTTTTCATTGAGGCTGAAATTTTTAACATTTTGCCAATAATTCTAAGCCATCGCGATCATTAACATTCTGTACTCGTATTTTATTTAAAGTTTTTTTAACGATCTAGAATGCACTGCTGTGTCGATTACTACTCGAACCCACCGTTTTTTGCTACTTCTAATTGTTGCTATGTTTTTTTTTGCAAATCGACTCGGTGTGGCTGGCTCGGTGACTTGTGGTTTCGGTCGCTCAGATCAGGAGGTTAGCAACATGAATATACCTATGATATAACATTTAAAACCATTAGTTCAAGAAAGTGTATTTTAGCGTGGAATAATGTAATTTTAGGTTAGTTTGATTTTAATTAGCCGAAAAAAATCAACAGAAGTGTTCCAAAATAGTCAATGAATATTATCTTAAATGATAGCGAAATTTTTAATTTTTATTTTCTATTATTTCAATTTTGTAATTTAACTGATCGATGAATTCAACGCAATTAGGATAAGAACACACGACTCATAACGCATTTCTTAACACAGACATACTTTAAACATTTATTTACAATTCAAAACGAGATTTAAAAAGAACATTAGTAAGATAAAATAAAACATCTGACAATATTTTAGTATCCAACTCATAAACTCATAAACCAAACAAGTATTCCGTACTTTTTATCTCGCGATCACTCATTTTAAGCTTTTTAATGCGAAAGTTATTAAAAATTAAACTTGTTTATTACTTAATTTCTTTGTATAACTCTTTGGTAAAGTGTCACTTTCACTTTTATATCACTTTTATTTGTGTATTTGCAATGATTCACGGAGCTTTCAAGAGGTAAAATACATCATGATTGTAAGTTAAGATACTGAAGGTACCTTCACCATTTAGCATTATATATAAAAAACACAGTTTTCCTACAATTTATTTGTAATTATCGGGGAAGCGAGTTTACTTAAAAACATAAATTTAACGCGTTTCCTCAGGGAAGTCATTATAAATCATCTACAATGATGTACTTATCTAACACGACCTTCGACTTGCAGAATTCCGGAGTAGTAAGTCGGTACATACGAGCACGCTAACGCGGAAACCGATGTGGCCTTGACTTAAAATTGATAGACCTACTTAGTACCTCGATCTGTAATGTAGTGGCCTTAGACTCTATACTGGTGCACGCTACTGCTGCGATACGATTGAAGCTACGATATCGATGCGAAGTACCTGATTCAGATTCAGAAAGCTGTACTTGATCATCTGTGCATTTTTGAGGCGAAATTCGCTGTGTAGATTTTCAGTATCCTCATTGGTTTGTGAAGTTTGGTGTATGGAATATAGGATGCCGATGCTTCTTTTTCTGTTTTATATCTTGTTTTTTATCATATGTGTATGTGGAAGATTTAGAATCCGAATTGAAGCTAGCTATTATAGTTTTCAGGTTAGATAGCTAATTAACACGATGAAGGCTATACAATGCAATCTATGCCTTTTTTGAAAGCCAGTGTATTCCAGACTGGGCATGCTCCATCTAGGGCTACAGTATCGCTGACATCAAATGCCTATTTGTGTAAGCTAAAAAAACATATGTACTAAGTTTTTAGATTGACATGAAATACACACAAATTTTTATGAACTTATTGCAAGCATTATTAATAAAATATCGCTGTTTGGTCTCTACCTACTTTCGCAAAAGACCCTGCGATGGTTCGAATTGATAGGAAATCTGATTTGTTATGATTATCACATTAAAAAACGGTTTTTATTTTAAAATAATTTTCAAGTTGTGCTTAAACATTGATAAAATGATTATGTATAGAACTTCAAAAACATAAATATAACTATGTATATGATATAAATGGTTTGTTTGTTTGAAGAACTTTTGACCTATGGAAGTGCTGTTTTACCCGCAGTTAGCTCACAATAGCTTGCGTCGCTTTGCGCTAATATAGCGCATGAGCATGGCACCTTATTTTTATTCCATTTGTTATTGATATGGAAGTGACGTTAGTATTTCGTGCTATTTTTGTATTTGAATTCTATTTCCGAATAGTAATTAATTTATGGTTTTTAAATATTGAATGAAAATTCGAAGCAGTTGTTTTATCATAAATATGTTATTTGACTATTGATTAATTAGGATTATTGATGTTATTTATTGAACCAGAAGACAATTTTTTTTTCACTTTAGCTTACCAATTGTGGATGCAATTGGCAGCTTTCGTTCGGAATGGCGTTCAAAGGGGGAGGCCTATGTTCAGCAGTGCATGTCTTCTGACTGATGATGATGATAGATTACCAATCAGACAGATACAGTTTAGAAAAATTGCTTCTAGCGAAGAAAAACTTACTTTTGTACCACTTTTTTTTGGTAGTTATCCGATGTCGTATAGGTATTAAAGTAACAACAATAACTTTGGTTTTTAAAAAAAGGTAGTTCAAATAAAACATATCTAATTTTATTCCATTATGCAATACTTTCATGAAGTCATACTCTAAATCGGTCTAAGCAACTGCCGGTTCGTTAATAGAGCCTATAAAAAGCCTGTACAGGTGTGCACGTGTAAAGAAACAAGATTATGGCGTTATGTTAACCTTCCGCTTATGGAACGAACGCTGTCTCTATTATTATTGCGGGCGCGTCGTTAACAGGCTGGCCGAGTGTTAGCTATTCTAAAGACTCGCAGTCGTAGAACTGGCTACAAGGGCAGCGAGTCTGTTTCCTGGATCGAGATTGGCCCTACCACTCTACCGTTACGTACGTAGTTAGATTTTGCCGTGATTTGCAATTTTCAAGGTGACTATTATAAAAGTAGCTGAGTTTAAATTCATTTTGACGTGATCGGATTATTTGTTACACTATTTTTAGTGTACTAGTATTTAATTAGATTGTTTGTGTAAGTGTATCTGTTGTAAGTAGTTATTATAGTGTTGTAGTTAGTAAGACACTGAAGCTTTTTTAGAAAATTTTAAAGCATTGTTTGCTAGGTTAGAAGTAACGTTTGTGAAAGCATTGTTTGCTAGGTTAGAAGTAACGTTTGTGAAAGCATTGTTTGCTAGGTTAGAAGTAACGTTTGTGAAAGCATTGTTTGCTAGGTTAGAAGTAACGTTTGTGAAAGCGTTGTTTGCTAGGTTAGAAGTAACGTTTGTGAAAGCGTTGTTTGCTAGGTTAGAAGTAACGTTTGTGAAAGCGTTGTTTGCTAGGTTAGAAGTAACGTTTGTGAAAGCATTGTTTGTTAGGTTAGAAGTAACGTTTGTGAAAGCATTGTTTGCTAGGTTAGAAGTAACGTTTGTGAAAGCATTGTTTGCTAGGTTAGAAGTAACGTTTGTGAAAGCATTGTTTGCTAGGTTAGAAGTAACGTTTGTGAAAGCGTTGTTTGCTAGGTTAGAAGTAACGTTTGTGAAAGCATTGTTTGCTAGGTTAGAAGTAACGTTTGTGAAAGTAACATTTACAGATTATAGACTTAAACAAACTAACAAAGCCAAAGGCTTAAAAAAGTATTCAATTTCTCCAAATTTTACTTTGAGTGAATGTCGTCTTATAAAGTTATAAAACTAAAATAAGAACACAATCATCCGAATTAGAGTAAAATTCATAATATTTTAAAGTTATAGCGACATGTATTATTTCCTTGAAGCTTCTGTCGGACACTCGTAGAGGGGTCAGTGACATTTTGATTGTAGTTGTAAAAAAGTTCGGGACAATTTCGTAAACATGTTTATGATTTTTTTGACAAATAACCACTTTATGGTAGTTCGTTAAAATGACGGAGACTGAGAGCAGAATAAAGATCACTTGCATGTATTTTTACAATATTTTTTCTGAAATTTATTACTATGTATATTTTATATACTTAGTAACTGATATATGTCTTACATGTTTATTTAGTCTTCAAAAGAGTGACCATGGAGTGGTATTTATATACTATGTAAAATTGTAAGTCACGATTTTCTATAATTTAGGGCTAGCCACTTTTTTCTACGAAAAAAAGGAATATAATTTCGAAATAAGCTTCGTTTATACATAAAATTATTATTTCTTAAAAGATCTGCTAATAACAGTAAAATACGAGTTTTGACAGGAAAAAGCCTAATAAGTTAATCGTTAAAGCTAAATATCTTTTTTTACATCTTACTTCCGTTCTGTTATAATATAATCTAGCAAATTATGAGATTTGTTTATTTCGTTTTTAATAAAATAACGGTAAATTTGTAGCAAGAGGAAATAGCTTTTAGACGAGTCGTAAAACCTCTAGATAGATTTAGTTAAGACATGACTCATGGATCACTAAAAACCGATATTAAAAACCACAGTATACTTTTTCTTTCCTTAGAAGACTATACAATCAAAAAAGAATTATAACATTATTTTATTTTAAATAACATTTTTTTACATTGTTCACATTTAACAATACAAAATTAAAGTGCGGTCACTTATTCCTGAATAAATTAAGATACAGCTCCACACTTTCCCCTGCCACTTGTTAAATTTATTACAACGTTTTTAAATTTATTACAGCATATAAATCAAGCCACAAAGGGAGCACCGAAATCATAAAGAAATTAAAAGGGTTGTTCTCGCTTCAACGCAAAACCTTAAAAGACAAGAAATAATAAAGATGTAAAGTATTTCGTCTTCGAGTCTTACAACAAAAGGACTTTTGGACCCGTCCATGTAAGGGTTCCTTGACTGATATATAAACTTACTACGGTTCATTCGCAATAGCGACGCGACAACAAAAAACGTTCACAATAATACTGATTGTGCGAGCAAGTGACGCGACTCTGCGCTCTTGCAAAAAATTAGTTAGTACTTTTATCTGAATGGCTGAGCTAGCGTACAATTACAAATTGCGTATTATTGAATCTTTACGAATAAGTCAAGATATTGACGTATTATAAAAAAAAAGTTAGCGCTTAGGACGTCAACTGTTACTTGAAACTCTGATTGTTATAAAAAACCTTTGTAATACTTTTGCCTATTTGAACAGTCTGCAACTGACTATTTTGTACAAAACATTTTGGGATTTATCGTTTTGTAAATTCAACATTCAAGGAATTATAATTTCAACATTGTAAGAGTTCAACATTTGGAACTAATACAACATTTAAAGATTCAATGTTTTGATCTTTTCTGCCTTATAAGAATTCAACAATGTGGCTAATTCAAGTTTCTGGGCCTGAAGTTGTAGGTAAAAATCGATTGAAAAGTCTAGATCCAGTTGCCACACTCTATTGTCTTCTATAAAGAAAACACTTATTTAAATGAAAGCTGTCGTGTCTTGAAACGTGTCCTAGTGCATTTAAACTTTTAAGAGTAGAAGAACTCTTTTGTAACTCCGATGGGTTTTCTCTATTGTATTTTCAGATAACGAGACTCAATTGTGATGAAAATTTGGTTATATTTAGATGTATCATTCATGTTTCGATTTTTTTATTCTTTGCCAGTTTCATTAAAATTATTTGAGACATGTAATACAAAATTAAATTTTATGCCTTACCCCTAAATTATTTAATACTCGAGAGAGGCCAGTTTTTAATGATATATAATAAATAATATTATATTGGATTTGTCCGTTCTTCGAATAGTAGAAAAAATATACAGAGAAGACAACTCGATTCACTATTAGACACAGCTAGCTTTAAATATAAAATAATGTAGTTACCAGTGCTAAAATTGAGCCTACTTCATTTAATGTAAAGCAGCTAGCTTAGAGAAACTTCGCATGAACACAAGGAAGTGAATATAAATCGAGTCAAGTCAAGGACTCTAGTGTACATTACGTATCTACTGGTTTAGGAGATGGTGGTCAATATTTTTTTAATCTTAAATAATAATTTTGTTTTAATTTATAATAATTTATGTGTTACAAAGTTCCTAAAATGTTTTATATCTAAAAATAAAGTATGTAGCTGAATATTGCTTTTAAATTAATAAATAATCAATTTGCCAGACGGTCTTACAAGAAAAATAGCAAATACTATCAATGATTTAATTCACTCGCTCCTTGCCTATCTATATTTGCAGGGATAGGTTGTATCGTAGTTTATTCAAGGCGTTTTTATTTACTGCTTGGGTTGAGATTTTTTATGAATAAAATATCAACCCTATCCCTCGGGGTTGTCGCGCCTGCATTGTAAGGAACAACAAATATGATCTTGGTAATTCTCAAAGATAAACTGCTCACGAATCTTTACACGTGTTTTATGTTTTTGGTATTATGTGGAATCTTTTTTTTTTTATTCTTTATTTGTTATATTTGCATTTGAATAGTTCGCACTACTACGGAAGTCAGCGATACTGTAGCCCTAGATGAAGATAGAGCATGCCTAGTCTGGATTACACTGGCACTTAAGGAAGGCTGCCGGAACACACCGTTAGGTGTTTGGCGACAGCTTTTCCAACTTGAGGGTGGTAGCTAGCCAGGCGAGCGATAGGAATCGCCCTACCACCATGTTAAGGTTTCCTTACGATGTTTTCCTTCAACGGTAGCTCAGGCTCTTTTTGCATGTGAATCTGCAGTTTTTAAATCGAGCTTCCGCAACCTTATTTCAGGGGTGAATGATAAGTTATCGATAACCGACGGAAATTCTCAAAGGCCACGTCTGCTTCAAACCTAAAATAGTTTGAACGATAAAAAATAAATAAAGTATTCACAAGGTTCTGTGACACTACAAAAAATACTGGCTGGAAACATTGGTCTACAGAAACGCGTGGAGTTTTCATTATAAGACAGTCGTAAAATGCAAAAAAACCTTAATAGCTGACGTCAACAAATTATTAAAAAAAAGTATTTTATAAAAGTTGAAAATTACGTAGAACTAGTATCAATTACATTGATTGCAACTATTTACATTTTTATAAATACGCACAAATATATGTAAAATTGTTAGCGATTTGAATGCAAAGGCTGTGTGTCACACACACACATACACACCCGTGTGTTAACACACAAACAGGTCGATATCCATTATGTTTGTTTGCAGACTCATTTGGGATACCCATATAGGTAGGAATACAAGTAGAGGTGTGAATGAAATGAATTATTCGAATAATGTTGTAGTCGAATTATTTGAGTCGTTGTAAGTAATCGTATTGTCATAATAACTTACCTTATCATACTTTAGTTTTACGAATAAAATAATATTATTATTATTGATTATGAATATTAACATTTTATTTTTGGTACATAGTTTTATAAAAGTAAAATGGTAAAGCAGATAATAATTACAGAATCACCTATAGTAATACGTTTTTTTATTTAATTTATAAATTTAACAGAAATAATATAAAGTTAAATATTACATTTGATAAAAACGAAAATATTTGTAAACAAATATTATTAACAGCTAAAGCTACGAATAAATTGGAAGAGATCGCTTTTTAGCGACTAGGCCACCACTTGTACCACTATATTTTGAAAGAATTTTTTTTCCGTATTTTTCTTTTTTCGTGTGTCTGCAATAAAGATTTGATCTATCTTATCTAATTGATTGCATTGATTCGAATAATATTCGAATATTGTGTATCCTAAACCCGCAAATGTCGAATACATTGCTAGTTTCGATATTACAATGGTCAAGCTAAGTTAATTCTATGATCGATTAATTTACATAAAACTGTATGTCTGTCTGCGGTTTCGAACTACGTGTACATGTTTCGATTAGTTTATTTATTGACCGGGCGAAGCGAAGAGTCTACAAATATTGGTTTTTTTTTGTGAATAAAAAAACTAACTTATTAAATAACATTAATATGGCTAATTTATAAAGAAAAGTTTTGCACTAAAATAACTCTAAATTTGTTTATTCTGTTTTTTAAATATTGAGTTTACAACTATTAATATTGACAACGTTTTTCTAAAACATAACTTACATAGTTTTAGTAACTGATACTTAACATTAATCTTGACCTATCTTTTTGTATTAAATCTTGTAAACGAACAACAAGGACAGTTCATTATCAACTACTAACCTTTTTTTTTCAGGAAAAACGTACATTTATATAAACCGTTTTGAAATAAGCACGTTTCGTTCTGCCAGAGTAAAAAATAGAGGTTATTTTTGTACCAAAAGTAAGCAATACGTGACTGAACGCCCTTTTCTGATTTGGCTGTCCGATTCATCAACCGACGCGGCTCGATTCGATTAATAAAACCTAACTTTAGCAAACTGGTTCCTAGGAGTCAAGTACCTATTAGTAGCATAGTTATAGAATTGAGCTAAATAATTAAGTATATTTTGTGGTTGTAACCAATATTTGAACATGCGATATTTGTTTTAGCGTGACTTCAGGATTGCTACCGTTCTCGATTTCAGATAGTACTACAAAATATGTCATACAATATTCAATTGTAATTATTTTTTTAGTGTTTATTGTCCCTAAAACATTACCATTTTTTTTAATCATCCAAATGCTGTCTTAAACAATATATTAAAAATAAACATCTGCATTAAATAAAAAATCAAATTAATAAATCGATCGTATATCTAAACGATCGGATCGTCAACTATAAACCTAGCTTCTGAGATATTCTGACTTAATTTACCATGAAAAAGAAATCAAATGTACATTTCAATGTCATGTGTAAACTAATAACAGCTGTATCCGATTATGTCGGTTTAAGTTCCGCACAGTTTTAACAATCGATTTTTTATCATTGTTCTTTATAGTAATCAAAATTTAAAGTCACCTTAAAGATCGTACCACCATATTGAGAGCGAGGTCTTATTAAATTACATGTAGCACGTACGGTTTTTTACACGTGCGCTTTGGCAATGAATCTTGCGTTTCTTAGATGCAATAATTAACAATTTAATTGTTTAAGTGGAACGTATTAAGTCAAAAATTGAAAGGACTTTACTGTGAGATACAATTTTAGCTTGAGATATGGTTTTTTCTTGATTGTTTTAGATGATGATTCCTGAATTATTAAATTGCCATGTTCATGTGACGTAAATTTTGGATTTATCTGTTATTTTTGTATATTTATTATTATGTATTTCTGTAAATTTTATACGTAATCCAACTTGGTAGGAAAGTGTATGATATTAAAATTTATTAGAAATATTTTATTTAAAAAAAACTTTTTTTTTTATATTTTTGTAATTATAGCAGTTCCTAAATATCAAGTAATAATAATTATAAAACGTACCGTATCAATCTTTTAAAACTCGTCACTACGGGCCACGGATCTCTCTTAATGCTGCATCAATCCGTGTATAATAAGCCATAGCAATTTTACAACTTTCGTTCTGTTGTAATTCAAATTAAAAATGTATTTATTTTTGTCAAAACACAAAAGCAGAGGAAAAAAAACACATTTACAATTTTAAAAACGAATCTAATAATAAACCCCCAGTAGAAGGAAAAGTTCCCAGAATGCTAGCAGCATTGCCACGTTGAATGGCTATGCTAATTTGAAATGAAATAATTTTTGACATGAGGACTGAGCGCTTTAAAATTATATTTTGCTATTTTGGTCAAAAAAAAATTTGGTCTCAACTGTCACACGTAATTATTTACCTAAAATGTATGTATTATTCGCAAAACCTTCAAGTTAATAATCTAAGTGAGAAATAAATTAAAAAGTCAAGGCCTACGTTGACTACCTAACATTATTCGCTTTGATTATTTCTTACTCAATTTTAATAATTTTCCCCTCGACATAAATATGAGAAGACATTAATAAGGTGTCGTTAAATCTGACAATATACTTTATTGTCTTGACCTTCGTTTGTCTGATATAAAATTTTAGCTCATAATGGTATATGCAGTTAATTAATTTTCGAGTGGAAAGACAGTTATTATTGGATTTAAGTTTAATGCGTTTGTTAAACGAGCTTTATATATTTTTTTATTACATTTTATAAATGACATGCGATTAAATTGTCTATGGTTTTTTTTTTCATTTAATATTTTTGTTTATCATTATTTACAGAATATGAGATACATCCATATATATTTATTTTTGTATTAATAAATCCTATATCAAATACGAAATAAATTTGCTTATTTGTAACGACATGAATAGATATCGCTCTTACCATGTCTACACTTACAAAATTATGTAGCTTGAATACTTTCTATTCCATTTATTATGAAAAATAATCCAATTCAAAAAAAGATCATTAACAAAATGAAGCAATTCATGACAAAAATGTAGACGATGTACTAAAAATAGATGAAATAACCAACCGTACGATACAATGGATATAATGAATCAAAGTCAAAGCAAGGAGGTCGCGAGAACGAACCTCTTGATTTCAAAACTCGTTATTGGACAAGTGGGATTGAATTGCTCTTAATTTGATTTTGGAATAAAAATATATTTAATAGTAAGTCACGAAGTACACCTGACGATATTATGACAAGCTCTTGGCTAAATTATCTCATATTACGAGTAATTAACAGTGATTTTAACTTAGTGGGTAAATGCTATAATTAAAATTTTATGCTCAGTCGTACGTAGGCTCAAACCTTCATTTTCGTGTGTTTTTGTCCAAATACAGATGACTTTGTTATCACGTGCTTTAACTCAGAAAACATCGTGAGAGAACTTGTTTGTCGGAGAACTTGCAAGTTTAAGAATATAGAGCAGAGAGGAGCCTTGTGCCTAATAAAAGTCTAATCTTAACTACTTATTTAGAGTTACTTGACAAAAAGACATATGATCAAGTCATCATCAGATAATGAAACATAAAATTATCGATTGCCCTCAGTAGACTACAAAAACCTATTATTAATTTTATCATGATAAATAGGATGTACAGAATATCTTTAGAACATAGACTTAATATAAATTCTTAATATAAATTCATAATACACGGATATATTTTGCTGTTTTGAGGTTGGGTTGTGACAAACACACATTATTATTAAATTTGTTATATTGTTTGGTTATGTGTTACTATTCATTTACTAATTCATCATAAAAAAACTTATAACTATATACTTAGAATTATTATATATCGTGATAGTTTTGCTTAGGTAAGAATAATAAAATGTATTTTAAAGTATATATAAAAATATTCTCTAATATGTTACGTTAATAACTTCGATAAAAATCATGTCTGATAGCTTTTACCCGAGGCCTATAATTAATTAATTAATTAATTCTAAAGCATACATTAATGGCTTGTCTGTTGACCAACTATTTTACGTATAAAAATCATTAGTTGATAGAAAAGATATATCGAAAAGAAAAGGAAATACAAGAAAACATCACGTTTTATTTATAAAAATGTCAATACCGAAGTCTGTCTAGCCTGAGGCTTGTTGGCTCATACAATAAATCAAAAGAACATGCTTAGAATGTTAACGAGAACATTTTGGTATCAAAAATAATATTTAGAGAACATGTTTTCAGTTTTTATTTCGTCATTTTTGTGACAGAGTTGTTGCAATGTTTATCAGACTTGTTATAGTAAAAAATAAAGTTAATAAATTAAGGTTTAACGATAAAAATATAGTTGTTAAATATATTTTATTCGTCTTATTCTCGGACATGGCTTACCATTGCTATCGTGTGGTTTCAAACAGCAATTTCTAAATTGATATGATTTTACATAAAGTATAGAAGTGTCTTATAATAATTTTCTTATAGAAAAACAAGTTGGAACGTTCATGATATCTCATAAACAGCAGATTCCAATCTATTTAAGACCCGCATGGAAAACTACAGAGCAGTCCAGTTTTACTTATCGTAAAGTTTCACCTCGACGTTAAGTGGATAATAATCGATAATTGTCATGTTTAATGTGCTATTCCTGACCACTGGCCGTTTCTAACTTGACCCAGTGGCTTGAAACTGGAATATGCACTTAACGGTGTTCTTAGATGTGTATCGAGCCCTACTAAGTTCTTTTTTATTGGCGTGGCTACCGTTCCAACATTATCTTGATGCAATTTTAACTTAAGTTCAGTTTGAAATTTAACGCTATCTGATATTTTAAATTTGCCAACTTTAATTTCAACGCCAATGACTACTAATAACTACTTCAGTGTATACGACTACATCGTTCTACCATATAATATAAATAAAAGATAAGTAAACCGTAGTAATAAAGTAATTATAATTCCGATTATTACTGAAACTAATGTGCGTGAGATTTTGAAGAAAATCTTACGTAACATAAAATTTAAATTTTACATACAAATCCAAACAGACTATAACCCAGCTTTGCACTTAAAACAACTAACTTTTAATCAAACAAGTTTTAACTTTGCTTTTGTATTCAAAGAGTTGATTTAAGACTTAAACTTTTAGCTGTTTCTACGGACATAGCGGTTTACTCGATTTATCACTATCTGGAAAACGTTGAAACGGCAGAGTATTTTTAAATCTAATTTACCAACTTTCAAGAGTTGGATTTTAAAAACAAGTAAATTTATTACGATCAAAAATATTTTCTGTGATTTTTACATCAAATAATGCATGAATCAATACTCAGGAAGAAGTTATATCACCACTGAGTTTATAATAAACATTAATCAAAACGCATTCAAATTATTGCACTGTAGTAGGTATAAATATTATACACAAGAATAAATCGTTGGCCAAAACAGTCAAAATGCAAACCTCCCTCTCCCTCTGACCCAAAAGGACTAAACCAAATAAACATATCAGCATAGCGGATGCAAAATATCATTATACAGTAGAATTTATGATTTTCGAAGATAAATTGGTTAGTGGACTTGCTCGTGATTTCCTGCATATAATGTATTCCGTTCGAGCGGCTACACTGAAGGCTGTCATAGAACAGAAATTTGACGCAGAAACGACTCGGATCGATTTGAAGGCACCGACGTTTTGTGGCTGAAACGTGTGACTGGGAAACGACAGGGGAATTTTATGAGCACGGAGAGAAGCAAATAGTTTTATCGAGATACATTTTGGGGAGATAGAATTTTTAAGCTGTTTATGTCTTGATTGCTGACCGTTTAAAAATAGTAACCACTGTTGAATTATAAAAACTGCACATTTGTAAACCAGTTAAATATGTTGACTATACAGAAACAACTGAATTAATCACAGCTCAAACTTGACTCATAATTTAAACAATCCAAAACAATGTTTATTTGAGAACAAATCTACATAACCCCACACTTAATAAACCTACCCGTCATAGGCATAATACGAGTACCAACCGTTATTCCATCTGTGTATAGATTAGCTAAACACGTCACGTACACACACATGCGCCGGTTACCAAGCGAACTTTTTATATGACCGACCGCACGATGTTTATTGAAAGTGCTATCGGCTTGAATAGATCAAACCTTGTGACCTTAAGGTCTGATGGGAAAAGTTTTCGGACAAAAGCTCATTATTCTACGGCTACTTCGAAAAATAGCGGTTTCGGATGATTTACTATGCATATTGTATATTTTGTATCAGATCTTGCGTGTGTTTATGAATTTGTGTTTGTTACGTTTTTCTGTGTCACGCTCGGATCAGATTAAGACAAACTTGTTTCTTTAGGGTCATGTTTCTATTGTGTTATGCTTGTAGCAATTTGTTGCGTTAACAGATTTTAACTAGAAAGTTTTTTTGTAAATTGTTTTGATGGTGGGTAAGATTTCTTACATGTGATAGTTCTTGATTTGTTTACATTTGTATTTACATATTAGAACCTGGTTTTTGTTTTAATTATTTATGGTTACTAGCATTATTTATTACCATTTTGAATAATTGAATCGATGATGATTTACTTATCATCATTCGAAACCTCTCTCTGAATAAAATTTGTTTTCAAATGTCTAGTATTAAAGTTAGACACGTATGGTGATTGGATTAGATTTACTTTGTTCAACAATCTTGTGTACTTTATCTATAAAATTTTAAGCTTCCGTCCCATACTTCATCCAAATTCAATTCTCCCGTACGTATCCTCGTTGGTTCGGTTATTCATGTACAATTCGTGTTTGGTCCATCCGTGTTCTCGGTTTATGAGAGCGATGCACCGATGCTTCTGCATCGATCGCAGAGTCATTTGTTCGGTTTATGACATGATAAATATACCCTGCATTTGTATGTTTTGATGTTCGCTTCGAGTCTGGAAAAGTTGGCATTTTTACATTTCTCAGACTGTACGGTTTTTTGAATATATTGGTTTGCTCTTTTGAATTTGAGATGTGATATAAATGTAGAAAAAGATTTACAATGTCAACTAAATAAA
The DNA here is from genome assembly GCA_947049295.1 of Ligdia adustata. NCBI lineage: Eukaryota > Metazoa > Arthropoda > Insecta > Lepidoptera > Geometridae > Ligdia > Ligdia adustata. Next base: position 1,019,328 of record OX346229.1, on the reverse strand, counting down.
GTAACACAGTTTTTTATGGCAAATCAAGAAGTTTCAATATGGAGACTATATCAGTTATCGTAAAAACAGAAACATATATACATTAAATCTCTTATAAAAATTTGAATAAGTAACTTCTTACTTTAAAAAGCAAATGTTTTAAACCACCGTAGCTGTAACTAAAAGCTCAGTCGTGAATATCATACACAAGTTAACTAAGTTTGCAGTATAAATGACTCATGGCCGACAAAAACACAGCGAATTCGTCTTCCGACCGCGGCCAAAAGTAACAAAACTCATAACAACTCGGGAGTCAGGTGAAAATATCTGATGTCGTAAAAACAAAGTTATGAATGCCAAGCGCGAATAGTTCGAGGTGCTGGGGTTACTTTGACGAAGGTCACAATAACTTAAGTATGTGAAATATAATAACCAACGCTAACAATATTAAATATATTTAGCACCTGTGAGATGACAATGAAAATGGTGGTAAAGAAAATGAGAACGATGGTAGGCCGTAGTGTGGAGAGGGAGCGACCTAAGGAGATGTGGATGAGTTTTGTAAAAGAGGAGTGGGTTAAGAGATGACGGCTGATAGTATAAAAGAAGAAGTCATGCTATGCCCTATTAGCTATTTTAAGATTATTTGTAATACACCTTATTACAAGCTTCCGGCTTCTCTCCTCGCAAACCAAACGCCGAACAAAATGTTGCAGTAGTAACACAATTTGCAATATCATTAAAGCAGACGGCATTGTGAAGATTAACGTGAGTTGGAAACAGCTACAGAGCAAACAACTTGCTACCATGCAGACCGCAGAGTAGCGTGTGTAGGAACAAAATGTATGAGCATCAATGTCGCCAATTTCACGCTAGTTAGACATAGTATTAGACAATTCACACTCACACTTGGAGGTCGCGGAATTTGCTTTTAAATTATATGACAAGAGGAAAAAAACAAAATAAATAACAACTATTAATTTATGCCTGCAGTTTTGTATGAAAATTATGTATCGTTAATTGCACGGATTATTTATTGTTCTTTTTGGGTTGATAAATTAAATAAAAGAATTAAATTAGGGAGGGAAGGCAACCACTTTTGCATAGCAAAGTTACTGATCTATCTGTTTATAATTCCACGTGAACCCAAAGAAGAGGATTCAGAAGTTTTCAAGTTTCAAGTCCCGCGATGAATGGAGAAGGTTTTTAAGTGCTTGTTGTTCTTCAGTATTGTTTGAATGGTTCCTCACAGAACCAGTTGCAAATGGAGATTACACAGATTATACAGATTTACTTGTGGTGACTTTATATTTTTTTTATATAATAAATTCAATAAGGCTCTTTTTGAACGCATTTATTGTAGGTGTTCTTCTTTGTAACAATAAATTCAAATTTCATATTCATTTTACGGTTTTTTGTGTATATATTTGAATAGAATCAGAAGACTAGGTGAGTAGCCGAAATTGTTTGTAAACTCGTTAAGTTCTTGGACATTTTAAATATATTTAAATAAGCATAAAAATGAGAATAAATTCACACCAACCGCGAAAATCTTGGAGCAATCATAAATTCACTTTTGAATCCTATTCACAGCTGAAACTTTCGAAAACTTTAACGTATGCGAATCAAAGTTTCCGAAATAACACCAAAGACGGTTCTAAAAACATCCAGAAGCTTCCAGAGACGAGCTTTTAGAAGAGCTTCGCATGAAATCTCGCGAACTTAGTACGCGCGTAATAAGTATTCATCTATTATCTCAAGTTGTACAAAGTTTTCAGTTTTTTTTCTGCGATGGGACTTGGCAAAAGATATTTTTGTTGAAGGCACTTCTATTCTTTGAATTTGATAAAAATTAAATGATGTCATAACCTCTAAACGAGTAAGGATGAAAATTTTGCTCTAGATTTGTAAAATGAAAATGTTGATTGCACTCTTTTATTCAGAAAGAAGAAAAAGTTATCAAAAATTACTTTTTTAATGTGATAATTAAGCATTTGTGTCATGAGTATCGAAATATTATAGGAAGTTCTCTATTTTTCTAGACACGAGTAGTTAGTTAATAGTTAAAAAACTCTTTCTAGGAATTGGCACCTGTCTGTCTCTAATAAATACCAGTAGTACTTATAAATACAGTTTTAAACGGTCATTATGAATGTTTTTATAGGCCTGCGTAATATGACGACGTGACGGTACTCGTCATGACGAATCCATCACGTCCTAATAGCGAGCGTCGTTTAAAAATGGATGCCATGAACATCAATTTGACACAAAAACATCAACGTCACGAAATCTAAACGCATCACAATAACGGTAAAAATGACGAAGAAATGGCCGTTCAAAAACGTCACAAAATGACTGAGGTCATAAACATGACTAACAGTAAGGATCCTACGTCAGAATATATATTCCTTTCCTTATTCTCCTTTGACTAGTACATATTTTTAACTAATGGTTAATTGAATTAATTTACTTACCTCTAGATTGATATATGTATTATATATAACAAATAAAGAAGACTACAAAACAGGAAACCACAATATTGCCCATTACTTAAAAGTTGACGCATTTATGATTTGTGACAACAATTTGCATAAATAATAAACAAATTTATATAAAACTTAGATCGATTCCTAATTTTTAAACGCAAAACAGATTCTAGAAACACAATTTGTAAAATTACAAAATAAGATCTAGATAAATAAAACATCGTAACTTAAAATTAAAAATGTGACTAAATATTATTTAAAGAATAGTTTTACCAAACAATAAAATCAAGACCTCTATGGGTCAGAATATAATGTTAATAAGACTGCTTTAAGAATCTCCAAAGTAAAGAATTACTGAAAGTCAAATAAAACCTAACAGACAATAAGATAAATAAAAATGTCCCACAGCAAACTCTTACTGCCTTCAAAGGTTGTATCAACGAAGTGGCATCAGACGATAAGATCCAGACGACTCGTGACAAACGTAGACGGACCATAGAGCACATGAACAGATAAACATCACACGTAATGAGAACAAATAGAATTTTAGTACGTGTTGGGAAAAAATGAGATGTCTTGAAATTTGAGTTGATAAACCACTGGGAGAAGCAAAGGGATCTAACGTTTGCTTCTCTTCTTAAAAAGAAGAGAGAGAGAGAGAGAGAGAGAGAAACAAAGTACTGCACATATTATTTAACAAAATATAACCACTTCCTTCCGTGCCTTTTCATTCCGCAGCCTTGTAGCAGGCGATGTACATTGTGTTAACTTTTTGAATGTAACTGCAACTTTGTTTGATCTAATAAAATCGTGTATTCATAGTGATTTTTGTCGTATAATAATGAACACATCATAAGATTAGCTAAAATAATAGTTTGAGTATTTTTAAACATAATGTCTGATATTTTGTAGCAGCATTTATAGAAATCGATCGCTTTAAATTAATGAATTTAAAGAAAAAAACCTTCTGAGAAGTCAGTTTTCAACAGATTCTTTCAGCGCAATCAACGTAACAAAAGCCATGCTTATGACTCAACAAATATCATTAGATACTAAATTTTTATTAGCGTTGCTTTCAGTGTGAGACAAGCTTCAAGCTTTTAGGGAAATTAGGTACGTGACGAAACCATTCAGTAATTAAATTAAGTGTTTTGTGTCTCGAGAGAATGAAAACGTACCTCAGAAATTCTGAAGGTTCAAGATGTAAATCGTAACACAGTACGCCGAACGAGGAAACGAATGATCTGTGAATATGACACAAAAAAGGACCTATAGATATAAATATAATATACTGAGATAAGATTTGTAGCAAAATCGGTCCATCATAATGATATACGAATACTTATCAAATCAAATTTTGAAATCAAGATAGAAATGATAGGATTCAGAGCAATAAGGTAGCTATACCTGTAGCATATACCAAGTTGAAGATGGCGACAAATTGTAATATTTTTAATTACTAACATAACAGTTCTAAAGTAGGTTTCACAAAAATATGATTTGATACCTAAATCCTAAACGACTTCTAAACGAATTTTAACGATAGTTACTCTGTATATTCACTGGCTGTCAATGTTACAAGTTTTCAAGTAAAAGTAAAAACTTAGAGAATTTCACGAAAACAACGTTTCATGCAGCAAAGCGTTAATATGAAACTTTATTAAATGTACGAAGGAAAATAGAGCATACAAGTTTAACACTAGAAGTTTATAGTGATTACTGTTTCAGATTTAATTAAGTTTAAAGTTTAAGGCAAGTTTAATATTTAAAAGATATATTTGATATAAGATTTGTGGACGAAGAGTGGTGAAGGGTGAAGACCTAAGATATTGCAAGTTAGAAAGGTTAGGCAAGAGCTTTAAAACTATTAAAACCTTACACTCTAACAATCAAAGAAATTAATATGATTATAAACGTTATACAGATAATAGATGTTTCTTATGTTTTAGTGAAAAAATTGATATCTCCAAAAATCATAGAATCTGTATACAAAGTTTTGTCAAGATTGGTTAAGAAAACTACGATCTGGTAAATGAAAACAAATTTTGTCACAGTTGAAGTATAGACAACTCGCTCGCTTGGCTAATTACGTACGTTAAAATTGTAACAATCAGATGTATAATCTACAATAATTAGTAATTAAATTCCCAAGGTTACTCATAAAGTAGAGTGAGGTAATGAATGATTTGCATACATGCATGCAGCTAGATGTAATCTAGCAATAATTGGTCTGTGTAAAAACCAAAGCGGTCGTGAGGGTAGACTTTGCTTCTTTTAAGTTTTAATTGTGGTGTCATACGAGTATGTTTGCTGGGATTTAATTATCTTACTTATCCAGTCATCTATTTGTCAAGCCAATTAGCAACTAATGTCATCATTATATATGAAATATCTAAAAAATTAAAATAATTTTGCCGGAAATCGTATCGAGTTCAATATGGAAATTTGAGTTAATAAATAGTTATTTCTGTTATTGATGATTTTTATTTATGCAGAGAAAATAATATATATCTATCACTATCGCAAATTTGAGGTAAATGATAGTGTATTTCATACATTATGTATAATTTTAGTTAGATTTCAAATGTGTCACAGATGTATAAAATTATTCTGGTCAAAAAATTAGCATTGCCATTCAACGTAGAATTGTTGGATATTTCCCTTCTACTGCTAGTTTATAATTAGATTAGTTTTATTTTCCTTTGCTTTTATGTTTTAATATACTAACTACTAATCTGTCACAAAACGTTGACAACATTGTAAACGTCTCTATTCATAATAAATTATTTAAGTCTAATATTATGTACAGAAAGTTTAATATTTTGTTCAAGAGTAACAAACAAAGAGGTAAAATCTACTTTAAAAATGCAAAACACGTCGATATAATCATCATGCGAAAGAATACGTTAGCAACACGTGAACCAGTTGTAATTATGCACATTTTGAAGTTAACTAACTTGCCTTGAACTTATTGTTTATAATCGTTATGATTAAGTCCACTGTCGGTTATAATTTGTACGTGTTTATTGCATTTTCATGGTAAGTTATCGTTTCTTACGATTTTGTTAACAGTAATCTTTCTATCGTTAATATGTTTTTTTGCCGTGAATCGTAGGACTGCTTGCTTTTTACGTGACTTTGCTAACTATTAGACCATGACGATGGTCAATTGTGCTTTTATCATAGTTTAGTGAGTTTGTAATTCTTTCTGCATTTAAGTACAGTGAAGATATTTGATAGTTAGTATTGTATTATCCTGTATGTACAAACAAAAGTGTACTTTCTTCCATTAAATTAAATTCTGTTCTGTCATTTTATTAAGCATCATAATACGAAATTACTTTAATTAAGGCTATGAAAGTTGTCAAAATTGCGGTTTCGACCATAAACCGTATCTGTTTGTGTTCGTCATCAAACTGAGATAACGCGAAGTTTACATCCTGAGTTAAGTTAGTATCATTGTTTCACAAGTTGCGAGACTAAGCGACATTTCACAACACTTCGCCTTTAAATCAGACTAGACACGAGCAGAAGGATTTGATAGCCGAAGTTAAATTGTACTCCAGTGTGCTTAGTGCGAGTTTTTTATTTGCTCGATCGCGTTGGTTTTGTATGGAATCAAAACAGCGCCATCTAACGTCAATGTTTTGTTTAATATCAATTTCATAGAATCATATAAAACTGACTTACGCCGGCGCAATCGAGTAAGTAAGAAAATTTACTTTAAGACCATTCACGCTGTTAAGACTACATCCATTAAAGTAAGCTCCAAAAATGCATTGATGTCTTCTTGATTACGAATCTGAGAATCATTGACTTCAAGTTTATTTTGTAGATTAGTCAATACAAATTTTGTCCATGAGCTATTGGATGTTTTATTTAAAATAGAAAATAATTATAATTTTGATGGTTTTTATAATTTATCGTGTTACAATTTTATGTTTGTGGATCTTGAGAAGTACAACGGAAATACAAACTATTAGCTAGTGGATATAAAGAAATTGAAGAAGACTTCTACAGTAGCGGGACAATTATACATGTCTACTGAAGTTGTGTATTTTTTTTCATTTATATTTTTTAAACGAGAATAATTTACGTAAATTAAAATGCAGAATTTGTGTGCCTTTTCAATATATTTTAAGACTCATTGCTTTTTTATCGGGTTAGTAATCTGATACTCACATATTCAGTGCCTTATACCATTCATGAATAACATTATATCGTCCCCGGGTTTGAATATGAACCTCTTCAAAGTTGTCGTGTTTATGATTATTGCCCTTTAGGGGTACTTTTTTACCATTATTCAAAAGCAAACAATGAGACTCGACGGTCGGAAGCTATACGGGAGGTTCTATTTGACTTTCCTAAGGCTTTGAGGGAGCACCCACATTTGTATCTTTAGGCAAATTTATATAGAGAGAAAGTCTTTTTTCATTTTTGTTCGAGAAGTAAGGTGTATTTTGTAAAGTGAATCAGATAAAAAGTAATAACGTGGGTTCTGCTTGCTCTTCATTGAATATAATAACCCAAAAGCAGTAATAAATTGGAACAGTTATTTTGGGACTTACGAAAATATATAGTCCAAAGCTTGATGGTACGTACTTACCATATTATATATGTACGATCAAACCATGCCAAGAAACATTTCATTAAAATTTCAATAGAAAGTCCTGAAATATTTACACATGGCTTTCAAAATAAATCGCAAGTTTTGGCCTGATAGTTGAATTCCAACGGGAGCCCTTTTGGGGACAATTTTGACAAATAGTTGGTAGGCCCAATAAATTTCAACTTGAGCCACGATAAGTTTTACCACAGTCAGCCAAGTTTGAAACAGGACGTTGCAGGTTCGGTTCAGTTAATTAACAATTGAATAAGTCTTGACTCGACTGCGATTATAACTTCTTACATCTTAAGCTCTTCGGCTCAAGCGATGTTGGATTTCTGTTTAGACTTATGCTATTGTAATATTGTTAATATTATTATAATTTATCGCATTGATACTTAAATTGCTTATCTATTCAGAAACAGTTCTAGCTAAAACAAGATTCAAATCTACTGAAAACAACACAAATCTGTAGGGTACAGCTTGAAATCAAAACTTGACATTCAAAACAACTTTAATCAACGCAAAACAAAACGGTTGCTCACCTCCGCAAAACTTTCAACTCATCCTCTAAAGGCTTTTAATAAAGAAAACCGGACAAATTTACGGATCAGGGGAAAGGAGACAGCACTGGATGCTTAAAAGCAAAAATACAGAGAGTCCCGACGGAGAAATAAAAGCATAAGCGTGTTGCTTCAACACGAAATGAAATGACGGCAGCCGCGGACGGAACAGGGAACAGAATGAATTAAAAGTAAGGGTTTAGACCCCGTTGTTTTGTCGCATTTGGCTTTTAGGAGAATTAAAGATTAGGTGAAATGGTAAATTTGTTTTAGGTGCGGATTTTTGTTTTCATTGCAAATGGGGAAGTCCAAAATCAAACATATATTTAACAACCTATTCCCGCATGTATGTACAAATGATTGAGAAAAGATAATTATAAAGTTCAGATTCAAAAAGCAAGCAATAAATTATAATATTATCAAAAAATAAAAACTTATTCTACCTTGAAAAGTAGAGTCACAAGAATTCACGACTATAATATCTAAGTTCAAGTCTCTTAAAAAGTTATTTTAAACCACATCTCAGACAGACACTCCCAAAATTCACGTTGATCCGAAACATATTTGCAAGTTTAGCAAATTTCAAGTTGCACCTAAATTTGCTTGCCAATTCACTATCCGCTAGCCATTTTGCTTGTCCACATAACTGCAGAGTTATAACTATGCACTAGACCAAAAATTAAGATAGTAATAATATTAAAATTTAAATATTATTTACTCGTACATCACTATCGTAATCAGTGAATTATTATTATGTTAATTATTGACAAATTCTGATATTTCTATTAAAGTTAAAACTAATATATTAAAGGCATTTATTTTAGATTTTTACAAGTGATAATAATTCTGGGCACCTGCCCAATTTGAATTTTTTTGAGTTTGACGATTGAAAGCGCTCTGTTAATTAATGGTGGCTGCTTAATTTTTTGTTATTAAACTTTTTTAGTTTTTGATACTCTGAGAAATAAGTTTTAGTAAGATACAAATAGAATAATTAACTGATTAAATCGATAGATAGCCGCTTTATTACTAGTGTAAGTCGCTACAGATACGTGTATCCATGTAGAGCGGAATGGCGAATTTCTTACTCCGTGTAAACTTGGAGCGACGGTACTGCGATAAATTGTCTCTGGGCTGGCGGAATGACGGGTTGATCCCTTTCATATTTCACAATTTCAGGCAAGGACTTTGTTTTCACACGTTTATGTCTTGTCCGGTTTGGAGCCGACAATTGAGGCAACGTTGATGAAACAGATATATTAATCTAGGCACACAAGACATCAAAACACACAAAGCAAATTTTGCATGTAGTGCCACAAGTCGCGGTCTTATCGCTTAAAGCAATCTGTTCCAGGCAACCTGTAGATTGAGATTATTGACAAAATAATGTTTAACTAGATTTGATAGATACATTAAAATAAAAAAAAATACAATAATAGATAATAATATGTATCATTAACAGTTAATTACGTTTGGATTAAAATAAAAATCCAAAAAATCACGACAAAAAGATTATGTGATGACCATGTAGATTACATGAATTTCATTTCTGAACTAAGAATTGATAGAAATTGTCTGTGCCTTTTGAAAATACCTACAGCTCTTTGTAACCGTAAATTCAATAGAACATGCAAATTTGGTCTTTGAAGCATAAAAAATGAAGTGCAAAATGCAAGTAATCCGCACGCAAAGGGCTTGTAAATCAATAACAACCATCGACAGCCTCTGTCAGGCATTTGCTTACCGTTCAACGTATTAAAAGCCATTATGGCCAAACAGAATATTAAAATAGGGCTCAAAATGGAAACGAATTGTGCATTTTCTACTCAAATATGATAATGGAAAATAATGTAGTGCACTTACAGTATTACACGAGGAAAAATAATATTCTGTAAAAGCTGTTTCGGTGCATTCACTTTTGTAATAGCTACATTTAATGTGTATTTTCTTTGAAAATATTCGAAGTTATACTAAATAAATTACAATATAATATTCAAAACTCAACACATATATGGCCAACATTACTGAAGCTCATACCTATAACAATTCTATCATAACCCATTTTAACAACTCGGTTTCTCTCTTGCTTATTTATTTAGTAGGTCAGTAAAATAACGACAGCATCTATTCATCTAATCATATAATGGGTATAACAATCCATTTCATCATCAACCGCAAGAATCTGTAGATTATTACCAAGTACTTTATTACGTTACTTATTACTGCTAAGGATTATTGTATAACTTGAATGATGCGGCAGTCGGGAGAATGACACTCGGCTTTACCGCAAAACTGATGCCATACTAGTAACTTTAGAGATGTCAGTGGCATCTTTAGTGGCGCTAGTGGCAATTTTAGAGATGCCACTTATAAAGGTTAACATTTCTGTCACTAGCGTTATTGATTTGTTAATTTAAACCGGTTGTTATTATTGACGAAATAAAAAAGAGATATTTAATTATTCACGCATAAGCAAATAAGATTTGGGACACATAAAATAAAATAATATAGGAGGAAATTAAAAGCTAGGCCAAATATCAATGTAATAAGAATAGGAAATAATGTGCAAACAATTACAATATTATGTTTTAAATCTAATTAAGGATGATTTACGTTAGTCATAGAAGTCTATTGTTATACTATAACTCAGAATATAATATTTCATGTATACTAGATAACAAACAGTAAGTTCATTCACCTGACGAACTTTCGTCTTGTCAACATATTTCAAGTCGTTAATTTTTTTGTGTTGATTTATTTTTAGCCGTCTGAGAAACAGCGTTGTTAAAATTGGCAACGTGTGCTACCAATGCATATGGAAAATCGATTAATTATGATCGATTAGCACTAGTACTAAATAATTGATCGTTATACTAAAAAGTGTTTTATTTTGAAACAAAAAGCTGTAAGTTTTAATTTAAACACTTCCTAAGAAAAGGCAGAAAGATATTTCAAAGTATAGTAAATAATTGTATGGAATTTTATAGTTTGTAGACATCTACATATTTATGTTTATATCGTACGAGAAAATATCATAATAATAACATTTCTTATGGTAAGTAACTAAAAACTACTCATAAAAGCTTAGAGACATTTACAATGAACGATTTTAGTAGTGGTTACATTAATTATTCTGAGGTTTAACCTGACTATTTCTCTTAAAGTCTAAAGTCAACTATGGTTTCCAGTGCCTTATGAAAAGTATGTAACTGATAAACTTGGCGGTAAGTATTAGTTATAGCTCTAGATATCATATTTGGGGAAATTGTAAGAATATTAAGGGATAATAATTACTATGTCCCTCGTGTGGGCATTTATAATCCCAGATGAAATCAATAAAACTACTCTTCCTACAACACGGCAGCTATTAACACAATGAAACCTAAATAAAGGGAGTTACAGTGAAATACACAGCAAAATGCAGACGTCAGTCGACCTTGCGGTGAAACCACATTGAAGAAAACTTTTATTTCTGAGAAGAAACAGTACAATATTTTCTAAATGATAAGCATATAATAATGCCTTTATACAGTTATTTTCGTCTACTTTCAAAACACAAAGCTAAATACTAACGTGACTGATATATCAAAATAGATATATATGAAAAAAATGCCCCATATCTGTAAGTATTGATATATGTATAGCCATCGTGATTTTTTACTTGTTTACAAATTCAAGGCTACTATTGTTATGTTACATTTAACATAAAATAATTAATACATAAAACTTCCTAATGTATTTCTTAGATTAATATTTAGAACTTGTATATGAACTATATCCATAGGCTAGGGTTTGTTTAATAAAATATTATGATTTGATTTGAAGTCTATAACAATGAACTGATCGACAACTAATTTATGGTATATAGTCAATACCATACAATAGCCTCAATAAATATCTAAAGATTGCTCATGAAACAGTGTTTTTTCGAAAAATAAAGGCCTATTTGGCACTTTTAACGCGAGTCTAATAATGTCAAGAATTCAGAATGACTAGATCTCAATACGAAAAGATCTCAGGATGAAGATAAGGAAATTTTGACGCCCCTATTTTTGACTACAATTTTGGACATTGCTGGTATTTAGACTATGGATCCAAGTGTATAAGAGCGGTTCCACCTTCAGAGTTACTTTGTAAAATGAAATCACCCGGCGCGTCTGACTCCCAATCACGTTATGGCCAGAATGTGTTCCATTGTACTCAGAAATATTCTTTTATAAAGAAATATTGTAATAACGTAATAACATTCGAAACGTATTGGGAGAAATTGATTTTCTCCGCGAATCGTTGGGATTATGAAATCGTTTATATTAGATCTCTCTACGAAGACCTAATTTCATGACCTAATAAATTATTCAATTTACTTGATATATTTTATTATTGGCAGTGCAATATATAATTTAAAGGTAATTATTTCAGCGTATTTATAATAATTAAGGCACACAATTCAGATGGATATAAAACCGAATAATAAAAAAATCGTCTGCAATTAGAGGTAATAATTTTTGTTCCGAAAATAAATATACAGCTATAAAGCTCAAAAAATAAAAATAAAGCTAAAATGCATGCTGGTTTGCACCAGCAATAAGAGGCCAATAAAAACAGTCGCGTCCCGAGCCAGATGCGCCAATACTGTTGTAGACTGCCTTTATTTTTCTGCCTTACCGTTGAAAATAGTGCTACTAATATTTTTCGTTAATACTCAAAAGAAGGGAGGCATGAATATGCTCCTAGCATGCTTTGTGAGAAAGCATTTAGATAAATAATTTTAGTTTAGTCGTAAATTTGATGCGAAACTGTGAAACTGTGAAAAAATATGTATTATTTGAAGTCTAATGAACTTAGAATGTTTGGAATTTTTTAATAGCGTTGGTAATAAATGTTATAAATTACAAACGATTAAAATTTCTACATAAGAGAGAACTGAGTTCAATGGCAATCCAAATGTACCGTTACTTTGCTAAAACATGTATTAATTTATACTGGCTTGACATGTAAAGGTAATGATGCTTTCGCTCAATAAGTGTCAACAGAATAGGCCATGATGTAATACTTGAAAGACACGACACCAATAAAACAAAATAACACATCACATGTAAGAACATCAGTCATAGTTTGCAATATTTATACGTAACAGGAAACAGAAGCGACTAAAGAAACAGTTTGTGTAACAAAAAGAATAGAACACGTAACAGCCGATATTTTCGATACCTGCATGGAACGAATGGGGGGTTTCGGAGGCAAGGCAACGAATAGGGCTCCATAGACACGAGTACGTTGAAATTGCCTGCCCGATGCTCCGACAACGAAGACGCAAGGAAATATGGATAAGATACGAGAAGGGACAATACACATCTATGGTTTCCTAGATCTTTAGTGCTCTATATGTTTGATGTAGTTTGAGTTTAATTTTTGTTTTTAATGGTAAAACGTTCAGATTTTACCGGTCTACAAATTATACGTCTATGCATGTTGTAGTTAGTCTTATATATTAAAAGAGGTTTTATTGCTTGAAAGTTTACTTTGAAGCGGCATTCGTAACAAACGTAAAATTTTTAGTTAAATGAAATTAAAATGATGGTTATATATATTTTTTATTATTACACAGCTCCTTTAAGCGAAGTGGAAACTTGTAGACAATTGGCAACAAAAACATTTTTTTTTTAAATATAACTATAATAACAAATATATGGTTGTCTGATTGTTTGAGTACTAACACTAGGTTTAAAGATTTTTGTACTAACAACATAGACCTAAAGTTGTCCGAAATAAAGATAATTTGAATTTGAATAACTGACAATGAGCTAACATTTCTACTAGTATGACTTCGTAGTTTTAGGAGAGAGAAAAGTCAAAAGGTTCTTAGCTCTGTGAACGACGTCAATACATCGCCCGCACCGACCCGACACGTAGACGATAGCGCGGAGAAATGTAATACATCTCTATGGTAATACTTCACGTACAACGCTTTTCGTGTTTGTTCGTAAACAAAAAAATACAATCTTGTTTCCTATTGAATACGTACGGAAGGACAACCTGCTATTTAGATTCAAATAAGCGAGCCTTGAAGTAAACAGCCGACTCGTTTACATCGTGTCATACTATGTTTTGTGTTGACTACTTTACTCTTGCTAAAATAATTTTTTTATAAATAGCATTGTAAGAATGGGCAGGTTTGGTTTTTATGCAAAATTATTTTTTTATAGAATTGTGTAGTAGTTAAATGTAAAAGAAGTTACTATCAATGAAGTAAATAATGAAAGTCTTCCATCTCAAAAAAAGCATTTCATTTTGACCTTACCAGTGTTAATTTCAAATTTAAAAACGAACAAAGACATATCAATGTTACAGTCAAACAAAAACAATTATCATATGGAGAAGATGTACGAAACGTCAATCAAGAAATACACAATACGGACTTTGATGGCAAACCAAAGCATGCAATATTGAATCTTGAAACCGAAGTAAGACTAATGTATTCAAAATGGTGCTGCTATAACGTCTTATAATTCTCCTTTCACGCCATATTTCTTATTCCAGTCTAATGTCAATATTGTTAAGTGCTCTTTTGAAATATTGCCAACCGAGAGATTCGAGCATAGCTCAGTATTAAAACGGTTTGGTCCCCGACATCTCGAACGTAACGCTTTTCTCGATTATTTACGGTTCATTAGCAATAACTTATTTTTTATTTTGCCAGAATACTCCTTCTAAATGGATTGTCAGTCTCGCCTTAAAACAATTTAGCGGAGAGTTTACAGAAGATTAATGTTTCTCTCTCCGAATGTTTAAGTTAGTATAAATCTCTCCTTAACAATATCTATACCAAAGGTAACCAATGCTTTTATCAATTGTTAAGAATAAATATTAGCGCGTGCCTGACTGGTCACGAGCTGCAAGGAGACAGTTTCTTTAACACTCATATTTTAAAGCTTATCTGCTGCACTTAAAATAAACGTGACTGAAAAATATCTAGTAGTTCACATATACATTTATCACGAAAATGGGGATCAGAACGTCAATCCATTGCGTCCCCAATAATTACGGCCCAAATTGCTTTTGCGTTTGCCCAAATCTAAATGGCCCTAATTCCTTTCAGCATATGGACGATAGTTTTTCGCATTACAAGAAAACTTATCATTGTCAGTGCGTAGGACATTTATCGAGCGACTGGGTCCAACGATAACGTGGGATTAAACATCGTCTATGTAATCTGTAACAAAATTGGGGAGTCTTCTAATTCTGATGTAGATGCGATTCCTAATAAATATGACAGCTTAATTAGCTCGATAGGAACAGTGATGGGTAATTTGTGTCGTAAACTGTCGTTATCATAGGTGATGTAAAGGTTAATGATGTTCTAATTACTGATGGAGTCGAAATTGATGAACTAGAAAAGCCTTCTACAATATTTATAAAGTAGTGGGAAAAACTTGAAAGAGTGCGAGACGGGTGTTTTGGCAGCTAGCGCAAGGAGTTGAAAGAAAAGAGTTTGATATAAGTAATTTTAGGAATATTTCTTTCAACTTTAGCACCGCACAGATCTGAAAATATGTTTTGGCAAAGACAAGGGGAGCCGAGGAAAGTTGGACAAGGCTCGAAAGAACTTATCTTTTTTCCCGTTTTATTTGTTTCATACGTATTGTATTAAGTTTAGCAAGTAAAGTTTCACATAAATAGTAAAGTTCCTTACATTCTTTTTGTTATATTTACTTGACAATATGTTATATTACGTTATTATCTTCGTATTCATGTTTTATGTTATTCAGTGTTAAAAGTATGTTAGCGAATACGAAACTATCATCAAACTGTCTGCCAATATCCACAAAATCCTTTATTAAACAATATTTGGCATCGGGCATAGGATTAACCCGTCCATCGGAGCTCGCATCGAGCGGCTGCCGGTCGACGATAACCAAAGATTAAACATGGTTTAAACCTCGTTTCTAGTCCACCGTCGAACTCAATGACGTATTTTTAAACATTGAACCGATTTTTTAATCCTACCTTTTTTCTTCTGACATATTCTACGTCACGTTTTTTATATATTTTGACACTTGATGTTACGGATTTACTGTTCTCGGGAATATTGCCAGTTTTAATTTTGGCGTGATTAATATACTTAGAAACTCCGTTGGGGCTCTATTTTTAATACGGTCTTAAGTATCTGTCATGTTGTTTTCGTTGACTGAAATTTATTGGTGTCCTTACATAATTAAATCTACAAATGTGTGACGTACTTCTACACACATCCAATCCCTAAGATTATTCCCACATATATTATGAATGCAAAAGTGTGCATGTTGGTTTGTTTGTCCAACTTGTCTTCTCCTCAGCAACTGAGCGACGAATTGACTTTTTTTTTTGTACTGAGATAGTTCGAAGTCCGGAGAGCGCTATAGTTAATCATCTCACACGGAAAACAAACATAAAGCAGGTAAAGCACTGGCAAAAGCTAGTTCAATTATAATTTACGAAATCAATGTCAATTTACCACGTGATTTCGGCGCACGTGACCAAACATTTATAATAGTCGATTAACTAACAACACATTAAAATTACTAACCAAACGACTCATTTATTTAAATATGTCAATAACCCTTAGATTAGTATAACAAACGGTGATATCAGTGCTGTCTGTTTGAATTGTGATAAAAGCTAAACAATTCTATCGTCAATAGTTTATTATTGGAAAGTGATAGACAGCCATCGAGATAAGACCTGACTGTAGGTTATCGAACATTGCTATTCTCAATCTAGGTCGCTAATGTAAACAGTAATTAATGGAAAATAGCGTGTTGCTAGCTCTTATTGAATCTTAAAACGGAAATAATGACATATAATAATAATCTTTAGTGTTACAAGAGGAAGAAGGTAGAAATTCTTTGAAATTTTAGATATTCAAAAATATATTTCTAACATCATCTTCGTTACATAGGCAGAGTGAATCATAATTCAAAGCCCGCCCAAAGGTTTCTGTTATATGTCAACACTAAATATATTAATCAATCCATCCCCAATATTAATATATGTCGTTTTTTCATTATCAATTAATCCAATTAAATTTATCTTTCTTTTTCCCCGTGAAAAATGCCCATGCCATTTCCATTCTGGAAAAGATTTATAATTTACAAAACCATCATATTATATCAACAGTAAATAATACGTATATGTTTACTGTCTCATAATTTGCGTGTGATAAAATTTATGGAATAACGACATTATTATGATCGAATTCTTTTTTGAAGGTTTCTTTGATTTCCACGATTGCTTAAATTTTTGACCTCTACTATTAAGGTATAATTCAAGCGTACACCCAAAGTGCTAGTTAATTCCTAGTTTGGTTGATATTAATTGCACATTCAGTTAATTGTTAGCCCACTTTAGTTTCATTAAGGCTTAAAAAATAGACCAATTAACTTTTTAGATTAAATTGAATCGTTTTTTAATTACAGTTACTTATTTGATTTTCGAACATAATCAATCATTTGTGTTACAACTACATTTTTTTTCTCCAATACTCAAAACAGTCTGTTATAAATTTAAAGCGGATTTATGAAAGACAATTATACTAAGAAACTAGACAACGTTGAGACAAAATTTACTTTATACAAAATTGTTGACATCATTAAACAAATCACATTGCTATTATACGCAGACACGTATGAAAAAAAATATTCGCGAAACAGCTGCAAATCACATTGGCGATACGTTTGAATTGTGACCAAGATAAAGCGGTCAATGAACTTGTATCGGTACAATTAAATCGTAAGTATTTTAACTATTGTAGATGATTGTAATTCTATCTAAAATTTGTCTTAGATCTTAGTTTATAATTTGTGTTGGTTTTTTAATCTGATGGCATGATTCTTCACTTTATGTATAAGAATATTCTTTGAAGATTTGTTATCATATTTTTTATACCCTTCGTCTTGACGTAAGGATATCTTAACATGACCAAAATGGAAAGTAAAAAATATTTTTAATTTATAATCTAATTTGTGGCAATATGACAACTTTTCTATATAATTCTTAACTAAACGTGTTTCTGTAAACTCGTAAAAGAATCAGAGCTTTGTGTGTATTTTATTATCAGTTCTGTGCAGGGTCGTCGCTTTATTTCTATTTGTTTTTCTACTTTGATATTTTTGATTTTCCAACAAGTCTCTCTAAATTAAATATAGATAAACATTAATTTTATTTTAACGATTGATCACAACTTAATTTTATTATTTTTAGAATATAATAAAGTCACATTGAAAATTATTCAATAACAAACTAGATTTATTTATTAAAAACATGTTTACCTATTCACTATGTTTTCTTGTATTTTTATTTAGCAATTCGATAAAAATGGCTTCAAATTCTTGGCGTTATTATTTGCTTTGTGATTTTAGATACAATTTTTGTAAATCTCCGAAATAATAATAGAACATGAATTCATTGGAGTTGTTGAAATATATAGAATATTATTCCAGAATTTGTGTTACAAAGTTTCGAGATTTCAAAATTCTTTTGAATTATAAAAAGCCAACGATACAAATAAATTATTATAAACATAAGATTCACTTTAACCGTAATATGTTAACCTCGTTAAAAAATTATATCGACATTATTCACTTTTACTCATATTTAAATTACTTCTTTCATTTGATTGGTAAAGAAGAATACATTCACTACTTGATTTATTTTATGTCAAATAAATAGCTTCATGATAAAAATGATCAGAAAGTAGGTACGTTTTCAACTTTAACATTTTTCGCAAAATAATTACAAAAAAGTAAATGTCATTGGTCGTCATTCACCAGTCGGCGGCAGGTTGTTCGCCTTTGACCTCGACGTACAAAAACAGCTTCATTCGTTCCTCCAACAACTCTAGAATTTCAATTAACGTAATAAACCGTGTTAAGAAAATCATTAGCGAAATTGGTTGCTATTTTTGCTTCGCTAACACTATAATAATGACTGTTGTTTTTCTCTTGCATGACGCTTTAGGAATTTTATCAATTGTTATTGATATCAATTTCTACTTTATCTGCTAGTGCTTTCCTAGGTGCGTCACATAATGTCACTGTGACTGACTTTGTCAAATATTCGATGATATTATTGACGATATAATCAAATTAAATATTTCACAATATATTCCAATCATACATAATTAGTACGAATCAAACAAGATACGCAATATGACAAGGACGAACCAGAGCGAAGGTAACGTTGCGTCTAATATTACCAAATTTCCAACCGTGTTAATATGCTTTATACAACCGCAAGACGTCTCGCGTCATTTTCTCCAGACATGTCGAGTTTTAAGTGAATTCAAATTGAAAATTCAGCGTCAGAATATGAGACTAAATTTCAATCAAATGACGCAATCTCGTGACGAAAATGATTCGCGGAATCACGCGTGAAAATCGTTCCACATATTATTCACCAGAGAGCGATAATGAGGACGTTCAACTCAATGTTTAGATACAATCGGCTCTGCGATAAAAAAGTAAATACAAACAGTATATCACCTGCGGACCAAATTAAACTTTACTAGTTGGTTTCTTTTCAAATAGTATATTTTGGAAGTTGATGCGTCTATGTTTGATTAAGGTTGTGATATACGTATTATATATTTTTTTTGTTACAGTAGCGTTTCTTGAACTGTCCTGGCTGCATGTATCAAAATTGAAGTCTAACTAAATTTACAGACTTAGTAAATGTTACTCACATTTGTGTTATTATCGTTTAAAAGAATTAATCTTTACATTAATTTCGCATTGAATATATGATATTTTACTACTTTAGCTACTGATTTTATTTTCAGATATAAAAGATTTTAGACGCGTCCAAAAAATATCGTCGCTCGTTTATCGTCTGTCATAATATATCACCGCACGGACAGGGAAAGTTATTGTGTCGATTTTTATATTACTTACGGGATTTTTACGTGATTTATCTCCAAACTCACCTGAAACAAAAAAATAATAATCATTAGCAACGTCCGCGTTAACGGTCATTTCCGTTTCATGCGAAATAACATGAACGATTTCTATTGTGTTTTTTTCTCGTTTTCAGAGTTGAACGACCGACCAAAATTTTAATTCTCCACCCAGATTTTGAATGTAAAAAATGATAATAGCATGTGTCTTTATTGAATTATTCATAGTTTACCGGCCCACAGTCCGTTCGAGACTATATTTCATATGTACGTCATTCATGTATTCCGATATATCCGATCTAGATATTTAAATTTGTCGTTTATCAGTATCTGTGGTGTATAAGATGGCGATTACTGATTCATGAGTATACGGTTCACACAAGTCGCTTCCTTGTAGCTATACGTACGTAGGTATGTTGGGCATGGTTGGCTGGTCACCCCGACGAGGGAAGTTGCCACCCTGACGACCACTTGCTTCCCTTATTACTCTAAATTACAGTGATAGCTACTCATTCGAAAAAAATACCAAACTTGGAGGTAGAAATTGTGCTTGGTCATTGCACTCGGGCACATAATGTGTATGAGATATAGAGTATGATTTTGTTAAACTTATATAAACTTAGCATCAACAGATATGTAATGTAAATAGGTATAAATATGACGTAAGCAAGGCAATGTATTTGGTATCTCCAGTTCAATTTCAACATATATAAAAATGACCATCATTATTATAATCAAAACTGAAGTAGCAGCATTGTATTGAATATAAAACACAAATTACACTTCATCTAGTAATAAAGATCGTAAATTTTAATCAACAAGTAAGCCTATTACATTAAAACCTTCATTTGAATTCTGACATTTATTTTGAACGACTATAATATTCATATATGAAGGTATAGTATATATATATGGTGCATTATTAATTTTGAACCCACGCGGATGGACTAACGACTTGCCATATATAGCTCGATGATCGTATATCGTACATGGTCAAATTTCATACAGCGTAATCTTTATTTAAACATCTTGCATAATTTAAAATAAAATATTAAACATTTAAAATTAGTTTCATTTGTTTCTAATGCGTTTCAAAATGGATTAGTGTATACAATTTTAGGCTATATAAAAAGTAAAAACTAAACATTTATAATATGTTTTGCAAAAATTATTGATTCTACTTAATGTGTAGTTATTATACCAGGCTGATACATAGGTCAAGTGTTTTTATTTTATCTTTAGCGTAATAAAGATATATAATATATATATAATGATATAATAGATCAAGTTACTCAAATAAACTCACACATATTACAAAAATTAAAACCATTTTTCAAAATATTCCCTACATAAAGTGTTCATAAAGAAATATATGCTCCGTAAAAAAATATTGTAGGACATTGTACCTTTATTACTTCCCCTATGTTTGGCAACTTTGGATTTTCCTTCAGTTGTGTATTTGTGAGATGCTCTCATAAATTCCGTAAATGTTTCCTCGGTTACACAGCGTTAGCATTTTGCCTTTTTTCTTTGCATTTTTATTATGGTATAAAATTATATTCGTATGCTTTGTATGTATTATTGAGACATTCAAGATTTCATTATTCGTCGTGACTTCTTTTATTTCGTTTGCGTTTATAGAATAGACTTGAGATGTCTTATTTTGTTCGTGATTGTTTTAGCACAAGTTCTGCATTATCACTACTTCAAGTGGTGGCCTTGATTGGATATATATTTAGAAAAAGGGGAAAATAAATTTTGTTTTATTTTGAAATGGAAACGAGAAACACATAATCGGGGTGAGTGGTATGCCTTAGGTGAGGCTTATACTCTTATCTATCTAGCAGTAGATTAGGATTAGCTGACGATGATGATATTTTTTGTATCTATCTTCCTATATCCAGCTAGGCACTGATGCGAACAAACTTTACTTATTTTATAAATATTGTATAACCTTCCCTGACATGTAATTTTCCACGTGATACTTTCTTAATTAGTCACTTCTTCAGGTAGTATGACAAAAACGGGGTTCATCGACTAGGCTATCATTGTTTTGTTCACATATTTTCATAGAACTTATTGTTGAATGGTTTTAAAAATTTACGATGGCAAAAGCTTCTAACTTGAAACGTCATGAATAATTCACCTAAGGCAAACAAAATGACCTACAATGGCTCGCAGTGTAACGTGCCCTCTAGGGACAAAAGTTATGATTACTTTCCCAACCTCATCTGTTATTTTTACGCTACGATTCGTTCGCTTCATTCGAAACATGTTAATTTTTGTCGTAGGCAACGCGAAAATTGATCACGATGTCATTCAAACATTTTTGATGAAATGCATTCCCAGTTTCGTTGAATTTAAATTACTTTTCTGATACATACAGCTTCTGCCTTTTTTGACGCAAATAAATAAAGGTCTATTGGAGTTGCGAACACAAATTTAATGTAATTCTGTTAAAACTTTCAATTTATAATAAAAAAAACGTTTCTTGCAGGTCTGGATAGTTAAATGCGTTGTTTCAGTGGAATAAGGCCATAAAAGAACTTCCATTTCAAATTACTCTTGCATAGTTCTTTAAACTTATTGTATTGTGGTTGTGGAATTTTACATTACTATGTTTATTTATAGCATTACAATTACAAGTTTAACTAACAGTGTTGTAATTAATGCTATGATAATTATTGCTAGGATAATTAATGCTAATTAATGCTATGATAATTGCTTTCTTCTTCTAAGATACAATAAGCCCGATCATTATGATCAGTCCATCTGCTCAGAGATGAGCCTTAACATTACGTTGTGCATTAAAATTGACCGAAATAGCGTGGTAACATTCTGGAGTCGCGTTTTTATGTGCACTTTACAACCATTGCTTTTTAATTTAATGGTTTTCCATGAACATAATCCCGTATTTTAATATCTACTTTTAAAGTTATGTGGGTGGTGTTTGACGTGTGCCCTGAAAACTTAGACGATAATATTTTATGGTTAAAAATAGAAAATAAATTTGTCGTAAAATATATTATTGCCGCGATGACAAAATGTGCTGGTAGTAAAGTGTTGGGTGTCAAGAAAAATTGAATGTTGAAGGAGGTAGGCATGTTGAGTTACAAATCATACAAGATGTATTGGCAAATTAAAAACTAATATTTTTTATTTAGAAAACAAACGCGTATTTGAGTCATATTGTTTAAGAAGACGGGTTTTTACGCATACCTGAATTAACCGAATGCAATGAAACTATAGTTGAACCTTTTCAAAAATCAGGTACACGTGAAAACCCGTCATCTTACACAATATTTTTTTATGTTACTAGTATGCTACGAACAAACCCTAGAGAACACTAATCAATATGTGCATTATCTCTAAGAGATTCACTAAAATCTCACATGTTCATAATTTAAAACATTTAAACAGTAAATTTCCAGCATAGCTGCCAAAAAACTGGTAATAAAGAAGAGAAATAGCTATCAATTTAGTATAAAATCTCTATTCACGTAAAAACATGGCAACATTAAATTATCGTATATTTTTCCCAAACACAACCTGGCAACACATTCTACCGATATTCCATTCCAGTACAAATAATGTATAAAATATCTGTAGATATACCGGTATATCGGTGAGCGAGCGAAGCGATACGTGAAACTGCTCACCGATGTGGAAAGAACGATTAGTGAACGCTCCGGAGATCATATTTCGAAGACCTTGGCTCGTTAGATCGGTTCGGTAGAGCGGCTTGCTCTAGGGCTGAGAAATATCGATATCGGTTCTATAGGTTTTAGCTGAGATAGTTTTGTTGAGGTGACTCAAATATAGATTGTAGAACTTTTGAAATTTGTTTCAGTTTTAAATAACCTATGTAATTGTGATGAAATTTGGATCATCGTGGCATGGTGACTTCTTTATTTATTCATGTTTGTGCTCACAAGCGCTGTTATTGACTGTAAAAGCGAAATAATAACCAAATGTTTAAGCAATTTTATTTGTGTCTACATATATACAGTGAAATGCCTAAACATAATTGAAAGAACGCAATAGAGAGGTAACATTTGTTATAAAATAAATCGTGAAAAGCTCATGAAAAATAACATCCCTAAAACATGGATATCTCAATATCGATAACATCTGTATTGCATTCAAATCGACACAATGATGTATGGTTCATGATATAGGTGTGTAGGCTATATATTAAACATATAGGCTATATACTGTATTCTGTCAAACCTACATAACGTCATCAACTTATTTGGAATAAAAATGTTTGCCCAAAAACAATCAGCAAATTTGATAATAAATTATCTAATATCATTTTAATTTACTATTTTCCTAGATTCATCATTATTGTATAAAGTGTTGGTAACCCTATAATATGTGTTGTATCGATTTGACATAAGATTAATCGAGATACGTTGATCTCTCTTTTCGTGCGGTCATTGTTGGCTTCGTTAGTGATGTGACTTTTGTCGATATCATTCGAAAGGTGACTATTATGTTCACTTACACTATATTATTTTATATGTATGTATCTACATAAAAATACGCAGCTATTTTAGTAAAACCAAATGATTTATTTCAGAAATAACACAAACTAAATAACACTAGTATATATTCATACGTACTATTAATTAAACCGTAATTTATTCTTTTTCCAAATATAATTAAGCAAATTGACTCGTCAATAACCATTTAAATAACTTTATAATCGGTAATACATATTCAAAATTATACTTTTGTAGATTTTGGTCATAATTGCAAGTTCTATTACACATTTCATTTTGTTTCATAATTTGAATATTATTTCTATTGCTACCGAAATATTAGCAACGAGCGTTCAATGAACACATCAATCTTATTGTAACGAGTGCTTTACGTTTCGTTTACAACCTCTTTTTTCCATCTTGACATGTAAATAGCTGACGTAGTAATTGTAGAACCTTTTGTTGCTGTAAAATGGAGTAAAAACGTAGAGTTTGATGCACATAGAATGTAAATTTGTAATTAAAGTTGACTCTGCGTCTGTCTGGTACGATGTTAATGGGCAGACATTTTTACATAAAAATATAATTTGATTTTACCAACGACAAAAAAGCTAATTTAAAGAGAAAAAATACTTTAGACTGATTTCTCAGATGTAGAAGAGTTTTATTTTAAAAAAAAATATTTAATCTATACTGTGAAAAAAGTTGTATGCGGCTTAATATTAAATAAGTTTGAATAATGAAATCAGTTTTTTTACATAAGAAAAATATTTTAGTTAAAACAATATGCACGCAACTAAATGTTGACCTTGAGTATTGGCCCTTTAAGTTAAAGACACTACAGTCAATGCACTAGTAGTCACTGGTATGTCTCGGGTAACATTTTTCCTACCATTATTTCTTGAAATTTTTCCGTGGCTTGGCACCACCAATAACAAAACAAAGACAAGAACAACAAAAACACGATTTAAGATGCATAAAACATTATAAGGCCATTCTGTCTCCTCCAATCTCCCGAACCCTAGCACCTTATTAAGTTAAACAGTATTTTCATGGGCCTCGGTGTATTTTTACCGAATTAGTAACATGGAAGTGGAGGCACGCGAAGTAATAATCTTTAAGATGTTTATCTGTCCAATGGATGGTTATGGAGTTACAAAATGAGTTGAAAATACGACGCGGCTGACTTGCCGAGGGGTTTAGAGTGTAAAGTTTGAGGTTTTGTTGTGGAGGTTATCTGAGAAGCTTTTTTTGTTTATCGGTAAAGATAGGCTTGATTTGGCTGTGCTGATTATGTAATGGCGTAAATCTATGATAACTTGCGCAAAATATCTAATAGTAATGAATCTGTTGTTGAACGAAATGTTACCTAAGTAGATATATGAAATATAAATAACAAAATATAAGTTTAGGATTTAAAACCCAAAGTGGTGGTCTAATTGCTAAAATTTATTTATTTATTTTAGACTGGATGTAGTTTATTTTTTGAAAAGTTTTATTTCTGTTATACCTATTTCATATAACGTAATAAAAAACCAACTCGCTATTCACCTAACCTAATTATTTCAATCATATTTTAAGACAGTTAAGTCGATTAATTTGAACGGCTAATTTTCATCATGGCTACGCCGACGCCTTTTCCTTCGACCATCGCCTACAAATTGTAGTTACAATTACCAAGATCATTCGAAAAACGTTGTATTTTATAAAATTACAGTGTTATTTCCAAGTGTTATATCCAATTATATTCCATCGTGGTAATTCGAGTTATTATTTGATATAGAGTCAAATCGGAGGCTCTATGCATAATAAAGCAGTAATATGCAAATATGGTAGTATAATAGTAATTTATAATTGGTTTTGTAATGTGTCTACTATTCTTTATGGTTGTATTTTTATGGTGGCTTGAATTTCCTTAGAACACGTTATTATTGTCCTTTTCCTAAGGAAGGAATGATCATTGTTTGTTATTGTTGATACACTTTAAAGATAGTTATCATCGTAATAAATCTTTCTTTTTACGTTGGTTTTAAAGTTTATTTTGTGCTAATATTTCGAAAATTTAAGTATTTATTATTTATTTTTATGAACACACAAAATATCAATGAACTATTACAAAGCAAAATATTGAAATTTCCAATGTAAATATTGGCCAATCTAAATTTAAGATCCAGCATAAAATTGAGACAAAAATATTATAGATAATATAAATATTCGAATGTTATAATTAATCACGTCAATATTAAACAATTAACAGATAAGCTATTAATAAGTAGCTTAAATAGCTGGTTGTCCATTATCTAATACTTAGGCACATATCAAGGTGCTTAGACCAGGAAGACTAAGAAGTAACGACTTAGCTGACCTTTATATAAACGCACAGAGGATTTAAGGTCAGATGTACTAAGTAATACGAAGATATTTTTTTAGTAAAATTAGTAGCTTTTACCCTTTTAAAGGAATATAATGAAGTTTTAAACTTTGAACTCTTATTTGACCCCTTTAGGGGCCGTTAATAAGAGTTAATGAATACACGTTCAAAATGTCATATATCTAGGTTATACGGTGTAGGCTCTGCGTTGATTGTGCCCTTATACATATATATAGATTGCCACAAGTATGTGAAATAATGATAATCGTTACCTATCTGGCTATTATAATAATTAACATATTGTTATATAAAAATAACAATAATGTAACAAAAATAAATCGCATTTTTAACTTTTTCTTTAAATTATTTCTAAGTGTATGTCAATTTGGATATGTATGTGTACAGTAAAACTTCAGTTTAGGATTTTTTATTAGTCTTTGAATTATTCCATACACAACACAGTTCTCCATCTGGCTTTATTATTCCGTGAGGAAGGGATATGACCTTAAGGCTCAGTGAAAGTAGCCTTTACCATGGTTTTACGATGTAGGCTGCTCGTAAAAATCGACAAGTGATGAAATAATCGTTAATTAACAGTAGTGGTGATGAGTTATAAATACGATAACGTTCATGTTAATTAAGTTTTTTTTATGGTAAATACCAAAAATCAATCGACAAAAAATTAAGGAAAAATAATTTGAAGTGATAATATAATTTTCAGTTCTTGGCACTATGCGAGCAAAAGGTGATTTTTTTAAAATTTATTTATCGTGAGCTTGAGTTCATAAAGTGCACTTAGATTTTCTAAGGGATAAAAACCTGTAATTCGAAAAAAAAACTTCTGTTCTATATGTATAAAAAGCTTAGGCGACACAATGTGTACAATCATTTGATATTTTAGTTTTATTTCAGGTTTTCATAGTGAAAGTTGTTAATAATAATAAGTAATATGACAACCTTTTATGTCAGTTGATATTAAACAAATAACCTTGTATGAAAGCATGCAGCCAAAAAGTACTGATTATATTTGGACTCAAAAATACATATCATTTATATATTTAAGGAACATCAACAATACCTATCTACATGAAACGAGCCACTCAGCTCCACAAAACTAATAAAATAAGGCAAATGAGATACCAATTTCACGTATTTTTGGTTCCATCCCAAACCTCAGAAGCTACTTGAGTATGTTCTCATGTCGTATCTCAGAAAAAACTCCCAATTTATACAGAATACCTACTTTGTACAGTAAAAAGGTTGAACAGTAGCACAATTCTTGTAAATGTTGTGAGACTGCTATCAGCAGAAGACGCAAGTTAAAAATAGAATAGTGAAAACCCAGAATATAGAGAATCGATGACTAAGATTAAATCTTCAGTAGTGGTTGGTTGTATTAGTTGATTGACTATTTGGAATTATGGATGACTTTACTTACCTACTCCTAGCAATTTACCAAGTGATTGCTAGGAGTAGTTTAACTATAAAAAAATACGATGACAGTTCGCCGCTTCAACGCTGTCAAATATCGACGTCGTTGTTTGCTCTTGTTTTTTTTAACTTGAGCCAATTGGCTCAAGTTAAAACTTTTTTCAAGACAGGTAGGTATTTGATCATTAAGAATCTAATCAGATTCTTAGTGATCAAATACCTACCTGTCTTGAAAAAAGTTTCTACTCAATAACGATTGTAGCAACATAACCTACTGCTCTAGTGTTTATATTTTGCTTTTGCGTATTACAATTTGTGTTTGCTACTTGACTTTTATCGCTCGTTACTGTTATATTGGTAAAGTCGTGAGAAGAACCGGTTGCTAGGACGACAGCTTTTGTGTACAGTATAGCATTATGAGAAATTATAGAGCAAAAGGTAGAGTTTGCCGAAATTAGGGGACTTCTGCTAGTAGTTGATGTTTATTTTTATTGTTATTATTGTAAGGGTTATTGTTGGCGTTTTCAGTAAGGATGCCATCTTCGTTGCTTTCAATAATTGTGACCTATATCTTATTGTACTTTTGTATCAAGTTTTATTTATCTCCAATAAAACAAACAAACGAATAGATAGACCAAACAATTAACAATTTTTATCCGACAGTTTACTATCTTTCTATGTTTTTGTTTGTCTTAATTTCTCATAATGAAAATGATATCAGCATTTTTTCATATTTTTTTTGGATGAATCATTATTATTTTAAAAATATGTTCATGAAAAATATTTAATCAACTAAGCTGTAATGCTTACTCCGCGAGTACAATTTACGCTAACAATGCGTTTAGTTAGATGCTTCGATCATTATCATGGCCGCGCATAAAACGTTGCAACTTGACCTTCTGTTATGTTTTAATAGCTCTCATGCAGACCAAAAACGTATGCATGTTTATATTAGTCTTGGTTTATAATATAAATGTACATGATTCGTTACATATTCTATGTATACTAGATTGTAGAGTTTTAAGATTTGAACTTCACATTGGCAAATAAAGTAACGATATGACGCCATATTTAAGAAAAAGATAAAAACAATCTATGAAAACACAAGAAAGTTTGAGAGGACGTCCAAATTTGTTGCTGCGCCTTTCATTATTATCTAAGTCAAGGTTTGCTAATGCTATTTCTATAAAACCTACATTGATGCAAATACGATTACTATTACTAAAGTTACTTCACAAATCTCACAATACCAATTCTAAATCCGATATAATAGATGTAAATATATACGGCGAGATTGTATCGTATCTAACCAAAGCAAAAGCAGCGGTAACCTTTACCACGAATTAAAGGGAGCACAAAAATTGAATTCAGATATCATCTAAAGATTACGTGTAGAAATGAAACCGAGAAACATTGACCTGGAAACAAACTAACGTTTGTGATTTGTAAAAACGTTTGTTGATTATGTTGTACGATTTTATGATGAAATAGTTAGAAAAGTCAGGGTTGGCAATTATTGTATTTGTTATTGTATTTACACACGTTGTGTTTATAGCTTTTGGAGATTTTATTATTATCATTATATTAAGATTCTTATTGTAGGTACTGCGTAGAGTAAAGTAGTAAATAAAGTAAGTGTTTATTTCTTATTCAGTTCTTGAATCGTCATAACTTTTATCTTGTTATCCAAGTTATCCTAGGTCAGTTTTTAAGTAAAGCTATCATTCATTTTATCAAATTTCCTTATTTTAATTAATTTTAATTTAATAAAGAAATAATTTGATACAGAACATCGTGTAGAAAACACAATTTGTTGTTACTTGGTTCTTGGCAATTTCCAAATCATGAATTTTAATTTAGCTATTCAGTTCAACCTTATAACTAAGTGCCTTTATTACAAAAACGAAATGACTAACTATGACTATTGTTATGTTTGCGTCCGAAATTGTAGATTACATCCTTCTATTACTTTTTCTAAAAACCATATTAGGACCATAATCATAATAGATCTCTTCCAAGATGGATATGTCATATTGCTTTTTATATGTTAACTATTATTAAATTAGTCTGCTTTGTATTTTTGGCAATCTTTAAAGATTTAATCTTTCTAATCATTGGTTTTTTTTTTACCGTGTTGACAATATTAAATTTAATAGACCTAGTTAGAAAACCACTTCGATGGAAAATTTGATACCAATAGTCGTATGTACCGTGGTTTATGCAATACCACAAGTCAAGGCTGGTTTATGCACGGATTCATTTGCATTACTTGTCTCATTAGGTTTTATAATTATTGTAATGTAAGTACCTGGAATACGTTGATATAGAATATTAGAAAATTTAGTATCATGAGGTTTACATGAATGCAAATACAAGACTTGAACCGAAATAAAACTATCACCAATCAAAATAAACACGAATTGATAATGACTTAACTAGATATGTATGAATAGAAATAAGTGGTAATAGTTGAAAGTTTGATTACCACAAAAGCCAAGATGTAAACTTTGGGTTAGTATAAATTATTCATACATAATCAAACATAATTACAATAGAGTATATACGAAAATAGAAAAGAAGAAAGCAGTGTACGGGATCATAACAAGAGACTAACTCCAGAATAGTAAATAAAATAATCATGATTTGTTAAACAAACAAGTAAACGAACAGTCCCAAACTGTACAAAAACTACATATTCAAAACTCTAGAATTGTAAAGCAGCATAGCAACTAAACACATCGCTTCCCACTCGTGCCCAAACCGCCTGCATGCGCCACATTTGGCTCGAAACTTCAGCCAACGCGCTATTTTTATGGCATGTAAACAAACTTTTTCTCGCTTTCATTGCTTGAACTCTCGACTTCTAAAAAGCCTTTCATAGTATTACGGTCAATGGTTAACTGTTTTTAATCCTTTTTTGTCGAAACGAGTTTGTTTTTCGATTCGTATTGACTTGAAGTTGGACCGCTACTTTTTAGTAGCAGAGCTGCAGTTGTTTGTTCGTTAAATAACAGTTCGCTGCGAGCTGAGATTTAATGAAAAGGAATAAATCTGACTAACACAATACAGGATAAGATATATATGTTTTTAGTAAGAAACACTCATATATATAGTGTTTCTTACTAAAACATAAACCAATATTTTTTACGAAATTATAACATAGTAGCTTTATTTAAGCTGTGCTTAATACGAGTATCACCTACCTAAAAAGAGCTAAACGTATGTTTATGGATGGAACTAATAATTTTGTAATGAGATCAACAGTAAGTCGAACCAATGCATAATAATTAATAACAAGCAAGCTGTTATTAACACTATAACCATCAAATTATAATGTAAATGGTCAATAAAATACAAATATTAACTTAATATATTTAAAACAAAAACAACTTAAAACCCAGAGTAATAAAAGCTAAAACTGCTTGAAAATATCTATCTAGCCTTGTAAATATATTTTGCGTGGGTATGAAACGAGGCTCGAACCTACAGCGACACGAATTTCGTAAGAATTTTGCAATTGTCGGCTCAAATAATGACTGATTTACTCAATAGGATTATATTTTTAATGACCCACTTATATTTTCGAAATAACTTCATCTTTAGAGTCTGAAACTGGTATCTCTTTCTTTAATAACAATTTAATTTAACATCGACTTAAGCTATTATAATTGCTATGTCTTATAATTATAATTGCTGGAGTAATTACTTAAACTTGGTTTCGAGTTTGGATGTTTTCGAGTTTTAGTTTAGATTAGATTTTTTAGGTCACCTAAATTCATTAAATTATTAGCGTTACTACACTATCATTATCAGTTATTCGACAAATTAAACGATAACTTAAATATAAAAAATACGGCAACATACATACACATCGTATTCCCTCCTCTGCAACCCTAACACTCTAAAAGAAGTTAGTAAAATGTCCACAAGTATCAAAGAAAAACACAAAAACAAAGTAAAAATTAAAAGAGTCGATGTTCCGAAGGTAATCAATCATACCTATAATATCCAATCAAAAGTCAGTTGAACAGACGATAAGATCGTTCTCGCACTTGCAAACGCATTGAGTAAACTTGCGGGGGAAAAGCCACTCAATACGCTAAACTTTTCTACCGAGGTACTAGGGACGTTATGTGGTGAGATTGGCATTATCGATGAAAGACGAAAACTTACCGATAAACATAATGATTAAAACTTTAGGATGATCTTAGAAATAGTTGCGCGTCAAAATACAATGATTTCTTTTTTTTAAAGTTGAAAACATTTGGGTATGCAGGTATATGTAATAATCAAGTGATGTTCATAACGGTTTTTTGAATGATTTAAATATTTTTAGTAATGTTTCTTTCAAATTGATCTCATGCGAAAATTATGAGTGAAAAAACTAAAGAATATTTCTTAAACAAAATCGTTTTATTTTTTGTTATTGTAAGTTTAGATTATTTCATTTTCTTAAAAAGGTTTTGTGGTAAATCGTAAAATTAAAGCATACATTTCTTTTTTACATCGATATTTACCACACTATCGGCCATCACTACGCGAAAGTTAATAAAAATCGCTCCCAAATGACTGGAACAAACTTCACCGTAAACAAACCGATGCTGGTGGAAGTTACTGCCTT
This sequence comes from Ligdia adustata, assembly GCA_947049295.1. Lineage (NCBI taxonomy): Eukaryota > Metazoa > Arthropoda > Insecta > Lepidoptera > Geometridae > Ligdia > Ligdia adustata. Next base: position 986,858 of record OX346229.1, on the reverse strand, counting down.
TTTAGGGGAAAGCTTATGCATGAACTAAGTCAAGATTCGTTTTTGTCGATGTTGCTTTTGGTTTGGGGCTTTCTGCTTCGTTTTATTTCCTCTATATGCTTAAGAAACTAGTAAAAGGTCTATCGCATGCTTTATAGGCTTTTGTTTTGATTAAAAAGGTTCTCTCGATAATGTTGGGTCGAATATATTAGGATGAGTGCCGAGAATAATTTAGAATAGAGATCGATGTTTACAAATTAAGGTAAAACAAGAAGATAAGAAGTACTTATTTTGTCAATAGTAACTTTATATTACTACGGGTCTAGAAAATAAGAATAAAAAACATTGAGGTAATCTCAGTAGATTCATAATACTTTATTTTAACAAATCTTTTTTAAAATACTAACGGTTGAGTTCAACAATATGTCAAACGCGTTATGCAGGTTAACGTGACAATGAAACATAATAACTTTGCCCGTATTAAAATTAAAGAACATATTACTTATCCTTCTTATCCAACTAACATTGAGTATTACTTTAAATTGTGCCCACATAGAAATGAAATTACACGGTAAAGTCTTTTTGTGCGAGCAAGCGATAAATACGTCACAAAACATTATAAAGTCGTTAAAAACAGCGCACATTTTTGTTGTTAATTCTGATATTATGTAATGCGCCACGATTTATGGCGCATTACATATGGGATTTATTTTTATAATTTATCAAATAAATAATAAATTAATTTAGCAGATAAGATAGCTACATAATATTACCTAATGGTTTAGATCTTCGAGTGATGTCCCTGCTTTATATTCGGTAAAATATGACTTCATCTGTTATTCTATGCACGTATATTTGGATGTAGTTGACCACATGCAAAGTATTGACTAATCTTCACAAGACTTGGCATAGTTTCCCTTGAGTAGTTCCCCTAGATCTAGCCGTAATCATGATGCATATAAACAGAATTTCCGCTTGTATTTAACATCACAAATGTTCGCCATCGCGAGGTAAATAGCTCGCAAAACTACAAATTGCATCAACATTTATATAAATATGTACATACAGCTGATTCATGACACCAACCTCCCCTAACTAAACACCATCGAAAGAACTTTGTCCATCCCTAACCCTCTTTTATAAACAAGGCAAAAGAAAAAGTAATTTGTCAAGAGAATCCTCCCAAAACCTTGAGAAACGAGAACGAAGTAGCTGATGCTTAATCTGTACTGATTTATTAATAATTAGTCGTTCAAGAAAACGAGAAATACGACAAGTAAAATGTAGTTTTATCTGTTTATTTTTATAAAAGATGAAGATATAATTGCTAATAATGGTGATTAAGTTAATGATAGTGATGACGACATCTAATCGAGTAAATATAATAATAAAATGGCTAAAGATATTGTTAATTGTAAAAGATTTATGGTACAAGTATTTTTATAAGACACCAACATGACACTGGTAAGAGATAAGAGTAAACAAACTATTTATTTAAGTTACAAAGAAAATAACAAGCTATGAATATATTAACGTACATCTAAACTTGTACCTAGTAATATTTTAGGAACTTAAGTTCCAACCATATCAAAGCCTGTAATACGAACGCTTATAACAAACAAAAACACATTACACCCCAACCCGATCCCGAATCGAGAGCTAGTCTTAACTCCATCGCAAACTTTAGTAAGCAGCGCCGCGGGCGAAAGTTAGTCAGTAAATTGCTTTAGCTTTTCTCCCTAGTTATTAATGCCTTGGATAAGCATAACCGATCAAACAGAAAACTTTGGATCATTAGTAAAATAAGTTTCCGCTTTGGAAACATCAGTATTGCGCTTAGACGGTTCTATACAGTGGGCTTTGTAGCATTTACGGGTAACTGGACTTTTGTTAGTATCATAAAAAATGCTCTAATACGATATTAAAGCTAGTTACGAAACTTATCTTCATTATTCCTATTCTGAAATACATACATACATCTTATTCAATTAAAGTATCTTGCAATTACAATCATTTAACAAGATATGCAACTAACTTAGTTTGAGTATATTAAGATTTTCTGACAATTCTTAGTAGTTTCCGTTTGATCTTATATTTTAATATTGTTATCGTTTTTAAAATCTGTATCTCTTAAGTCTACCTCCTTTTTGATTTCGAAGAATCCCACACTCCTACGAATACCTGCATCCATAAATCAAGGTCGAAGAAAATACCTATCCAGTCTAGACGACAAGAATTTATCTGCAAAGAGCTCAGTGAATAATAGAGATCTGTTACGTTAACTATGCTTTAACCTTAGGTATATATTTGTCCGGCGATATATATGAGCCTCTTGAGGCCGAGGTTTCTCTTAAATAAAAAGAATTCTCTTATCTTAGGTAGCTTGCTTTGGCCAACTTATTATAAAGTAGAAGGTATAAGATAGAGCTGAATCGCTTAAAATGATCTTTTATATTTCTTTGTTTGAATCTTTTTCGTTTGAATACGAGTTGTGTTATCTTTTTGCTAGATTAGATGTTTGGATGTGAATTTTGAATATTGCATTTTATAGTGGATACAATAAATAAAAATAATTCAACGCAATTTTGTCGTCTTCATATACTATCTCAATTGCTACGCTACCTACAGCTACCTAGGAAATGTCTGTCCTTTTCATAATAATAATCAGAAATATGAATACTAAAATCACTCTGTATACATAATCTGGAGTACAGAAAGGGACGACCCAGTAGTCCAAGTCGCCCTTCCTGTCAATTACAATGATTAATGAAAGCTGGAATATTGAAACGTTTGTTCGAGCGGTGCAAAGTATTATATTACTTTGTGAAGAGCTAGCGTTCGAGACAGAAGGTAAACTGGTCATTATATGATGTGATGTGAAAATAATTTTATTGAGATGAATAAATTAATTAGCTACAACAATAACAAAGAGACAGGACCACTGAATATCTATAGATAATTAAGAAATCTTGCAAGCCACGGAAAATAAACCGGCATAATAGGTATATGTTATACGTGCTTTTATAATATGCTTTTTCAAATCAAATCATTGATCTTTCAAGTAACATGGACTCAACAGTAAGTTTACAATGTTACATATCAAATTTAAAAAATCCTACTGTATTATTGAACTGTGGTTTTATTGAACTTCGCAAAGTAGCGAAACCGACCGGCAGTATCAACTTTTAATAAAGTTGCTCCAAAAATTACTACCGAGAGCAAAGTCGCCTATTATATACATCGTTTTTATCAATTTTACTTACGAAGTATTTTCCTTTTGAACACAAAAATAAATGCCAACAATGAATTACTTACTTAATTTGATGGTAAGCTAAGTTTTGAAGTCAAAGGCACAGTCAGATCTAATTTATGAGGGGTTAAGAACTTTATGACTACATCTCGACTGGACGAGTTAGCAGGTATGACTAGATTGCTTTAGAGATCAAGATAAATTCAAGACTACAACGACTACGACTAAAATCATAATGAAGTTCATTGCCTCATTGAATTATCGGTTTGTGTGTACTAAAATGAGGCCGCTATATCTTTTATCATGCTCAACTATAACAACGTTGAAATAGCGAATGAATTATCAGCTTTTAGTAATCCATGCATCTAATACGTTATTTCATTAATATGATTTAGTACATTTCTTTAATTTGCTTTTTAATATATAGCTAGTAAACCCCTTTTAGGATTTACGATTCCAAATCCTTAATGCTTGTATTATGAATTTAAGGCCTGTCTCATTTCATTATCGTAGTTCTGTGCATCAGTTATTCAAAAGTTCACGACTTGAGTTCCGAGACAAAACGAAATCCCCGAAGTATCGAGCGAAATTAAACATTTCCCTGCCAACAAGCAACAAAATTAAATTATAAATTCCGAATTGATTTCGGAATCGCCCGCTGTGAGGTATATTGGGAGAGGAAGTCTAACGCAATTCTGGTGGCAAATGTTTTGACTTAAACGACATTAATTGTTAATTAAGTTTAATGTAAGTGTATTTTAAATTTAAATTTAAGGTTTCTAATTTTACGTTTTCTAACACAATAAAACATAAGAATTTACCGCTAAAAATCTAAATAGAAACATTATTGAAATTATATATTTAATTTAATGTTTACATAGATAAATAATTAAATGTGTGGTATACATATTTAGATACATAAGACTTTTTTTGGCTGTCTGCAATGTACCTGCTGTACTGTTAATTAAACTAAAAGTAAAGTCTATGTTGATATTAAAATAATTCATGGCAAGTTAAAAAATAAATGATCGGAAACTGGATTTTGTTTCTAAAGTTACTTTGTGCTTTCAAGATGAAACTTAGCTGAGTCAGCAAAAAGAAAGCGTTATAATACCCAATGTAAGAAAGGTAAGTTAAGTAACAGCGTTAATGGATTTTCTAGATATAACGTGGCAAAGATCGAATGGAAACTCCATTCAGAAAACAAACTTGCTCTTCAGTTTGCAGTGGGAGAAAAAACATCAATTGCGGACCACTTAAAGTGTTCCCAAAGGCAATCGCTTCTTGATATCTGGAAGCTGCCAGAAAAAATAGTCACTTTAGAGAACCGGCTGTTTTCCTAGTTGGCAACATCTAGACGTTTTCAGTGACACTTAACCGCAATCAAGGGGATCATTAGCCTGTAAAGGCCTGCCAAATATTTTCTGCTTTGCAACCGAACGTTTACTCACCCTTTTGCGTGGAAGACACTGTAACGCACACCCCTTTTTTTGTACGAATTTCTTTTCACGGTGTGCCAAGTTTTGTTTTGGTCTGTTTTCGTCGGTTTTTTATGTTTATTTGCTAGTGGAGAACAAACTAGTCTATTTAACTTGTTTGCAATGACAATTTTTGTGTTATCAAGATAAAAAACATTGATATAATCAAATTAAAAAAAATTAACGAATAAGTATAATAACATTAACAAAAAGTTGTCTTCATTGTTTATTTGCGGGAAAAAAAACTATTAAAAAACTTTTTAAAAATATACCGTACCTTTAGTAAAAATTCAATGCGAATTATTGTTTTAAGCACTCCTTTGGTACGACCAATACCTAAATATCTTTTTGTTCGAGTCAAAATTCAAGCATTTTCTCTTTCATTTGGAGAGCAATATTTTTTCTACAACATTTAATCAGAGTAAGAAGTGAAATGGTAATTTGTATGGACCGCCCGATGTAAATTTTATGCAAGAATTCGCTCGAAGCTCCCCTCTCCCTAAATGGGGAAGATTTTTGCAGCGGACAGAAAATTTTGCTTAGCCAAGTGAAATTTTAACTGCCTCGACAGAGACAGCTCTGGAAATGTGAATACTTAATGCTAACTTACTTCCCGCTGGTTCATTATACTTCGTAATTTTTTCGGGTAAAAATTGTTGTGTAAAGGGTTAGGTTGAGTATTTAAATCATGTTTTTATTGCCCGATATGATCGATGGTTGTAATTCTTTTTCACTCCATCGATAGTAATGAATATTCTAAATCTAATTTAGATAGTAGATTCAATAACGGAGAAAATGTAATGTAAAAATGTAATAAGACCAGCGTTGCTAGAGCCCCGGATATTAATATCTGTTATAGCAGGGAATTTATCGGAAGACGCATTTGCAATCAAAGACTGAATTAAAACTTGTACAAGACAATCAAAATCGAAATTTAGAAATTGGGTTCCAATTTATCAATTAATAACTTGACGACTCGATAGGAAATCGCTCCGGGAGATCCGAACGATTGTCCGATGTAAAGGTTCCAATGATTTAATTCAAGTTCTTTAAATTAATGGGACCTGCCCTCGTCTACTAACTTTGGAAGTCGACTTTCCGGTTTGTTTCAATTTGTCAGGCCTGATGGGGACTCGATGGTTAACAATGGGGTACGATCATAATAAACAAAGGACGTCCAATTCAATTTAGAAAATATTTCGGATATTCCCAAACTAGGGAGTTGTATCTCGTAATAATTTTATACACTTTTCTGTGACTCAAGTAGTCTTTAGAGAGAACATTTTCATATTTAACGGTGATCGCTTAATTTGAAAGAGTTAAGTTTCCAGACAGAAAGCTACTTTAGTTAAACGAGAAGAATTTTACTACACACTCAGTTCACGGTAGTTCCATTCGAGATTTAAACTCAAGTTTTATGTGTATAAAGGCACTGAAACCAGATTTTATTATAATTAAGATTCACGAGTACCCCTGATATAACGTCCATAAAAGTTTACGATAGCAGCGCCGCTCTCAGACAAATTGGGAAACATAACACCGGCGAAATAACTGCTCCCAAAACCTGTTCAGATTTTGAACACGAAAATATACAACGCGATCATAACGCTAATTGTGCACCAGAACGACTAATTAGAGACGCAAACTGTGATGCCGATAACGGTCATGAAGATGATACGCACAATAGAGATTAACTAGCTAAAATTGAGGTGAGCGAAGCCCCGCCGAGTGGTAGTACTATGATAAATAATAACAAACCAGTTAATGAGGAAGTCTCTACTTAGGGTCGAATTAATAATGTCACTTAAAAAGACACAGAACAGGAAACCGGCGATATTTTTAATGCTAACTCTAGATTAGTACTTGTTACGGCCGGTTACAATCTGACTGAACTTGCGACCTTTAAATTACTAGAAATTATGCCGTTCTAATTTTAGAACGTAGTCTCTAGGAAATCATGTTTGCCCCGAAGGCAAGAATTTCGAAAAACAGCCCGTGCGGAGCAAACGCGCTGAAGATTTATTCACTTACTTAAAGTGAATTTATAGACATTAATGACTACAAATTGAGGTTATAAAGCAATTATCACGGATCAAAAACAGGTATAATTTAAAAATGTATAAATTAAATGTTTCTCCTTGTGATATGTACGGACATAATTGAGCCAGTTCGAAGCAGCTGCATTTTAATTATAGATAATAATCATACCAGAACTAGACATGATTGCTTGGAGCGTTTCATATTTTACATCAGTGGCAAATGTGGAGACAGAAGTAAACATTGGATAGGTGTCGTGCACGGTAGCTATTATTTTTAGGACATGACCATGCATTTTTAATACAGACGTGGGCTATAAATAATAAAATGTACATTTAAAACGAAACCACGTGTGACTCACGCGATAGCCGTATTAATACAATCAGCTACCGACTTAATACCGACACTACAGTACATTCAATAGAAACTTGTGCTAACTATAGCCGAGAACTTTTTAATTACTTTGTTCCCCCAACGTCTGAGGAACACTGCGAAATAAAACAAAAAGATCTTGAAAGTGTTTCGGAAGAATTTTTCTAGACTAATTTAATAAAGGCCGCGTCTTGGAAATTCCTGTCTGGCTCAAGTATTAGCTTATGCTCTCTATGCAAATTGTAAATGCTTAAAATTAAGTTTTACATTACTCACTAACAATATTTGCAAAAGAAAATCGACTATTACTTTTTATTTAATTTTACTAATAACTCATCTGGGGGCCGTAATTTAGTCACCAATCTTTAAACCTGAGAGAAGAAAAGAGAACACAGTTATAATTCTAAAAATTAGAAAAGAGAGCTACATTAAAATAGATAGTGGGTCAGAGTAGAGATAGGCTACTTACAGAAGTATGTCAGATTGGTGATAAAACAAGTACAGCACTAGTTGTTATTTCGTTCAATGAAAAACGCAGTTCGAAAGAGCCATAACTCGCTCCAGTAAAGGATGAGTTGTTAAAAGCCCCAGTGTGTTGCGGAATGAACAAAGTTCTCGTTAATTTATTGTTATAGTTTTGTTAAGCCGCGTTTCCGTTGGAGCGAGCGAAAAACGCTCATTTGTCTGATGAGCAAAAACCGATCGAATGGTCTTACGATTGCTATCGGATGGAGTCGGAAATCGAATTTTCACTCACTGATTTTTCGCCGGTTTTAGCGTGCTTCCAAAGAGCTTTTTTATTTCGATTGCTCTTTCCGTGCTCATGATTTGCTTTTATTATGAATTTTTGAATATTTGCTCAGATATCCCAATTACAAAATTCCGACATACTATTAGTTCTTGGAGTCAAATTTTTTAAAACATAGTCAACAAAGCTCTGAATAAAGTATAAAGGACATCAATAGAAGAAGAAATAAAAGTTTCAGATGCTTTTGAATCTAAAAATCAAAATTTCTACTGAAGTAGAGAGAGAGCTTATACACTTAACAACTGTACAAAGTACCAATAAAGCTCCGCAGAACAAACATTTCCTGCGTGCCAATTCATCGTTTCTCTACTAGAAACCTAGGCTTAATTAAAGCAAACTACGGCTAAAGCAGTAAAGGATCTCGATATAAAATACACCAGACTACAGACCAGATAGATATATGACTCCTTCCAACAAGCTCGCTTTACCTGTAATAGAAAATGTATTGTTAGACATTTATGTTTATTCGAAACGAGTTAATTGCCTACTGATTATAGAGCAAATTACATGTCTTGTACGTTTTATAGCCTTTGCCATTAACAAGTTGTTTTCAAGTAGTCGTTAAATGGGATAAAAGAATGGCTGTCTTCACGACAGACTTTGTGGAAAGCTATTGTATGGTGTTTGCATTCGGTAAAGAGATTAGATACATTTAGAGGAAGATCTTTGGAATTATATCGCGTGATATTTAGCAAAATTATACTAAAGCTATATCATCATTCAGTCAATTTTATTGTGATCACTTTTTATTACGTTAAACTACACAAAATATGTGTGTCTGTAATGGAAAACGTTATTAAGTTTAGACGGGTCCAATTTAATTTATTAATGCTCAAATCTGTTTCAATCTTAACTTTTTCACGTTAATATTTTTTGCTACCCTTATCATTAAGTATAAATATCAAAATACTATTTCATCAATAAATAAAGTGTTTTATAATGATCCTTCCAACAATACCATCTGAGTTCAATAATTGATAGCCGTTTCTCTTCCGCGTTTTCTTCCGCAGTCATAAACAGTTCTTAAGCCTTTTGAGGACGACCTCCGAAGAAAATACCGTAATTGGTTAAAGGAACACAGGTTACTTGTAAGTATATTGATACTATAAAACGTATTCAATGTTTGTTGCTTTGCATCTACTTTTATTGTGCGAACTTGAAAGATTATGGAACTCGCTGCCGGTTTATTTATTTCTTGATAGCTATTATCTAGGGTTTTCCTAGTATCGCGTGCCGAGGTCAAGTTCCAGGCAAGCATGCTCCATCTTAGGCCGTATCGCATTAGGCCAGTTGCGGCCAGGGCAAGCCCATTTTCTATACAAAAACCTTTTGTTACATAGCTAAATAAAATTGGCTTATATATATATTTACTCTTCTACTACTTTATTACTATTTTTTTCTAAATAAGAAATATGTTATATGCAAGAACATATTATAATTAAAAAAAAATTATGTCAATACGAAACGCCTTCAATTATTTGTGTCTGTTGAATAAAACTTTATTGTTGTATATTTTTAATGAAGAATATATCATGTGATATTTCTAAGATCTTATAATATGTACAGCTTTATGAATAATTAAAATCTGACGTAGTTGCATAAAATATATGTAATAAAACACAAATACTAATATGCTTCCTGCATCATAATAACAAAGTTGAATAACACACTAGACATTTACATGGAAATATAGTAAATAATATCATTTTTACGTACCCACCAAGTTATGCCACATCACGTCTCAGAATACGAGTAACCAAATAAAACAAGGAGTCCGTATTTCCCTTCCTCAAATCTAATAAAAAACGTTACAATAGAGAAGAAAAAGGATGGCATACATGTATATATGTTAACTGGCAATTCATAATTTATGCAATGTCACTTTGGAGCACAACGATAACAAAGATTTGATAAAAGTTGAAATTATTAAATAACATTTTACCTATAAAATGCAATATTAAATTGATTTCGTCTAAAATAATGGCAGAGTCGTACACAAAGGTTAGGTTTTTTTTCTGTTACAAACCTATTTAGCAGGACTGCATTGTAAAATTAAAAAAATTTAAACATTATAATATTGGAATGAGTATCATGTATGTTTTTCTCAACAAAACTATTGTTCTATCTCATTCCGAAAGTACACTATTCTTGTTCTTTTTTGATCAATGCAAGGAGCGTGTACGATAAATCTTTTAATCCCCTTATACAATTTCATCGGATTGCCGAATAGGACGATTTGGTCCTTTTTCTTTCCCTCGGACTTTGGGTTTATTTTCCTATTGCCAATGCCAAGCTTTGTTTTGGCTTGTGGCAAGTAGTCTACTATAAGTTTTGTTGAATGTACTAAGATTATCTCGCACTCAAGATATCTCGATTCAAAGGAAATAGTTAAAACATAAACTATTTCATCTGAATCAGTATTTTGTAGATCAGATGTTTCCGTGTTTCATCCGTTACTACTTTACTGACCTACCTTTTATAGTCAAATACAAAACATTTTAAATGAAAAATGTTTTGGATTTTGGTCAAAAGCAATAAATAACAAAAAGAGAAACAAAGTAACCTTAATAGTAAGGTGTTTTATCGCTAAAAGTTTTTTCTTTCAGATCAGGAGTAGTATCGATTAACGTTAGCGACGAAGGACCGAAACAAGTGAATTTTAGTTTAATTTCAAAAGTTCACCCCTTCAACTCTCTCAAAAAGAAACTAAGATTGCTGTTACTTGTATCACATTTTTTACCGCTAACATTACGATTCATTTCGAACGGATTCGATACCACTTCTGGCATCAAATCCTTAGACTATGTCAAGACCATGTAAACTCTTTAAAACACTAAACTTTTATTCATCTCCAGTATTTTACAGAAGAAAATTAAGAAAAAATGCAACATAAAATTACTTAAATAAAATTTATAGCTCAGCATTTAAACGATAAAAACTCGACATAATAGGCCTTACCTGTCACACCACATTACATTTATCAGACAGGATAAGTTCCCCAAAGTATTTAAGATACATCGATCAAACTGCAGACGTTACAATAACTTGAGTAAAAAAGTTACGACGGTAAAAAAATTATAAGTGATGGGGAAACAGAGGTGGTATTAGACGTATGTGTGATGTATTGTTCTTTCAGATATGTATCTTGTTACGTCTTTTAGATACGAGTATGTTATGGAGTTTTGTATCTATGTTTGTTTTTAAAAAGGACATTTGGTTGTATGTTTTTGGAGTTCACATTTTGTTTTTATTCTGCGTTTTTTTATTTTGTATATTTGTTCTGTTATATCTTTTTTATCTAGATTTGTTTGTATTTCTTGAATATGCTTTTATTTAAGCAAGATGTAGACTCTGAAGTTTTGCATACTTTATATCCTAACAATAAGATTATGAGCAATTAAATGAATTGTTGCATTTATTAACATTGGTGATTCTAGTAGGTATATTTTCGTTTCATTTGTTTCATTGTAAAAAAAGGTTTATTGAATCTTGGAACTAAAATTAACCAAGCAAACTTCTTCAAAAATATTTTTATTCATTTGAATATTGAAGTAAATGTGCTGAAATTTTGCATTATTTTTTAAAATAACTTAGAGTTCTTCAATCCGAGAAATGAAAGTCCTACGCCACTTTCCATCAGATAAGAGCGCGAGTATCAACGGCGCACGCGATATTACAAAACCAGTTCAAGATAATTTCCTAAACAGATTATACACGGAAAATAAAGCCTAATTCTTAATAAAATCAAAGGCAGCGGCGGTAATTTTATTACACGACATAATAAAACTTTATCTGGGCAGTGAAAGAACAATATAAACGCGACGCAGCACGTTATCTTCCTACTTTTGTTTTATAGCGCGTTTCTTGGTTGTGGATACTCAAAGCCGATGGTTCCATCAGTGAATGGAAGGTAGGGGACGTAACATTTAAAATGTTATCGATATAAATACTGCTTATCAATTCTGCTGTGTCTGTTTTAATGATATCAGTGATCAATTTTCCAGTGTCCGTGAGTTCAATTGTGAAGGAAGTGCAAGCCGGAGTAAATTTTGCTGTTCAAACTGTGGGTTGAGACCCATCACTTCTTTATCACAGCTATTAATTACTTCACAGCTACGACTTGTAATGTAGACTACTAATACTTTGCATTGTCATTGTCACATCTAGAGAATATGTACAAGCAAGTTATTATACTCATTGTAATTATATACAGCTGAATGCGATTTCTCGGCTTAAAACTTGTTTAATTTGATGTCGACATAGAGTGGCGACGAGAAAATATTGTTGCTACTAATATTTGTACGGGACTTACAACCTTGCGAGATAGCTTTATCTCTGCGCAAATACTTTGAGTGGTGTAACGTGTGCGCTTGTGAGGAACAAGGGTGTTGGCCACTAAATGTACATAAGTATATAAGTTTGTGAGTAATATCATAACTGTAACAATTATATTTAATAATACAAACTTTAATGAGCAGAAGTCTATGTTAATAATTATAATATAATAATAATTAATAACTTGTTACATATAAATTAATATGTATTTATATATATAATATATTCTCTCAAAATGTGAAATGGGTAAAAGTTTATTAGGAAATGTTATAAGGAACAAACGAAATTATCAAATTATACTTTATTGACTTTTATATTTAGATATCATTTAATGTTTGTATGTTTAAATTTTTTTTGCTCTTAAAGCTCCTTTCAAGAATATTTTTCTATCACAACTTTACACCATTAAAATAATCCATCCTCTAAATTCAGTCTAAGGGTTTAAAAAGCGTGTATTTCTCAATCAGAACTTACTCTATTATATGTGACTGATAAAGTACGTACATATGAATATATTTTTTATACTTTCTTTAATATTGAAGAGCAGTAATAGTATTTGATTTAGTAAAAACTTTTGTGCCCCGAAATCAATACATAACATCAACTGTATGATATTAGGTACACAAGAAAGCAGTACAGAGAAAAATCATATATCCTAATAGATTGCGCTTTTAGTTTGCGTCACGACAATGACTGTCTTGTTTCAGCCGTCAAATCTATACGTCCTCTTGATACAATCACTAACAGTCCAGAGCTTCAGATACATCTAGGCACTGTTAGATAATCCCATAAAACGAATATGCATATTCTAATAACTTTGATGCAAACCATTGAATCTATTTGAGCCAATTGCACGGATCAAATTTCACCTAATGCAATTGAGTCTTTATAAATACCCTTTAAAGCAATACAACTAAGACTATTATATGATTAGGTACAAAAAAATCTCTCAATATTTAGACTTTTTTTTTTTAAATAAAACTATTCGTGTAACAATGTCAAATAATGAGTTAATGATATAATAGCTACCATTGTAAGTAATAAAGCAAAAGAAAATAAAAATTTTTTTCACTACAATGTTAAAATAAAAGATAATTAAATAAAAGTCTCGAGTATATATTGCAGATTAAAATTTTGCAGAGCTATTGTAAATTCCACGACTTACTTAAACAACATTGTAATCGAAAACCTCAATATCAAAATGTGATCTATATTTCCTCAGGTGAGGTCGTCGGAAACAATTTCAATTTTATTCAATAAGGTGCCTTCGAAATTAAGAAACTTAAAGTCTTCCCTAACTTCTTAATCTTTCCGAAGTGGAGGCGATATTTTATTCGGGCTGAGTGATGTCACAGGGAAGATTGAAAGCGTAGCGAGGATAAGTTTGAGTCTATGAGAATATTGTCAGTTTTGCTAGCTTAGACTTTACATGAGAGGTGGTGAAAGTTTATCTTTAGTAAAGGAACTCCTGAACGTTACTTGGTGATTTTGTCGAGCTCAACCACCTGACATAACAGCCAGTTTAAATTCTCACAAAAATCAAGTACTTACAATTAAAATGAATGGTCGTTTTTTACTCGTTCTATTAGAAGATAAAAGATATCGTGAAACATACATAAAAAATAAAAATAAAAATCTGAACCGAGTTTTTTTTTAATTCTGTTAAATAGTGGTAACGCATTTTCCATGTATACTTTTTTGAAAATAGGCAAGCACTTGTGCTATTAAAACACCCTTACAACCCGACGACATGCGAAGGGAAAACAAACATCCCGCGCTATAATACTCGTACCATGCATTAATGCTCAATTATAAAAATATCACGAGTCGTTAAAAACAGCCGCTTTCTCGTTTGCCTCACCTGTGCATACAATACAAGTTATCTTGTGATATATCTGACATTCGAATAAAAATACTTTAAATAGTATAAAATATTATCATGTAACTTTTTTAATTTTATGCTGACGAGCTTCATTTGTGATTTTATATTATTTTGATTTCACTACTTTAATCCCATAAAATATTGATAATACATATGCTTTTAGTAAAAACTTTATAAAATAATAAAAAAAAATGTTTTATAGTATAATAAACATTTTTATAGATTTGAGGTCTCAAAACCCCAAAGGGGAGTCGCTGTAATTGTCATGATTAATTTCACTATAGACAACAAAATGCACCTAATTTCATAGACCTTCAGTGGAACTTATTCTTCATAATGAAAACATTGACGCCTATTCAACTTACTTTCTAGGCTGTTTATCCTATTACTATTGTGGTATAAAAAATAATAGTATTTAGTTATATAGTACAAAATATAACTGTTAAAATAAAATTACAATTGTGTCAGAATGCTATGTGCCTACTTTATTGGAAATCCATACTTATTACCTATTTTCCGAAAAAGAGGAGATACTCAAATCGAATTGATTTTATTTTGTTTGTAACCTGATACCTTTTTTTTAATCCTACACAGCTTGACATTTGACCATAAGTTCGCACGACCACGAAGTTACCACAAGTCAGTGATACTGTAGCCCTAGGTGGAGCATGCCTTGTCTGGAATACACTGGCTCTCAAGGAATGCTGCCCGAACACACCGTTAGGTGCTTGGGGACAGATTTTACAACTTGAGGGTGGTAGCTAACCAGGCGAGCGAAAAGAAACGCCCTACCACCATGCTATGCTTTCCTCACGATGTTTTCCTTCACCGGTAGCTCAGGCTTTATTTGCACATTTCGTGGGATCGAATCTCGTACTTTTTGCACGGCAATCGACCGCACTAATCATGATCGCTTCATACTTTTGGACGACTGAATCGATTTGAAAACATATTTTTTTGTTATAAAGGTTTATATATGTATTTCTGAAGTGAAGGTTTTTAAAACTATCAAATTTATTCCAGTAGTAGTCGTAAACATGTATGTAGTCGTTTATTATTTTGCATTAGTAAATATAAATATATCGTCTAAATACTCGTAGAAACGGGGTGCAGTATGCAATGGGGCATTCCGTGAGTTGCAATACTAACTCATGTGAACTTTTTAATTCAACTGAAACGAATGTAGTTTATGAGTTTGAATGGAATGAAAGTAAAAATTATGAGCGTTTTTAACCTTGCAACCTATACTAATACTAATTACGAAATTAAAAAAAATACCTTATTAAAACCTTACTCGGAATTAATCAATAATAACTAAGCTAGCTTCGTTTAGAAAAAAGTTGAAAAATTTTAGAACATAGGATTTTTTAAAATTACTGATGATAAATTTTGATAGATACCATAAATTATATAGTAAGTACGTAAGGCACTTATTCCAACCCACTGCTGAACAACAGTCACTCCTATGTAAAAGGAGCGTTCTTCACTTTTCTTCGAAACAGATAAGACACACTCTTGGGTTATTTGCACATTGACTAAACAATAATACATAATACGATAACGTATAACGTGTATACCCTATAACGTGACTCTAGATCTAAAGCAAGTCAAAAAATATATAAATAAATAAAGTGAAAATATAAAAAGAAATAAAATATATAGAGTGCTGAATAAAAAGTGCTGTTTTACTGCAACCTCCATTGAACTAATCGTACCTTACTAAACATCACCAAAATAACCAAACCAAAGTTCGTGTAAAGACATATTAAAGAACGAAATTCAGAATACATAAACAATAAACATCTCAAAACAAACTCTACAGTTGTTTAACATTAGCATAAAGTCCGCAAGCAATGCTGACTCGAAAAAAGGAACAACTTTGCTCAGAAATGTACAAAGGCAATGTAGAAAGCAGCTCGTAAAAGCGTGCTGAAGATACACATTTCATGAAAGTTTTGTATCATTTTTTATTTTATTAATAGAATATAATTAAATATAAATAAAACAGAAAACCGTTGTAACTTCTTTTCGGTTAATTGCAGAGCTAAATTGATCTAAAAAAAACAATAAGATAAGAAAGATTAAACTTAATAAATACTAAAGTCTCAAAACGGTCATTTATCCAAAAAAACTAGCTGATAACAACAACGCAGAGTTGTCGGTCAGAGGTGTACAACTCGTAGCCAAGACTTGATCGTTTTACTCACCATTGCGAATAACATTTATTATGGGATAAAACTTGTAATCGTTAAAAAATTAACCCGCTCATTCTTTCGACCGCCGACAATTTTCATATCTTAATTTATTTCTCTTCTTACTTCTCCACTCGAAAACTGTTAATTTATTTCTCTAATAGGTAACATAATTGTTAATAGTAAACCTCTTGAACCAATAACATAACCCTCTTTTGTCTGAGTACACCCTAACCGTGAACCCTGTGTACACCACAAAAAACAAACCGTACGAAGGAAGTTACTTTAAAAACTGCACCATTTAATTTATTCGATGCAAGCACGAAATACTTTTAAAGTAAAGTGCATTTGTCACCTGACATAATGTAACGAGCTGGAATAAGGCGGGGAAAAACACCATTAGATAGTTTTTAACTTTGAACATTGTAGAGGGGTTTTATTTAAGTTGATTTTGTTTATTTTTATCTTTATATAGTTTATACTCTTTATAATTGTTGAGAAGTTTCGGAGGAGTGACAAATCATTACTTATATTTCGTTTCGTTTCAACTTATCACGTCCTACTGCTTTGCTCGGGTCTTCCCTATAATGGAGGTGAAGGCAATAATCCACCACGCTCGCCAAGTTGCGGGTTTTGGGACTTCGCTTATTTTCTAAAGCTATTACACCTTCTTCTTCTTACTCGTATATGAAATTACATAAAAAGGTCTCATATTAAAATATCATTAATGCTATCTCGTAATTTTACAGCAGACTGATTTCATCTGGTTGATTATTGAAATTATCTATGGAACATTAATAAGTAAACATCATAAATAAATACGAGAACCACGGTAAACATGTGTAAATAACGTCTTTCAAGACGTCATAACACAATTGAATCAAAATACGAGTGACAATCGCCATATCAAATTAACCGCTATAGAAAATTAATTTGAATTCTTAGAAAAAAACTATTTAAACTGGCCAAAAACTTGCATATTAGAGATACTCTCAATAGTCAAAATATAACATGTATGTGTACATACATTTGATACATACAAATATCCGACTTTTCTGCAATGATAAAAATAATTTCGATTACGAACTGAACTGCCAATGAGACACCTATCATTTTACCAAACAACGTAAAAGTAGCTGTAGAGATAAAAAAATACTAACACGTGTTAGAAACGTTCTTGAAAGTAGTCGACAATGTTGTAATATAATATATCTGTTTTCACGCCACGAGTAACATTGATATATGCACCTATGTATAATCATCTGTTTACAGTTCGATACATATTACTTATATATATAGATACATTAACTAAATGTCTAGACTCGATAATGCGAGATTTAATGTGCGGAATATTTCATGCCTTTCGGTTGGTTGACCTGAACTGACTGAGATAAAATAAATAGAACATTTAGTAATCTTAATAGTAAAACAACAGTTTTTATTATTTGTTCATTTTATTTTAGGTAATAGTATATTATGATTGGAAAATATAGTTGCGTTCTGCGCATAATAAGGTTAATTCGTTGTTATCTTATAGACTATCAATCATACCAAACTTCAATCAAATCTTACAAATGAACAATCATTTATAATGTTAGTGATATTATGTGATACGAGTAATAATAATGCAAGCAAATATTTTAGTAAAATCATTACGTAAATATTTTAATGGTAAGATGAAAAAGACTAAAGAATTCTTACAAACAAGAACGAAAACTAAACTTACATAATATATGAAGAGCCAATTTGTCAAGCACAAAATCCATTTATTGTATGACAAATAATATGAAGTATAGGTGTGGGTGGATTTTCTACTCCACGTTTTTCAAAAAGGTCAAAAGGCCAAACAAGGCCTTCAAAATAATTGCATTGGATATTACAAAGCAATTAATTACAATACTTGAGTAGGTGTTATGTTATTATACAGTTTAGTAATTAGGAATTGTGTTTTATATAAAATATGATCTCATCGTCATAATATCACAATTTACAAGGTTATATATATATATATAAATTAAAAAGACTAGAACAAATTTAATCTGTGCTTAAATTTGAAATAGACAAAAGAGAATCGGAGGCTTTTGTTGATAAAAAAACCTTTTGGAAAAGAGTGCCAGTGTAGATTTGTAGATGTATTTGACTATTAATTCATAGTAATATTTTTAATAATAAACGATTATATAGTGGACATTTTAGAATAAACAATTTAATATACTACAATTAAACTAGTAATCAACAAGGGCGAGTCACTTCGCATATAAAAACACAATAATAATTACGAGACGATGACATTTGAAATAACATTTATATCCAATTACTCGCACCTAAGACGTTTGATACATTAAATCGTTCGAGCAATACATCCAAATCTTTCAACTTGCATGTCAGTAAAATAACGACAGCCACAGCTGTTTCTATATCATATGAAACTAAATATTAATCTATGTATATATTTTTAATGCACTATGTTTGTACAACGATTCCATGTGTTGCTATCGCATGTGCGGATGAGATATGGGGCCGAGTGCATGATACGGGTGCACCTAGTGGGTAAAGAACAGCGGGAGAAAACGCCAATTTAACAGTCAGAAGTTTTTCAGTAATAGCTGTAGTGGTTATAGAATTCAACAGCAATTTAGAAAGTGATATGTTTGTAGGTAATATATGTATAGTTAAGAGATAGTGTTATGAAAAAATGTGCTACAATTTTTCATTATTTAATTTCCAATTATATAAAATGTGTATTCAAGAAAATATTACTAAAGGTTATAGGTAAGAACTATTAGCAAAGTTCAAAGTAATCTTTCTGAGAGAAAAATGTGACGTTTGCTTTTTTAAAATAGTTATTGTGACAGATTTTCAGAGACTGGGCTAATAAGCAAAGAGCAAAGTCAATTGTGTCTAGGTTATCGAAAATAATTTTGGTTTCACAATTTACCTTATAATTTAGTTTATCGTAAACATTTATCCGCTATATTTCATGACTGTGCCCTCAGGCCATTAGTATCGCCTACCTCACACGTGGTCGCGTATTTATAAGCCGTGCGCAAGAGTGGCGCGTGTAATGATATAACTGCGTAGCTGCACATTTACATGCATTTTTCACTAAATACGGATTTAATTTCGAAAAATAAAAATAAAACATAAAACCTACTGACGTTCTTCAAATGGTTAACCTAAATAATAATATTAATGTTTTATGAAAATATAAACGAATACGCAAATATCAACAACGAAAAATAAAAATCGTCACACCTTACCAACTTCAATGTTAAAATCAAATCATTATTAGGTGTAAAGTATAAATTGATACCTACAGAATGATAATGCTATTTAGCGCACCAACGCAATACCTGAACTAGGAACTGTTTTAGATTTATACGAACAACAAGAGTAAAAAGGTATAAATTAGATCCAGTTTCGGCTACGCGCCAAATTACTCTTGTCCTAGTATAACTAGCTTCTACATATTTGTATATACTCGTACATATCTTATCCTAGACTTTTCTCGACATATATAATAGTTAAGTAGATAAATTGACACTTTCATTCGAGTACATCCAATGAAAGTTATCGCTCGGCCATAGATAATAGTATAGTTTGCCACGAGTGGTTTATATCACGTCATTCTACGCAGTTCATGAGCAGACATGATGTCTCTGTTTTCTATTTCTGTATCGGTTTCATTAGATAAGATTATGTTGCTTGGAAATTATTTCTTATTTTCATTGTTATCTACTTTATTCTTATCATCATTAGTTTTTTCTTCAATGAATCACCTGTATCTTATAAAAAACGAGTATAATATGTAGTTGTAAATATTAGGCACTACGTTAATACATAAGTGGTTTCAAAAAAACCCTCACTGCTTATCTTTAATCCTGTGTTATCCTTACTTTTGTCTATTTTTTTTTAATTTTGATGTACCATTGTCACTCTCACGACTAACAGGAATGCATTTACCATTCACATAAAATACAACGTGCAAGTGCCGAAGAAATATGCATACACACATACACCCGAAAAACATGACCTTCGTAGTCGGGCAAAAAAAATCATTACCTTCATACGGTACCCAAGCGTTTAAAGATATATGTTTGCATTTTGAAACCATTTTACCTAGTTTTTTATATTTATTTGCATTTACTCTAGCTATGCCTGCTTTATTAGCAGTAACTTAGTTAACTACCTAATTACTTACTAATAAGCAAATAAATATCTACATTCCTTATACACGAGTCAAAAGTTTACTTTCACAACATTCTAAAGCGACTGAAATCAAACGACATCTATCCACGATCACACATTCAGCGAACTTTGTCTCAATAAATTTCAGTTTTGGCACGAACCGACTACACGTAGTATCGACAGACTGGAATCGTGCTATTCCTTCCCGCCGTTCACCATTCTTTTACCAAGATAACTAGAAATTGGATCTGGAGAGAATAATGTAGACTTTAAAGGATTTAACGGTGCCGGCGTATCTTTTTGGGCATCGTTGCTGGCAACACAGAGCCAACTATTTCTGCCGTGAAACATGGTTAGCTTGGGTGATTATTTGTATGGCAAGACTTTGTGCGGAAAATATTTCGCTCTTTCCAAAATTGCGTATTATGATGATGTAGTGTTATTGCGATTTATTTGAAAACTAAATTTCGTGTGAAACATTAACAAACTTGACCGTTATCGAACTCCTTTAATGAGTTGCATTTATAAATACGACTGCATCGAGAAAACTTGTCTTATCCGTAGAAATTAGCCTCGACAAATTATCAAGTATCGCATTAACAGAACAAATTATTATGTCTACGGCAATTTACTTATCTTTACTACCTACGAAGTAGGCGCAGCTGTTTGTTTCGAACAGTTCAGCTGTCTTTATACACTACTTAGTTTTATTAGCTTCTATAACAGTCTTACACAAGCTTCATCTAACCTTTGCCCTCGTATCTTCTATTTGATATTTTATATCTTATATCAGCTGTAAGTTCGCTCAAAATTATTAAATTTGTGCCTCACAGTAGAATAAAATTCTAATTTAGAGAGATTTCGCCTCACTGATAAAATTTAGTAAACTTTATGTTATTGGTGCATTTATTAATTGATCACTATTTAATACTTACTAGTAATTTAAATGCGATATAGCCGTAGCTATATCGTGCAATAAGATTAGTCTAGCTTCTTCAATTATAATCATACAATAATTTTATTACTATACAAGCCATCCAATTAAATCTATGTTAGTCGTCCTACTGTCAAGGTCCATCTATTAGTCATAGTCTTTTTAAACATTATCCTCGATGCATTTACTGAAAGTAGTAATTACTAAACCAGTTATTTAATGCAAATTTATGAAAAGTAAGTGTTAAAGTATTTGGGCCACTAGGTTACAACGAATATGTTAAAAACACAATTTAACATAAATAACGAACGGTGTTACTTAATGTAAATCGCTTTATTTGCTTTGAATTGGTAGTAACATTTAATGGGGGTCTAATAAATTTGTTTAATGGGCATAAGCTTGGGTGGGAATGGATATGAGGATAAGTTATGGTGGAATTGCCAATTTTAGCACCGATAAAGAATGTTTGCATGGGGTTCAAATCTATAATGGCGAGGACACCTGGGCTGTAAGATCTTGAATTGGCTTCCAATATGATTTTTAAGCTATTTCTGTGCACCAGGTATTCAATTTATTCATATTCGTCTGCAAGAACTTCGCGAGCCATCGATAAAATACTTTATGTAAAACGATTGAAAATAATACGGGTCATAAAACAAATTTGTATAAATACATGTTCTGTGACTGCGAGTATATCAGGACTTCTAAATACCCATTAAAAGAAATAAAACAATTACACGTGATAAATGTTACTACCAGTTTTTCTGGTAATTTGAAGCATAAGGACAAAAAAATTGACCAACATTACGAAATTGCTGCATTTTTAAGAACATTCCAGGAGTAAATAAGCACCGCAAATAGAATCACTCAAATCTTAAATTAATAGATATAAGTGAACAAGGCAATAACGATGTCGCGCAATTCTCGAAACTAGTTAGAAGATACGAAATAGATAGACCTTATAAGGAGACAGACGGTATAGATATACAGTTTCCAAAAGCCATAAAGGCACACCTACGCAGTAAGTCTACACGTGAAAATAAGACTTAACAAGGAAACAGAATACGCAACAAGACATCACAACTTTTACTCGCACTGTTAGAAAGCTGGAAATTAAATTCTTTATTGACTCGTCGGATAAAAGCTCTTTACTGGCTTAGAGGATAAAGGCGATGTTTTCTTTGATAAAAATAGGAAAATGTTTTTTTATCTCTTCGGGATTCTTGCTTATCTATGTTTGATTCAGACATTTTTAATCCACGACTTTAGCATGTTTTCGATATTTATAACACGACTTGATAAACGTTTTTTGTATTTTATGTCAGATTAGTTAAAGTCTTTAGTATTAAACAAGTAACAGGAGCAGGACTAAACTTTAAAAAAAATACTCATGTCTATTTTGTGAATTTATTTTCTCATATTTTTGCATATGCATAAGAAGCAATTTAGTAAAATATACTGGATATAAATGCGCGATGAGGATTGATGTTTCATTCTCAATACGACAACTAATTAAATAACAGCCAAAAATAACTATTTACACTCATATACAAAAGACAAATTACTCGTAGGAGGAAATTTCTAGACTGCATCTAGCTTCAAATATCGAACGTACTATAAACATTGGGCGTCGAGTACGCAACTAAACAAGCATTAGTTTACAGTGTGATCCGCCACGTGTAAGATACTCTATACTATTTATAAAGTAAGGAGTGCAATTTGTGAGAGATTGAGTCGTATGCGTTCTGGTGGCATTTGGCTAGAATAAGAAGTATAAAAAAATATTTATTGGCATTTAAATAACGTTCGTTACAGGCAAGTACATCCTAGTACGTCATCGACATTAAATTTGTGGAAACTTGTTGTAAGTTGACACTGGCAAGGGTTGCCATGTTTATCTTTGAATTGACAATATAATGTCGTGGTAAAAAAAAGTATGAATAAATAGTTCGATTAAAATTTACAGCACAAAAAATTAAGTATCGGAATTTTAGTAAACGTAAATTTAAAGAAAAAACACTTTGCAAAATATGTTGAAGTAAGTAACAGGCAAACTGACTTGAAGGCTGCTGATGACTAATTATAACGTTATTACAATTCTTAATATTATTTAACTAACTAATTGTTAAACTAAAACCAAATTAGTCAGCCTTCAACATATATGTACCTATATCATTACATAAACAATATATAATAATACAAACAATCCCTGATTCTGCCATTTACAATCAATTCTACATAGTGAATAAAGGTACTATAATTAACAATTGAACGATTTGAAATCATTGCCATGAGCTAAACGTAAATGATAATCTAGCTGCTGAGCAATACTAAGAATCAATAATAAGTAGGTATAATGATGATGAACATTTTGTTATAACTAACGTAAGCAAAAACATCATCGTGGGTTGTAGCAAAATCATAACATTAATCCATTAGTTCCGCTACATCAGCTTGAAGAAGGATCATATGGCAGAGCAAATTACAGAAGCTAGATTTATAAGATATATCATCAATCTATTGATATGACTTTAATATTAAAGCTGAATAAAAACTTTATGTTGTATATAAGTAGCTCTATATTTATATTCGAACTAGTTAAATTGATACGTCACACTTTATTTACTTTATACTATTGTATAAATTCATTTCAATGTAATAAAACTCAAAAAACAGATGTGTAATTTAATTTTTCAATCTATGATAAACATTGACGAATGATATCGCAAATGCTTTACTTTAATAATGGAATATATGAAAAATAGTTCAACTTAGAGAAATTTCGTTAGAATTCAAAACTTCAGTATGTATTTTTGAATTTTTTAATCAGCAACAAAACAAATATCTAGGAAGTAGTAATCAGCGTTGTCACCGCCGTAACTTGAAGTCATACCATTTTATTAATCTCTTACTTAACCACTTCTACGAAGACTGGGATATTGAACTCAGCGACTAAATGACACACCACATGGGAATAAAAAGTCACAACAGCAATTTGCCGTGTAACGTTTGGAATAATTTCACAGCGGCGCACTACCTATATATTTGTGCTAACGGAGCTAAACGCGTAGATGTGCCATGGGAACCTATAACTACCGAGCAACACGACAACATTCGCGATCTTTATAGTAAAGTGAATAAAGTTGAAAGTCCAAATGCAGATCTTGAAGGAAATAAAGCTCTGGCTGTTCTTTATGCTCTTAAACATAAGGTCTGTTTTGTTTTTGGCGTCACGTGTATGGAAGATGGTAGTTAAGTACAAGCTAGGGATTTAATTACTAGTGTAAGTATGGGATAGCGGTTTCGCTCAGCTGTTCAGGACGTGTTATAGGGTAGGTGAGTTTTTATGGTCATGATGTAAGAACTTCCAAGTATCTTATGAGTTGTTCTCGATATCTATTTTCAAAGATTGCTTAAAGTTTGTCAATTACTATGGCGATCATAGATAAAATAAGTTGAAAGTAATTATATAATTTCCTAATTAAGTGCCCAGTTTTTAAGCGCCTAGTTATTCGGATTTTAGATTATAATTAGGTACATTGATAAAATACTTAAGTACGAGTATGCCTCAGATTTCAAAATTTTTTGCTTGTTTGATAGATACTCATTTAGTAGTAAAACGCTATTACTAAGACTGTATGTCGATTTAACATCTGTCAGGTCATTGCCTAAGCGTAGAGTAATAACATTGTGTACGCGCTTGGCCTAACTTAGCTGTACATTTTGTCACGACCACAAGTAACACAGAAACGTAATTATAAACACATTACTGTGAGTGCTTTACTGTCGGCTGCAAGGAAACTGGAACATTATTCTTTTCCTTCGCCGCGAATAATACGCACAACATTCTACTACCCAAATCTCTACGAAAAAAAATAAATTCTCCAACATAATCCGCTAATATAACCTAAGTATCCATTTTTAGTTTGTAGTCAGTCTTTAAGTAAAAATAAATCTTGTGAAAAGAAAAAAACGACCTTATGTTTCAAATTCCATTTATACTTATCTCGAGAGCTACGGAAAGAATTTCACAAGAAAGACCGAGCGCCGTCAGACAAAAGGATAAGAGATGTAATAAAGAAATCATAGATACTAAGGAAAATTGTTTGGTTTTCTGACCCGACAACAGCGTCGGTCTCGTATGCAAAGACATCGATGCCAAAACTTTGGGGCAAAGTAATTACACTAATGACGGTAGGGAGCGAGTTGATGGCACGCCATCCCTAATAGCACTCTCCGAGTCTCCTGTTAATTTACATGATGAGCAAGGGACAAAAGGAATCCACTCGGTCTAAAGATCAGAACGTTACAAACATACAAATTAACGATCTAACTCAAAATTGAATTATAACTCTTAAGGACGCCTCTCATTTAACTTGAAATTAGTTCGATTCTTGGACCCGTAAACAGATGGCCGCGAGTCTTTTGTTCGGCTCGATTCCAACTTTCTGTAGATCAAAGGTATTAAGTTTAGCGCGCTCTCGAAAAGGCCCCTTTTCTTTCATTTCCTCAGCATCAGAACTTTTCTTATTCCCCGAAGCTGGTGTTCGGGAAATGGAAGACATTACTGAGTCAATAGACGCCCTGTATAAACCAAACCGAACGCGAGAGTCAATAAGATCCTCGCTTTAGAGTCCTCGTTTAACCTAACTTCTGGCGGTCGATGTGCGGCGAATCTGTAAGCAGTCACCACTTAATTCCACTTTGTAAATTGTGTCCGTTAATCGATGCTTATCAATTCGTGCGGTCATAAAATGGATTTAGGTGAAACCCCTTTTGTGTGTGTCATACATGTAGTTTGAAAACGTGTTTCAAGTAGTCATGAACTAAACGCTTGACGCGAACTAGAATGTATTCCCAAAGCAATTATAACCATGTAGCCGTAATGGGTCCCGGGAGAGAGGTTTGCTCGGAGTTTCGGCGACCTCGTACCGATCTTGAGCTAACGTTTTTCTATTACAAACGTAGGTACCTACACTAAAATAGCTATATTTTCCTCAAGCAATATATTTCGTGAAAGTCTGACTTATGCATAAAACGACAACTCGACGTGACATAAAAAGAAGCTAAAAGGGGTCATTCAAAATGTCAAATGGCTGACGCCTGACATTCAGAAGGACGTCTTTATACCCTCATGAGTTATGTGCCAATTTTATTAACACTAAGTTCTAGCATTGATTTTTTGACGTCACAGCATTCAAGAAACTTTGCGGAGCCATTTATTGATAAAAAGGCGAGACAGTCGAGTTGATATTCAAACAGAATCTGTCGAAAGTTGGAACGTCGACCGCGGAAAAGGCGAGTCAGACAATTCTTCGGGTCCGCGGGCGAAGTTGGTTGCGGCGGTCCCCGAAGGCGCTACTTGTCTTGTTCCAAGGAATTTTACTGGAACGTTTTGACGTGTATGCTATGCATCGATGCATGTCGTAATACCAACGCCAGATGCTCCGAATCAATACACGGAATGTTCGTCCGAATCGGACGCAGATGTAGAACGTCCGCGATCGCCCGCACCGATACTTTGTTGTTTTAAATTGAACTTTTTATTTACAACGAACAAAGTGGTCGCGTTTTCGACGTAGTAAATGTTGAATTTATTGCTCGCATGCGCTTAATAAAAACTACGTACGGGTCGTAATATTACTGGAGCGCTTTCAAGTGCCCGAATCCCGCGAGCGTTTTTAGTTCGTACGCCATTAATAATAGAGCTTTTATGAGACTTTACCGAATGATTACTTAGTTTAACGCTTACTATTATTACGTGAGTCTTAAAAAGTGTAGTAAAAGTTGGTTGTTGTGAAATCGCTCCCCAAATTTATTGCGCCGTAAGCAAATATTTACGATTTTATTTTGAATATTAGTGTGTTCATTCTTCTTTATATTTGTTGTTAATATTTGTACCAGTACCAATATACTTTACTAGTTTTATAATTTAGTAAATCTTAAGTATCTGCTATTTTTTTCAGTTAGTTTTTTAATTTTTCCTAATGAAGGCAATGCAAAATATATGAGTAGTAATCCCAGCATTATACATACAACAAAAAGGTTAAATTGAATCGCAACAGTCTCAAATGATCCTCAGAATGTCTCGAAAAAAATCTCTTTCTAAATTACCCAACACGTTTGCCAACTAACAAAGACTACTATTAGTCAGGCGGCTCGAGAGCAGCGGATGCACAACTCCAGTTGTTTGCAGCCTCCCACGGGACGGCGGCAAATA
Organism: Ligdia adustata; assembly: GCA_947049295.1. NCBI lineage: Eukaryota > Metazoa > Arthropoda > Insecta > Lepidoptera > Geometridae > Ligdia > Ligdia adustata. Next base: position 959,183 of record OX346229.1, on the reverse strand, counting down.
TTGCCATTGTATTAGCCGGAACGACTGTAACGAGCCACTTTTGTTCCTTTACAACTACACTACTGTTTTTCTATGAACAAGAACTGCCACGTCGAAGTTTGGTGACTTCTTTTTCTATTTTACTCGTCCGACAGGTGTAGGCTGGTTTGGTTGCATGTTGTATTTGATTTTACTGTATGGATTTAACGTTGAATAGATTTTATAGTAATGTTAATAGATCTGTATTTAAATATTTATTCTTTTATCTCATTAGATTTTCCTTAATTTTGATTTCCCTTTGCTTTGATTTTCGTAAGTTTTACGATGTATGTAAATCAATCACTAGATTTTTAGTTAAAGTTGGTGTAAAAATTGTTTCTTCAGTTTATTTAGTGCAAAATATACTCACATTGTTACTAATTATTATGCTAATGTATTTGCCTTCCTGAATTTTATTTCTGTTTCATTCAGCTCTTGTAATTCTATAATTAATATAAACTACTCTACCTGGCTTCCGTATATAATTTCAACTTTATGACACACCATTTGCATTTCAATACAGTTTTCCTTGCAGTATTTGCAAATTTATCTTTCATCTAAAGCGGGCGGCAGTAAAAAAAGTTTCAATAGAAACAGTCGCGGCGTCGCCATATTTCGCTCAGCTTTCGCTATAAATCGCCAGAATTGAGGCTCATCTGCATATCTTGGGGATCGTCTGAATTTAGAGGCAGAACTGTAAGTTTGCACGACTGCTTTAAAGGTCCAATTACGCGTAAAAAGCCGAGTAGAAATGAATTCTAGAGCGTTTATAAAGTCGAGTTGACTGTTTGATTACGACCCTTAGCAAGTAAAGTTACGATCTCGAAAGAAGGACTTTGTTTTACACCGCATCAACACTTCGAGTTAAATAACATAGATTTAATTAGACTATTCTGACTACTGACTACAAGTTTGTATTTATTAGGTACTACACAGAATACTATGCTGCTGTTTATTTTCTAACCATAGTAGTCACATATGTTACCAACGAGTCCATTCAATTTTTGACTTTAAAAAAGTATAAACATTTTGCTGCAACTGATTCTGCAAAAAATCAATAATATTTCAAAAAAGCAAATATATAATTATTTAGAGCATTTCAATATTCACTTCAATTTAATAAAATTCTTTTAATCAAAGCAGTGGAAGGAATGTTTTATATTTAATCAACGACTCGTTATTGCTATCGTAAAACAGACGCTGTTCGACGTCAATTAGACGCGAAATTTGAACGTTTTCGGTCTTTGAATGCATATTAAAGCCTTAGGTTGTTGCTGTTGATTATTCAATACAGTTTGAACTCTAACTGATAAACATAGAATAATACTTGCTCTAACTAAAGGTTTTGCAGTGTTGGATAAGTTCAATTTAACAATTTACAACAACAATAATTACGCTGCGTAAAGATAATGTAAACCAATTGTTTTTTTTTTTATATCGTTTTTAATATTCGCATATTTACTAAAGGCAAAATTATTAAAACTAAGGAAAAGAAGCATTTTGTTTTTTTAACTAAGTAGCATTGAAATCGGTTTAACTGTTGCTACACAAAAACATTTAATATTGTAACTATAGAAAATCACTAATTCAGTCGGCAAAAAAGCTAAAGAGAATAGTAAGGCATATTTTCGATGATCTAGTAGTTTATACTTCGGTTACGTAAAACGTAATCGAGACCCTATAACTAGAAAAATTCCAAGAGAAAAAAGCATAACATATTTAACTTAAAAATAATAATACCATAAGAAATCCAAGTGATAACATAAAACAAGTTACCCATTTAAAGAGCCCCCTACCATATTCGGCAAGACTTGAACACAATCTGCTTCCAATTGAAGTTCAAGGTTACATTTATAAATACATGTTTCGCTTCAGCTTCCTTGTGCCGGATTCTACTATAAGGTCTTATTACCTGTTGCAATAAAACTAAACTTTATTTCACTTACTTTAACGATCATATTCGATTAAGCTGCAAATTAAGTTTTTTCGACATGCAAATTTCAAGAAATTCTATATCAGCCTTCCAATGAGGTTAGTTTTTAATAAGTTAATAGAATAAGGATTTCCGTGAAGACCATCTGACATCTAAAGTCGTTAATCTAATCTACAGAATTTAGGTCAGAACATAATACCTAGAAACATCTGCGACGACTTATCGCATTTGCTATCGATGGCTCAAATACGGACATTGTAACGGATGCTTAGTTATCTAAATTAAACTAGATATCTAAGAGTTGGTTTCCGTGAGAAACAAATATCGAATAAGCATCCTAAAATTCTTTTAGATAATATTTTGTCTTTTATACTACTCATATAAAATAATAAACTACTGTCATAAATGATTATAATAATAAAAGATTTAAATATTAATTAGCTGAGAGATATATAAAAGTCATAGTATAAGTTTTAAACCTAAAGTAAAATTTGAAACTCGGTAAAGTTTCTATTCAAATTAGAAATGGCACGGATGGAAATGTATGTATATATTATAATACATATCAGATATTGTGGATACTCGTCAATCTTCGAAGATCATCATGATTTATAATATCCGTCCAGTAAAACGGATGTGTTTATGCTTGCATAGAGTGGCGATCATCGGTGATGTCAACGCTATATAAATGTCAATGTGAGCCAAAGTGCATCGAACCAATCTCGAGTGCAATCCAGCCAGACCGGTTGGACAGGGCCTTAATATAAAACTAATATCAGCGATTAAGAGGTGTAAAGAAAATGAGAGATATATTTATATATGCCACTTTTGTTGAACTTGAATAAAACATTAATAACAATAAATATTTCCAATATGCATTCTCAAACAAATACATGTCTGAATAAAAACAATACAACAGACATTAAGCCTGCAAAAACTTTGAATGTAATATTGCTTTATTGTAAAATAGCATTTAGCATTTAACATTTGATATCAATTCAAAACCAATATCATGAGGCTATACAAATATTATAAGGCAATTGTATTGAATACGCTCAAGACCATCGTCTATCTGAAGCTATTGTTAAACCAATCGAAATGTCTACTAAAGTTCATGGTTACAACGCAATCCCGCACTACAATTACATTAATTGACAGATGCAAGGTAAAAAAGACGATGTGACACGGTTCAAGCACAAATAAAAAAGACTGGAAAAGTTTCAAGTCTGAGAGACAAGAGATTGTTATAAGTTGTTGCGAAGAAAAAGATTCAAAAGGATGTCGCTTGCGGACTTTCAATAGAAGTAATTGGTTAGGAAAAAGTCCGTAGTAAAATTTATAAGAAACACGACACAAAGGTGCTTCAACTTAGTTACGTATTAAACAGTTACTTTTTTAACATAAGCTTAGTATTTTAGTATGACAATTTTAATGTTTTTATCTACCAAACTCCTAATCTATGTATTTTAAACTTTAGCTTAATCACTAGTGAGTTCTTAACGAACTATTATCAGCACTAATATTATTTTTAAATGGTCATTAATATTAATTTTTATACGCATTAGTGTCCTTACAATCGGTAACTAATATTTGTATGTATTTTAAATAAATTATATTTATATCACCGTTTTCCGAATTAAAATAATAATCAACGCCTCCTTTTGCCCAATCACCGCCAACTCTCCTTTTATAGGTTGGACTACACTTTTAACTTACAGAATTGGGTTCTTCGCGTTTATCTTCATCCTGTGAATTTTATGGTGTAAGGGAAATGATAAGATTACATCTTGCTTGTTTAACTGTGCCTTTAAAGGACTTTCGTACCCTAGTCGAGACTGGTTTAGAAATTTTCTTAGATAAGCTTAGCAGTCTGTAAAATGTAGCTTTACTTTTGTTTATCAGATAAATTTTGTTTTCTTCTTGTAAAATGTCACTTCGCATTTCATTTTATTTATCGGTATATTTATTAAGTGTTCTAAAGTAACATTTGTTTAGAAGAAATTGGTCTGAAAATTTATTTTTACTCGGCAGAAATTAGAGTCCTGAGTAAATTGCCACTTAAATATAAAACTAGCGACTTCAAAGTCCTATAGACGAAAAGGACTTTTAATTTAGATCGTGTTCACGAATCGAAGTGAAAAAAGTCTTGTCAAATGTTTTTCTAAAAAGAAATTTAATCTAATGTTTGTTGATGTAATTCCATGTTTATTTTGCTAGGGATTCGGTTCAATTAGGGATCCGATTAGCGTTCACTTTTAACGCTTGGTCGGAAGTATCGTTACGGTATTTTTCATTAAAAACTGTGTAAAACACTTCAGAAATAAATGATATACTTTTTAGTTTCATATTTTTAGTATATTTGTGTATCCAAGTGTCAATAAAATTACTGCAAAGGATTATAGTTAAGCATCAGGACTTATTTTGGTGTTAAAAATAATCAAATTTTATATATTGCCGTAGCAAAAATAGAACCGTTAAATCAAGTCGTTGAAAATAATACAAAAAACGCACACATCCTATCTCACATTTCACTTAATCGAAATAAAATGTTCCCGCTGAAGAGGAATTCCGATAGATCCCCGTAACAAGGGATAACACTTGAATCGACTGATTAATTTAACTGGCATGCGAAGGATTTACAATATCGCAAAGGCAATAAATTTCGCCCCTAATACCATCGAAATAAAGGCTAATTTTTAACCTAATCCCTGAGCCGATCCAATTCTCTGCAGGCATGATATTGGCAATGAAAATCTTTGGAATATCTTCGAGGAAAAATGTTGCGTCAGGAATTTTTGCACAGGTAATGTTATTACTAATGATTTTGCAATGATATGTATAGAGAAGAAAACGTTAACATCTATTGGTAATTTATATATACAACAAGAAAAAATAAGGTTCATTTGGAATTAATTTTCTACTTTATAGTGGTTTAAAGAGTAAGACTAAGAAATGACTAAATGCTATGCTTACTATATCCGGCGAAATAAGGGTATTGAGACAAAATACTACAATAACTTTTTTCCTTCCTGCCCACCTGAGTATTCAAGTTAAACATTTCCTATGTAATCCGGCAATTTAATCCCGAATTCGAAAGAGTTCAACCAAAGGAAGTTTCCAGAACTCAATTAAAGGTAAAGTTTTTGCCCACGGGGTAATTGTGTAAGGAGCCTGTCCACAAGAGTTAATCGGTAACAAGATTACCGAGTGAATATCAAACTTTACTCGACAGAGGGATAGGTTCGTACCTACTGTATAGTCGTAGTCTAAAAGTCACATTGGTATTCAACAATATGGTTTCTTTTAATTCTGAGGTACGTACTAAATAGCAACAGTTTTCAGAATTACCTCATGGTATTAGAATAAAAGCATTAATATTAAGTACAATTTTTTTTTGAGATATAGATCAAATATTGCTTGGTATATTTCATCGCATTTATCTCCTACTATCCAAAGCATTCCTATAACGTTATTTCCATATTATTAAGCCCTCAACTTCATACTGATGTCAACTTCTTTTTATTCTTGCATTTTATTTTGTACAAATTTGCTATCTCTTGTTGGTAGATAGATAGTAAGTAAGAACATCGAACAAGTTAAAAGGCGAGGCGCAAGCAAGGCCGGTTGAATCACACGACACAATCGGACCGAGCCGCTTCCTGTAGTGGCTCACGATTCAGTTTTTGCGAGAGGCAGAGAGCAAAAAATGCAGATACGACAATATTACGTATTTTTTTTATTGCATGACAATATATGTATTTTAATGCCATATGTTTTGTGTGTTATTTTTGCGACATTCGAGTCAAACGTATTATGGTGAATAGCGAAACGAAGGTCTCGAAAGACTAAGGCGTTCACTTCGCTCAACTGAGAACTCTACTGGGTAGTTTACTTTAGACTAATGGAACTTTCAAATTCTAATCTAAGTTTGGGGCTAGTTGTAATAATTTTAATTTTGTAAGTACTGGTAAAATACTTACAAAATTAAAATTATGCTTAGTAAAAGGTTTGTACTTTATACATTTTACTAAATTCATATCTTCAAATTCATCAAACAATAAAGTTATCTACGACAGACAAAAATAACCAATACAATTTAAAACGATCTTTGTAATCCCCTAGCTTATCTTCTATTCACTTCGATATCAGAGAAGTTGCCTCTGAGAGGATTAACACCACAATGTAGACATTGTACGCGCGTCTTTTGTCCCATCTGAACATTCTATTCCAAGCCTCCAGTAAAAGCCGTGTGTAAGCCGGTTCTTAGACCGGTTTCAATTGAACGAAATAAAAGTATATCTTTTTTTTATATATCTTAAAGGTCATTGCCGATAATGCACGTCGCTCGGTGATTCGAGTTTCGAAACACATGATACGACTTCTAAAATTATAGGTGTTACTTAAAACGTACTTACTGTTGTTGGAGTGGAAATTGGTTTACAAAATAGTATCTACTAATGATAGATTGGGTTTAATGAGTATGTAAGTAGATGAACGAGGGCCGTGGAGAATTGATGTTTTGTATGTGTGAGTGATAATGAACCAAAAGTGTTTCTAAAGTGTGCCACATTTGATTGAAATGTTATCAGGCTTTGATCACTTACACTTTGTACAAACTGAAATATTGCATTATAAATTATCAAGGTCTGTAAATTTTAATTGACGCATAACAATTTAAAAACAAAATGTTATTTGTATGTAATTGAAGCAATTAATCAAGACCCAATCTTCCAAATTGCAAGTCTAAAACTTTAGGGCTTGATTGATTATACTAGACTCAGTCTGGTTCTGATTTGAACCTTAATTGCAAACCCACTAAGGCCTCGAGAGTTTCGCAAACATCAATTATTTAAGTTCTTTGACTTCGTCTGAAATTATGAATTAACTGTTTAAGATCTATTTTTACACCTTTTATGTTACTAAAATTTAAATAATGACTAAATTGAGTTTTTAGTTTTTCTGACTTTATAATTTTTACCTAATTATACTGAGCATGTGAAAAAATCCACCACACATCCACAAAATGATGGTTGAGACCACAAAAAATAAAATTTGAAGAAAAAAGAGAACTATAAATAAAGGCTGCAACAGTAAAAATCAAGGGAAAGGCACTAATTAACATTAAAAGAGATTTTATGTATGAGAACTGACGTATAACCGAAAATACTGGAGAGCGGAGAGAAGAGCTGAGCGCAAAAGAGAAATTCTCGTCTGAAAAGCGTCGAGGATCGAGTGTCGTCCTTTTTAAAGACCAGTCGTAAACTTTATCGTTTTTAGCGCTCCGTACGAGAAATGAGAAAACGCTCGGCGTCCTGATACCTATCTATTCATTCTGACTGAAATCGAAAGCCACCTTTTTATGGCATCATAATAAAAAGCTGCCAGTAGTTCAATTTTATTTCCCTAGTCTTGCAAAAACGACATCTAGTGCTGAATTTGAAAAGCTCGCTTCGTATTAGATTCGCTTATGTGCAGCAATATATTTGTATTACATCCTCGATTCAAATAGAGCGAAGCAATTCATACAAAAATAAATAAAGCAATAAAACTGTCGATGAAGAATATAAATGGTTCGAGAATAGAATAATACTTGGCTAAGAATAAGCTGATTTGTAAACCAACAAATCTCGCACCGGAAATAAGAAACGTTGAAGAAATCATAACTATTGGCTAAGACGTTGTTATAAATCAATTATTAGCTACAGACAAGATAAACCTATGCTATTTAAAACATTAAACTAAAATAGTATGCTTTCAATACTACGAATTTCTTTCAAGATTAGTTTAAAAAAACACGCTTTATAAAAAAACTTGTCTTAAAAATTGAGATTTTGTTTAATTCCATCAATAATTTATAAAGATTACTAAACAGTTGGATTAACAAAACACATTCAACATATCCAGCACCAGTAGTAAAGTTATCTACGCAGTTGCAAAGACGTGTAAAGAAGAAAACTTATTACCACTGAGCCCCAAAAGATTTGGACAAGAAAAGTAAGCCAACGGTGATAATGAGTAATCCCGCACACTCCTGCATCTATCTAATCAAACTTGTACAATGGAGTTTCGACCAAAATACCTAATCAGGGGAGTTAATCTCAGAAGAGTTTTGGAATCCAATCAGCATACATAAATCTTTTGGAAGATAAAGATCCTAAATAAATTACTTCCAAGTTTTTGAATAAATAGGTAATGCTCAACTTGATGTGTTGAATTAGGGGAGATATTAGCTTTTTTTTAACTTCTGTTATTATTGGAAATAATTGTCTCCTGGACGTGTAGGTATATTATCTTAACATTAACTGTGTTTATATTGAAGGCTAAAAATGATCTATTAAGTCATTTATAATAAAAGTTGATTGCGCCGACATTTTGTGCAATATCTAACGTTTATTTCTGACATCCAAAAGTCAGTTCTACTTTCTCTAAAAAAAGATTAACGATTATTGGAAACAATAGAAAAAAATTGAAGTCACATAAATTTAAGGCAGTCTAATCTGAAATTACGAAAATGCACTTAAATAAGATAAAAACCATGAACCATTGAATTCGCGTTTTGAGATAAAATCGTAAAAATTATGCGCTAGTTTTTGATAAGCACGAGTGCACAATTTTGAATGCAATACCTAACAGTAATTGGTTTAAAATTAATGTCAATGACATTGTAGACAAACGGAAACCTATCGAGGACAAATTTTATAACAGACAGCAGGCAGGAGTAGATTTATAAGAAGATATCATTTATAATCTGCACTTCTTACTTATGTATCAATTTGATCTTTAATTGTGTATGAAATAAACGAATTTATAATCATGCACGCGCCATGACAAGGTTAATTTAGAGAGAGCGAGTAGGATCAAAAACATATTTATAAAAAAATCAGATTACCCTGTCGACTTTCTGATGCCTTTATAAGTTGTATTTCTATGATTATTTTTGTGAGTAAAAAATACAAAATGCTGTTTTATGATGATTAAAATCATGGTTTTGCTTAATAAGTATATCGTGACATCAAATAAATTTCATAGTACTAAGATTTCTAATGGGAGAAATTGACTCCATTCATAATATTTGCCTTAAAGAAATTCAGACCCATTGCGAAGTCGTACTTACGAAATCCAAGTTTAAAACACTCCTGAAATATCTGCCAATGCTTTTTCAATTCGCAGCCAAAGTCAGCCGTGCACCGACGAAAAAAGAAAAAGTGATAAACAAAACCTTATGCGGAAAATTCAACTGAAAGATATATGGTGTATTTTTGTTGTTTGCACATGGCAAGTTGTTCGTAGCGATTCCAGGCCGCGTCACCGCGTGGTCTGAATTTATAGCTATTTCCAGTTTCAGACTTTCTGTTTTCAACATGTCATGCTTCAGGACTTTATTCAGTTTAGCAAAGTATTTTGTACTTAAAATAAAACGGTAAAACATTGCTAAAAAAATTTGTAATGTAGGCGAATAAAAATATTATGGCTCATCTACTGTAATAGTATTTTCTTAGAATATTTAACTAGAGTTGCAAAGAAAACTAAAGCGTAACATAAAGAAGCAGCGAGGATTAGCGAGTGAATCCTTTTAAAAACATCAGTTATTCTGTCAGAAGGATTACTTACAAGCGTCTAGACGCCGCTTTGGAAGCTAGACAAGGTGCAATGAATTTTAATCATACGAAAAACATCATCGTGTAGGTTTACAAGCGTCTTTAACCATGTTTTCGAAATAAAATAGGTTAAGAAACTTTCAGCAAATATTATCTCAGAAACGGCTACTGAAGCCAGTGTGAAAACAATATCAACATTTTTCTAGAACAACTGTGACTTTACTAACTCTGCTAGTAAATACGAGTGTACGCGGTAGGCAATGTTTGTCTGTACACAACAGTAATTTTCTTGGGCAACACTCGCCGTTCTCTATAATGGTGCTATTAAAACACCACCCACAAGAGTAGGTAGAGCAAATTGCCTGCCGACGTGAGTCCGCATTTTACAATCAAAACGTTGATTTGTTCAGACCTGCCAACGGTGCATTAGGGTACATAAATTTGCTTACTTAAACGATAAACTTATGCGAGGAAAGCAAACACAATTGTTTAAAGGCAACCAGCGATCTTAAATGTTAATTTATTGCTACGAAATTGTTTTGTAACATACTGGAATATCAATTCCGACTTCTAATCCTGAAATTCGAAAAATTCCTACGTTTCGTGAGTTAGCACTGTAAGAGCGAGTATTATAGTAGACTATCACGAAGGAAAGTTTCCACAGTTTTCTAGGAAACGATTGTAAAGTATTTAAAAATATTCTGAGGGTTCCAAGCACATTCACAATCGTGGCGAAGGCACGGGTAACCTTGGACGAAAAGAACAGTTGCCTGTATCTAAGCGGGTATATGTTTAGTGCTCGATAAAAAATTGAACAAAAAATAAGCGGAGCCGAGTTTACAATTCGCTCGGCGCTCAGATTATAACGATCCAAAACCTCGCCCTTGGTTTCCAAACTTATTTTTTCTACACGAAGCAAATTTGAAACGTTCAATTTTAGCCGAGCCCGCCTCTCGTCTCGTGTCGTGATGGAAATAGATAATTGCAGAATCTATTGTATCGATAAGTTGTTACGTTGCAAATGATACCATTCTAATTGTTTCCTTATATTACGATCATAAATTTTGCAGCGAACCAGTCAAGGATAATGTAAAGGAAAACATTCGTTTCCTAGCTCCAATTATAAACGATCATGATGATGCGGTTTCCTGTGAACTTAAAATCTGTGCGAACGACCGAAGATTATAATTTCCTAGTGGCGAACGCACACCACTAACATATCCGTAGTGCATACGAGAAAGGCCACGCACACGAGCGAAGCGGATGACTAAAAATACAATATTACGAGTTGACATTGAAATGTTAATGCACTCTGGGGGCACTCTGGCGCATTTCTTGGTTATTTCGCCCGAGAGTCAGTAATAAAATCATAACTCTTTTTCTTTTATCGATTGTTTTGACTGCTATAGCCTCGATTTTGTGTCGGATCGCGTGAGGGAGTGCGTGTAATGCGATAATGCGAAAAAAATTGTATCTGGTGTCAATGCTCCCAAAATGATTTGCGTAGAGCGTCAGACGTGACCACGCTGACGAAGCTACCACTATGCAATTTATCAGTTCGGATTCGTAAATTTCATTCTATATTGATCGCTTCCAATTTTTACGGTACGTTAACTAGTTAAGAGATACTTCTTGTTTTACGATCGCTAAATTTATTGGCTCGCAATAGATTTCCGATAAAGTTCTCTTTGTTAATCTTTATATCTGGAGTAGTGTTTTTGCTGGAGTGGTGTACGTGCTCTAATGCATTCGCTCAGTTTTTGTTGCACAACATTTATTTTAGATTTCAATTTGTATTACATTTATTGACTAATTGGTCGGTACGAGTAGTATACGAGTATGATGTGACTTGTACAGACTTGTACAATGTGTAGTTGTTGACATTGAAATGTGAAACCTCTTTAGAATTTTTATGCCTAACACTTCCTTATTTATAAGATGAATAACATTAAACTGGTTACGAGCATGCTGTATGTAATTTTAAACTCTTTATTTTATTGCACTTGATCTTTTATGTAATTTTGTAACATTACGAATTATATTTTATTTATTATGAGATTTAGTAACAGCTGCATTACCTTTTTGGCTTCGTGTTATGTATCAATATCTGTATGTTTAGTTCATGGTTAAATAGAATAAGATCTGGGTTGGTGTATCATGATTTCCATTTAGTTACTGCTTTACCAAGAGAATTCAATTTCTAGATAACGACTCCGTTGGTCAATTGATGCTCGCTTTGATTATCATCTCTACCTCACTTAGCTTTAATTCACTCCGTATTTTCAATTTGTGTTTCGATTCCTTTACAAATTACTTGAAACATTTTGAAAAGTTTCACGGTATTATTAAATTCAAAGTTGTTTATTATGTTGGTTGTTGAGCAGTGTGTGGTTTAAATAACTTTATATTGAATAAAGGTGGAATTTACTTATAACGTAAATTTAAAGCAATTAAGAAATTTTGGTACATAAACTCGTTTTTTTTTGCTTTTGCATTTATATATTTTTGAGCGTAATGTTAAAATAGAAGTTGCATTTTTCTGTTATTTTCTTGGTATTTAACTACTGATTTTTTAAGAATGTGGTTTTGTGTTATAATATTAACGGATGTGACTTTCTTGATTGCAATTGCGTCTTAAATTGTTATTACTATTTTTATCACACCCTAGCCATAAAAATAATATGTTATGCCTGTTTAGATTGAGGAAGGTGTTTTACAGTACGTTATCAAATCGTCACAGAAAAACATGTTTACGAAATAAAATATAATTTTTTAGCCATGTGTTGACCGCGATTAAATTATTATTGCGCATTTTTTTCACGACAGTTGTTGGCTTCATTTTTGTTGTTTTAAAATACTTAGTATTTTCAGTCTCGTTATATAGTTATTAATTTTTAAATAAGTTTATGGAATGTAGAATTAAATTTAGCAAAATATTTATGAAACGAATGATTTTGCTCGATTATTTTCGTTTTTTTTTTCTGAACTTAATTTGAAATTAAATTAAATTCTAAGAAAAATAATTTTATTTGGAAGTATTTGTCAAATAATTATAATTATACAGATAGGTATTTGTTTCGTTCACGTATTTGATTTATTTGCGAGTCGATATTACCAGTATAAAAAATTGTAATCAATATCAATACAAATTATTATTAACTGTGGAGTTAAATATTTTTTATGTCATATGAAACAATAATATTTTTGAGCATAATTTTTAATTTCTTTGTTATTTGCGTTTCAATGATTTTATATTTGTAGATAGGTTTTGTGTATTACGATTAACTCGAGCTAAATTAATTTTACCAAAAAAATAATACGAAATTTAAATCCGCTGTAATTTTTAATTTTTGTTTATCACTTTTGCTACACACGTCACTTTTTCCTACTTTGACTTACCTGAGTAGCATCCGTGTAAGGGGTCGAAGAATTTTTGTCGACGAGCTGCGAGCCGAACACCACCCCGCTCGACGTCGGCGTCATGGACCTGACGTCCGAAACTTGCTGAGGCACCATTTTGTTTAGGTAAATCCAAAAAAATAGCACAGAAAAAAAACACAGTTCACGTATTGCACAAAAAAAATCACAAAAAAAATAGTTTTTGAGTTTTAAAAAAGTTTTTTTTTTGTTTTAATACAAGAGGTTTATCGTCCGAACGGCGCAACCGACAAACTCTGTTTGCTTCCGAACCGTGGCCTCTCGGCGGAAGAAGCTCCCGAGACTTCCCAGTATCTGGATACTATCCTCAGAGCTTTCTCTTCTAGAATGGATCTGCTGCTATCTTCTTCATTAACGAACAGTCCAAAAGTCATAATTTTAGCGGTGTCCCGGCCGCAGTTCAGTTAGCACTGCGGGGCGATCGTGGCATAATCAATCGGGAGGTTTGTTTTGCTGGCGTTACCGGCGGCTACGTGCGCACTCCGCGAAGTGAGAGAACGTACTGAGCGGCGAGCGCGCTGTCAATAGAGCCGCTCAGCTGTTCGCCCCTCCCCGCGCGCGCTGCCGCCCCGTTCCCCGCCGAGACCATTCGCATCGCGACGACCAATGCTAACACACGCGCGTATGGCTCGATTAGCGTGCGTAGGGCCTTAACCAGTTGATTCTACCATTTTGCGCGATGGACTTAGTTACAATCCTGCTAATATTATAAACGCGAAAGTTTGTAAGAATGTATATGTGTATGTTTGTTAATCTTTCGCGCCGAAACTACCAAAACGATTTGTATAAAATTTGGTACTGAGATAGATTAGACCCCGGATTAACACAGACTACTTTTATTCTGTATTAACGCGGGTAACGCCGCAGAGTATGATAATATTTACAATTAATATAACGTACCTAGATTAATATGACGATTATATTTTAACTTTTTGTTTAAAAACACACACCGATATAATTTAAGTAATTTATCACTTTTATGACTATAATAAAAAAAATATCCTACACAGCTAGGCATTAGACCACAAGTTCGCACAACCACGGAAGTCAGCGATACTGTAGCCCTAGATGGAATACGCCTAGTCTGGTATACACTGGCTCTCAAAAGGAAGGCTGCCGGAACAAGCCGTTAAGTGCTTGGCGACAGATACCTATTACTTGAAGATATCACTTCAAGTACTTTGGTTGGAACTTTTGACCAGTTATATTCATACCATTTTGAATATTAAATTATAATAACTAACATAATATTTTAGGTCTAAAAATAATATTTTACTAACAAGCCTTTACTATTCATTATAAAAAAGTAAGTAAATATATGTTTAGGGTCAATGTTACATGTTATATGAAATTCGTACCTACCTACGAGTAATCTCCATGTTATGTCATATTAGGTAGGTATTTCCATTAAATACACAGTATGTAGGTCAAGAACAATAGGTACCTAAAATACGTATTAGGTTAGTTTTTATGTGATTTTCAGATAGTCGTAATCGAGATTTTTATCAGTTACTAATATTGGCTGTTTTTACCCCACTGCGAAAGAAGGAGGGCTATGTTTTTCGAGTGTATGTATGTATATTTCTATGGCACGTCCTAGAGCCTAAACGGCTTGTCGTATTTTTATGTGAGTGGTATCAATAGATTCGTCTTAGTCGTGAAAGTGACAGTGATTACAAAAAAATTAAGGGTGATACACAGGTTTAACGATTTAGCAGTCAATAGGTTCATAGTTCTCAAGGGTGCTCCAAGGTTGGTCTGAGGGCGTTGTTAGCCGAGCAACCATTCAAAACGGCTATAAACGACTATGAAACTTGTAACAAAACATAGAGACGTAACTAAAAACTTGAGACAGCTATACACCGCCAACTCGTCCATACAATAAGATATACCTCTTTCTACCTTTTAATGTTATCCAATTCCAGTGTTTTTTTTTTCACAAAGCTAACACATTATTTACTAGGCTTTACCGTTTTTTTTTCTGTTTTTTATATCAGTATAACGCTACAAGCTTCCTAAGCAGTCATATTTTTGTGCCGATACGATGCCTGTTAAAAGACTTCATTACGCAGAATTCAATAACATTTTTCAAAATTATAAAAGGCTTAGGATTAAAATACAACAAGATGTAAATACATTAAAATGTAACAAGACTTGCCTGTAACGAATGTTATTTAAAGGCCAATAAATATTTCTTATTCTTATTCTTATTCTTATACATCATAAGGAAGCGATTCACAACAAAAACAAACAATTACGAAAACTGCATCAGAAACATGAAAACAGTGAAGGGTCGGTGATACTCTAAAATATCTTCTTTATCGTATACCCTGTCCTTTCATTTCAGTTTTTACAACTGTCTCCATCTAAGGTTACTTAGAAGAAATCGCTTTTTAGCGATAAGGCCGCCACATGAAGCACTGAATTTTGTAAAAAAAATATACTATTTAATTTTTTGTGTGTCTGCAATAAACAATCTATCCATCTACTTCAAACTTCCCACTTGGATTTCTTCCGTGTCGAGGATGCTAGTATTTACTAACTTATAATATGAACCAAGGCAGAATAACGAGTAGGTGCAAATCTTGTAACCAATCGTTAAGGCACATGATTTTATTATATTCCTTTAATATTGTAAGTAACAATTAATAATAATCCAATAATAGTGCATAATAATCCTATATATACTATATACTATAACATAAATCCTATTAATTTTATGAATATTATCCACCACCCTCAAGTTGTAAAACATGTCGCCAAGCACCTAACGGTGTGTTCCGGCAGCCTTCCTAGAGAGCCAGTGTATTCCAGACTAGGCATGCTCCATCTAAGGCTATAGTATCGCTGACTTCTTTGGTCGTGCGAACTTGTGGTCAAATACCTAGATGTGTAGGATAAAAAAATAATAATAATAATATTATAATGAAAAAAAAAACTCAAAACTAATATTTTCTTTAATAGTAAAAATCATGACTTTTAATCACAAAAAAACTAAGTCATTATTATCTCATTTAACATAATTAATTCTATCTCATAAATATTTTATGATTTTTACACCCACATTACGTTCTTTATTTAGATAATCAACTTAAACATGGCAATACAACATTTTTATATATATAGTGCCAAATAGGGATATCTATCTGTGGACAATAATGCTACCAAATCTGGCTTAGGACTAATTTACGCCATATTTGTTATAATTAATTAACTTTGGATACCGTATTATATCCGCCTTACAATTATAGCAATATTGTAAGTTAGGGGTGTACTGAGCCGAAAGGGAGTCTCGTACTTACAAACAACTTTTTGTATGGGACCAACAATAAATTATAGGGAAAAGAAATGCTGTTGTGTAAAAAACAATACCTAGATCGACCGCCGCTAATCAGCTACAACTGTTTGTTTTTCTTTTGTATTACGGGTTGATCCCATATGAAAGTTCAGACCTTGATATATAGGGTTATCGGCTAGAGGTGTACTAAGCTGAAAGGGGGTCAATAAATGGACTCCATCAATTACCAGCATTTTTTAAGTTATCTATCGATATTTATTTATTTTGCATAAAAAAAAAAATTTAGCCATTCAACGTGGCAATGCTGCCAGCATTCTTGAAACTTTCCCTTCTACTTTTTATTTTTTGAAATTATTAATGTTTTTTTATTCTTTGCTTTTGGTTTTTAATGAAATATACTTGTTTAATTATTTTTAAATTTCCAATATTCTTCATTTTTGCCTCTTTTTAATGCCTAATATTTATTCTTTTATATTTCTTCAATGTGGGTATGTAATTACTTTTAGTTGTTACAATAATATGTGGGTCTAATAGTATGGTGCTTACAGTTTTTGCCGGATTTTATTATAATTTGGCGAATAATTAATTCATTTCATTCATTTCATTCATTTCATTCATTTCATTCATTTCATTCATTTCATTCATTTCATTCATTTCATTCATTTCATTCATTTCATTCATTTCATTCATTTCATTCATTTCATTCATTTCATTCATTTCATTCATTTCATTCATTTCATTCATTTCATTCATTTCATTCATTTCATTCATTTCATTCATTTCATTCATTTCATTCATTTCATTCATTTCATTCATTTCATTCATTTCATTCATTTCATTCATTTCATTCATTTCATTCATTAATAATTCAGAAAGCGCAGATCATGGTAACCGATAACCTTTGGTGATTGGTTTACTCTAAGCTGGAGGAAGGTCACTATACTCATTTTTAGTCATCATAGTATTGGCAGTCACCGTAACTGAATTACAAAATAAACAAGTGGTTAGAAGCGAGTTTGAAAAAACACGATTGTTGAACCTGAGTATCAACCTAATTGTTTTTTTTTTAATTTTAATATACCCAGTGTCACTCTCACGACTAAGACGAATATATTGACATCACTCACATAAAAATCCGACAAGCCGTTTAGGCTCTAGGGCGTGCCTAAGAAATGTACATACATTTATACATACATACACTCGAAAAACATAATCAAGGAGGATTATGTTTCGCTGTCGGGTAAAAACTGGTTTGTCAATGATGTTTCTCTTAACTCAGTTGGTCGCATATAATAAGTTATTTGTAATGACGAGTTTAGTGACCTCTCGATTTAGAAGTATTAGATTTAATAGTTTCGCCCCCAACATGGCAGAAATATGTTACAGCGTCACACTATTAACCGGCCAATTAAAAGAATATTTCGAAAAAAACTTACTGTTCTCAATGTTTTAAATAAAGAATGTTACATTTAAACATTGTGTTTAAAGAGGTTGTTTAGAAACGTTGTCGCAATTAATATTTGTAGTGACCAGCGAGCGCGAACTTACATATACAATAACACTTTTTTTTTTGTTATTCAAATATCTTTATTAATCATTGTTGAATAACATTTTATATAAATTAGTAAACACAGTCAAAGTATTTTGAGATTAAGAGAAGACATGATTTTAGAGATATTTTAACTTAAATATTAATGATAAGCAATTTGTAGATTGCTAATTTTTAACAGATGTTTTATAGCTGAGTACATTTTATATGCCCTAATATTACTGGCACATATAAAACATGCTTAATTTCTAGTGTCACGTTCAATATCTAGTAGGGAATACATTGAATATGAAACCAAAATGAAGAAGGTAGTTTTGCAAAATGAAGAAGGTAGTTTTGCAAAATGAAGAAGGTAGTTTTGCAAAATGAAGAAGGTAGTTTTGCAAAATCACCTATGTTTACAAATTTGCAATGGAATTTATTGGAATGACATTAGCGAAACACTATTATAACACCCGCATTTCTCAAAGTTGTTTGTCATACATAACTGAAGGAAACATTCTGCTCCGAAATAATAATAATCATATAATATCATTAGATTAATGTACAAAAGTCCGATCAATGCAACAGAGCTTCATCGCTATATATTCGAAAACACTACTTCTGCTATTACGCCGGAAGCCGGAAGTTTTGCCGACTAGAGGCAAACACATCACTAATGATATAAGAGTGAGTACGCGTTGAGAATGCCGACTGCCATCTGCTGTAAGTCGCCGTTTACCCGCATACTTTCTGAAATGGTTACTTTGTAACTTTTTGTGAGTGTTACTGGTCAGATCTTTACTAAGGAGCGTGTTATTGAACGAGCGAAGTGACTCGGATTTAAATCTGGTCAAAAGTGATATAGAATTTTTTCTGTAGTTTTATTTTTTATTTATTTTCTTGCACAGTAAGGCATTTGACCACGGAAGTCAGGTATACTGTAGCCCTAGTTGGAGCATGCCTAGTCTGGAATACACTGACTCTCAAGGAAGGCTGCCGGAACACACCGTTAGGTGCTTGGCGACAGATTTTACAACCTGAGGGTGATACCAAGCCAAGCGAGTGATAGGAAAGCCCTACCACCATGTTATGGTTTCCTCACGATGTTTTCCTTCACCGGTAGCTCGCGGGCTCTTTTTGCATGTTTCAAGGGATCGAATCTCGTACCTTTTACACGGCAATCGACCACACTAACCACTCGACCATCATTGCTACAGTTTAGCGTAAGTTAAACGTATGTACTGTTATTTATTTTTTGTGATTTAGCGTGATATTGACTAAGCGAGCGAAACGTGTATGTCATCGACTTTCGTAACATTTGGTTATTTCTGTTTGTAAAGTTGTCAGGATATTGGTACTCGCGTGCAGATTTCACTTTGATATTAATGTTTACTTAATTTGGTACACAGGTACTATATTCTTAGATTTTTATCCCTTCGTACTTGTTGTTGATTGTCTTACAACTTTATTTACTTATCGATTATAATATTGTTTAGAAGAGGCAAAAATCGGCCAAGAGGTTGTCAAGACATAAGGTTGTTGTTGTTAGTCATTTCGCTACTGATTGTACCTTAAAGTAACTTGGGACGAGTTGCATAATAGAATTATTATTTATATTGACTATTTGCAAGTCGTCCCAAATGGGCCGTATGTGGGACTAGTTGGTGAATTACTCTCGATTTAAATAAATGCAGGTAGGTACTAGCCCGATGGTTAGCAGCAGTATAATAATATATGCAGCTAGCAGACTGGGCACGCTGCGCTCTGGTGGTGGGTTGAGCCATTTGTATTATCTGTAGATCTCAAACGGTCTATAGGTAATCTTTCTGCTAGATTTGTTTTGTTCTAGTTAGTTTAAGTTGAGTAGAATATGTATTGAACTTATGTTTGAACATTTACTTCTGACGTAAAAACATACGCATTAATTTGTATTATAATGAATGTTTTAATTTATGCTGAGAATTACGTATTGACAGACCTTATTCTCATTTAACTATTTTTTTACCGCTTAATAAAAGTAATAAATAAAGCATTTTTCATTGAAATTATTAGATCCAATATCAGTGATTAATTCTCTTTACGAGTTCATTTCTATTGATGCTTTAGAAATTCTAGCAATTGGAAGGCAATTGGTTGTCAATAGCATTATTTTTAAATAAGCTTGTTCAAATTTGATTACCTTTTGGAAAATAGTTATATATTTTTTTATAAGATTGTACCTACTTTCACTACGGGCACGCGCCTATAGAACCTTTCAGTCATTTCACTTCCTCCATCTCCGAGAAGTCAGGTTGTTAATTAAGTCTAATTCTGTTATTTTAATTGTTTCAGAATTACAATTGCATTGTGCCAAAATGGCCGCTTTTAACATAGAATAGGCCACAGTTAGTATTAAACGTAACATATTTTTTAATTATAACTTAGCAAAAAAAGTTATCGCAAAAAAAAAAAATCATCAATTGTGGTATTGTAATAAATTATTATTACAAATATAATACAGGGTTATCGGCTATGGGTATGCTAAGCCGAAAGGGGGTCACTATACTCATCCTTGGCAACAACTTTCACTATGGGACCAACTCTGAATTCGAGAAAAACGAATCAGCTGATTCATACATTTTGTCGACGACCGATCAATATAGAACATTGATTGTATAGAACAACTGTTTTTTTTTCTTGAATTCAGAGTTGGTCCCACAGTAAAAGTTGTTCCTTAGGATGAGTATAGAGTATAGAGAGCTCTAGCCGATAGCCCTTTATACAACGTGTAACATAAAGGTGTGACAATACTTAAGGGTGTTAGTCTACCAATTAAGGTGAACCCATGGTAGAAGAAAATTTTGCAAAATTCGAAAAAATAAATAAAAGGTTCTCCAAACAAAAATTGGTCACGTGATCAGCCAAGTTTTCTTTGGATCGTTTTTTCTCGAATTTTGCAAAGTTTTGTCATACAATGGGTTCACCTTAATTGGTAGACTAACACCCTTAAGTTTTGTCACACCTTTCTGTCACACGTGGTATATACGACTATATATATACATTGTATATATAATTTATATGTTTTATTATAGTTTATTAATAGGAAATGCTAAGATAAAAGATTTCGCAGTAGAGTTTTTTTGGAAATGTGTTATTCAAAATACTACGAGTATTAAAGTAGGGTGTTCCTGAGCACGTTGTTCACTGAGTTTAATAACGGAGTTTGGATCACAAATCGTTGATGTAAATTTAATTTCGATTTAATTGTTTTTTATGAAAACGTCAATTGGACGGTATGACACAGTGCAATTATTTAAGATGGTCGTCTAACGTAAAAATACATTCAGTGGAAAATACTATCCTACTAATATTTCCAAGTATCCTTATTATATAACTAATATTATAATTATGTATATATAAGGAAGTTGTTAAGAATTTACAGATGAGTATTTGTTACTCATACGATATAAGCGAACTAATTACCTACTAAAATAATAAATGAAATCAATCGGCCAAGTGCAAGTCGGACTTGCGCGTTTAGAATTCCGTATCATTTTCTATGCAACATTAGGTCAATTTTCTAACTGTTGTCGTTATTAATATTGATGAAGAAATCTCGTTTTTTGTTTGCCCTTATTTTTTTTTTTAGTATTTGTTGTTTTGATAGGAAATAGAAATACATCATGTGTGAAAATTTCAACTGTCTAGCTATCACGTTACATGAGATACAGCCTGGCGACAGACGGATGGACGTACGGACAGCAAAGTCTTAGTAATAAAATCCCGTTGTTACGTACGGAATCCTAAAAAACAGCTGTGGTTCTACTGGTGACTTTGTTTTCGCTGTGGCATCTCGGCGTGGGTAATGAGAAATTATTGTAAGGATCTTTCTGGCAATTTTCGAAGTTTTAATTCGGGCTTTCAAGAAAATAATTTATGATTTTATTACTTTGTGCGTTAGAAGCTCTTAGAGTCACTCACTACTACCGATCTCACTGAATATAGGTACAGAATATTTAAAACTTTATACTCTTCACGCAAACAACAATTTTTTATTTTTTTTGTGTTCTGCATAGTTTTATATATCTTTTTGTGACCCCGCGCGTCTGTAAAAGGGTCACGCTGAAAATCAACGCTGAGGAGCAATCTCCAGCGTCATGCCGAGCGCTGACCTTTTTGACGCACGGGACACTGCATCTGTTTTATTTACTTGTTGAATTTTAACATTTGCATGTGTCAGATGTTATGTACGTCACCTGTAAAAAGGTTTAATTCAGTGACTAATATTTTAATATTATTTACAATGCCACTTTAATTATGTATTGTTACTATCATGGCATCCAATTTTTCAAAAACTGACAACCGTTTTATAATCTATTTAGTTTATTTACAAACTGATCGACTGATTTTGATAATCATAAGGGAAGAATACCTTTCAACGAAAAAATCCTAATCGGTCCAGGCAGCTTTAAATACTTGGGATACAAAAAATTCCAACAAGTTGAAAACCACCTTATTTTGATCAAATAAAAATGTATTTTTTTTTTTTTTATTTGTATATAATTTTTAAATTTTATAGGAATATATATGTTAATATGGTGTTAATTACAGAATATATAGTTTTAGTCTAGATTTTTTAGATGTAAATATATTTGATGTTTGTGTGTCTGCAATAAAGAGTTCATTCATTCATTCTTTTCAAGTCGCGAATGAACAGCAGTAGCAGAGGTACTAAAATACAAAATCTGCAAAAAAAGTGTAATAATACACGAGTTTATCAGAATGAAATTAATTTCGTCAGGGTCTGCACCTTCAATAAGCTGTAAGGACGTTTTCTGAAATCAGTCGGGCTTTTTTTCTTCACATCCTAGTGGCTACATTAGTGGTCAAATGCGAATATCTCAAAAATACTATGGTCAGAAAATAATCGGGAGTAATGCGTGAAAGCTTTTACAGCAGTACTCCGAGTAGGAAGGGGCATTCGCACCAAGTTTGTTCGTAATATGACGAAATAATTAAGGGACGAATGGGAAGTCCACAGCTTTTGTGTGCTTATTTGTTTGTGTTTATTTTATTCTAAACATCAAAATAACGTTAAACGGCCTCGACGGTGTACGTTTACCAAAAAATGTCTTAATACTGTGCATTAATGAATGAATGAATGAATGAATGAAAGAAAGTTTATTTCTTCAAAACACAAAAACAGTAAAAAGGCAAAAAATACAGCTTAACAGAAAAACTATAACGTTATAATGTGTTTGTCAGAACCCGAGCCCAACTCAGCATACATGCTAGCTGCAGCTGGTGCAGCAGCCAGCGCTGGTCTGCCGCTGGGACCGGGCATATACTGTGCATTAATGAATTCGAAATTTTGAAAATTGTAGTGAAATCCCTGGAAAATTTGCGTATCCTAGGTTGACTGCAATAGTCACTATGGTTTATAAGTTGTACCGTCCGTCACAAATTTCAAAAACAAATTAAACGCGTAAATCACTCTTTTGCGTAAATAACGATGCTATATTATGATTTCAAATTCATTTTATACATTGCTATAAGTAACATTAGACAACAGACCTAGACATATACTAGGTCAGACTTAGTACCTATTAAACTCAATGTTGCCAGAGTAACAAATACATCAAAAACTAACATTATTACCTAATGCAATTGTTATTCTAAAACAATCCAAATAACACAAACGGACTTTCAGGAGGATTTATTCGTACGAAGCCAAGATAATAAAAAAAAATCACTGACATGAGTTAAAAAGTATCGCAAAGGAGTAAACTTAGGCGTACTTTGCGTAATTGTCTAGCGCTTTGAACGACCACCTGTCATAGAACTAATAATTAGGTACCTATAGACCGACAAGGTTTGTTTGGAGATTTAGTGACGTAAAACTACCACAGAAAAGATCATAGTTACTAAAGAATAACTGAGCTAGGATTATGTCATACATACTATTGCCGGGTAAGTGTTTTTTAACCAATTTAAGAAAAGAAGAGGTTGTATGTGCGTCGGTATGTATTTTCTTTAATCAGTAAAAAGAAATGATTTCTTTAAATAATACAAAACATTAGTTATATTTACTAAACTGGGAAACCCATCATAGTTTTGAAACGAATTTTGTGAACGATGACGTCATAATTATTACACAAATATATTGTAACATAATTATAAAAAAAAAACTAGAGTGCCATCAGCAGTGGGGTAAGGCCTAAGCTACCGTTTACTGTTTATTATTTCTTACTTTAAAAAGTACTAAAATACCGTTTTTTTTTTCTCGAATTTTCAGTTGTACCCTTAGTAAAAGTTGTTCCTTAGGATAAGTATAGTAAGGGGTTATCGGCTAGGGGTGTACTAAGCCAAATGGGGTCAATGTACTCATCCTTAGGAACAACTTTTGCTATGGGAACAACTCTGAATTGAATGAAAAAAAACAGCTGTTTCATACACAAAGATGATTCGTCGTCGCCAAAATGTATGGAACAGCCGATTTTTTTTCTCGGATTCAAAGTTGGTCCGATATTAAAAGTTGTTCCTTAGGATGAGTATAGTGATCCTCTTTCGGCTAAGTACACCACTAGCCGATAACTCTGTATATAAGTTAGGTTTAAAAAAACTATTCTATTCTTTTCTATTCCTGCTGATCTCGCTTCACGTCCGTTGAGCAGACCTCACCGCAACCTTGTTGCACTATACTAAAGCATCTGTCATTTAGCTGTCATAAAGCTGTCATACTAACCGCATGAAGCTTGCACGGACTGTAGCTACGTCACTGTAATTAAGAAAGACATGTCACGCTCATTACTCTGATGACTGGGAGTTGGTACAATGTAAGGGAATTTTGTCGTGAACACGTTGATATGGGTCTTAATGACAAGTTTAAGACATACATTTTTTTTTATTCCTACATACATACATAGACATACATACATAGCTAGGCATTTGACCACAAGTTCGCACGACCACGGAAGTCAGCGATACTTTAGCCTTAGATTTAGCATGAGGAATATCTATCTATCAATCTATCTAGCTATCAATATAGGCTGCCGGAACAGCTTGGTGACAGATTTTATAAGTTGAAGATGGTAGTTAGCCAAGCGAGCGATAGGAAACGCCTTACCACCATGCCATGGTTTCCTTTGTATGTTTCGTGGGATCGAACCTCGTACCTTTTGCACGGCAATCGACCCCACTAACCACTTGATCTTTGTCCCTGTTATTTATTTTCCTATAAATAAGGGCTGGTTAAAATAAAGTAAATTATGCATTGAACTATAAATTTGAAATAATTTAACAGAAACACAAAAAACTTTTCTATTGACTATGACTGCAAAAAAGAGGAGGTAGTCAATTAGGTTTAAACGGCGAGTACGATATGAAATTTTTTTTTTTTTGAAAGGGCTTAATTATAAAGTAAGTAGTTTAATTTGAATATAATCAAAATTACCCATGATTTTTGATTTTTGAATCGAAATGTGTTCTATCAGCGCCGTCTCGTGGCAATAAAAAATAAACATTTGTTTAAATAACACGTTTTAAATAATCTTTAGCAATCTTTATTACGAGCTACTGAGTAAAGGTCTCCCCCAATCTCTTCATTGAATAAAATTAACATCAAATTTTAAAAAAAAACAACAACACCGTTTAGACTGTTTTTTTTTGTTTTTTTTTTTTTCTGTCTAAGAATTTTGCTTCTTGAATATATACTTTTTGAGATAAACTGTCTAAAATCTACATTGTTTATCATAACAACATTAGATTTGTTTTATCTGTGTTCACGAATATCTTAATATTCCTGATACTTATCGTTCATAAACTTATAAATAATGACAGCTCTTCAGACAGACATACGAGTAAAAGGAAAAAACATTGGTGAATATTGAAAATAATATTGAAAAGCCGTTTATAATTGTCTTCTAAGAGGAATAGGTTCTCAATTCATCTGATTTTTTTCAGCTATTACATAGCTTTTATCTTTGGCTGTGAGCGCGGCAACCGAATCAAGAAATTCCGTTACGGAAATAAACCTAACACTCGTCTAACGTCGTTTCAGTTCGGCACGGTGTTTGTGTGCGTGCGACTAGACCTGTGCATATGCAATAGCTTTACCGCGGCAGTTTCCGAGTGCTACACGTATTTTTTAATATGTTTTTCGATTTTGCACAGCTTGGGCTGATATAAAATCAAGTGCTTAGAATTGACTTACAAATAATCCGACTGCAAAATATTTAGACCTATATATCTTAAAAAGTGAAACTGTGCGTTAAAAATTGTCTCCATCATAAAGTTGCCTGGAAGGGATTGCTTTTTAGCGATAAGACCACCAATTGTAGCAAACTATTTTTTAAGATTTATTCTATTGTATTTTTTTTGCGTGTCTGCAATAAAGAATTGATCTATCTAACTTACGACCTGGCCACCTGTAGATAGGAACAAATCCAATGACACTACGCACATCAAAATCGGCTTAGGTAGAGTGTAAAGATCGCAAAAATAAAGTGCATACAATACAAATTTATTAAAAATAAAATTGAGTATTTTGGACCCCCCCCCCCCTATATATATTGTGACAGCCATCTTGGATTACGAAGGAAGGAAATGATCATAGCGTATAGTATCCTAATAGTCAAGCCCTTTCATTTGATACCTATATGTTGGGGGAGTTGTGAAAAATAAATACTCCGCTATTATGTGGCGGCGGCCATCTTGGACGGATATTCATCAAACTGCTAAGAACAACTTCAACTACTACACCTCTCAAACAAAAAAAATCTAAATCAGTCCATCCGTACTCACACACAGACACCCCGTCATTTCTGTGTCGGGGGTTAAAAATAATACTATGCAATCATTGCCTTCTATTCTAAGACAGTTAGATAAAAATAAAAACTAATATAATTATGTAGGTAATATTTGAGTACTTACTCATTGACTCATCTTTATTATTAACTAAGATTGTAAATAAGTTTCTGTTTACTTGAAACCTGAAACCGGCCTATTGAATTTTGTCTCTCATAACACAAAGTCTGCCTTTTATTGCCAAAGAATCTTATGTTTTAACAGAATGACCATCGCAGAACAAAAGTATGAGCGTAATGTCACTACAGTTACAATTAATTGGTCTATATTGTGAATTCTACTTCCTACTAATATTATTAATGCGAAAGTTTGTAAGAATGTATAGATAGATGGATGTGTCTTTGTTGCTCTTTCACGCAAAAACTGCTGAGCCGATTTAGATGAAATTTTGTACGCAGATAGCTTAGACCCTGGATTAACTAAAAGACTTTATTTGCACAGAGCGCAGCTAGTTGTGCATATTTTCTAAGATGCTTCCTCGAATTTTAAAATTTATATAACCGACTGCATTGATACAAGCACCTTTACAAACTTCTCAGTAATTTTTGGTTTGGAAATCAAAGGACTGGACCGATATTAATAAAATAAATTACATATGACCAGCTGGGAAGTAGCCTATCAAAGAAAAACTGATTTTATCAAATTGAATGTAGGCACTGGCAAATATGCATAATAGTGTATGAAAATACAGTCGAATCCAATATAGAATTTATCAAATTTGATCCAGCTAATACAGAAATGTCGGAAAAACGACACAAATATGATTATTAAAGTTTCAAATTTTCGTATAAAAACTTCCGATCCACTTCTTTTACTTAACTACGAAAGAAGGAGTGTTATGTTTTTGAGAGTATGTTTGTAGGTATTTCGAACTCGCTTCTAACTTGTTACTAATCTTTGGCTGATAATTAATAAGTTAGTTCTTATATGTATTTAATCATCGGAAGTGAGTCACGGACGGACAGAAGTAAGTTAGCATTGCTTAGTTGACAATGTCCGCCGGTGACGTCACAAACCTTGACCTGGTTGAGTCAGGGTGTTCGTAGCCTTCTAGCGTAAGGGAGGGTGAAATTGTTAAATAATGATTTTACAATTTCACAAGTTTTCAATCTTAGGACTGGTTTTTACCTGACTGCGAAAGGAGGAGGGCTCTGTTTTTCGAGTGTATGTATGTATATTTCTCTGGCACACCCTAGAGCCCAATCGGCTTGTCGTATTTTTATGTGAGTGGTGTCAATAGATTCGTCTTCACCTGCAGATGATCATAAGCTATACTAGCTGCATTGTTGTTGTGATACGTGAACCTCAATTTTATGCAGTCGGATTTTTTAAAGTCACTTTAAATCTTTTGTTAGATGAATTCTTCGTTCTTTAGATGAATTTGATGAAAACGTTACGAATTTTCGATATTAAATAAAAAGAGCTCACTAGTGAGATAAGGATGGAAGCTATGTAATAACATATTGGAGATTATGTATTCTGGTAAAATTACATGGTACGGAAACAAACCGTATTTTAGCAGACCAGAACTTTATCGATACAAATGAATCCAACATTTAGTTAGAAGCGACATTAAAAAAAGGACCGCTTGCGACTGTTTTATAGCCTGTACCATAACAAGTGAAATCGCGGGATACAACCAGTGAAGCCTATGACCACCTGCAGGTAAAGACTAATCCAATGACACCTCAAACGTCAAAATCAATCTAGGGCTTAGGCTATAGAGGGTAAACACAGAGTAAGGCATGAGTACAAAAAAATACACTCAAAAACCTTTGCCACCTTTTGGTCAGTCAGTTAAAAATGGTTTTTGCTATTTGTCACCTCAATCTGTCCGCTTAACGGGGGAGGAAAAAAACCCTTCTATGAATGAAAAAGATTCAAACAGCTTTTTTTTTTGTTTGTACCCTAAAAAAAATGGTCATTCATAAACTGAAAAAATGGTCCATTTTTTATTTCGATATTCTTCTGCTTAGGACATACCTAGGTGAAGTTACAAACTGCCAATTCATCAGAACTAAATTGCTTACATTTATTTGACTTATTTCATCACTAACTCTACACCATACCAAAACCACACGCGATACAAAAATACTAACTCTAAGAAAATAATCACAAATTATTTTATAATGACTTTCCTTCGCCTAAAAATCCTCACTTCTTCGTCCTCCGTCCTCCGTCCTCCGTCCCTTCCGTCCTTCCTCCTCTGAGAATTTACAAAATAATTACTAATTATAATAATTTTGCGGAATTCGACCTGTTACAATTCCCTCCTAAAAATACATAATAATGAATTTTAAACGTTATATATACTAATTTTAAAAGAATATCGGAAATCATAATGAAATTAAACTCTCATTAGTTAGCTTACCGTTTAGTATATACAATAATATAATTTTCCGTACGAATGTAATCAGTACGAAGTCTATGGAGGACAGACAGACGTACTCTCTTATCGTCCGCACGTGTGTATCAGTACATTAATTGAAACTGTTTTAATAATAATTGTGCCCTTTATCGCTGTTTCTAGTCCGGAGCTTATGTTTGACGCGAGTACTAACAGTGGAGGTAACTTTATGCGCTCGGTGCATAGCTGGACTAGGCATGTAGGGCTACAGTATCGCTGACTTCCGTGGCCGTGCGAAATCGTAGTGAAATGACTAGCTGTGATAAAAAAAATAGAACGTCATAAATCACTAAAAACATAGTTATTACATTCTGAGTAAAATAAAAATCAGGGATACGTTATTTTCACTTGATCTTTCCATTTCCAATAAAATGGAGGTTCAATAATTTTGAAATGTTGTCAATTATGATATTGTAGTAGAAGTAGAAATAAGCTGGAACAACATACGTATGTATGTTTGTATGTATGTATCATGGAGTAACATCGCCCGAGGGCCGCGCGATCTATTCGCACCAGACCGTGACAAATTTGTCGCCCCCGATGGAATTAAAGGCAGCTCTGTTTTGTCGGACGATGTCACACAGAGTGGAGTGTTGACTGGAAAGGGTAACAAATTAACCGTCTTATTAATAAACGCGTTTTATTTTTTCACGCGCGTGCGGTGCGTTGCGGTGCGGTGCGGTGCGGTGCGGCACGGTGTGGCGCGGTGCGGTGCGGTGCGGTGTGGTGCGGCGCGGTGCGGTGCGATGCGGTGCGGTGCGGTGCGGTGCGGTGTGGTGTGGCGTGGCGTGGCGTGGCATGGTGTGGCGTGGTGTGGTGTAGTATACAGTAGCGTGTGGTATCAGCGCTCGAGAATAGCGAGATTTTCTCTACGAATTTTATATATCTGCCTTCAGACACATTATAGACTCTAAGCGTGTGATAAATACTTATTATTTTTTAATTATTTATTATTTTTAGTCATATTTACACACCACAAACAACACATAAACATATTTTGTCACAAAAAAAACGCAACTATAGCATATAAGTCCTGAAATATAGGAAGAGATTTTGCCTACCTAATGGACAACGGCAGTGCATTAGGAAAAAAAGGGTAAGGGAAAGTTGCAAAAATTCTGTCATTTCCAGTAATTATCCCTATGGGTTCGTTTGTCAGGGGACGGAGAACGTAAATGGGCTAACAATGTCACACATTTCTGACTTCTGAATAAGATGTATTCGTTACAAACAATCTTTATGTAAATTAAATAACTTCGGTATAATATGAACTGCGTACCTTTGTGATAATTTTGTTTACGAATTTATCTAACTTTTGCTCTAATAATATTTAGATATTTAAAGTCCATTTGTTTAATGATTGCGATTTTTATAAAGAAAACGTATGAATATTGAAGGTTATCAAAAAATTGGTTGATTTTATTAGTGTGATTGATCTGAAGGAAAAGTTTACTAAATGTACGTTTCAATCATATATATATAGGTAAACAAAATGAAATAAGTTCTAGCCTAGCATTAGAATTATTCTTCTCAATAGTTTTTGCTAGGTCTGTAGACTTCGAAAAATATATACATTAAAAAATGCTTACAAAAAAAACTTACAGATAATTTAAAAAAAATGCTCTTTCTGAAGTTGGTTTATAGAAACGGGAAATTCGGTTGTCATATTTTTTTTACTAGTTTGCATGTGTAACTTAATAGGCGTTTAAATATTTCAAAATTGAAATTCATGAAACTATCACGAAAAACGAGGCAGGAGAACGCGCAAGACATAACAATAATAGACACTTACAAAGCCAGCTTATTTTGCATTTAATAAAAAAAACTTGGAAACCATTAAACAATAATTCATTTAATTGTGAGTAAGGTTCGCAAATATTTATATTTCAATATTTGGTCTGACAGTATAATAATATGTGAAGTTTACGTGTTCCTCAAAAATCCCCTTAAATCTCGTTATTTTAAGGTTCATAATGCATTGCAATTTCAGCAAAGGTCGCGTAAAGCCTTTTTCAGGGTCAAAAGTTTACAGCTTTGTTCAAGGATAGAATTTATACAGCGAATTTATCGCAAATTCTGTTTGTAAACTTTTAAATAGAGGTCAAATAAATGAATAATAAATATAAGTGATTTTATAAAAACTCTGCAAATACTCTTGTTTTTAACCCCCGACGGAAAAACGATGGGGTGTCACATGTCTGTGTGAGTCTCAATATGGTATCGTAGCTCCCAAACAGAAAACCGATTTAGATTTGTTTGTTGACAAGCTGTACTAGTCAGGAGTGTTCGTAGCTATGTTTGATGAAAACGGTCCAAGATGGCCGCCGCTACTAAATGGCGGAGTACAATTTTTTTCGCAATTACCTTCAATATGGGTATCAAATGAAAGGGCTTGACTAGTAGAATACTATAACGCTATGATCATATCAAATGCAAAATGGCTGCCACAAAAAAAAAAAACATTTTTTATGACTTTCCTTAATTACACAGATATTTTTAAAAGCATTTTTGGTTTTGTGTCATTTATCTTAACTAACTTTTGTCCGATTTTATTGATGTTCCAAATACTTGCTAGGAATCAAGTAGCGTACGTCTCTTTTAAATGTTATTAATTTCAGTGTTGTAAAAAAAAATGTGCCTACTTCATGTAATATTAAATTTAATACTAGATTTTATAATGTCAGGATGTCAAATTAAATTTAGTGATAAAGTCATGTTGGTAAATAACTAAATTTTAATTCTAGTATGGAATTTAACATGAACAAGCTTTTGCTCGCCGCTTTGTAGTTCTGTTGGTTATCCCGAGAATAATTATTAGAGAAAGAAAGAAGCGATAGAGAAATTAATTACAATTTAAATACTTATTTTTATTATTTTGGCATTTTTGGAACTTCTATGGTTGTTATAGTCTTTAGAGCTTTGAAAAATACCAAAAATAATAAATAAATAAAATAAAATTATCTGTACAAAAAAAGCACATCGATACGTCACTCAGTTGCTGATGATATGAAGAACAAATAAACACACTTTTGGATCGCATTTATTATACAGGATTATCGATTAGGGGTGTACTAAGCCGAAAAAGAATCAGCTGTTCCATACAAAACATAAAGGTTGCCTGGAAAAAATCACTTTTGGTGATAAGGCCGCCCAATGTACTACCAATGTTTTGTTTATTTTGTTTTGTCGACGACCGATCAAATTTTTGTATGGAACTGCTGATTTTTTTTTCGAATTCATAGTCGGTCCTATAGTGAAAGTTGTTCCTCAGGATGGTTATAATGACCTCCTTTCGGCTTAGTACACCCTGATAAGATAACCGTGCATATGTGGGGGATTCTGATGTACTACTTGATAAAATTTTCTACATTTAGACATACGTAGGTTAATTACGTACAAAATCATAACCCTCCTTTTTCCTCAGTTAGGTAACTCAGTTATCAAAAAGTTCACTTTATACAACCTTTTCATTATCATCTTGTTTCCAACTTGGTACTTGATAATCACATTAATTGTATGCCGTAACTAAGTATCATACATCAAGCTAAATTCATCCTTATGTCATACAATTTAAAGTTGATTTTACATTGAAGCATTCGTAAGTAAAGTTAGTCTTACATGAACGTGGGAATTTGAATATTCTGTTTGATTTGTTGGTTAAATCCTTATTAGTGGTTAATGTCCGACTGCGAAAGAAGAAGGGTTAAGTTTTTCGAGTGTATGTATGTATGTATATTTCTATGGCACGCCCTAGAGCCTAAACGGTTTGTCGTATTTTTATGTGAGTGGTGTCAATAGATTCGTCTTAGTCGTGAGAGTGACACTAGGTATATACAAGACATAGGTATGACAAAATAAAAAAAACTTAAAAAGAAATTAAGTATGATACACAGGTTTCATGATTTAGCAGTCGGATTTTTTCGAACTCGCTGCTAACGTATCTAGGTGACTTAGCGAACGAAGCTTCTATGAGACTACAAGTCTGTCAGATTTTTGTCTATCAATTTGTATGTTGTTTTATATGTTCGTATATAAGTATTAAGGTTTTTAAGATATTTCTAGGAAGGCTCCTGAAGGGTCTCCCTTAAGCAAAAAAAAAATATTCTAAGCGTATAAAACTTAAGACAAAAAAATCTCAATAAAAATTGACGCGTATTAAGTTACAGCATGATATAAAATTAAAAGACATCTTAATAATTAACTAACTTAAATATTAACTTATTATCATAAAATAGATTACTAGGCCTCCATTACCTACTGCAAACATACAGACCTACAATCGTTTATCAATTATAAGTAATTAATTGAACTGTTTCGACCTATTTTTAAAAATCAAACGCTGTTATCAGTCGCCCGACAGTCGACTGGTTAAATAAGCATCTTGTTAAATATAACGATCTGGTAAAACTATTAGGAGTCCCAATAGTTATAAAAATATGAACACTTCAATTTAGTATTTGCCAAAGTGAGCTGTTGCGCCTCTGAGGCGTAACAGCTCACTTTCGAGCGAGCGCTTGAAGATTCAACAGCTCCCGAGGATGCCTTGTGCTAAGGTGAAACACGTGTTGAAAAAGTCGTATACAGAGAGAAAGAGAAATAATAAGGTGAGGAGGAATCACACCATAAAAACAAAAATATTTTTTGATTTCTCACGCTGACATCAAGACGAGGCGGGAAAACACTAGATATTCTTAATATACATCTTATTATAAATAGATTTACTTACGCTAACTAGGTCCCAAAGGCTAATTTGTCGTTTCCCTGTGGTATAATATAATATCCTATATTGATGGACTAGACGTGTGCGTATGCAATAGCTTTACCGCGACAATCCTCGAGTGCCACACATTTTTTTTTTTTAATTTAAGTCTGCTTTGCCTTAGCAGTAACTTAAAAGACGCAGCGTCAAATATTATGATTGTGATTTTCTTTTGAAGTCTCAATATTGTTATAATGTCGAGGTCAACAGTTCGCAGTATTATAATTACTAGCATATAGCATAGTTTACATTATTAACTATTATAATATTGTCTGCCCACGCGGGTTGCATCGAAAGTGTTCAGGCCTTGGCCTATAGCTCCGATGCGAATGTCTTGAATTAACTCGTAGTTTGTCGTGATCTGTTGCCGTCAGATTGTTTAAGCTTACGAGTACTGAGTAAACGTGAAATCTGACTTGAAACTATCATAATCGATTAAAACCAGTCAAAATCATTTGTAGTCAAATTCAAAAAGTAAGTTTTTCAATTCAAAGAAATATTTGCAAATCATCTAGTTTTCATCAAAAAAATTTCATCTTCGTATGACATCCAAAATCAATTGCATAGATCTATGCAAGGAAAATAGTAAATTTTGTTTCGGGATTTGCGTAATTCGAGTTGCAAAGCTTTCGTATCTGGTCGGTAACCCTAAGCGAATCAAACTTAGGAAATAAAAAGGAAAAAAAAGCTAAACCGATTAGCTACTTACTTATCAAAATACGACGTCCTTATAAAATTAAACTAAAACAAAGTTATATTATACGCATTCCAAATAAATTACAGTGAATTTTATTTAGAACATTAACGCGTGTTTTGTTCTTATTGTGTAAGAAGACAAACAAACAATATGAAATTACAGACAGTTATTAAAAAAAAACGTAATGATTATTATAAGCGATATTCCCCAATTCAATGAACAGAACCATACTTGGCCGTACCAAGGAAATTTAGTAAAGTGACACTGACAAAATTACGGCTAGTGGACTTTCCATAACTTGAAATATTAAAATTTAACTTGAATAAAAATAAAAATTAAATGCAATAAAATGTATAGGGATTGTTAATAATTAAATTAAGTACAATAATGTGTGTCACCAAATGACTACAAATGATTAGGTATTATGTTTATCAAAGTTTCGCATTACTCGGTGCGGGAATTTGATTCTGTGTTATTGTTTCAGTGGGTCACGTTGTTGCTACGAGTAGGATCTGATTACGTGCGCTTATTATATTTTATTATTATCACAATTTAGAAATAAATTTAAGCATTGTGTTTCTTTGTTTTAAGCGAGCTCGTTATATAACACGAGTCTAGGTTTCGAGTCTAGGTCGAGTCGAGTACAGCGTCTAGGTTTCGAGTCTAGGTCGAGTCGAGTACAGCGTCTAGGTTTCG
The DNA here is from genome assembly GCA_947049295.1 of Ligdia adustata. Lineage (NCBI taxonomy): Eukaryota > Metazoa > Arthropoda > Insecta > Lepidoptera > Geometridae > Ligdia > Ligdia adustata. The sequence continues at coordinate 923,964 of OX346229.1, read as the reverse complement.
AGTCTAGGTCGAGTCGAGTACAGCGTCTAGGTTTCGAATCTGGAAAATTTAGTTTTTTGATTTGTTTGATTTGTTAATTCGTATTTTATGTTGGCGCTCGTTTCAAAGAAATTATTGTATTACTAGCTGACCCGCCGAACTTCGTACCGCCTAACAGTTATGTATGTTTCTCATCTTCAATCATTTCAAGACTAGAATCGGCTATATCGGGCCCAGACGTTTTCGAGTTTTAGTGAAACAAACGGATTTATTTATATATATATATATATTTATATATATATATATATATATATATATATTCTGTCATAAGAACCTTCTCCTGACAATAACAAACACAACAAAAAAAATAGTGAAATCAGTCCAGCCGTTCACGCGTGATGTCGTGACTAGGGGATATAGGGATTCATCTTAATATATATAAATCTCGTGTCACAATGTTTGTCCTCAATGGACTCCTAAACCACTTAACCGATTATAATAAAATTCGCACACCATGTGCAGTTCGATCCAACTTGAGAGATAAGATAGTTTAAATCTCAAATTATAGTCGCAATTTTAATTTATTGCTAATTATTTGTCTGTTGTTATTTGACAGTCACAATTATCTGTTAACTCCAAATGATTCTAACAGATGTCGATACCTTTCGACTGGGTTGAGTAAGTAATCAATAGATGGCGCTGCTATGGTAAATCTACGAACGTGTCATATAAGCTACATTTTAACAGCATAATTACCACGTGTTGTTGACGCCATAAAATAGCCACAGCAACGCGTGGCCGGGTCAGCTAGTTTTTATATAATATATAAGATGTAGGTACAGGTCGTAGTTTTTTTACTAATGTTCGGTTTCATGGCATTTATATTCGCAAACTATATTTAAATTTATAAATAATTCGTTTATTTCAGAAAAAAAATCTTGTCTAAACTTGGTATTTGAAAGGAAATTTTAGGGTTGTAATCAAATGTTGTAGCTATAATAGTTTTCTATGTTGTAAGTTATAAGCATGTCTCTTCCAAATATTTTCAAAATTGATTAAATAAATTAAAATATTATAGAAAATGCCATCTAAGTAAACTACATTCTTTTTACCCGACTGCGAAAGAAGGAGTTTATGATATTCGAGTCTATGTATGTATATTTCTGTGGCACGCCATGGAGCCTAAACAGCTTGTCGTATTTTTATGTGAGTGGTGTCAATAGATTTATCTTAGTCGTGAAGTGACACTGAATCCTTCATAAAAATTTAAAAAAAGGAATTAAGGATGATACACAGGTTTAACGATTTAGCAATCGGATTTTTCGAACTCGATTCTGACTACTTGTTTACAACTTTTTGCAATCTAATATTCTAGAAATTACTACCAATATTACACACACGAGTACAAACATCTAGACAAACATACATAACAGACTAATGAATACGTTGCTTGTCTCGAAGGAGAGACGCTTCTCTCGCCTAGTTTCCTTCATCTATGACTCACTGATAAAAGATTCCGGCTCTGTAGAAATCACACCACCGATGACTTAATATTTAACTCTGAGAAGAATGTACGGAATTATTTGATAACATTTGCTAGAAATATGCTATCTGAAATATTTCACGAGCAAATAATATTCTAGATTGTTCGTTTATCTTAATGTACAACGACTGCCAAATACAAAAAATATCCCTCAACTTCTTTGGTTTTTACGCATATTAAAAATTTTAAATAATTAGTTAATTAAAAATAAATCAATTTAATGTTCTTATACGTAACCTTTCTTTTTTTTTTAATTTCAGCCCCAAAGAGGGAATAAATATTAAAAATATATATAATAATACAAATATATATTAATATATATTTTTAATACTTAATATTAATTCGCTCTTAGGGGCTAAATATTAAAAAATAATTAAAATAAAATTGAGTTTACGTATAACAACATGAAATTACTTTATGTTTAACTAATTAATTATTTTTAGAAGCTTAAAAAACCAAAGAAGAATTTGAGGGATATATTTTGTATTTAGCATTCGTTGTACATTAAGATATACGTATACACTCTACAATATTATTAAAGTATTAAAAATATATTAATATATATTTTTAATACTTTCCTAGTAAACCCCTGTAACCTACATTTAATACACCCTCTGACGTCTCTACGAGTATGTTCATCGGTGTAGGATCTGCGTTGATTGTGAACGATCAGGACTTACTATTTAAAGATAAAAGATATCATTTTTACCTCTTTTCTTTATTAAAATACATTAAACTCGCGATATGCACTTTCTCACACACACGTCGTTTAGACCAAGGTTCGAAAGAGACCTGCTTTTGTCTAAGAAACAGTCCTGAGGGCCACAGAGAAACATTTGAAGAGGATCTTACTCTTGACTGACTTTCCAAAATAGAAGCGTTCAGGCTGAGAATTACTCAATTTGGCTGTATTTTTTTCTCAGTTTGTTACTCTGATTTCAATGAGACTTAAACTTTATATAAGGATAAATCCTTATTTTATTTGAATGTTATAATGAATATAATCCAAAGTGGTCTAATTTAACTTTCTCTAAATATACAATTGTTTGAACAAATGTGTAGAAGCGATTTAAAAAAAACTGGACTGCTAAATCTTTAAAGCTGTGTATAATCCATATTCTTACTTATTTTTTTAATTTTGATATACCTGGTGTCACTTCTAAGACGTATCTATTGACACCACTCACATCAAAATACGACAAGCCATTTAAGTTCTAGGGCGTGCCAAAGAAATATACATGCATACATAAATTCGAAAAAGATAACCCTCCTTATTTCGCAATCGGGTAAAAAATATTTCGTCAAATGTTTTTTTTTTTAATATAATAACTGTATAAGAAAACTACTTAATCTCGATAGCTCTATAATACTTATACAAACAAACAAACAGCCTAACGTACTATTTGTGTAAAGATTATTATCAGTAGATGCCGAGGATTCTTCCGAGATGTAGTAACGAGTGGTAACATCTGATCGTATTATTATCATTGTTGATGCCGGCTTTTTATCTAAATCTGGATATTCCTGGCGCGACAGTTAGAACAACGAGCACGCTTATCGACTGAAAGTAGGCATGTAACTGGTGAAAGCAAGAGCAAGCGGATTTGCTTTCATTTTGACAGCGTTGAAGCGACAAAACGAAAAAAAGAGACCGAATCTGCTTGCTCTTGTTTTCACCTGTTTCATACCTAACTCTAGTCAACAAGGGGGCTGGAAAATGTAATTCTATAAATAAAAAGTTTAAATTTGTATGAGCGTATTGACTTTAATAATAAATTGAGCTTAAGAAGAAATTATCAAACTAAAGATGTAACTAGATAATATGAACTTTACTATTATTACTGTTGTCTGATTATATTGAAGTTTATGTTTTTTAACCTCACGCAAAAACGACGGGGTGTTAAAAGCTTGATGTGTTTGTGTGTGTTGAGAACACTCTCGAGTCGGGAGTGTTTGATGAATATCGGTCCAAGATGGCCGCCGCCATAAAATGGCGGGTTACATATTTTTTCACTGCTCTCTCAATATGGGTATCAAATAGATGGGCTTGACTAGTAATACGTAGTCCTATACACTATGATAAATTTCAAATTTAAATGGACGCCGCATCAATCCAAAATGGCGATTTTTAAATCTTACTTGTAGATTAACTCAAATAGTATATATGTTTCAGGTATCAAAATTATGTAAAACGATATTCCGTTAACTCTGATTTCGCTCTTTAAGTGATTTGCCTAGACAGTAATTAGTACGGCCTTTAGCCTGGAGAACTTGATGTTATATTATGCCTTACAGTTTTGAAATTAAATATTCCTTTTCTGGGCTTTCTTATTGACTTCTTTTAAAGCAACTAGCTCGTGCCTACTAGAGATCTTATATATAGCCGACTTAAAAAGAGAGGATCTAAATTCGTTTTAAATCATTTTTAACTGTGATATATCTCTAAACCTAGATCTACATAATTCTATTAAAGAAAGATATTCTAATACGTATACCTTTCAGATGTCCCCATATACATATTATCACAATCGACCTATTGTTTTTCTATTAATCTATTGTTTTCTATCAATCCATTATTTATTTTTTAAATATACTTTAATTCACAACGTGTACAATATTTAGTCGGCCATCAATGTCCAGCTTTACAACACTCGGGCGATGATTCAAGCCTCAATTTCGCTGAGTTACCTCACGTAGCATATTTTCCAAGAAATTAGACCGCTTCGAAAAAATATAGGCCTGTTTGAGTTTCTGGTTTGCGTGAGCTTAACCACAAACTAACATTACAACTAAAAAACTACAAAAACCAACCCTTGTGACTTTTATGTCTATAGTCACAAAGGTCATTTTGCCGAGTATATTTTGTTAATATGGTGGTAAAAAAAATTGTAATTTGGAACTATCGTTCATTTTTCACGCAGCACTTTTGTGGCAGACATTTTGGGCATGTGTGATGCTAAATAATATCAAAATGTAATTTATTTTACTAGTTGGCAAGTTTGTTTCGGCCGCGTCAGTTCGTTTGAATGGGAACGTAAAATATTATGTTTGTTTTTTTTGTGGAGTTTGAGTTTTTGAATAATTTCGGTATAAGTATATCTCGAACAAAAGATAAATAATGAACAGGTAAAAAAAACAATTTCTGATTTTGTGGTGGCGGCCATCTTGGTTTATTATTGTGTTTATAATAAACTAGCTGTGCTCCACGGTTTCACCCGCGTCGTTTCCCATTTTATTATCGAGATAATCCAATAGTGAACTACTTTTTATGAAGACGGTTAAAAAATTTCCTATGCCCCTTCCCGGGATCCGATCAACCTATGTACTAAATTTCATCCAGATCGGTTCAGTGGTTTTTGCGTGAAAACGAGACAAACAGACAGAGTTACTTTCGAATTTATAATATTAGTTAGGATTAGGATTTGAGTTAAGGCTGCGGTTATCGGTTTCATCGTTTTAAAATTCTGAAAAATATCTGCTATACAAAATTAAATGATATAAAAGTTTCTTACGGCAATGAGAAATGACACACCATGATAGTATTCAAGGAATTTCTAAAAAACAACTTAATATTTCAAATATTTAAAAAGCAAATGCGCACATACTAACTAACATTTAACATTCGTCTACATCATTATTATGTCGCTGGCATACCCAGAGACAGTTCTTTAATTAAATCGCCCAGACGTCGTATGTTAATTTAATTTTGTGAAGAAATGTAATAATTTGAATTTGGAATACTCGTAATAATAAATGTTTGTGAGAGCGCGCGCTCGGTTCGGTTTGATGGGTAAATTGTTAAGTTTAATTAAAATTGTAAAAGCGACCAATGAATTGGTTTGTGGTTTTTGGTAAACATTCAGTAACTAATTTGTTTGGTTTACTTTTTATTCGTGTCATAGTTTATGGAGAAGCAATGAAAAATCAGAACACAGTGTATATAAAGGATAATATTTTGCAAAGTTACTAGTTTACAGATAGATTCATTTATTACGCCAAGAAGATTTTTTCGTATAGTTTCATTAAAAATCGGTAATTTTCATCAGGGATGAAACAAACGCTCGTCATAGATCGTGTACGCGTCAAAACCTGTGTTGTTAAAGTAAATTAAACATGCTATAGTATAAATAAACAATTCAATTCAATACAATACATTTTTTTATGTTTTCTAAATTTTAACTTTTAACTTACAACTTAGCTTTTTTATTTAAGTAATAGATATTTAATATCTCAACAGAAGTACTAACCACGTAGACAGTTATCATTACGTCCGGTTTATCTCTCTACCGGCTACGTCAGAATGACATCATTGTAACGAAACAACCGAATAATAAAATAAACAATCAGACAATTAAATTATAATTAATACATTAGTATAAAAATAGAGAAACTCAAATGAAGGGTTCAAATATGGGTTATGAAGATGTCTTGAAGGAGCACACACTAGCAGAGATCGCTTGTAGTGATAAGGCTGTGTGTATTGTTTGTGTGTCTGCTATAAAGAGTTAATTCATTCATTCAATTATTCACACAAAAGGTTTGTGGTAAATAATCCACTATTTGGGAACAACAATCTTGCTACCGGAAGATAAACGAGACACGCTTTGCGATGGGTTCCGTATTTCGAAAATCATAGTAGAAAACTAAACTGAAACTTTTATAATAAAATAAAAATATTCCCAAATCCCTAAGACAGGCAAAAAATGTAAAAAAAAAATTAAAAAGAAAAAGTTTTATAAAAGTCGGTTTAGATTTTCTACAAGAGTTTAAGCATACAAACATACTTACTGACAAATTAAATAGAAAAAAATTATTAAACCTTAGGATATTATATGAGTAAATAGTCTCATACTACGAGTATTGACAAAAAATTGATGAGAAGGTTGCAAGAAAGTTTGTGCTCGCGCGGTCAAGATTTAAAAAACAAAAACAATGGAAAACTACTAGTCTAACATCATCTAATGTGTAATTTAGAATAGATTTATTTATTTTTCGTACACCCCGACCTATAAATTATTTTTTCTCTTTAATTTCCATCCAAAGGTTGTCGGGAATAAATATTTTACTACATGTGAAATTATATTTTTAGTTTTTATGTTTTGTGTGACCACAATAAGGCGTTCATCTATCTATGTAATATATAAAAATCAATTGCTGTGCGTTTTCCTCGATAAAACTCGAGAACGGCTCGGCCGATTTAGCTGATTTTGGTTTTGAATTGGTTGGGAAAGTTCATGGAAGGTTTAAACAAAACAACAGTTAGGCGGTACGAAGTCCGCCGAGTCAGCTATTATGTAATAAAAGCTGATCGCCGCCTCATATTTGATATCAAAAACCAGTAAATTATTCATACTAAATATGTATAATCAGTAACACAAATAACTCATAAAATCAGCGTGTTTTTATCAAGTCGACGGAAATATTTTCCCGGTAGTTTTCCACCAATTTTTGTTTTTCCAAGTCAAATTATTACCCCGCTAGTAGTTCACTATGACTTAATACAAAAGGTGAAATGATCACCATAAATCGAGAGAGAGGCTGATTTTTTTCCAGAATAAGGTTTCCATGTCCGAAAAAATTATGGACTTATCAAAAAATACTAATTTGTAATGTCTGGTAAGATATGACATGTTTGGGCATGTGTATAGACAGACAACTCTTCATTCATAAACTAGCTTAACAATAAATAAGGTATATATATAGAAAAAAATATAAAACATATACTACTTTTTAAATGGCGGCCTTATCGCTTAAAGCGATTTCTTCCAGGCAACCAAGCACGTACAAGATAATTAAATAATATTAAAGAGGCCTTAAAATATTACTTCTATCAACTTAACAACTATAAATGCAACAATACTTATATGAATACACAAAACATAAATATAATGTATAAAACTGAAAGGGGGTTATAGTTTAGCAAACAGCTGACCTCGACATTCTCTTGACCAATTTTGTTCACAATTAGTTTTTTTTTTTGTGGAAGGATTTTTTACAAACAAAATCGTCGCATCATTAAAACTAGATATAACTACACATATATATAGATATACTTATAAGAAAAATAAAATTTTGCCAAACCTGCGGCAGAAACGCTTCGCTCGGCCAATTATTGTCATTAACCAAACGCACAGACACCCTACTCCCAAGTTATTTACGTCCAAAGTTGCCACCAGGGGGCGCGGAGCAGGGATTATATCACTTATTGTTTTCTTTTCTATTGGCGGAGGCTTTGCCTCAGTTTTGTTATAAGATTTAACGTTGTTTTATTAAGGAATTAAAAAACAAACACTAAAATGAAATTTTATTAATACTAAAAGTATTTTAACTAACTCTAAAATGATTTGAATTAACACTAAAATGATTTTAATTAACTCTAAAATGATTTTAATTAACTCTGAAATGATTTAAATATACATTAAAATGATTTTAAATAACACTAAAAAAACGTATATAGTAATCTGACATCAATATTAAATTTAACATTTTTATCTAGACACAAATTTATTTTTTCTAATTGTTCTTTATATTTTAACTCTTGTTTCGTCATATTATAATTCACTATTGTACGTATTGACTTGCCTAGTGTAACAAACGCAGTTATAAGGCCAATAAATGATTTGACTTTTGACTTTTAAAATGATTTTAACTAACACTAAAATGATTTTAGTTAACTCTTTAATTATTTTAATTAACACAAAAATAATTTAAAAATAACACTAAAATGATTTTAATTAACACTAAAATGATTTTAATTAACACTAAAATAATTTTAATTAACTCTACACTGATTTTAATATACACTAAAATGAGTTTAATTAACACTAAAATAATTTTAATTAATTCTACAATGATTTTAATATACACTAAAATGAGTTTAATTAACACTAAAATAATTTTAATTAACTCTACAATGATTTTAATATACACTAAAATTAGTTTAAATAAACCTAAAATAATTTCAGTTAGCACTAAAATTATGTTCTTAATAACAAAAATTACAACGCGCTTAAAAAGTTACACAAAGATTTATTAAAAACTAAAAACCGTACGCTAGTTACTAATTTCTCTATACTAACAAGTTACTCGTATAGTGAGAAACAAAAGAAATTTTGACAGACTTGATGTTAGTCTCTTCGATTGCTCGTTCAAAGCGAGCACATCTCGGACACTGCCCCCGCCAAGTCTCGCTCGGCCGTACCATCCTTTTCCCGATGCGTTTCGAGCGATTTTCGACCCTCTGTAACTTCATTGTGCAATTGCCAAGACATTATATTTATTAGGGAAATAAAGAACGATAATATTTATATGGTTCCTACAAAATTTTATTAGCTTATAAACAAAGTATCGATGTTTGACAAAGTGGTTTTATATTCACTCCCATAGATAAATAGGTACTGAATGAACCGACTCACTTAACATACGATTTCACAACTTTTTACGGCAGTAAAACTGTGTAAAAAGTTATGTTTTTGACGGGATACGTCTGTGCATACTGAGAGATAAATTAAACTCTTGACAGTAGTAGAGACGCTTCGCTCGGCCAATAAACAAGACTATATTCATAATACACGCAATTATAATTGCGTTCACGTCCCTTGCGAGACAAATGGTCAATATTGTATCAAATGTGAGGAAAACGACGCGAGATTAGCGGATGTTTCATTAGGCTGAATAGTTCTGAACAATAACACCACCGGTTACACCACTGTCACTGAGAACCTGGTGAAATATACAATGTACAAATTGTTGTTTAAGAAGACAGGTTTTCACTTGTACTTGATTGTTGGAAAGGTTTATAGTTTTATATTTGTTCTATAGTTTCGTTCACATTCGGTGTACATCATCAGGAATGAAATGAGTCGCGCTCGGTCGTACGCCGCGCGCGCGATTTCATCGTCGGCTGCTGGGGTAGGGGTTCTTAAACTATATGAATAAAACAAGCGTTAGTTTTGTAAATAAAATATACAAAGCAATTAATTATTGCTTCATATGGTTCCGTTTAGTTAGTGATAGCCTAGTCGGTAAACCCTTGTCTCACAAACGAAATGACGCGGGTTCAATCCCAGGTCCAGGTATGTACCTCAGGGTTTTTCAGTCAAATGCATAATGTTATAATTAATTATCACTTTAACGGTGAAGCAAAACACCGTGGTGAAACCTGCTTGTCGAAGAAGGTTTAATAGCTTTTGAAGTTATAAGTTTAATCTTCAATCCGCAATTTGGCCAGCGTGGTGGATTATGGCCATATACACCCACTCCATAGGAGAGACCCGTGCCCGGCAATGGGACGCTAAAACGTATCCGTAAAAAAAAGGGACCTATTACTAAGACGTCCGTTCAGTACAGTAGATTTTTTACAGATGATGTATATCTGTTGCCGCTATAACAACAAATACTAAACAGTATTCTACGGTACCATTTACCGGCTGATTTAGATAATATGTTTGACAGACACGTACGGTACTCAATATTAATCAAGAGTTAATTCGAAATATTATCGATATCGATATCGATAGTCATGATATAAGGACACAAAAAATCTCATCGCAAGATTTGTTCTGACGCGCAATGACCAACACGTGTTTTGACTAATTTTAAATACGTATCTTGACATTTACGAAATATGTGCAATACGCATTTTGACATACACGCATAAAGTGCAATACGCATAATAATACGCATCAATAGAACTAATAATTTAACTACTGATTTGTTTTATTCTCTCTTTCTTTAACATAAGAATTTTACACAACACATAAGATTGGGCACTGTCTCAAATAAAGCAACACATTTTTTTTTTCAAAAATGCTTTATAAACAATGCAGTTCAAGTTTTTTTTATATTAAAATCATTATTTTAGAAATTTTCATTTACGCAATTTTTTTCATATTACTACTTTATTGTGTCTATTATTGTCCCAAGTCCAAACAGTCTGAACAATCTTCTAGCGCACACCTTTTCGAACCAATATCAGAGCAGATGTCCTAATTAAGGAGCGTAGACCGACGTAGCATGGCAACCTTTCTATAATGAACGGGGGAACTCCCACCCGCCCGAGGGAACTTCCCCGGGCGAGGAAAATAGGAGGGGAGGTACAAATGATAATCTACTGAATATTGAAGCATTTTTCGGGATAAACTTGTAAAAAATCACTCAGACAGGGTATAACATTTTGTGATAGAAAGCAGTTGAGTTTTACCCGACTGTGGAAGAAGGAGGGTTATGTTTTTCGAGTGTATGTATGTATGTATATTTCTTTAGCACGCCCTAGAGCCTAAACTTCTTGTCGTATTTTTATGCGAGTGATGTCAATAGATTCGTATTAGTCGTGAGAGTGACACTGGGTATATAAAAATAATGAATAAAATAGTAAAATGTACAGGTTTGAACATTTAGCAGGGTTTTTTTTTTCAAGTTGTTTGTAATTGTTAAATATTCGATTTATATTTAATTTTCTTTATGTTGACAGATTGGTTACATTTTTATTCGAACTAACTTAGCATTGGCGTATACCACTTTTTAGGACGTTTCTCTCAAAACCTCTCAAGAATACAACATTGAAAAAAATCCTAGCAAATATTAGAACAGGACTTAATGTACTCAGACAGATGTTCAGACAAATATATAGATGAACGCTTTATAGTAGACACACAAAAAAAATATTCATGCAGTGCCACAAGTGGCAGCCTTATCGCTAAAAACGATCTCTTCCATGCAACCTTTGGATGGAGATTACCGACAAAAATAATGTATAGGACGAGGTGTACTTACAATAAAGAAATAAATCTGCTCTTAATTACATAAACAATTATATAAACATACATTCTAATACCTTACATAAACAGCATGTATGGTGCTACCACCCTCAAGTTGTAAAATCTTTCGCCATGCACCTAACGGTGTGTTCCGGCAGCCTTCCTTGAGAACCAGTGTATTTCAGACTAGGCATGCTCCATCTAGGGCTACAGTATCGCTTACTTCCTTGTTCGTGCGAACTTTTGGTCAAATTCCTAGCCGAGTAGGATAAGAAAAATATTTAAAGTAGGTTGTTGATTGTTAGGTACATTAGACAGCTATCAAACGTTTATTTTTTAGATTAATTAGCTTCTATATGTATTTAAAGCTAAATTAATTTCAGAGGAAAAACTATACTATATTATTTCGCTAGGAAAAACTTAATGACTTCGTGCCGATGGACTCAGTAGGTATGAAACACGTTACATACAATGACGTGATGACATAGACTTATACGATTAGCTGATAGATTAATCTACAGAAATGCGATGCGATATTTTTGAAATTATATTTGGTTTTCGAAAAAAATTAAAATTGGCCAAATGATAAATAATGAAAGAAATGCCAATCAAGTTTATTTGTTTTTTTAATTTTATTATATTTAGAAGGATATGGGGGAGACTTTTGCCCAGCAGTGGGACAACGTAGATAAAAAAATATATATTTAGCAATCGTCATGGTTTATTACATACATAACACAAAAACATTGAAATCGACATTTACTATAAGTTTCTACACTAAATACTAATTCAAATAATTAATCTCTCAAAAAAGAAAAAAAAATCTTAGGTTAATTGTATAATTTCTAAAAAAACAATTTAATCCTTCATTTCCTAAACTCATGAATGCTAATTTATCTTTAATGCAGTCGCAACTTAAATTCACTATGACGTCAAAAAAAAAAATGGGACAACATCCACACAAGAGTCTTCAGGTCCCAAACTAGACAAAGCCTGTGCTATGGTAACCTGATGACTAATATACATAAATACATAATTATATACATAACTGTCTTAATAATAAACTTTAGGCATATTTTGTCTTTATTTATCGGATGAAGATCGTCTCGCGCCAATGCAAGACAAAAGACTTTTAATGTTGAAAGGCCTTCTAAGGTAAGATAAATTAAGGTAAAACAGACCAAAAAAAAAATACGCACGTCAACCAATCTCCAATAATCATAGTAAAGGAAAGAGTCCTGATTGAAGCGCGGAGCAGGCCCGATCACGCCTGCGGTAGATTGCAAGCGATAGGCCTCAATATTTTACCTTTTTTATTTTTCCCCAATAGTTTTCTCATATTGATTTCACAATGTTTGGTTTGATGTTACCCGCTGTAGAAAAAAATGGGGAAAATTTTTCGCTGTATCTGGTTTCACAGAAATTGCCATCTATTTACGTTTCCCCTGTTATGTACACATGTTTGATTGAAATTCTGTTTGGCTTTATTGTATTTGTTGGGGAATTTGTATCGAAAATGTATTGCTTCTGTTTGTGATGTTATTTGAAAGCTTAGACTTATCTGGGTGTTTTTGAACGACTGTACTTAAAAGGCTTTTTTTAATATAGTGAAAATGAAAATTAAAAATTACATTTATCATCTCTATCTGTCTCTTTGACTAAACAAACAAGAATAAAAAAACATTTATGTCCCTATGACTGACAAGAGGACAGACAGACAAGATTTTTTTTAACTCTAAGTTTCCTTGCTATAGCTTTAAGGTTACTAACGAAGTTTTCAATATGACTGAATGTTTCTATTTGTATGTAATGCGCTTGAAGAACTTATTTTGATGATAGTTAGTTCAACTGTTACCGGTAGGAAACCTAATTGCTAAGAGTTCCCAATAGTAACACAAGCGTAACAGTGTTACTCGTTGGGAAAATGATTCCCAACGAGTAACAATGGGACTCGTTTTGTGTGACTGGTTTGGAACCCAATTTTATTTTTTGTTAGCTATGCATATGTATAGATTTTAGATTTTATATTTTTAATAAAATTGATTCAAAAAATTGATTTTTAAATCAATTAAATGCCTCATTTCTCGCTCAGTAGCGACGTCACACAAAAATGTTAAACTGGTTACACAAAATTTATTTCGATAAACAAACCAAACTTCAAACAAATCTTGATCAAAGGAATTGTTTCATTTTCGGCCAGGACGGTGTACCTATCAAAAAATGTTGTTAATAAAAATGCATTAGTCGCCTCCTTAATTGTGTAAAAAAATATCCAAATAATGTGAATTTGTTGATTTCGATGGTCACATTGTTCTATGAATTGTACCGCCCGTTACAAATGTCAAAATTGATCTAACCCGTATATCACCTATTCGTGTAAATAACTTGGTAAAATTGTGGTTCGGAATTAATTTTGTGCACTGCGATAAGTTATGTTATTTTGAATTAGATTGATAGATAAAAGATTAACAGCCTCTAACTTATTTATCGTACACACTGCCCTGACCGTGGCTCCAAACATTTTCGAAACATCTCTTTTCATGCAAATTTGATCATAATTTGAGATCAATTAACAAAAAAAACACTTTACGCCATCTTTCTAAAAAATTGGTTAACATACATAAAGATAAATGATAAAATGCATTCGCATTGATAACCTCCATTTTTGGTATCAGTTAAAAATCTCCATAATATACATATTCATCCCAAACACGAAGTTATTGCGGTATTACAAATAAGAGCCGACACCTACTTGTGTGAACACATTTCTCTACGTCTCCACATCTACTAAGTCCAATGTCAACATTTGGCGAGTCCACCTTTAACTCCTTGTAGGCTTTCCTTCACACTTCCTTCATCAAACAACTTCCAACCTTACACTCAATATCATAAAGTTCAAATTACTATAAGTTAAACGTCACGGAATAGGCTTGACTTGAAACATAAACCCTCATGCTATTTTAAGCCTTGTTGGCTAAAAGTTAAGGTTGAATATTTTATGGCAATTGCATTGTAAAATTCACAAACGTTACAAATTGTGTTTGCGTTTGAAGGTATCCAGTGTGTTGAGAATTTTGTGATGTTTCCTTAGAGATGTCATTCGGAATGCTGTTGGCTTTCGTTTAATACTGACCTCAAATACACAATTACTTTAAATAAGATACAACGTGTAACAGAAAGGTGTGACAATACTTAAGGGTGTTAGTGTACCCTTCAGAGTGAACCCATTGTAAATAAATTTATTTCAAAATTTAAAAAAAAATGGCACGCTATACAAAAATTGGCCACGTGATCAGTCAAGTTGAATGGAGAACGCAATTTTTCTTATATAGAATTTTGCATTTTTTTTACATTAGGTTCACTTTGATGTGTAGACTAACACCGTTAAGTATTGTCACACCTTTCTGTTACACGTTGCATAAGTACTTCAAAAAATAGCGATCACGGACTCTCCTATTACGGCAGAGATAGACAGAATAAAAAAAATCTATTATATCGATTAAAAAAAATCTAAACTCTTAACCGACTTTGATAGAATTTCAATGAGACCACTGGAGAAGTAAACCCCATTCAATCTAATTAAGTACCTTCTCCATTTATCAAGTCCTATGATTAAAAAATCTGTGAAATAATTATCCTTTACACGTAATTAGACATGATTGCCATCATAAACACAATTTACTCTTCATTACAATCTGAACCATTTAAAAATACTTCCCGAATTTTATGCTCCTTTTAATCCTCATTAATTTTAAATGCGCTAATTGTACATCAGAAGGAAGATAACGTATTCAATGAGGGTAGTCTAACAACGTCTGAGGGATCTCCCTCAAAGTGAATCTCTAAATATAGAACTTTCCACGATTTACGTTTATACTCGTAATGAGGGATGTTTAGCTTTAATTATTAGATGGAAATTAAAAAACGACGTTTCAGTTTATTTATTTAATCGATTTTTTTTAAACAAAATGACTAACTACGACAACAAAGAAATGTAGCAGAAAGATTACCTATATACCATTAAGATCTACAGATAGTCCAAGTGCTCCAACCCACCACCAGACGGCAGCGTGCCCAGGTGGCTAGCTTCATTTTACGCTTAATGGCAGTGCTTATACGTTGGGTCAAAAAAAACCGGCATTCTGGTCACGCGTGGAATCGATCAAACGCTCCGATAAGTTTTGTAAAATAAGATGAGCTCCTGGTCCCCACGGCCTCAAAGTCTCGACTCCAAATGGTTCAAATATAATATAATCTCTAACGAGGCTTTGTTTTGCTATACTGGTTTTCTCGCTTAGCTGATAGCACGTATTGTATTGCTTTATATAAAATGCATAGTTAAACATTTTATTTAGAAAAGTAACGCGAACAGTTGAACTGATTTCTCTTTTTTTGGTTTGCGAAAAGGTTTATTCCTGTTTGACTTCTACTGAACAATGAGAAAAAATTTAAGAGGAGCATTTTTTTCCAGTTTTATCTCGTCTATATAATATTTAAGGAGACAACGAGGATTCCCTTTCAAACTAAAAATAAAGCCTGAAGCAACTTAATTCTCTTTTTATGAAAAAACAGTGTAGTGTTACAAATCTCCAATTCTCATGATTTAATAACAATTTAATTATTATTGTAATTTCAGAAACTGTTAATTTTCATCTTTTACATTAGACACTACTGCTTGGCTCTACTGGGAGTGTCATGGAAAATTTTACTTTCCGTGACACTACCGGTAATGCCACGGTAAAAATGAATTCTTTCCGTGACTCTACAGTGGCCGTAATAGTGCAAACGGAAAATAATTTTCCCTTGGTTTTGAAGTTTTTAGACAATTTTCATTATTTATTACAAATGCTAATAATATTTCAGAAACATCACAAACCTTCCTGTAGATTAATTTATTACCTAGCTTTATATATATTCTGTAAGGTCACTCTATGTACCTAGTGTCATATTTATTAAAGTTCTATGACACTTTTCAGCAGACAAAAAAATAAAAAAGTTAAATAAAAATACATTTCTCTAAAACAATTGCATGGTATAATTATAATTAAACTAAAG
The DNA here is from genome assembly GCA_947049295.1 of Ligdia adustata. Classification (NCBI taxonomy): domain Eukaryota; kingdom Metazoa; phylum Arthropoda; class Insecta; order Lepidoptera; family Geometridae; genus Ligdia; species Ligdia adustata. Next base: position 907,629 of record OX346229.1, on the reverse strand, counting down.
TAAAAAATACAATTTAAATAAAGTAAAATCAACCCTAAGATATGCAAATTGCTAACCTCTAAAAAGCAAATTGCAAACATTGAATTCTTCTAACGTACGCTTAAATAGCAAATTTACGACTGTGTCAAGTAAATAGCAGTATCTATAACGAATTTGGTTTGTTTTATCAAAGTTTTCACGGCACTTAATTTCTAACCATTGTCTACTTAGCTATTAAGATGAAACACCGAGATTAAGTAAAGTAGATGCTTTTTAAGAGGTTATTCACACGTTTTGGATATAATTATTTACAATGGGTTTATTACGCGTTTACTACGAGCGCTTTGGTGTTTTTTATAGTGTACCGTAAAAATGTTGATTTCGTGGATAAATTAAGTGGATTTATGTAATTTGGGTGTTATAAAAGGGGGTGTTATTAGTGTGGGTGAATAATGCTTTAGGTAGGTACTGTTAGTATCAATGGTGGGGTAGGCGAACAAAAAAAATGTACGACCAAGACAGTGTACATGATACCATAAATACTTTAGGGTTTATTAAACATTAATCTATCTTGGGCGTTACACCCACAAACCCGAAGATTAAAAAAAATTATAACATAAAGATTTACTCCCATCATACAAAATTTTACAGGACTTTTTTTGCAGTACAGTTGCATTTCTTGGTCACTTACCAAATAATAAAATCGATATATTATTTGAAATACTTTGACTAAACTTCTAATATCTGAAATAATAAGTATAGTGGTACATTTGTACCCATGCAAGTGTTTTTCAAACAGACTTATAGTCAAACAAGTAACCACTTCTTTGCAGTCACTTCTAACCAGAAGTGACTGCAAAAAAACCCGACTACTAAATCTTTAAACATGTAAAACATACCTATTTATTTTTTGATGTATCCAGTGTCACTCTCGCGTCTAAAACGAATCTATTGATAGCACTCACATACAAATACGACAAGCAGTTTAGTCTCTAGGACGTGACAAACAAATATACATACATACACTCGAAAAACATAACCCTCCTTCTTTCGCAGTCGGGTAAAAATATGAAAATAGATATTTTAGAAGTCAATTCAATGTTTGGTCTTTTTTAACTACGGTATTTTTGAGTTTTATATTTTTATTGTAAATTTCATTACCTGCCTAAGATATGAATTTATTTACAATGCGTGTGCATTTAATTATGTTTTTCACAATACTACGTTTATTTTTACTAAATGCTCTTTTAAATTGACATTAAAATGTGTTTAGCCACCATGACATGTCACTTGGATAAATTAATAAATTCTAGGTGTATGCTGACGGCGCTAGTCGGCCCCCACTACTAAAACGGAAGTCAGATTAAATCTCCCTATTCTTGAAACGCAGTTACTTATACGTTGAGCAACTTTTAAAGAAATAAAAATAAATTTACGCATGGATTTTCGAAATGCAAAAACATTTCTTAATAACATATATTTTCGCCCCTGAAGCAGCACCTCTGCGGTGTTACCCGCGACAATACGGGATAAAAAATAGCCTATGTGTTAGTCCAGGGTCTAAGCTAATTCGTACTAAATTCCATGGAAATCGATTCAGCCGCTTGAACTTTTATAAGTTACAAACATAATAAACTACAAACTTTCACGTTAATAATATTACTAAACATTATAATTAATACTATATTCAGTAGATTTTATAGGATACATTTCGGGGAGTGTGCCTTGGAATTACACGAATTAATTACCCTATCTCCATTTTACAATCGGACAAGTAGAGATACTGCAAGGCGCCACCGGCACATGGTAGAGGTTAAATGGACTCGCAGAAAACGTTTCGCGTCTACTTTTATTGTGCGAACTGCCATGTTGTGGAATTCTCTGCCAAGTTCTCTATTTCGCGATAGCTATAGTCTTGGTCTCTTCAACTCCTATTGACTATAAAAAATAAGATTTTTAAATATATTTTTTCTTATTTTTTATATTCAATAGGTTTACGCTTGACCGCAACTCAACTGGTGTAAAGTGACGATGCGGTCTAGAATGTAGCACGCTTACCTAAAACAAACCGATTAAAAATCTTTTTTTTCTAACTCCCCAAATAAGGACAAAGTAAGCAATTCGACGGATATGTTTTTTTTTAATTTTTAGCAGATTTCGCAGAGACGGCTGGATTATTTTGAAAAAATATTTTTCGTTTGAAAAGGTACTTGTCCAGTGTTCCCATTTAAATTTTCTCAACGTATTCTTAAATCGCATTATCTGAAAAAGTTCTAACGGCGCTTGTAATGCAAGTAAGTCGGTTGTAATAAAAAAGTTTTATTTTGTAAAGTATGAAATAAATAAGAAAGTATTTCTTTTGATTATATTATTGATATTCTAAATTTCCCAAATAAACTGTGTTTAGTATGTTGTATTCTATGTTCTACCAATCGCTTTTATCCGCTAACGGCCTTATTAAACTTTAAACGTCTTATGTCTTGTTTTGACGCGTGACGATCTCCATCGGATAAGAAAAGAGAAAATACGTTTAAAGTTAAGACGTGTTTATTAATAAGACCGTTAATGTTTAACTAAATAGTTAGTCCATTTTCAAAATGACTAACTGCGACAACAAAGAATATAAGTTTATTTTTATTTTACTCTATAAAAGAAATAATAAGAATTTCGTTTTGAGAAAATAAACGAATTAAACCATAAACCATTGTACGTTACTATAAAATTTTAGCAACATTTGATAGTGTTCGATCGAAAGTTCGGTTTCGGCTTCGGCCGAGTTTCGGCCAAAAATCAAGTTTCGGCGGCAGTTTCGGTTTCGGCTAAAATTGGCCGAAACTTTTGCCGAAACCGAAACTGATTTCGGAAGTTGTCGTGCACGCTCGCCTTCGTTTCTCACGGCAACACTTTGTCGGACGCTCTGGCGGCCCTGTTCGTTGTTCGCACGACAACAACGAACAGGGCCGCCAGTTCAAAAAGCTCTGTAACAACAAAACTTAGTCAGTTTTGTTGTTACAGAGTTATCGCTTAAGTTCGTTGAACAAACTTAATATACTGTTTTTAATTTCCTGCCCAAATGAATGCAGAAGAATGGATAAAATGTTTAAACCAAATTTCAGTATTTTAAGGCATTTTATAGGTGACCACGTGAATTCCGGTATTGATTTCGGCCGAAACTGAAGCCAGGGCCGAACATTCGGTTTCGGCTGGAATGCCAGTTTCGGTCGGACTCAAACATTTGTCTAGAGTCAAGTTAACAAAATTCCCTTTTATTCCGCCGTCCATATTTCTGAACAAACTAGAGTACTTATAGCCGCGGCAGTAAAGCGTCATTATAAAAAGTTATTTTTATTCAAACACGCAGTATGAAGCCATTATAAATAAATCAGGTGACCAACGGCCCCTAAACAATGTTATAAACCGACGCATGCAGTACATAAGATCTAGCTGTTTAAGCTTATTACTCACATCGATAATTTTTTTATGCTACTGCATAGCTTTAATCGAGGGACTTTAAGCACGGCGACCTAATAAAGTAATTCCGTAACGAAAATAAACCTAATACTCGGCTAACGTCGTTTCAGTTCGGCAGACTTCGGCACGGTGTTTGTGTGCATGCGACTAGACGTATGCGTATGCAATAGCTTTACCGCGGCACTCCCCGAGTGATACACGTATTGTTTTTCTAGTGGCTAGATGCGACTTTAAAAACATGACTGCAAAATTTTAGACCTTTCCGTAGTATGTCACTAGTACAGTATATAACCATTCGCAGACAAAAACAAGTCCAATGACACTTCGAGCTCTATAATTTAGGTAGTAGAATGTCACAATATTAAGATATACCCACATAAAAATATACCCACATACTCTCCAAAACATAACCCTCTTTTAAGGCAAAATTAAACTAATTAACTAGCTTTCACTTCTTCTGAAGATTCATTTTTTCTACGCAATAACATAGCTCTTTGTTATCTTAATAAATAAATAATTTTACAATTTAGATTCAATGATAATAGACAGATGTACAGACAAACATAGCAAAACTATACGATATCTTTGTTGTATTACCTAACCCTACAAAAATATTACACGTATGTTATTAAAAAAAATGTGAGACGTCACGGGACGCCTGGCAGATGTGAAACATCGACATTATTTTGTAAATATTGTCGGGCAATGAAGTTCGGCCTTCGGCCTCACTTCGATTCCCTCCGGACTTGCAAGGTGCCATAGCTCAGCCTTCGGCCTCACCATGACACCTTGCTCGTCAACGATTAGCTCGGCCTGCTATCTCGCTTTAGCTACTTGATTAAGTATGCGTGACGACGCGTCGCCACGCCAGAAATCTGTTTTACGTGCGGCTGTAGATAGATGTTGAACATCAAAAAGATAAAAATTGTGTAAAGCTTAGTAACTGTAACGCACCGTTGCAAGCACCGCTAGATATGGTTCAACAAAACGCACTTTAGTTCTCGAGTTAAACGTTTTAATTAACATTATGTATGCGGTTGCGTAAAAACACTGGGGTACAATTTCGATGGAGTTATATTCCACGAATACTTTACTTCTGAAGAAATGAAACAAGTGTGTGAAAGTTTACATAGTGAGGAAGCCATTATAGCTTGGCGAGAGGGCATTTTTTTTATCTTATGGAGCTAGGCATTTGACTACAAGTTCGCACGACCGCGGAAGTCTAGTCTGCCTAGTCAGACTAGTAGAGCATGCCTAGTCTGAATTACATTGGCTCTCAAGGAAGACTGCCGAAACACACCGTTAGGTGCTTCGTGACAGATTTTATAAATTGAGGGTGGAAGCTAGTCAGGCGCTTCATAGTTATAGGAAACGCCCTACCACCATGCTACGGTTTCCTCACGATGTTTTTCTTCTAACGCTCTAGTTGTCAAAAAGTCGTCAAGCACCTAACGGCAATCGCAGCCCTTGAAAGCCAGTGTATTCTAGACAAGGCATGCTTCATCTAGGGCCAGAATGTCGCTGACTTCCGTGGTGGTGCGACCTTAAATACCTAGTAGTCAAATAAAAAGTATAGGTAATCCTAATGTAGTTTTGATTTCGACCCTTTGCCACTTCAAGTCTCTCAAAACGAAATCAACCGCTTCTTTCATCGCTAACTTTACGTGATAACACTAAAGTTGTAAATTAGTGATGTTTTAACCAGGTCATTGGAATAATATGTATCTAGTATCAACTTATATTCGTAAAACTAATGGGCACGGGTCTTCCTGACGGATGAAATATTAGTTCACCAGGCTCACGCTAAAATTGCTAGTTGAGGATTTCAGTAATCTTTCTGAACTATCAACGATACGCATATGATTTTATTTTATATTTTATCTTAAGCATTGAGATCTGTATTTTACTTGTGGATCATGCCTCGGTGCCTGGACGTATAGTTTCTTTGATACAAAAAATTTATGAAGGCTACAAAGCGATAAAGGTGACATAACTCACGCGTGTTTGGTTCCTATTGTTTAAGAAGACAGGTCCACACACGAACGACTCATTTCATCCCTGACGAAGTTCACCGAATGTGAACGAAACTATAGTTGGACCTTTCCAACAATCAGGTACAAGTGAAAACACGTCTTCTTAAACAAATGTGACACAGTTCAATTATAATGATAATTGATAAGATTAGAAATGCGACAGAATTAAAACAGGCCACTTATTTTCGTGCGCCAAGTAACACGGATCGATCGTCCATTTTAACCCTTAAACACACGCGTGGGTCTCGCGTGACCCAACCAATTAAATCCAAAAAAACACCGAGTCAGTTGAGCGACTTTTATCTAAATTACAAATGCAGTATATTCGTACAGTGTAATGTGTTAATACGTACGCACCGTGAACAACTGTTATGGTCAATAAACATGTGATAATGTGTTGATTTTTATTTATTTTTGGACCGTTTCGGCTTTAATTGGTGCGTATTTGTAAAATTGTTGGTGTTACGTAAGGTTTTTGGTTGGTTTAGATTTGAATCTTTTGCTTCGGAGTCTTGTTTGACAAGGAAAAGAGAGTATGAGAAAAAAGTTTAATTTTGTAATAACATTTAGTTACTTTAAGTATTTTTATATGTGTCTGAAGTTAGCCTTGCTTGTTTTTTTAGCGACAAATTATTTATACTTTATTTTATTTAGAAAACTAACGCGTGTTTGTTCCATATTGTTTAATAAGAAGGGTTTGTGTGCGAGACGTGTAATTATTGAGGACACGAACGACTCATTTCATCCCTGATGAAGTTCACCGAATGTTAACGAAACTATATTTGAACTTTCCCAACAATCAATGTGACAAAATCAAAAGTGTTGTAACAATCAAAATGAAAACTCGCCTTAAACAATATTTAAATAGTAAATGAAATTAATTCTTTATCAAATCAGGAGTTTTATATTAAAATGCAATAATGAATCTATGTGCAGCTTATTAAATTAGGCCTCAAGTTGAGTACTATTAAAGATAACTGACGGTCAAAATAGGCACTTGTTGAGTAAAAATAATCCTACTTACAATTTTAATTATTCGCTATTTTTTCACTACACAAAAATAATTCCGACTGGTTTGTTATAAGTTAAATAGTTATAATTAACACTAGAGACGGGGATATTTCAGATTGTTACTATGGGTTGTGGTCAATTCCTGCTTATCAACAACGTTATATCGACGTCGATAAAGTTTCGAATAAAAAATACATAGTATGATTTATACTTAACGTTGTATGAATTTAACTAAATGTTATCTATAATTAATATTATAAATTGATGATGATATTAAACACTGCTACTGACATACTAGTTAAAAATATAGTTTTATTAAATAATAACTATTTTTCGTTATATATAAATATAAAGTGTATATTTATAAATACTTTATATTTATATATAACGATTATATATAAATATAATTATATTTATATACACTTTATATTTATATAATTATTATAACGAAAAATAGTTATTAATTAATAAAACTATATTTTTAACTATATTTTTATTTAAATTAGTAATTTTACTTTTATCAGAATCAAGTATGCTCTAAACTCATCGACATCGATAAAATAACACCATCTCTATATGTAGGACTATAATTGTTCCGTTAATGACCCATAGCATAAATAGGGTTACCAGAGCAAGAAATCCACATGTTTTAGATATTTTTTTGTAGTTACAACGTCGACATGTTGATTAATGATATGTTTTCGCTTTGTCGGCAAATATAAATGTAGAACTGCCATATGTATGAATAAATTTATACAACCTATTCCTGTAGTATGGGATGGGAAAATATATGGGAATTACAGGCATTGTTCGAAACAAGATGAAACAAAGCCGAGCTGAAAAAACGATGGACTTTCCGATAAATAAACGCTACGTCATGTTTTCAAAGTTGGAGAACATCCAATGTCATTTGCATTTTTCGAGGGATCGAACCTCTTACCTTTTGCACGGCAATCGACCCCACTAAACGTTCGACCATCATCGCTACAATGTGCACATTGGTGCGTGTGTTCGTCTGGGCAAGGATTTCCTAAGGCTAGGATATGGAGTAGGTTGATTAGTGGATCTCTATTCAGGGCTACCTAGTGAAGACCACTGCGCAGAGCTTCCTGTCGCAATCATTTTTTATATGTTTTGTGTACTAGCATATTTTTAGTTCTTGTGCTTAGTATTAAATAAATATCACTTACTACGTCTACTTAATAAAATAGCTGTAACTTTAGTCCCGGGTCAGGGCTTCAATATTTCTGATCGTATGCTGATTACTAACTTTATATCCCGACTGCTAATAATGTATTATTGCAAATACACATACATAATTGTTCTCTTCCAAGACATAAATTAATTAAATTTAATTCCTTACCTGCCTTAGATTTGAGGAAAATTGCGGCACAATGTCTCGACCCGGTTTACCTTGCTTCACTTGCTTGATAATGGGCCTTTGCAATGTCTTCAATGTCATAAATAAAATTATGTGGGGCCTTAACAAAATGTAAATATGTCGTTAAGTCTAATGTTATACAAACAGTATGGGTATTTATACAATTTCTCCGTGTTCGAAGAGTTCACATCAGGTACAGAAGGCAGATTATATTTAGTTATATGTATTTTTGAACAAATTGTCTTTAATTTCAAATTCTATGATCGATTACAAGTATAATAGAACACTTTAAAAAACCCGAAATTTAATTTAAAAAATTGCCTATTTCTTGTCATTGCCATCTTGAAGAAATGAAAAAAATATATGTATACGGCGGCCATCTTGGACAGATTTTCATACAAAAAAGCATAGCTAAGAGCACTCCCGACTAATTTACCTTTCTTACAAAAAATAATCAAAACCAGTTCTTTTCTTCGGGAGCTACACATACGAAGACAAGTCAAACTTAAATATTGTTATATTTAAATTGACGTGTCTGACGTCTGCCTGTGTTTGACGTCAAACTTAAATATTGTTGTATGTAAGTTTGACGTGTGTGTGTATGTGTCGGCTTGTTTTTTTCTGTCAACTAACTTAGCCTTATACTATAGTAGCAGTATCCTTACTGTTTATAAGGTGTACAACCTAACGCTGGTATCTCTCGGCCAATGTGCGGCGAAGCTCTTTAATCAAATAATGGACGCTAAGGGAGCTGTGATTTATTATTTCCATTATAATAATTAAATTATTATGACAAAATAATCTGTCTACTTTATATCGTTTAGCAGCTCCGTGTTTTGGTTTTAATTTGAGCATTTTTACAAACACATTTTTGCATTCTACAATCTATATTATTTTATTAATATGAACTCGTACCTACTTGTTGTGCTTATTTTATAAGGTTTTTTCTGCTGACTCCTAATGAAGAGGAAGTACTCAATTAAACATATATTATTAAGTATTTTTTCCTGCCCGATTTCATGGAGAAAGGTGGACCGATTTGATAAGGATGTGAGTGTGAGTGTGAGTGTTACCATTTTAACTTTATTCAAATCGGTCAACAGCTTTAATTTTCTACAAATAACTGAAAAAGCTCTATTGACGCCTGCCGTTATAAAAGTCGGGAGTAACTTTTTAAATAAATGAAATATCACGTGTTTTGTTGTTTTATGTGGGAAAATTAATTTTATTTATTAAAATAAAATACTCTATCTATAATTATATAATTTTAGATAGAGTATTTTTAGAAATAAGAAGTTATATAATTATATACTTCGTTTACATAATAATTTGACCGCTACTCACCTGCTAAAATGATGATTCATGATTGAAAGTTTCAGATAGTAATCGGAAAATAGAAAAGTCAGCAGCGAGTTTCACATTTGGCAGTTCTCATTATAAAAGTAAATGCAAAGCGTTTATTGCGAGTACGTGTAACACAACCACGTAACGGTGGCGTTTATATATTTTACATACGTACAAAAATATAACATTTTTAATGAGCACCCCGTAACTTATTTGCGTGCTTGAGCCTCCAGGCCTGAGCAGATCTGATGGGAAGAGGCCGGACGGGCTGACTCTAGTGCCCTGGAAAAACGGCAAGTGCCTCATATGGGACGCCACGTGTGTCAACTCTGTTGCTATCGGCCACTTGAGTCGCACTGTCCACTCCCCATCATCAGCCGCGGAAGTAAGAAGAGGGTCAAGTATGCAGCCTTGGAGCCACTTTACCTGTTTGTGCCAGAGCCGTGGAGATTTTGTGTTGTTGGGTGCAGAGGCAAAGCAAATTGTTAGGGAAATAGGACGCAGAGTTAATAAAGTGATTGGTGACTCCTGCTCCCGTTCGTTCTTGGTGCAAAGGTTGGCCATCGCTATTCAACGCGGTAATGCGACAAATGTGATGAGCACCTTTGCGCCGGGAATGGTCAGGGGCGGGTTATTTTATTGATATGCTAAGTTTTTTTTTAAATTTATTATTTGACAATTAGTTATATTAATATTGACTAGTGACCATATACGTAACATTACTTACAAAAATTACAAAAATATACAATATGTACTATAAAAGTTTCTATATTATATTCAGTATCAAAATTGAATATATTTGTGTACACGGATTTTTGTACTAACTTTGCATAATTTGTTATGTTCGGAACCCTTTCTTTCGTTTACAATTAAAATATTTCATGAATAACTTCACACTCGAAAAACTTATTTTGTATGCGTCTTATCAAGACATTGGAAATTTGAGCACAAGCGTAAATTAACTACGTCAGGGTTCTGTATATTGGTTTACCAAGTTTTTTTTATACAGGTTGTGCTAAAAAGCGAAAAGAATAAAAACTGCTGATCTTACGAGTCCGTAATAATATGTCCGTAAGTAAGTTTAATTTATTAACCGAACAAACGAGAAAAATGTTCAAAAAAGTGCAGCATTATTTTCTTTTATCAGTCATGATTTTCAAAATAACATATTTTTTTCTGAACGTGACATTTTTTTAAAAGAATATATGCAGGCTTTTACTTTATATATGAAAATACAGGTATCTTAGATAGCAGCGATGCTAACTAAAATGAATCAGTCGTAGCGAGAAAATCCTGATTTACTCAGGCCTTGAAGTATTCGAGGTTTTTGTTATCGAGAAATAGAACCAGTGGTAAGAAGCGAGTTCGAAACAACCCAACTAAACGCTAAATCGTTAAACCTGTGTATCATCCTTAATTCATTTCTTTTTAATTTTGATGTAATCAGTGTCACTCTCACGACTAAGATGAATCTATTGACTCCACTCACATCAAAAAACGACAAGCGGTTTAGGCTCTAGGGCGTGCCAAAGAAATAAAAACATAACCCTCCTTCTTTCGCAGTCGGATAAAAACAGCAAGTTCATAACTAGCAGTGTGCACTATAAAAGTATTATATCTACTTGTACGATAATTTATTAGAGATATGATATTCAGCTAAAGTTTACGTTTCTTCCCACGGGGGCACGGGTCCCCAAATATGCAAATACAGCAGTACCTTACGCAGGTGTTTTGAAAATAAATAAAGCAATGTGTTTTTTTTGTCAGTAATTAATTAAGTTCCTAACGAGTTTTTAATGATGCTTTATTAATACCGCGGCAATGTTTCTATTACCATTACATTTATGATACGCTAAAAGAACTTTGAATTGGACATACTCGTAAGTAAGTAATAGTTACATTAGTTCGTTTTTTAGTTTTTACTAATTTGTTTACTATTAGTTTTTTATTTGAATATTTTATTTTTGTATTTTATTTGATTTCCGTCTATAGATTGTTTCCATTATTTTTATTAGTGAATTTAAATTAACATTACCAAATTTGATGAAATTTTTTTGGGACTATATGCCTCTAATATTTTTGATTGAATTATTGTTATTTGGGACAACCACAATTATACTTAATTAAGTACCTTTTTTGACAATAAATGAATTGTATTGAAATAACCATTTAAATGAAAAATAATTTTGTATGTCGGTCTACGCCTCTACCTGTAACAAATCGGGTAAGACACAAATTACGCTGTAATTGAAAACTTTATATTTTTTGCCGTCGTTTAAAAACAGCTTATTTCAAAGTACTTCTGGATTAAAAATAACAGTTAAGTAACTTTTATTATCTTGACCAAAAATATAAAGAAAGTTAAGCACACCTAAAAAGCTCGTAAGCTGAGCTTATCTAACTCTATTACCTCAAAATAATTTCTTATTAGCTTCTAGATCATAGAAAAATACTCTAAAATACAATGGAAACCACTTACATAGAAACCATACGATTTCTAAATATACATTTTAAAATAAACTCTATACCAATAGAAATAAAAACTAATTTAGTGGTTAAAAAACGTCAATAGACTGCACTTCAAGAAACTTTCGTATAAAATAGGTTAATGGGCATTTTAACGCCGAAACTTTAGTTACGTTTCTTTTTAAACATGCACCTCGAGTCCAAAGATTATAAAAAAAAACAGATAGGACACATTTTATTTTAAAAGATGATTTTAGTCAAACTTTTATTTCTGCACTTATATTTGTCAATTAATTCATTTACATAATTATTTTCATTTCTAAATATTTTTTATATTATATCTATATGTATTTACAAAAGTCAAGTTGGTTATTTTGTTCATGCTTCGCAAGAGGAGGGTTTTGTTTTTAAGGGTATTTTTGTATATCTGTTTGTTTGTAAATTTGTATTAACATCTTTATGAACCTCTGCAGCCTAAACCGGCACAATTTTGATGTCATTGGATAAGTCTTTATCGGCATATGGTTAGGCTATTCACCCAATAAAATACCGTGAACTAAAGATTTCACTGTCGGGTTTTCGGAAGCCGCTGCTAACCTTGTTAAAGCTAAAAGAGGTATTAAGAACCTGTTATCTTAATGATAATAATAAGTAATAGAAAATATAGTAAAATTATCAATTTATTCAAGCAAATTAAATACATTACAATGATAGAATGCAGGTTCTAGGACAGGGTCGGGCGCGAAGGGCAAGCATTTAAAATATGCCAATTTGGCCCTTCAGTACAAAATCTTAAATCTAATTTACTAAATCAAAAATAATTTAATCATTTTTAACTTTATTTTAGCAAAATGTATTAGGAATTTTTTTTTAAACTGTAAACCAAAAACTGCCAGTTCTGTCTCCGAGTTACTCTTTGCCCCGAGACGTAAGGAAGTGGTCACACTGGGCTACGGATCGTTTCCTTATCTACACAGAAGCCACTCAACGGCCTTAGAGTCAAATTATATTGATTGCCCCCTTCGTAGTGCGATGATGTCATGAATGCATTAACTTGACGCCATGACAGAAATTTTAAAGTATCTTAAGTGACATTTACAAAAGATTTATAATAGACTAAGATAAAAGCTATTGATAAGTTTTTATGTCTTTGAGAATTTTTTGAGACTAAGCCGGCGTTATACGTCTATTATTACTTTTTACACGACTATGCAAAAGATATAGGCATTATTAAATAGCGTTTTAGTTTCAGGCCTTAGACGATATTCTTACCCGACTGCGAAAGAAGGAGGGTTATGTTTTACGAGTGTATGTATGTATGTATGTATATTTCTTTGGCACGCTGTAGAGAATAAACGGTTTGTCGTATTACGAGTATTATGTGAGGGTGTCAATAGATTCGTCGTATTCGTGAGAGTGACACTGGGTACATCAAAATTAAAAATTATATAAAATAAAAATTAAAGACACAGGTTTCTCAATTTAGCAGTCCCTTCTAATTACTTGTATTATCTTATTATAGCTTTACATTGAGGAATACTGCTTGTTGGAGAGGGTAAATAACTTTTATAGATAGAGAAGTGAAGTTCCCAACGCTCTATTTGGCGGGCGTGGTATGGCTTATACTACTTATTATTAAGGAAGACCCGTGCCCAGCACTGGTCGCCAATAAATCTCTCTCACCCAAACAAAACCTGACTAGTCCAATCGTTGTTTAACTTTGTTAATATGATAGAAACCTTTGGGATATATATATACACATATATAAGGTTGCCTGGAAGAAATTGCTTTAGGCGATAAGGCCGCCCAATGTACTAGGTACAGATTTTTTTTACTATCCTTTTTATTTTGTTTGGTGTGCAATAAAGCTATATTCATTCATACAAATTGACAGACAAATTATTTTTTACCCTCACTTAAAAAATACTTCACTTGCTCGATCAGTTACCACCAACTTACATTAAAAAAGTCAGGCTTAATACACCAACCGTACAAAACACGAAAACAGAAAAACACCTACGCTACAGACTAAAAAAGAAACAGAAAAGACACAACACACTCAGACTGTCCTCGAGGCGAAAACATTTCAAGAGGCAAGTTAAACGCGCGCTAGGCAAGTGCAAAAAGTGCGCGAACACACGAGCAAGTCGCTAGCCGAGTTACAAGTTGGTCGAGTACTTGAGTAAAGTTACTTAACTCTGCGATGCCGACGCGTGTAAGGCCGTGAATGCACTAAGTTAAGAAGCGAAAAGAGTTGTTTCAAAAATGTATGGAGCTCCGGCCAGGACTTTGTACATGATACCATAAATACGTTAGGGGCTATTAATTTTCAATATATCAACTAAATTCAAAATAACGTAACTTATCGCAGTGTACAAATATAATTTCGAATCATGTTAATTACGCAAAAAGGTGATGTCAAGTTTGACATTTGTGACGAGTGGTACAATTAATAGACAAATGTGACCATTGGAGTCAACCTAGGATACACAAATCTTCCAGGGATGCCATAATTCCGATAAAATTCACAGGATTTAGATATTTTTATACACGATGAAGGAGTCGACTGACGCATTTTTCATTAATACACAGTATTAACCACATCTTTAGGCATTTTTTGGTAGACGTACTCCGTCCTTGCCGATAATGAAACAAGTCCTTTAAAAATGTAAACAGTACTTACAACATAAATCAAAATCTACTTCAGTTTGGCACGTTAAAGTGATATTTATTTTCGTAAAATATACAAACGATTACATATTTTATACTAAATTCAAAATTAAGAGTGAAATAAATATTTAAAAAAACTGCACCGATTTTGGTAGGGGACCCTATTGGAAATTATATCATTTCAAACAAATCATTTATTATGCAAATCAATCGAGCTAAGTCTGGTAACATAAAAAAGGCTCAGACTGATTGACTATCTCTTTCTGATTTAAGTCTTTTAAATATAAATTAAAATATAATTAAATTAACTTGAAATGGACACTACAAAATGGACACTACATAAAATTTTATATGAAATGATAAAATTTTATGTAGTGTCCATTTTGTAGCTACTAGATTATTGTGTACATGTTATTTTTAAAATAAGGTAAACGTGAAAAATAAAATACAATTAGCATGTGCTCTTAATTTGTAAGAAGCACAAAATAATCGTTATTAAAAGAAAGAAACAGTTATAAAACCATATTGCGAAGTTCAAATCGGCTTTATTCGGCATATATCGGCAAGATATTTGGCTGCGCTGCCCCGCGTCCCACATACCATCAGAAGAGTCAAGTTTACGGCAGTCGCGCTAACGTTACATCTCTTAGTTCCAGTGGGGATCAACCCTCACGTAAGACGTTCGAGGAACTGGTATAGTGTAGACAAGCCTTTTGATTTTTCATAGACTTTGTGGTCGAGATTAAATCTGTGTTCATTCGCCAGCGTTTAGAGTCTGGTAAAGACTGGATGGACGCTTTTCGAAAAGGTTAATTGTATTATTCAGTCGGAATGATGACGGGAATAATTCAGGGCAGATGTATACAGGATTTCGGCTAGGGCTGTACTGAGCTAAAAAGGACTCAACCTAAGGAACAATCGTACATAATAACGTACATACTCCTTTTTTATTTTATTTAGTATGTAATGATTACGTTTTCAGAGATTATTGTTATTATAAGAAAAGTTCAGCATAATGTAATGCTCGTCAAAATCTGGTAAAAAATTATGTCATTAATTATTTGTATTTTTGTAAAGTAAAGTAATATTTATTGACCTTTAAATAACGTTCGTTACAGGCAAGTCTTATTACATTTGAATTAATAATTACTTAAAAAATTTAACTTACAAATCTCATTCATATACGATTACTTAATAACTATTAGTTCTTAGTTTAACAGTTCTCTTGACAAATATTTACATTATGATTGCTTTGTTTAGTTATTAGTGATATTTTATTATGGTTGTTCATCACACAAGAACGATGATTCCACAAGCTGCATTGACATATATTCGCTGAGTTTATAAAAAGGATTACTTTCAAAAAAATACTTCAAGTTTTGTTTGAATGTAATAAAATTGAGATCCATTACACTATTAGGTAATTTATTGTACATCAGTATTTTGGTATAAAGCCCCTGCTTCGTACATTTAGCTAATCTATTTATTGGTAGGATTCGCCCTTTTTTATTATTGCGTGAAATTCTTTTTTCCAGTATTTCCCTATCCTCGTGTACTTCTAATAAACAACTATAAATATAAAGTGATATAACTGTCATTATTTTATCTTTTTTTAAAGTGTTTTCTCGCAGGACTACGTTTTTTCAAACCGTTAATTGTTCTTATAGACTGTTTTTGAAATTTTAAGACTTTTATGATATCTTTAGCATTTCCCCAAACAGTAATAGCGTATCTTATAATAGAACGCACGTATGCATAATAGACAGAGATGAGCGACTTTTTATCTAGTAATGGCTTAAGTTTAAATAAAGCATAATTACCACTTGCCATTTTCTTGCAAATTTTATCGATGTGCGCATTATGGCTAATTGTATTATCTATTGTATAACCAAGAAACACATTTTTTTTACTAATGGTATTCCCGAAAATACCTAACTTTGACTAATACTGCATAGAGATGGTTTTATCAGAGATTATATTTGTTGTTTGTTTAGGTACGGTTCACATATGACAGTTATAATTATAATTTTTATTGGTGGCATCTGACGGTCTTAAGATAAATACGAGATCTTTTATCATCAGTTTTTTGTAAATACTCGTAACTCAGAAGAAAGTGAATATAAAATTCTGGTTTTTTTAGTATTATTTTATTTATTTATTTAGGCTTATCATTGAAAATTGCACAATTACAAACACCAAATTAATTACCAACTAACAACTAAGTAGATACATCTCATTACATTATCTCGAAATGGTATTTGAATTCGCAAACATGAAATTTTGTCAATTTTGAACTATACGACTAATTGTGAATTTGAGAACAAATCAGCTGTTTCATATATTCAGTCAACGAGCGATGAACTTTTTATATAAAACATTTGATTACTTTTTGCGGAATGCAGGGTTTGTCCCATAGATATACTAAATTAGGTGCAAATTCAGTTCAGCAGGCAAATTGTTATAAATACAGGAAATTTTGAGGGTGTCTTTTTTAAATGTTTTATTTGGGCTTATCATTACAGAAACCAAAGTAAGTACCAAGTAATAAGTAGGTACATTATCTTTTAAGATTTTATTTAGTCTCTGTTACAGAAATTAATTTATTTTGAAATTTCAGGCCCTAAGGGGGATTCTATCTTACGGCGCGGGCAACGCCGCGGGAGATAGCTACTAAGTAAACTAATATAATGTCCACTCTGACAACTAATATGTTATATTAATTACCTCTAGCCTAAACAGTTAAGGAGAACATCGTGAGTAAACCTGCTTGTCGGAGAAGATGCAATAGCTATCGAAGATAAGTAAAGTTCCCAACCTGCAATTAGGCCAGCGCGGTGGACAAGGGCCTCACCTCCTTCATAGGGGAGACCCGAGCCCAGCAGTGAGACATTATGGATTGAAACGTAAGTACATATGAATATAATATAAATATAATATTCATTACGTCTGTCTAAACCAAATAGCCAAAACAATTTCAAAGCTATCAATATCTCAAAGGGCCTTTGCTTTAGGGATCCTTTGGCATTACAAAGCGGATAGTGTAAGCGGACACGATGGAACCCTCCGGCTAATATGTCCGGTAACAAGCACGGTAATTGGGAATGCATGTCCGGACTGCAGGCGAGGGATGTATGCGATCTGCTTTTTGAATAGGATATTGAAAGCTTTTGGTATGTGATGAAAGCTTATATGAATAGTATTGAGGTCAAGTAATGACTTAGTTCAGCTTTGACTATTGAGCTAACTATATTCATGTTTTATTTTTTATTTTAACGGTCTTATTATTTATCGCCTCTTAACTTTAAACGTCATTTGTCTTGTTTTGACGCGTGACACAAGAGACGTTTATTAATAAGACCGTAAGTGAATACTTTCTAATTTACCTGGATTAAACGGGTTTAATAGCTCGAAAATTAAGATTTTATGAAAAATTTTACCTAATTTGTTAATTTAAATCAATAGATTTTTTAATTGAAAGCAAAATTCATTAAATACGTCAATAATATCGAAATCGAACTTTTATAGTTTCAATTTCGCCGTTTTTATTTATATTATATTTTTTTCAAAAAATCATAAATTATTTCATAATAATCGCTGATTAATTTCTGATGATAGATTTATTACCTAATCGTATATATTTTTTGTAACGTCATTCGATGTACTGAGTCTTAAAGTTTTTTACACAACCAATATTAAAGAAAAAATTGCCAGACACGAATCAGAAATACCTCGTTCGCTCAAAAACTCCCAGACAGCTTTAAGTAGGCGTGAATTCTCAAAAGCAGTCAATACCGAGTCCAGACACGTGAAAAGCAGCAATTTAGCACACCCATTACGTACTCAGTTTACGATCGAATATGGGCCATAGATCGTAAAATTCAAAACTTTCGTCTCAATTTCAAAACCTCGGCTTCTAAATACAACGTCGGAACAGTTACCTTCGTCCTCATGCCCTTTACGAGAAACCTTTACCAATTTAACAATATTAAAGTCAAACGAAAATCATCTTTATGGTTAACAAATTAAAGTTTAACATCAACGCAAATAAATGCAAGCGATTTGGTAACCAGTTCTCGAGTTCTGTCCCACTACCGAACTACGCAAAGCTGCGTATTATAATAGGTAGGTACATATGCAGGGTTATCGGCTAGGAGTGCACTAAGCCGAAAGTGGGTCGCTACACTTGTTATTACAAATAACTTTCACTATGGGTCAAACATTCGAGAAATATTGTCAGTTGTTCAATATAAAAGGTTCATCGGTCCTTAACAGAATGTATGAAAAAAAGTAGAAGTTGGTCCCCTAGTAAAAGTTCTTCCTTAAGATGAGTATAGTGACCTCTAGTCGGTTTCGTACACCCCTGGCCAACATTGATGGCCATGACTACCTCTGCCCTATATAATTCATGGAAAATCTGGTTTTTTTTTTGAATTTCAGAGTTTGTCTCATAGTAAAAGTCCTTCTTTAGGATGATTATAATGACCCTCTCTCGGGTAAGTGCACCCTAAGCATATAGCTATGTTTATGTAATAATATAAGCGATAAGCTAGCTTTGCTATAGATATAAATAATTTATAGAAGCTTACTGCATTTCCAGTGTAATAAGGTCTTAGGTATAAGTGATTTTTCTATACAATAAAGAACACAAAATGTTGGTGGTTGTGATGAAATGATAACGGTGGATTTGAGTAATATGATTATTGTTTATTTCAGATTTGTTGACGCTTTGTTATTATCAAAACTACTTTTGTTAGGTCTACAACTACAACAAATTGTTGTAGTTGATATTTGTTATGTCTAAATATCAACTATAACAAAGTAACAGTAATAATATCCGTTTTGACAGCTATTGACCTGACTGCGGCCACAGAAGAAATAACAACGTCTTTTCAACGACTTCCCAAAAACAAAAATCACGGGTTGAATTAAAGTACAAGAGATACTCAATTCGATTCGGTTTTTTTGTAGGTTACCTGGTCTGATTTCTAGATGCCTGGCTGGACCGATATAAATGAGACCTCTTAAGTGGTCTTATTTAATTATGTACATAACCAAAACTCTTATTTGTCCGTTCTTTTGAGAAATTACCTACCTCCCAAAAAATCTTATTACCAAATTATTCAAAAAAATCGTCTAAATTAGGAAACCATAATACCTACATACATAAAAATTGGATATAGTTGAGATATAATCGCATAAAATCTATGATTTCCAGGTCAACTGTTCGCATAACTTCTATAAGTGTGCCTTGTTCATTTGGTACTAAATAACTTCAACCACAATCAACACCGCAGAGGTATATTCACCAGTAAAAATAGAATAAAGTTTCCTACTCTTTTTATTTTCAGAGAAAATCTTGGAATGAAACTATCAAGTAGAAGTTTAGTAGTTGAAGCTCCGAGATGTAAGTGGTCGGTCTGGAATAGAACCGAAACCTCGGTCACGACTTTTAACCAATAAACCATCGCTGCCCTCTCGGCCACTGCCGTGTGCTAATAAAAACCGGTCTTGGAACCATTTATAGCATACGATTATTTAGACCAATGCAGTTGTCTAAAATAATAAAAAAAGGAAATATTTTAGTATTAGTTTGTCTAAAAGTGTTCATTTTTTAGCGATAAGACCGCCTGTTGTGTTTGTTTTATTTTGCACTAAATAACTGATGTTCTTTTTTTCTTGGTGATGATAAAGAGTTTTGCTATATCTTTGTAACGATAGCCTCAAATTGCAAAAAACCTTTACATAAATTAAGTGATAAATATCCTAGATTTTGTATTTAAATTGTGTTTAGTATCTTGCATTCCATGTGTAACCAATGTATATTTAAGTATTGCTTTATGTTTAACTAGTATATTATATAGTTTATTTAAGCTTTCTGTAAAAGAAACAAACATATTATAACGAAAAATTCATTACGATTAAAGAATTCACTTCAATTAGACAGGCACTTGGGTTACTTAATTTTGCTAAAGTTTACATGGAAACACTTGAAATGAACTTACCTTACTTATATATTAGAATATATTTTTTCAAACAAAAAATATTCTAGACGCATGTGGCATCTGAGTTATCGAGAAAAATAATTTAAAAAACATTCCGTCAAACTGAATTTCGCCTTTTAGAAGGACGGTTATGTTTTTCGAGTGTATGTATGTATATTTCTTTGGCACGCCCTAGAGCCTAATCGGCTTGACGTATTTTTATGTGAGTGGTGTCAATAGATTCGTCTTAGACGCGAGAGTGACAGTGAGTAAATAAAAATAAAAAAAAAATGTTGCATGATGCACAGGTTTACCGTTTGAGCAGTTGGGTTTTTTCTAACTCACTTCTAACCACTTGTTATTAAAGTCTGTTAAAAAAACGATGTATTCGAATCGTACAATATAAAAGCGCTATCCCGATCACTACCGAGCTACGCAAAACATGTTTCTAATACGTTCCGTTCCGTGTACAGTTTATAATACAGCTCGAGTTTGTTTCTGCTTTTATATTATTTGTATACAAATGACGAGTAACTCAAGACTGAGATGATATTGTAATCTAAAGTATGTTGTATCAACCCATAGCGTCACACTGTTGGGCACGGCTCTCCCCATAAAGGGGGTGTAGGCCATAGTCGACCACGCTGGCCAAATTGCGGGTTGGGAACTTCTCTTATTTTTGAAAGTTATTAACCTTCTCCGACAAGCAGGTTTCCTCTCGATATTTTCCGTTTAAGTAATTAATTTACATAAGGGAAAAACACAGAGGTGCATACCTGAACCTGAATTATAACCCGCGCCATTTCGCTTGTGACGTAACGAGTTTACCGACTAGACCACTACTAACTTAATCTGAATCTAAAGTATAATATTTTATAACTGGATGGTTTGAATATAAACTAAACGATAAAGTATTCGTTTATTCGTTGTATTTGCGATGTGTATTAATTTGTTTTGCGATGTTCAGTAGGTATAAGAAAAACTAATCTTATCGGAGCAGCGTTTAATCGATTCGACGCGTGACCAGAATACCGGTTTTATCCGGCCCAATGTATGAGCATTGCCATGCAGCGTGGTAATGTACTCTTAGCTAGCAATCTGGGCACGCTGACCTCTGGTGGTGGGTTGGAGCGTTTGGATTATCTGTAGATCTTGAATAGATAATCTTTCTGCTATATTTTTTTGTAGTTGTAATCAGTCATTTTGTTTATGTTAATAAAGGCACTTACCCTAGTATAAGGGATTTTAGCTTAGAAAATAAAATAATAATATTTGTGTTTCAGGTGGGCAACGGACATTTAAAATAGTCCCTGGTACAGCCAGGTGAACTAAGATAGACCATGGAAAAACAATAATCCTCGTGATAATCCCAGTTATTTTGAGGTGGAGAAAAAATATCAGATATATTGTAGCTCTAGATGGAGCATGCCTAGTCTGGAATACACTGGCTCTCAAGGAAGGCTGTCGGAATACACCGTTAGGTAGTTGACCAGAGATTTTTCAAATTGAGGGTGGAAGCTAGGATAGCGTTAGAAAATTTTCTTCTTTGTTTCTTTCTTTTATTAAAAGTTCATAGTACAAAAATACTTTTACGATAAATAGGTTAGGTTTATTATTTATCATCGATGAGAAATAAATTTTTGATAGATATCAGTGATATTTTGAAGTTATAGAAGTCTAGTAAAAGTCGTCGCCAAGTCATCACTTTACATTATACGAGAAACGGACAAACGTAAGCCGTAAAAATATTTCGATTGCGATTCGTCATGAATACGAAAACTACGTTATTAGGTACGTCTTTATGCCATTGACACCATCACCCATATTTACAATGATATCACAATTCGAAATTTTTGCAACACGAATTACGCAAAACTTTTTAGAAGATCAATATTATTACTTTGAAAATCGGTTCTAGATCTAAACTAAAATAATAATTAATCATACGTAACAAGCTTAAGCGTATTTCGTTTACGAATCCGAGCGGAAACTCGTTGTGAATTTAGGTGCTGATTACGACATTTTTTGTACTACATCAAAGGCTATAACATCAAACCTGCAAAGTAAAGTCTATCTAAAAAATCGTCAGTACCTACTTCACTCCACAGCACCAAAATAGACTTTATTCCAAGCTTCAATCAAGCGCATAAATTAAGTTATGGTCAATAACTTACTTAATTAAGTAGTTACCGTTAAATATCTACTATTAGCTCATCTGGGGGCCGGTCTATACGATTTTACCGCAATTTCCAACGCTTCGACCCACCAAAGGGCCATTTCCCATGCTCTTCTACTTTTTTACTTTTGGCTTCCAAAAAAGAGGTAAGTACTCAATTCGAACCGTTTTATTGCAATGTTTGTTGTGCAATGTACGTGATTTATTGGTGAAGGCTAGATCGATTTAAAAATTATTAATTAATTTAAGAAAAAAATAAAATTCTATGCGAGTATTATTTTTTATTTCTTTGTCTTTTGAGAGTAGGTTTATCCAGTATCTAACAATCAATTTTGACATTCGATCTCTAGAATTTTGTTCTGGTAAACATTCCGTAAAGTGATAAACATTCCTTAGCAACACAATAAGTTGTTTCAAAATATTGCATTTTTATCCTACACAGCTAGGCATTTGACCACAATGTTCGCACGACCACGGAAGTTACACGATACTATAGCCCTAGACCTGGGTAAGACCGTTTTTTGTAGGTTAATATAAAATATTATTTCCCGACTTGTTGCATAAGCGCTACGCTTGCTCGGTCAATTATAATGCTATGAATAAATATTGTTTAAGAAGATAGGGTTTCGCTTGTACCTGACTGTTGTAAAGGTCCAACTATAGTTTCTTTCACTTTCGGTGAACTTCATCAGGGATGACGATGAATGTTTCGCATTCACACGCAAGACGTGTCATCGTTGAAGACACGAACGTCTCATTTCATCACCGAATGTGAGCGAAACTACAAAAATCAGTTTTCTAAATAAAATTGCTATGAATGAATAATCAATATTGGTGAGTCCACGTGTGAACACGTTTAGACAGGTCCATCCCAATAACCGGGTGGAAGGAAGGCTGGTTTGTGACTCACAGCTGCCTGGACCGGTCCATGTTTCTTACTGATAAGGATTTCATCAATGTGCATTATTATAATAAATAACTACATGATTAATGCGAATAGCATTCTGTGCACGCTGCCCTCTGGTGGTGGATTAGAGCATTTGGATTATCTGTAGATCTTTAATGGTCTATAAGTAATTTTTCTTATTGTTTTTTTGTTGTAGTAGTTAGGATTTCATCCATATGTATATTATAATTAATTATGACTAAACGGAGAAGGAAAACATCGTGAGGAAACCTGATTGTCGGAGAAGGTTAATAGCTTTCGAAAATAAGTCCCCGCAATCTGGCCAAGACAGTGGACTCCCTTGGCTTTAGCTTATACCCCTTTTATAGGAGAGACCCATGCCCGGCTGTGGGACGTTATGGGTTGAAAAGTAGGTACTTAATTAGTTAGCGGGATTTATTCCTGTGTCTACCCTCAATCTGTCCCCGCAAGGTGACAAGCGGAATAAAAATACCTTTCTGTCCCTTTTTTTTGGTCGTGAGGGGACACATACAGGAACTTTTTTCTTGTTTATCCCCGTGCGATATATACAGGGGGACAAGCAAAACATTTTATTCCCGTTTGCCCCTTTAAGAGGACAAAGTGAGGTAACAGACATAAATAAATCGCTTATATTCGTAGCGGTAGTTGCTTGTTATACTAAGTTTTTGTACGTTTTATCAAATTCTCAGTGGATTTTTTATTAATTTATTTATTTTTTATATATTATTTATTGAAATACTGCTTACTTGATCTCATTTTTTTTTCATCAAATTGGGTCCAATAATTTAGTTAGTAAATATTTAAAATAAATAAAATATTTAGTCTAATATTTACATGATTACATTAAACTTGTTGTCAAAGTTTGAAAATATTAGTCACTCATTGATTTTGTCTAATTGTAAAGTAAATTCATTTCATATAGGATTTGTAGTTCTTAACAACCGTTCAGGCAGGGAATGTCCAGTGGCCGGAAATGTACAGTCCCATTTCAATTTTGTAAAGTTTGATTAAGTCTAGTGACTGTCTATGACCATATATGAGTGTCCATATATGTCTAATGCACAATGTCGTCTAATATCTATAATGGTCTAGTGTCCCACGTTGTCAAGAATTCGAAGTCCTACATTGTCCAATGTTTGATATTGTCTAGTCCTTGAAAATAACGTATTAATACGTAAAACCAAAATAAGACAAGCAACAATCTTTTAAGGCTGAAATTACTTAAAGTTTTTTATTCTTTATACTTACATTTAAATTGAATACGTGACATGAAGAAAAATTATAAATGACAAATGTTCCATCAAGCAACCTTTGCAACGATGAATCATGAATCATTTCCTATAGATCGCATTGAAATCGGTTTAGTTTTTTTGTGTACGTTTTGCTTCGGCGGTGTAGACCGCAATGACTCATGCTATATGGAGATGCGTGATAGTGTTTATGTGACGAAAGAGGTAAAATATATGGAAGAGTTTGAAATTTTGGTCAGCTTGTTTTAGTTTAGTTTAATGTTATAGTAGAGGTTTATGTAATGTTTTGTTTTTTAATTAATGCTCCACAGACTCCAAGGTCCTCGCCATTTTTTAACATTTTTTTTTATATTAATTAAATGTTTATAAGTTTTTTTGGTTCCATGATTCAAAAAAATGATTTTATGCATATTGCTTGACAACTAACTTTGAAAAAAAAAGGTTCTCAATTCGAGAACCTTTGCATATTTCAAACGCATTTAAGAAAAGATTTTCTAGTTTACAGAATTATATCATTATCCGAATTTTACAATATCTTATTTCTCAGAGATAATATGCCTGGATTCATATCTAATATATTTTTGTTTGAATTTTTGTTCCAACTCCGAAGGCAAAAAATCATATACACTATAAATTGTTACTTTTAAACCTCCGACCCAAAAACGACTGGTTGTTGTAGCTCCCAAACGGTAAGACCGATTTTGATATAGATTTTTTTATATTAAATGTGTTCGGAAGTGTTATTAGCTATACTTGATGAAAATCGGACCAAGATGGACGCCGCCACAAAATGGCGAAGTATAAATTTATTCACAACTCCCTAAATATGAGTATCAAATGAACAGGCTTAACTAGTAGAATACCATATATTATGATAATTTCAAATCCAAGATGACTGCGATAACAAATGTCGGGTGTTTTTTTTTTAATTTTACATGATTAAGTGCCACCTGTGGCATTGCTTGTTAAATTATTTTTTTGTATTGTTATGTTACGAGTATCTATCTGTCTACTAAAGTTGTGCTTGTTGAATATCAGCGGTAAAATATCGGTATCAGCTTTTTTTTTATTTATGTCATATTTATGATGTCACTTCCAGTGTTTCTACATGTGCACACGCAATAGTTATACGTATTACGTTACGTTATGAGTCATGTTTGTTGTTAGCCAGATTTTACAGTACCTTATACTCGCGTCACCCTGATATCACTGTTATGCCGTTGCTTACTTGGACTTTGAATCATAGCTCATTTTATTACTGCTTTAAAAAAGTCAACACTTATGCATAATTTAATTTGAAATTTAGATAATCATTTGAAATTTATAAAAAAAAAGATAGTGTGAAACATTCCAATGTGACTCGCCTAGTACATATAACATAAGTGGTTCTAAGGCCAATAAATCATTTCATTACATTTCACATTTTTTCATTTAAACATACCTTCCTTAAAATGTGAATATATGTTTTAGGTCCTAAATACAAAACCGCATTTTGCGAAATTTATATTAAACCAACTAGAAACTGTAACCTAACAAAAATAAATGATATATATATATATATATATATAGCTCCCAGGCGCTTCAGAGAAATCGGGAGACGTAGAAAACATAAAAAACCGTCGTTTTGAGAACCTTCTTATTTTAGAACTCGGTTAAAATTAAAACTTCAACTGCAGAAAATATATCGTATAAGTATTATGGGCTATATGACTTACCAGGCAAGACAATAAGAATGGTCTTATGATTAATTTATTAAAAATCAATCCAAACACTATTATGGACAGTCTTTATTGGTTATAACATTTTGTGTATAATTTTTTGTTTACCCAGTCCTATTTAAATTCGTTATTTCACAATTGTCTCCATCATAATGTTGCCTGGAAGAGATTGCTTTTTAGCGATAAGGCCGCCACTTGTAACACTATATTTTGTAAGATTTTTCTCTTGTATTTTTTTTTTTGTGTCTGCTTTAAGGAATCGATCTAGGTATCTGTCTATCAGTGCAGCTAATTGATATTGGTATTGCAATATTACGCTAAATGCCAGTTAAATATTTTGATACTAAACAGAGATCGATCACACGTTGCATCGATAAATCGCTTCGATTAGTTTTAGAAAATAAGACAAGTTCTGGGTCCCAATTAAATATACGGTCTTATTAATAAATTAAACGTCTTTTGTCTTGTTTTTTTCCGATGGAGAACGTCACGCTTCGAAACAAGACAAAAGATGTTTAAAGTTAAGACACGTTTATGTTACATACATAGTAAATACCTACGTCAATGCTCGGTCATCACTACCTATTGATTTTACATTTACATACTTTTTACTGCTTATGTGTATAATTTGTTTGAAATTATCAAAATTTTTAATAAATTGTCAACATTTCACATTTTTGACCCTCCATTTTTATTATTACGATAAAGAGAGGAATAAAAAATTACATATTCCATTTTAGTTTATTTTATTACGTTTTTAGAGACTTTTGTATGTCCAAGAAAAGTTACGAATAATGTTATTGTCGTCAAAAGTTCGATAAAAAAATGATGTGATTAATTGCCTGCATTTTTGTTAACTCACAACTCAAACGGTTCACGTAGCTACATTTGTCTACCAACTACAATCTAAATGTAGTAACACCCTGATATATATTTATATCAATAGTAAGATCCCTAAACAGGACATTTCTAACCAAACAACCCAAAAAAGCTCACAAAAGAGTCAACCGAGCATTAATTTCGTTCCGCGACTTCATTCCACGTCAAAATTCAAAATCATTTTTTGAGAGTCACTCATTTGGAACTGTCCGTAAACATTGCCCTATTTTTTGCTGCTATTCTATTTTCTCGTATTTTTGATCGTAGATTTATAATACCAACATAAATTATACGTTATAAACATCTTTAAAGTTTTAGGAACAGAGTTGAAAGTCGTATGAGTAAGAGTTGTTAAAGTTGGTTAATAGTAAAGAATTTAAAGAGCAGACGTAGTGATTTTATTTTGTCTCTGCCTTCGAAGTGTATTATCCTCTAGTTCAGTACGTGAAGGCATTACTAATAGAGCGTTTAAATGTGGTTTCATTGATAAGTGGGGGGAAAATTTCTCATATTTCATGGTGTTAAGGACCTCACACTAAAGAGGTACGTAACTTCATGGAGATCTAATGACTTATCATTTGTAAGATTTTGAAAAAAAATTACTCGTTACTAGTAAAGTACAATATATTAAGTGAAATATTTGAGGTACCCTTTGTACCCTCTTCTATCCAATATTAAAAAGTAGAGAGTTTTGCAATGACGACCATCCGATTAGAACACTTATTTAGAAAACTAACGTGTGTTTGATTCATATTGTTTAAGAAGACGGGTTCGAGACGTGTCATCGTTGAAGACACGAACGACTCATTTCATCCCTGATGAAGTTCACCGATTGTGAGCGAAGCTGTAAAACAATAAAATGTAAAACCTTTAAAACAATCAGGTACTAGTGAAAACCTCTCTCTTGTCTTCTTAAACAATACGATAAGAACGTTTTTATTTGTGCTATTCTTTTTTTTGCGTGGAAATGTCACATACTTCACAATAAAGTATCATAGGCTGGTTTACAAATCAAAATTACTCAAATATTGCCTGCTGAAGTGAAGTCAGCTATCACGTTATCGATAATATTATCTACGTACTTACCTATATTAACCTATTGAATCCACAAGAAACAGCTAGTTTTCACCAACAATAGGTTAACACTAGTACAAAAACTGTGAACGTGGCAATTATTCAAGCTTGCGTTCAAAAACGCCGCGTCTGAGGTTCGTGGTCACATAATACACATCCTTGCGTTACAAGACTACCAGCCAATGAAGAGGGCGTGTAGAAATGACACTGTTTTGAACACATCTTTTAACCGACTACAAAAGGAAAGGTTTCTCAATTATGTACGATCAAATAAAAAATATCGTAGAGACACAAATGATTTAGCCAAGACTCGACAAGTGAACATATTATAAATTAATTAAATTAAATCTATATGCAATTAATTATTGATTATTTGTATCAGTAGATACAAATAATTCAAAACTGAGTAATTACTAATAATAATTTTCCGTACAAAGATAAATCACCGTTATACTTATGCCATAAGTCAATTAAAGTGTAATTATTTATGTAATTACAGAATAAATACACATAGCAACATAATAACAATTCTGATGACGTTAAGGTCTATTTGATAAAATAAATATTATTTCAAACAATAGAATTTCTTTTCAATATTATAAAAGAAATCTCATTAGAGCTCTAAAAATATAAATTACGGTTTTAAAATCCGATTCTTCAGATTTACTCCCTTTAGAGAGCATTTTAGGTTGGTAAGACGGAATTACAATTATTTGCTAGGTTATTATGTTGCAATTGACTCACAGCCATTTTAGATGTTTTTAACAGATTACAAATTTAAGTTCAGTCAGGTATTAGAGAGTCACCAGCGAGTATCCATACGAGTACAAGTGCACATTTCCAAGAGTCTTAAATGAAGGCCTAGATTGTTAACCAAAGAACGTGTGAGAGGTTTTTGACATTAGGCCCCCAAAATAATTACTTCTTGAGGTCGAAAAGTAGATTTGTTGAATTCCCTACGTCGTCTGGAAGAAATCGCTTACTAAGCAATTATAACTTTTTTATATCTTATGGCTCTATGCCTCTTATGACGTATGGTGGGTATTGATAATAATAAAGGGCTATATTTTACATTGTAGACTCCACTCTACATTTATATATGCAAAGAAAAAACATAATTATTATTACAAAAAATAACATAAAATAAACAGCAGGAACTAATATTACCTAAAATAAAGAAAATCAACACCAACTAAAACTATCTTACATTGACTTAGGACTCTATTTCCTCTCTCTTCTTTCTCCTTCCCGAAAATCACCAAACAGAAGTGACATATTTTATTTATTGTTCATATTAATCTCGTACATACGCAACAAATTGTCCTTATTAACTTTTGTTGACAACAACCGTACGTCATCTGTCCCTCTCATTTGCCTTAAAGTCGTAAAAGAAAAGTACACCATTGTCCATAGATTCTTTCAGTCTGTGCGTTTGTCTGTTTACTCACGCGCGAGATGTAAAATCGCTTGACGGTCGACATAGCTCCGGTATAATAACGAAAGTGTTAATACGAACAATCGAATTTCCTAGTGAGAGAGCGTACGTTTAGGATGTAATAAATAAAACTGCAAATAATACTATAACGGTAGCACTTAGTTTTTAAGCACTCTTACATAATTCTTTTTCCTTTTTCTCTTGTGTTTATTAAGTATATCGAATATGTTTTGTAATTTCTAACAACTGACTACATAGATACTGGAGCACCTATATCGTTTTCAAATTGAAGTGTTTCAGTTTCAACACAGATTTTCTTAAACATTACTTAACACACAAAAAAAGGTTAAAGCCGTAGTTACTTTCTGTTTAAGAAGACGGGTTTTCTCGCGTACATGCCTGTTGGAAAGTTCCAACTATAGTACAGTGTAGTCGAATGCGAACGATACTATAGTTGGACCTTTCCAACAATCAGGTACGTGTGAAAACCCGTCTTACGGTGCCTAGAGTCAAAAATCAACGATGAATTCTGTGACAAGAATGAACAAACATAGACGAATGAGTGCTAATAATGTTTATCGCATCGCATTACGTATACGCATGAGTACAATACCCTATTCGTACACATCAAGACGAAAATGAGTTCCGCACCCTCCGATACCGCACGAAGGCCGTCGTTAAAACGCTCTTAAATTAAAAACTGCATTATGTCGTGTCTGTTTAATTTATTTTATTAGTCTTTGGCCAACCCCTTGCTCGTAAATAACAATGCGATTTGCATAAGAAACGGTGGCAGTCACACACTTTGCTACTGAATAAATTAAATATATTAAGCTTTTGACTCGTTTTTTGCAGTCATCTGTGTTGCTACTTCTGTTGGATTTCGTAATAAACTCTGGAATAAGTTATGTCTTCATCTTGTTTTCGTGGTTTATTACGCTTTTCTTGTGTGATCCTCGAGGTTGTTTCTCTTGAATTACACATCCTTGAAGATGTTCTTGTTTATGGTTAAAAAAAATATTTAAATACAAAACTAAGCTAGTCACATATTTACTCGTATATAAATATGATTATCTCGTATTTAGTCATAATTTGTTAGGTTCATGAACTCAATACGTGCTTTTTATTTGCAATATAGTAAATGCATCTGATATATATAGGGGGCTGAAGGCAAAACGGTACACTTATGAAAAACCATAATATTTTCATATTGAAAAAAGTTTTTTTAAGAGTTTTTAACCATGGTTCTTAACATTTTATCAAGTCATCAGTCTACATATATTAATTATCAGATTTTAAAAAACCACAACACTGGACCAATGTTATTTTTTTCTACATATAATAGTCTTTTGCTCTTGTCCGACACTCTCCTGATGTAAAGTCAGATGCGGTCTCTAAGGCACACTTGCCTAGAAATAACCGATTAACTCGCGATTTGAAAAGACAAAAATGTTAGAAATCGGAAAATAGAGAACTCAGCAGCGAATACCAAAACCTGGCAGTTCGTACAATAAAAGTCGTTACAAAGTGATTAACCTCTATCCATGTATCGGTGGCGTAGTGCAGTATCTCTGCTTGTCCGATTGTAGAAAGGAGATGGTTGAATTAAATTAGGTGGTTGTTCCAAGGCACACTGAATCATTCATATTTAATACTAACGGCACGTCCCGGCTTCGATCTGACGGTCATTTTTTGTAATAAACTCATTGATAATGTAGCTTTCTAACTCAAAAAGAATTGTTGAAATCGGTCTAGTACTATTTAAATGTATTCTATACTACTTACTCGGTACTTATGTGCTTCGCTACGTATAAAGTGAAATAACAAAAATGTGATAAATGAAGAACCGCTCGACCGATTTTGTGCAAACTTCACATAAACCATCTACTGAATAGTACGAACGAAGCCTAAATATGTGGTTTGTATATGTAGGTGAGACCGTTCTTGAGTTATAAAATTACGACGAAATGTGGCATTGATTTATATATATATATATATATTGATACAGTTCTTTGCTTTTTATAATATTTGTGTATATTTTTTTACTTGGGGTTTCGTTTCGTTTGTCTCTACTATTATAGAAACTGATCAAAAATTAACATTGTGAAAGATAATGGAATGAAATATCTCAGTAAATGGTGTCTCCGATACATCATCATTAGGCAACAGCTGGGTGATGTCGATGTGGCAGGTGGGTGACTGTCTACATTGTCACACAGACCACGAGACCCTAGTTCAACCAGTCGCTAATAGAGTATAAGCACGACAATTAGTATAATGGGTTTCGATTTGATTAGACCTCTTGACAACTAGTTAGTGAACTGAATGCTTTGAAGGGTATCGTCCATACGCATATGTAAAATGTAATAAGGCTGACTCTTCTATTTATAGCTATTATTTATGTTTTACTTAAACGTATCAATCCGTAGCGCCTTACTACTGGGCTCGAGTCTCCCCTAATTAGAGGGGTAGGCCTAATAACCCACCATGCTGGCCATATTGGCGCCTGCCGTGGTTTTGTAGCTAGTATGCTTGCTTCGAGATCCGACGGTCCCGGGTTCAATTCCTGGTCGGGGCAGGTGTTCGAATGATTTAAACATTTGTCTTCGGATCTGGGTGTCTTTGTGCGTGTGTTTGTGAAATTTGCATGGCATCCCCGACACAGGAGAAATCCTAGTGGGGAGCTATGAGTCTGAAACGTTTATTAATTTATTAAATAATCATATTTCAGATTGGGGACTGCGCTTATCTTCGAAAGTTATTTCCTTTCTCCGACAAGCAGGTATCCTCACAATGTTTTCTTTCAAAGTTTAAGTTTGTGGTAATTATACTATGCAGATACGTAAAAAACTCAGAGGCAAACACTTCTTGAAGCTGGGATTGAACCCGTAACCTTTCGCTAGTGATGCAAAGGGTATTATACCGACTGGGCTGTAACTTAGAAATGAAATGAAATATTAATTTCACGATAATTTCACGGGTTAGTGATTTTACCTGAAGCAGCTGAACAAGTTTGGTTATGGCTCGAAGATAGCGTATATACTCAAATAATACATACGTTACTTTTATTTACGATTTAGATAAATTTAGTATCCCCGTGAGAAAATTCAAAACTCGCTGCGCGTAACACCGCAGGGCGCATCTTGTTCAATACGATATAATATCTTGAATACCTAGTACTTACTACTTTACATATTATGTCTACTATCAAAAATCTCTTATCTTAATCTTTTACAATCGAATTAATTACAAAGTCACATAATTAATAGCAAATTTCTAATTTAATTAATTTAAAACGCTAAAACCTAACAACGAAATTTCGTACTTGCTCCAGCAATATTTACAGTCTATTTTACTACGAATAATTCTAACAGCTGCATTCCAAAAGTGTTGCCACCAAAGAAATTTCACTTTCAATAAATGACGCTCGCGTGACCGTCGCAGATGGCAACATTATCTTTCAAAAAAGAAAGTATTATATTGTGTTTAAATAGTGCGAAATAGTTTTTATAAGGTCAATGTTAATTATTTTATGTATAAGTCGTGTTTATCGCTGTATTACGAACATAATTTCAGAATGTCTGCCGCTGACATATTGGTTGTTTATGGATGATTATTAAATGGTTTATGGGCGAGGCAACCTTTCAATTTGGTCGGGTTATTTCGGCTTTATTGTTGATTATTCTGACGTTATTCAGTTTAGTATCGGCATTGTTGGCGTTAATCTATTGCGGTTTTGCAATTAGAAACTCATTAGAGGATGTGTTTTGTTGTTTTGCTCTAAAGTAATTGAAGAGAAATTGATACAAATTCAGTAGACGTTATCTTTGACAGTTTTGCTTTTATTGTTTTTTAATCACAATCAGGAAGTTTGCAGGCTGATTCAGGTAGAATTTCCGACCGGATTCGAAAACTTTTACAATGTATAGAGCTTGGCACAATATTCGGAACTTTTATATACGACTATAGTTTTGGATTGTATAGATCTACAATCGTCTATTAATTTCAGAATTTAGGATCTTCCATGAAGCTAGATCGCAGTAAACGTGACTCGACACGCACTTGACATATTTATTTTAAAGTGTCAGTAGAAGTAGTTATTACTCTTAGTAAATGTGAACATTACGATCTCATTTTCGTCCGGACGAATATTTCATACATAAATCATTCTCAATAAGAATCTTGAAAAAAGTTATTGTTAATAAATATAAAAAAGCAAGAAATTTAAGACTAAGACAGAAATCATTAAATAATAATAAAGAAAATATATTATTCAAAATAGTTAGATTTAAGTAATTAAATGAGAACCAAACAATATTATATTACAATCAAATTCTGTAATAGTCATGTCAAATGTCAGTACAAAATAATCATGTAATGTCAGATATTAAAAAATAATTGATTACAATCACCATTTGATTGACAGTTGGTTAAATAACTAACAATTTTATAATACCTTTTATGAATAAGAATTCCGAAAATATTGTTTGGGTTTATATCTCCTGTTTTAAATAAGTGCGAATACACAATTGAAGTCAGTAGCCACATTTCCTTCAAAGTAAATGGATTTTGATTGCGACTATCGCCCGGATGAACATTATACACATGTAAGCGACCGCGATTCGGACAGGCGAAACTTACTAAACTAACCTTATTTGACAGTTCTAAAATTGTTTCCTCTTTTTTTGTTTCCATGTATGAAAAAAGGATGGATATAATTTTAGTAACTTTTAGTTTAGTCAGTGCGACTGGCCGATTTGGGCGTCTTCTGCCCCCAAATGAAGCAGTTGTACTTGTAATAAAATAATTGATACAAACGTCAGCCATCTTTCTTTCTTTCTTTTTGACAGTTCGCTTCAACTCTGTCATAATGAATCCAAAATTGCTTTCACTTGTTTCACTTTGTTCGTCGCTATTTTCACGTGATACCACGACAGATTCATTAACAGGTGACTTGACAAATCTAGTTCCAGTGACGATGTGCAGTAATATCACCAATTAGTGTGATAGTGCCGTGAGACGAGAGATGAAGCCAAGTCTAGTGCAAAACCTGTAGTGTATACAGGGTTATCTGTTAGGGGTGTACTAAGCCGAAAGGGGGTCACTTTACTATACTATTACTATACTATTGTACTAATTATACTCATCCTAAGGAACAACTTTCACTATGGGACCAACTCAGAATTCGAGAAAAAATAATGAGCTGTTCCATACAAAAACTTGATCGGTCTTCGACAAAATGTATAGAAGTTGTTTTTTTTTCTCGAATTCAGAGTTGGCTCCATAGTGAAAGTTGTTCCTTAGGATGAGTATATTGACCCCCTTTCGGCTTAGTATACCACTAGCCGATAACCCTGTATACTGTGTTAAAGCCCGTTAAAGCTGTTAGTGTTGCAATTCATGAGAGCGAGCGATATTAACACATTGTTTAGATATTTAAGCACCATTTAAGAGAGTTAAGTAATTCTAAAAACTGTACATGCTCTGACTGTTTGTACTTTATGTAGCTTTCGATGCAAAACTTAAAAAAAACACGTTTATTTCAGCATCAAATTAAGGTTATGTACGTAAATCTTAGGTTAACTAAATTAAGTAGGTAATTAGTACAATAATTTGTGCAATAATAATATCTACACATTGTGGAGATTAATAAATAGCTATAGCACAAGAGAGAGCGGGCCTATACCCAGCAGTGGGCCAATACAGGCTGAAAATGATGATGATGACAATAAAATCAATCAACTTTTTTTTAAACTAATGCTATAACTGTGGCAAGTGTCTTTATTATCAAAAACAAAATGACAAACTAAATATATATATATATATATATATATATATATATATATATATATAGAAAAACTACCTGTAGACCATTTAATATAATCCAAATGCTACAACCTACCACCAGAGAGCAGCGTGCCCAGAATGCTACCC
Source organism: Ligdia adustata (assembly GCA_947049295.1). Classification (NCBI taxonomy): domain Eukaryota; kingdom Metazoa; phylum Arthropoda; class Insecta; order Lepidoptera; family Geometridae; genus Ligdia; species Ligdia adustata. Next base: position 871,899 of record OX346229.1, on the reverse strand, counting down.
GCATTACTACGCTGAATGGCAATGCTTATACGTTGAGCCAGATAAAACCAGCATTCTGTTCACTAACGCTCCGAAAATTAGATATTAATGAGGTTAATTATCATTAAAATTGTTTGAATTAGGGCGACCGTTGTAATCATGGCCGGCGCCGTTACCCCCTTTCTTTGTAGCACACTCCTAAGCAATAAACCTATACGTTGTCGTACCCGCTGCCGCCTGTGCATCAAAGCGGCTGCAGCGGGTAACAGAGCGAGTGCGTACATTTGACGCGCCCGCGGCCATCCAACAACCACATCCATTGTAATCAACTATTGTAATACAGCCTGAACACAAGCGAGCTGTTATATTGTATATAATATTATGTAATGTAATATACAATGAAATAACTTATCTACAGGCCGATTCAAACTTAACGGCTGTGAAGTGCGCCTTAAGCGAGACTTTGCGTTTGTACATTCAGGTTGTATTGTTGTTAAACCTTCCATGCCAACTTCTCGGCTCGTCAACTCAGTTTCATTGGAATCCGAGCTATCAAAAAATAACCAAAACTTATAAGAAATAACAATTAAACTTTAACAAATAACTTGCAACGATAATGATTTCAACTGTACTTCAGCTAAAGCTTGCGCATGTGTGCAGCGTATCGACACAATACGCACACTAAGGCACACCACCGACAGGTTCCCGCGGGAAGAAGGAGGCTAGTGGGCGGGTGAGCTCCCGCGTCTCGTCTCTCTAACGCCCGCGCATACCTTGTTTTCAATACTGCGAAGACTTGCGCGCCTAACTTCACAGCCGCTAGTTCGGATCGGCCTGTACCTAGATCAGTATTACATCTATCTTTACGGTACATAATTTTTTTAAAACAATATTTTTTCCAAAAAGTGCGTATTCTTTCATGCGGTATAAACAAATTTTAAAGAATTTTCACAATCATAACCTTTGTTTGAATCCTTTAGGAGTGGAATTTTCTAAAAAAAAATCTAAGTACTCGTATAATGAACACATGTCCAAATTTCATCTATACTTTTACAGATTTTGACTCTATATTGACTCCTAGCAACAATCAGTCAGGACTTACAGTTGTGTATATACTTACATGTACATATCTTTTCAATCTCAATGCGCAGATAACAAGCAGAACATATAAGTGCAAGCACGTTTCTCAGCAGTTTTCACTTTCCACATGCAACCCACTAGAAATCAAATTAAATTACCAACATGGTAGTTTTGTATTGAATTACAGAGCTTTGTGCTTCGAATGATACCTTAAAACTAGGGTTGGTAGTATTCGTTTTTAGCACCCGACGTAAAAACGATAGGGTGTTATAAGTTTGCCGTGTCTGTATGTCTGTCTGTGTGTGTGTGTGTGTGTGACTGATTTTGTTTTTTTTTGTTTGAAAGGTGTGTGTTTGTCCGAAGTGTTCTTAGCTATGTTTAATGAAAATCGGGCCAAGATGGCCGCTGCCACGAAATGGCTCAGGATATTTTTTTCACAACACCCTTAATACGGGTGTCAAATGAAAGGGCTTGACTAGTAGATTAGTATACAATTTCATTATTTAAAATCCAATATGGCTGCCATAATAAATGTTGGGGGTTTTCCAAACTTTTAAATATTACTTGTGTTTCTTGTCATAATAACAAAATAAACTCGCCGCAGACAGCACACGGTTACTTCCATGTAAGTTTTATTGAATATCATTTTAAACTGATAATTAAACAGTTTGTTATCAAAATTATAGAAAAAAAGTACCAAAAATTTATAAATTAACAAAAAATAAGTAAATCTATTTTTATTATAATTTTGTTGTTATATTATTATTTAATCATATTTTTTTTTACCGTAGTTTCCTCCTTTTTTTCTTTCTTGATTGGCCACCACACTCTGTGTATTGTGCCAGTTCTCAAGTTCTTAAGTATCCTCTTATGGGTGCCTTTTGACGAGCATAAACAATACTTACTACTTTTTTTTAAATATGTTATGTGATAACTTTATGGTTGTAACCCTAACACCAAGGAGTATCACCAAATAAGGTGCGTGTTATTGCTAGACATTTTGAGAGCTAGGGTAATTCCCCTAGTCTATGGTTTACTACAATCATTCCATATTTGTAGAAGATTTTACAGACATTAAACGCAACAATGTAAGTATGTAACATGCTAAGACGTTTTCTTAAAAAAAAACAGTAATTATGAATGCTTTTTAACAACACACCAAAGAGGAGGAATAACTCAATAATAAACCTGCTTTTTACCCGACTGCGAAAGAAAGAGGGTTATGTTCGAGTGTATGTATGTATATTACTTTAGCATGCTCTAGAGCCTAAACAGCTTGTCGTATTATTATGTGAGTGATGTCAATAAATTCGTTTTAGTCGTGAGAGTGACACTGGGTACATCAAAATCATTAATTATGATTATGATGCTGACATAGGTTTAAAGATTTAGTAGTCGATTATGTTTTGGTACTTAGTGGTTAGCTTAGTCGTTTCCAAATCACGGTCCCGGGTTAGATTCCCGGCTGGAAATTTGTACGAACGATGAGTTTAAACATATCTGTTTAAACATTTTAGCATATTGTGCATGTGAATGTTGTATGGGATCCTCAACTGGAGAAACCTTAGAGCTGTGAGTGTGAAACCTATCCTGGATTATTTTGAATGATTCAGTTATTGTTTACTATCTGACACCTTCCCTGATTTTTCACAGACATTTCATAACCAAAATCAGCTAAATCGGCTCAGCCGTTCTATATTTTTAGCGAGACAAACGAAGAGCAATTGATTTTTTATATAGCTGACAAGCTGATTCGGCGAACTTCGTACCGCCTAACAGTTACTCATGTTTCTCAACTTTTAAAACTTCCCTAGAGTACGACAAACATTTCGAGACCAAAAACGAGTTTTAACTCGAAAACTTTGCTGATTAACGAGACAAACGAACAGCCATTGATTTTATATATATAGATAGATAAATTATACGATACATTATGTCAACGAACCAAAACAAATCAACAAACAATGTATTGATTATTATAAAAAAAGAGATTTAATTTTGACTGCGCTAAATCTACGAACTGTCAAAACGAAACCAAGTTTGATTGCTCATGTTTTCACATCTTCCATACCTAACTTTATACGATAACCCAGCTGGAAGAAATAAATAAAACTTTATTGTCAATTTAAACATAAAATCACACTTTTATGTCAAGTAATAGACCGTAAATGAAATAAAAAAATCTCCCATCGCCCGATCACTCAACGAATCTATTAAATCTACGTTCAATAAAAAACTAGACATAATTTGTTCCATAATACCACATAAATCTTTTTGACCTTTTACTACCAATCCGAAAGTATTAGAAATAATAAATAACAGTCAATTTTGAACTTTAAAAGTATATACATAAGAGTTTAGAAATGTTTTAGAAGTGCAATAGAAAATTTGCTGAAATAGTTTTATGAAAACAGCGCATTTTATGACTTCATACGAAAGGCCTAGTTAATGGTAAGCAAATAGCTTTTAAAGTCGATTTAATTTCGACGTTAAATATGTCTGCATAGAGTTCATTTTGCTTTAGAAAGTGTAGTCTTTAAGGAACATGCATTGTCAATCAAGAGCTATGAGTGACGTTGTAAAAAGTAAAACAGTTTTATGCGTATTGAATGTTTAGTTGTAAAAAATATGTAATGTCTCATAATCTATGTATTTAATATACTTTATGTTAAAAATAATTAAAAAATAAATAAATAAATAATGTGATTAAGTACCCACTGGCTTCCATTAAAGCACCACTATGGAAGGTTTTAAATTTTTTCATTTAATATTCAATACCCTTATCCGATTTTGATCTGATTGAAAGGCACATTAAAAATGTTCTAATCGGTTAACCCGTCTCCAGGAAATCAGGTACATAACAAATATTTTCAAAAATGCAGTCAAATGGAGTCCTCTTTTTTGAAAGACGGTAGAAAGTTGTCTAAATTATATATTAAACTGGGTACACATTAATTTAAGTAAGCGTAAAGTTTATAGCGTATATCTATCTCCATTCAATGTTGTAATTCCGCTAGCATACTAGATACGCTTCCCTCTGGTATTGGGTTAAAGCATAAATAAATATATTTTTAGTTGTTTAAAGAATATTGCTGTATTTACCTATTTAATTTTTACATGCTCTATATTTTTCGAAAAAAAAAACTAAAAGGACATGTTCTTTTACAGTAGGTAAGTAAGTACTCGTTATTAGTTGTTAAAAATATTTATTATTCCATTAAATAAATTATTAAATATTTCTTTCAAAAATTCTTACATTTTGATATTCACAACATTACAAAACTTCGTATACAATATGTATTTTATCTCGTATAAAATTTAATTTACAGTAATACGGCTGAAACAATGCGCTTTGTTCAGTCATGCACAGGTTATTAAAAATATTTCAGCTTTATTCGAAATTCTACGAAATATTCAATATCAGAATTTCAGGAACCCTATACGTATAATCCTTATAACTTTGTAAAATTCAAGCCCTGACTGAATGGCGTGTCCAGAATTACTTGAGCTCGATCCGCCAACAAAAAACTTGATTTTAATACTGGAAAGCGGAACATAGCAGCTCATTTTGTGATAGCCAAAATTGTATGCAAGATATCCTAGCGACCAGTTTACGTTGATCTCTAGTCTCGGATTGTTTATTTTGTTATGAATTTGCATTTCCTATATACTTTTAATTAACTGCAATTTAATTAAATAAGCTTTATATAAATCTCGCTAAATTTAATATGTTTATAGCTTAAAAATGATACAATATCGTATTCAATAATAAAGTTACAAACAAATTGTGTAACTATAACAGCAAAAAAAATATTGAATGATTACCTATAGACCATTTAAGATCTAGAGATAATATAAATGCTCTAAGCTGAGGGCAGACAGAGGGCAGCGTGCCCAGCTGAAATAGTTGAAGCATGGGTTTAATCCCGAATCATTATATGTCTATATTGACACTACTTCATTATTCTCTCTACCTTTCTTATGCTAGACTGGAAGTCGAAATTTTACATTCTCTACATGTCATTTAGTAGGTTTCAAATGTATGTACCTCATTAATATGCAGTTTTATTTATATTTTCTTAGTTTACGTAAATTAAAGTATTGAAAGTTCCTTCCGCTTGCTCTTAGATTACTTTCTTCAAGGCTACAATAAACATTGTACTCTAGGACTCCAAGCTTAAGGAAGCTCTAGATTAAAATGCTTATTAGATAACTAACGACGTTGAAAATACCAAAAAAGACGGACTCGCGCACTAACTTAAATATTAATTTTATTCTGTTTTAATATTTTTTTATAATAGCAGAAACAGATATACATCACATATAAAAATGACATCTGTCCAACTGAGATATATTTTGGTGACAGACGTACGAAGGAGAGCGAAGTCTTAGTAATAGCGTCCCGTTTTTACTTTTTGGGTACGAATACCCAAAAAAGTCGCGTGTGAAAAACCAAGGACACCAACACATTGTCAGGATTTGTACACACATTGTAAGTACATTGCCTTATCAACCACTATGCCATCGTATGCAAAAGACTGGTTGAGATGAGAGACCTAGTAATTCTGGCCACGGCTAGGATCCTTGTACAATGAATTGCATTAAGCGACAGCCTCTACGAGCTATGAATGTTCTTAATGTATGGATACGATTTGATCGCTCCGGGCGTTTAGTGATGGGGTAGCGATGTTATCGATAGATGACAATTATCGGATTTTAAAATGATACCTATCTTTATTTCTTTGATTGATGGACTGGCGTAGGAATGAAATAGACCGAGCTAAATTGAACCAGATAAGAGTGACATTTAGGGTTTTTGTCACGTAGTCAATGTCCTTTAAGTAAATTTGCCTCCTTTTAAAGCTATATTCAAATAGAGCTCACAGCCCCTGATTTTTAAATTCTTATGGTCTTATTAATAAACGCGTATTAACTTTGAACGTCTTTTGTCTTGTTTTGACACGTGACGTACTCCATTGGATAAAACAAGTCAAAAGACGTTTATAGTTAAGACGCATTTATTAATAAGACCTTAACTGTCTTATTAATAATAGCATTTGATCTACGAGTACGTTTTGTCTCATTTTATCTATTAGAGAACGTCATGCGCTAAAACATAACAAAAAACGTTCAACACCATGACGCGATTATTAATAAGGCCGTTAGTTCGCAAATATGATTAAAACGGTATTTATAAATAACTAAATGTAAACTAAACACAGGTTCTTCTCAAATACTATTATTGGTTACACCAAGGGCGGGACTGGTATAAAACACTGAAGAAAATGGGTCACGTGGTTCGGTAACTTAATCGACTATTACATAGACATTGTATAGATTTGTCTTGCTGTATCTTTTTATATTTTGTTTGGTGTGCAATAAACCTATATTCATTCATTCATTCATCGACAGTAAATATCGATATTTGCAGCCATCCCTAACCAGCGAAAGCTTCAAGTCACGACTGGTTAGCTTTACACAGGGTTCTTATTATTTCTTGACGTTCTGCGTGCTTCGTCTATGTACCCATTTTTCAATTTTAATAAAAGAATACTCTGCTTTAGGTATTTTTATTGCGGAGATGCTTCATTCGAGTTATGTTGGCTGTTATTGAGCAGGTGTGTATTAATTTTGTTAATTTGTTAGTATATTAAGATGTTATGAATTTTTATTGTGGTTTGTTGCGCGTTGCGTGTTATTATTAAAGTAAATGATAAATATAAGGCAGGTGGTTTCAAGGCAATCTTTATTGATTTTCATTATTCTGATCAAATATTATATATTTATTTCAATCTGCACTAATTTTAGGCCAAAATTGCTTAATTGGTGAACTTTTTCCTATAACACGCTTTTGACATTTTTGAAATGAATACCTATATTAGCATATGCTTTTATTGAGCGAGCGAGCAAAGTGAGCAAAGCGTCTCTGATTGGAGTCTGGCAAAATCGAATAGAATAAAATGTTCTATCGTCTGTCAGTTTGCATATATAAAATCAATTAATTAATTTATCGTACAGATCGTAGTTTCTATTCAATCTTAACGAAACTAGGTGTATGGATTAGACGATTTTTTTTTAATTTACTCTGTGGGTTGGTATTTGTCTAAAAAAGGAAGAAGTTTGTAACGGTGCAATTTACAGGAAGATTTCAAAAATTAAATTATCTAATTATTATCTCAGTAAAATAGTTATTGCATTAAATCTAAATAAAGTTATTGCAATGTAGGTGTAATGCTATAACTATTTAACTTTGAAAAACAATTGGAAAGTTTATTTTATTATTTAATTAATTACCCAAGCAATAATAACAAGTGAAAAATGTTGACATTCGCTGGGTTATAAACACATCACGGTCCGTCGGTCACCCATCAAAACTCTGGCCTGTCTAAAACAACTACGCCACTAACACCACCCTAACAAAATAAAGCCATCCCTCTACTTAGAGTTGTCGATATGCAAAACTCCATAATGGAATCGCTCAATCGAACTAATGTTCCGATAGTGGAGTGATTTATAACTTCTCGAACAAGAAAAATGACTGTAAAATACAAACCAGCGTTTATAGGATACGATACGATCTTCACGATATTAAAAGCTTCACGTCATTTCCTGGTAGTTTAATGATTGCCTTTCAAAAGAAAGATCGTCAGCTAACAAGAGATGGTTCAATAATGTATGGAGCCCCGGCCAGGACAGTGTACATGATACCACAAATAGGTCAACGATTATTATTCTTAAATCTGTCAACCAAATTCAAAATAACGTTACTTATCGCAGTGTACGAAATTAATTTCGAATCAAAAGCTAGCCACCTTATTTACGCAAAAAAATGATTTATCCTTTTTTGTTGTGTGAATTTTGACATTTGTGATATGTGGTATAATTGATAGACCAATGTAACCATTGGAGTTAATCAAGAATAAAAAAATCTTCCAAAGATGCCAGAATTCTACTATAATTCACAAAAATTAGATTCTTTTGTACAACTGATGCAGGTTTCATTAATACATACTCGTAATATTAAACACATATTTGGCATTTTTGATAGACGTACACCGTCTTGGCCGAAAATGAATCAAGTCCTTTCGGCTCTATCCCATTAGTCTCCTAAGATATGTCTCATATTACAACAGACACTTATTTTGCCCCACTTGTCACATGGGGCAAGTGACACTAGCATTTTGACCCACCTGTCACGTTGAGACCAATTGATGTATTTATGAAAAAACGATGTAAAAAAATATATGCAAAACTTGTATATTCATGAAATATATGGAATATATTTTTGATGAATAAACGAATACGCATAATCATATAAAAACTAGTGAATGTAGTAGAACATGCCCCAGCACAACGCACACATTGCAGAAACATGCCCTACCGTAATACCTAACTGAATATTTTTGTTCAAGCGCAGATAAACAAACATTATCAATAAAACGTAATTAAACTTTCAAAACTCGTTATTTGTGCCAGTGTACCTAATTGACTATCATATGGTTTACAACTCCTTTCATAAAGATGACTCGCGTCCATACTGTTGCTATAAATACGAGTTAATACAATCGTGACTTGTAAAGGTTCTTTCGCGAAACGTTCAGCTCTTTAACGGATTATAATCGGGGTAGCTTTTCGGCTGATTTAGATTTATGCTGGTACGTCTAATGAACTATCCCTAATGTATCGTTTATAGTTTTTCTGCTTACAGTATCGAAACTTATAGGATTTCAACTTAAATTAATTAAAAACTTGATGTAAAACTGAAGCGTTTTATATATAAGTACTAGCTGACCCGGCGAATTTCGTACCGCCTAACAGCCGATTATTTAAGAGTAAAACTCCGTACAACAATTGGTCACGTGATCGGCCAAGTTCTATGGAGGACGCTATATATTTTTTTTAATTTTGCAATATGTTCTTTCATCAGTGTTCAGGGATTGGTAGACTGACACCGTTAGGTATTGTCACACCTTTACACGTATATTTTATAACTAATTTTTTTTTTATAATTCTAGACTAGCACTTTTGCTACTGATTGAACCATAAAGTAACGTGGGACGAGTTGCCTAATAGAAATATTAATAATTTGGATTTTCTGCAAGTCGTCCCAAATAACTCGTCCTACATACGAGTTGACAAATTACTCATATTTATGGGATACTAACGTCACTCAATAGTTTTGCCTTCCCGGAACCTCTCCACTAACACTTAAACTTTATGGTATTTTAAGTATTATAACGAATCGTTTGCATGGGAGGTTACATGAGTATTGTTGTTATACCTTGTCAGGCATTTTTTTTTTAATTTTTCTCTCTGTAAGAACCGTCCTCGTACTTCAATGAATATTTTAAAAATTGAAGATTTAGCAAAATCGGTTCAGCTGTTCTCGAGATTTGCGCTCAGCAACACATTCAGCGATTCATATTTATATTGTAGATAGATTATATATTAGATATAACTCGCCCAAAACGCTTTGGGTCTACCTGTATTGTGCGTACTTCCGCTAGGTCATGGAATTCACTGCCAGGTTCTCTATTTTGAATTTTTTTTATATCTTATAACTCAAGCTCATAAATATACTTGGTGATTATGATCTAGGGTTTTTTAGATTTATTTGAACCATGACTTCATGACTTTTGATTGGTTTTAACATAATATGCTGATAGACAGCTCCTTTCTGTTAAATGATAAATTGTATCCGCCTGTCAAAAATTACCGATGAATGACAAGTTGATATCCAGTTTCATCAATATTCAGGCTAACGTTTTTACATACTATTGTTATCATCATCATCATCCACAGCCTTCTCTTTATGGGCCTCTCCCATATGGTACTATCACCTCCGTCCTATACATTTTCTTTTTTCACAAGTAACCATCCAAAGGTTGCCTGAAAGAGATCGCTTTTAGCGATAAGGGATTTTTTATTGTTAAGTTTTTTGTGTAAAAAATAAAGCGTTGATCTATCTATCTACCTATCTGCTTCAGTCGTCAGACAATCGCGTCCAGGTTGACCCCCCCGCCCTCGCCGGTCGCCAACGCTCCGATACCCTAGCTTCGATCACCACTTACTCACAAACTAGGTTATTTTATTTTGTTAGGGTAACTAAAAGCCTTAAATAACAGATTTAAAGTATAACATAGTAAATGAACAAGCCATTTACAAGATATCTCGTATACATCTTGGAGGCTGAAGTTATTTACGTAGATATATAGAAAAACCACTTAATAAGAAACAAGGAATAAATAGTTATGAATTTACTTACTACACTAGTTAGAAACAGAAAAAATAAGAAATACTCATCAAAAGTTTATACCTACTAATAAATAAATTGATTAATAACTATTTTTTTTTTTAGATAACTAACTGCTTCAAGTTAGTTTACTTGATGGAAAATAAAGTTTCAGTACTGTTAATGCAACTATTAGTCTAGGAGGAGTAATGCTGATAGATTGTTCTTCATTAATATTAATTTATACGATAAACAGTTCGTATAGCGCGAATCAACGTTATTATTATGGGAAAATACATTGATTTATTTTTGTTATCATATGCAAAATATTAAACGCTTTTTCGTATGTCCTCATATTTATTTTATTCGCGTCCATTCCGTTATTATTTTCATTTTTTTTGAAAAAGCTTTTCGTTTAGGACATAATAATTAATACAATTATATTATTAGGTCCCAAACTAGACAAAACCTGTGCTATGGTAACCTGATGACTGATATACATACTTATATACATAAATACACACTTAAATACATATATATTAAATACCCAAACACATGTCAAACAGACATGTTTTTAAAATGTACACAAAAATAATACAGCAAAAATTTTTCCTACCGCCACATACTTCATATCGATTTATTCCTATTTGTCACCTGTCACCTCAATCTGACCCCGCAAGGTGACAAACAGGAATAAAAATTCCTTTATCTTCTCATAAATAATAAGGAATAAAAATCCTTTATCATCTCTCATCGTATGATGATAATTCACGTGACGTTTTCAGCAGCGCCACTTGCTTTTCATGTAAAAATACACGTTTCAATTTATGAGGTCGTTGGATATATAGCTTTTGATTGCATTCAGTTCCTGCTTCTATAGGGATGGAAATGTAGCCAAAGACTTAATAGAGTCTCATAGCTCAGTCTTTCTTCATCATCATCATCCACACCTTTTTTATCCCACTGCTGGGTATAGGCCTCTCTCTTACGATGCCATCTCATCCCAGTCTTTCTTACTCAGTATCTAATGTTTTTACCCCACTGCGAATGAAGGAGGGTTATGTTTTTCGAGTGTATGTATGTATATTTCCTTGGCACGCCCTAAAGCCTAAACTGCTTGTCGTATTTTTATATGAGTGGTGTCAATAGATTCGTCTTGTTTCATGTTATCTTCTATCTTTAAAAAATAGAAAACTAGCTCGATGTAAAATTCAAAGCCCAGTTTCCTAAATATAGCAAATTGGCGTTTCCTATCGCTCGCCTGGCTAGCTACCACCCTCAAGTTGTAAAATCTGTCGCCAAACACCAAACGTTGTGTTCCAGCAACCTTCCTTGAGAGCCTGTGTAATCCAGACTTGGCATGCTCCATCCAGGGCTACAGTATCGCTGACTTCCGTGGTCGTGAAAACCTGTGGTAAAATGCCTAGCTGTAAAAATGGACTGCATATAAAAATCTAGTACTAAAAGATCATATATAGTCTATGTCGCAGTCAAGTCTAACCGTACAGACAAAATAGAGTTGCCCCATTCGAGCAAAGCACTTCAATGTATCGACTATGCTTTTCCTATCGTAGATTGAGCATGTTTACGATACGCGATACATTCTGACAAGTTACGGTCCTGTGCGTCTCACGGTACACGTTATGAATATTAACTGATTCCAGACAAAACATGGAAGTGAGTCTAGATAGACTGGGACACGCGGGTTGTTTTTAATTACGGCTGAAATTTAATTAAGATTGAATACACTCCTCGTTTTGTAATGAATGGTAATGAAAGTAAGCAACGTGGCGGTGCCGGTTGTGTCATGGGAAAGTAAACTTTCCCATAACACTTACGGTAGTGCCAAGCAGTAGTGTATAATGTAAAAAATGGAAACAACTAGCCATTGCGATTTTGGTTTTAATTTTTAATCTAACTTTCAAAGCTATGATTTTATTAAGAGGCTAAAATTTTATTGCGTGGACTTCTACAGCATCTGAACAAGTAGAATTATAATTTTTAAAATCCCTCCACTAAATTATAAAAAAATGTATTCCACCATTTGGTGGCGGTGGTCATCTTGGACCAATTATCATCTTCAAACATAGCTAGGAAAGTTTCTGAATCAATTCATTTGTACCTACGTAAAATATTACAAAATGAACAAAAACACTATATTAAAAGGACGTATAGAAAAGCTTGCACGAGCATGCAAACCTTCAAAACTACGTTAAAATAACGTTAAAGTTATACTAACATTACTTACTTTTGACGATTTTTGGGACAGGAAAGAAAGTGGCCCAAAATATAAAAACTTTTTGAAAACGTAAAAATAAACGCAATAATACAAGATGGACTATTTAGCTCAAAGACAACTTTAAATTTTACACTGTCAGTTTAATATGCGTCATTGACTCGTAATAAACCAATGCAGCGGTCCCCTAACTATACCAGTTTTTCAGCACCAAAAACGAAGTTTTCGATTTCTATTTTACGACGCCATATTTTTGTATTGAAATCGTAAAGTGGCCGGTTTAAAATGCATTCGCACTTAGAAATGTGAATGGAATGAATTTTATGCGCTTTACAGTGATCACGTATCCGTAGACTAGACTAGAATGGCGTAGGGGTTATGATGTGGAATTTTCTCATACTATAGTTTTAAATTAAAAACTAATATTGTAAGCTATAATCGTTAGAGATATAAATCACTGTCGAATCAAGAACAAATATTATTTGAATTACATTTTTTACGACTTATAGGCGTGCTAAGCTAAAAGGGGATAACTATACTCATCTTTGACTTGAGACTTTGATTGTGGGGCTAGCCCTGAATTCGAGAAGAAAATCAGTTGTATTTCGGATTAGTACAATCCTAAAAGAAATATTAGGTCCTTATATATGAAATTGGCGTTTTGTCGTAGGTACTCAAATATCTCTTCTTTGGTTAGGGATTCCAATTTCAAATTTATACAGTATTTTATTCATACATCAACGCGATATTTCAAGTTTTCCATTTTGTAAACTGCGTGACGCAAAGAAAAAACCAAACGAGGACAAAACACCGGTACAAGGTGGAAGTTCCCAAGGCTCGCACAAAACGCTTTGCGTCTTTTTTTACTGTGTGAACTGCTAGACTGTGGAACTCGCTACCGGCTTCTCTATTTCCTGATAACTATAATCTGGGTCTTTTCAAGTCACGATTGAATCGGTTTCTTCTTCTTCTAGGCAAGCGCACCCCATCTTAGGCCGTATCGTCGCTTCACATCAGGTGAGTTGCGGTCAAACGCAAGCCTATCTCCTATAAAAAAAAAAAACAACACATAAAATATGACAACATAAAAGCTTATATATATATATATATATACCAGCTTTTAAATGGCAGCCTTATCGCTTAAAGCGATCTCTTTCAGGCCTTAATGTACGTAAATGATAATAACTTATATTAAAGAGGCCTTAAAATTCTTTCACAAAGTTAATAGAAAGGATTTACTTTAAAATAGAGTCCAACGACATGCACAAGTTAAAAACTTTTATTACTTTTATTTTTGTTTGCTTCCAAAACATAAAAGAGGAACAAAAAGGTTGAAAGCCTAAATATCCTTCCCCAATGTCATTCATAAATTCCCCACAGAGAAATTAGGTAACACCAAAATACTCCACACTTAGGTGGAGTGAGGTACGCTTAAGGCGATATCACACTGAATACCAAAAAAAACCTATAGGTATATATAGAAAGGTGCGACAATACTTAAGGATATTAGTCTACCAATCAAGGTAAACGCATTGTAAAAAAAATATTAGGTTCTCCATACAAAAATTGGTCACGTGATCGGTCAAGTTGTATAGAGGACGCAAGAATTTTTCCTCAAATTATGGAAAATTTTGTTCTACAATGTGTTTATGGTTAGAAAATACCTTTAAGTATTATCTCACCTTTGTGTTGCACGTTGTATATGACTACATTTACTTAATAATTAAACAGTGTGTAGATATTATAACACTTTTACCGAATCCCCAAAAAAGGATTTGGTATTACAATTTTTGTCATGTTTGTTACCTGATATCTGTAAACTTAAGACATTAACTACGTAACAAGTTACTTATCTTTGTATCTTATGCCTACGTACATCGATTTATAAGAAACGCGATTTATACTAGGCATTTGACTACAAGCTTGCACGACCACGGAAGTAGGCGATACTGTAGCCTAGATGGAGCGTGCATAAAACACTGACTCTCAAGAAAGAATTGAAGAGGAATTGAGATCGGTAATTTTATTTTTTGGAACGAAAACGAAAATATATTTGTATAATAATTCCAATGTAAGACGCCCTTATAAGGAGTGTGCACAGTTTGTGCCGAGCCCGGTCACGCATAATCCGGCCGCGGGCATAATATTTGGTCGATTTATGCGATCCGGGCACAGGTCAGGATATCTTACTCTAGATCAGCTGAACGCGCCTCCCGAACGTACCGATGGGAAAACAATGACTTCGTTCATTTACCGACAGTTTTTTAAATGACTTCCAAAATTTTTTTTTTTTTAAAGTTACTTTAAAATAAGATAATACAACTATTTATTCAAAAACCAGCAACAATACATAAAACATGATTAAAGAAAATCTTATACACATATATCAGCTCTTAAATGGCTAATGCGATCTCTTCTAGGCAACCATGAACGTAAATGATAATAACTTAAACCAAAGGTAACTTCCAAAAGTCAAAAGAGGTGGGTTCTATGATTTTTTCTCGCACTGGCCCGCGCTATTAGACGCGTTGACTGGATATAGAATTATTAATTTTAATACACTGGTTATTCAGTTACTAACTTTATAGGTATAAAAACGTAATAGCAAATACGTTATAACAACTATGAAAACTACATACAATATTATAGGTAAAAATTAGAAACCTAATTTGTCTTTGCGATTGTGTTGTTGCGACTGAACTTCCAGTTTGTTCATAACATAAAGATTTCTTCTAGTCAAGTAGTCCCTAGTCTCTTGCATTTGATACACATATTGACAGAGTTGTAAAATAAATACAATTTGTCAATAGTGACAGCGCCAAATTAGATCAACTTTCATCAAACTTAGCTTCCGACTAATTCACTTTTCAATAAAAATCAAGGTTCATCCTTGATTTTCATGCTTTGCTTATTCCACAAAAAAAAAAGAATTATCTGGCGACTTCCCAATAAAGAAGGAGGTACCATACCTATTCGATTTGGTTTTTTATGTTAGTTACCTTATTTCACACAGACAGCTTAATCGATTTAAAATAATATTATTTTCGTTTGAAATGGGCCCATATAAATTATATCAAAATTAATCCAGAAGTGCGATTTTCAAATCGATCTAACTAAAAAATTTCAATCGGTGCCTGCCGTAGTGAAACTCGATAAACACTTTTTGACAAACACAATTTAATTTCAAAACAAGTTATTTTTGAGTACCCCCTTCTTCTATTATGGTAAGTCAGTAAAATAATCATATAATAATATGGGACAACATCCACACAAAAGTCTTCAGGTCCCAAACTAGAAAAGCCTGTGCTATGGTAACCTGATCACTGACATATAATGGAATTTTAATTAATACAAAAATATTTATATAATAAAGTGTAATATTTGTGTTGACGGTACCTCACGTCCCAAAGTTGACCGCACTTATCTGCGGTAGGTATGCCTTATTAGATGAATAGTAGAGACCCTTGCTTTACTCTCCTACCTACCTATTACCTACCTAACTGCCTAACTTTCAACACTCTTTACTCCTTAAATGAATCATTGTTACAAGTTAGTTACAAGTAGTTAGAAGCGAGTTCGAAAAAACCCGATTGCTAAATCGTTAAACCTGTGTATCATCCTTAATTTCTATTTTGTTTAATTTTAATGTACCCACACTCTCACGACTAAGACGAATCTATTGACACCACTCACATTAAAATACGACAAGCCGTTTAGACTCTAAGATGTGCCAAAGAAATATACATACATACATACACTCAAAAAACTTAACCTTCCTTAGTATTTAAATTTTCAGAATATTTTGATATAAATACCAATTATTTATCAATAACTGAATCTTAATCTAAATCAAATTATTATAGCGAGTTCAATAATACTTACCCAACGTGTAATACAAAGGTGTGACAATATTTAAGGGTGTTAGTCTACACATCAAATTGAACCCATGTTAGACTAAAATTTTGCAAAATTCGACAAAAAGAATATTGCGTCCTCCATACAACTTGACCGATCACGTGACCAATTTTTGTATGGAAAACTTTTTTTTTTTCGTATATCCCACAATTCTCTTCTACAATGGGTTCGCCTTGATAGGTAGACTAACAAACACCCTTAAGTATTGTCACACCTTTCTGTTACACGTGGTATAGGAACAAGTGGAAAGTATCCTTCGCATTTGCGAGCACAAAAATAATATTTTTAAAATATATATTAAAAAAAGAAGATTAGAAAATCCTTAACCCTTTCGTCTAAACACAATTCTCATAATCTGTAAATGGATGTCAATCACTGGATAAAGGTATAACAGGAAACACAAATATCTATAAAAAATAAACTTAATTTTAAAAAAATCTAATGAAGTGATAATTATTTCTCATATTTGTCTTCTAACGTTTAAAATTGACCCATAATCGGCCATAACGATAGTACTTACGTAGCCTACTTAACTACAATGGGTTTTATATAACTTTATCAATAACCGTTAAAAGTTAATTTTCATAATATATCGATGCATTATTTTTCTAATAGGCTACAAACTGTTTGAGATGAATAAGAGACAGATGTCTAAGTTCAGACACATTTCATGGCACATGAAACTTATTTTTGTACGTAGAATATAAATGTTAGATTTTTTAAATAATTGCTAAGCACGTTATTGATGGTTGCTTGTCTGAAAATTTTGTGATATTTGCAGTTTTACAGTTTTTGACAGATTTTATAGCCTGCCAATCGTAATTTTAACCTAATTAGTTTCATTATATGTAAAATTACAGTAATGCTACTTTACAATCAATATTAATAATACTAACAAACTGTGCCTTAATCGTGTATTTTTTTTTATTTAACTGTAATCCACCATTGAAAAGTTAGCTAGAAGATGTAACTTTCACCGATAATCCTGCCAATAGCACTTCATAAAGTGAAGGTTAAACAATTTAAACTAAAAGATTTTTATATTTGCATAGGTTCTTTTTGATTTATATACAGACCTATGACAGTTGGTTGGTTTTTTTTATATTCTTCTTTCTTTGAGAGCTAAACTGATACCTTAACTAAAACAAGGGTAAGTTAGTATGATAAGTTTGTTTTTCGCGCGAGTTTACATTAGATACTTTCCTGATTATTACTTGACTAAAAAATATTTACAAAAAAGTGTACTCTACTATGTATGGAACTCGCTCTGATTTGATCTAATTTTATAATACGAGCAAGAAGTTGATTTTTATTTATAGTGACTTTTACATAACTTAAAATTTTACTCTCTGGTTAAACTCTCACTATAACGTTAAACTATTATTAAAGTTATACATCTGGGTAAGTCATTCATCTTAAAAAATACGTAATCTATTGAACGGCGGGTCGTAGTCGTGATGTTGTTCTTATCTAGTGATGGGATCTCTCGATTGTATCTATTACAAAGAATCGATTCATAATCATTCGACCTTGATATCGATGATCGACTTTCGGAGATCTTTACTGCAGATTAATGATTATGCTTTTCGAATATTAAAATGTTTCTATAGACCTTATTGGTCATGGTACTTTTTATTGTAATAATTTAAGGTATGATTATTCTGGTGTTTTTTTACTAGTTTCTTTTGATTTTGTACTAGGTTGAGGGTTTTTGATTATGTTACGTGTCAAGTTATAAGCACACCGGTGCTGGGCATGGGTCTAAATTATAATTGGGGCCAACAAATGCTGACCAAAGACCACCACGCTGACTATTGTCTCTATCGTCTAAAGCTATAACTTTCTCCAACAAGCACGTTACCTCAGGATGATTCTTTTGATTAGGTTAGGAAAGTATAAGTATAGCTTACGAGGGGCAAGCGGGTAAAAGGCTAACATCCCTCTACACTCCCGTCCCTCCTCTCCTTCGTATACTCGTACGTCTCAAACCAAACACCGTCATTCGGTTTGACATGTAAAACAAATATTGTTCTAAATTACTCTATATTGTTCTCTATTGTCCTATATTTTTTTAAATGGTTTTCTATTGTTCTATATTGCTCTAAATTATTCTATATTGTTCTCTATTGTTCTATATTTCTCTATATGGTTCTCTATTGCTCTATATTGTTCTAAATTACTCTATATTGTTGAATATTGATCTTCATTGATCTGTATTGTTCTATACTGCTCTTCATTGCTCTGTAGGTCTGTGATCGAACCAAACGTTATAATGTCTTCACAAGCACGATCTCTATCGATCGTCCAGTTTCACATAATTATATGGTAGAGCTAATTGTGTACAGTCCATGTGGCACCGAAACTATGAAATCGGGCTTTATGAAGAATACCTAGATATTTTATAATTTTATTTGAAAATTTAGTAATTTAATTATTAACAATACAAATCGTCAAAATAAAATAAAATCACAAATAAATGCACGTCAGCAATTAAATAGCCCGCCTTTGATTGTACCTGATGCAAAAGTTCCCATCACACTGGCTGCATTATACCTAGATGTTGTATAGAATGACTTAAAATTAAGACAATGTTTATGTGTTTTTATACTTTACGTAATATTTTATCTATAAATTAAGAAGAAAATATGTAGGTTGTTTTATTGTACGAGTTTTTTATCGGCATGGTAGAATATTTAGTGGTAGGAAATAAGGTTCTACCAGTAAATATCCTACCAGGCTGATAACCGATTTTGACAATATTCTGCAAAATGCGGATAATCGGCCAAGTGCAAGTTGGACTCTAGCACTAAAGGTTTTCTGTATTCCTAAGAACAATTATCTGTATAACATAAGTTTGTAGTCGTTATTAATATCGAACCAAAATCGTCAAAACTCACGTTTTTTATTATGTATCTTTTCGTTAGATTTGATTTCTATGATCTGGAGGAGATGTTTTTAGTGTTATTACGTTTTGTGTGTCTAAAATAAATGGTTTATTTTACTCAAATTTATGATAAAATAAAAACTAGCCTTAATTATGTCTTATATAATTGTATCAATTTTTTTATTGAATTTATTTATTATTAATCTATTTATCAAGCTAAAAAATATTTTACACAGGTTTTTATTTTTTTAGATTGGCTAGTTGTTTTGTGCATTGACAGAATTATTGTGTTTTACGAGCAACATATATATATATATAATTATATTAAATTATAACAGTTACTGAGAGCGTAGAGTTGTGTAGAGGCTTATCGAATGGTTATTGCTAAATGAGTAATTCTAGATTGTGTTCATCTGTCTAGAATTTATATCGTTCTCAATATAGCAGATAGCCCATTTACTAGCAGTTCTATCTTCACGAGAATAAGATGTGTTGCTTTTGCATCTCAACAATTCGTTATACTCGTAGATAGATCAACGTTTTTAGAAGAAATTCGAATAAATCCGACTGCTACATCCTTAAACCTGAGTATCATCCTTAATTTCTTTGTTTTTGAAATATTGATGTACCCAGTGTCATTCACACGACTAAGACGAATCTATTGACACCTCTCACATAAAAATTCAACAAGCTGTTTAGGCTCTAGGGCGTGCCAAAGAAATATACATACATACACTCGAAAAACATAACCCTCCTTCTATCGCAGTCGGTTAAAAAGCTGATCAGTTTACGTGATTACCAACATCTAAACAAACAAACAGATTAGAAACAAAAACGCTTCGCTCGCTTTGTCAATAGCTAACCAAATGATTTATTCTAGAAACGCATTCCATATTAACCTACTAGTAAAAACGAGCTGATAATTTCGAAGATAAACAGACAAAGTGACCTTTATACGGTCTATAATGACTTAATAATACCAAGATGGTATCTTATAAACGATGTCAGACGCATACAATGAAAAACTACGCAAATACGTACTTCAAATACAATATTAGACTCTATTGCATCATTTACGTACTGAGCAATTCACTGGCTTATACCTAAGGCTTTGCCCGCGTTGTATTTCATCGGATAAAATATAGCGTATAGCAAAAAAATAGTTTGAGAAATATCAAAACCACCAGACCGAGTGTGACCAGAATGCTGGGCTCTTGTTTTGGTCAAAAAATTAGCATCGTCATTCAACGTGGCCATGCAGCCAGCATTCCTGGAACTTTCCCTTATACTGGGGGTTTATTATTAGATTATTGTTTATAACTGTGAATGTATTTTTTTCATTTGCTTCTGTGTTTTAATAAAATATATGAATGCTTATAACGCTCTCCGTATTTCAAACTACTCGTATATCACTTGGGTGTAGAGGTGAAGACGAACTAACCAATAAACTAACAAACATAAGTTTTCGTCTATTATGTGTGTGCGGCTGCCTACACAATTGTATATAATAAAGTTATTTTTTTAAATAGCAAGCTTATAAAAGCGTGTTAATATTATGGCAACTGACATAAGCGTGTCTTATCCGCGATCCGAAAATCATTGTCACGCGTACCTGATTGTAGGAAAGATCCAACTATAGTTTTGTTCACATTAGGTGAACGTCATGAGTCGTTCGTGTCTTCGACGATGGCACGTCTCGAACAACAACTTGAAATGAATCAAACACGCGTTAGTTTTTCAAATAAAATTGTACAATATAATGAAACAAATTTAAAACAAAAACTTTTGGTCAACATTAAAAGTAAAATTTACTCGCATTCTCTAAAACAATATAAAAATAAATTCTACTGGCCATAATTCTGTTTAAAAATTCAAACTAATTTAGTACCGTCGTTTGCATGAATTGCAACATTACCGTGTAACAAATTAACAAGTCGTGTCAAAAACTGAAGACAACAATCGTCCTAAAGACCTCTAATGAACTGCAATTAGGGCTCCGAGTCGCCGACAATGGTTCGGCAATCTTCCGATGGCGCATGATTTACTTACAGTGCCAGCTTCCACTGTCAGGGACGTCGAGAAAATTTTTAAAGGCTTGTCATTTTAAAATGGGCTTAGGAATCATGCGTATCAGTATCAGTTTCTCGAGTGTATGTATGTATGTATATTTGTTTGTCACGCTCTAGAGCCTAAACGGTTTGTCGTATTTTTATGTGAGTGTCAATAGGTTAGTCTTAGTAGCGAGAGTGACACTGGGTGCATCAAAATTAAAAAAATAAAGAATTCAGGTTGACATATAGGTTTAAAGATTTAGCAGTCGGGGTTTTTTTAGTCACTTCTAACTTGTTTCCCGACTGCTCAATAAGAGGGTAATGTTTTGGAGTGTATATTTTTATGTATTATGTATGTCTCTTTGTGACCCTCTACAGCCTAAACCAGTAGACCGATGTTGAAAGAAGAGAGAAAGATTTTTTGTTAATGTTTGAGGTGTCATCTTTGTCTGCAAAAGGTCATTCTGTGAGCATCCCACGATTTTATTTGCTAAGATACGGTTCGTCTAAAGTTTTTGCAGCAGGAATTTTTTTGATGTCCCTTTTAACATTTTGTTAATCAAACTACCGGGCAAGCGCCTTTATTACCAAAAACGAAATGACTAACTACAACAACAAAAAAAGAACAGAAAGATTGCCTATAGACCATTTAAGATCTACAGATAATCCAAATGCTTCAACCCACTACCAGAGGGCAGAATGCCCAGCATATTTTTTTTAACTTTGTGAATTGTCTATGCCGTATAATGTATTCGAAAGCTTGAAATATGCTTATTATTTTAACAATTTTCTTAAAGTAAAAATATTCTGGTCTCGAGATCAACATCTATCGCGTGTACAACGAAAACAAACCCAAATGGAATATTCTTAAGAAAAATATCGACAAGAAAACGGTTAAATATTCAGCTACAATACCTTCATTTGGAATTCTTTTCATAAAAACAAAATCGTGACCTGTCAAAATTTCACCAGAATCCCGAACAGGGCGTAGGCCCGCGCGGAATCCGCGAAATTTGCATGAATTACGTAATTTATACTCCCCTCCCCACCCCCTCTTTTCATTGTCATTCGGTAGCATTCTTTGCAATAACAAGGTTTTGTTAAGAAATATTGAAATTATGTTACGTATTTATTTTTTTGGGTTGCGTTGTATTGAGAGATTTAAATATGCCTCTAGGGATATGCGGGTCGTTTATAATGACACTGACTATTATAGCCACTTGCTGAACGGTAGGTAAGTGCTCTGACACAATGTCTTTAGTTATTTGCTTTTGTTAGGATGGTAACCCGCTTGTTGGGTTTTCTTCAACTTTTTGCATTATTATATTTGCAACGATTCTTGAGTATTACTGCAAGTTGAGAGTACCACAATTGTTTTATCCCCACTTTAGTAGGTCTAAGGCGACGGCATATTTAGCCGAACAGCACAAGCGGCGAAAATATGCTAGCCTGTAGAGGTTATTTATATATTTGAGTCATTTGGAGTCGAGACTTTAGTGCCGTAGGGACCGGGAGCTCATCTAATTTTACAAAACTTATCAGAGCGTTTGATCGATTCGACGTATGACCAGAATGCCGGTTTTTATCTGGCCCAACGTATAAGCATTGCCATTCAACGTGGTAATGTGGCTAGCATGAGGACACGCTGCCTTCTAGTAGTGGGTTAGAGCATTTGGATTATCTGTAGATTTTGGTCTATAGGTAATCTTTCTGCTATATTTTTTTTGTTATTGTTTGTCATTTTATTTTGATAATAAAGGCACTTGTTTTAATTATATGCATGATAATTTGAACGAAACAGGAAAAAAAAATTGCTTTAATAAAGATAAATGTTGAACTCAATATAATTTTATGAAAAGCACGTCATATTATATTGAAAACTGAATGTTTATTTCTCAAGACGCTCTTAACAAATTTATTTCCTTTGACTTTCTGAAGTCGTGAAGCGCCTCCTATAACGTTGGTAATTCATGAGCAACTTATAAACACATAATTACATTATAATCAACAAACATATATACACGATAAATTAGGAGAAAAATATAGAACATTATAATGTAGTGTCCATACAAGTGACAAAACACTCTTGCACACTAATTTAAATCAACTGCGCACTTACCACTGCTATGTTTTTTGCCCCAATTATAGAGAGAAAGCGATTGGACAGCCGTAGGCAGGCAGTGAGCAGGCCAGGCCAGGTGTCGTCGGGCAAAAAGGGCATTAACGCCGACTGCGTAATGCCCCACACTAATGCTTGATATGCGTGTTACCAACACACAGTATAAGTTCTACGCAGAATTGTTTTTTTTACGCCGTTAATAATTTGAAGAGGTTTTTCTCCAAATATAGGCATCTTTTTAAGGTTTGTACCCTAAGGGTAAAAATGGGACCCTATTCATATGTCAGTCTATCTCATGATTTTTGACAGCCTGACGGCGGAGGCGGGCTGCAACACCGAAAGATGTTGCAGCCGAGGATTGGGGCCGCGGCGTGAGAAGACTGTCGGTGATAAGGTGCGCCTCTCTCCCTACCTTCCGCGCCAACAATGATCTCATCACAACATAATGGAGGCGTAGTGGGGCCGCAGTAGTATGGAACTGCTGTGGCTGAAGTGACAGGCGGCGGGGCCACTAATGAATCGTTGCAGAAGGACCTTGGGCGTCTAGACAAAATGTCATATGACGCCCACGTGATGGTATGGTCCTCGAGCTGGTTGTGGTGCATCATGTGTCTGGCCCACCGTAACGGGGAGCAATCCCGATTGATAGGTCAGGTGACGAACAGCCGTGGCGGGTCGCGGACGAGTCCTACAGCGTTCCCGTGTCCAGCTAGTATTTTAGGTTGTACTGTTTAGGTTTACTGCTAGGTTGAGTTTATTCGAGTCATATATTTATTTTAACGTACCATATCTTACTGTATTTCCTAAACTGTGACAACTCAGACACTGTAAATAATAAAATACGTAATAATCAACAATTACATTTATATTCCAGCAACTTTGCCGTCTAATTTACTCTACTTTATGTGAATTTACAAGTTAAATTATCAGAAATTGTACAAAGATGCCTCAATGGATATATTTCTAGGCATTAAGGTGTCTATTACTTATTCTCTTAGCTGCTTATGTATTCTAAGTTTAGTTGTTTTTGCAACTTAATGCTTTCTAAGTTACTATCCAGTTGTGTTGTTATTTGTGTGGCAGAATATGTTAATGCTATTTATTTCTTTGATGAGTAAAGGTGCTAAAATTGCTAATATTTAGATATTCGTATTACGAAATTAAATTATGTTATTTGTGTTGATGACTTGAATACAACTTACGAAGTCAATAATGCCAAACAATACAATTAACTATGAAGTTAAGTTGATGACTCTTGTATATTTGAGAAATTAATACAAAAAGCTCATTTACCTCGCTGTCAGATGTACAAGTTTTATATAAAAAAAATATAATGCGACTTGCATAGCTTTATTTTTTTTAACTTGCCCCATACCTGGTGCATTTTTTTATAAAGCATAAAAAAAACGTTCTCCAGTTTTTCATACTTTATGCAAGTTTATAAAATAGATGTGTCAGCTATATAAACGAAGTTAAACTAAAATTGCTTAGATAGCTTAAAAAACTATGCGAAATATAAATTAAAATGTTTAAAAATATTCATAAAGATTTATTGAAAATAATTGTTCTCGTCAATTTTTAACTCCTAAAGATTTCGTTAGTCTTTGCAGCGGGTAACAGAGGTGACATTATTCTTAATAAAATCTTAACTTCGCAAATAACAGCCGTCAAGTCCATTTCTTTGTTCATCAAATGGATTATAAGGAATCCAAATCTCACGCTTGAAGCGACTGTAAAAATCGTTTTAGCCAATCGTAAAATCAAAATTACAAAGAAATTCTAAATCCCTTCACAAAAGACTACAAATGTTCCGAAAATATTATTTTTATACGGAATACTTTTATGTGGAGTGTTTTTATGCGAAATGCATATTGCATATTCTTCTGTCGGTCATAAGGAGGTATTACTGGGTAATTTATGATTTTTGGCGTTTATCGCTCTATGTCAACTGCGCGTCGATTCGGTTTTATGATCCTGCGCGGGCGCATTGTGAATCATTTGCGATGACAAAGATTAGACTGAAGGACAGATGGGCAAAATGTTTGGGGAATAGGCGGCTGAATGTATTTGAGGTTATCTTAGGATTTTTTTTACATACTGTTGAAGTTATTTTTAAACTTAAATATAAAGAAGAAGGATTTAGAATTTCGTCTCCACATAAGTGTGTAACGTCTATAAGTCCCTAGTAGAATGGAAAGTTCTTTAAACGAAATTATATTTTATTAAAAAGCATTAGATACATAAATGTCAAATCAAAATTAGATTTGACATTTAAGCGTTAAAATTTTAAAAAGTGTTTTATAGTGTTTTGATTATTGTCTTTTTTAAAACCAATAGCCTTGTTAAATGTGCGTTTAATGACACCTAAAATTTTAACTTTTTTTCTAGAATTTAAATATAATTGGCAAATGTTCGTAACGTTAAAAAAATATATAGCCGATCCATACAAAAAGCTCAATGACTCGCGGTCTAATACAATCGATTCAGCTTATTTTTTTAAATAATATTCTGATAACACGCTGAATAAACGCAAATCGCAAAAAAACTGATAAATTCCTTTTTTTATGCAGATGCAATTTAAAAAATTGTTCTCAAGATATTTTTTTTTGTCTGTTTTCCTCTATTTAACGCTTCTTTGCCACTAATTTTCGGATATGTCGTATTAATCCTCACGTTTACAATGTATCCTGTCAGGAAAGTTTACGACCTACCATGTCAGGAAAAAAATATTAGTTACAACCCTAATGACATTGCCGGGGATACCATGCGATACTCTCCCGTTGTCATTTAGAATTTATTGATTGCGGTTACGGGTACAGGGTTGCCAGTTTTATTGGTTCACGTGTGAAATTTTTGTTTGTGGTGACGGTAAATAATGAAAATTTAGATAACATTTTTATGACTGTCGATAAATTTTGTGATTTAATGTCAATTTTAATCTCAATTTCTTTTTATATCCAAATATTATTCTATTATTACACACAAGGTCCCAAACTAGGCAAAGCCTGTGCTATGGTAACCTGATCACTGATATACATACTTATATATATAATAAAAACCCAGACACAGGACAAACAGACATGTTTATGCACACAAATGTGTGACCTGCCCGGAGATCGAACCCGGGACCAGCGATACGATATGCGATATGGAACGACTAATTAAAATTAGCTTGTTAATTATTATATAATATTTTATAGCTCTTTTTTTACTTTATAAAGATTAATATTTAAAAAAAGTAAATATTTCCATTCTATCTGTTTTAAAAGACAATTCTGCTATACGAAATTATATTTATTAATGATTTTATTTTACAATACTCTAAAATTTTACTTTTAAAGTACTAAAAATCATCATAATGAGGAGAATGATAATTCATAAAGCCTTTCATATGAACTCTAATTATCACAAACTAGAGGCCATTACAATCCACAAACAAAAAGCCGCTCGATCACCGTCCGACTTTGTCATTTAAAATCACAATATAATATTGAAGTAATTTAAATACAATCATAGGTTGCCGATCCCACAAGCACAAGGTCCGAAGTTCATTATTTCCAAAGCACATTAGAATTCTGTACAACCTTCGATCGAAGGGCATTTTGGTACTGATGGATAATCTGTGGTTGTATAGACTGTTTTGCAATCTGTAAGCTCTAGAGATTTTGAAATTAGCTGATGAAATTTTATGCCGGAGTAATGCCGGGCAAATGGTCGGATAGCGGTTTCCTCAACTAGTTCGTCGCAAACTAGATTTTTTTAGTAAATGTTATATAAAGCTCTTAGCCGATTTAGGTCATTAAAACATTGCTATGGAAAAATAAATATTGTAAATCTAAATAATGAAACAGAATTACAAAAAGGGTAATTACAAAAAACAAAGTAAGTACCCAGTATGAGTTTTGTTATTCGTAACCTAGTTTTGCGCTGAGCACTACTTACTTTATTCAGTAGGTAATAAGACTTTTGGTTATTTTTCAATCGATTTTGTTTATAGATGTAAATGGCGCTGCCGGTTCTGGGTTTGAGTTTCTAATTGTCATTTGAACTCGTTCATTACAAATTAAATGTTAACTAAGATTTAAAAGTGATACCAAATATAACAGAGAGAAAAAGACTAACTGATTCTATTCTAATTTATAAGAACAAATTCCAGAACCAGCAAAACTACTTTTTTATGTATGCCGATTACTTTTTACCATCTTTCGTTAACCGGCATAACCACAAGAGTTTTTTTTAATGGCGACTACTTTTTTCCACCTCTATCTAGCACCGTCTATGCCCTAACCAGTGCTATCACATAAATACTTTAATAATACGAGCATCGTTAGGAGGTATACACACTAGCGTTTTTTGGCGAGCAATAAGCCTTCTAATGGATGCTTTGCTAAATATAGAGATAATTGCTAAAGAAAATTTATACAAGGTCTTCGTAGTAAGTAATGAATATTTTCATATTATATTTTATTAACAGTGTAGTTACAGCTTTAGCGTGTAGTTTTAATAGAGTTTGTTGTTTGTTTAGTTTTGGTTAACGCAAATTAACAAGAATTAAGAAATATTAAACAGGAATCGATTATTGTCGGGAAGTTATAGACAAAAAAAATTTGTCATGATGGTCTCAAAAATACTTTTGAGTTCGAGGTCGAAGGCTGGCAGAGCTACTAAAGTATCTCAAGTATAATATAGGAAAAAAAATCAGCATATTTATTGAGGTAAAGGTAGTGTATTAACATGCAATATTTTTTTTTTATTATTGCACGAAGGAAAGTTCAAGATTTTGACACTACTATAATCTGTGCTAAGATCTTATGTATTTGCAGTCCAAATATTATTTAGGATTTCGTACCTAAGAGGTAAAAATGGGATGGACAGGATGAGAATGGGATCCTATTACTAATATCAACCACATAGCAAGTAAATATATTAAATATTTTAAGGTGGCTTTTATACTACAAACAAGATTTATGCCGTTATCGCTAGATATTTCAATAACCACAACCGGTTGAACTAATTGTGTTTAGAAAACTAACGCGTGTTTGATTCATATTGTTTAAGAAGATGGGTACGCACGCGTACTTGATTGTTGGAAAGGTCCAACTATAGTTGCGTTCACATACGGTGAACTTCATCAGGGATGAAATGAGCCGTTATCGCGCGTGAAAACCCGTCTTCTTAAACAATAGGTTGAACTAATCAATATATATAAAAATCAATGCCACTTTTCGTTGTAATTTTATAACTAAAGAACAGGCTCACCAACTTATACGAACCAAATGTTTAGGCTTTGCTCGGACTATTTAGTAGACGATTTATGTGAAGTTTGCACCAAATCCGTCGTTCGTGAAGTTTATGTGAAGTTTGCACCAAATTCGGTTCTACATTTATCACATTTTTTATTTCATTTTATACGTAGCGAAGCACGTACTGGGCCGCTAAGTGTTGTATAGATTGATTCAAAATATTTCATGCACAAATCCATCTCGCATATTGCTGATTTTCTGTTCTATTCCAGAGCGGGCGGCAATCTTCGATCTTTCCGAATAAACTTCTAAAACGTAATTCTGGTAGCAACACCATCTAGGTACTGTGATAGGTTTCCCACTCGGAACTCACAGCTGCCTCAGAGATATGCAAATCCACGATCCTGTGTTTATTTGTGATCTCACATTAGAACAAGAGATTAGTTAAATCAGATCGGATTCTGCAAATCTAATTAGTTAGAGATTTCGTCGTATTTCTCCGAGCGTGTAAAAATAGCGCAGCTGTGTTGTCTCCCACTCAGAGGAGAGCTGGTTAATAGTGCTGTTGGTCTTTAAATATATTGTCTTGTTACTAAATTATTGACTGATTACAATAACGTAGAGCCTAAACAGCTGAACTAGAGACATGCAATTTGAAGGGGGTATTTCATTATAGGGTGTAAAGGTGTACAAAAAAGGATTTTTGGAAGTACAACCCCTAAGCGACTGAAATGGGGGTTAATTTAATTGGCAAGTTTCCCTAAATATACTAAAATAAAAATAAAATTTAAGTTTGTTATGTTGCATTTTATGTCGCGGACATCAGTTATCTTTTAATATTTATAAACTTGACAGACGAAGTTTATAAATGTATCGAGAAATATAAAATTAATTTTGTGCACTCGAATTCGACAATTTAAAAAAACATTTAATACTCATATATTTTCATTACTATATAATCAAAATATTACTCGTATCTAGCTTTGCAATCGTCGACAATAAATACAAAATAATGACAAGTTTTTTTAATGAGATTTTTTTACACAGTAAAAAGATTTCCATAATCACGATTAGTTTTAGACTTTGTACATTATATCGTTTAATCGTATATCTCCATACATATTAATGTACTACGTGCTTTTCTGCTACACACCCAGGTGTTAATTTATCTGCAGAGCCGTTGACGTGCGATAAACCTTACGTTACGCATTAATTATTACTATAATGTTATTAACTGATAATGTCGTGACACGTGTAATTTTTTAAATCAGTATTTAAGACAATAATTGTTTTTATAGCGTCAAATAGTCTGTCAGAAGACTGGCGGGACTGAGTTATTTGTTATCAATACAAACAGTGGCCTGGAGTTTGATTGTTGGCTGTAGTGTGATTAATTTAACGATTTAATTAGAATTTTTAACCAAAGACAAAAAAGGAGGAGGTTTTTAATTCGTTAAATTTATTTCTATGTTACAAAGTTATCGGTTAATGGTGTACTAAGCCGAAAGAGGGTTACTTTACTCGCCCTAACGAACAACATTCAGTATGAGACCGACTCAAAATTTGAAAATAAGTAGGTAAATAGCATTTTCGTACATTTTGTGGATAACCGATAAACTTTTCCTATTGAACTGGTGATTTTTTTTCTCGAATTCTGTATTGGTTCCATAGTAAAAGTGGTTTGTAATGATGAGTACAGTAACATCTTTCGGCTTAGTTATACCCCCTGACCGACCCTGTACATTCGCCGACTTATCAAAAACGCATGAAAAAATACAATAAAAATATGTTTTTGTGTTTGACAATAATTTTGCAAGAATTGAAATAAAGCGCTCCATCCAAATTCATTATCGAATATTTTTGATAGCTTTATAATATTGAAAAGCTTAACTCCCTGGGATGTATATAAACCTAGAGGCATAGCAATAACTTGTTAAGTACAACCCTTTATTATTAGAATAATATTCATACATGAATATCTTTCACAGATAAATTCCTTAATCTAAAAATAATTATTATTTGTTAATTTAATGTATTCCTCAATATATTAAATTAAAATTGTTTTATCTTTAGATACAAACTGGACACTGTGAATTTAAATGTATTAAAATCTTCTGCACAAAATTACGTTTTTAATCTATGCCTTACGGAATCGAAGCCAAGGGCGAAGCGAGCTTACTCGTTGTAAATTATGCAGTAACTTTCTAAGTTAGACTAACTTAGAGCTAAGTTGATGCTAAGTAAAGTTTCGTGTATACCGCCATCTCGGTCAAAGTTGGCCGACCGCCGCGGAAACGCGATGATTTTTGATATTAATAACTTAAATAACTTGCTTTATTTGTTTGAGTGCTAAGTTGGTATTTCGTTTCCGACAGACGCGCTCTTAGATGGAAATTTTGTATCAAGTTGCAATTTTAATTTTGACTTTGGTGAGATAACTTTAGAGAGTGGAATTAACTTTAATTTACCGAGTGATATTTGAATTTGTTGCTTTATTGATGCACTCAGTGTCTACCTACGCATTTTACTAACTGCTACAGTGAATTCAAAAATCATTTGTTACTAACTATGCGTACCTATTTGCTATATATTACTTATAGAGTTAAGCCGGATGTTGTAGGATTCTACATACTTTAACCACTAACTTTCCGTCATGTAATTTTGGTTTTCTCAAATCGCGAGGGAATTTATTTCTTTTAGGCAAGCGTGAAACATCCTAGGCCGCGTTGTTGATTTGCTTTAAGCGAGTTGCGGACAAGGGCAATTTATATACAACGTGTAACAGAAAGATGTGACTATACTTAAGGGTACAGTTAGTTAGTTTATTCATCACAGTGAACACAAAGTAGATTTTTATTTTGATATTTAGAACAAAAAATTGTTTAAATCCTTCATACAACTTGAACGATCACGTGACTAGTTTCTGTATGGAGAACCTAATTTTTTTTCGAATTTTGCATAGTTTTCTTTTACCATATTTTCACCTTCATAGATAGGCTAACACCCTTAAGTATTGCCACGCCTTTCTGTCACACTTTGTATATATAAAAGTGGCCTACGTTAGTGCTTGATGAATAAGTCTGGAATCTCCAGAGCAACCCACTGAGACATCTGTCTAGTCCCTACCGCGACGTTTGCACGTAGTCGTCTTCCCGGCGTTTAGTATAATGGGTATTCTGAGACACGACAGGTGAGTTGCGGCCAAGTGCAAGTCTATTGACTATAAAAAAAAGACAGGGTTCGATAGGCAGGGTATAGCTAACAGAATGCTATGACTTGTACTACATGCAGGATTAAAGTAAGTTATAGCCTAGGATGATGCAAAAAGGTTAATAACTATACCGCAAAAAAAAGTAAAAATCCGTCACTTAACGGTGTGTTCCGGCAACCTTCCTTGAGAGTCAGTATATTCCAGACTAGGCATGCTTCATCTAGGGCTACAGTACCGCTGACTTCCATGGTCGTATGACCTTGTGGTCAAATACCTAGCTGTGTAGGATAAAAAAACTAAGGCAAGTCCCGGACCCTCAACTTGGCCAGCGTGTTGGATATGGCGTTGGTCATTAATGGCTTCAGCAAAGAACCCGTATCATATACCCACGACCTTACACTTGAAAGTCATGCAAACGATAGAGATTTATGCTTTAAACCAAACAATAACAGTGATAGATGACTTCAATTCGGCATACAAATGTTTCGTTAATTTGATGGACATACTAGATAGTACTTGAACCCTTTCCAAAAAAAAACTCAGCCCAGACAAATCCAACGAATTGAAGACTATCTCTCTTAAAGCCGTATAGCGCTTCTGCTCGTACTACTTATTAGCGCGCCATTATTTCAACCTAATAACTTCGTGCTCAAAAAAGTACCTGACTTACTACAAAAAAAATCCGTTTCCTAAAACGGACCTTGTTGCAGAAAGTATTCAGATTATCATTAAAAAAAATACCAAAACCTACTGCGGACCTTTTTGCAGAACATTTGGAGTCTCATAATTTGGTGACCGTTGAGCCATTTTAGGAACCAAAAATAATAATTATTATACCCATAACTTTGCTACAATAAAACATAGTAAATCGATGGTAACCACTCAGGAGCGCATTACCAGAAGCTTTCATGCCCGACACACGTGCATAGAGCAGCACCGGTTGGGCCAAGATAGTGGAGCTATCGATACGGAATGAAACAATGGCTTTGGCTCGACCAGCTTACAATGTACACGGCATTGCCGCTGCCTCTGCCGGGGCCGTGAGTGGTATTAAGTTATCCAGACTAAGGTACAAGCTTTTGCGGGTTATGATTGGGTTAATAATTTAAAATAAAATGCAGTTACAAATCTCTTTATGGCCACCACAAAAAATAGAACATTAGATAATAAATTAATATAACAGAAAAAAACGCACACGATACAAGCTTTGTATTTTAATTACATGATAGTTTTTCTAAACATATTTTAACGATTCAATATAATAAAGCTCTATATAAATTAAATAAATACATTCAATAAAAATAAACATTTTTTGTTGTTGTCGTAGTTAGTCATTTTGTTAATGTTAATAAAGGCACTTGCCACAAACAAAGCTCTTATACTATAACTTATTTGATTAACGCTCGTACTGATGTGCTTGTTAGATTTAATAACCACTTGCTTCAACGGTAAAAGAACGAGGATACCTTATTTTCGGAGAAAGTTAAAATTTCGTTAATGACCCTGAAATTTGATCAGCGTGAATAGTGAAACTTGTCTTATATGAAAGAGTTTAGTTTTCATTTCGGTCGCGGTTTGTGAGGTGTTTCGGAAAACTGGATTTTCGATTTAGCTTAAAAAATAGCTTGAAATAGCTTGACACATTCTTGAATAGCTCTCAGATTTGTATACGGTTTGAGCTTACGGAATTAAAATCAACAAAACGAAAAAAAAACTGCATTATATTGCAGTACGAGTAGATTAATTAAAAACTTATTATTTTAGAAAGTATATTTTCATATCTCATGTCTAACACTCTCTTCACTTTTTGGTGTAGCGCTATAGGTTTATAATTATGTAAGTAAGTTTATCAAGGCTGGTAAAAACAAAGACTTCCAACATTCTGGCAAACATAGGTACAGACATTTAAAAAAAAAATGCTAGAATTGAAGCAAAGATGTTTCACTCTATTTAGTTGCTCGGTCAATTTTAAGATTATAATGGGCCAATCATTTGAGTATTTCGTATTGCAGCTGGCGCTTATAACTTACACCACAGCCAAATGCTCGGTCAATTGTTCAAGAGCACTAGTAGCGATTTCAGTTTTATGTTTTGTTCTGTCAATATCCCAACTGTTTGTGTATTTTTCTATGTTCATTCAATGCAAATGGAAGGGGATTAGAGACCGGGAGCGGCACTGCAGGCCTGAGACTGTCTGAAGAGATTTCACTTCTACCATTCACTGGATACTGAAGTGCACTGAAATATTAACAAAGAATAGAATTTTAAATTTTCACTTGAAAAATATGACTGCTATAGGCTGTTTTTCAAGTCTTCAATAAGTAGAAGGTTCTCGATTCGTCGCAAAATTCTCAACGAAATAGACAAATTTACAAAAATACCTTTTTTTGTTTAAAAGGTAGGATTATTTTCAAATATAATATGTAACATAAAAATTTATCGAGTTGTTTAGTTTATATTTAGAATAACTTTTACGATGCTACAAACAACGAAGTTTTTTATGTTTAAATATGGTTGTTAAAAAGCTATTTATTGAAGAATACATATACTTTCTTATATTAATAAATGAATGAATGAATAAACTCTTTATTGCAGACACACAAACATCAAATATACAGGAAAAATTCTTACATCTAGTGCCACAAGTGACGACCTTATCGCTAAAAGCGATCTCTTCCAGGCAACCTTAGGATGGAGGTAATTTGCAAAATAAATATAGTGCAGGACGGGGTATACAATAAAGAATATAAAAATGTGTAAGACTAAAAATAAACGATTAACAGCAGAAGAGAGAGAAAAAACAAAAAATAAATAAATACATACAGCAGAAAACAGACAATCTTTGCTCAGATAGTAGCTAAATAGAACTTCTTTACCTTATTTTTAAAAATAGCAACTGATGATGCTTTTTTTATGTCTGTAGGTAAGGCGTTCCAGAGCATAACTGATTGAACAGCAAAAGAGTTTTTGAAAAAAGTTTTACAGTGAGTTGGCATATTGAGAGCAAGATTTTCCGATGACCGAAGAGGCAGGGTGTGGGAATCGTGCAAATAAGAAACACAATCTTTTAAATAACGCGGTGTTTTGGAATTGAATAGAATATTATAGGTAAGAGAGAGAGGATGTGAGCATTCCGACGAAGCCGAATTGGCAGCCACTTGAGCTTAGTACGAAACTGAGGGATGTGATCATATTTGCGTAAACCAAATATAAATCTGATACAGAAATTTTGAAGCCGCTCAAGCTTGTCTAGCTGGTCCTCTCGAAGATCTAAATAGCAGGCGTCAGCGTAGTCTAAGATGGGAAGGAGGAGAGATTGTGCGAGCGCAACCTTAGTAGCAGTGGGCAAGAAGTTACGAAGACGTTTCAGAGATGCACCAGAAGCAAACATTTTACAGCTGATGGTTTGCAATTGGACCTCCCAGCTAAGAGTTTGGTCTATCATAATACCCAAGTTCTTGACTGAGTCACTATAAGGTATAACAACCCCATTAAAAATTACCTGCGGAAGTGTTTCAAATCAATTTTGGAGAGCATGCGAGAACTACCAACGATAATGGCTTGCGTTTTAGACGGATTTACAGTCAAGCCAAAAGATTTGCTCCACTCACTGATTCTAGCTAAATCATCATTTGTAACGGCTATGGCAGAACTGAGCTGGTTGAAGGGGGCTTGTGAGTAAATTTGTAGATCGTCTGCATATAGGTGGTAGGAAGAAGAAATCACTTGAGATATGGAATTAATAAAAATTGCGAAGAGGAGAGGAGATAATACGCCGCCTTGTGGTACGCCAGCTGACGTGTTACACCATGAAGAAAACGTGTCTTCAAGGCGAACACGTTGCCGACGTCCAAACAAATAACTGTGAAACCAATCAATCACCGATGGAGATATGTTAATAGAGCGAAGTATTGCAAGAAGGATATCAAAATTGACGGTGTTGAAAGCATTACTGAAGTCTAACAGCGTTAGAACAGTAAGCTTACCGTCATCCATACCCTTACGCATATCATCAGTGATCTTGATAAGAGCAGTCACTGTGCTGTGCCCAGGACAGAAACCAGATTGCAGAGGATTTAAAAAATCGTGTCTGTTGAGGAAAAAATTAAGCTGTCTGTGGACAAGACGCTCAAGTACTTTGAATAGGAAAGGTAGAATAGAAATCGGTCTATATTCAGAGAAAGATTTAGGATTGGATTTCTTTGGTAAAGGAATGATCTGTGCATCTTTCCAGATCGCAGGAAATGTTCCATAAGAAACAGAGTTGTTGAACAGAAAACAGAACAGGGAGTATTATGTCAAGGATGGGCACAAGCATGTTCCGACTTATACAGTCGCCACCAACTGCGTTGGACGTGATATACAAAATGCTCTCTCTAACATCACATTCTGTAAATTGATTAAAAATGAAAGGAGCGAAGTCTAAATTTGGGATGGCAGAAAGAATATCAATTGTAGAATTTTTATCCTCAACCGACATATCAGAAATGGAAGAAAAGTGTAAGTTAAGAGAATCAATATTGAGGTTAAGTGGAGCAGCATGCTCACGTGATTTGGCAATTCCCAGAGACTTAAGAAATTTCCAGACTTTGGCTGGGTTTTCGTCTTTAATAGAAGAGTGAACATAACGACGCATAGCATCCCTACACACCATATTGCAGCGATTACGAGCCTCAATGTACCTAGCTTTGTTAATGTCACTGGGACATACCTTGTATTTGGTTTTAGCGATTGCTTTTTTGTGCATAAAGGCTTTTATGTCATTGGTGAGCCAAGGTGCCGGGAGATGTTTAATTTTAATAGTACATAGGGGTGCATGAGTGTCATATAGTTGAGTGACAATTGAATTAAATATTGCAACCTGATCATCTACTGACTCAGCACTAAAAACAGGACTCCAGTCAATGCTGTTTGCATCTTCAAGCAAGGCTTCCCGATCCATGCCACTAAAATTTCGCTGCAGAATTATTTGGGGCTTAGGTTTTGGAGGACGAACTTTGTATGAGAGGTATATCAAATCATGATAAGAGAAATCATTAGCGGAATATTGGCCATGCTTTGCAACATGCTGAAGAGAAGTCACCAAGATTAAATCAAGAAGGGAGGGAGTACAATTAGGAAAATGATGCGTAGCGTTAATAGCTTTTTAGTAAGTTTAAATTAATTTACAGCAAAATAATGCAGTTTGCCTTACCTTCGTTTCGTTGATTTTATATTCGTAATCTTAAACCGTAGGTATATACAAATCTGAGAAAATTAAGCTAAAGCGAAAATCCAGTTTTCCGAAACACCTCACCGCGACGGAAATGAAAAATAAACTCTCTCATATAAAACAAGTTTCATTCATTAAATTTTATTGGCAATGAAAGTTCATGCAGGATTCCTGACGGAGCGAAGGGGTTTCGGTTACGTTGGAAATTTGAAATACATATTTTAGTACGAGAGCCAGCGGGGGTAGATGATTACCGAAGTTTTTATTGAGGACATATAATATGTTGAAGTTTGATTAGTTTTTATTATATTAAATGTTGATAGAACACGCAACATTTATACCCAGAAATAATATTTATTTAAAAAAAAAATCTTATTGTAATTTTTACTTACTTTTAATTGAGTTTTTCTTTTGGAAAGTGTAGTTTATTATATATATACTAAAGTAAAACTGTAATTTGAATTAAAAACTACAAAGTGAAACTTATTCTAAAATATTATTTATGTTGATAATTATTTTCGATTGGAACTCCCATTCGAAGATAATTATCAACATATTCGAGCTATTGCCAGGATTCAGAATAGTTAAGGATTCAGGCCGCCCGAAGGCTTCAGAGACGCGAAGAAATAAGAAATTATTGATCAAGTCGCATCATCAGTCACATAGAGTACAGTGCTCTGTTGTAAATACCACTTCATTTTCAGCGACTCGATACCTAACATTGTATAATGAGACGTCATTTGTAGAAATAAACTTAGTTACTTTGAATAAATAAATTTGACTGATTGATTAATAATATTTAATTACAAATATAAAAATAGAGATTTTTAATTAGTTTCAGTTTAGAAAAAACTAGTACTGTTATCTCAAAAAAACGATAATTTTAATTTTAGGCTTTTAAGGTACCTAACCAAAAATAAATACTTCAAAACTTTACGTCAAAATATTTATAACAAGTAAAAATACAAATGGACTATTTCAAACTATTAACTCCGCCGGTCACTTAAATCGTAATAAAAAACTGCACTAGCCCCTCTACTAGCTGAAATTTCGAAATACATATTTCTAGCAAAACGCCCGCGGGCGGCCGAAATGGGAACTATTCAAATATTCCCGACCTGAGGGAAATTTTGCCCGTACCTACGTTTTTTCATTGAAAATAACCACGGTTTACTGCCGGCGACGTATGAGCGAGTATTTACTTCGGAGAGTGAGAAGTTATGTTAAACGTAAGGTTACTTTATTATACAATGTTAGCGCGTTTTGATTTACTTCATGAGTATCAAATCAAAAGTTTTTTTAAACTTAAACAGCTAGGCATTGGACTACAAGTTCACACGACCACAGAAATCAGCGATACTGTAGCCCTAGATGGAGCATGCTTAGTCTGGAATACACTCTCAAGGAAGACTGCCGGAATGTGTTATATTGAATCATTAAAATATTTTCAGTAAAACTACCATGTAATTTTAATTTTCCATACCTACAAAGCTTGTCTAAAAGGAAGAGCGATAAAACCAACTTCTTTTCGTTCAAATCATGTTTACAGAGATTTCAATTTTGTTTTACTTCATGGAGAGAAATATATTTCAAGTAAAATTCTAAATTAACAAATCTCCGACACTAAATCAAAAAAGAAATGTTATTCGCCATTTTGAGTGTCGGTTATTTTTTTTTAAATAAATAAAAGGCTTGTTTCAAACAGATCTATTTCAAAAAAACCACAACGCGTTTCTGCTGACCAGTCTTATTAGCAATTATATATTTATGTGCTTTCGCCAAACCTCGCAAATCCTTAAATTTTTCCAAAACCGTAAATGCTAATTTAGCTATCACGACATAAGAATTAGTTGCTAAAATAATTACTTGTTCAAAATTTAGGTAAATAATAATAAAGCAAATAAGCTGATTACAAAATATAATTTATATTACAACTTTATATTTTTTTCACTAGCTTGAATTTAATTTAAGAGGCCTCAAGATGATGATTTAAGCAAAAAAGAACTAAATTACTTAGTCGAAATTCAGTTAGGGTTGTCAAGTAGCAACTGTGTGTAAGTAGCCTACATACGGGTTTGGAGTGAAGTGGACAGTTTTTTCTCTATTTTATGCGAAGATAGTCCTGTGAGCACCCATTGGCTAATGCTAGGCTAGAGGCTAGGGTCGACACTGACAAAAATATCATCTCTACAAAATCAGTTTATTCTGTACCTATCGTGCAAAATAATAAATATCATATCTTTTTCTTCTCGACGTAACTAGGAGACGGCAACTAATTATTAAATAAAATAAATATTTTTGAAATGGCAGGAAATGACTAACTAAAGTATTTTTTTTATACAAAATATTTAAAGTTAGATAAAACGTAGATGGACAAATATCACGATTTAGTAGTTTTAGTAATTAAATTTTTATTTCGTAAAGAATGACTAGACTCTTAAATAAAACAAAGAAAAAAAAAACATAAAACCACATTTTTAATACATGTATAATATAGACTCTGTTTTATTTGCTGATAATATATATATTTATACAACACTACATAA
The DNA here is from genome assembly GCA_947049295.1 of Ligdia adustata. Lineage (NCBI taxonomy): Eukaryota > Metazoa > Arthropoda > Insecta > Lepidoptera > Geometridae > Ligdia > Ligdia adustata. The sequence continues at coordinate 832,191 of OX346229.1, read as the reverse complement.
GTAGTGAGTGAAAAAATCAAGTCAAATCCCTATTCTGAAACTATGGCAAAAAGTCTTACCACTAGCCGAAAACACTGAGGCTTTACCACAAAAAACATACTAGTATGCTTGCTGTGGCTTTACTATACATCCACATGCATCAGGCTGTAGAATATTGAATATTCACGTACACCATCCCTCCTCTCCCCATGCCTAATAGTTGCAGCTCCCATGTAAAGCCACGATTACCAAATCACAAAGCTTTCTAAGCATTATTTTTTGGGGCAACCCTAATGCGCTTAGTTCATTCGGGCCTTACAAAGCCTTGTTTTGGAGGGAAAACGGCAAAACAACGAAAAAAAAAATTGTCTAGTAACAACGTTGGGTCTACGTACAGGTCTATAAAGCAGTATGGATGTTCAAGTTCACGCAATTATATAAAAGGGCGAATCCTACCAATAAATAGATTAGCTAAATGTAAGAAGCAGGGGCTTTATACCAAAATACTGATGTACAAATCTTTCTGTTATATTTTTTTTTTGTTGTCGTAGTTAGTCATTTTGATTTTGGTAATAAAGGCATTTTCCCTGAAAAAAAAGTTCAAGGTACGGTGAATGCTTGAATGAATAGGCGTGTATACCCGACTGCCTCCTATGAGGGTAATATTTTTCGAGTTTATATTTTTACATTTATATGTATGTCTAATTCTTTGCAACCCTCTACAGCCTAAATTGGTGGACCGATTTTGACGAGTGAGAAGTCATTGGATTTGTTTTTATCTGTAGATATCTATAGATATAGATCATCGGCTATACACATTCCATCCCACGAATTCAGTCTTTAAAATAAAGTAATATACAGTTTCTTCAGTCTTAAAACTCGATTCCCAGGAATGATACAAGCCGGGCAAAACTTTTATAAATAAATTAGTTTGGCAACAAGATTAGAACCAAGTAAGCGAATTATACAAAATGTCCACCAGATATACGTATCGAGAATTTTGTAATTTCAAAAGAGTCACATGAGTAAAGAGTAGTCGATACATCCTTACTGTTATAAATTTGCACACGAATACTCGTAGTTCCCTCTTTGTCTGATATACCCATTGCACGCATTCGGATTTTTCGGGGATTTTGTTTGCGCATTAAATTTTGTTAGAATTTTTACATACATATTCAGTACTGACAGAACTACCTGAAGGCTCGACTCGAATAAAAAGCAAAGCCGTAAAAATACGCCTTCGCTTTTTATTTGTTCTACAAATAATATCCGCCTATTTTATAATTTCTGCTTTGATATAATTTTTAAAGCGAAAAATCGAACCGAAAATTATGAAGTGCATAGTAAAGAATTGTGTTAGTATTTTTGAGTAGATAAAACTTAATCGTAGAAATTAAATCAAGGAGTGGTATGGCATAACGATAGGGGCAAAAGAAGTGAAACAAGTTACAGCAATCTTGGTTTTATTTTGTCAGTTTGCATTTTTTAACTTTGCCAAAACAAAACCAGCATAGGTCAGACAGACAACCGGACGGACAGAGCAAAACCATAATTCTTATTGGATCACATTTCGATTTCGTTCAGGCTGAGAATGTCCAGTATCCAAAAATGACCATCGTCTTAAAAAGCCCAGTGTCCAGAAATGTCTAATCCACAAAGTCGTCTTATGTCTACTCGTATAATGGTCTAGTATACGAAGTTGTTAAAAATTCTTTTTCTATAACATTTATTCATTGTCAAGAATTTCAAAAGTCAAAACTGGGAATACTGTAATGGACGTTTTGACGTTAACTCTAGAAAAAAAAGACTTGCAATTAAACGATATAAATAACTTTTAACCAAACAAAAAAACATGACCAATTTTCGTTTCATATTATTTTAAATACAAAGAAAAATAATGTAACTTTACACAACAACATGACGAATTCTCGTTTCATATTATTTTTTGACATTCAAAGAGAAACACAGCACAGTACGAGTATATTTTTTAATGGTTTTGTATGACAAAGTTTTCAGGCAGACTCTCGTAGTTCATTTTCAAAGGGTATCAATATCGTTACGTTGATGCGGACGTGCCATTTTAAAACCCTCGACATTTTATATGGTGCAGCATTTTTTATGGCTTCATACGGTTTGTGATTTCATCCAGGATCGATAGCTGCTGCGTATTTTACTTTAAGTGAACTTACGTAATTTTATTTAGAAAACTAATAAAATAATTAAGTTTGATAAATATTGTTTAACGAAACTATACTTGAACCATTAAAAAATCAGGTACGCGTGGAAACCCGTTATCTTAAACAATATGTACCTACATAATTATTTTAATATTGGTCAGGTAAAATAAAATAAATAAACGTTTCACACTCATAGCTCCTTACTAGGATTTCTCGTGTGTCGGCGATAACATGTAACATTCACAAACACACGCACAAAGACACCGAAACCCGTAAACAAATGTTCAAACTCATCATTCGAACACCTGCCCCGACAGGGAATCGAACCCGGGACCGTCGGATCTCGAAGCAAGCATACTAGTCACTAGACCACGGCGGCTGTTAAGTTTGTTGCTGCAGCTTAAAGTCAAAAGTATTAAACATAAAAAGGAATAATAAATCAGTTTTTCACTTATTTAAAGTTGTATTAGTAATTATTTATTACAAAATTAATTAGACATGATCTATGTATGCAAATCCTTAGAGCGCAGTAAATATATATATAATTTTATTTACCACATTACAAGCTCGCTAAACATTTTGTAAGAACGATTAATAAGTCAAAAGTCAGTAAATTTGTAAAAAAGACTTGTTAGATGTAGTTCAAAAACCCTTTGCTAACTCGGCCTGCTCTCTAGTAGGGGGTAAGTAGCCAGCCCTTTGAACGGAAGTTTTTCTAAACAGGCCATAGATAGACTACTTAACCATTAGCGCTTGAGAGTTTTTAGCCGGGGAAAGGGAAGGGCCCTTCGCGGAGATTCGTAACTAAAGAAAATTAATTAGATCTAAATTTCCTACGTATGGTTTTTGGCACAAATAATATATAGTTTCTCTAAAGTTTTTTGTTTCTTAAAACCAGATTTTAGTAAATATAAATATAGCTAATAGTATATTTTAGTTCAAAACAAGATGTATCTAAAATATTTATAAAATATACTGAATAACTGAAAGTAATTATATTAATAAATGAATGAAATATTAAATAAACATATTATATATTTATGGTCAAATACATATATAATAATATTATTATAATATTAATACACGTCAAAATAAATTAGTCGAACAACCCACCCTGAATCGTACCTGGAGCAAAGCTACCCCTTACGCTGGCTGCGTTATCGCGTTGAATGGCAATGGCCAGCCTTTGCACCAAGTTCTTACTTGGTGCAAAGGTTACTAAGACTTAGTTACTAGATCCGGAGCGAGAGTCGCCAGTCAAGTCACTAATTCTAAACTCTACCTCCCTAATTAAAGCTTTTACTTCAGAGCCTCAACAGCCCAGGGTTTCCACGGCAATAGGCACAAAATAATATTGCGGCTTCATCGCCGCATACTTCTGCCTTAATCGCGGCGTCCTCCGCTGCAGCTGCCGGATGGTACGAGGTACCCATCTTGAATTAAATTGTAGTAATAAAACCTAAATACCGATATTTTTAACGATGGAGAATGCATTCAAAAAATATATAAATTTGGTTAGTAATATAAGGTATAAGAATGAGTTCAAGTTTTAAGTAATATATAATAGTAATTTATCAATTTCGTCAAATAATTTGATAGCAAATAAAATTTACACCAATTTTTTTAAATTATTATTTTGTTTATAACTAGCTGCACTCTGTGGTGATACCCGCTATATTATTTTTAGTGTAGAAGTATAGATATTGTTAATATAGAAGTATAGATATTGTTAGTGTAGAAGTATAGATATTGTTAATATAGAAGTATAGATATTGTTAATGTAGAAGTATAGATATTGTTAGTGTAGAAGTATAGATATTGTTAGTGTAGAAGTATAGATATTGTTAGTGTAGAAGTATAGATATTGTTAGTGTAGAAGTATAGATATTGTTAATATAGAAGTATAGATATTGTTAATGTAGAAGTATAGATATTGTTAGTGTAGAAGTATAGATATTGTTAGTGTAGAAGTATAGATATTGTTAGTGTAGAAGTATAGATATTGTTAATATAGAAGTGTAGATATTGTTAATATAGAAGTATAGATATTGTTAGTGTAGAAGTATAGATATTGTTAATATAGAAGTATAGATATTATTAGTGTAGAAGTATAGATATTGTTAATATAGAAGTATAGATATTGTTAATGTAGAAGTATAAATATTGTTAGTGTAGAAGTATAGATATTGTTAATATAGAAGTATAGATATTGTTAGTGTAGAAGTATAGATATTGTTAATATAGAAGTATAGATATTGTTAGTGTAGAAGTATAGATATTGTTAATATAGAAGTATAGATATTGTAAGTGTAGAAGTATAGATATTGTTAGTGTAGAAGTATAGATATTGTTATTATAGAAGTATAGATATTGTTAGTGTAGAAGTATAGATATTGTTAGTGTAGAAGTATAGATATTGTTAATATAGAAGTATAGATATTGTTAGTGTAGAAGTATAGATATTGTTAGTGTAGAAGTATAGATATTGTTAATATAGAAGTATAGATATTGTTAGTGTAGAAGTATAGAGTAGAGTTAGAGGTACACGAGGATAGGGAAATACCGGAAAAAAGAATTTCACGTAATAATAAAAAAGGGCGAGTCCTGCCTGTCAACAGATTATCTAAGTGTAAGAAACAGGGACTTTACACCAAAATATTAATGTACAATAAATTACCAAATAGCGTGATGGAACTCAATTTTAAAATATTTAAACAAAAATTAAAATATTTTTTTGAAAGAAATCCTTTTTATAAACTCAGTGAATATATGTCAATGCAGCTTGTGGAATCATCGTTCTTGTGTGATGAACAACAATTACAAAATGTTAGTAATAGGTAAAGAAATAAATGACAATGTAAATGTATAATATAATAACTATTTGTTCTTAGAACTATAAAAGTATTTATAAGTTAAGTTTCTTTTTAAAGTAATTAATAATTAAAATGTAACAAGACTTGCCTGTAACGAATGTTATTTAAAGGCCAATAAATATTTCTTATTCTTATTCTTATTCTTATTCTAGATATTGTTAGTGTAGAAGTATAGATATTGTTAATATAGAAGTATAGATATTGTTAGTGTAGAAGTATAGATATTGTTAATATAGAAGTATAGATATTGTTAGTGTAGAAGTATAGATATTGTTAGTGTAGAAGTATAGATATTGTTAATATAGAAGTATAGATATTGTTAATATAGAAGTATAGATATTGTTAGTGTAGAAGTATAGATATTGTTAGTGTAGAAGTATAGATATTGTTAATATAGAAGTATAGATATTGTTAGTGTAGAAGTATAGATATTGTTAGTGTAGAAGTATAGATATTGTTAGTGTAGAAGTATAGATATTGTTAATATAGAAGTATAGATATTGTTAGTGTAGAAGTATATATATTGTTAATATAGAAGTGTAGATATTGTTAATATAAGTATAGATATTGTTAGTGTAGAAGTATAGATATTGTTAATATAGAAGTATAGATATTGTTAGTGTAGAAGTATAGATATTGTTAATATAGAAGTATAGATATTGTTAGTGTAGAAGTATATATATTGTTAATATAGAAGTGTAGATATTGTTAATATAAGTATAGATATTGTTAGTGTAGAAGTATAGATATTGTTAATATAGAAGTATAGATATTGTTAGTGTAGAAGTATAGATATTGTTAATATAGAAGTATAGATATTGTTAGTGTAGAAGTATAGATATTGTTAGTTTAGAAGTATAGATATTGTAAGTGTAGAAGTATAGATATTGTTAATATAGAAGTATAGATATTGTTAGTGTAGAAGTATAGATATTGTTAGTGTAGAAGTATAGATATTGTTAATATAGAAGTATAGATATTGTTAGTGTAGAAGATGTAGACTAAAATATTGATGTGTCAATCAAATAATAAGATTCATTCAATTCTTAAGAGCGAATCTTTTAAGCTCAAAACTCTACATTTATTAATGTAGGTATTTCTGTTTAAGCGCAACAAAATAACTGTCAACTGCAATAACTGTAAGCAATATGTTCTCACGGAACAAAATTAAACGAACGTTTTTTCGTAGATATAAAAAAATATTAAGTTAAGAATTTTTAAGCTTAAAAGTCTTAGACAGTGTAACAGATAACATTTATAAAGTATTTTTAAGACTTTTTAAATTGTATGGGATTTTGTAGGTTTTTTTTCCATATCTATATAACTCAACTATATTATTATATTAAAATGACTAAATATAATACGAGCGTGTTTTTTTATGAAATGACTTTCCGTTTTCATAATGAAATTACAGAACAATATATATATCAACGATTTAAAAAAAAATGTTAAACTCGTCAGAATTTCTTTTTGCTCGATTTCTCTGTGACGTCTCTGTATTTGTACTACAATATACATCTTCTTTATTAAATTGCTATCTATGCGGAGTGGTGAATTGTTAGCTCTACGACGGAACCGAATCCCATAGCCGCTAGACCCGGATAAAAATTGTTATCCGGACATCCAAGCGCGCTTGTTTTGTTTATAGGCGATGTACAAAGTATTGATTAACGCTCGCCTCTCAACGGGTGGAGTAATAAATAAAAATACAAAAAAATGTACGGGTTGCATTGCCGCTGGGCGTGCACTCACGATCGCTCAACATTAACGTACGGTGCACAGGGTGGGACGAAACATCTGAAATTCTATATAGGTCTTCGACTACGGAATTATTTTATGGGGCAGTAGCACAGATGTATAATATAATTATTTCTCAGGAGGACAATATTAAACATTTGTTTTTCAAAGTTATTACTGTAATTGCAATATTCAAATCAGGACGTCACATTCATTGCTAATAAGACTTATAGCTGTTATTTCATGAGTCGAATTTTTTTCTATTGATAAAATTTATATAAACCTAAAAAGTGTTTCCTTTCATAAAAAGTAGGCAAATTTTCCTTTTTTTTTGGTTCTGTATGTAGTCTCACCAATCGGAGAACATAAACCGAAAAAGAATTCTGGCCAATAACTGAGAACCGTTTTTTGAAGTATGTCGAGGCTTATCAGTTTACAAAGAAAGTAAGTGATTTGTAAAATGGTATCACTTTTAAACGTATTGAGGAAATAGCACGTATTATTTGCGATAATGACTCCCTCGTTAATTACACAGATATGTTAGGCGCACTACAATTATTATAACGGTTTAGATAAATAACCGGTTACGAACTTCGTCATGCTCTAGTGATACAAAATTCTAAAGAAGCTAAACAATATTGACAATAACTGTTCTTTACACTTTTAATATTTTCAAGGCGAATTATGGCATTAGAGATTTTTTTAAAGTGAAATTCAGACCAATTATGATGATTTTTTTAAAGACAGCTCTAAATTTATTTAAGAATGTTACAACTATAAAAATTATTAACACACATATGAAAAAAAATTAAACGTAATAATATTTTTCATATGTGTGTTAATTAAAAGTGTAAAAACTGCCATATTAACGTTTTAAAATTGAGCTGAATTTATTATATTATGTCGCTATTGGTTTTGTAACCAATAAAATTCGTAGAGATCTAATAACACCCTGTTTAACAAAACCTCGGTGATACATACACGGACGGCCATTTTACCCGGGCCGAGCTGCACCCGAGTGAAACCGTGATTCTTTAAAATATCCGGTTCAAACCCGAATTGATGCCTTTCACACATCCAACAGTGTAAAATTAAATGGACTTTTTTAATTTCCATCGAGTGTGTTGCGTGTAAAATATTTTGGAGCAAATCAGGTAACGTTGTCCGGGTAATGGTGTTGGTATTTTACAAATATTACAGAGTGTAATGTGTTTCTCTTGTTTGTGTACGGGAATGTGTTTATGACATTTTGTATTTTATTGCAACGTTACGAGTTTCATTTGTCTTTGAGGGTTAATGTCAGTGTTTTACGAGTCGGCCATTTTGCAAATTGCACGTCACTGTTACGTATGAGTGTTTGTGTAATGACTAAGTTTGAGTAATTTATAGGTTCAAGAGATTATATGTTTATTTTTTATAAGAAACTTTTTTATTTTATTTGTGATCGTTATCAAGATATTAAGGAATTTTACACTTAATAAGTGACCACCGAGTCCGATTCAGTAAGAAAAGGACAACTGAAAAATATTTACAGCAAAAAAACAAACGTTGAGACACAGTTTATAAAATTAAACTAGAGTTATTTTTTCTTTATGTCACAAACCTGTTCCCAACTCGGTGAATGAGCGGCGAATTTCCATTATATATCATACAGGATTATAGGCTAGGGGTGTACTAATTCTAAAGGGGGTCACTGTACCCATTATAAGAAACAAATTTCACCATAGGACCAACTCTGAATTCTAGAAAAATAACGTCAGCAGTTCCATAAAAAAAGTTGATCGGTCGTCGGCAAAATGTATGAAACAGTTGATTATTTTTTCTCGAATTCAGAGTTGGTCCTATGGTGAAAGTTGTTCCTTATGATAGGTACAGTGACCTCGTTTCGGCTTAGTTCACCCCTAGCCGATAACCCTGTATAAAAGAGTAAGTCCTAACTGACTGACTGATATTTTTTAGGAACCAACGTTGAGCCTAAACCGTTAAGCCTAGAGACATGAAATTTGGAGGGTGTATTCATTAAAAAGTATAGGGGTGTACAAAGAAATAATGTTTTTGGAAATTCAGCCCTTAAAGGTGTTAAACAAGCGTTAAAAAATTGAAGCCTTTTCCCCATTTTATGACGCGGGCAACTAACTCCATGGGTAACAGCTAGAATGTATGTAATTTTTTCGTAATTTCGTTACAGTTATTTGTATCTATATGGGCCAAATGTGAAGTACAGAATTTCGAACGAAATAAGTTTTTTCCAAATCGATCCAGACCAATTAGAGATCATACGAACATTAGAAAATAATGAAAAAATATCCGTCAAATTGAAAATACTTTTCATTTCAAAATCGTTCAATAATCTTTGCTAATGATGTACCCGATAAGCCGTTAGCAATAGTTTTGAACGGGTATAGCTATCTAAAAGGTAAGCGGGTCGAGGGAGGAACCCATTTCCAACTGAATTTGGTCACGAAAGACACTCTGACCCCAAAATTAACAGTTAAACTTTTTAATGTTTTCTGCCTAGTGCTGCGACTTTAATGCGTTTGGACTTGGGAACTTTTTTCACTATATATTTTTTTTGATTTAATTTTGTTTTTTTTATTGGTTAAATTTATTCTGAACAAGTATGCAGCTAGTGTGTCGAAGGCGATGGATCGACTTATAATGAGATTGTACATAAGATATTATGAGTGGCCAGTTGGCGCAGTTTGACTGGCCGGTTGTCGCAGTTGGTAACTACACTGCCTTCTGCGCCGCTGGTCCCGGGTTCGATCCCCGGACAGGTTAAACATTTGTCTGTTTGACCTGTGTCTGGGTGTTTAGTATTTATATAAGTATGTATTTAAGTATATAAGTATGTATATCAGTGATCAGGTTACCATAGTACAGGCTCCGTCTAGTTTTTGACTTGAAGACCTTTGTGTGGAAGTTGTCCCATATATTATTATTATTATTATAGTGTAAGCTAAATAATTAACATAAATATGTCCAAAAAATAATTGATTCTCACGTCACATGTATGGGTGTCTTTCTTGAAATATATAAAACTAGCTGGGCCCTGTGGTGTTCTCGCGTTAATACAGAATAAAACGCAGCCTATGTGTTAAACCAGGGTTTAAGCTATCTCCATACCAAATTTCATCCAAATTGGTTCAGCACTTTTTGGATGAAAGAGTAACAAACATACATTACTACAAACTTTCACGTTTATAACATTAGTAAGTAGGAATATTAGTATGACGTGAGGAATATACTTTTTGCCACATTTTTAGAGAAAAAAAAAACATTTTTTTTATAACCTTTCAGTTCGTACAACAAAAAGTGATGCTTTTAAAGCATTGACGAGTTTTGACTGTAAGATATACATAGATTTTTTTTAACCGGTCAAGTGGTTGACCGATTTTCAGCGAGTTTCATAACCTGGCAGTTCGTACAACAAAATGTGATGCTTGAAAAGCGTTGACGAGTTTTGACTGTAAGATATATAATATAGATTTCTTTTTTAGTCTGTCAAGTGGTTGACCGATTTTTTATGAATTTCATTATATTCTTACATTATTATTTAAGTTTTTTTTGTACAACTGTATAAGTTATACGTACATAAAAATTAAGAGAGGTAGACAAAAAGGCTGAAGTCCACAATGTTCCCAGTAGATGTGGAATAGCGTGCTATCATCCCATATCTGTCGCGGTGCGGTGTCACCGAGCACCGCCTGATGACGACTAACGCAACCCCAGTACCACGGTGCGTTCGCTAAACTATCGCTCGATCTACGCACTGCACAAGTGTTTTTTTGTCTGTCAGTTTATACGTAACAAACTTGTCGGATTAAGATATAGAAGGTTCTTTCTCCGAAAAAAAAGAACGCTCATTGAGATTTTCAAAATTTATAAAAGAATCGACCACGTAGTAGTCAATTTTAAAAGTATTTTATTTTCATCATACACAGTTAGGCATTCGATCACGGAGGACAGCAATACTGTAGCCCTAAACGGAGCATACCTAGTCTGGAATACACTGGTACTCAAGAAAGGCTAAAGGAACACACCGTTAGATGCTAGGCGACAGATAATGAGAAGTTGTAAAAAAATCGTGGCCGAGTTTTCGTTGATAAACGGACGGATTTTAATCTAAATCTTGGTGAATTACGACCTTTATATAGTAAGTAAGTACCTATACGTAATGATTTCCTTAAAGCCAAGTCGAACTTATGTTAAACTTTATACTTCCAACGGCTTTTGTGGTTTCGTGTTGCTTTCAACTAAATGGTTAGGTGTTTTAGTATATTATGCGATTGAATGTTTCTATGACGTAATTAATGATATTTTAGTCGTTTATGTCTAGAGGCGAATGGATTTAACAGAAAGTTTATAGTTTTGTACCTATTTTTGTATCAATTGATTTAATTATTGCGGAATCCGTCTATATGTACTAAGTCGAAGTGAGGTCACTGTGCCCAGCTTAAAGAACAACTTTCTTTATAGGACCAACTCTAAATTCGAGAAAAAACATCAGCTGTTCCATACAAAAAGTTGAAACAGCTGGTTATTTTTTCTGGAATTCAGAGTTGGTCTAATAGTGAAAGTTGTTCCTTAGGATGGGGTACTCGTACAGTGACCGTTCAGCTTAGTACAACCCCAGCCGATAACCCTGTATATGCATTAAAGGGTAAGTCCTGACTGACTGACTAGTTACTGACGACTTATAAGGCATGGGGGTGTACTAAAACTAATATTTCTGATTATTAATTAACATTTTTTGTATACCCGTGTTGTGACAAAAACTTCTAGAACAGTAATTAAAACACTATCTTAACTAAATACACTTACAAAAAAATAGTAAAAAAAGGAAGACTAGAAAAATATATATAATTATATCAATTTTTGATTTATTTATATTATTTTCAAACGTTGAACTTTGTGGTTAAAGACAATCCATACATTATTCGCCTATCTTAGCTTTATAATACTTAAATTTATTTAATTATAAATTAATACATAAAAGCAATATAATCTAAGAATCACAAATAATAGCACACATACGAGAATGTAAGGGCCGAAAAAAGCCTTACTTAACGCTTCATTTCCCTAATAGGCATATCTTAATTTAGCATTAATATTCCGTATCCCCAGTCTCATAAAATAGACAAATATTCCGTGCTTTCCTCTATAAAAGGCATTATGCACTAAATCAAACACACATTATGTTTAATTCGCCGCAATCCCATCGCGATGTTGCCACAATAAAAATATGTAAATTTGCAATTTTACCACCGAACTACGATTTTTTGGATACGAGTATGTTAATCATGAATAATAGAATAGTTGAGCAGACCAGACGCGTTGATTTGCAGCGCAGCGCGTTGCGTGGGACACACAACAATCACACGGCTGTTTTTGTTTGTCATATTGTGCAGGGTTGCAACGTTCTTGACATCTGTCATTTCTTTTTAAATGTCAAACATCGTTGTACGTCTACGCGCTAAGTGACGTAGTCTGGCATGACGTGTCGTGACGCGCGTAGTCGCATAGTCACGCAGCTGATTTGGTAGAAATATTAATCTACCAACTACATATTATTTAATTCTGTGGCTTCTACTGAGTTTGTGACCTTTTTAAATCCGCTCGTTACTACAGACACAGTAAACACTGCTTCATTTAATGTTATGTGTTAATGTCGTTATGTATTATTTGTCTTATTTTTATTATTATTGTTGTAGTGTCTTGTGTGTTGTGTGTATAAACTTCATCTTTCTTGGTGTGTGGAGTGGAGTGCAGTTTCCATAATGAACCTATAATATAAGGTACATAATGGAAACCGTCATAAACCGTGCTATGCTGCGCTGCGTGGCCCAGCGCTGCATTCCGTCTGCTCAACACTCTGATGAGTTATTCTTAAACTAGGTTTGCAATGTTTCATTAGTATGAAAATATGTATCTAGTATCTATAATACTAGTTCCCACATTTGCAAGAAAATGGTACCTACTCAGTTCAATTATTCACAAGGAAAAAACAATTCTTTTTTTATCGATCATATCGACTAGGGTTTATATACTTATATGTGCATTAAAAAAATGGGCACTGTAGGAAAAAATAAAAAGAAGATTGAAGTACAAACAATTGTAAAATACTATAACTCTGAAGTATACAATGCTGGGCAGAATTTTGAGATCGCATTGATCCAAAAGTTGACTGGAAAAGTCGTTCTAAACTCCACCACATTTCGCGTAAGGCGTGAAAAATATTAATTTATTACCTTTGGCACTACTGCTTGGCACTACTGGTAGTGTCATGGGAAATTTTATTTTCACATGGCATTACTATTCCGTGGATTTGCATTTAAATAGGTTTTGTATTGGTTTGTACATCATGAGTAAAAATAATTTAATTTTTAGTAAATCGACGAGACGGTAGGGAAAATACCGTATCTCCTACTCGCCACAATCACAGTAGCTCCACATTCCCACCTCCGAGCCACCTAGGAAGCTATTCCCTCTAATTGCCCTCCGCTATAAGCTTTTATATATTAAAATCACGCGAGCGAGCTAATGAGCAGTAGGTTCTGAGGCTTACAGCCAAGATCGTACCTATGTGTGTATTTTCAGAGCAGTCAAGAGGTTTACCTGAAGAGAACACGTACTCATATATAAAGGTAGCAAGCAAGTATTTTCCGAGTAAAATATTATACTTAAAACGGCTTCTTAAATATTAGGTCCTTACATATGAAATTGGCGTTTTCTCGTACTGGCCACTTTGATCGCAAATATCTCTTCTTTGGTTAGGGATTCCAATTTCAAATTTATACAGCTATTTATTCATACATTTGTATTTCGAAAACCGTAATTCATTCGTTTTGTCCTCGTTTGGTTTTTTCTTTGCGTCACGCAGTTTACAAAATGGAAAAACTTGAGATATTTGAGATCAAAGTGGCCAGTACGACAAAACGCCAATTTCATATGTAAGGACCTAATATTTAGAAATAAAGATGATAATAAGGATATTGTTTCTTTAAAATAGAAGATACAGAAAAAAGAAATGATATAAAAGTAAGGAAGTATTTTATTTTACTTAGGGCGGGTTTCTAAAGGCTCAGAAATAAAAATGATAATTAAGATATTGTTTCTTTAAAATAGAAGATACAGAAAAAAGAAATGATATAAAAGTAAAGAAGTATTTTATTTTACTTAGGGGAGGGTTTCTAAATGCTCAGAAATAAAGCTGATAATTAAGATATTGTTTATTTAAAAGAGAATATACAGAAAAAAGAAATGATATAAAAGTAAGGAAGTATTTTATTTTACTTAGGGCGGGTTTCTAAATGCACAGAAATATAGATGGTCTATATCAGTGTTTAAAATAGAAGATTGAGAAGAAAAAGAACCAAAAGTGAGCAATTGGATTATTTATACACTGTGTAAGCCTTTGACAATAATTTGCTTGGTGTAAAATAATTATGTGTCATATCATATAGCACGCTTGCCTTGAAGAAAACTATTCAATTTCGACAAAATACTCAGAGTATAACTATCGCGAAATACACGCATAGGTAGCGTAACTCAACAATTTGGCATTTTGTACAATAAAAGTTGATTAAAAGCGCTTTGTACAAATTCGCAGAACATTTTTTAAGTACCAGTGGATTCTTAAAGCTGTAGTGGTTTATGTTGCATAAGAGCTGGTTGGATATTTGAAGCCTTTTTCCAATTAAATACATAGCTATCAACCCATCCTAACATTATATACAGTAATTTCTCAAATAAAACTGTTATTCTTTCAATAAATCTGGCAAATATATATATATATATTGTCAGCGCGTAATAAATAAGTAATTGTTATCAGTCTAATAAATACGTTATCTCCCTGTTTTAAATGAGCATTCAAAAACCAGCCCTTACAGTTACAGTTTATTTATTTCATGCAAAATAGGTAGAACATAATTGTAATCTTAAAAAAACAACATAAAAAGCGCTCTATTTTCGCCACTATTAGGATGCAAGATAAAGTAAAATAACTAAAGAAATATAAGTAATTAAATAAATCATTAACAATCATATGTGACTAACAAGTCAAGACTTTAAAAACAAAATAAAGTCAAGTTGATTAAAGGTACGGTGCACATCCATCAATGTTTACGGAATTTATATATACATTTTGACACAACGCTGAAACGTTTACTTCTATTTGAGATTGTTATGTCAATTTCATGTAGTTCTTTGTCGACTGATGCTGTAGTAAGCTTTACGAAGAAGCATTTTATTGAGAGTCGTCGTTCTCAATACTAATTTTAGTGGGTAAATGATTAAATATAATTGGGAGCATGCCGAAGACACTAGTCTTTATAAACTTGGTTTTCGCCCAAATCGTACTAAGTTTATATGGCCCAACCTACCATCTTTTCTATATTTGAATATGTCAGGATGGGTTTTAGCAAAGTATGCCACCTCTAGTATATACATTGAGGGAAGCGTTAAGATTTTTAATTTTTGAAAATGTCGTTTACATGAAACTCTTCTTCTCAGACCCTGCATATGCAACGCTTCTGAGATTTGAAAGCTTTGTTTTATCTGTCGAATTTGGCCAAAATATGATTCCATAGCGTATAATAGAAGCTGAATGTGCATGCATGATATTACAACGCAGCTATAGTACAAAGAATTTGGACTAAAGAAATGTTTGTTGATTCAGCCCTTGGAATCGGTTTTCATGATTTCAAATCAATAGTTTTTTAGCGCAACGAAACGAATCATAAATATGACTTTTTTGTATGAAAAAATATATTCTAAGATAAATCATTTATTGGTGTACGTACTTGAACAAGTTTAATCTTAATTGAAGCCACGGGCTACTCCGGCTAGTCCGGGCAGTGGCTGTATCAATTTAGTTGCGATTCAGTTTGGAAACGATTAACTTGTCTGTCTTCATGTCGCTATCAACAGCTATCACTGGTTCGGGAGAGATTACAGAAGATAGGAAAAGCGATCTATGCATAATAATTTTAATTTATTTTATAATTATTTTTGTATAGAAGTTTAATGTTCCCATTATGTCATACTTACGTAAGAACCGCAAAAACTTAGGATTTGCTTGGAGGATATTTTTTGTTTAGTTAAAAAAGGCGGTTCTGAATTCGTCTGTGTCTGATATAATAACAATATTTAGAAAACTAATGCGTGTCTGATTCATATTATTTAAGAAAACCTGTTTTCTTAATAAAAATATTTTTTTAATTTTTACAAACGATTAGAAGAAAAGGGTTATTTGTTTTTATCAATTTTCATACTTTAGTAAACTTTCTCAATTTGCTTTTTAAATAATTACTTTAATTTATACACGTCAGAGTTTTTTGGTCTAAATCATAAACAAACTTGCTTCGTAGTTAGTAAATTTTAGTTTAGAATAAATAAAAATCGGTCAAGTGCGAGTTAGAACCTAGCACGAAAGGTTCCGTATCGTAATGTATAGAATAGTCTACAAAACACCAAAGAAAGCCAGCGATGTTTCATTATTAACAGGTTTTTTTTACCCTTTGGGTACGTAACCCCAAAAATCCGCTCTTCCTCTTAATAAAACCTCGCCCTAAACCGATTTTGATGTACATCCAACCTGAATGGCCGCGCTTAGAATTTAACGCGGTGTTGGTTTTCGGCGAACGTTTGTAATCAAATTCTACTACTAATGGCCACTGAATACACATTGTATCAAGCTAAACTAACCTTTACTATGTAGAATATAAGGTTCACTAAGTAGATACTCGTAGATAACGTTTGATATTTCGATTTGAATATGTTTGGCTTGAGTACATAGATTTCAGATGCATTTGAATTTGATACTGATTTGTTTTGAGTTTGGTTTGTTTGTATTGTTTGATTTGTTGTCTAGTCTATTAGCGGAAATTCTAATAACTTTTTTCTGTTTTTTTTTATTTTTATTGTCAGGAAACAGGCGGTTCTCAAGTCAGCTGAGCCTTTATTTATTTGTGTGTACGGTCAATGAAGAGAGATTAGTGACTTCGGAACTAATATTAATCTTACCAAAGTGTACCGGCCATCACAGGTGAGCCGTCACTTGGGTTAGAATTCAAACGTTTTTTTTTAATAGATCGTGAATAAAGAAGATTTTTCAACTTTAAGCGTGGGGTAGACCAGACGTCGCGTCTCATCGCAGCACGTTGAGTAAGATGTCACACCGGTCATTTTTGTTTATCGTATTTTACACTACTGCAGCGTTATTGACAATTTCCATTTACCTTTAAATGTGTCAAACATTGAACATCTACGCGCGTAGTGCGTGATAACGTTTGTTATCACGCACTACTTTGCACAACATCGTCCGTTTTAGTGTTTCTCTTCCGATAATGTTCCTTACATTCTAACGTCATAAGCTGTGCTACGCTGCGCTGTGTCCGGTCTGATGAATGCTTTAAAGTTAGATACAGACATGTCTTCCTCACTAATACTGTCATTGAAGTCAGTGAAATTAATATTTCGAATTACTAAATAAATATTATAAATTTAATATTTTTATTTTTTAGAGTTTAAATGACAATATGCTTATTGAACGCAAGGTCTTTTTTTATGTAAAAAAACCCAATACATTCAAAACTCTCCTTCGAAATTAAATCTTCATCAACAATATTTTTCCATGCGAGTTCCACTTTTTTTTCAATTAACGTAAAAAGTGTTGCGGTCGAATCCAGTTAAATCCGCCGTAATCCGGCTCGCGCGGGTGTTTGGGGTAACACGTCTTTTTATTTAGGGCAACACCCCGGGCTAGCTGGAGGTGTCGCCTGTTTGGATTATTAACACGACATGAATTAGCTGAAACAAAAAAAATATTAGCAAAACAGATACTTATTAGTTAGACTTATTTTTATTAAATAATTACACTCTACACATACTTCTACATAATTAATAATAATAATATAATAAAAGCAAAAGTTTAAAAAAAAAATGAATAAATAAGTTACTTTATGAATTTAATTACATACCTATAAAGGGTTATCGGGGTGTACTAAGCCGAGAGGGCATCACTATACTCATCCTAAGGAACGACTTTAACAATGGGATCAAATCTGCATTCGAGAAAAAAATCATCTGTTTCATACATTTTGTCGACGACCGATAAACTTTTTCTATGGAACAGCAAATTTTTTTGTCGCTTACATATCGAGAGCAATTCGGCCCCTGCAAGCAGCACCGCATTAGTTAGACTTAAGTATTTGGGTCATAATGATGTATGTCCACATAGGACCTAAAACGAACAAAATCTGAAACTAAAAAAAAATAACATATAAGATGGTATATACAAGATATTTAGTATTTTCCCGCCTCGTCTTGATGTCAGTGTGAGAAATCGAACAATAATTTTGTTTTTATGGTGTGGTTTCTCCTCACCACCGCCACACCTCACCTTATTGTTTCTCTTTCTCTCAGTATCTGACTTCCTCGACACGTGTTTCGCCTTAGCACAAGGCATCCTCAGGATGTTGACTCTTCAAGCGCTCGCTCGAAAGAACTAAATTAACTAATATTTTAGTTTGCTTTATTAAAACCTAAAAGTGTTTCTACATTTGCAAAAAAAAGGTTTTGGCATTTTTTTCGATAGATATTAATATTTTAAAACAGCGACACAAGTAAATACAAATTTTGAAGCTTCCATCACATGAACTGTCTAACACTAAGACAAGGGTATTGCAAAGGGCTTGGTGCATTAATGAGCGATTGTTTCTAACTCATTACGTTACTATAATTTTCATAAAAATGATCTGTTCAGTCGAAACTTTATATGGGGCACATTATAGTTACATAGTAGTGAGTTTCACAACCTGGCAGTTCACACGATGTAAGTAAAGGCTAAGCATATTGTGGGAAACTCTGGAACCTCTACCATTCGCAGCTGGAATCTAACTGTATTTACATAAATCTGGCGGTAGAATGGAGACAGAGAAATTATATGATGTACTTACTTCCAAGGCACGCTATTAAAAAAACCGATAACCTAGTTTAATTTTAACAAAGAATGGAATAAAATCTTTAGTAAATAAAAACATATATAAAATAATTAATAAATACTCGCACGTTATTCGCATGCCATCAGAAAAATGAGCAAAGATTTAATAGGAGCCTATATCACGAGGTCGGCCGCCTCAGAGGTGGCGCAAAGATCTTTGCGAATTCTAACACAATTGGTCGGAACTTGCGGGAAATATGTATGTATGAAGATCATAAAACTGGCAGAACACTTGAAAAAATAAACATAATCTCATAAAATAACTTAACGAACCTTCGGCCTTCTAGATATGATCTTAACATGCTAAATATACTACTTAGGTACTAGACAAGTTATTACTTAACTTATACTATACTTACTTAATATATTAATAGAGAGAAAAAACAAAACAAAGAAAAACAAAACCTTACAAATCCATCTCTAACTAAAAAAATCTAAAAACTGTTTTTTTTTATAGTCGATAGGCTTGCGCTTGACCGTAACTCACCTGATGTAAAGTGACGATGCTGTCCAAAATGTAGCGCGCTTGCCTAGAAGAACTTGGCAGCGAATTCCACAACCTGGCAGTTCGCACAATAAATGTAGACGTATTACTATTAATTTAATAAATGTAAAATGTATTACTATTAATTTAATAAATGTAAAATGTATTACTATTAAAGTCGAATATTTACAATAGTTTTAGTAATTCTATATTTGAGCTTATGAGATATAGGAAAGACGTCTGCCCAACAATGTGACACAACACGCACACACGTGTGTGTGTTTAGTGGTACATATAGCGGGAGTTGTTGTGTTGGCACAAGTTGTGACAAAGTGTTGTCACAACTCAAATGTGGGCCAAATCGTGACAAAGTATTTGTCACAACTTGGTCCAACACAACTCCCACACACAATATTACTTTAAATGTTTTTTTTTTTTATTTTCGTAAATGTTTGTTACAAATAAAATCATTCATTCTTTCAACAATTTAAGAAAATTAACTCCCGCTATATCTAGCACTGAACCTCAGTCCAGCAGTACGGAACCCTCAGTTGATGTATTATGTATACGATATCTCGCGGACGAGTTTTCTCGCCCAGTTTTGACACTAATTATACAAGAGCAAACTTTCGGGTTCACTCGCAGCCTATCTGGAAAAGTTTTGATTCTACTTTACGCTTGATTAGGTTTTTTGCTTTGATTATTTTGTTTGTTTATTTTGATGTTATTTTTAATCGATTTACTAAAGGTTTTGATTTGGTTGAAATCTTTATTTTTTATGTATGTTCCGTTTTGTTAGAAAGGGTCTTTGGTCTCACAAAAAATTAGTCAAAATCTTTCCGTTTTTTTTAAAGTATTACTTGTGCTATATCCGGAGTGAGAAAGAAAATAAAAAGATTAAGATGTGTGGATGGTGTTAAAGAATGGCACCTTGAAACAAAATTACCTTTGTCTCGATTTTACAATCAAATAGCAAAACCGATGTAGAAAACACTAGGTATTCTAGACACTAGGTATAAAAATAGCTTAAAAAAGAAAGATTTGCGCATTTGTGTTTGACCGTACAACATCCAGCAGAATGAATTACCTATAGACCATTCAAGATCTACAGATAATCTAAATAATCTAAACCACAACTAAAGAGCAGCGTGCCCGGTATGCTAGCCGAATTAGCACGCTGAATCATAGTAAAAACGTTGAATCGTAGTTAATCATTTCGTTATAAAGGCACTTACAATGTATCAAAAAATACCAACCACACATTCAGTCGTCGGGTAAAAAAATTTAAAAATAATAATTGTCTTTTTATATTATTATTTATTTCATTATATTTTTTATTTGTATATTTTATTTTTATCTTTTTTTTAATTTAGGCGTAGCTTAGTTCCAATTTACTTAGGCCAAATCGCTGGAAGCCTCAAAATAAGAGGCGCCTGGTTAAAAACTCAGAATACAGTGTGCTAATGAAGGAAAATTTTTGATGTTTTTGAAGAAAAATCCCATATTCAGTCTTATCTTCTTGTATATCTATCTATCTTAAAACCTAGATAAGTAAGTGCCTTAATTAGGTACCAAAAAAAAATTTGTAATAAAAACGACAAAAAATACATAGCAGCAAGATTACCAATAGACTATTTAAGATCTACAGATAATCCAAATGCTCCAACTCGCAGCCAGAAGGCCGCGTGCCTGAATGCTAGCCACAATCGGGCACGCTGCCATTGGGCCAAACAAAACCTGCATTCTGGTCACGAGCCGAATCGATCAAACGCTCTCATAAGTTTTGTAAAATAAGCTGAACTCCCGGTCCCCACGGCACTAAAGTCTCGACTCCAAATGACTCGAATATATGACCTACACCGAGGCTAGCGTATTTTCGCCGCTTGTTGTCTTGTTATGTATTTTATTTATTAATTCACCTTCCCCTACTTCACGTTTTGATCGATTTTCCAACAAGTATTAAGTCACTTATCTATTTAATACGTAGTTTTTAATTAAAGTGTCACAGTGTACTGTTTTCCAGACAATTTCGATATAATGACAAGTCACACCTATTTTAATAGCTCATCAGTTATTTATGATAACAGTATGGCGGTATGACAACTTTTTCCGCGTCTTACAGAGTGGGGAACATATTACTGATTCTTCACTGTCCGCCCGTTTTAGACTGTTACCAGGCTGTATCTGATGGGCCGTGATACCTATTAGACAGTTGAAACTTTCGGAGATGATGTATTTCTGTTGCCGCTATATAAATAATTTCTGAAAATAGAATTACATTAATATATAAGAGACGCTTCTATAAAACAAAGGTGTTTTTTGTATTGTTTTGCTCAATTTTAATTAATTAGATACAGCCTGGTGACAGAAAAAAGGCCGAATGAACGCATGGATGGCGAATTTTTAATAGTAGAGGTTGTTACCCCCTTTCGTACGGAGTATTCACGTCCGTATCAACCCATAGCGTCTCACGGCTGAACACAGGTCTTCCCGTGAAGGGGGTGTAGGCCATAGTCCACCACGCTGGCCATATTGTCGGTTGGGTTCACTCATATTTGAAAGTTATTAACCTTCTCCGGCAACTTCCTCACGATGTTTTCCTTCGCCGTTTAAGCGTGTGGTGATTAATTCTATACAAGCACATGAGTGAAAAACACAGTGCATGCCTGAACCTGGATTTGAACCTGCGCCCTTTTGCTTGTGAGGCAACGGGTTTATCAAATAGGCTACCACTAACTACGGAGCTCTTCACAAGTAATTAATTAATTTTCTCAAACACCCTTACTGTAATTATATGTATTGTAACATCCGCGTCACTATTACCATGAATGTTTGACATGCGTTCGATGGTTCACACGCGGAAGGCGATAATATACCCGGACCTGTTAATGTTTCACAAATTACTGCGGCCACTTACTTCCACTTTTAATGACAATCTATGTACTCTATACCTCAATACTTTAAAGAAACTTTAGATATGTGAGAATTAAATCATTTTTTTGGAAGCAGTCAACTTTGTGTATTGAATTGACCTCGTAATATCGCACTAAGTCTAAAATGCCAGAAAGTAAAGAAGGCAATGGTTGCCGGTTTTGAAATATTGATATTTCATATTTACCCAAGCAAATATTAAAAACATAGATTGTGTGAATGACGAAAAACTACTTTCAGTAGTATTAGATATGACGGAGTACCGTCTCTCTGGTGACTTTTAAAAGCGTGACGTCAGCATTACTGACGTCATAACCATTATCATGAGGGAAGTTGCTCGTGCTTGGTTAAATAGAAACACGAAGTGATACTTGTAGGTGTCTTTATTATTTCTCGCAATAATTGTACAGAGCTCCGACCGCTCCGGCGGCTCAGACACGACTGAGTGATGCGCTTTTTTTAGGAAGGTTTGGTTTGTTGGTTGAAGGCGACCTCGGACAGCTTGACTGCACGTTTGGCAAACGCAAGATCCTCGGCTTGAGCCGTCGCCCAACGATGGACTAACGAACTGCCCTGGCAACCCAGAGCCCTAGCCACTGGTAGTGGCATCCTTGCTAATAACTTTTAGAGCGAATTTGAATAGACCTCCCCGAGGGGGAGTACGAATGAGCCCTATGCATCTGAGTGACAAAAGTCCAAAGTTGAAAACACCGGTTCTCATCCGAGTGATACGCAAGCAAGCAAAAGCAAGTTATGCCTACCTCTATTCTAGTTTTACAATTAACTACGTTTTACAAATATGACTTACGGTTTAAATGTTAACTTTAACAGTTAATAAATGTAATTCTTCGTTCAGATATAAATTTCAGTTGGCTTGATTATTTTGTAACTTTTTTTTTTCATTTAGTGGGCAAGTGCCTTTATTAATTAAACAAAATGACTAACTACAACAAAAACAAAAAAATATGGCAGAAAGTTTACTTATAGACGATTTAAGAATTGAAATTTAAAATACCATAAATTATTTGAAATACCTGGATATCTGAAAAAACGAAGATTATTTTTTGTGCTCTACCTTTTCAGTTAACTAAAGCTTAAGTTTAACAATACTTGTTTTATATCCGCCTTTCTATATGATTTTATGCAACGTTGACTGCCCATATCGCGGTTTGCTACCAGCCACATAGTAGAAATAAAACGACATAGAACGGAAATTCAGGCTACAAGATATACTCGTAATGCTACGAGCTACAAGATGAAATCTAAAGCCAAGCATGAAATTATGAACTATAGTGATTATATTCTGACTGAAATTAATACTATTTACAAAAATTATAATCTTGTTAACTGAACTTCACCGCGCTCAGAATGACTCAAATTGGAAGCACCTTAAGCAGCCATTGCAAAAAAATGCAATATACGTATATTACAATTTAATTTTTTTACTCTGCTCCTGAAGGTTATAAATTAGAAAAACGATAATAGTATTATTTCGCCACATAAATGTTAAACAAGTATGTGTATTTATGTATTATAAACATTTTATAGGACTAATCGTCAAAATAATACAACATCACAAATTAATGCTCGTTAGCAATATTAATCATAATATGATCATACTTTATCTTCTACAACACCAGACTACTCTATACAGAACCAAAATCTGGAATATCTTTGGTCTATGCACCACACTAAGCTACGAGCGTACTCTGACCGCACCTCCATTTTACGCTGACCCCTACCCCTTCTCTCTAGTTCATCTAAATCAGACTATAAAGGGGGAAATTATAATGGTTTTAGAGACTCAGTTACATTGGTTATGTAAGCTTTGACGATTTACAACAGTCTGATTTAGTTTTAATGGTACCGAATTGAATTCACACATTTATAAATCAATCCGAGGGGAGTGTGGACTTTGCCGTGGGATTATGTTGTTTGATGGATTACAATATTATTTATAATTCCTTCCCTACTGACAACGCTTTTTATTTTACAGAGTGAGCAAAGTGACGGAAACGAGCGAAGTAAGCGAAACGAGCGAAGTGAGCGAAACGAGCGATAGGAGCGAGACGAGCGAATTAAGCGAAGCGTTTATGTTTAAGTACTTCCATTTTTCACTTTCAAAAATCCAACTGCACTAACTGTAAACCACTGTATCTTGACGAGTGAAACCGCGGGTTTCAACTAATATAACCTATGATCATCAACAGATCTAAAGACCAATCCAATAACATCTCGCACATTGAAATTGTTTAACCCGTTGAGGCTGTAGACGGTCACTTAGAATTATAGACATATCGGTACATTCTTACATACAAATATACAAGTAAATATAGCAATATACCTCACTCGAAAAACAGTTTACATTTTCTGTTTGAAGGGGGTTTCTTCAAATATAAAAAATAAGTAAAAGATAAAATTATAAATATATTTTATCAAAATCTGTTGCGTAGTTGGATTTGTCTATTAAAATAACTTAACAAACTGTACACCTGTGCCTGGCTAATTCTTAAGTATTGCTTATTCATATTTGAAGTGAACACAAATTTTCTTAACTACCCTCTTCCGGTAGAGTTAAAAGTCACTCATTTAACATCTCTACAGCGGCTCTATTGAAAAGACTAATTGAAAACTGACCTGCCAGCAACACACACGTACTACACTACGAGTATAAACCTACTCTTTTCAGCCATATACGTAGTGTTACCAGATACAATGTATTAAATAATAATCATGAGAAAGACAGAGTTTCCTTCAGTTATTCAGAAGCAAGCTATACTGCCTACGGAGTATTTTACTAACAAAATCAAATTTTTTTCTTTCAAATTCAAACTTGCTTCAATATAAGATTTCATATTAAGTAATTTTAATAAATGCAAAAAAAATATAACTTTTTTTTTCAAATATCTCAAAAAAATTAACCAAAAAAATATTGACATATATTTTGTAATCGACAAACTACAGTATGTGATGTTTTGATGGTTATTTATTGCAAACCAAACAAAATTTTTGGTTGTTCCAAATACGTCGTTAGTTTATTCATTGTAGACTCAACATAATACTTCTGCTGCCACAAGCAGCAGCCTTAACGCTAAAATCGATATCTATCAAGCTATATCACTAGTCGTTCTACAGTCTAACCAGAATCCCCACAAGCTTACACAAAACCGGAGATTTCAGCACAAATCCGGAGTATGGCAACCCTGGACCGGGAGAGTCTCGAAGGCTTGTTCAAGTCGAGAGCAAGTCTGAACTTTTCAGTACTTGAGAACTTATAACTTGACAAAAGTAGACATAACAGGGAAGGAGTACAGAATTACCGTAGTGAAGAAAAGTTGAACTCTAGAACATTTTTTTTGTGACTGCTTAACTATTCAACTTCGTAACGGTTTTTTGATATATAGAATTCTTTTTAATATTTTAGACGAAACTTATTTATTTTAAATGAATACATTTTTGGTTCCTCTCTCTGTAGTCCCTACCACCGGTAGGGTCCCACCCCGCTGCTGGCGGCACTCTAGATTTAAGTTTTTTTTTACAAAATTTATTGCTTTATATTGTAAAAATCTTAAAAAGATGAATATTAAGTAATATAATAAGAAACAAAATCGGTAAAGCAGTTATCTGGTAAATATTATTAAACTAGTTCGTTGGAAATGGCAAAAAAAAATGGTGTTTTTTTAGGTTAATAAAATTACTTTCGTCTGTCTGTATATGCATAATAATATATATAACGCTGGTGCTGTGTATGTACCGGTCTTAATTTTTAGATTTTGCTATTTATCAGAATGTAATCGTCGGAGTTTTATACCGATTTCAAAAAAAAGTACACAATTCAAATGTTTTTTTTTTCATTCGTTACTAGACACACAAAACATAGGAACAAAAAAATATAATTAATTTATTAGTATTTAATTATTAATTGTAATTTGAATAATACTGATTTAACTAATTCATCACCAAAACACTTAAAGCAGTTATAAACGAACACTTAACGTTTAATCTAGCACAAAACAGGTGCATTTCCGGGTACTTCCGGTGCTAATTGAAAATGGCTGTCAAGTGCTGCCACCTGCCGGGAAATGTGCATCTGCGTGCTACTTAACGGAATGCAATATTGCATCTACAGGGAATTTTCCAACAGCTTAAAGTTCATTATTGTTAGGGTGGTATTAATTTGATTTGTTAGTCGCTAGGTGTCATATCAGACATGTATTTAGGTATGTATTAATTATGTGTATTGATTATTTTTACTAAAAAAACTGTTTGTATTTTTTTCAGTACTGTATTTGTACTATGACTTTTTTTTTATTTTTGCTATTGATGCACCACCGACGTGAATGTTCTCACTTAGTCCGATCCATCCCAAGTTTGCCTGGAAGAAATTGCTTTAGGCGATAAGGCCGCCCGATGAACTACCGATGTTTTGGTCTTCTTTGTATTTTATTCTTTATATTTTGGTTATTGGAGTGCAATAAAAAAATATTGTATTGTAAAGGAAAGTTGCGATGTTTTGAATACTGAAAGAATTTTTATTTGTCATCCCAGAGTTCGAGTTCGAGTAGTGTTCAAAGTAAAATAGTGAAATATAATAGTGAAAGACTTAAGAAACACATGAACAAAGTGTTTTCGCCTTAACAACTGCAATAAGAAAAGTGCCGATGGACAAATTCTTAGAGACATTATTACGTAGACGATTAAGTTAAACTAAAATTACTTATTAGACTTAGACTTAGGCTAGATTGTAATATTATCAAGAAAAGTAATTTACGGTTTTTCCTTTCCGGGAGCATTAGGGAAAAAGTGTTATCTCCACAAATATTATGAATGTAAAAGTATGTATGTTGGTTTGTGTGTAACTCTTCACAGCAACTTAGTATCGGACAGATTTGAGTTTTGCACAGAGATGATTCAAGGTCCGGAGATACGATACGATATTTTTTTTATATGGGAAAAACAAACAAAATGGAGGCGAAATGGTGAATAAAATTTGTCATCCTCTATATAAAAAAAGAGAGAGTAAGTCCTGAATGACTGACTGATATTTGCAAGGAATTAACACACAGCCTAAACCGCTGAACCTTAATGTTTGTAACCCTGTGAAAGTTGGACGGAGTAATAATAAAAGAGTGTAATGGGAAAGGATTATTAGAAATTAAACCCCTATTGCTTTTTAACCGACATCGTGAAATAATAAGTTTCTCAACCGAATAATACTTTAAATTTAATGTATGTGTATGTGTGTATGTCTCAGGCATCGTGACTCTTGAACGGATGAACCGATTTTGATTTGGTTTTCATGTATGAAATTGAATTTGTCGAGAGTGTTCTTCGCTATGTTTGATGAAAATCGGTCCAAGATTACCTCCGCCAGAAAATGAGGATTACTTGTTTCACAATTCCCTCAATATTAGTATAAAATAAATGATCTTGACTTGTAGAATAAAGACTATGATAAAATTCAAATTCAAGATGGCAGCCACCACAAAACGACGAATTCTATATTTTTTTTATTTCGGTTTTTTTTTACAATTTTTTAATTGTTTTGTGCGATTTCTCTGAGAGACGAATATATTATAGTATGGGTTGTAACAGCAGAGAAAATACCGGGATCTTTACAAACCACGGTGAAGAATGAATACGAATTCTAAAACAATTTATTGAGCTTAGGTTAGGTTACAAAATGAGATGTCATACTAGATTTACTTAGAAAGCCTTTTTTTGTTGACCCGATACAGGACCTAAGATACCCGCTACATTACGCTGCAGCCGAGCTATATAGAATTGTACCTACTAAAACTTCCTGGATGGCCTGTCTCAGTGCTTTATTGAAGACTCCGGGATCTCTAGGCAAACTCACCGACCTCCTTGCACAATGATTAAGAAATATATATATATATATATATATTTATTTGCGACAGAAAATATAACTTAGACAAAAACTCAAATCATAATATGTATTACTGAATGCTTTCTGTCACAAACCGGTCCCAACTCAACACAGTGCCGGCTGAAACAACCAGCGTTGATCTTCCGTTGGAACGCGACGTCACGCACGTCACTATCCGCAGAGTTACTTCTGTCAGTGTCATAAACCAATGCTTCATTTTACTGCTTTGTTTTTTTAATATATGGCACCATATGATTTTTGTATTTGAAAGCGTTAAGTTTATCAATTTTCAAGTAAATTATCAATCATGTACCCTTGTAAAACGGTAGTGACTCTACCAGGGATTCTATGGAGATTTCCTGTTCCGTATTTATATCGCTTAAACACACTAGTGCACATAAACAAGACATTAATGGTTAATAATCCACGAATATTACACATTAAAACTTGCAGAATCGCTAGTTTTACAATAAATACATACACAGAAACTTAAATAAGAGGTTCTAGGGCCTGCTTTACTGCCTACAAGTAAAATCCCTCAAACTAAACCCATGCGCAAATACTCAGTTTCAATAGTTCCGCGATTCATTATTGCTACATTTATTTGTGTACATCAGCTGTCGTATCCGATGTTAAAGCGTGGTGGGTCAAAGAGTGTATATCTGAACACTAATTGTATAGAGTGTAGACAGACGAAGCCTTCGCCACGTAAACCGTATTGTTTTACACAAAATCTACTCTAAGTTTGTACTGAGTACGGTGCAAGGCACAAGCTTTTTTACTATTAAAAACAATATCTCTAGCTGCAACAAAAAAAAAATTGCAAAAACATTATTGGTGATAATTCGCTGGTCCCGGGTTCGATCCCCGGACAGGTTAAACATTTATGTGCATGAACATGTCCGTTTGACCTGTGTCTGGGTGTTTATTATATATATAAGTATGTATTTATGTAAGCTTTTTCATATGAGGTCTTTTTTTTTCATATCTAATATATGGATGTTGTAAATGAATATCGTATTTTTTCGTAAGCTATAACGAAACTAGATTGATACACAGATTGTATGATCATTTTGAATTATCGAAATATGTAATAGCGAAACTTTTGGCTTCCCACTTTGGCTTTTTCCGATCATAAGGGGAAAGGTTCCTGCCTCCCGATTTCAATATGGCGATGACATGACACGATATCAATTCAGATATTTCTAAGGTCAACTTTTCGCATAATTAAGTACGTCAAACTGTATACTAATGATCGATTCGTCCACTGAACGTCATTGAAGTCTAAGTGTCTCTGCCCTGAATCAAAGGGTAAGATAAACCTTAAACTTTGATTTACCTTTAGGTAAAACAAAATCTTTCAAAATTTAATCTAATATTCTACTTCAGGGCTATTAATCGTAATTGTAAACTTTTAGAAAATAAATAAAAATAAACTTTAATGTACTGCGTACTATTAGGAAAAAAACTCTTCTGTAGTAAACCCATGGCCGCTGTGTCTCTTAACTTGGCCTACTCTCCAATACCGGTTCATTATCATTTCATGGCATGTGTCGGCGTGAATATTTCCCTTTGATTAATTTGTGTGGAACACATCGCGCGATATAGCTACAGCTTTATTAGCATCGCTCGTCGATGGAGGGCGAGCTTTGTGTTTATTGAACTGGTTATCGTAGGGGGTTATTAAATGATTATTAGAGATGTCGTTTCGTTAATTTATTAGTTTTTCTTCGTAATCACTTGTGTGTTATTTAAATATCGATTTGTTGATGTTTATTTTAATAATTGATGGGTTGATTTGCGGGAATTATTACGGTATTGCGTTATTTTGCAAGCAATGAATGTGGGATTTTTCAGGTGCATAAATATTACGCGGTATTTTTTATATAATTATAGCTTCAGTACACTGTAGTATACAATGCGGGACTAAATTAATGGGCATTATATATATCTAGTGTAAAACGCATTGTTCGTTGATTTACTTAGGCCGTTTTCTACTAGCATTATATACTGTAATATACAGGGCTATCAGTTAGGGATGAGCTAAGCTGAAAGGGGTCTAGGTAATGACTGTTACTGTGGGACAAACTCTTAATTCGAGAAAAGTTTCATAAATTTTTTCGACGCCCGATAATCTTTTTCTATGGAAATTATCTATTTATTTTCTAATTGACGACTTTGGGGTTGGTCCCATAGTAAAAAAATATCTTTAGGGTAAATATAGTGAATCTTATTCGCCTTAGTACACCCTTAGTCTATAACTTTGTATATTGACTATATTGTTAAAATAATAAGTTATATTATAGCAAATAAAAATTGAAAAACGTAATAAACAGTTTAATTGTCAATATTTCGCTTAAGTCATTCATATTTTATTTTCCAATAAAGACACTTATTTGGCAGTTTTTTTCAGCAAAAAAAATATTGCAGTGGTACTAAGAGCTACCAATGCATATTTATAGCTAAATTTAAAGCTTGCGCTTGATCGTAACTCGCTTTATGTAAATTAAGCTGCTTAGGATGTATTGATTTAAAAACCAAATTGCTGGACCGATTTTGTTAAAACTGCGTATTTGCGATCTTTCAAACAACAAAGGCTATCTTAGAAGATAGCCTTTGTTGTTTTTGAAGGGTTTTGGTGTCTCTAAGTAATCAAGTTACATATGTATAAAAATTGAAATGGGTTAGACTCCATAACGTGCGTTCTACGTTCATCCAAACATCTTGATCTCGACACTCGCCAAATAACTTCCATAAGCAAAAGTTTCTCCAACATCGTGCGATAACTTTGTCACATCTCTGAAGACACGATTACTTGATACGTCATCAGTCAACATTAACCAGCCATTTTGGCAGTTTGTGCGTCAGTGGCCTAAATAATGGCGTAAAAGTAAAATACTTGCTAGCAAAATGAGAGTAAGTATAGTAAAAAAATAAATAAGCAAAGTAAAATATTATAATAAATAGTAAAGTAATTACTAATTATTGAGTAATTTACTAAGTACTTAAAATTACTCCAAACTTCGTTTTAATTATTTACTAAGTGCCTAGTAAATTACTCTATATTTAATGAGAATTTTAGTAAAAACTCACATGTGACTGCGTGGGTTTATTTTATTATATATGTTTTTAAATCAAACCTGATCTTTTGAAAGATCCAACTATAGTTTCTTTTAACAAAACACTTAGGCTAGAGCTCTATACTCAGGAAACTAAATGTGATGCATTAATGGTAATGCAGCAGAATTTGCTTAAAAAAAAATTATAAAAAGAAAAATTTAGACATTTTAGAATGAATGAATGAATTACGAGTTTAAGATACAAAAACTATTACAGCTCATATAAAATTCGCAAAAACGTACAAATGTAAAAAAAACAAATAGTGTTTGTCATAACCCTACACCGTTCAGGAAATACTGGCTATAACCACAAGGGCAGTCTTATAACTATTTTCCCGGAGTCTAATAAGTCAGGTTCCTTACAACGACTTGAATAAGATTTTCTTCAACCGATCGAACTGAGCTGAAAAACACTAGAGAGTCAAAGGACACCTTATTAAAAATTGAGCTCCGCAGAGTGACGCCATAAATTATCTACATTAACACTCTTACGGACTTATTACGTTTTAGAAAAAAAAATGTAACAGTCATAGGACGCCCGCATAGCTCTTACGATAGGAAAGCATACAATATAAACGAAAATGTAATGAATGACATAAAAAAGCTAGCAATTTTAGTTTCGTTTTGACAGCTCGCTACTTCAACTCTGTCAAAACAAACCGCAGATTGCTAACATTTGTTTCACATCTTTCATCGCTAACACAAGACGATACCACTACATGTCAAGGTCACATTACCATGGCAGACAAACACCACACCATAACTTTCAATTTCTTCCGCCGCGTCCAAAATTGGCAACTGCCAACAATAAAGACGAAACTTTCAGCGAATATTCAAAAAGGCCAAATAAAATTTCATCGCATGGACCGGCGGCGACTGCAAAACTTAAGTTCCTCGACTTCTATAAAGTGCCAGTAACATCTGTTGTATGAAGAATAAAACAAACTTCTAAATGCAGCAACAGAGAGTCTAACACTCCCAGTAATAGAGATGGAATTCGCTTCCGCTG
The DNA here is from genome assembly GCA_947049295.1 of Ligdia adustata. Taxonomy (NCBI): domain Eukaryota; kingdom Metazoa; phylum Arthropoda; class Insecta; order Lepidoptera; family Geometridae; genus Ligdia; species Ligdia adustata. The sequence continues at coordinate 799,988 of OX346229.1, read as the reverse complement.
TTCCAAGTGTTAAACTTGCACTGGTTTAGGTTGGTTTTGTACTTTCCGATAGACTAGACGCTTGTTCATAAAACAAAAGGGATGTAAATGTCGGAATGAAGGAAAATGATTTGGTAAGTTTTGAATTGGTGGATAATGGGCTTTTGTTTGTTTTCCTGATAGCTGAGGATGCTGAGGGGATTAACATGGCAATTAAACATTTTGCAAACATTTGCCGTAGCGTAGTTGGTGGCATTGTTTCAGAGTACGGGACACCGGGGAAACTCGGGCTTGATATGGTTTACTTTGTTGAAATATTACTTGTTTATATTATATCAAATCTAATTCAAATCGACTGGCTGGTTGGCGCAGTTGGTTGCTACCCTGCCTTGTGCGCTGCTGGTCCCGGGTTCGATCTCCGGACAGGTCAAACATTTGTGTTCATGAACATGTCTGTTTGACCTGTGTCTGGGTGTTTATTATATATAAATTTGTGAATATTTATCTGTAGATCTTAAATGGTATATAGATAATCTTTCTGTTATAATTTTTTGTTGTCATTTGACAGTTAGTCATTTTGTAAATGTTAATAAAGGCACCTGCCCATTAAGAAGTATATATTTATATACATATGTATATCAGTCATTAGGTTATAGGATCAGGGACAGGTGAGTTACAGCACAGACTTTGCCTAGTTGTTGAACAAAATTTTGAAAAACAACTCGGTTAGAGTTTGGTTGGTATGCATTCGAAATAATGAACTCTGTGCTGCAATAATTATAACATGTAACGGTAATTTTATATGTATCAAGAACGGCCATAGTACTGTACGTAAATAATTTGGCTGTTCTTCAAACCTAAATCTTGTTGGATAGTTACTAAGTTTGCGGATTTTTTTTAAGGTAGTCGTATAAAATGTTACGATTGCGAGATCATCATTACCCAGAACCGCTGAATAGTATTATTTTAATGACTAATCTCTAGTTTTAAATTGTTTATTTTCAAAAGCGCCATTGATGTCGAAACTATATTTCAGCTATGCAACGTGTAAAAAGGTGTGATACAACAATTCTTAACGGTGTTAGTCTCCTATCAAAATAAAATAAATTTTGCAAAATTAAAAAAAAATATGCTTTCTTCACAACTTGGCTTGGCTTTACAACTTGGCCGATGATATTTTGAGGTTAGAAATTTTTTGTTTTGAAATGGCTTCACTTCTGTTGCACCCTTAAGTATTGTAACACTCTTCTGTTCCACGTTGTCTATACCCGCATGTCACCTCAAGGCATTGAATCACTTATGTTCGTAGTTTTAAAATGTTTAATACGTAGCTAATTCGCAATGCGATGTGCATCGTCCAATGTCCAGCGAGTAGTAATCCAGTGCAGTGCACTCGTTCACGAGTTTCATCGACGGCAGCTTGTAATTAATCTAGTACGAAAGTTCCAGGACAACCCTACTGTCGTTTGTACTGCGATGTATGAAATTACTGAGGAGGTTTAAACCTACCCCTCATCTGCTTACGTTAAGTATGAGAGGTGAAAATTAGAGTAAGCAATTGTGTTGATATTTATTACTTTATTATAATACACAATACATGTCCCATTTTGTTATGGTTTTTGTAATTATGGTGGAGCACTGTACGCCAAAAGGCGAATAGCTTAGTTCGGCAACAGACGCCCTATCCGTACCTATCGATAAGAAATTAGCCGAAATTATTATGTTATCAGGTATGTGTAAATTTATGTAAGAAACACATTTCTTTTTAATATGATAGTTCGCTGTTTCAACGGCGGCAAAAATCGACGCCATTGCTTGCTCTAGTTTTAACCTCTCATACCTAACGTAGCCGATAAACTCCTGATTATAATATCAAGTTATTGGTTTTTTGTACAACGATGTCTATATTTACAGAGAATCTTTTCCAAAGACAATGCAGTTCAACGTAGGCTGATATTGTGACACAATGTGTATTTTTCTTTGTAAAACTAAACAATAATACCATATCCATGGCGTTTAATCTCTTGGACTATGTCTGGAGCAAAACTACACGAGAAATTTCACTGTTTTCGCTCCAGTATAGCTTTATGATAGAATTCTCATAGAATTATCTTAAATGTTAGAAGATGCAGAAAAAATATATATATGCAAGGCATTGCTAGGATCTTGGGAGATCGTTAATTGGCAACGACACTACTAATAGTGTGGTTGGTAGTGTAGTGACAAGTAATGGATTAATCTTAATAGGTATAGAGTGATTAGGATTAACTTAAGTTATTCTTAATTAATTAAGTATAAGGATTATTACAAATTACAGAGGATATTGAAATATATTAAGACGCGGAAAATGCTACGACAATACTATTTCTTTATAACAAAAAAATATATATCGTAGAGCCAATATTCTTCTGCAAGAAGACTTGTGAAAGTACCAAAAAAAATTAATTCCTAAATAAAACTATTAACAACTAACTCAGTCTCAGAATACACTTGTTTCAGTGGAAACCATACCTAGCCTTGAGAGTGCTCTAAATTAAATAAAACAGAGCAGACATTTCACTCTAAATCCTCAGAAAAAGCGAAACAAAACTTCCCCATTCGTACTTTTTCCAGCCAACAAGATTTAATTTAACGTACGTACGTACAAGCCCATTAGTTAGTATCTACTTAACCAGTCCAAACCGGATCTTAACCAGTTCAAACCGGACCTTAACCGGTTCAGAGGGAACATTAATTGTGAATTAGTGCACTACGGAATTACGTTCATTTGTTACTAGTTGTTATAGAGATTTGTTGTTACAACACTATGGCGCTGCTTCTCGTATCTTAATGGCTAGTTTTAACAGTTGTTTTGTTGTTTGTTGAAGTTGTTCTTTGAAATTAAGTGGTTTTTGGTGTTGTTGAGATTACTCGTCAGATCATTTTTTGTTGTCGTATAATAATTTTATCAGTAACTAGCTGACCCGGCAAACTTCGTACCGCCTAACAGTCATATATGTTTAAACATTCCCTGAACCTTGTCAAAACCAAAATCAGCTAAACCGGCCCAGCCGTTTTTGAGTTTTAATGAGACAAACGAACAGCAATTGATTTTTATATATAAGACTAGCTGGGCCCCGCGGTTTCACCCGCGTAGTTCCACATTGGATTATCGATATAATGGGGAACTACTTCTTTTGAAGTCGGTTAAAATGTAGCCTATGTCCTTTCCCGGGGTCCAATCTACCTGTGAACCAAATTTCATCCATATCAGTTCAGTGGTTTTGTCGTGAAAGCGAAACAGACAGACAGACAGAGCTACTTTCGCATTTATAATATTAGTTAGGATTATATAATATGAATTAAGTGACTTGTAAAAGTTTTTACATAGGTACATTTGACATTTATTACATTCATGTGAAATTATTGTAATGTGCCTTGCCTAGAGTAATATACTAGCGGCCCAGTACGTGCCTTGCTATATATAAAATGTGATAAATGAAGATCCGCTCGACCGATTTTGTGCAAACTTCACATAAACCATCTACTGAATAGTCCGAACGAAGCCTAAACATGTGGTTTGTATATGCAGGTGAGACCGTTCTTGAGTTATAAAATTACGACGAAATGTGGCATTGATTTATATATATAGGGATGTGGTTACAAGGCCAATAAATAGTTTCATTTCATTTAATTTAAGCTTTTGATTTAGAGACAAAAAACCTAGGGGAGACCGTTGCCCAGAAGTGTGAGATTACAGACATACCACAAAAATATTAATAAGGGGGATCTGTTTTTGTAAAACTGTTTCTTGCTCAAAAGTTATCTAGTATACATAGAGTACCAAAGGCGTTTAAAAATATATTAATTTCTTTCATTTTTGCAAAAAAATGTCAGTACTCAATAAATACTCAATTAGATAATACTCAATTAATACCTCATCAATTATAAATAACTAACGCGTGTTTGATTCATATTGTTAAAGAAGAGTTTGGGTGCGAGACGCGAGAGAACGACTCATTACATCCCTGATGAAGTTCACCGTAACGAAAAGGCCTATAAATATTTCTTATTCTTATTCCTACGTGGTTCACTTGAACTGTGGTCTTCTCAATTAGTGAGAAGACTTAGTAAGAAGATTAATAAGAGAGAGACGAATTATATTTAAAGATATAATAATATACATATTATAATTATAATTTCATATGCATGTAATGACGTCGTAAATTGGTTCATAACTCTTAGTTTACAACGATTGTAAAATAGACGAACAGAAGGTATATTATTTCGGAAACATAAAGACAGGTCTGACAATTTCTGTCTCATCAAAAAAAAACCCATAGATTACTAAAAAAACTCCTCCCGATATTCAATATTGATTTATTACTACCCTCAAGCCCATTTAAATGATCCAAACTTTTGTTTCATATCTACCATTAATTTTTTTTTACCACATATCTTCGCTACCATAAAACTGAATGTTGTTCAAAATGTATTTATATTACTTTGCAATACGATTGAAATTAGCTTTTGTTAGTACGAAAAGACGATTTGAATAGTAAGATTTTCAAACCAAAACAAAAAACTTGTACAAAAACACTTTTGTATAGTAGCAGGTAGTTCTGAGAATTTCGATGTGATTTCTAAGAAGTTTTTTGGTTTCGGGCGATCCCTTCGGGGTGGATTGGGGTAGGCATAAATTGGTTTGTGTCTTTGAAAGGCCTTCGAATAAATTACGGGCATGTAAAGGCGCTATTTAGGAAGAGGCTGATATAAAGCGTGGTAAAGCGTTTTATTTGGTCAGGTCGTGTAATAAATGCTTGAATTTGATTACATTGATGAACAATTCTTAAACGTGAAAAAATTAGTGAAGTCTATGTAATTTTGATAATAATTATTCACCTATTTTGTGTATCGCATAATACAAATTTATATAACATGAATGAATAATGGCTGCTTAGGTTAATGTAATTTTTGTCATTTACATTTTCATCATGATAATATTTTAATTAGTGAAGTTAAATTTGTGAATAATACGAATTTAACAAGCGAAACAACTTTAGCTTTAAATTATAGCATTAATTTAATTAATAGCATAATCGCATCATTAGCATTATAGCATAATAACAGCATGGGGTACAGCATTTTATGTTTTTTGTTTTGACCATAGAAACATAATATACAAATGATTTTAATTTGTATTTGTTCGCAAAACCCGGTCGACATGTGGATGCAACTCATTTTATTGTCAATATTCAATTATAACATCTTGTTCCTATTCACCTTCGTGTATGTATATGTACCATGATCAGACAAAATATAAAGTATTATACTGATTCTGATCATTTCAATTTAGCATTTGGATTATCTGTAGCTCTTAAGTATTCCATCTGCATTTTTTTTGGATCGTAGTGACTCAATTCATTTTTTATATTGATTTATATCAGGATTTTTATATTTGCAAGCGTTAATTTTGTCAATTTTTAAGTAATTAATGATTCAAGTTAATCAAGTATCAAGTAATAAGTCATTTTGGTCATGTTAAAGTCACAAGCGGTGGAGTGGAGACTTTAGTAGGGTTTCTATAGAGATTTCCGGCGGAGACAAAAACCATGTTTTCCGTCTTTATATTGCTTGCCCATACTTGTGCACTTAAACAAGATATTAATTGCTAAAAATTCACCAATATTACACATTAAAACTTGCAGAATCCATAGTTAAAATAAATACACAGGCAGACACGCCATATGTTAACACAAAAAAAAGAAAATTGTTATTCTTAATTCTAAATCAAGTTAATATACGAGTAGCTTCAAATATAACACAACTTGCGCTAAGCAAAATTTAGCAACACCATCTCACCAAGTTAAACAAAATCCATGCCCACGTGCTTCCATCATAATATAAACGAGTCACGATTTCCAAATTATAAAACAACAACTTTAATCATTCCCAAAAACTTGGCCAAAAATTACCTACTTTCCTAATCTTCGAGGAAGAACGTAAAAAGTTTGAAAATCAAAATTTGCGTGACACGTAAGGGAAATGATTATAATTTGAGACTCGGGCGCGTTTGTTTTAATTATTGTTGTTGTTTTTTGGTTTTGTAAAGGTGCAAGCATACTACAGCGTATACTGCTAAGTTTAAAACAGATATTTTTTTATTCTAATAAAGATTTTGTACGATTCGGCTTTGCTTTTGCCGCTTAATTCGTATTCTAATCGCTGTTGAGAAAACGAAGCGATCGAAGTTTATCTGGCATAACTTGTGTTTCTTTCTAAATCCATAAATAATGGTAAAAAGAATAGAATATTATACATGTAGAATGACAGACCGAGCAAAATTATATGGACTTTCTTATCGTTTGACAATTAGCTCTAATAAAGAATGATTAAAAAAAACTTATTTACAAGTTTTAAAAGGATTAAAGAGATTTTTATAGATGACATAGTAAAAATCACAAACAACCCGTGGATGCTATTGGCAGCTTGTTATTGGGAATGGTGATCAAAGGAGAAGGCCTATGTTTAGAAATAGAGTCTTCTTAATGATGCTAATGGTGATTATGTCAGTTGTTAAACAAGTTATTATCAAAATCATCAAAATTAATATTATAATAATCCGTTGCATTACAATTATAACATTAAAATTCGTCATAATAGTATCTGGTAAACTTTCGTTACCCAGATGTGCAATTACCTTTTGGGGCAACAGTGTCGAAAATATTACGGAAGTTTGTGAGGAATGTATTAAAATAATCGCACCTGCCTCAATTACTGTCTTCGCTAACGATATTGGAGAAACTGCGTTAGCATTCTCAACGAAATTTTGGTGTTAAACAAGAAATAGCTTAGACCCATTGCTCGAATAGCTCGGAGTATTAGTACTGGACTTAATGTTAATTAAACTTGTGTACTTCTTTACTGGTTGAAGCAAAGCTATGTCATCTAAATTAGGTACCTAATTTAATTATGGTAACAATTTATGAATATATTCTATAAATAATTATATTTCATAGTTTTTACGGATATATTCCACTCTGTTCACCTGGATAAACCAAGTGAAAATTGGACTTAACCTATGCCATTTGTGGCGAAAAAAAGTGGTTATTAGTTCACTTTATATCTTGTATTGACTATAAGAACCACCATCTCGTCTACGGCTAGACGATGATGTGACCAAAGATAAAGCAGCGCTAGAAGATATCAATTCACTCTAGGTAATCTTTTGTTATCTTATTTTAATTTTCCCTGTTGTACTTGTACATAATGTTTGCATGCCATACTAGACCAAGACACGAATGATCTAAACCAAAACTCTGTATCTGGTATTATAATGTTTCGACATCTCGACCGTTTTAATATCAGCCAAGTCGAGGTTGTATGCAGCTCCCTCGACAACCGTCCCTTCAACAATGGGAACCAACTGGGCTGCTTAGAACACGTGGGGTGACCATGGAGCTCGTCCTACCATAATCACTAAATTACATCTTCTTACCAGCAAAATAGTTGAGACGGCTTTTATTACACTTTTTTATCTGTTATAAAATATATATATAAATATTTAGGATAGGGTATCAAGTCGATGTTAGATAGCGATAGAAATTTTAGTTATTTTATTTAAGAATTACATCTCTGATCCAATTCTAATAAAATTTGTTTGAAACTAGCTGTCCCGGCGAACACCGTACCGCATAACAGTTTTTTATGTTTCTCACCTTTTAAACCTTCCCTAGAGTACGACAAACATTTCGAGACCAAAATCAGTTAAATCGGCCCAGCCGTTCTCGAGTTTTTGCGAGACTAACGAACAGCAATTGATTTTTATATATAAGAAGATTTTCTCAGGTTCTATGGTAACTGTTATAGGTAACTATAACACTGACTTTCTTTCCCTTGTTGCGTAAAAAAATAGGGAGAAAGAAGTACTTCGTCCAACTTATCTGGGACAACCAAAAGGCCAATATCGAGTTGATCGTCTTTATGTCTCTCAAAAAAGATCAAAAACAAGATATTCGCTATGAATCAACGCAGAGCCTAAGTGTACTCATTTTAGGGTGTACATGTACTAAATGATTTTTGGAAATTGAATTCTTTGGGGTCAAAAGACTTGTTTAATTTTCGGCCAGGTCAGTGCACGTTTTAAAAAAATGCCTGTCAATGTGGTTAATATTGTGTATTCATGAAACCCGCATAAGTTGCTTACTTCATTGTAAACAAAAATATCTAAAATTCTGTGAATTGCAGTGGAATTGTGGCATCCCTGGAAGATTTGAGTGTCGTAGCTGGACTCCAATGGTCACATTGGTCTATAAATGGTACCGACTGTCACTAATATCAAAATTGTTACAACAAAAACACGCTAATCGCCTTTTGCGTATGCAATGTGCAAATTTTTAGATTCGAAATTAATATTGTACACTGCGATAAGTAAAATAATTTTTAAGTTCATTACAGTGCTCGCCACGGATCTTTATGTTTGTGAAGTTAGCTGGCAAGCGTCTAGCTGCACCGTTTGTGTACCGTTTTTTCTTCATTGCGCAGCCATTTGTTGCTAACTTCACAAACATAAAGATCCGTGGCGAGTACTGTAATAGACTAGAAATTAACATTCCTTGACGTATTTATGGTGTTTTTTACACGATCTTGGCCGCAGTTCTATACATTTCTAGAAAATCTCTTTTCAAAAATATACGCATGTCTCTAGGTTGAGCAGTTTAGGCTCTACGTTGATTCCTAGCGAATATCATCGAATATCTCTTTCAAATCATAAATTAAATACTAGGTATTTAAAATCAAACGCATATTCACACTACACAAGGGTCACCACACACAATCCGGGCTTTATATTAATAGTTACCCACGAACCAGTTTCGCGACACACCGTGTTAATTGTATGGGAGTCCAGAACTCCATACAATAACTGTATGGTAATAGCCCTTAAAACGATTTTGATGCAATGAGTGTTTTGCATTTGTATAGAACCCCCACCTGACGGACCATTGACTCTTGAATAGATTTAAGTTGGTAGCAATTGTTTCCTTCGGGTGAGTGGTAATGGTAAATGGTAATGTTAGAGTAATGCGGGTTTGGCGTTGTATACAGGTTTTGTTACTTATTTGCATAATTTTGCGTTAGTCATTGCGCTGGAACAATGTGAAACACTTGGTAATGCCTATATACATACCTGTGTTTCAATCTACCTATATGTATATAATCTTCATCTATATTATAGAGGAGTAAGGAATTTTCGTTACGAATCAACGCAAAACCTAAACAGCTGTTAGGCAGCCTTTAGGTGGTCCATATTGGAAACTTCTTTTAATTCCATTTTATGTCGCGGGATATTTTACTGAGTTATGTTGTTGTTAAAGTGTAAAGTTGTAATTCATTTGGTCACTTTCAACATTTATCATAGTTAATACACGTTAGACTCTGCTTAATACATTGATTGCATATCTAATCGTAATAATATATAATTGTTATGCTGATAGTACTGAAATGTTAATTTCTTTTTTAATTGGATTCTTATTTTTTGTTGATTAGATTATTATAATATATATTTTAGTTACTCCGTATGCTGTATAACTTATGTAAAAGTACATCATCTACATCGGTGAGGAACGTCTTGTACTAGTTTCTTTATTGATATACAGGAATAATAGCTAATGTTATCCTAAATACTGTACGAAAACGGTAGCTAATAGATATTTTTCGTTATATATAAAAAACTGATAATAATACATTTCGTTGTAACGACACCATTATAATACCCCCTAAGACACAAACATAACAATCTCTTTATACCCTGACCAACAAAACCCCATTGTTACTGACCATCAGCCAAATGACCTCTAATACCAGTTTTAGGTAAATTAATTCCTTATATAATTTATTCAAATTCCAAGAAACTTCCCTCGGCCAAGGGACATCGACCGAGATGAATGCGGACGAAAATAATACAGAAATCAAAACAATATTCGATACAAAAGCTTTACTATTTGTGTAAAATGACCCTTTCAAACTGGTAACACCAGAGAAGAAAAAGAAGGGACGCACACAGAGAAACTAAGCACACGTGTAGGGACAAAAAATAAACTTGCAAGTATTCACGGTAATGATACAGAGGATTTTGACTTCTAAGATGTAGCAACAGAAGATAAAGAATCGCATGAAGTAAAACTTGCCGTTGGTGATAAAACATCAGCTGTTTGAACGAGTCTCGAGGCAGGATGCAGGGTTCTGATAATTTGGTGCAAACATTTGTTAATCGTATGTGTTGAGTTTGTTCGTAATTATCGAAGTTTGGAACGTTTGAAATCGAGGATAAAGAGTTTTGGGAGACATTGAGACAAAGTTTGCTTTGAACGTGCCCCAGTGCGACTGTAAAAACAAAATTTGAAGAAGGATGTACGACTTCATTCCCATCTCAATTAAGAACTTGTATTTTTTGGTTAACTTATAGGTAGATTATACAATTTCTACGTGCAAAAGTTTGGTTTATTTGTGGAAAAGAAGATTTAACTCTGTAAACACCAATTTCTTGCATCCGAAAAACGTAATATATTAGGTTTTAAAAATCATTTTTGCTCCTACGAGAAATACATCTAACTTAACTTTTTCCGAATTCATTGTTGATTGATTGCAGTACATTATAGGATATTTTCGAAAAAAAAACAATTCTATCGAAAATATGATTCGAAAACATGAATGATAGAATCATGTATTCTTAACAAAAATATGATTGTATACTAACCTTTAATGCAATGTTGGTTTATTTGTCAGCTCTTTTGTATATATTTCGAATATTTATTTAAATAATATATGGATTTCACAGAACATGTGGAGAAAATAATTAACCTCAGATATATTTTTATTCATCGTCAGAATATATTTTATTGTAGTTCAACAGACTAAATTATATAGTGGTCTGTAAATGGACCGCTTAAGCTTTGATAATAAAATCTTTTACCTGTCTTAGTATTGCTTGCTTAGTTATAAAACCTCGACGACCAGTACATCTTGAACTCCGAGCAAGAACAATACAAAAAACCTTTATATTTTACATTCACGACGTCTCTTTCAATTAAGCTATGTACAAGTGTCAGTGGTTTGAATTTAGCTGTAGATTTGGTTGTGTGTTGAAATTATTTCGAAATAGTATTTAACTTCTTCCTAAATACAAAATTGTTATAGTAAATTCTCAGCTATTTTTTTTGTTACTGGCAAATTTATAACAACCATAAATTCATCCACCACTATCCATATTTTCTCCAATGACAGTTGAAACATGAATTCAAAGCTGAAATGTATAACAAATTCATTTGATTTATCATCACGACTCCCATGTCAATTGAAATCTCGATGACATCAGACATTTCAATGGTTGGAGTGAATTTCATACATAATTGAGTAAAATTAATCACTCTCCCGGGTCCATGCGGAATAAATACATCCATCAGTCAAATGGTATACAAAAAATCTAACATTTTGGTTTGAAATTATTTGAAATTAATGATTTTACAATTTTCGATATATTTTGAGAAGTTTGGTTCTACTGAATATAGTTATATTCAGTAGCTATATTTATGTGAAATCTTATTTAAGAGTCATGAATATTTAAATTATTATTCGATGTCCGTGTATTTAGGTAAGTAAACAAGTAAGTAATTACTTGTCCATTTCCAAAGATCCATTATTTTAAAGGATGTTAATAGGTATTGATTAAGTTCCCATTTGAGTAAGTCTATAGAGTCAATATTTATCAAAAAAAAAAAACTTTACATGAAAGACAAAAACTTTGCTTTATCCTTTCTGCTTCCTTAAGAAGAAAAAGATCTTATGCTTTAAAATAAAAACATTTAATTGTCATTTCAGTATTGTATGTACTATTATACTTACTGTCATATGGCATAGAAGTGTTCCAACCACGAAACCAAAAGCTCTTTTTTATCTCGCACAGCTAGGCATTTGTCAACAAGTTCGCACGACCATGGAAGTCAGCGACACTGTAGCCCTAGATGGAGCATGCCTAGTCTGGAAACACTAGCTCTCAAGGAAGGCTGCCGCAACACACCGTTATGTGCTTGGTGAGAGATTTTACAACTTGAAAGTGGTAGCTAGCAATGAAAGATGGCAATGTTACAAAGATTAACAAACTCTTTTTTGTAGTTAATAGGCTTGCGCTTGACCGCAACTCACCTGATGTACTTACTAGATACACTAGAACTCACCTGATGTACTCACTAGATACACTAGAACTCACCTGATATACTTACTAGATACACTAGAACTCACCTGATGTACTCACGAGATACACTAGAACTCACCTGATGTACTCACTAGATACACTAGAACTCACCTGATGTACTCACTAGATACACTAGAACTCACCTGATGTACTCACTAGATACACTAGAATTCATCTGATGTACTCACTAGATACACTAGAACTCACGAGGTAACAATATGGCATTGCACTTAGATTTAGTATTATAGTACCATAAAACGCAGTGCATTCACAAATATAGTGTGCTTTCATCTTTACAATACATCTCGCCACCCACACAAGTGACGTACACATGTGTGTGTAACCTCACACTCACACACACACACACGGGGTGCATTAGTGTGAGTGCAGTGTCAGGTAGTATCAGCTGTTTGCGCCCGCGCAGCCCATATGATCTCAAGGACACCCTGTGGGATGTTTTTTTTAACTTACGAGAAATGTTTAGCTTCATCTTCTAAATATACACGCGTTTAAATCGTAAATTTGGTTAAATATAGACTTTCCGGGAGACTCGTTTCCTGAATTGCTTGGGGTGGTTAAAATGTTAAACTTGAAGTTGTATCTTAGTTTATGTATGGTAACATAATACTACAGTATTGAATGGGCTTGCTGAGAATATCTAGCAAAGAGTTAAAAATTGTATGGATAGAAATATGCAACTTTTAAAATTTTTTTTTTTTTCAAAATTTATACTTTAATTTAAAAACCAAACTACTGGAGACTGAATTTTATAAAATTTATATGGTACCACCACCACCTAGGAAGTATACCTTGCCTTTCAAGTTTTTTTAAGAAATACAAAAAGATAACGATAAAAATTAATAATCTTCTACTTTTGCAATACTATAAATTAATGTTTAGGTACCGAAATTATCTTACTACTACTCGTATAAAAGAAACGTATAACCTTTATTTGTTTAACAAGTGGTAAGAAGAAACTTTAGATCACTGTATCTTAAGAAGTGGAGCCACGGGATTTAATTAGTATAACCAGTGACCATCTGCAGATAAAAACATACACATACTTACAAACAAACACTAGAAAAACATTATTCTCCTTTTGATTAGTCAGGTATAAATTCAACCCCATTAAAACTACTAGTCAATTCAACTCTCTAATTAATATTTACAATATTTAAGAAACTTTAAAATTCGTAATATTACTGCAAGGAAGTATTACTCTTTTGTGCACAAAAACTTAAACAGGTCCCAATATTACCGTATAAAAGAGATCTAAAAGAAATGTATTTAGCTCCGGCCAGGACACTGTACATGATACTATAAATACGTCAGAGATAGAAAGGAAAGAATATTAGGCAAGATATGAATCTTTAATCTGTCAACCAAGTTCTAAATAACGTAACTCAATGGAAATATTTAAGTACTTAGTTCTTTATATACACAATGAAATATTAGGTGCATACTAGACATTGGCTTAGGTAGTTTTGAAAATTAACCTCACAGAACTGATTTAATCACTAAGTAGACACTTGTAAAAATCCTAACATACTCGTATCTTCTAACAAGCATTAATTATAAATCAAAGCTTTAGGGTCATTTAATGTATACTTATTAACTGCGCTCTGATCAAAATTTTTGTATAAAATTAATACCAAAGGTAAGTATTTTGTTTAACGTAATATTTTAAGGCCTGTCTAGTTTTATATTATTCATTTTAGTGCACGGTTGCCTGGAATAGATCGCTAAGCGATAATACCATTAATAGCCTACCATATATTTGTAAGGTTTTATTTGTTATAATTAGAAATAAAGAGTTGTCTTTTCTTATCTTATTTTCCTTGCCTAATGACTATCACTTTCCCACTGCTCAACTATATAGCTTAACTCTTTGGTTATCCAACAATCTAATTTTTCCGAGGCTCAACTGCATCATGTTCTCTATGATATTAAATCTCTTGAAGCTTTTGAAAGCAATGGTGGAAGCGAAACGTAGACGTTGTGAACTCTAAAGATATACTGATAACCTTTGTAGCTATACCTAGCCGTACACGGTTCATAACTGGTTACCACCTACCAACGTTGCTTCTGGTAACCGAGTAACAAATGTATATTAAGGTATTTATATATTTTAGACGCTTGGACCGAATGAAATATATATTTCATTCTGAAATGGTTTATTTGGGTTATCAATTATATGCATATCAAAACTGGTTAAGTATCAAAATGAGGTTTTATAGCTGATTTCAATAATATCGTGAACTTGAAAAAGTTAATACTTACATGAAGAATAGGCTCTTTGAATTAAGTCACGAAAAGTATTTCGGGTAAATGTTTTTGAAAGCTTATTCAACTAATACACTTTTGTTTTATGTTTTTCTAAACTTGCTCTACCGAGCGAGGGTGTCGACCATGAACTTCATTCTTCTGTATTTTCTTACAGCAAGACAATATCATCGGCGAATCTTATATGACTTATATAGGTACTTCTTTTTTCCTTAGAACGACTTCTTCCCACTTTAGGTTTGCAATAACATACCTAAATATAGGTTATAATTAATATACTTATTTAAAAAGATTTAAGTTACTTACTAAAAATATATAACTTTCTGTCTCCTATGTAGAACTATTCAATCAACAACTTAGCTACTAGCATTTCTCTTTGCCCACGTCTCAAGTCCATACTCGTACCTCATCCGAGTAAGCCCTCGAAATCACCTTCAACTTCATACCTACAGTAGGATACTACATGCGTTACCACTACACCTACACACACATACACACTAACACGTGTTGCTCACACCGATTTACTCAGCTGACTACACACACAAACAAACCTCCATACAAATAAACAAACAGGCCGTGTGTTTACACGAACCGACCGAGCCTGTAGTCGTAGGATGTTGACTGTTCACATAATGAGAGGGTTTCGAAAAAACGTGCAGGAGATCTGGGGTAGACTGAGCGAGAAAGTACTGTAAAAGTTATGTAGACTTTTCGTGGGTGCGACAGAGATGGAGACATGCACTTTTTTCGACGTTGACGTGTTCCTTTTTTGTAAGCTCGACGGGAGGCAAGGTGCACGACGCTTGCACGTTCGATTTTTAAATTGTGACCTGACTGACTGATGTGTGACGTTTGTTTTTTTTGAGGTAGCCTAGCTTCGGCCAGTACGTTCTATTATGCCTGTCGTTTTGCAGGTTGAGTTTATGAATGTCGCGGCTTTCTTTGAGAAGCAAATGAGTGGATTCCATTTTTCTAGAGTTGCTATTGACTTGATGTATCGATAGACTTGACTAGCACCATCTGCTAATGTCGATCGCGAATAGAAAATTACGATAGTGACAACGCTATGTTTTATGGAATAACAGCTGTATTTCTAAGCTATGTTTAACTCATTTGATGCATAATGATACCCGCAGGAAAATTATGAAATGAAAGTTGGATTGTTTGACAGGCTTCAAGCGTTCTAAATAATTAATATCAAGTTCTATTCTAACAGAAATCTAATGTAACTTTTGTTATCTACGAACATGTTCGTCTACAAGAAACTAATAATTGCAATAACCAATGCGCAATAAAATACCAATTGCACGACCAAAAATAAACGAAATTACACAAACCTTGCAAAAGATGTACTTAGATTAAATAACAAAATGAGGTACCTAATCCCATTTCACATATCTTTCTCTGACAACAAAACAAGAAAGTAAAAACAATAAATTACACGGGTTCCGTTCATTACCTGATTGTAAATATATTTCCGAATGATAATACTTGAATGTGCTAAATATAATTATATTATACAAAATAATATCACAAAAATATTTTAGTATAATTATTACCTAATATATTAATGCATTTTTATCCTATCTTATATGATATGTATGTATGTATTAATAATACTCCACTATCTCCTTATCATATATATTATAAACCATGTTAATTTTTTTCCTAATATAATATTTAATCAGACCTAAGTTGTTTATTTCTAAACGTTATAATATTTTATGTTTCGGTTAGAATTATTTAAGCTAATGAAAATATTATTAGAGATTACATTAGTTAAAACGTATTAGTTCCAATAAATCAAACTACCTTCTCTACTCTTCATCACGAAACTGGTAGAGGACTCGTTAGATATTCTTACATAAATATATAAATTTAAAACTTTCGTGGTAGTTTATTTTAGAACTTAAAGCGTTATCCTTAAATAAGGCTACCTTATATACTAACGAAGCCTGGCTAAGTAACAACTAACATTTTTATCTAGCAGATAAACTCGGATTCCTGTCAAGTCCCAGCCGTCCAGCTTTATCTCAAAAATGTCATTAGCACTTGATAGCAATTCCAAACTTGGACAATTCCTTAACAAATTACTCAGATCTCGTTTGACGAGCTTATATCATCTACATTCCTTGAGCCACTCGATTTGCCATGCCCCTTATGGAAAACAGCTGTGCATCAGCTGATCACACACACATGCGTACGAGCAGCAGTGTCTAACTATGTGTGTGTATGTGTAAAAAAACAGGGAACCCGTCTAGCAGGACCGGCTTTTGAGTATCCGCTGGTGTGGTCATAGATTAATGAGTACAGAGAAATAACGTATAGAAAGTTCAAAAATTATTCTATTCGGTTAAGAACTCGGGCATTAGATATGAAAGAAATAAAATGCATTTGATTAGACACTAATACCAAAAAAATACGTTACAATTTAGGGGGTGAAAATAGGTAGGCCTCGGAACAAAAATTCTATCAGAAACATGAAAACAGTGAAGAGCCGATGATACTCTTTAAGTTTACTAAACAGATTTAATTAAGTTATTAGTACTGACAAAGTTTTCTGCCATAAACCAACATTTTTAGCAAAATGCTGGTTGTAAACAACTAGCGCTGATCTTCCGTTGCTGTCGGCAGGTGACGTCACGCATTGGCACGTGTATTGTACGTACTGGCAGAAAAAAAACATGAAGGCATTAGCATTAACAGAAAATTAGACATTATAAATACATAACTTTTAATCTTTGTTGGCCTATAGATAACTATAAATATTATTAACTATAGTGCAAGGAAACTATTGGATCTCTAAAACATAAAATAATATAGGTCGGTCAAGATACCTTTTTTCGCAAATCGCTAAATTAATGAAGTTGCGAGATCAATAATACGCAGAACTACTAGTATTTTCTTCATTTATATATCCGCTAATTTCCCAAACTGTCTCATACGCCAAACGCTCATAACATCATATTTTATTTCATACCCGCGTCCATTAGGTAATTTTTTCCCCATATAATCTAATAACAGTACCATCTGTAGTTCTTATTCACAATTAGGTTTTTATTGGCAGGACCGAGCAACCCGGGATGTACGGCTCCCCTGACTCTACCTGAGTAACAAACTGATTCCCGGAGCTACGTAGATTATGCCTGGGCTATTGTACACGCTAAAATTAACTTTATTGTAGACCAAAGAAAAATGAACAATGAATACGGATAAGAAAAAACATTAATTTATTGGCAGGCTTTAATGTCTGAAACTATTCCACAGTTGTTAAAATTATTTGAATTAAAGAAGAAGAAAAGAGGGGGGATTATGCTTTTCGAGTGTATGTATGTATATTTATGTGAGTGGTGTCAATAGATTCGTCTTAGTCGTGAGAGTGACACTGGGTACATCAATAAAAATATATGGGTGAAACACTAGTTTAAAGATTTAGCAGTCATGTTTTTTGAAGTCAGCTTCTGACCACCTTTTCTAGAGATTTTTAATTTTTATTTATTATTTTATTTATTTGGGACAAAATTAGTGACACAATAAAACTTATATCTAATTTTTAAGTAAGATAATTAATTAACTATGCCACCCACATACGAGTAACAGTCCACCAATTACTCTTGATGATCTTTGTTTGTGGAGATGGTACAAATCAGTTGAGGACAATGGAGCAGATCTACTACATATTTATGATTTAATTACTAATTATTCAAATAATATTAGGACAAATAGTTAAAAGTACGAGTATACAGTGGGTCATGCAATTTATGACTGCTTGGCATTTGATCGCGCCAGTTCGCACGACCACGGAATTCAGCGACTTTGGCCGTCTAACTAGCATAGTCCGGAATACACTGTTTCTCAAGAAAAGCTGCCGTAACACAACGTTCGTTGCTTGGCGACAGATTATATCAAGTTGAGTGAGGTAGCTGGCCAGTCTACAATAAAAAACTCCCTAACACCATGCTATAGTTATCTGTGAAATTCCCAAACGATAATCTTCTTGCTCTCGTTACCAATTCATAATAATTTAATTTTACTCGTACTTAGAGGACTAACGCGTGTTTCAATTCATATTGTTTTATATGACAGATTTTCACGCGTACCTGATTGTTGGAAAGGTCCAACTATAGTACCTATAGAGTGCGAGATGTGTCATAGTTGAAGGCACGAACGACTCATATCATCCCTGAAGCAGTTCACCGAATGTGTACGAAACTATAGTTGGACTTTTCCAACAATCAAGTACGCGTGAAAACCCGTCTTCTTAAACAACATAATTAAATTTTGTCACTGTTTTATAATTGTACTTCTGGTAAATTGCGAATCTGCTGAGTTGAGAATCGGGTGAATTGAAAATCTGGTAAATAGCTCCTGACCGGCAAAACATAATGAGAGCTTCGGCGACAGATTTTTCCACGTAGTTATGACATTTTTCGTGTCTAATACACTAATGGTTCGCGTGTTTTATGAAATATGCAGCGCGGTACAACTTGCATACGTTAGTTCTCTTGGATGCAATTTGCTTAAGTGCTGGCAGAAATTGATTTTGAAGCTTTAGCTTTCATTTATCAACGTTGCTTGATGAGGTCGATCCGTTGTGATATGTGAAGATTGACGGTTTGTAATGGCGATGGACGATATGTCAGATTGTGCTGATCGTCGTTACAGTTTTATTTATTAATTTTATTGTGCTGTATGATAGAGCTAATTGCTGCGAGTTTCTCTATCGTCCAATCTGGGAATTTTCATCATTAATTCATCATCAGTGTATTCTTAGGATAGACATACCTAATACGTAAACCTTTTTACTCTAAAAAATCGTTTCATGAATTTTATTCTTAGTTCTCTTTATGCCAATTAACCAGTGCGTACTTCTTTTAATGACCGAGTGAGCGAAGCGTTTACTATAGCGTAAAAAGTAAGATGGCTTTGAATGTAATGTCCTCGCAACTATAGTTCAAAATGTATTAGTAACTCCATCTATGATTTGGGAGAGGAACTACGCTACGCAAAAAGTTTAAGCCAGAATTTGTAACTTTATTGTATATATTGTTTTTTTTATATATACCATATTTTAAAAGCCTTGGGTAATTTTGATAATGTAGTACAGCCACGGTTAATTTTTGTTTTGTAATTTTGATAACATGATTTTTTATAATATAGTTTCGGTAAATTAAATCATAATCACCTGAAATTTTGTGTAATTGTCTAGAAATTTGGTATTATCTATATATATATTTATATATATATATGATATATCTGTAATCTGAACGTCTTCTTTCTTTCCTCATGCCGGTCTACCTTACATGGCCGACATGGTCAAACCATTGACAGTTTTAAATTTATAAACATGTTATATACACAGTAATATATATATATATATATATATATATATATATATTATCATTTTATTTTATCTTCTTTTTTTTTCTTCTTCTTCTTATATATAAAAATCAATTGCTGTTCGTTTGTCTCGCTAAAGCTCGAGAACGGCTGGATCGATTTAGCTGATTTCGCTCTTGAAATGTTCGTCGTACTCCAGGGAACGTTTTAAAGGCGAAAAACATAAATAACTGTTAGGCGGTTAGTTAGTTCGTCGGGACAGCTAGTCTTATATATAAAAATCAATTGCTGTTCATTTGTCTCGCTAAAACTCGAGAACGGCTGGGCCGATTTAGCTCATTATAGTTTGGAGATGTTTTTGAAAGTTCAGGGAAGGTTTAAATGGTCGG
Source organism: Ligdia adustata (assembly GCA_947049295.1). Taxonomy (NCBI): domain Eukaryota; kingdom Metazoa; phylum Arthropoda; class Insecta; order Lepidoptera; family Geometridae; genus Ligdia; species Ligdia adustata. Next base: position 779,768 of record OX346229.1, on the reverse strand, counting down.
AAACATATATAACAGTTAGGTGGTACGAAGTTCGAAGGGGCATCTAGTGGGAAATAAATATATTTTACTATACTTACCAAACAATGCTATAACTAGGGCGGTGCCAGCAGTCATCAAATACTTGATGATTATATAATTAAGCAAAAAAAAAACTCGTACTTTCAGAACAGTTGATAAATTTGCTCATAGCACAAATTGAATCGTGTTTGGAGTAGTTAAAGATGGCTCAGGTTGAAGCGATGGAGTCTGTCGAAAGTAAAGCTAAAAAGCTCATGGCAACGATGCTCTTGCCAAAGTAAAATTACAAACCTTCAAGCGTCATCGAAAAGTGACCAGACTATTGGTAATTTTCCGGGAGTGTGCCTTGGAATTGCAAAATTTAGTTCCCCTATCCCTATCTCTCAGTTGGACTACTAAGACAAGAAAGACACTGCAAGACTCGCACCAAACGCTCTGTGCCTATTTTCAATATGCAAACTGCCAGGTGGTAGAATTATCTGCCCGTTTCTCTATTTCCCGATACTGATCATCCCATTTTTTCATGTTGCGAGTTCGAATCGGTTTCTTCATGTGATTTTGTACTAATAATTAATCTTTCAAGTATTTTACTCAGATGTACCTACATTGAATGTGTGTTATTTATAGGTATACCTATATAGTCAGATTACGTTCTAACATCTAACGTTCATATTATTACATGTGCCCGCGGTGTTACTTGTGGAAATTTCATTATTTCAAGTATGATGTATCCTATGTGCTATAAATAAACTTTCTTAGTCTCAAATTTTATCTGAATCCGTTTTGAAATTTTTGCGTGATTAAGTTACAAACATACAACGTGTAACAGTGAAACATCAAAGTGAACCTGTCAAAGAACAACTTGTTGCAAAATTAAAAAAAAAATCGTTCTTTATACAACTTGACAGATTACGTGACCTATTTGTATGAAGAACCCAATGCATTTTTTTTCTAACTTTTGAAAAATTTTCATCTACACTCACTTTGATTGGTAATCTAACACTGTTAATTATTGTCACATCCATCTGTTACCTATATATGTATAAATTTTCGCGTTGATAATATTAGTAGGATCTAGCTAGTATAATAGTATGTACTCGTATGTATATCGTAGCGTCGGAAGCGGGTAAACGTCCTGCCGGTTGTCACGCGATGCATGAACACGTTAAATATTAATGGCCACGTCGAGACGATGTCATTAATCCTTGCTAAGGGGCGGGTCATTAGATACAGTACTTTTCTGCTTTCTAATAATATATTAGTTAAGAACTTTAGATTTAAAGGAGCGAAGGTTTCAGTGTTAACTGACTGAAAGGTTTTGTTGTATCGATGTTCACAATACTTTATTCCGACCGGAGACACAAAACAATGAAAACATTTTTATTATTAGGGCCACTCGGTAAATAACATAACCGCCAGATAAATTACATACTAACGCCATCTAGTTTTGCCAAGTGACACTAATTTACTTTAAACACTGACCGTAGCTATGGAAGTAACCAGAGATCAGTGTTCGCTCATTGAATAATACTTGTAGCTCGTAGCTTTAAAATAAATCAAAATTAAAAAATGAACAAAATTATTAAGTCAGCAAACCTACACCTTATTGATATGGTTCATTTACAAGTTACGTTTTGTATATATATTATTTGATGCTGTTACATTGCAATAGTATCCTAGAATTTGTAACAAATAAAGTAACATAATCATTGAGTGTTATTCTCCCTACCTTCCGAACTAGTTTGAAAACTGTATCTTGATAATATAATAAAATACGTTTTACAAAACTCATAAGATATTCAAAAAGCAATTGAAATTTTAATGAATAAGCTAATATTAACACATAAGCTAATTTTGGACTTACAGAACGAAATGAAATGAAATGTGTGGTATTTTTTGTATTGTATACGAGTATATATATTTTAAAACGTTAAAGAAAGTTTTTCTGTCTACTCCTACATTAGAAAGTATCCATATTAAGATGTAAATCGTGAACATTTAAAAATAACCAATAATTATTTCTTATTGACGTTAATACAATAATAATATTTTTTGTAATTTGACATATTAACTGACATTCGTAATAACTATACTTTTAAAAGTAAAGTAGGTTTTAAATAAAAGGCTTATCGCTAAGAGCGATTTCTTCTAGACAAAACCTTATATACTGTGTTCTGGTAAATTGCAGTGCAACTGTGCTGAAACGTAAAATAGTGCAGTCGGAACGAAACTTTTGTTTGCTGAGTTATTTACGATGTGATTTTATCGGACTGAAAAATTAAACCTATGTAGTGAACTGAAAACATGCAGATTTACTCACTAATAAGGAATTACATTTACATGAGTGAGTGTCGGTTCGATTCTAGGTTCAGTCATGCACCTCTCAGTTTATAGTATGAATTCCCACTTGCTACGGATTATATACTATGTTTAATAAAAGGAAAACCCGTTGCCTCACAAGCGAAAGGACGCGGATTCAAAACCACGTACGCACAGGCCGATTCAAACTTAATGGCGGCTGTGAAGTTAGGCGCGCAAGGCTGCGCAGTATATGCGCAGAAAACAAGGTATGCGCGGGCGTTAGAGAGACAAGACGCGGGAGCACACCCGCCCACTCTCCTCCTTCTTCCCGCGGGCCCCTGTCGGTGGTGTGCCTTAGTGTGCGTATTGAGTCGATACGCTGCACACATGCGCAAGCTTCAGCTGAAGTACAGTTGAAATCATTATCGCTGCAAGTTATTTGTTAAAGTTTAATTGTTATTTCTTATAAGTTTTAGATATTTATTTGTTAGCTCAGATTCTTCTAATGAAACTGTATTGACGAGCCGAGAAATTAACATTGATGGTGTAAACCAATCCTTTAAATATGTATATTTGAAAGTTAATAACAGTTTTTTAATAATTTCTACCCTGTACATGGTGCGATCGGTGAATTCCGTAAATATTGTCTCGGATAGGTATTATAGGTATTTATTTTTATACTAAAGATATATATAGTTTATATAAAAAAATCACTATTTATAGAAGTATTGTATTAGTTTTAATCTAATTTAGTAGAAATATAAGCTTACACCATCCTATCCTAATATTTACTACATGTATGTTATGTACCTAGCATTAATTCACTCTTAACTATTTTCAACCCGAATGTACAAGCGCAGTCTCGCTTGTGGCGCACTTCACAGCCGCCATTAAGTTTGAATCGGCCTATAACTCTGAGTAAAAAATTTCGTAAGGAGTATTATTTATGACAGAGTAGTTGGTAAGTTTCTGTTGTAGAGAAACAGATACTGAATTAACCGACTTGGTTTACATTACAACTGGGGTCACTGCCGTGCCCCCAGATACAAGCTTTGGCCTCAATAACTGCACGGATGATCTCGGGCTTAGCTTAGCGGCGCTTTCGGCCTTCAAGCTTGGTCAGCATTGCAGCTCTTGCTAACCGCGCTGTAAAAGACTAGACGGACTTGGCCCTTATTCCAGCTTGTCCATCAAAAGGTGCAATGCTGACCACGCTGTGATAGCTTGGACCTGCGCGACGCAGCGCTGACAGCAATGCGATCATTACAGATATTAGCAGTAATGTACTTATTTAAATGTCTGTATAACAATTTTGCAATAGCATTAAATTAAATGCTTAGCAGTTAAGCGCGTTACACGGTCATTTGATCCGGACTCGTAGGAGGCTTGATCGACAAATCAATTATTTAGACTTACTACGGTTTCACTCGAATAGCCAACGTTAACATTTGTGTTGTTTTATTTTATAACCAAATGTGCGATAAATTACGCAAATATTGAATTGGTGATTAAGTTATTTTTTAATAATTCTTTGTATTTAGTGTTTCACGCGTCATTTTGGGCAACTTAGTGAAAAACCTACAGGCGTCATATAAAAAAAGAGTCTTTTTCTTTTTTCAAAAGGTTCTCAATTGAGGTTTTGTTCCAGGCCATTTCTAAAAAAAACATCGGATACTAAAAGAACATTTTTCTTTAAAACTATTTTCTGAATTAAAAAATTAGCCTAGACCTTATAATATTACAAATAGACTTTTTTGTCTCTTGTTACTTTCAAAGATTTACTTTACTCGTATAGGTCCCCTATATATTTTATTAAAGGCGGTCTATAGAGTTTTGGTATAAAATCCGAAAATATAATTTTATATTTTGTAAAGGCTAAATAATTATACTGTTTGCTTGACTAATGCGTATATGATTTTGTTTATTATTTCAAGTCATCCATAGATTTTTGGATTTTGTAGTTGTGGATTTTGTTCGTACGTCCATCATCAACTAAGCTTTATAAATACTAATACCATTTTAAAATATTTCTTTATAGAGAGTTGCCTCATTCTGTAACTAACATTATCTTTTAATACCTCTGACCTATAAATTAATTATTTATTCTCACCTGCAGCTCCTCTCTGAAAATCGGCAATAAAACGAGGGTAGATAGTAAATCTTCCGATTGTTTCTGAGGCATTGTGCGTCGCGCTCTGCCGTCGCCGCACGCATTATTGCCAGAGATTTACAGCCAATTATACGACCACTCTTTGATTTATATCTTTATTTTTGAATCTAAAACTTAGAATTCTTATATACTTATAAACAATGCGTTTACATCTAATCTAATCGGTTTTTGGGATTGTAAAAATATTAGGATGTGTCATCGCTTTACATTAAGCGAGTTTATCGCAATCCTAATCAAATCAAATGCATGCCGAATCTACGCTAATACAATACAATACAATAATTCTTAATTCTAATATATAGAATTATTATAATTTTATAGTCGTTTCGGCCTGATAGCGAGAATTCTCAACCAACATCTTAAGAGGCTCTCGCTAGGTGGTTGTATCAAGGGTCAGGTACATACGGCGGTGATCCTCGATACAGCACGTATTGTAAGGAGGTTCCTCTCTCTGTAGTCCCTACCACCGGTAGCTTGGGTTTAAGTTTATTATTATATTTCTTGTTTTATATTTATATTGTAAAATACTTAAATTTAAGAAATATAATGCTTACGAAAATTTTAATATTATAATTTGAAATTGGAAAGAATTGTATTTTTGTATGCAACGAACTAACTTTAAAACTACTGGAGCGATATCAATTCTTATTGCCGTTAGAAAGCTACATTATCACTGAGTAACATAGGCTGTATTTATTACCAAAAATAGCTAACTTTGCGAAACCGTGACGTGACGCTTGTTTCGATAAAAAAAACGGATGAGTTATTAGCGGCAATAGATAATTATGATAACATAGTAATTTTTTATTAGACGTCTATCTACAATAGATTCTAGGTTAGTTTTTAATAGTTACTGTATACATTTCTTTACATCGTGATTTGTTACTAAACTATTGTCTCACCGTATATTGAACAACTTATGTAATACTTATGTAATAGTCTGATATTATTATTATTAAACAGTGTCTTTGGCAATTATGGTTTGTCCGAGGTGTCGTTCCAACTTGTAACTAAGCAGATGATGTGAAACTTTGTTTATATTTGATTAAAAAATACTTTTGGCTATATAAGTTAATTAAAAACTCAATTGGCATATTTAAGTAGGATCTGCTTTAGGTCAGAAGTCAGAAGAAGAAGGTTTTAAATAATCCAAATTTATCCGGATGACATGTGCTCTGCATTACAACAGCTTCAGAACTGGCAAAGCAACAAAATAAAAAGTACTTATTTAACATACGAGGTACATGCTTTAAATTAAGCTGTATTATATTATCAGATATAATATATCTAGCTGCTCCCCGAGGATTTTACCCGCGATGAATATTTGAAGTAGCTTATGGTATTATTAATCCAGGGTATAAGCTATCTTCGTGCCTTTTTTTAAACTAATTCGTTGAGCCGTTTAATGGTGAAAGAGAAACAAACAAACACAAACTATAAACTTTTGACTTTATAATATTAGTGTGATAACAAAATGAATCAAGTAATTGCCTTTCAGCGTGGTAATGTTGCTAGTATGGCAGGCACGCTGCTCTCTAGTGGTAGGTTGGAGCATTTAGATTACCTGTAGATCTTAAACGGTCTATAGGTAATCATTCTGCTATAATTTGTTTATGGTAATAAAGGCACTTGCTAGTTTTCTGTTATTTAATATTATTTAATGAGAGCCATAACAGATCAGTGTCCCATTTGTCCACGTTTCCCATTAACGCGTCCGTTCACCCCACTCACTCACATTGCCACGGTTACGACACTCGCACACCACATGTCTCATATTACCAAATATAACAGAAAAAACACCATAATAATAACACACCACTATACTTTGATTATTTAATTGTTTAGATAGAGCGACGCGCTTCTATGACACTAAAATAAACAGGCCAACTTTCCTATGTGCGTAAATATTACCTACGTTACTCTACTTGTCGCAATGTCCAAGCTCATGACACTATTTATTACACGTTATTAATGGAGGATTAAAATTGAAGTAAAGTTATACTTACAAGATACAAGAAATACTTTATGCAATATAAAAAAAAACAGTAAACAATTCACTTATACGTGTAACAAAAAGGTATAACAATACTTAACGGTGTTAGTCTACCCATCAAAGTAAACCCATTACAAAACAAAAATTGGCAGATTAAAAAAAAAATGCGTTTTCAGTACTACTTGGCAGATCACGTGACCAATATTTGACTTGTAGAACCCTATTTCATTAATTTTGATAAATTTGTTTTCGATGGGTTCACTTTGATAGGTAGACAAACTCCCTTAAGTATAGTCACACCTTTCTGTAGTACGAGTACGTTGACTATCATAGTCATTTTATAATAATGTGAACAAAATTAAAATATAAACTTCTAAGTCCAGATTTATCAGGCACGCTTAAATTCATTTATAGTTATTAGAGTGTGAAACGATATTTTTTTTTTAATTTGTATTTATGAAGACGCATATGAAACTCTTGATGTCCATCTAGACATATAAATAATCAAAGCACTTAACATACTGAAACTGTTAATATACGTTTTTGTAAACAACGAAGAAATTATTAATGAAAGTAACGGCATTGTATTACTGGAGAGACAGGATGATGTGGAAAACTAAATGTTGCGGAAATCTATTCTTGATTCTTGACTAACAATTAGTTAAGGAAGCAATAGCTTTATCGGCGAACTCTTATTATCTCTCAAGCAAGAGGGCATAGTTTTAATCCCAGGTCTAGGCATGAAACTAAACAAAGCAATTTTAATGTAAATATTTGTCATGAGAACTATTAAACTAAGAACTAATATTAAGTAATCGTATATAAATGAGATTTGTAAGTTAAATTTTTTAAGTAATTATTCATTCAAATGTAATAAGACTTGCCTGTAACGAACGTTATTTAAAGGTCAATAAATATTACTTTACTTTACTTTACTTTACTTTACTGAACCACTATTACTGTACTCAGTAACTCTAAATGTCGATAAGTAAACAGTTTTTATTAAGTCTCTCTATTTTTCCCGTTTCACTTGGTATCATAAGATGAAATACAGAAAACCACACTACAAAATAAAAACAATGAACTACACAATCTTGAAACCAAAAACCACAGGAAGATGGCAGCTAAATCTAAATTTCACATCATTACATCAAAATCAGTCATCTCATATGTCATAAAAGGCGAATGAAATTACAAAAACGTCGTAAGTTTTTTTTTATAATCACATAATTATTTGTTAAAGATATAAAAAGAAACAAAAAAGTTCTTATAAAAAGAATTGACACTAAAAAATTTCGAATTTCGGGCAAAGTGCCCAATATGCTGGCTGCGTTGGCCCGCTGAATTGCTAGACTTATTTCTTAGGCAAAATATAAGCCAGCATTTCTGTCTAACGCACACGTCCTTCAGACGTTCCGACATATCTTTAAAAAAGCTGACAGTTGGGGTAGAAACAAATACACTCTATCAAGAGTTGAATATTTTCGCATATTTGTTATATATATTTTTTACACTTGAATATTTCAATACTGTTTTTAATATTTAACTAGGTATTTAAATTATTTGCTACGAAATTCGTAAAATTAAAGCATCCTAAGCGTAGTCAATTAATATCATTTGCATCAAAGCTAATTCGTCGCGTCATTCCAAGCGGCCAAATTTACCCGGAAACCTAATTACTACCCGGAAATTACGCGATCTTCTATGTATTAACTTAATTTATAATAAGGTACACATTTTAAGCAAATTCACAGAGCTTAATACTCAATTACTAATCTTTGTAAAAGGCGTTTTTTGATAGACTTATTTTCAAAAAATTTAAAAAACCGAGAGATTGTCATTTCGTCGGAATTATCTTTGTGGAGTGCTCCTTGATGTGGCACGACACCTGATCCGAATTAACGAATTATTTATTTATTTATTGTCTGAAGGTACACTTTCCTGTCGGTCGGATCGTAATCAGTTCAGTTTGGTTTACAAATCAAAAACTGAAAAACTTTTACAGTAGCTTCCTAAGAAGAGTACCTAACTGAGATTTGTGAATATAAAAATCGATCAAGTGGTTTTCGTTTATAAATTCTCAATAAAATAACGTCGTCGCGAGATTGACAGTACCTGCCTAGGTATGTAGGAAGTATTTGTAAACCTAAGTGCGTTGGACACCTTGTAAAATAAACTTTTAGCTGTAAACAGAGAGGCCGGTAACAAGTTCCACCATCAAAAAATTGCTAGACGTAAAGCCGAAACGAATCTATCATAGCTTCAAAATAACAACACGTCGTTGTATTTAGCACATTATATACCCCGCTTGTGTGAGAGTAAACAAGCAAACAACCTATAGCCTTACCGTCTTTACTGCGCCGAAACGCAAAAACAAACAGAAATGGCGGACGAGTCGATATACCCGCGAATTATTGGTAGCGGCAACCGGAAATCAGTGATTGCCGAGCCGTAGCAATATCCGCTTAATGCTGCTTTTATCCGTACCACGCTATAAGTCCTAAAAACAGTATGGCAACTAAAGGACAAGTAAACTGAACATAGTTCACCCGAAGGAATGAGGGTTTTGTTTTTCGAGTGTATGTTGTATATTTCTTTGGCACGCCCTAGAGCCTAAACGGCTTGTCGTATTTTTATGTGAGTGAAAGAGAAAAATAAGGCAACACAGGTTTAACGCTTTAGCAATCGGGTTTCGTCCAACTCGCTTCTAACTATTTGTTAAAATTTATGACGTCATTCTGTGGTGGCCATCTTGAACCGATTTTCATCAAACATAGCTAACAACTTCCCGACTAATTTCATTATGAATGAAAAAAAAATATTTTCACCCGTTCGGGAGCTACGATACTACAGGCAGATACACATACAGAAACATACAGACACGTCAAACTTATAGCACCCCATTGTTTTTACGTCAGGACTTAAAAATGGAGGCCACAATGAAACTTCATTATTTCTGAGAATTCACAGAGAGCTCATTAATTAAAAATTACATATTGGAATGAACGGTACCCAGCTCTAGGGTTGAGTAGAGGTGTGTATGACTCAACTGGATAAAACCCTTCTGTTGTCTGTCTGTAATTAAAGAAGAGTTCGGAGTTCTTGCACAATACTTCAACACAGAATAGAAAGGGCCGTGGATAGGACACGGTCACCAGGCTGTATCTCATGAACCGTGATAGCTAGTGAGCTGAATTTTCACGGATGACGTATTTCTTTTACCACTATAACAACGAGTACTAAAAACCTAATAAAATAAATATTTTAGTTCTCATGCAACAAACGTGTTTTGTTTCCTGTTTACTGTTCTTAATTTTATTGATAACGGCATCAGGCTAACGCTTCAAATATTTGTAGAATATTTAGTTAGATATTCACTTTAAAAATAAATAAGTTAACCAAAATAAAATAAATATTTCGCAGGGGCTGCCCCATTTAGTAAACGTGTTTTTGCTGGTTTTTGATCGATATAAACTTGAACGAATGTTGTACATGCCCTTAGAGCGCTTGTAGACGTCCGTTTTTTTTCACGGGATAACGGACCGTCAATAAACGGATATCCTTGTATATATATATATACACAAGTCTCTGTAAATGAAGAAACTTCTACAGAAACAATCTATAAGAACAATAAATGGTTTGAAAAAACGTAATCCTGCGAGAATACACTTTAAAAATGAAAAAAGTGACAGTTATATCACTTTATATTTATAGTAGTTTATTAGAGGTACACGAGGATACGGAAATACCGGAAAAAAGAATTTCTCGTAATAATAAAAAAGGGCGAGTCCTGCCTGTCAACAGATTATCTAAATGTAAGAAACAGGGACTTTACACCAAAATATTAATGTACAATAAATTACCAAATAGCGTGGAACTTGATTTAAAAAAATTTAAACAAAAATTAAAATATTTTTTTGAAGAAATCATGTTTTCATAAACTCAGTGAATTTATGTGAATGCAGCTTGTGGAATCATCGTTCTTGTGTGATGAACAACAATTACAAAATGTTAGTAATAGGTAAAGAAATAAATGACAATGTAAATGTATAATATAATAACTATTTGTTCTTAGAACTATAAAAGTATTTATAAGTTAAGTTTATTTTTAAAGTAAATAATAATTAAAATGTAACAAGACTTGCCTGTTACGAATGTTATTTAAAGGCCAATAAATATTTATTTTTCTTATTCTTCTTATTCTTATTCAGGTCTGACTCGCACGCACTAGACCGATTTTTTCTCCTTTCTTAGGACAAACGACCATGGAAAGCCTGTAGCGATTTGTGATTTCTGTTTCCGCCAACAACACTTCTCAATTTTGATTCAACAGTCAAGAACCCATACTGAAATGTGTAGAGAAAGTCATATCTATAAACTCGTGTCCATATCTCGCGATATTATATTTATACAGTAGATGTAACGCGTAATTAAGATTGTTTTGCCGCGCGAATTTCGACGCTAATTTTGTTATGAACGTTTCGGATGGAGCGTTTTAGATGGAATCGTAAACGGAAGGGGGATTATTTTACAACGCCTCCGGAATTATTATTGTAGTTTTAGACGTGAGCGCGAAGTGTAAATAACTGTTAAAATATTTGTTTGGGCAATCTGAAACTTTATGGTTTTGCGTAGACACAGAATAAAATGTATTTAATATAAACTGGTACTGGCGTTTGAAAATTTTGTATCTGGAATAATTATTGTGATTATGTCTCATTATATTTAACTAAATTACAATTTAAAATTGTCGAAAGGTTCAATGCATTAGTCCTTAATAGTGTCTATTTCTATTCACAGGCCGATACTAATCTGGTCGGTTCCTTCCCAAACAACACACACATAACACACACATTTATATTATATAACAGGTACATTAATACACATACGTGTGAATTGATTGTGCGTGACGACGCAGAACCAGTGGGGATCCCGGATGAACTATGATTCTAATGCAGCTTGTAGTTATACGAACTGTTGATCTTGCAAATTCTTAAAAGATAACGTGTAATATTTCGAATATTACAGAAACCGGTATGTGTATGTAGCATTGGCTACAAACTTGTCCGTTATTAGAAGACATATTTTTTTAAATGTAAAACTCACGACTAAGTTCTAAGATACATTAAATTTGGTTAAGTTTTTATAAGCTACTAGCGGACCCGACAGACGTTGTCCTAAAAAAAACTAGATGCCCACTACAACGCCATCTGCCGGGCTCAATTGTTAATCTAAACCATCCAGGGTGTTAAAATAGTCGATTACATCACTAGTGTAAGGCAGCGCCATCTGTCATTGATAGTGATTTTTGTAGAAGCTTCCTCTTCCGCTCTAGACGTAGTTGGGTGTAAGTTTCGAAGTATAAGAACGAATAGATTAATGAAATATTGGGTGGTTTTTTAATAAATAAATCAATGGATAGTACAGGGTGCCACTAAAAATTCATTCAAATCGGTCCAGCCGTTTATGAGGAGTTCAATGATATTCACACGTACACTAGAATTATATATATATATATATATATATATATATATATATAGATTAAGTGTATGTATGTACATATTATAAGATAACCAATGGAGTCAGGCGTTAGATACTTTCCAGAAATCGTATTCAGATCTTGTTTGATATCGAGATAAACACTGCTAGCTAGCTGTTTACTAGTCGAGAGTAAAACAGATGGAAACAAACTTGCCGCTTGCCGGATTTGAATCAAAAACTGTTCGCTCGTTTCGCTCGCTTGATCAATACTTAAACAATGTACATCAGCGCATCAGTAAAAGTAGGCGTTGATTACATTCATAGTGGCCGCTATAATTCCTACATTTCGTGTCACCACATCGTTTACTGAAGCTAAGTTCTATCTTCATTACAATCTTAACAATCAATCGGACGACTTTTATCTCGGTAGCACACCAATAAATATCTTAACGACATAATATCTTTACCGACAACCGTTCAAAGATACCAATGAATTATTTATCACTACTAAAACTAGATCTATGCGCGATCTTCTCACCTGCTGACTTAACCTAATATATTTGCACTTGGAAACTAAAAATATAAACTAAATGCAACTTTATTACAAAGCAATAGAGATTGTGTTAGTATGGATGTAGTGCAAGTTTAAATTTGTACAGCAATTTCTTAGTATTGCCTGTGAAATGTGACATCTGGTTGAAATAATTTGTAGGCTGCGTTTCAGTCGATCGGAATTAATAAGTTGGTTTAGACTTGGATGAAATTGTGCTATTTGTCTTCGTCTTGCTCCGTATTTAAAGGTTAAATTATAAAATTGTAAATGAAGACATTTTCTTCTTGCCTTGGAGTAATTTAATTAAACCCTTTTTAGCGCGTGTTGGTTAATTCGTATACTTATTTATTACGTTTGAGTTGTATTTAAAAAAAGTAATTTTGCATCATTTTGATACCAATGTGCTATACCTAGTTTTTGCTGCGTCTTGATATTGTTACCTGTAGTAGTTTTGAGAACAGTAGATTTTACAAGCATATGCTTTCCAGTAGTAACAGACTTCTGTCTTTCATTTGGCATAAGACTTACCCAATTTTTCACTTATATTATATATTATTTCACTTATAAAGGCGAAAGACTGTATGTGTGTGTTTGTTTTGTTCTTTCCTTTACGCTTGAACGGCTGAAAGGATTTGGATGAAATATTTCAGCAGAATGGATTATATCCTGAAGTAAAACATAGTTTACTTTTTATCTCGAAAAAATGTTAATGTGGGATAGTTAAATTTTCGCAGGTAACGCCGCGGGGAGCAGCTTGTAGTATCCCTACAATATTCATCATATCAAAAACTAATAACAAAATAAATGAATCATTTTATAAAATACCAATTTGAACTTGACATGCGCTGATAAATGTTTTTCAGATATATTGACTTCAAACTCAAACTCCTAATTAAATGTATTTAATTTGAGACATGAAGAATATAAAAAAAAATTACATACATACTTAAATAAAAACCTTTGATATCAATCCAGCCATTTTTGAAATTTCAACCAAAGAACATAAAAAATACAGTCTACCTATATTTTCGAAATCTCTATTTTCTACCTCCTTACTCATGCACTGAGACTCAGTAGTTAATTTATGCGTCGACCAGAATAAGTCAGTAAATTAATAAGTCTAGAACACGTGTAGAGTTAGTAATAGTTAAATAATAGTTTGTTCAATCTGTCTGTACACAATAGACGAGTTTAGTCGATTTTTGAACCACCGTGGTCAACTTTAAGTCACATCATGACCCTCGTATAGCGGTGGAGACTTTACCAGGCTATCTATGGAGATTTCCCGCGAACACGTAAACCACGTTATTCCGTCGTTATATCTCTTGCCCATCATGACACTTATGCACATATACAAGACATTAATGGTTCGTAATCCAACAATATTACACATTAAAACTTGCAGAATCACTAGTTAATACACCGACAGAGACGACATTTTTTCAGCGAACGCCCAAAAACTCCTTATGCCATATTCGTCACGTGGAAGTTCACTACATCTTTAAAAATCTGCTCTCACCCTGGTGGTCAAGTATGTTATTTGAATTGTCTCAGAATTACAATTGGATTGTGCCAAAATGGCGGTTTTGAGCAAATGGTCAAATGACATCATCAACCATAGACATTATAAAAACAAAATTTTTAATACTAATTCTGAACTATGTCGAAACGGCCATTTTGGCACAATCCAATTGTAATTCTGAGACAATTCAAATAATTGACTTGACCATCAGGTTTGTATGGCTTATTCGACACACAATATATTTTATTTATAATTATAGTAGTAGCTCTCACCCGCGGCGTTGCTCGCGATAAATTTAAATATTGAAAAGTTTCAAACTTTATACTCTTTGAAACTTTCTGCGGTTGAATATCCAAAATCGTTGTTACACCTCTGCAGCCCATAATGAATACACCTTCCAAATTTCATGTCTACAGGTTTAGCGGTTTAAACTGTGCGTTGATTATTAGAAAATATCAGTCAGTCAGTCAGGTCTCACTCATTTATATATACAGGGCTATCGGCTAGGGGTGTACTAAGCCGAAAGTGGGTCACTGTACCCACCCTAAGGAACAATTTTTACAATGGAAGCAACTCAGAATTCGAGAGAGAAAAACAGCTGTTCTATACAAAAAGTTGATCAGTCGTTGTCAAAATGTATGGAACAGCTGATTATTTTTTCTCGAATTCAGAGTTGGTCCCAGAGTGAAAGATGTTTATTTATAGTGACAGAAACATCTTTCACTATGCCCATTGCATCCTAAGAAAGACCTTAGGATGAGCACAGTGACCCCCTTTCGGCTTAGTACACCTCTAGCCGCTAACCCTGTATAGTAAGCTATCCTATCTTTCAAGTTTTCATAGTTTCGTAGTTTATGTGTCCATCGCAGACAAACAACGTGACACGTAAATTTTTGTATATAAAGAGTATACAGTGAATTTACAATATGCTAGCAACACTGACTGTATGAATCATAACTGTAATCTACCAAAGAAGCAATTAATAATCTATGTCGCGTATCGCACGCCGCGGCAGCGTATCGAGTAGTGAGCAATCTGTGCCGAGTCGAATCAGAGTTTACCTAAACTGTGAATGACTCACAGATGCGTCAACGCCGCGCCGCGGTATACGATAAACAAACAAAATGTATGAACTTAGGGTTGACACGACGCGACGTGATGATTTACAACAAGTGGTTAGAAGCAAGTTCGAAAGAAAACCGACAGCGAAATCGTTAAACCAGTGTATCATCCTCAAATTTACCTTTTTTTAAAATTGATGTATCCAGTGTCACTCTAACGATTAAGACGAATCTATTGATATCACTCACATAAAAATACGACAAGCCGTTTAGGCTCTAGGACGTGCCAAAGAAATATACATACACACGAGTACACTCGAAAAACCTACCTTCTCTCGCAGTCGGGTAAAAAAATACATAAATACACATTGTTTTATTCAGGTTTAAATAATTACATAAATGATACAGCCATGGCCACCAAAACACTGGTATATTCCTATCGGCCCCTTTTCTATCCCATTAATGGTCAGATGGGAATTTGTTATTCCCTTCTTCCCTATTACTATGGGAACTGAGCAAATTGGGAATAAAAAAATCCATTTGCCCATTGCTTTGGTCACTGGGGCAGTTGGAAATTTTTAACTAACGAAATTGCCCGCATCTTGGCGGATAACCTTCCCTGACGTATAATACAAGTTTCCGTATTTGTGCCTAATTCTTTTACATAATACTTATCTAAAATAACTGGGCCTTTATAACATTTAACAATAATGATTTAATGGAAAAAAAATTAGCACGTAAAAACTAAATGTATCATATCAGTAGAAAAAACAATGATTAAGCAATCGGTTGACTTCTTTCTATATCCATGCGCTCTAACTGTAAAGCTGTGATAGTTTTTTTTGATAGGGAGAGGAATTTAATACTTATTGGTGATTACTCTATCTTTAGGAGTGTACCTTTTTCTGTACCTTAGGGGTAAAACCGGGACCGTATTACTAAAACTTTACTGTCCATCTGTCAGTCTGTCAGCAGGCTGTATCTAACAAACCGTGATAGCTAGACAGTTGACATTTTCACAGATGGTGTATTTTTAATGCTATTATAAATTTATTAAGCGGATTTTTTAACAGCACACATCTTTTGAAAGAATTCTGATGCTACAACTTCACCGGACGGTGCGTGCAAGTGCACTGGAACGAGAGTTATTGAGAACGACAAGCAAAAATAGTGTAGACGGCCCGAACCTCGACTTGAAGTTTCCCCACGTCGCCTAAAAAAGTGCTATCAAACTTTTCAGGCATCCATGGCAGATACGATGTGGCCCTGGCCGTCTTATCCTTCTTTTTTCTATTGCTCAAGGAAAACCCGTAAAAGACATTCCTTAATATCATTACAATCTAGCCTACGTTTAAGACTAATAAGTAATTTTAGTTTAACGCAATCGTCTACCAAATAATGTCTCAAAGAATTTGTACATCGGCACTTTTCTTATTATAGTTGTTAAGGCAAAAACACTTTGTCCATGTGATTTAACAATATTTATTACTACAATCTAATACTTTTAGAAAAAAAAACAGACATCCTTGAGAACCTGAAGAGTCACAATGTCATCTAAATGATTGATTGAAAGATTTTAACTTAACTGTTAAAGAATCCTGAGGTTAATATTACGGTTACCCTTATTATGAGACAATTGCATGGTAGTAGGGCGTCGTCGTCAGGAGTTTCCTATCGATCGCCTAGATAGCTATCACACTCTAGTTATAAAATTTGTCGCCAAACGTGATTTCCGGCAGCCTTCCTTGAGAGCCAGTGTATTCCAGACTAGGCATACTTGTGGTCAAGTGCTTAACTGTATACGATAAAAAAAATGCCACGGTCGAGGCGAATACTCTATATTTACTAAATACATCTCACCCGGAATATGCCTGGAACTGAACTAGTTGATTATTTGACTGAAATATAATTATCACAAAATAACACGTGACTCCCTTGATTACATGAACCATTTCTGTCATATTTTTAACGTTCACTACACAAAAGTTACCTAACATGTTATTTATAGCCAAAATAATAAAATCTGTTAGCTTAAAACCCTTTATCATTTTTCATAACAAATTAACAACAGACATAGAGTTTAGTCTGCAAATTTCTGCGAGTGGTTACAGCACCTGACTGTAAAGTACTAGAGTACTAAAGTTGCAGCAGATGTTGAATAACTTCGGTAATTTGGTAACTTAAATCTAGAAACTAAGAGTCTGCCCTTAGTTTCAGAAGCGCATTTATTGCAAAATTTGTCTTTGTGATAATTGTGATTGAATATTAGATCTACAGTTATACTTTGTATATTTATTATATACTAGCTGCGCTCTGCAGCGTCACCCGCGTTAATACAGGATAAAGTACCCTATGTGTTAATCCATAGTCTAAGCTATCTTCGTACCTAATTTCATTTAATTTAAATATGCATAAATGTAATCATTTGCTTCTACCGACTTACGAAAAGATCATGTTTGTTACTTGATTTCCAGAGACGGGTAAACCATCTTTTTTTGTTTGAAAAGGTATACCTCTTACGTAGTCCCATATAAATTTTATTTAGATATGTCAAGAGACAAGGTTTTTAAATCAAAATAGGTAACTGAAAAACTTCTATTATTTATTTGACAATCACTTTATTACAAACTTATTTATTATTTTGTGATCGAGATACTTTTAATTTTACAACTTTGTGGTACTACTTGATTCTTATATATATTTTATTCGTTGCAACCCTAGCTAATGTCACGCGCTATCACTTCACATCTATGTTCCCAAACAAGAATGTGTGGATAATTCGTCACCTCTACAAACTTTATTGATTCAGCAATATTTGAACTCTATTTATTAGAAAATAAAGCTTAAATTAAACAACAATTCTATAATTAGTAAATCACCAAAAGTTTACCAGAGCAACTTATTACACAAATTTTTTATTCGTTTCGTTTGTTTTCTGATGATGTCACGATACGAAATGGATGAAAAGTATTTTTGGTTTTACCTAGATAAAGTGTTAATTGAAGCGTGCTTGGTATAGTTTAGTTTCCCAGCAGGCTAGGGGCCCAACTCAGCTTATTTTTATTTTTTTAGAATTACTGTGGCATTGTGTAATTATTGTAGTTTATGACAGTTTTTGTGGTCAGTTCTTATGCTTATGTTCATTATGTTCGTCATACTAATCGTATGACGCCATATGATATAAGCAGAAAAAAATGTTTCTGTTCATAATGATAAATATTCCTCATAGTTTTTCCCGCGTTTGTTGTAAAAATTGCGTCTCTGTCTGTGTATTTATTGCAAAACCAGGGATTCTGCAAGTTTTCATGTGTAGTATCAACCATTTTGATGTAGATTATCAACCATCAATACCTTGTTTATGTACAAGTGTGGGCAAACAAAATAAAAACGGATTAACGCCGCTTTTGTGTTCTCGAGAAATCTCCATAGAAACCCTGGTAAAGTCTGCACCGCTGTACAAGGGTACATGATGTGACTTTAACTTTACCACGATGACTTATTACTTGATAATTAACTTGATTGATTAATAAGGAACTTGAAAATAGATAAACTTGACGCTGGCAAACATACTAATCTTATAGTGCCATATAACAAAAGAAAATACATTAAACAAAATATAACATTATAGTTAAACACTAATACCATAATTAAAGTAAAAATATGCTCGTTATTATTGCGTGACATCGTCCCATCTGTCTCTAAACACTGGCAAGACTATTAAATGAAATAATAAAATGTCTTCGCTTGCACGTGTGTTGTGTTGTGAGATGGTATGATGCAAGACCACGTTTTATGTTACACTTTTTATGGTCTTATTTATGTCATTAAAGTATTACTTTATTATATTACTAGCTGCACCCCGCAATGGATGAATGATTATTTAAAGAGATTTTAAAATATTTTTTATTAAAAAAAATGTTCTTTATAACTACATATGTTACATTAGGCAAGTCATTAGTTATTACAATGTAGGTTTATCATGTTGTATTACAGTCAAATTTAATTAAACATATAGAACTAAATAAATCAATTTATCATTATTAGAAAAAAATAAAGAACAAATCTGGTAATTAGTAAATATTAATCATAGTTATTATTACATGTCATATCATATTATATTAGTTATATTTATTTCATTCAAGAGAGAAGATTCCGTTAATGGTATTGTCATAAATTCTTTTAGGGAGTAAAATGGGGACGCCTCAAAGAAACACTTTAAGAGTCTTTACACAGTAACTCCGTAAAACGCTGGTATTATTAGATCATGGCAGGATTAAAAGTATCTTTTGTAGGTATTTATCCAGGATAATAGCCGACCTTATAAGAAATTAGTCAAGATCAATGTATAGTCTATAGATATAGAGCTTGTAACAAAAACCAACATATACACGAATATAAATATTATGTGTTACTTCTTTTTTTAAGCTCAAAATCTTTAAAAATTTTCAATTTATACTATATTGTTTACCAAGAGTCAAGCTAATCGAAATCAGCTTTACCTAGCAGATGGGAATTTATTATTCTCATCTGCCCCAGTGACCAGACAAATTTGGTAAATGGGATTTTTTTATTCCCAACTAGCCCCATGATACAATAAAGGGGCAGAAGGGAATAACTAATTCCTATATGTCCCATTAATGGGACAGATAATGGACCGATGAGAATATACCCTTAGCTTGACCGACGCTAAAACAATGAAATTCTCTAAGGAAGTTTAGTTGATTTCGCTAACTGGGGTAATTTTTCCTCAACAAATTAGAATAAGCCAAACTTACTTTATTTTTACCATAAAGGTTTAGGCGATTAAAATAGATGATTAATCGAATCCATGCTAAACGTAGTATATATATATACTAAACTAGCTGCGCCCTGCGGTGTTACCCGCGTTAAAAAATACCTAGCCTATGTGTTCATCCAGGCTCTAAGCTATCTCCGTACAAAATTTCCTTCAAATTGGTTCAGCAGTTTTTGCATGAAAGAATAACAAACATACACACTTCCACACATTCTTACAAACTATCGCGTTTAAAATATTAAGTAAGAAATATATAATTTTAGAAAAAAAATGTAACAAATTAATACTATTCATCGCTTGTTGTACATGAGCAACAATTACAATCAAATTTGGCTTAGCAGTTATCTCATAATTGCGTAGATTTTGACTCTGGTCATCCACACTAGAGTGACTTGAACTAAAAGCCTTTTTTTTATTTTTACTTAAATCACCTGGGTGATATTACCTGGGTGCACATAGTGGAATATACCTTTTGAAGGTACACTTGTTTTTTTTTCTTGAATTCAGAGTTGGTCCCATCATGAATATTGTAGGACGAGTATAAATGACCTCCTTTAGCTTAGTACATTCCTAGCTCTTTGAACACTGCGGCCAATTTAATAAAAAATTAAAATAATAATCATCATTTTTTTAATATAACAAAGTATGTAAGGGCCTGTCATTGTTGGTTGCCAATGAAGTCTCAATTAAGGTCAGATCCAGAGCCGAGTATACTTAAAAAAAATATAATATCATAAATTCCGCTAAACTTCGTGCAGCCTAACAGTCGATTCTTTAATTATTATATTTAGTCGGTTGTATAGGAGTATAGAAAAGTGTTGTTTTTAGACATTTTTGGTCAAATTTTTATTTTAATGTCACTTCTTAAGAACTATCCTCGTACTTCAAGAAAATTATTATAAAAAAAATAATTTTGCAACATCGATTCAGCTGCTATCGAGATTCAGTCTAGCAACACATTCAGAGATTCATTTTTATATTATAGAGGGAAGATAGTATCTAAATAATGAACCAATCCGAGCGCAACCACATAGCAACAATACTAACGGACATACATTACTACCATTATGTAAACTTAATTAAACATTTCCACGGCTTTGAATAAAAACAATCGAATCTGGACATAGGCAAAACCAACTTTAATTTACAGCTGTAATTATTCTTCTAGACTTTTCCATTCTTATTATCATACACATAGAGTCTAAAGTAGAAAACTAAATACTTAAATATTGAAACATGACTGTTCGCGTCAAATTGTAAAACAAACTTTCAATGATGGAATTTGTACTCGGCAGAAACTATGTTCTAGCCTTTATTTGTATTAGAATAAGGGTTAAATTTAAAGCAATTAGTCTATGATAAAAGTAATAGGTTAATATGTAGATGGTTCGTAACGCATCGATGGTCTGCGCACGCGCCGGGTTAATGACCTCCCAAACTATGACCTTTGTGCCTATGACGTGTTTTACCTTATATGTGTAAGTGGCCGTGAAAGCCTTAGGTTAGAGGTTGTTTATAAAGGTCTATATGTAAAATTTGTAAAAAGGTAAAAATGGGTAAAGGTATAAAATTAATATAAAAAAATAGCAAAACAAAAATTTTACAAATTTCCTAAAATTCTGTCTATGAATTGTTGTTTTTTTTTTGCAACAGGAAAGTTAAAGAAAAAGTCAAAGGTTAAGTTACCATGATCTGAGTTCGGTCGGTATTTACGTCAATTTTTAAAATGTGTAAAAGTAGTTATAGTGACATAACTACAATAGTTGGACATATGGTCTCACGAAGTTTTTTGTACATATTGATATGTTCTATAATATTGTGGAATATTTTTTTGTTCTAACCTAAATGCCCGTACCTACTTACCGCAGGTATGCGATGAAAGAGATTATATGGCAACAAAACTCGAGAGGTGTCGAGGGACACCCGGATACAACGAAGTTCCTTTCGATTAATTATCTAAAAAAATTACTAAAAAAATAGTAAAAATAGTATCATACGAAGTTTGGCTGATCGTCTACCAAGATCTGCAACGTATCGACAATGGCTGGCTATTGCCACCTAATTTAATTTTTAATTTTTCTTTCTTGGTTGTATATATACCACATTATTTTATTTGTTTTTTATGTATTAATATGTCTTCTATGGATCTATGAGTGTGCAATAAAGATTAATTATTATTATTAGTAAAGTAATTGTAATATTATTTTTTAAAATTATTATCATATATATATTATATTAAAATAGAAATACGAAATGAAAATGACACGAAAAAAAAACACGCACACGCCGCACGGATTACAACTATAGCAAAAAGTGTCGTTACAACTTTTGGTCTTAATATTTTCCGTCTAGCCCCCTCTCACAACGTGCGATAAGGAACTTTCTTTCAAAAATATTACACTTTGGGTTGGTTTTAGTAGGAATTTGTAAGGATCTCTAATTTTTTCTACTAATAAATATAGCCTATGTTACTTCTAAATAATGCAGCTTGCTAACGGCGACAGAATTTTTGAAATCGGTGCGGTAACGTTTTTGAGTTCTTGAGTTTATTCGTTACATACAAAAGTACAAATCTTTTCTCTCTATAATATTAGTATAAAGGTATAGGGATAAATAATTATGTGTTCATTCTCAAAAGTGGTATTAACGAACCAAGTGGTTAGAAGCGAGTTCGTAAAAACCCGACTGCTAAATCGTTAAACCTCTGTAACCTTAATTTCTTTGATTCATATATTAACGTAGCCAGTGTCACTCTCACGACTAAGACGAATCTATTGACACCACTCACAATAAAATACGACCAACCGTTTAGGCTCTAGGGCGTGCCAAAGAAATATACATACATACATACATAGGTACATACACTAAGTACTAAACCAACCAACATTCAGAAAACCATACCTACTGAGAATTGGCTAAGAAATAATATTGTTAGAGTTCAACACAAGGACACGTTGCGGACTGTAAAAAGCGTAAAATTCATCGATAACGGTTCATATAATAATTGAACTTTCACTCATAAATGGCGGTGTGGTAGAACACGATCCGAATTATCTATACAAGTTAATTGTAAATGCTGTTATAATGGACGATGTCAGACGGCTGTGTTTTGTCGTACTTAAGTAAAACCTTAAGTAGATCTAATTAGGTAAACGCATGAAGATCTGGAGAGATAAGCCAATGCGTTCATACTTACTTTTTTTGAATGTATTGACTTAGTTTTTGATGTCTCTTACTAAATATTATATGTATACCGCTGCGCGTTTTAACCCGCAGTACATATTTGATGATAAAATAGCCTATGTGTTAAGCCAGTGTATAAACTATCTTAGAGCTAAATTTCATCCAAATCTGTTCAGCAATTTGAGCGTAAAGAGGAACAAACAAACGCGCACACATAAATCTAAACTTTCGCTCCTATAATACATACCTTTGGAGCCTTCACTATCTTTTATATTAATTACCTTCAAGAACGTTACTAAAATACTACTACGCGGGTAAAGTAGAATTTTTTCTTTAAATATGAGCTATATAACACCACCACCTAGTATGGCCTACATCCCCTAATAGGGGATACTCATGCCCACTATGTATTTCTACGTATGTCACAATTCCCGTTACGACGAATCAGCTGTGATCAAAACATCTGTTTTTGCTCGTGTCGTAACCGTTACAACAGTAAGGGTCCCATTCATAAATGGATTCCATTTTTGAATCATCCGAATGAAGTCAGCTGATGGTCGAATTATGAAATTTTAAAATTCGAACCACTCGTCATTGGCTGCGCAGGCTTGCGTACGAGCTTAGGGGAGATTGGGGTCAGATGGTGACGTTGTTTTGTCACCTGGTTGGTTTGAAAAGATTGAATAGAGCTCAATAGTTATTAGGGCTTGTACAAAACGAGGTCTTGACACGATTTGAGCTCGTGAATGTTATTATGTTAATTTGTGTTTAGAGGGCATAATGGTGGACGTGTCAAAATATATAGCTATATAATATAATTCGAAAGGTAAAAAAGTTAGAACATGATCGTGTATTTTCGCAAAAGGCGTTGTTCTTTGCATTTTGTGTGTTTCCTGATTGATTTGGAAAATTCGTTCTTTTTTGAAAGGGTATGATTCCCGTGTACCCAATAATATATTGGTTTTATTAAACTGTTCCAGCAGTATGGTCTTTGAATCTAAATAACTGAAAAAAAAAACAAGTTTAAGTAGATCTTTTTTTATCATTATATTTTATTACGGTCACTATTTCATCTACCAAGTATTTTCTAAATATTTTTCAAATCAGTCCCGCCGTCTCTGAGAAATCATAAAACAAATAATTAAAAAAAAAACCTTACATTATGTACCTCCTTTTTTTGGAAAATCGGTAATAATTTTGATCTCTAGTTATTATATTCTATAACAATGATTTTTAGCACTGGAACTATAGGTACATAGTGTCGGTAGTTACCCGGTGTCCCCTACACTTGTCAGCTGCGGCAGGTGACGCCTCAGCTGTGACAGCAGCTCGCACACACACCACTGTGACCCACTTCATACTACTAAGTCACTGCTTTCTCAATACAACAGTTTGCTTTTTTCCAATTTAGGTTTTTTTAATCGTCCTAAAAAAAGTAGTTTCCCAATTAATATGTTTTAGAAAAGTTATAAATGTCCTGGATCAGTAGTTTTTTTATGATTATTATAATCTTAATACTTTACTAAGTGACTACTGCTTGCCTGGTGTAAATTCCACAAACTGCAATACAACAGTAGTTAGCACAATAATAGTTAGAGGTAAAATATTTAACCATTTCGAGTCTAAGCTTATTGTTACTATTTTTTAGGTCCGCCGGCCGTGGGGACTGGAAGCTCTTGTTGTTTTCCAAAACTTATCGGAATGTTTCATCGATTCAATGCGTGACGAAAATGCCAGGATTTTATCCGGCCCAACGTATAAGCATTGCCATTCGGCGTGGTAATGCGGCTAGCATTCTGGGCACGCTGTCCTCTGGTGGTGGTTGGAGCGTTTTGATTATCAGATATCAGATCTTAAATGGTCTATGGGTTATCTATCTGCTTTGTTTATTTGCTGTAGTCAAGTCATTTCGTTTTTGGTATTAAAGTCACTTGCCTGGTAGTAAGCACAATAAAAGTAGATAAACACAGCACACGAAGTATACAGGTATTACCGATTTACAGATAATTTTCCCCCACTTATGTAGAAAGTAACAACAAAATATCAAAAAACTCCAAATATGTAAGACAAATTCGTCAAAATGGGTTAGAAACTACGAACTGGGGCCTTATTTTTGAAACGTTCAACATAATTCATCACTTGCTAATAACGTCATACTTGCAGAAGATAACATTGCGACTATTTGAATATCGTTCGTAACTAACGTCATAAGTGGGTTTTCGAATTCATTCGAACGTTTCAAAAATAAGGCCCCTATACGTGAGTAAAATCTTATTTAGATATAAAATGACAGACTAAAGAAAATTTGCCCAAGTCAATAGCTAAGACGCTACGCTCGCTTGGTCAGTTACCGAAAGTCGACAAAAAAAACAGTTTTTCACGTTTGGTTGCATATATTGATACACATTTGTTATGACTTCTAATCTACAAGAGTTATATTTGCAATTACAAATTCAGCACATATTAAAAAACATTAATGCCATTCTAATAATTCAAATGAAATATATGAATAGCGTATCGCAATATTTCAAATTGCTTTCTCTATTACCAACATATGATTTGCATACAAATGCGTAGATAAAACTCTCTTATATTCGATATGTGTAAATAACTTTTGTATTTTAGACGAGGAGCTAACGTGACGTTTAGTTACTTAACAAAAGTTCTTAATAAAACTTTAAAAGAACTTTTTCCGATATTTAAATTTAAACGATTTTGATTAAATTTCAAATTAACTACTTCTGAAGTATATCCTTTGGAAAAAAGGATTTTTCAAATCGCTACAGCTGTCTTCGAGATATCAACTAACAAATATAAAAAAATAATACTGTGTTTTCTGATTGATTTGGAAAATTCGTTTTATGATTCCCATGTACTTAATGACATTAGTTTTATTAAAGCCGGTCTAGCAGTATGGTTTATAGAGCAAAATAACTGAAAAAAAACTGAATTTAAGTCGATTGTCACTATTTCATTCAAAACAACATTTCGAAATTTGATTATTTTTAAAATATTTTTCTAAATCGGTAAAGCCGTCTCTGAAAAATCAAGTAACAAACATAAAAAAGAAAAATATTTTTAGGACAATCGGTACAAAGACACAACTCAAATCAATAGGGATGTTAACACTAATCACAAATTAATGTTTAGTGTTAATTTTTTGATAGTTTATATTATTAGATTCTCGAAAATAACATTTTTAGAAAATGCTATTTTATATCTACGCATACACAAATAGCCGAGTGGTTAGTAGGGTTCATTGCCGTACAAAAGGTACTAGGTTTGATCCTACGAAAGATACTAAATCTGAAATTATCATAGTGTATAAGTATTTTACTAGTCAAGCGCTTTAATTTAATACTCATATTGAGGTAATTGAGAATAAAATGTGTACTCCACTATTTTGTAACGGCGGCCATCTTGAGCCGATTTTTATCAAACATAGATAAGAACACTCCTAACTAAAACAGCTTGTATACAAAAAAATAAAAATCATAATCGGCGCATCCGTTTGGGAACTACGATGCCTCAGACAGACACACACAACGTCAAACTTATAGCACCCCGTCGTTTTTGCGTCGAATGTTAAAGTAATGATAATAACCGTCAGCTCCCAAACTACAGGCAGATGTATTCGCGCCATTTTGCATACCCATATCACTTACGAGCGCGAAAGAAATGCGAAAGTTTTAACTTTTATTTCGTACATAAAACTGTGCAATTATTTTTTTTCATGACAAGTACGCAGCTGTGACGGCATGTGCGATAGTTCTACTGCTCTAGTGATGCGTACTCATGCGTTTTTTTCCGGTTATCAGCATCTGAAAATATATAAAAGAAAGTAAACGACTGTTATCGGCAACTGATTTTATTTCTTCTATATTTTTGACATGATTGATGCGGAATTGTTTGCATTTTTACAAATAGGTACTTAATTCTATGTATATATATAAAATAAAGCCTATATCCGTTGGTCACGACATCACGCGTGAACGGCTGGACTGATTTCACCATTTTTTTTGTTGTGTTTGTTATTGTCAGGAGAAGGTTCTTATGACAGAATATATATAAAAATGAATCCGTTTGTTTCACTAAAACTCGAGAACGGCTGGGCCCGATATAGCCGATTCTAGTCTTGAAATGATTGTCGTACTCCAGGGAAGGTTTAAAAGGTGAGAAACATGCATAACCGTTAGGCGGTACGAAGTTCGACGGGTCAGCTAGTATAATATAGAAAAAACAATTAATTATTATGTATAAGCGATAATGAGCTGTTAATGCCTTTTAAAAGGAGAAAACCGGAGCAAGCAAACTTGGTTACATTATAACAAAGTTGAAGCGGCGAACTGTCAAAATGAAACCAAAATTGCTGGCTCTTGTTTTCACCTCTTTCATGCCTAACTATTGCCGATAAGGAGGCTAAAACTCTATTTAACTGTCATTTGCACATTATTTCATTCCTATACCAATAGTTCCGGCAAAGGACTCGCTCTTAACCATCCACGTATCTATGTTTTCTGTCATTAAAAATATGAAAAGAAAACACCAAATATGCTAGATTTCTATAGGCGGCGAAAGCAAAAAAATAATCACGTAAGGTTTTTTTAAATCATGGGTGTACGTAGGTGTAAATTATCTGACTACCTACTTATATCGAAAGTCATTTCATATGTTAGTGATTGTACTCGTAGCTAACGAACTATTCGCATTCCAAATTAATAGCACCTCGCTGATTTCTTGAAAAAAAAAAATGCAATAACCATAGATATTCCAAAGACAAGTGATCTGAACGACTCATTACAAAAATAGTATATCTCCGTATAATGTATATGACCTTTTTTATTACTGACCAGGCAATGTGTGACCACGTACTAACCTGAATTGATGGTAAGTGAAGATGCGGTCGGAGATGTAGCAACATCTCTTCACCTAGTAAAAACCTGTTCACCTTGTGATAGAACACGTCCGTATTCTATTTATCCGGAAATACAGATGATAGCAGAATATTACAATGTTTTAATGTTCTCATTTAAAATAAATAAATTAAACATTTGAAAGTGGTTTCGCTTCCGGCATAACTGTATTTAATCCATCCCTATTTCACCGCGTCATTTGTCAGGAATCGAACCCGCTAGAGGCGAAACCGGCAGATGCGTTAATAGTTAGAATAGCAATAGGTGCATTGGATTAGAGTGCGTCTAAGTGGCATCATTATAGCATATCTTGTATTGTACTTACGTTTTTATACACCACTTACCTACACTAGATAATACGTAAGCATATGACTTAGATGGTATAATTATGAAACGAATTATTATTTTTTTTCTATCTATATATTTGGAAAAAATAGACGAGCGATGAAACGAAATGTTTCTAACCGGCTACTAAAAGGTAAGAGGTTTTCAATTCGCTGAATTTTTTTGTTATAATATTTTATTAATGTATGAAGTTTGATACAAATTTTATCAAAGTTTGGTTTGTAAATTAATAATTTATTAATAAATTAATAGCTATATTCAATTTATTTATTTCCGAGCAAGTTCAAAGGAAACAAGGAAACTGAGAAATATCCAGTTAAACTAACAATTGAAACACGGCACGTTTGTACTGTCCACCATTTATTTTTCGACTCAAACAAAGCGAGCGCTACCCTCATCTTAAGTTAATCTTACCAAATACCTTACACCTCCACCCTTAATTAATACTTGTTCCTAAAGTATTATATACATATAATTACTACATACTAACTTAAATTCTATGGGAACAATTCAGTATATATAAGAATAACACAAGACAAAACTGAGCCAATATAATAACGCTATACAAATAATCTAATATTATGGCCGGAACCTAGACACGGGTTTACGGAGTCGTCGGGCACGATCCACAGGCGAGTCAGAAGGCAGATTCAGTGTCGAACCACTCGGCACTAGATGGCGCGGTAAATAACGATTTGCGACTGTCGGCGTGCTGAATTTGTCGTCGACATGCTCACCGCCCGCATTCGCTCGTTTTGGTGTAGTCTCCGGAGAAGTTCTATTTTCCGGGGAGCTACTTTATTATGAGAGTCGCCCGGCTCACTCTCCTCGACAATACTATCTCGCTCAACTGGTGCCACTTCGCCTGCACTCGGACAGCAAACATCGGACATGCGTGACCTGCGACGAACTTGATCTACGTGCTTTGTTGTTTGTCGACCGCTATCGTCCCTCACTAATAACCTACGAGATCCAGATTCATTAATTACCGTTCCCTTCTCCCATTTATTACGATCTCTGTAACTCCTAGTCCACACATCTTCCCCCGCTCGAAACTGCCGGTGAGTGCCGCCTGCGTACTCGGCTTGTTTAGTTTGTGCGTCGCTCACTCGGCTAAGTATCGCCCTATCACTGCGCAGTAAGTCGAACCGTGAGCGAAGCGACCTACGTTGTAAAATATGTGCTGGTGTTTCTCCCGTCGTACTATGTATCGAATTTCGGTAATTTAATAGGAAAGTTTGTAATGCCGCGTCGACGTCTATGTTATCAGTGATTGCCTTTTTAATTGCCCGCTTGCATAATTTTACTGCATTCTCCGCCGCTCCGTTAGACGCTGGGTGGTGAGCTGGGGAGAACATTTGCTTAATGCCATTATTTTTCAAAAAATCTCCGAATTCAGCGCTCCTAAAAGGTGGCCCCTGGTCTGAGACTACTTCTACCGGAAGACCAAATCGTGCAAATAGACTCCTTAGAATTTTAATTACAGCTATAGCTGTCGTGCGTGGCATTTCAAATATCTCTAACCACTTCGATGTCGCGTCTATCACTACTAAAAACGTCGAGCCGTGCAAGGGACCTAGGAAATCTATGTGTAGTCTGGACCACGGCTGTGTGGGATACGGCCACGGCTGGGGCTGCGCGCGCGCCGGGTCCGGCAGCTCGAACGCGCACGTCTCACAGCTGCGGCACATTTCTTCTATATGTGCGTCGATACCCGGCCACCACACGTAGCTGCGTGCGCACGATTTAGTTTTGACAATACCCATGTGGCTACTATGCAGTTGTTTTAAAATTTGCGGTCGCAGTGACGGCGGTATGACGATGCGATAACCCCACATAACGCAGTGTGCATCTACATACAATTCATTGCGTCTCGTATAAAACGGTTTTAGCTCTTCATCTACACAGACGGGAGGCCAGCCCGATTGAATATACAATATTATTTTACTCAACAAAGGATCAGTGGTTGTGCCCTTCCGAATGTCCTCGTGAGAAATAGGCAAGAATTTCTCTACAAAATTTATGTATGTGACTTCAGATGTCTCCTTATGACCTCTGCCAACTGGCAACCGTGACAGAGCATCAGCACTATTTTTCGCTGACGTCACATATTCTATGTCATAGTTATAACCCGATAACAACAATGCCCAGCGCTGCATACGCCCAGCGGCCATGACCGGGATGCCTGCTTTACTACCGAAAATGGCCGTCAATGGTTTACAATCTGTTCTTAGAATGAAACGCCTAGCATATAAATACTGGTGAAATTTTCTCACCCCATATATAATCGCGAGTGCTTCTCTTTCAATTTGCGAGTACGCTCGTTCGGCCTTGTTAAGCGCGCGCGATGCGTAGGCAATAGGTCTCTCACCGTCTTCCGTGATATGTGATATGACCGCCCCCACGCCCACGCTGCTCGCGTCCACAGTCAAGATTAACGGCAACTCGATCGAATAGTGCACGAGCACCTCACTCGATGACAATACTTGTTTTATTTTATCGAATGCCGCCTGACACTCGTCGGTCCACGCGAAATCAACGGCCTGTTTCAACAAATTATAAAGCGGCGCGGAACACAATCGAACTCATATTCTTAATAAACTTCGCATAATACATAACCATGCCTAGAAAAGAACGCAGTTCCGAGACATTTGTCGGTGCCGGCGTTTCCAAGATGGCTTTTACCTTAGCCGGACACGTATGTATTCCCTCTTTCGAAATAACATATCCTAAATATGTCACAGATTCCGCGAAAAAAATACATTTGTCTTTCCTCACCTTCAAACCGTTCGATTGTAAAATATCGAAAACCTTATTGAGGTTATCTAAATGTTCCGAATCACATTTTCCGCTTATAATTATGTCGTCTAAATAGACTCCCACGAAGGGCAAATGCGCGATAAGTTGCTCCAATATCTTTTGAAAAATTCCCGGACTAGATGCTAGACCGTATACTAATCGATTGTAACGGAACATACCCTTGTGCGTGTTTATAACCGTATATTCCCTACTGTCGTCGAGTTCTAATTGTGCGTAGGCCTGAGAGAGATCAATTTTCGTGAATCTTTTCCCACCGTGCAGCTTAGCGAGCAGGTCCTCCACCCGCGGCAGAGGATAACGATCGACATCCAACATTCGGTTCAAAGTCACCTTATAGTCAGCGCATATCCTAATGTTACCGTCTTTTTTGGGTACTACGACGATCGGCGTGGCCCAGTCAGAGCGCTGCACGGGGGTGAGCACGCCGTCGTGTACCAGCTGCTCGAGTGCGCGCTCCACGGGCTCGCGGTGCGCGTACGCAAGCGGTCGCGCGCGCATGAACACGGGCCGGGCACCCTCGCGCAAGTGAATGCTGACTTTACCGCCAGTGAACCGTCCCAGGCCCTCCGAAAACACCTTACAGTATCTGGAACTGAATTTATCAAAATTAAAACTATCGTTCGAAACATTGTTTACATCGTACACCCTAGGTATTTGTATACCGAGTTCCGCTAGCCATTGTCTTCCTAACAAAATTGTTTTTCCCCTATCAATAATATACAAATCTAAATATAGCTCCTTATCTTTGTATTTTACGAGCGGTCTGATCATACCTACCGGCCTAACCGTTTCACCGGTATAATACCTAAGAGCCAGCTTACAATTTTGTATGTTCATATTATTAAAATATTTTTTATACATTTCGTAATTAATACAAGATACGGCGCTCCCGGTGTCGATTTCCATCTTTAATATACTATTATT
This sequence comes from Ligdia adustata, assembly GCA_947049295.1. Lineage (NCBI taxonomy): Eukaryota > Metazoa > Arthropoda > Insecta > Lepidoptera > Geometridae > Ligdia > Ligdia adustata. The sequence goes on along the minus strand of OX346229.1, from coordinate 747,689 downwards.
AACATTTATCGAAATCAAAATAGGAGGGCACTGATCTAACGATAACTGATTAATGGTATATACCTCTTCGCTGCTGCCACTACTCAACTCGGCCTCATCCTCGACGTAGTTATGTTGATACTTAGCGTTCTGACCACTGCTGAGTCTCGAACATACTCGACGCAAATGGCCCTCACGGTTACAAATCCTGCACACATAACGCTTATATTTGCACGTCGAAGCGTCATGGTTCGATCCGCAGACCCGGCATTGCACTGGAACTGCGCCTCTGCTCTCCGGTATACTTGTGGTCGCATATCGACGGGCTGGCGCTGCGTTCCTCGCCCCGGCGATTTCTGTCCCGACGGCCGATGCACCGCGCCACATTCCTCGACCTTGTGACGTCATCGGTCCCGCTTTCGTTATCGCCTGACAATCAGCTGATGCACCGCTTCTCTTCCCGTCCGTTGTTTCGACAGAGGCCGCATCCTTCTCCGCCGCTTCCATATTTAACGCCAACGTCTAAGCTTTTTGAAAATCTAGCTTATCCTCCGCGAACAAACGCTGCCGTATTGTTTCGCTCGCCAACCCGCAAACTAGCTGATCGCGTAAACTTTCATTGAGCCACTGCCCAAATTCACATGTTTTCGACATCTTCTTCAGTTCCGCGACGTAGTCGGCTATTTTCTCGCCACTGTTTTGTTTGCGATGATGAAATTTAAACCGCTCAGCTAGTATGCTAGGTCGTGGTTGTAAATGTTTCTCCAAAATGTCCGCCAATTCCTTGAACGACTTCGTAGTAGGTTTATCCGGAGTACATAGGTTTACCAGCAATTCGTAGCCCGCTGCACCCATCAGCGTTACTAAAGTGGGCACTTGTAAATCCGTTTTAATGTTATTCACCAGGAAGTATTGTTCCATACGCTCCACGTACGCCAGTTGTCGGTTGTCACATTAAACTCCGATATCTTTCCGATTGACATTTTTCTAAACTGTACAATTGTTTATCACCTCAAAACACACGCGAATCCGTTGAATTATCGTCGCCAGTGAGAAATATCCAGTTAAACTAACAATTGAAACACGGCACGTTTGTACTGTCCACCATTTATTTTTCGACTCAAACAAAGCGAGCGCTACCCTCATCTTAAGTTAATCTTACCAAATACCTTACAGAAACTAAAAACTTTATTCAAGTATAAAGGAAACAACGTGACGGAACCTGCTTGTCGGAGAAAATTAATACAAAACAATTCTTGTCAAGATTTTAAATATACGTGAAGTCCCTACCAGCATTTTGGTCATCGTGGCGGACTAAGGTCTATGGACCCCCTACATAGGAAAGACCCGTGTCCAGCGGTGGGACGTAAATAACTGATATGAGCCTGCCGCATTAAAGTCGGATTTACTTGTTACGTCCATCCTTTATTTAAGCTTTAAGATTTATCCCAAAAACCACCGATAAATTCGAAAACGTTTCAAACCGTTCTACTGACAGAGTAAAAAATTAAACGCACTTAATCTCGTAATTCAATAAAAAAACCACTCAATTATCAAAACGTTTAGTACACAATGGAGATAAACGAAACGTAAGGGCGTTTGTGTTTAAATGCCATAGACTTAAAAAGATAAATCATCTAGATCAAGAATCTAGACGGTAAGTATAGGCCTAACCCAAATCATAATTATATAAGTCATGACTGATAATTGCTAAGAATAACGCAGAACCTTAACCACTTAACCTAGAGACATGAAATTTGGAGGTGTACGTTATTTTATGTCACGGGCAACTTAGATTGCGAAAAAAAATATTCGAAAAAAATATATTGAGGCCTTCATACAACTAGGTTGATGACGTGACCAATTTTTGTATGGAGTACCTAATATTATTTCATAGAATTTTAAAAAGATTTGTTCAACAAACAAAAATGTGTTCACTTTGATGGGTAGATTGTCACACTTTTTTGTTTCGCGTTGTTGTATATTATGAGGTTTTGGTATGGGTGTACTAAGGATTTTTGTTACAAAGTAAAATATTGTTATCAAAGACTTTTTAGCTCTATGGTTCCGTTTAAAATGCTTAGAATTAATATCGTTCAGAAATAAGAGGAAAGAATCGAGCGAAGTCGGCTCTCGACACAAGTGGCAATCCTGCTCAAATATTTTTTGAACGAATCTGACTTCGTACTGCCGAATTAGATAATGAATAAAAAATAAAGCATTTAATTAAATCATACTTCATCTAAAGCTGCATCAAGCACACGTCAGTATAAATAAATACAGATTCAGATTGTTTATTGCTTCCATACAGTACATGATGGTAAAAAATAAGTACATTGTCCAATGGACCCTGGACCCTGTCGGGAACAGCCAAATGAAAAGAGTCCTCTTTTACGGACGCACATTATTACTAAAAGTAAAATTTATATTATGATAATTGTCAAAATAACGTCAATAATCAGTTTTAGATCAATATTTAATTATAACATGACAAAATCAAATCTTCTATTTTCGTTTAGGAATTCGTCAACTGAGTATATATGCTTTAATTGTAAGAAATTGTTTTAAAATAAGATAAGATAATATTTATTCACATCACACATTACAATTCACATTAAATTTTATACATAACATTACATTAATTTATTAGTGATTCCAATTGTATAAAACCTTTAATTTAATTAATCATGAATCATGTTTTAATGCTTTACTAAACTTCATGATTACATTTGCGTTTTACTGCATCTCGTCAAATTCAAAGCGACAAAGTGGCCCAAGATGCGGCGCGCTTCCATTAGATAAACCGATTCACGCGCGATTTTAAAAGACCCAGATCAAAGATACCTATCAGGACAACTACGACCTGGAAATAAGCACAATAAAGAGTCCGGGAACACTCTACCAAGCACCGGTGGCGCACGAATATCCACTAGTCCGATCGTAGAAGGGGAAATTTAATTATTTACTTCTAAGGTACACTCCCCGTAATAGACCCAATGAAAAACACCTTTGAGAGTTTAAATTTGGCTAGAGCATCTTTGTCTTTACGTCTTTACTATTAATAAAGCATTAACAGTACTTCTAATAGACCAAAGATCTTTAAAACACTCAGTATGCATACAGATTTCATTTCCACCGCCATCTGTTGGGTTGTGCCATGAACGAAGGTCGTGTTACTCACTTCCGGTCATACATTTAGAACGTCCTAGTCTAAGAAGGATGTTGTCTGACTTCCGGGTAATTTAAAGGTCAGTTATTTAAGTAATTTCCTATTGTCCGAATGCTTTTTAAATAACGGCATACTTGTAGTTTTAAATTATTTTTAATTTCGAAATCAATTTGAAGATAATGTAATGAAGAGTTCATACAAAGAATACCAGATTTTTATATCCACTTTCTTCCGAAGTATTTACCAAAAAAATATTTGTCGTAGTATTTATACTACGACAGTCAGAATAAATCTTATTTAACTGTCATCTGTGAACCAAACAACCAAACAAACAATAAAAATACAGATAACTAATGACATCATTTCTTTACAAACTTTTGACGAGACTAACATTATGCTGAACTTTTCTTATATTTGAATAGATCTCTGAAATCGTTATAATTACATTCTAAATACAATAAAATAATAGAAGTACGTTATTTTTTTATTGTCTTTTCATTAACATACCTAATAGACATGGGGGGGATCAAAAATTTGTAATGTTGTCAATTACGGCTTGCGAAAGCGAGACAGAGTTTTGTGCCTTAACCGAGGTTTAAATACATAATGTGCTTGGATTACATAGCAACTAAATCTATAAAATGTACGCTTTTTTATATTTTTCGCAAAATCCCAAACTTTTAATGACGACTCGCAAACTCGGAAACGCGTCAATTTCGCAAAATCTTGTAAAGAAAAGCACTTCACGCGCGAAAAGTCCCAGCGCAAAGTTTAGCATTGTTTACTGCTAGATAATTGGGCATTTGTTTGACAACAACTTGACGAAAACTCCCTTTTGAACCCAAGTTTATGCTTAACGGAGAAATATTGTTTGGAACGGAAGGGAATTGGATATCGTTACAATTATATTTTGCGCTAACATATTGAATGTGGCGGCATCGGAGCCATATTGTTTTGATTGTCACCATCGCAGTCAGTTAGAGCGGTAAATTAAAGTACATATGAATTCTAAGACCTATTACGATTCGTTTATTATTCTAGTTTAAGGGTGCATACCCTGCAAGGTATAATAAAATCAAGATTAGTCAATCAGATTAGGTTATAATTCAAAATAACTAAAAATTCGATTGAAGTCATAGGAACTAAAAAACTTTTGTATTTGTTCCGAAAAAAAAGTATCTAGTCGAAACGTCATTAACTCAATATAAAAAAAAAACTATTGCCGTTATAATATAATTATTTTTTAAATTGGATGGTTATAAATACCTATTTGTGGCGAATAAAATTTAAACGTCCCACTATAATCAGATTTGCTTAATCATTATAATGATTAAACAGATGATAATAAATACATCATGACTCTTTAGTATTTGTCACAGATGTACCTGCATGATTATTGAGGAAACTATTATCTTATCATAACGTGAAAATTCAGTAAAATAAAAATTATTAATAATGCTAGTAATATTTTATGTATGAAGTAAACTGTAGATAAGCTAATAATGTCAATTGCTGTAGCATAGTGTAGTAGCACATAAGTCCTTCAATACTCGCCAATAGGTTAGAAATGAAAACTTTATATTTGAAGAGTTTTCTCATCATGACAACAAATTACACTTAGTAGCAAGTGGTTTTATAACCAAAAACAAAATGACAGACAAAAACAACAACAACAAAATATAGCACAAATTTTACCCATAGACCATTCAGATAATCCAAATGCCAAACCTACCACCAGAGGGCAGCGTGCCGCGTGCCCCGTGCGTATTTTTAGAGAGACATGAATTTTTTTCTTGGTGATAAAAAATTTTAAATTAGAATGAATTTTATGGTTTTGGTCATATTTGGTAGCATTTGTAATAAAATGTATAGGATTTCTATACCTGGAGTTTGTCGTTGCTGATGACATTCCAAAACAATTATTCCGCACAAATAATTTACCATTTTCTCACTAGGTACAACTAACTAGGTCTACCTCAATGCCACTGAATTGCAATCTCGGTAAGAGGCAGCTATACATTGGTGGTTATTAAAATTCTCTCTTTGTCACATAAGTTTACGTCCAAACACTTATTAAAACCACTTTAGAAAAGCTAGATTTTAATATTATAAACATTTCAATATTATTCAATTTCTTACACTTGTAGAATTTCGCTTCATGACACTTTTCAGGACACCATCAAATTCCATCTGTCCAGGAACATTTGCTTTCTGATACCAATCTTTTGCTTTGATTTTCTTCCACCATTCCATTATCTTTGGAAATTTATTAACATCTACTGGAACTACTCCATCTGAAGAAGATATCGTGGAAACTACTGATACGTCAGCTACAGTAATGTGATCTGCTGCTAAGAACTGTGTTTTATCCAAATACTTTTCAAAGAATCCATAAACTTCGTTCATAGCTACGATTTGTTCTTCACTAGGTCCTGAAGCCTTATTCTTGAGTATGGAAACACAAATATCTATTAAGCTTGGGAACAGTATCGAAGCTTCTAAGTATAGACGATTGTCTATTGTGGCTCTTGTTTTTAAGTCCGTAGGGTATAAAGTCGGTAGTTGCTCAGGAGCGTAGTTGGATACCAAATAAGTGATGATAGCATGACTGTCAGCTAAAACGAAATCTCCATCTTCAAGTACAGGGATTCGGTGCGCTGGATTTTTTTCGAGGAATTCAGGTTTGAACTGGTCTCTTGCGAGTGAGTTGACGTCTTGAGTTTTGATTTTCAGTCCGAGGAGTTCCGCAATCATTAAAACTGCACGGCTTGGGGGGCTGGTGTTGGGTTTGTAAATTGTGAACACCATCGTATATCTTTAGCTAATGTTTGTGAAATACTAAGTCGTAGCAACACCGCAAGGGTCAAGATTTGATGATAACTATGCATACTATTTGTTCTAAGTTTTGCTCGGCTGCTGATGTCAGTGGATTATATTACGTTCTGATACGAATAGGAATTATCTTAATAGTCTTTCAGTGTTGTTATGAAGTAGATAAATATTTTAATTATAACAAAAATATTACTTATTATTTATGAAACTCTATACCTATCTATAATAACTAATTTTTTTGGAAAATTTATGGTACATGCAATAAGTTATATCCCTAAACCTTCAAATATCCTCAGTAACTAGTATGCTCAATTTGATTTGCAAATCTTGACCCTAGAATCCCATGACTCTCCTTAATCTTAAGATTGTGATTAAAAAAACTTTTGTACCTATTTCGCTTCCTTACAGTTTTGACTTATTAAATGTTATAAGGCAAAACATCAAGGTCAGTACGACAATGATCTTGCTTAATGTTACGCAATGTATGTAAATTAAATTACTGTCATATGCCACCTAGTTGAAATCAGGTCATATTGTTTAATAATATGGTAATAGAAGTTTTATAGGTGTTCATAAAAATGTTGTAATTAATTTTTGTGTAGATGCAGTTACCAATCATGTCATTTGGTCAGGTTGCCATTAATCTTTTACCATTCATGGAACGAATGTACCCTTGCTTAAGCCAGGATTTATTTGTTGAAATGTTTTGTGCTTTATCAGTCTTGCTTAGGTTTGTTATGTATTAATTTATATCCAAATTGTACATTTTATTTATTTATTCAGATGTTGAGCACGCTATTTCCACTCGTGTCATATCAAAAAAAAATTAGCTAGTTTTATCAGGAACCGCGAGTCAGCTTAAAATCCAGAAAAACGGTTTCGACTATGAACGTGACTTTAACCAAAAAACTGTTACAAAAAATCAAAATCACAACACGTCTAATTTCAACGAATAGTGTTTGGCAAAATTGTTGAGAATATTTATTTTTGGAAGAATGATAATAGGAGAAGGAGAAACTATAATCCACCGAGATATGAGTATATTTACAAAGTACAAATAAAGAAATTAATAATAAAATATCTTAATAAAAAATCCGACTACCAAAAATGTCCTTCCTCTGACAGATAGTGTCCAACGGAAGCATTAAAAAATAAAACAAAAATAGTTTTAATACAAAAGAGGCTACACCGCCTCATATTATTGAGGTCAATCTAGATTTCAAAATCATGATCTTGAAACAAGAAGTTTATTCTTTCTTGTTCACCTATGATCACAGTGGACGCCCTTCCTGCCTTAAAGCAGAAGCACACAAGAGGATACCCATACTTAGTAGTGGGTAAGAAAAGTTGATGATGATAATGAAGATGATGAGCATGTCCCTGTTATCGGGTATTTTAATCTTAATTACTGAATAAAACAGACACAAAATACTTTTAAATATTTATTCTCAATTAATATAATCATAACTAAGCACTCTTAGTATTGTGCTCCATAGCACCTTTCAAGAATGTTTCAAATTGTGTGAGCCCAGGAAGGTTAGCTTTCTGATACCAGTCCTTCGATTTGATTTTCTCCCACCATTCCGTAATCTTCGGAAACTTATTCACATCTACAGGAACCAGAGCATTTAACGAAGATATAGTAGACACAGCAGATATATCAGCCAAAGTAATATGGTCTGCTGCTAAGAACGGTGATCTTTCAAGATACTTCTCTACAAATCCATATGATTCCTTTACTGCTTCGGTCTGTTCTTCAGTAGGTCCTGGAGCCTTCTTCATGAGTATGGATATGACAAGTTCTCTTATCTTCGGGTAGACTAACGTAGCATTTAAGAATAGACGATGATCGATTGTAGCTCTTGTTCTTAAGTCCACAGGATACAAAGTCGATCGGAGCTCAGCGCCATACTTGGAAACTAGGTATGTAATAATAGCGTGGCTATCAGCCAGGATAAAGTCACCGTCTTCGAGCAGTGGAACGGTGTGGGTCGGGTTCTTTTCGAGATATTCCGGTTTGAATTGGTCCCTTGCCATTGTATTGATCTCTTGGGTTTCTATTTTCAAGCCGAGGATCTCCACTGTCATCAGAACTGCTCTAGCCGCAGGGCTGGAGTCGATTTTGTAAACTTTGATCACCATCGTATGATTTGGTTCGCCGTTTATGTAGTACTGACTGTGGTTAATGATAGCGAAGGGTCGTGCAACGCTTTTATCAGAATAATTGTATCGATTTTTAGATAATATTTAGCTGATATTGTACTTGAAGTCCATTGATAAAATACAATTATTGATATGTGTTATGTTGTCATCGTAACATATAGAATCTTGATAAATACTTTTTAGTTTTGACGACTTCTAAAACTTATCTAGCGGGAAAAGGCTTGTATTACAAATCGACTGTCCCTACGCAGACTATCGAAACGAATTATTGCCATTTTACAGGAGAGCAGGTTAAAAAAAAAAATTCGTTACACTTTTTGCTATATCTCATGCAGTTTGGATTTCAAAACAATGTTTTTTGGGAAGTATGTTAGTTTACGCAGGTTTAATAATTTATGGCTAATTGTGACAAAAATTGAATGAAAATGAAAAAATGAGATTCGATTGTGTACGCTGAATTTCACTTCATTCTTTGTATCGAATCTGACAGTTTCTATTATATTCATGGGAATGTTTATTATACGTCATATCGTATGTGTTACATTCAATACTTTACATGGAAAAACATAGGAAGTTTTTCTATCAGTTCTCCTTAATTGTCTAAAAAGTACGATATATTTGATAGGTACTATCTGTAGGCATAATGATTACTGTCAGTTATTTGGATAAAGTCACGTTCATAGTGGAAATCGTTTTTCTGGGTCTGAAGCTCACTTGCGGTTCCTGCACAAACATTCATTTTTATTAATACCTACACAAACTTCTATTACCATATTATTATAGCTATAACTTGATTTCAACTACCTAGTTGAAATCAAGTTATAGCTATAATAATAGTAACTTACATCCTTCTTAGACAAATATATACCAATATCGAGACATGACAATGTGGCTGAGTCCGTTGCGTAACATAGGCAAGGTCAATGTCGTATTGACCTTGTTATTTTGCCTTATGAACATTTTATAAGTTAAAACGGTAAGGAAGCGAAATTCACTGAAATCAGCAGCCGAGAAAAACTCAGAACAAATAGCATGCATAGTCATCATCAAATCTGCAAGTCATTATCAACATTTTATTGACTATAAATAGAACACTTGCGGTGTTGCAACGACTCATTACTTCAAAAACATTAGCTGAAGATATACGATGGTGATCACAATTTACAAACACAACACCAGCCCCCGAGTATAATTAAACTAATAATGTTTAGCGAAATCTTTGAGAATATTTTGTTATAGACGTTCATCTATATTTAAAAATCTTGACTTGAAACAAGAAGTTTATTCTTTCTTGTTCACCTAGTCATGATTTCGCAATATATACTATGGCTACTCGTACTACTACATAATAGGTCCTAGTATGTCACGCTGTCACAGTCTGACAAAGCAATCGCCACTACAGAATACCAGACAAATCACCAACTAGCTGGCGGATCTCAGTGAACGCCCTTCCCGCCTTAAAAAATAGACCTATACTTAGCAGTGGGTAAGAAAAATTGACGATGATGAGCATGTTTCTGTTATCAGATATTTTAGATTCTAAATTACTGATTAAAACAGACATAAATACTTTTAAATATTTATTCCTAATTAATATAATCATAACTAAGCACTCTTAGCATTGTGCTCCATAGCACTTTTCAAGAATGTTTCAAATTGTGTCAGCCCAGGAAGGTTAGCTTTCTGATACCAGTCCTTTGATTTGATTTTCTCCCACCATTCCGTGATCTTCGGAAACTTATTCACATCTACAGGAACCAGAGCATTTAACGAAGATATAGTAGACACAGCAGATATATCAGCCAAAGTAATGTGGTCTGCTGCTAAGAAGGGTGATCTTTCAAGATACTTCTCTAAAAATCCATACGATTCGTTTACTGCTTCGGTCTGTTCTTCAGTAGGTCCCGGAGCCTTCTTCATGAGTATGGAAATGACAAGTTCTCTTATCTTCGGGAAGACTAACGTAGCATCTAAGAATAGACGATGATCGATTGTAGCTCTTGTTCTCAAGTCCACAGGATACAAAGTCGATCGGAGCTCAGCGCCGTACTTGGAAACCAGGTATGTAATAATAGCGTGGCTATCAGCCAGGATAAAGTCACCATCTTCGAGCAGTGGAACGGTGTGGGTCGGGTTCTTTTCGAGGTATTCCGGTTTGAACTGGTCTTTTGCGATTGTATTGATCTCTTGGGTTTCTATTTTCAGACCAAGGATCTCCACTGTCATCAGAACTGCTCTAGCCGGAGGGCTGGCGTCGATTTTGTAAACTTTGATCACCATCGTATGATTTGGTTCGCCGTTTGTGTAATACTAACTTGGTTTGATAGTGAGAGGCCACTCGACGTTTTTATCAGAATGTTTGTATTCATTTGTAGATAATAATGGTGACGTATCGCTGATATTGTACTTGAATTCTATTGATAAAACGCAACTATTGATTCGGTTAACGTGTTATGTCGCCATTGTAATATATAGGATCTTATAAATACTTTTCAGCTTTCACAACTTCTATTGGGACTTATCTAGCGGGAATGAATTTTCAGCATAAAACCAACTTTAAATCAAATAAAACAATATAAGAATTTCGTCAACGATATATAAACTTTTTCCGTGAAACAACTGATTTATTTTCGTAATATCAGAGTTTGTTTTGTAATGAAAAATGTTCGTAATAATGCATAGGTTGAGTAACATTATTTGTCTACGAAATACTATTGTACTTATGTCATGATGCGCAGTGCTCTCTCGCTTAATCTCTGGTGGAACTGGGTCACTTGTTACATAAAAGGTGGTCACTTTAACCCCCTTTGACCGGTCAAAGGTATTAACGTAGTTTAACTTTGAGCATAATTTGTCTTATTTTATCCAATAGAGAACGTCACGCGCCAAAACAAGACTAATGTCGATTAAAGTTAAGATGTGTTATTGATACACGTATTTCTAAAAACAATGATGTATTCAAAGCTTTAACCACCATGAACAACTTACTCCATCAGGAAAAATTCTTGCCCAAACATTGAAAACACACGTATAAGTTGAAACGATACTTTAAGTTATAAAGGACTTGTTTAAATCTCGGCCGAGAGGGTATACTTCTACCAAAAAAATCCTTAAGATGTGGTTAATTTTGTTTTAATGAAACCATGTATTAAAGCATCAGTTGCCTAATTAGTAGCGTACAAAAATATCTAATATCTGTGAATTATAATGGAATTATGGCATCCCTGAAATATGTTTATATCCAATCACCCGCCACAATTGTCAAAATTGAAACATCAAAAACGCGTAAATCTTTTTATTAATTTTGTACACTGTGATAATTTACGTTACCTATTTAGATTTTGGTTTATATATTAATGATTAATAATCCTAAATGTATTTATGGTATCATGTACACTGTTCTGGCCTATGCTCCATACACTATTGAAACTTATCTTTTACGCTAAACAAACGACTCTTAATATTGATTAAATACAAGCACATTGTAAATCCATAGCAATTCATCTCAGTATGTTTGTATGTATGTTTGTAAAGTTGTGGAAGACACGGCAACAACCAACACGAGGCAGTTAAACTAATTACAATACAGGTGGCTACAGTAAGGAGCTCACGCGCGCTCCTCGCGGCTTCTCTAACTTGAACACATGAGTTTACGTACTGTGCATCTTGTAAGCGGCAGCGGGTAATCGACAAGCAATAAACGCGTAAGCGGATAAGCGGGCAACAATACTTGAATGAATTAATGAATATAGCTTTATTACACACAAAATAAAAATAACATATACAGCAAGAAAAATCAATGCAACGGTAGCAAAACAATTTCCTTCAGGCAACCTTTATATGGAGATAACTAATATAATAAAGAAACGATTTGTTTAACCAAACTAGTACTAAACTAAGACCTGCCTGCGACAAACGTTATTCAAAGGCCAATAAATATTTCTTATTCATATTCTGTCATGACAAACGCCTGATAAGAATTTTAGAAGCAAGTTTAAGAGATGGCGTAGCGTAACTTGACCGGCTTCCCAACAAAAGATGAGGTACTTAATTCGATGGTATTTTATTAATGTTTGTTATGTGATTTCTCAGAGACAGGAAAACTAAAAATATTTTTAAAAAAAGTTAAATTTAAAGGGATTTATCATCACAAAAGTTCGGTACAGAGGTTTCATTTTTAAATCAAAATAACAACAGAAAATAAAAATCTTTAAAAAAAGAATACTTGTTAGACGTTAGTTACGCGAACAGGTAGCCCGTCCCTTATCATACCCGCAGCAAAAATACTCATTGTACACTTGTGACACTAGATGCAATTTTTCTGTATATTAGATGTTTGTGTGTCTGCAATAAAGAGGTAATTCATTCATTCATTCGTTCATTGTACTCACTGCATTACCCTATTGAATTATTACAATTGTCAACCTTAGCACGATTCTCTTACTCAGAGCCCAATTTCTCCCAAGTTTCTCCCACAGTAAGTCTATTTTTTATATAGTCTTCAAATACCTGCTGAATACTAATACATTTTCTTTCTGAGAAAATTATTGGATCTTTCGTCAACAGAATAGAGTACCTCAGTTCAAATTTGCCAAGAACTTAAGAAACAGGACCTTAGTTGCGACATTTACTTTAACAACAATACTTTACTTGAACTGTCATGACGAACACCCATTCATAACGTGACTGTACTAAACGTTTCTTAATTTCAGTGACTAGTTACTAACTTAGATGTTTGTTGCTAACTGTCCTAAATGCTTTAAACATTATTTAGATTATTAACATCATCAATAAAAAAACATTAATCTTCCTGTCCCTTCGGGTAGAGTGGCTTGTGTTTTAGTGACAGTCTTTCTAAACAATATCTCTCACAAGCTTTGCCCACGGTTCTACCCGCGGCAATCATTGGGCCAAATTTCATCCAAATCTGTTAAGGCGTTTGAGTGTGAAGGAGGAACAAACACTCACTGTGTGATGGCTTCCATTGCTATCAATGAATTTACAATACAGATTTATAATTTAACGAGTCATAAATAATATGATATAAATCGCTCGTGTCTCATACCAAGGTGTGGTACACGCCACCTAACATATTATTTAAGCTAATATGAAAATTGGTGAAGTAATAAGGTACGCAGAGCACGTAGCCCAATGTACCCCGCTCGCTCGCAAAATTGTAATTAAACTTACTAATGACACGCCGAACGTCACGGGGCATTAGGGGCATGAGGTTTGAAGCAAATAGAACAATCTGCCATGGGGCATACTGGTGCCTCTTCTCTAGACGAGGATTTCCTTACAAATGGTGGATTTATTGCCCCGCAAGGAAAAAAAACTTCATGAAGCTCAAGACTAAAAAATGGACAGAGAGGATTTTTATTCCTGTTTGTCACCTTGCGGGGACAGATGTTGGGAATTCTAATAAAATGTCATTAGCTAACAATAAATATGTCGTTAAAATATAGATGTAGGTACCTTCTGAAATCGCGAGAGAATCGATTTCTTAAAGGCAAGCGTGAGCCACATTGTCAGTTTATATCATGTGATTTGACGTGTGCCGCTATCTCTTTTCTACAATCGAGAAGACTAGAAGAGATACTGCAAGGAGATAGAAAGGTAGAGATTCCATGGACACGCTTTGCGTCTACTTTTATTGTGCTAACGGCCAGGTGGTGGAAATATCTACCGAGTTTTCTATTTCTCGACAGCTACGATCTCGGGCGATGCGTAGACCGCATAGTTGCTTTACATCAGGCGAGATGTGTTCAAGGTCAAAAATCAAAGAATAGCTTTATATAACTCTATGGCATGACGAAGACCGCTTCTTAATACGTGTGTTGGCGACTGGCTGCAGAGGCATCTGTTTTTGTATGTATTAAAAAAAAGTTCTGATTTTTAACATTATCGGTCACATTTGATTTTCTATAGCATTGTGAAATAGTAGGGTTTGTGATGATTGTGTTTGGTTGATTACATCTTATATCTCGACTACAAACGCTGTTTGCTACTCATTAACGCATAACAACTTTATACAGTCCACTACAATCGCTTGTGTTTACCCCTCGACGCGTTCCTAACTCCCTCCCGGGCTGTTCCAGATTATTGGGCCTGATTCCTCTCCGAATGTATGTTTTAAGTTTGCTCGAGTATGGTAAGATTGTATTCAATTTCAACTTCGTACAAGATGGAGACTCTCTACCCCCATACCTTACTAACTACCGCTCAATCTGTGACATTAGGTGGAACGTGTAAGGGGCTTAATTTGTTTTGGCGATCTTAGGGTCGAGTTTGATGTAAAATGTAATGTATTGTTGATTGAAACTTTGCTAACATGTTTGTGTGGATTGGATTCGTGTTTGGAAGTTTTAATTGTCTGACGGACGTAATGCTTGCCTTTGCTTGACCTGCTTTTGATTGGTATCAGAATATGAGGAGGTTTTACGTCAGTGTTTTTTTTTTGTTGCTCCTAAACTGATTATTTACCAGACTGCGAAAGAAAGTGTGTTATGTTTTTCGAGTATATATGTATGTATATTTCTTTGGCACGCTCTAGAAACTAAACGGCTTGTCGTATTTTTATGTGAGTGGTGACAATAGATTCGTAACGTCTTTGCCGTGAGAGTGACATTGGGTACATCAAAATTAAGAAAAAGGAATGAAGGATGATACACAGGTTTAACTGAGAAACTCTTTGACAAACAGTAACAATGCACTGTATAAAAATTATAAAATCGCTCAAAAAAATTATAAAATCACGTGCGTGACGTCACCACCCGGTTCCAACGGAAGATCAACGCTGGTTGTTTCAACATGCATTATGTCGAGTTGGATGTGGTTTGTGACAGAAAGCAGTGATATGTAATTATAGTCACAATATAAATTGTGTAATTAAGTTTGTTTTCTTTGTTTCAAATAAATATTTTTAATCTTCTTCTTCATGAAGAGCCTTAGTTTTAACTTATTGTATACAAGGTGTGACAATACTTGACGGTGTCAGTCTACACGTGAAGGTGAACATTAAAGAAGAAAATATTGCAAAACTCCAGAAAAAAGTATTACCTAGGTGATCCAAACAAAAAAATGTCACGTGATCGGTCCAGTTGTACGGAGGACTAAAAATTTTGTTCGACAACGGGTTCACTTTAATGGGCAGACTAACGCCCTTAAGTTGCGTCACATCTTTCTGTTACACGTTGTATAACTCGTATAAAACCTGAAGCCTAGATAGTTAGCGTAAGATACTTGACCTCAAGTACGAGCTAGGTAAACACCGGTGGGTCGAGAGCGGTCGTTAGCTCGCGCCCGCGGGCTGCAGCGTTACGACATTTATACCAAGTTTGAGACTCATTGCTTGTCTACGTCTCAAAGTTACCATACACGGTCAGTTGTCAGTCAATCGTTCAGTAATTATTTATATAGATCTAAGTAATTTGACGTATAAATCAGTTTAATGTATAATGTAATTCCGTGCTAAATTTAATTGTAAATTTAATTACTAGCGATTGATGCATGCAAATTAATAAATGGTTTTTTTACTTTTACTTTTTACACGGTCAGTTAGCTCAGTTTTGATGGAACAAATTAACGGAATAAAAAGTTAGCGTACAGATCGCTACTAATCATGACATAATGACTTTCTTTTATTTGTTGAACTTCTATTTATTGATTTCCAAAGTTGTTTATATGTTTGTCAAAATAAATATTTCATTCATTCATTCTTCGTTATATGGTTCACTCGTATAAAAACTTTAGTTAGATACTTACTAGCTTGATAAACACCGAAATCCATGCATAGTGTCTAAAATATGATATTTTATACACTATGCATGAATACTTCTAAAATCCAGCTTACACGGTGAGTTAACTCAGTTTTAATTGAATAGGTTGACCGATTTAATGAGTCAAAAGTATCAAGACAAATGGGAGTTCACCTTCATATAGACATGGCGTCGACAAGCTCTTGATCAATCATCGTTATTATCTTCGTAAAAGCGGAGTGGGTCACCTTAGAGTCAGATGTTCTAGGTGCTCAAAGGCCTTTGCCATAGTTTTTTTGTAATGAGAGATCCGTATTTACTTATCCTTATTTTCTTATACAATTTAATTCGTCCTAGCGTTGACACGTGAAAGACTTATCGAGACGTCTATTATATTTGCTAGAGTTCATTTATTTTAGAATAAAACTTCAATAGTCATAACTAATGACTGTCAGACTTGTCAACTAAGAAACGCCGTGTGTGGTGACCTTTACGCTACCTTAAGCTGTTGAATGCCAAAATACTTACTTGGATTTATGAGTTATGGAGCTCTTTTTGAAGAGTCGGATAAATATGTATTCTTTAAATACCGACTGATGGTATAGACTATGTAAATAGAAACACTGTAGTGGGTAAAAAGCATTGTATGTCATTCAAGTTTTTACATCCCTTTAGAACAATAGACAGTTCAACTGTTACCAGTGAACAATATTTCGAGTGTTTGCACTTGCTTGCACCTTGTTGCACTCGTTGCCTGGATAACCAGTTAGTAACTATACCATGTAATGATTAAAAAGACGATCATAGAGTATCTTTTGATCCGACTGCGAAAGAGAGAGGATGTTTTTCGAGAGCATGTATATTTCTCACGCCCTAGAGCCTAAACGGCTTGTCGTATTTTTATGTGAGTGGTACCAAAATGATAAATAAATCTGAATTTGAACTAACCGAGACTTTTTTGTCGCTTTTTGCTCGATATTCATAACGGCAACAGGACCTTGAAATATTTACAGAATACTATGTTTTATATTCAATTTAAAATATGTAATTAAATCAAAATAAAATGTATATTTAAGGGGGCTGCCATACCACAAACGTCTTCTTTGGTCGGTTTTGGTCGATTTAGTAATTTTGTATAAGCAATGAAACGGAACTTATCGTGCGCGAGTCCGACTCGTAGTTAGTAAATTTTTTGCTTTTTATTGTTTTATATCTGATTTCTTGGAGACGATATAATTTTTTTTTTTGTTTTTAAGGTTCATGTGATATCCATTACATTTTAATGTTATTAAAATCAGTCCAGTAGTATTTATTTTTTAATGAAAGTCAAAGTCAAATCATTTATTGGCCTTATAACTGCGTTTGTTACACTACGAGTAGGCAAGTCAATACGTACAATAATGAATTATAATATTATGACGAAACAAGAGTTAAAATATAAAGAACAATTAGAAAAAATAAATTTGTGTCTAGATAATAATGTTAAATTTAATATTGATATCAGATTACTATATACATAATACTTAGTTATATATCAGTCCGGTAACATTACAAGTCAAGTATTGTTTAATGTCAATATTCATTTTCAATTAATTCGAGAATGAATATTCAGTCAGATCAGTTTGTAAGAATTCTTTTACTGAGTAAAAAGCAGTGAATTCTAATTTAATCAAAATAACTCAAGTAATTTTAAATTATTACGTACCGAAATAAGTCGGGGGTGTTTTATAAATTGTAAGTAAACGTCTAAGCTCGAATTCCTCAGAAAAATCTTAATATAAGAAAAAACAGAATCAATGCAGTAGTTTTGTTTAAAATTAAAGTTTTGTAAAGCGTAAGGTAACGACTAAAAATCAACAAAACTATAAAACTATAGTCATAATAAAGATAATTGTAGATAATAATCTTATTAAAATCGCTCCAGTAGTTTGATTACAAATAGATTATAACAAAGTTATCGACGTATATATCCATATCAGCTAGAACCGGACACATTTCATAATATCACGTACTTTGACCGCTTGAGAGGCGTGTATCATTTCTTATAAAAGACAGTTTGTGGCGAGCTATATTTATTTCCAGTGTCCACAAATTATTAGGGTTCCGTACCTAAATGGTAAAACTGGGACCCTTTTACTAAGGTTTCGCGTCGCTATCCGTCCGTCTATCACCCACAGTTGAAATTTTCACTGAAGATGTATTTCTGTTGTAGCTATGACAACAAAAAATTAAGAAAAAAAAATTTAAGGAAGGCTCCGATATGACAAACGTGATTTTTTTGCTGTTATTCGCAAGTTATTAATTGCTTTAAAAAGAATTAATGAAATTTACATAAAATTATTTGAGGGGGCTCCCTACATAAAATAAACGTCGATTTTTACGTTTTTTGCACATAATTATTAATTTTGCTAAGATGTTTTAGACTTAATAGTTTCGTATGTCAATAAAGTAATTTGTTTATTAATTATTATTTTATTTTTAGATAATATGATGGTATAGAAAGTACAGGACCCTTCGTGCGTGAGGTCGACTCACACTTGGCCGATTTTTACTTCAATAGTTTTTGCCCCCTCAGAATGTCATCTGACATCTGACAGACAGACATGCGTTGCGAATTTGAGTAACAGAGGGATAATATCATAACACATAGAATAGTAATTCAAAAGACTCCATCACAAGTGGCTGATCATTACATACACAATAACATACAAACATTTGTGTATAAATAAACAGAAATAAAAAAAAAAGTTTTCATTATACTGATTTTAAAATAAGGACAAGGTATTTAATTCAACGGATTTTTATACATTTTTTTATCATTTGAAAGGGAAGAGTACCCTTACAGTCTTCTTATAGTTGACCCCTGTCAAAAATACATACATACATTCAAACGTTACACTCTTTAGAGGCAGTCGTGTAAAAACAATTTACTCACGCTAACAAATTGTAATCTAAATTGTTAAATAAATATCGGTACAGGTAATTCAGTGTATTATATACATATAAATATATCTCTTCGTCCCGTAGTATTTCCCCGGGTGTTTTGGAGCCGGGTCGGGGTTGATAGGAAAAATTACAGTTTAATGAGAGATGAGGGTACGATACTGGGATGGTCCTGCTGCCTACTTACTGTATACCGCCGACGTGAAGTTTTAGCACGTCGTCTTAAAAAAAAACTCGCGTAACAATAAGAAAAAAAAAAGTACAAAAAAATACGGACTAAAAAGTAGCCTGTGTTAATGTAAGTCTAAGCTATCTCCGTACCAAATTTCATCCCAATCAGTTCAGTAGTATTTGCGTGAAAGAGCAACAAACATACATGCATGCTTATAAACTTTTGCGCTAATAATATTAGTAGAACCAGTTAATGTCAAACTCGGCGTAGCCCGAGTGGAACATAAAATGGAACGATTTATTCCTGTTTGACACCTTGATAATGTCTCTATTATGAGACAAACAGGAATAATAACTCTTTTTTCCCCCTATTACGAAAAAAGGAAAGTAGTATTAGTTCTGTTGCAGCCCAGCGATATTTTGAAGGTGACAAACAAGAACTCAAAGAATTTTCAAATGTTGAACCACCATTTGGGGTGTATTTTAAATTATAATTGTCAAACAGATTATAATATTCAAAAAGATTATAATCGCCAACCGGATTATAATTGTCAAAATGATTATAATTGTCAATTGTCAAACAGATTACAATTGTCACATTGCCCATGTAATATGTCCCGAAGTACAGCGCAGTTAACGCAAATCTAATAAAGATTGTATCGGGAGTCGGGCTTGTTGTTACCCACTTAGGTACCCCTCCCACGCCCCCCCCCCCCATCATTAACAACACGTTTGAAATAAATAACTTGCTCTATAATACTATTAATTAATCTAAGCATATAAAGTAGATGGTTCGAATTTTTGTACAAAAAAACATTCTGAATACCGAGTTAAGGGGATGTAAGAAGTGGAATATGTAGATGTAATTTAGTAGTTTTTCTAATTTTTTGTTTCTTTGTTTGTCTGTCTGTTTGTACGGACTAATCTCCGAAACGGTTGGACAGATTTAAATGAAATTTTGTATTGAATTAGCTTATATGCCTGGTCAATATATGGAATACTTTTGATTCAGGTAAATTAGAGAGAAGTTAAAAATACCACGCGGACGTAGTCGCGGGCATCAGCTAGTACTTACATGTTGTGTTTTTTTTATTTGTATTAGTTTGGTTGCACCAATCGTTTTTTTATATTAAGTAGTTCTCTCCATCCAAAGCTTGCCTGGAAGAAATTGCTTTAGGCGACAAGGCCGCCCAATGTACAGCCATTGTAAAGATTTGTCTTGCTGTATCTTTTATTTTTGTTTGATGTGCATAAAAGCTATATTCATTCATTCATTTATTAATTCATTCATTGTCCTGGATTATATTTACTACTATCACTCTATTTTACTGTCGACTCTAATAAAAAATTTCTTCATATTAAGTATAGCTCTTCTCTCCGTACTCTTTCGCCTAGCAACAAAACATGACAGGAGATAAGGTCAGGAAAATATTTTAAAAATGGGTAACTATGTATGTCCGTCTAATTGCTACCTTCTTACGCCATAACTACTGAACCGATTTCCAAGAAATTTGACACAAAAATCAACTAGACCGAAAAATGGCTTGATATTGTTGAAATAGAGAATGAAAGTGTTGTAAGAATTGAATATCAGTACTCAAACCGCGTAATTCAACGCCTACATGACATTTCAACTATAACAATATATTTAGTAAATGTATGTATGTATAGATTATAATATTTTGTGTATTAAGTTAGTAATAATGTACTTAACATTGTATATTGTATACTCCGTCCTATTTCATTAATTCTTTTGACAATTGTCTCCATCCTATGGTTGCCTGGTAAAGATCGCTTTTTAACGACAAGGCCGCCACTTGTAGCACTATATTTTGTAAGAATTCTCTTGTATTTTTTTGTGTGTGTCTATCCAACTATATCTGTGATTTGGAAGGAATCACAGAAGGAAGGAAGTATAACATTCATATAAGTTTTTTTATTTCTGTATTATCGTCGATTAATTCATGTGAAAAAAACTGGAAAAATTAAATCGTATTCAGCGTAGTAATGCCGCTCTAGCCTAACGTCATAAGATCTATTAATCTAAGAACTAATATTAACTACTCGTATGTACGAGTAAATAAGGTTTATATCTTTAATTTTTTAAGTAAAGTATCCATTGAAATGTAATAAGACTTGCCTGTAACGAACGTTATTTAAAGGTCAATCAATATTACTTCACTTTATGATAGGATTAGGTTTCTGACTCTATTATATTTTATAACTTAAAATGATTATGAAAATAGTATAAATAAAATAAGGTTTAGTGAAAAAGAGGGCTAATTAATTATAATATATTCTGTATAAGGCTGTATTCTGTATGTATATCAGTGATCAGGTTACCATAGCACAGGCTTTACCTAGTTTGGGACCTGAAGCCCTTGTGTGGATGTTGTCTCGTATTATATTATTGTAAGGGTTATTAATTAGGGGTGTACTAAGCCTAAAGGGGGGTCACTATACTCATCCTAAGGAACAACTTTCACTATGGGACCAACTATGAATTCGAGAAAAATATTCAGCTGTTCCATACATACATATGTATGTCGACGACCGATCAACTTTTTGTATGGAATAGATGTTTTTTTTTTCACGAATTCATACTAGGTCCCATAGTGAAAGTTTTTCATGAGGGTGTGTATAGTGACCCCCTTCCGGCTTAGTACACCCCTAGCCGATAATCCTGTATAATAATATGGTGGTGAAAAGAACAATTTTTGCGTATGTATCTCTAAGCTCGCGCAACTGTAATGGAGTTTCTTTTCATGGGAAAGCTTTTAACGGGGATAATAGAAGGAAGTGTGTTAAGGGCGCCGTATGTTACTTTTATTAAGGTTCCGTAGTTCTAATAATGTTTTTTTTGTAAGCTGTTAGTCGTCCTGATTTAAGATTTATCAATTTTATTTATTATCTAAATTAAAACTTTGTCTTTAGATGTAAAAGTTGTAAAATAATTAGTCCTTTAAAAAATTATTTAGGGCAACGTGCCCAACATACTAGCTGCTGCGTTGCCCCGCAATTAAAAATATAATATTCTAAATTAAATATATAGTGACTTGAAACTATTGAGTCAAGGTGCTTTGCTATTACATTTTTTTATATATAACATTAGAATTATTCATCAGTGACCTCAAACAATTACGAAAATTTTTGGAATAGAAAAGTGGTTCGCATAATAAAAGTAGACACAGTGCGCTATGTGCGAGTTCGGAAACTTCTTCAATATACACACTCTACCTGATTTACATCATAATGGTCGTTTGCTGCTAACTAAGACTTATTCTATGTCAAAGCTACCATTATGACGCAAAGTAATTGTAATTCTGAAACAGTTCATATATCAGACTTGGACCTATCTTGGACTGTCTGATTGTGTGATGATGTTACGGGACTACAATTATCTTATATATGAATATTAGGTAGACCCGACAAGCTTCGTACCGCCTAACAGTCGATGACCGTCATCGTGAGCTGTCAATTGCGGAAGATAGCAAGTTAGAAAAATAAAATAGAAAATATTATATGAAGAAAAGAAATTATATCGTTACATATATACTTTATATTTTTTTTATTTAAAGATATAGTGTAACTTTCATGTCAAACATATAAAGGCAAACTCTTACACATTTTTTCCCGGTGACCGAGGCTTTGTAGTTACACTTACCTATCCAGAGAACCCTAAAAAAAGAAAAAAACCGAGCAATAATGTTTTATTCGAAACGGATTATCTCTGGGAGCAAGGTTGCGCAAATCAACTTATTGATAACAACCCTCTTTGCTTCAGGCAATCAAAATTATATGGGAGCCAGCGACATTCTATATTTTATGTACGTTTTTTGTTGTCAACCAAAAATACATAACAAGTTTATTGTTGTTATACAATAAATTTGTGTAGAACTCAAATAATGTGTCTCAAAAGATCCTACTAATATTATCAGAGCGAAAGTTTGTAAGAATGTATGTGTGTATGTTTGTTACTCTTTTACGCCGAAACTACTGAACCGTTTTGGATACAATTTGGTACGGAGATAGTTTAGGCCCTGGATAAACACATAGGCTAGTTTTTATCCTGTATTAACACCGCAGGGCGCAGTTGTTTAACATTAATTCCAATGGTAAATACAATATAAGTTTAATAAAAGGAAACTATAATTTGATTAAACTTCATACATAATATTAATGTACTAATTATAATATATGGTAGGTATGTGGTATTCAAGGTATAGTTTCAAAATTTATATTAGGTATATTTCAAAAAATTTTTATTAGTTATTATTCTAAATTTTTTTATTAGGTATATTTCAAAATTTTTTTATTAGTTATTATTCTAAATTTTTTTATTAGGTATATTTCAAAATTTTTTTATTACGTATATTTCAAATTTTTTTTTATTAGGTATATTTCAAAATTTATATTAGGTAAGTATATTTCAAATTTTTTTTATTAGGTATATTTCAAATTTTTTTTATTAGGTATATTCCAAATGTTTTTTATTAGGTATATTTCAAAATTTTTTTTCGACCAATTTAGAACCGAGTTCGAAAAACCGCGACTGCTAAATCGTTAAACCTGTGCATGATCCTGAATTATTATTTTTTATTTTGATGTACTCAGTGTCACTCTCACGACTAAGACGAATCTATTGACATCACTCACATAAAAACACGACAAGCCGTTTGGGCTCTAGGATGTGCCAAAGAAATAGAAATAGATACGAGTACATACATAAATACACTCGAAAAACGTAACCATCATTCTTTCGCAGTCGAATAAAAATTAACCCATAAATCTTTACTTAACACCTATCAAATCTTTCTGAAATATCTCAAAATGGAATCATACACAGACAAAGCACCTGTCTATTCCTTTCATAGGTCCTCGTATTACCGCGACCCTATTAATGGTTCGTATCAGGCAAACTGTTTTACTTCATCGTTCGCCCAGTAAAGTAAAGCCTTAACAGCTATATCGAAATCCAGATTTGAATGTGTACCTGCCTTTAATAGCGTCATGGTGTGTGCGATGTGGGAGAAGAGGAAGCGATTTTTTTATCCTACACATTTAGGTAGTTAACCACAAGTTCACAAGACCACGGAAGTCAGCGATGCAGTAGCCCTAGATGGATATTAGCATACCTAATCTAGAATATATCGACTCTGAATAAAGGCTGTCGGTCCTCACCGTTAGGTTAGACACTCACCGACTCAAGCCTAAACAGCTTGTCGTATTTTTATGTAAGTGGTGTTAATAGAATCAAATATAAAAAATAATTAAGTATGATACACAAGTTTAACGTTGATATGTTTTAAATTGATTTATTAGTTCGGTTTGTAAATCCAAATTAACTCTAAGCAAATATAAACAAGATTGGTTACAATTAGTGTTTAATAATAAAATATAAAGTAAGCTTAATTACCTAAGCATTTTCTGCGTATCTTTGCACAAACTTATAAAACATGATAATTTTCTTAACTATAACTATACAAAGACGTAAAAATAAAGTAGTTGTCGCTACTCGAGACCAAAATGCTGGCCTCTACCTGGGTCAGCGCATTAGTATTGCCATTCAACGAGGCAATGGAGCCAGCATTTTGGGTACTCTACCAACTGACAGTTTTAGATTTAAGTTAGTTTTAATTTTTGGGTATTGCTTTTGTACATATAGTTTATAGCTTTGTATAGTTCTGTGCAAATTGCATAGGAGCTTGCCGAATCGATATCGATCGTCAGTTTTTTTTTTAATTTTACTCGTTCAAATAACGTAAACTACGCTTAGATTGTTCGAAAGTGTCGCCTTCGGCTCGTCACTTACACCAGCTACGAAGGTCCAGTTAAAATGGCTCCCACAGTTTTGAGAGAACATTTGAATGGGAACGACTTCATTCTCGTAACTGCCGCGATTTCATCTCAGTGCTAGCTGGGCCCCGTGGTTTTGCTTGCAATTTTTGTCTGTTTGACTTGTGTCTGGGTGTTTATTATATATATAAGTATGTATTTGTGTATATCAGTCATCAGGTTACCATAGCGCAGGCTTCGCCTAGTTTGGGACCTGAAGATATTTGTGTGGATGTTGTCCCATATTATATATTATATTTTTGTATTATCATAAAACAAGTACCTATCGGCTAGGGGTGCAATCCGAAAGGGGGTAACTGTAGTCATTATTACGAACAAATTTCATTATGGGACCAACTCTGAAATATAGCAAAAAAACAGTTTACCGGTTTATCTGCATCGTCTGTCTGCATCTTATGGATCGTGATAGCTAGACAGTTAAACATTTCACAGATAATGTACTTCTGTTATAGAACTACTACAAAAAAAAATGAAAAAAAAAATAAAAAAAATAATAAAATAAATATTTAAGGAAGTGCTCCTTAAAGGCAGCGTCATTTCTATTTTTGGTTAATGGAAGTACTAGTTATATGGTTAAATTAAAAATATGTTTAACAGACATACATACATACTTAGTTACTTTATTCGTATTTAAAGATATTTCATACACAGATTACAGAGGCCATTGACGGCGGCTGCATTTTTTTTCTCTCCACAAAGCTCTGAAAATGCACAAACGGAGTTTTTGGCCATTTACCTCGGTAAAAGGGGTTTTTGTGCCCCTTTAACGGCATTGAATCGCTTTTTGAGATATTATTGCCGTTTATATACCAGCTATGTAGCGGGTATCGTTTGGAATTGCTTTTCATAGGCTTTTACTATAACAAAAACAATTTAGTTTTTTTGATGCTCTTAAAATATTTAAGCATGTCTCAAAATCCAGGCTCAATTAGACAAGGCGTTTGGATTAAAATATATAGTAAGTGTTGTTGAGTGTGGGAGACGTGTTACCGTTGAGGATACGAGCGACTCATTTCATTCCTGACGAAGTTCACCAAATGTGAAGGAAACTATAATTGGACCTTTCCAACAATCAGGAACGTGTGAAAACTAGTATTCCTAATCTAAAAGCTAGTATTATTCCTGCATGCAGTCAAAATTATATATATGAATAGACCACCAAATAGTTCATTCATTCATTCGTTTAGTCATTCATTCACCATCTAACCGTAATCAGGCCATCCGTATAGTGCGCAAGCACCCACTCTGCATGCATTCAAAAATACATCAATCAATAGACCACCAAACAGTTCATTCATTCGTTCGTTCCTCATTCATTCAGCATCTATCAATAGACCACCAAATAGTTCATTAAATCATTGATTCATTCACTATCTAACCGTAATCAGGCCATGCGTATAGTGCTCAAGCACCTCAATTAGTGGTGGTCCTATTTCATATCAAGGATCTTTATTGGTCAGTAATTATACCGGAGAGCTTCGTAAGCCTGACAAACATATTTGTTCGCCTTACGAGGACACTTTCCGCTAACTTTAACGTCTCTTTTACGTGATAATTGCTATAAAAATGGTTTAATGTCCAGTAATCTCGAAAGTTTTCGGTGATTGCTAGAAATCCTTGGCTTGCTAGAAATTGGTAGGTGCATGCAGTAAGTGTGTATGATATAATATACGAGTATATCACGATGAGAAGTACTTAAATAAAATTGGTGGCTTATTTTACTAAAATTATATTTTTTACTTGATCAGGGAAACATTTTTACTATACTTATTTTTTTTAATGTATAGGAACTATCTTCCAAAGCGATGGTAACATTGACCGCGATGTACTCCTAGCGAGCAGAATAAATGCTGGTTGGATGAAGTGGCGACAGGTCTCAGGAATGACTTGTGATCCACGAATGCACTTCAAACTAAAGGGGAAGATTTACAAGTCGATCATTAGACCTGTCTTATTGTATGGATTTAAATGTTGGGCTACTCTAAGGTGGTGAATGAAAAGAGAATGCATGCAGCAGATGCGAATGTTGAAATGAATGTCTGGAGTGACAAGAATGGACAAGATAAGACATGCTGTGCCGACCCCACCTAGTGGGATAAGGTGATGATAATGATGATAAGAACCATCTTATTAGTAAAATACGTTTACGTCGTATAAGTAAAATATTAGCTGCTTAATTTTCAGGTCCATTTTTTTATTGACTACCGATAAACTTTTTGTATGGAACAGCAGATTTAAAGAAAATTTATACTTGGTTCCATATTTAAGGTGGATTACTATAATGAGTATATTGACACACTTTCGGTCTAGTGCACCCCTAGCTGATAACCCTGCATAAGTGCGAGCGAGAAGAACTGCCTTCCGAGATACAGTCTAGAACTACTTCGGAAGGCAGAGCGAATCTTTACAACTACGATTCGCGATATCAATTAATAAAACTAAAATACTATACCTGAGGTATTTTTATATAAGGTTAGTTCTTATCTGAAAATTGTCTAAGTTTCCTTGAATATATATTAATTTGAATTTTGAATTTGTTAAGGGTTCCTTATCGTAGTATTAGCAGATACCATGGTGTAACTCTTATACGATACGAAGATCAAGATCTATCACCTACACCATACAAAAACCAAAATTATGGGGCAAACCTAAAATAGCATTTATGACTTTGGAAGATTTGAAGAATCTTTAAAAAGTATCGATTCAGGCCAATTTTTTTTAGAAACTTTCGGTAATTTAAAATCTCACTAAAAAAAATATATTTGAATTTCTTACCTCAAAATTTATTTTTTTACGGAATTTAATTTTGGTTTAAACGGTTGTTTTTTTAATATTTCGTGGTTTATAGGGCAATCAAAATATAACCTAATTAACCGCATTATAATTTTTTTGACGTCACACGATGTACCGATTTTTAAGACTCGTTATTTAAAAACTAGCAATAAGACATAAAATGTGACTAAAGAAAGCTTATACACATATACCAGCGCTTAAATGGCAGCCTTATTGCTTATATTTTCTAAAGTTCTATGACCTGTTTCACCAGACGAACGACAAAGCCTTCTGAAGTCATTGATCCAAAAATATACCTGAAAAGAAAAAACATTCTCTTTACGAAAATTGTAACGTGATAAAATTAAACAATGATAGCCATAAAACAAGTGAACAAATGAATAGAATGGAAGGGAAGTTTTGGACGGCGCCTTATGACTCTACGCCACCCCATAGGGGAAATCTAAGGAGGCTGTGGACTTTATAGGGTTACCATAATTAACCTATTTTATCGTTTAAGAAATTTAAATCAATATTTTTTTAATATCATTACAATCTAGCTTACGGCTAGTAAATAATTAAATTTTAACTTAAACATTTACATAATAATGTCTGTATGAATGTATCCAACAGTTTTTTTTCTTGTTTTTTATTAAGGGGAAGACACTTTGTGAAGGATTAATGGTCTTTACAGCAGAGTTTTTATTGAAACAGGCCTTCTTTTAAAGCACTTTAATCAGTTATAACGCAAGACTCAATATTGTTTAAGAAAACGGGTCTTCATCTGTTGGTTGGAAAGGTCCAACTATAGTTTCGTTCACATTCAGTGAACTTCATCAGGGATGAAATGAGTCGTTCGTGTCTTCAACGATGAAAGGTCTCGCAGTCCGTTTTCTTAAACGATATGAATCAAACACACGTTAGTTTTCTAAATAAGACTCAATTTAATTTAACATTGAAAGCAGCCATATTTATAAAGGTAGATGTAAAATGTTGTCACATAATATTTAAAGTATTGTCACACAATATTTAAAATGTTGTCACACAATATACTTATATGATATATTATTTTTATACAACAATTTGTTCACTTATGCGGTAATTACTAACACTTATGCGGTAAACACTACACTAATTTGAACGGTTTCGTTCATTTTCTTCTACACAATGTTAGTTTGGTCGAGGAGATGCATTGCCTCTTCGTTGTGTTGGTGGCGCCACATGGTGGTGAACCATCATTAACTGATCTTATTATTTTTGTTTTGGTTGAAACGACAATGTGACAATAAACCAAATGAAACATTTATTTATGTAATATGTATATCATAGGTATTACCGTAGCACCATAGGACCGGGAATTGAACCTGTGACCGTCGGATCTCGATGCAAGCATACTGCTACTAGACCTAATTTTAATGAACTAATAAAAAATACTTGTCTTTTTAAGCCATTGCATAGCTTTTATCGCGGGCTTTGAGCGCGGCGACCGAATCAAGAAATTCCATAACGTAAATAAACCTAACACTCGTCTAAAGTCGTTTCAGTTCGCCAGACTTCGGCTAAGTGTTTGTGTGGATGCGACTAGACGTATGCGTATGCAATAGTTTTACCGCGGTAGTCCCCGAGTGACACACGTATTTTTTATTCAAATTTGTCCTAGTAATATCAGCGAACAGAGAGTCACTCTCGATAAGAAACAGATATATAAGGCACCTTTGTTTTTCGTGAAAGTGGGCCGTCCCTCTGAGTTATTGTCTTCTTACCTCACGACGAGACCCGGCCAGGGGTACGCAACGTTTTGTCCGCGTTGATACATTAATAGTTTAATGAATTACACTACCTATATACATCTATCTGAAGAACAGAGTTTCAAGAAAGTAAAAAAAATAAATTAAGTCATCTCTGTCTTTAGTCTCTAATCTGATAACTCCAGTTCGGCCAATCACACTGACTAAACTAAACGTACCTAAAATTATAACCATACTCTTCTCACTTGTGGAAATAAAAAGAGAAGAGACAATTTTAGAAATGTCAAATCAGGTTTATTTAATAAGTTTAGTCTGTACGAACCGAGGTCTTTTTTTAATCCACGACCACGGAAGTCAGCGATACTGTAGCCCTAGATGGTGCAAGCCTAGTCTGGAATACACTGGCTCTCAAGGAAAAAACTGGGATCAATGTATTTATTTTTTCTCGTGATGTGACTAATTTCCTGAATATTACACGTATATTACAGATGCGAAAGTGTGTTTGTTGGTTGGTTTTTTACCTTCTCCACAGCAACTAAGAGACGGATCGGATGTTTATTGTGTACCAGATCCGGAGAGTGCCATAGGCTACTTAAAAAAATACAAAAGAGCGGAGCCGCGGACAAAAGCTAGTATTGTATCATCATATTTTTTTAACAATAGCTGTTTTAACATTTTATTATTCTTGTAAGTATATTAACTCAAACAAGAAACTATTATGATTCCAACTAACCACTTGAGTACCTAACGTGAGTGAGTTTAATAAATCCATTTTAGCGATAAGGCCGCCTATTGCGCCTGTTTTTAACGACTTGATTATTGTTTCAGTTTGATAAGTTCTACTTTTATACTTCTCTAGTGGTTCCAATTTAATATTATCAACATCTTTCCCAGGTTTGTTTGGTTAAATCGATAATAACTGAAAAGTTTTATCAACGCCTGCCATAGCGAAATTAAAAAAGTAAAAACTTATTTATATATTTTTTTTGTTTTTTGTGACATTAAAAAGTTTTGTCATTGTAATCATAACCTTTCCTTCACCATCTCACATAAAAACTGTCTGATTATTTTATCTGTCAACTGTTGACCGCTCCTGGAGCTCGTCAATCAATCCTGCAGCAGTTAGCTATACTTGACTGAGTATATACTGTAACTGGCTCATCGTTACGACAAACTTGTAAATAAGCCACGATCAATGGTTGATATAACTTCATGTTATTTAGCTCACCATTACGTGGATTATCGCCTAACTTATGAACCATGACCGTACAATGCCATATGTTCGCCTAATGGTATGGTTTTTGGGGATTGCATTCGGTGATTCGTAATGTCAACATAGGAAATGGGTCAAATATACATAAATATACCTAATTTTGTTTATTTGACTTGCACGTGTAGAATTCTGAAGCTTCGGTTAATTTTGTTCCAGTAAAACTGAACATTATAGCGGCGATGCAACAAGAGCCTGAGCTACCGGTGAAGGAAAACATCGTGAGGAAATCAAAGCATGGTGGAAGGGCGTTTCCTATCGTTCGCCTGGCTAGCTACCACCCTCAAGTTGTAAAATCTGTCTAACCTAACGATGTGTTCCGGCAGCCTTCCTTGCCAGTATATTCTAGACTCGGCATGCTTCATCTACAGTATCGCTGACTTCCGTGGTCGTGCGAACTTGTGGTTAAATGCTTAGCTGTGTAGGTTAAAAAAAACGATGACTTAATAATAATTTATTTTAATTACAAACTAATATTGAAGTATTTACTGTTTAAATATGTTTTCTAGATAATTCGGTTAATTCGGTGTTACCGTCTTACCACTCATTATTTGTAAATGATTATTGAGCTGATATTTCAGTTCTGGTTCAGAAATAGCAACTCCTTATAAGTTTATGTGGTAACTAAAGGATTTTTCTCTGATGATCTGAGTGCAAAGGCCGTTTTATCCGCTGGAGGATAAAGTTAATTTGAATTAAGAATATCGTGTGCACTAAGTTTGTGAATTAAAAACCTCATTCAACCTATTTACCTCTATAGTGCCGAATTCATCATCATCATCTAAAATTGAATCCTTCGCTTGCTCTGTCATCAAAAGTGAGCACGCGGTTAAAAAAAAACTTTGTATAACAAATAACTATTAATAGTTTTTTTGTTATTTTGGTTTATGTTACTTTTTTACTAAAAAACACGACAAGCCGTCGGCTTGAGACGAAGAACGGCTTGTCGTTTTTTATGTTAGTAATGTCAATAGATTCCTCTTCATCTGCAGATGGTCAAAGGCTATATATACTAGCTGCATCCCGTGAATTAACTTGTTTAAATCACGTGGGTCTAAAGTTCCTACAGTATTTTTTTTGTCATGTAACTGTAACCACTTGATTTATCATTTTGAAAAGAAGGCAAAAAGTACGGTAAGTATTGGAAATAAGGGTAAAGATTTTTAATACACCGATAAAAACTTTTACGTAATTGATGAAAATTATAAAGGGTCACACAATTAGAAAATTAAAAAGTTACCTAATGAACATGCGTTAAATCTAAGAGTCTAATCTATACCTCTGTACATTCAACACGAATGCAAACCGTTTATCCTTCCCCCATTTCACATAAATGAGTGAAACCCTTGAAACGGGATTCGAACCCGTACCGGCAATTAATCCACACAGCATTGACACACGGGGAGGGATAAATCTATTGTAAATATA
This sequence comes from Ligdia adustata, assembly GCA_947049295.1. NCBI lineage: Eukaryota > Metazoa > Arthropoda > Insecta > Lepidoptera > Geometridae > Ligdia > Ligdia adustata. The sequence continues at coordinate 715,601 of OX346229.1, read as the reverse complement.
ATTAGAGGGCGTATACCTATATCTGTATTTATGTATATTTTATATGGATAGAAACATGTTGTTTATGAAGACGGGTTTTCACGCTAACCTGATTGTTGGAAAGGTCCAACTATAGTTTCGTTCACATTCGGTCGTTAAATACGTCACGCGTTTCCAGTAAGGAATCTATCCATCGTTCGTTAGAGAATAAGGCTCATATTCGCTTGCTTACTGGGTCAACAACATAATTATACACATAACAATATACAACCCGAAAAATTATATTCAAATTGATCATCCAACAAATGCCACAGTGGGTACCAACAAAAACAACAAATGCCACAGTGGGTAATGAACTTGGACCGGCCGGCTCTTAAAGCGACTGCTGCAAGAAACCTTAGGGCCATGGCAGTCGTCAAACAAACATCGTCTCATAAAAACAAAAACGTAACAGCCAGAACTAGGTCTAACCAGCATTAAAGCTCGAATTCACACAATAAATTAAACAAATCGTTAATACGATCACAGCGAAAGTAGGCTAACGTAACATGTGTGGACTCATACTTAAATGAACTAGTTATTCCTTACAAAGGCTCCTTTGATACCAAACATACCTATATGTCCAGTGATCCAAAATAACCATGGCTACAGTATTTAAATTTAAATCTTATGCGTAAAGTTTAAGCTTGTTTTTTGTAGATACGTAAATATAAGGTACAGTGTACAATTTCAGATGATATTTAATTATGGGTTGTTGAGTAATTCGGTAGTTAATCAGTTTAAGTGTAATTTTTATTGCACGCGCGTGTGTGTGCAAGATTATAGTTTAATTACTGTTTTAGTTCATAGTGTAGTGTAGTCCTTGAGGTTTAGTGCGTAGTTTGGGAGTTAAGTACTTTGCCTTGATTTGGGAAAAACGACAATAATTTTATTTATTTGTATGTAATGAAATTTTAATTTGTTTGTAATGATTTCTTTCGGGAAAATATCCCCCAAACATTGAAAAGGCTGAAAAATAGCAATCCAGAACCATCCCTGGGGGAAATTTCACGGAGAACAAAAATATGATGAACATTGGGTTTTGTGGACTAATATTTGACAGTTTTAGAAAAAGATCGACGGGGTGATTGATCAAAAAGAAATCCTCCAACATCTAAAAAAATGTAGAACTTGTGTTGTATAAAGAAGATTTAATTTTAATTAATACAATCATATAAAGAACAGACTGACAGACGATAAAAAATATCGACTGACTGTATAAAAAGAAACAAGCAGAGACAATTCGCTTGCTTTTCAGCTCCAGTGCCCATATCAAGATGATTGCGAAAGAAGGTCACACCACTAACATAAACAGATCTACTAGAGTAGTTACAACTAGCTCTCGTGTAGTGGTGCGTATCGTAAGTGATGTTCTAATTGCCGCCAGATGTGATCTGCTGCCGATACGCCGATGATCTTGCGCAACTCAACTGTAAAGTCAACTCTATAGAGATCACACCGAAAATAGAATAATTGGAAGATTTGTAAATACGTTGCTCATAAATAAGTCTTAAAATATGATATACTGATTTAGTCTTGTTGGTTCAAATAAACGTAATTATTAATATTATTATTTGTGCGTAATCCTACCACTGCAAGAAACAATGTGATATCTCGTTTGATACTGGCATACCTAGGTACTGTTGGAAAACTCAAAGAATTTCTCTTGATGCTTAAAAACTCAAAAATGTGACTAATTTGTTTGTGTTTAGAATGTGTCTCCACTCTTTCGAATATGAAACTCCATGAGGCACAAACAAGGTGTCCACAATATTTTCAGGACCAGGTTATTTTATTCCCTTACTTGCCGGACAATACACTTACATTTCCTTTCTTCCCCCCTGCAATATTTTCAGGGAGACAAAAAAAAAACGTAAATATTATTCGGGAAGTAAAGGATTAAAACAAAGGTTTATATTCCTATCAGCCCATTAGATCAAAATTAAAACGTAAACAAAACAATTCTTCAAAATATAGCGGTAACATCATCTCTTTTAATTCCCACTAAAGCTTAAGCACAATATTTAGCCATAATGTTTCAAGTAAAATTTTAATAGGTAAAGGCGGTTCCACACTAGCACCTAGGCTACATCAATCATGTTAACTAATGTACACCGGGCTTAAGTTCAGACAAAGGTTACCACTTTGCAGATCATTTATTACCATGTCTAATGGTGGAAGGATTCTGGGAGATTAGGCAAAAATAGAACCCGGAGCTTGTTTGTTTCTTATGTTTTTTTTTATCTTTGGTATTTTGGGTTATTTATCATCTCCATATTTATTCGATCTTTACCATTGTCACAGCTAAATGATATAATTTAATAGTATCTTATATTTAAGGCTATAGTTCTACACGACAGTAGACTGTAGTTGAAGTAAATTGAGCTTTTTTTGTGATAAATAATCTCCGATTGAATAAATAAAGCTTTATTGCACACCAAACAAAAATAAAAGACATAGCAAGACAAAACTAAACATTGGGCGGCCTTATCGCCGCGTAATAATTAATTGTCGAATTCCAACCTACTTAATGTTCTTCGGTGATCTTGACTTTACAAAAGAACGTTTTTGCAAATGTTAGCCCTATAATAGAAATTTCGAATATGTTAAAATTATTAAGATGCTGCAATAAAATTAAAATAATAAAGATTGTTTTATAACTTCAAGTCATTTTACATTTTAAACTAAATATAGAATCAAACTAATGACACATTCATAAGACTAAAGCATTTAGTCAACTCGAAGAAAACCATAAACGCATTCTTAAACGAAACACAACAAAAATAAACGACCATCGAAACATTTCTAGCGTTTTTCGGAGAATAAACAAAATATTGTCTACTGAAACGTAATAGATCGATTCTTTGTTACCGTTAGTGTTATTTCAACCTGAAACGAACCACATTAACTCGCTACTCACTAAAACTGTGAATTTATTGGCTGATCAAAGAAATTTTTAGAATTACTACTCACGAAGCAATTACACAAAATTCAGTTCTAAATACATGGACAAAGGATTCATTTTCGTTCATAATTTTCAGCTATGCATCAAGAACCTGCAAAATAAAAGTGACACTACTCACTAAAGAACTGTATCACAATACAAAATCTCTAAGCTGTAATTCCAAACGGAGTAAAATAGTAAAATAGCGTAATTTGAAACAGTTCTTATTAAGTAAAAGTTGAAAGTAAACGATTAGAAGTGAGGACATAATAAACTATAACCATCTGTGAGTCACGATGGAATTAGGTTACATCCACTGATATATAACGAAGCAGATACGCTTCTTCACTATATTCAATGCATGTCAAAACAAAAGTCCTAACAGTGTCTATATAGGGTAGGTATCCAAATTATATAACGTCTTCGATTTAAGTCATTCGATCTGAAAAAATAATCGAACTGATTCGATTTCATTAAGATGCTTAATCATCTTAATGTTGTCAATTATCCACCACGCTGGCCAAAGGATAACATCACACTTATTGAATACTAGTCTTTACGGCGGGTTATCACGTCTCACGTTAGTTTTATCAAAAAAAAAATACAGCAGGCTATGACACTCTCAGAACCTCGAAATATTTGTAAAAAATCAAGTCGATTCGACACTCAGTTCCTCAGGAGAAGAAGGACAAATATACCAAAAACACATTTTCGTATTTATGATACGTGTTGAGATTTTAGTGAAAATAATACATAGGAATTTTCTATAAATATATAGGAATTTTCTTCTATATTTAATGTGAGGTCCATAAGAGTTATTTCATTAATTCATTCGAAAATAGCATTGGATAGAACAAAATCATAATACATTGAAAGCTGATCGATGGTGACGATATTTACAAGTCGTTATTTTATTTCCTATTTTGCAAGCATATGGCCTATCTACTCAACCTATAAATCCATGTCTCCACCTGGAGTGGCCACATTAACTATGAGTCATGAGTAAGTTATAGTTAAAAGTACATTTTAGTGCGCATTGTTGTACTTTATTTGTTTTTAACATTCATTTACGATGTCTTCATGATTTATCGATCTTTTGAAGTATTTAGACGATGTGTCACTTTGTAATAAATTGATGGATTTTGGGTATGTTTTAGAATTCCAGCTTAAAGTACTGATGCTTTGCATTCAGAATTAATGGTTAGTGTAAATGTCGAAAAGGAATCGCGTTGCTCGTATTGGCGAACACCTTTCAGTACGGGACTTACCCAAAATTCCAGAAAACAAAATTATTTGTTTCACAAAAAAATAATTATTTTTCATTTTAATGATACAATACATCACTTTAATTTTTTTTTTATTGATTTTATTAATTGCAATTTAAAAAGGAGGAAGTTTTTGTGTTTTACTTACCCGTCATTACTTATGTTTTAGTTCTCTCCATTCAAATAATGCCTGAAAGTGATCGCTATTAGCGTTAGGGCCGCCGCTTCTGCGCTTAATCATGTTTTAAGTGTTTTAAGTTTAACACATTACTAGCTGCGCCTTCTGGTGTTACCAGTTTCTGGTGGTGCCAATTTCATCCAAATCGGTTCTGCAGTTTTTGCGTGAAAAATTAACAAACATACATCAAAACATTCTTACAAACTTTCGCGTCTATAATATTAGAGAAGTTTGATAGTAGGATTTATGTGCGCATACAATAACATATTCTAATCCATATAAATAATACACCATATAGTTTTATTTACTAGTTTTATATGTATATATCTAGTCATAACTAGTCATAAAGATATATTTCAATATTGCAAAATAATAAATACTAAACTTTATTAAATATGAAACTTACGAAAGTGAAGATACCCGTAAAAGAACTAACCTCAAAGTTTTCCCAAAATCATAACAGTCCAAGTATTTCTACTAAGCTTTGAAACTTCAATAAATTCCAAGTATTAAGCGTCAAAGATAATGTTGTAAATGAATATTTAGATTTCTAGATTCATGAATTCAAACAGCGCGACAGAATTTGAATGCCTAAAATATATTTGAAGACACTCAGAGCATAATGGTCGAGGTATATTACACGAGAAAATTATTCCGTTTCAGAGATTGATTTTAAATAATAGATTTGATTTTAGGAACGGACCTAGTACTGAGCTGGGGGCTATTTATTATCTTAATATAGAGTTGTGTTATCTTATAGTCTATAGTATGATAAAGGCAAAAAACTAAAATAAAGTTACTAAAAAGAATCTTTATGTTCCGTTCAAAGTTAATTAGTTTAATTAGATTTCACTACATTTACGAATATTAATAAATTATTATTAGATAATTGGACGTTACAAGGAGGCACTCAGAACAATAACTAGTTTACGTATTAGCAGAGTGAACGAGAAATTTTACGACCGGCAGGATTCTAACCCGTATCTTGCGGATAGCACGCCCTGATGTCTCTACCATTACATTTTTTTTTCTTCTGCCAGGTGCGAAATTTACAAACGGTCTTAAAGTAGTACTTAGTACCTGGAAAAAGCTGGTTCAAATCAATTTCAACTTCATTTATTAATGCATAACATGGGTGTGTACATACAAGTAGATCGAACAATAACGTGCATAACATTATAATCCTGCCTAGCGTAAAATTTTACGTTCGCTCTTATAAGTATTATAATACTAAGTATGGTTTAACTATAAAAGAAGTAACTTTATTTTATATCCTATTACACTAAAAAAATACAATATAATATTTCGGATCTTAAGTCAATTAATGTTGCTTCGAATCAATCTCGCGGCTAGACTTGAGTTGCCCCCAAAATGAATTGCCTTACTGCGTTCATTCCATTCCTTTTGAAGCCATTGGTTTTGACACTTGATTATTTTGAAAATTATGCCAATTATAATGAGTAGGGCGTTAAGATGGCATCTATAATGGGGTGGTTTGTCCAAAACATTTAGGTCAGGGATGTTTAAAGTGAAGGAATATTATGAACCTATTTGCAATCCACGATTTACAGCGAAAGAGGTTGTGATTATTCAAAGAGACATGACATTTGAAAAGGTTTGGTCTTCTATTGAATGTCAGGTCGAGGGTTGAGGCTTTATGGCGGGAATAAATAGGGGGTTATTTACCTTGATGTTAATTTTCTTTGATGTATTGACCTTTTCAGTACGTTTGTAATAGGATATTATGCAGTTTTGGCTTGAGGTAAATTTTTCAAAATCATCAATGTTAGGATTGCTTTCTAATGTCTTTTTTGTGTTTCTGTGACCATCACTATATTTATATATTTTGCCTACTTTCAAAAATTAGAAGTACATTATTCCACTGTGTTTTTTTTATTTGTTCCCTGATTTCTAACAGACAGAAGGACCGATATGAAAAATCATGTTTTTATTGAAACGGTGTGTAGTGTGTGGTGTGTGGTGTGTGGTGTGTAGTGTGTGGTGTGTAGTGTGTAGTGTGTGATCCCGTATGGGCGATTTCAAAATCAACTCACCCACCATTTTTTGATTTTTTAAATTTAAGTAACTAAAAATCTTCTTCATATTTTCTAAAAGTATTTTTTTTTATTAGTACTTACTGTTTTTTTTTACAATAACAAAACTCTTTATTGACTCTACAAAAATACAACATCATAGAGTGAACGCAACACAAATTTGGCACAAAATAGCCTTATCGCTAAAAAGTAATCTCTTCCAGGCAACCTTAATAAAATTGTAAATTAAAATTTATAAGTAGTTTAGTCTCTGTCGTAATTATTCCCTTAAAATAACAAAAAAGCAATCTCTGTAGCATTTATTTGAGTTAAAACTTTTTTGACAAGGATTCATTAATTTTACCACGAAACAGAAAATATGTTTAGATACGAAATCAATTATAACTCCGCCTAATATAGACACCTCTTTATTCATATCCATTCTTTCTAAACGTCGTATTTACGTCTCTTATTAGAAACTTCCTTCATTATTTTAGACCTTAATACAATAACTATAAGATATGAAATGGAAACTAGATAGTTTACAGTAGTAAAGTGTCCGTGACGCTAGCTAGACAATATGTTAAATTACTGCGCGTTACTAATTCCTATTTGAAGTCAAACATTTGGGGGCTTATTTACCACCACAACTCTTCACCAATCCAATCTTTACGCCTATCGTAATAAGATCGGTAATTCTTTACAACGACTGAATTTAAAAGTTGTAGATGAAACGTGACAAAAGAGTGTGTTATAAAAATTTTCAGACAAGTATTAAGTGCGTTGGTAGTAATAAATTAATGGTGGGGAATGACATAATGAGGTGTGTTCTCGGTTTTATTTTAATTGGATGACAGTCGACTCGGCCGACGCATGGCATTAGATATATGTCACACGTCATTGTTGGGGATGTTAATATTTAACTCGGGTGGTTTACTGTTTTATCGCTGTTAATAGTAGTACTTTTTTTCTAAGGACTCCCTATAATTGTACCAACTCGATTGTAGTATATACTATTTGTAAACACGCTAAAGCGACTAGAGAAAACTAAAAAAACACTAGAATACATAGAAAATTAAGCGAAAAGATACTAAAACTTTTAGAGAACAAAGCGGAAAAATATTAGAGTAACTAGAGAACAAAGCGGAAAACACTAGATTAAGTGGATTATATTTTTATTAGACTAAATTATAACGTAACTAGATATCGAAGATGTAAAAAGCCAGAACTTTTGTAGAGTAAAGCGGAAAAATAGCAATGTAAATAGAGAACAAAGCTGAAAACATTAAAGTGACTAGAGAACGAAGATAAAAACATCAGAACTTTTGGAGAACAAAGCTGGAAAATACTAGAGTAACTAGAGAACAAAGAAGAAAACACTAGAATTAATTAGATAATGTCAAGGGAAAACACTAGAATTTATAGAGAACAAAGCGGGAAAATACTAGAGTAATTAGATTAAATTATTGTAAGACTAAATTATGCACATCTACGACTACTTCTGATACCTCTTCAGGACATTCGTAGATGATCACAAACTCTACGAAGTTTTTGTTACGTCATTAAATTAACAAGCATTGTATGAAACGACAATATTCTAAAATCTCTCTTAAATTTTAATGAGCAAAGATAATTTTTATTTTCTTGTAACGTGCTCATAAAATAAGCTTTGACTAGAAATATACGGGCAATTAAAAATAAAACAAAAACAAATTCCTTAATAAAACGGTTTTCTTATGTTTAACGCTTAAAGTTAATTTTTGTTTTCTATGTTATTTTCCGGTGGAGTAAGTCCGAGGCAGTTGTCGACCCCTAGGGGGTACGAAGTTTGAGCGTAGCAGTGACCCCCGAGGGTACAAACTTCCGGCTTGACTGTAAAGCTGAACATTGAGAGAATCGTCGAACAAACTCTCCCCAGGAACGACTGGAAAATGTACAGAAGTGAAAAAATATACGAGAGTATATTCTGTATGAAGCTGTTTTGAAAAATGTAAAGTAACTGCCTAATATAAGTAAAGTTATATTTGGTAATATATTATGAACGACTTAAATTAACTAGGCATAATTTATTTCAGTTAATCATATTATTTTTTTACTAAATATTTACACTCCACAGAAGCTTTAGTCCGTGCTTTTTATGAAGTTAAAATTTTTTTGTGCATTTCATTACATTGCTTGAATTTCTAGGATAAAAGACGACAATAAATAAATACTTAGATAATTAAAAAATTAAACTTTAAACAATGGTTATTAATTTATATTCTTACATACTAAAGTTCTTAGATCTTAGATTACTGACTGAGCCTGGACAGATTTTGATAAAAGTTCTATGGGACCACGTCCAAGCTCACTGAGAAATCCGTAAGCAATTCGTCGGTTAATTATGTGGACAAATCGCCGAACAGAAACCTCATCTTGTTTCGAATTTGATTTAACATGGATATTTAAAAAAAAAAAGAACGAAAAATCATAAATAAAAAAAAAAAAACAGCAATTTTTATCAAAGTTAGTTACAACCTCACAGAAACAAACTATTATTATTTTTGCCAGATTCGAAGCAGTGACCCTTCGCTCGTTTCGTTTGCTCGGCCAATTGGTCTCCCGTAACGCTCCAAGCCGACAAATCCACCAAGTTCGTAGTAATTAACAACAATTGCGAAGGCCTGAGGCTTCTGATATTACTTATAATAATATACCATTCCAATTGCTCATTGGAAATAACGATGGAAACAAAAGATCAACTTGGCCTACTCCTTTTCATGATTGAATTTGTAAGAAATAATGAACGAATTTAAAAAAAATGGTTATTAAGGAAAAACACGTGTGATGAAAATAGAGTTTGAGTTTAATATTATCCATTATTTCATTATGAGTAGAGAAGAAAGCTATGTGACGAATAGATCCATGAAAATGATTGTAGACGGGAGGGGGCGACCTAAAAACATGTGGATAAATTATGTGGAAAGGGGATATGTGTGAAAGGGAAGTGAATGAAGAGATGACGGCTGATAGAGTAGAATGGAAGAGGAAGACATGCTGTGCCGACCCCACGTAGTGGGATAAGGCCATGAAGATGATGATTATCTATTATTTAATTAGAGATTATTTACAACGTCCAATAAGATTGTAAACAAAAGCTATCATTATTCCATTTGTCTCATTGAGATTTGTCTCACGGGGAAACTGGAACTGCTTTAGTGCCAGTTATCCCACTGGGTCTAAAGGATGTGTTAATTTACCTACACCAATATTTAGCTTTTGATGAGTAAGTGTCGCATATACAAGAATTTTCCTATTGCACAAAGAAATCCCGTAAAGGCTTTCCTAGATATCATTATAATCTAGCCTAAGGCTAAGGCTAACAAGTAATTTTATTTTAACTTAATCGTCTACAAAATAATTTCTCAAAGAATTTGTCCATCGGCACTTTTCTTATTGGAGTTGTTACGGCGAAAACACTTTGTCACTTTTCACTTATTACTTTTTTTTAATACACTACATTAACTCGAACGGTTTAGTTCTTTTTAGTCTTCTAGTTAAGTCTGTGTGGTCGAGATAAAAATGAGCACCGCAAAAACTAGTAAGCATTTAGGCTGGTAGTTATTACTTTCATATTAAAATATAATAAAAACTCAGTAATTACTTTCATATTATATAATATATTTTATATACTTAAATACTACATTGATTTTAATTGTATTTTAACGCTATCTATTATTATCCCTTTCTTACGTAAATAATTTTTTTGAAAATCATTTTTTTTTATTTATGAAGTGTCCCTGTGAGAACAGAAAATTATACATAGAAAAGGAATCTGATAGACGCAGATTCAAAATAGTTTTCAGTAGAACCACCAGGTGAAGTAAGTTTAAAACTTATTTAAGTTATTACGTCAATATCCACGGCCTTTACATAAAAAGTAGATAAACTGTAACGTGGCGTAATGTTGACAAAGGTTTGTTGCATCGAGCTGACGGGCGGCACAAAGCCTCAGTCGGTGCTGTGTTTCTTACAAACTTCATACTAATTTAATTCAAACTTTGGGGTAAAACAATTTTTTGGGGAGCGCCCGGAGCCGCGGGCGGACTGCCGAAGTGTGAATAAAGTATGCGGAGTAGCTCAATAATATGCAGAAATGTAACTCAAATGCAAATAAAGCACATATTAAAATTTATTTGAAATACCTAGCTATACCATATTATACTATACCGTTGACTTCGCGACTAATATATATTCTGATACTAGTAGTGAACTATGCAGTATTTGCTTGGTGGTAGGGCATTTCGTATCGCTCGCCTGGCTATCTACCACCCTCATGTTGTAAAATCTGTCGCCAAGCATCTAAGGTAGTGTTCCGGCAGCCTTCCTCGAGAGCCAGTATATTACAGACTAGGCATGCTCCATCTAGGGCTAAGTATCGCTGACTTCCGTGGTCGTGCGAACTTGTGGTCAAATGCCTGTGGAGTATAAAAAAAATACCAGTAGTGTCAAACAGTAGTGCCTAAAGTACCTAATAAATGTTTTTACAACTTTGTGAAAAAGAAACAAAAATCTATGTACTGATTTATTTTACAATCAGAAACCTTAATTAATGTTGTATTCTGCATGTTGATAACAAATATTAATAAAAATTATTTTTTTTGTAATTAATGTGAGATCCAGCAAGAGAAATGTATATTTGAGTATGTAAAAAAATTTTCGTCTATCATTATTAATAAGTTTTATTTAGCCGACTGCGCAAAAAAAGGGTAATCATTTCCGGTGCGTGTTTGTTTTGATATGTATGGATTTGTTTCATCTCATTTCACATTGGCACCGCGGTTTTACTCGTACATGAATCTAAAGAGTTTGCTGTCGAAACGGCAAAAGGGATAATTCGCGATGTCATTTGTATGTTTTTCACGAATGTACAAGTTTTGCGAACTTTCCTAGATACATTTAAAATGTGTCCACTGCTTTATCTGTACTATAGTAAATGTACAAAAGTGCGGAGTTATGTTTTAGTTACTCTAAACGTACTTGGTTAATAAAACTGCATTTTGTTCGGCAAATGTACGGTTGGTAATAAAAATACAATTTTAAACTTTACTAATAAAAAAATTCTAATGTTGAGTGGTCTGAACTATTAGGCAGTTGAACTATTTATTTTTAGTACTTTCTGAAAGATACACTTAAAGTGACGGCAATGGGCTGGCCACGTCGCTCTAAGAACCGATAACCGATGGGAAAGAAAGGTTCTTGAGTGGCGACCACGAACTGGAAGACGCAGCGTAGGTAGCCCTTCCACTAGGTGGACTGACGACATAGTGAAAGTGACAAGTAGCCAGTGGATGCAATTGGCAGCTTGTCGTTCGGAATGGCGTTCTGAGGGGGAGGTTTATGTTCAGCAGTGGATGTCTTCTGGCTGATCATGATGAGGATAACACATAGGAAATATTTTTAAGAAAACCTTTTCAAAAAATTACAGCTGACTTCAATTTGGCAGCCGGTTATTTTGATTTTTAGACCAAATTACTGGACCGAGTTTATTCATAAAATATCTAGCTTTGTTTATAAATAGTGTTTTATAAACAAAGCTAGATATTCCAAATTGGACCTGGCATTGCTCAAAAATAGAGCAATATTTACTAAAAAAATCTTTTTTTTATTGGAATTATGTCTTTATTTTTTTAAATTATTTTTAAGGGACTTAAAAAAAGATTAGGACATTTATCGAGTCACTTAAAAATAAATGTTATGGCTTAATAAAAAATCTTTGCACCTTATTTTCTATTACAACTATTGAAATTGTATAAGAAAACTAATGCAAATTTCTTACAATCTAAGTTCTGGAACAAGAAATAAGAAAAGTTATTTTGTTCGCTGCTGTCGGTACCGGCGGATTCGACTTTCCGTTCGTTTTTATCCGAATCCTTTCCCCTTTGAAGAAAGGAAAATGAATTGAAAAATCCGCGAGTAAATAAGGAAGTGATGAAGTTTGAATTATTGATCAGGATTTAACGGACTTTACGAAAAGTAAAGAGAAACTTCTGAAGTGTTACAGGATTGCGTGTGTATTTTTAGCATAATAACGATTCAGTTTTTCTTAAATAAACTTCTTTTATAGCGTTGAGGCAAGTTCAAAAAATAATATTTACAATTTTTTTTCGAAACTGCGTTTGAAGTAACTCGTGTTTGATTCAATTTGTTTAACAATACGAGTTAGTGTGAGGGCGCCTCGTTCCCTGATGAAGTTCACCGAATGTTAACGAAACTATAGTTGGAACTTTACAACAATCAGGTAGGTACGCATAAAAATCCATATAGTCAAACAAAATTTTTCAGATTTGACGCGTTTTTTTGCTAAGTTATAAAACTGAAAATAAATTAGGACAAATGGAAAATACTTTATAGTAAATATCTCTTAATACGAGTAGCATGTACCAAAATACGCTAACATACAATCATTGGCATACTTTTTACTTTATGTAAAAAATAATTCAATCAAGTAGTTGTAACATGTTCCCTAAACATACTAGATAATTTATCAATTGACGAAGCGAGCGAAGCATTTTTGAATCAAAGTTACCAAATTATACTTTCGTGTGTTTGGTATGAACATGAAATTGATTGATCAATGCGTTAGAAAAACAAGGACAAATTTCCGAGACACCTTTAAACACGGGTTTTCTTTATTAAAAAAAGTAGCCACCACAACGCTAACATAATTGAACTCTCCACTTATATTCGAAAGCTACATAACCTTCTCCGACAAGCAGGTATCATCACGATACTTTCTTTTTCACAATCAAAGCAAGTGGTATTTAATAGTGGGAATCTTGAAGGTGCATGCATTACTCTGGAATAGAACCCACGCACTTTTGCTTGAAAGGCAAGGAGTTATCCAACTAGGCTGCCACTTACTTAGAATTGATTACTAACATACAAGAATTTTATTATCAGTTTCTCACTTACATACTACGTTTAGATACTAAACAACAGGGCTATAGGTTTCGAAGCCAATGTCCCAATAATTTGGCCAAGTTATTCGTGTATTGGTAATTCCTAAGTATGTAGAATTGATAATATACCTATAAAAGTTTTTGAATTTTACAACTTTCTTAGGTTTGATCCCTAATCAGGTTTTTTAGTTATACTAGAACATCAAAAACACGCAGGCACATTAACGGTATTGTTCCACTTTGTTCACCTAGGTGAAATCACCTGGATGGATAACACCCGAAATTAATGCTACCTAAGTTCTTTGTAAAGGAAAGAGATAACTGACTTGCATTACGGCCGGCGCCAATAAAACATTTTAGGTTTTTTTTTTCAATTGAAAAAAAATAATCCTCCGGATCCGAATCATGGGTATATCATACGAATAAACTACTCGAGAACTACTTATAAGCCTTTCAAACAAAAAAGCTCTCAAAAAATCTCCGAGAACAAATATAAAAAGCTCCCTTCTTTTTTGGAAGTCAGTAAAAATACCTACCTCGGCCGGTATTCGAATCCGCGACCTACTGAACTCAAGAGATGCATATAAAAGCTACGATACGGAGTCCGTGAAATGACGCGATGTTTTCAAATGATAAAACGTTATTTCCGCTAGTGATTGCTATCGGGCGCCGGCGCCGATCTAACAGGAAAAATTTATTGACTACATACTCGTACAGTATATAAGGTATCGACATTTCGTTTCTGTCTACTTTTGAGAAACCAGTGATTAGAAGCGAGTTCGAAAAAACCCGATTGCTACATCGTTAAACCTTGTGCATCATTCTTAATTATTTTGTTTTAATTTTGATGTATTCAGTGTCACTCTCACGACTAAGACGAATCTATTGACACCACTCACATAAAAATACGACAAGCCGTTTAGGCTCTAGGGCGTACAAAAATTTATATGCATGTGTACATACACTTGAAAAACATTACCCTCCCTCTTTTCCATTCGGGTAAAAAGACTATGTAAATAAATTGTCCAAAAATGTTCAAATTAGACAAAACAGAAAAAAAAATTGACCTTTTTTATACTCCTAAATTATTTTCCTATATTTTGAAATCGTAAGTAGCACAATCTGTGTGTCTATGTAACGTCCTATTAATAAACAAGTTCGATTTCGAAAACCACCTACTGCATCGATTTTGATGGAATATTTATGAGACTACATCGGAGATAAACCGTTTCAATCACAATTTTTTTTTGTTAGCAATTTTAAGAACTTCTAAGATCAACCACCACTTTTTGTATATTATTAAGTATGTAATAAGTAATCGTGGTCCAAGTTAAGGTCACATCTTGTACCTTCGTAAAGCGGTGGAGACTTAACCTTACTTTACTTTTTTTTAGACATTACTTTTCTATAGAGATTTCGTGCGAACACGATAACCACGTTTTTCCGTATTTCTAACTCTTGCCCACACAAGACATTAATTTAATAAAATCCAACAATATTACGTATTAAAATATAAAAAATTCACTAGTTTTGAATTAAGTTAAAACCCACATTCAAATGTATCATCTCAATTTATTCAAGAGTTTTTTTACTTTTCTTTTTTACGCCGTTGTTTTAAATTAATCAAAAACTTATTTGATACAGAGGTACATATTACTAACGATAACAGACTGTACCTCGATATCCAAAATGGCCGACGGAAATTGCCATAGCGCAGTAATGAATCCAGCGTAATGGAAATAATGGATCTGTTTTTATTAGTGCGTCTCTTCGATCGTCTCTCGATCTTATACAAAGTACTTGATAAACTTACTAACTCGCTAAATTGCTGGCTTTACAAATTAATTATTACAACTGTATCGTATAAATATGATACTTTAGTTGTTTCTTATTTCATCTTGCGAGGGTTTACACTTTGAGGGTTTTTGAGTTCATGTCATCAAGTCTTTGATACAGTGACAATAAAATTTCGAATTTTATAAGTAAGCTTCTAGCCGGCTCTTAATTTTAAACGTCATTTATCTCATATTATATAATAAAGTGTACTAAGCCGAAAGGGTGTTATCTCTCTCTGAGTCTTTCTCTCTAACTCATCCTAAGGAACAACTTTCACTATGGGACCAACTCTGAATTCGAAAAAAATATCAGCTGTTTCATACATTTTGTCGACGACTGAGCAACTTTTTGTATGGAACAGCTGTATTTTTTTCCGTCAGTAAAGTTTGTTTCTCTTTGTAGTTCTAATAAGTATATAATGTCAATTAATGTCACTGTATTTGATCAAAAAACCCGTATCAATTTATATTTAGCAGAAGAATCTGTCATAAAAATATTTACAAATTAAAAACCTCTCTATTTTTATAACGACAAAATTACAATTTGATGAATCACGAAGTATCGAGATTTTCTCCAAATACACAGTTAGTAACCTGGCAACACTCCGCACGTACAATAGTGATGTTCCATTCTACCGTAGTTCCGCTAGTCTCAAGATTCATACAAATTACCAGTGTCAATGCAGACAAGTTTCTACAAAGTTGTGTCAAATTAGACGATTAGTTGACTTGACGTGTAGGCTCTGACTAAACTACTGCTGAACTTACAAGTTGACTTGTACAAGTTAGCCTAACATGAGGGATGGGTTCTAACAGTTCCTGAGTTATTAATTAATGGTCTCATCTAGTTATGTTACAATGTTCTAGTAGCTATGGAAGCCTAGATTGTGAAACATTGTATTTACAGACTTCCTAAAATAGGAGTAAGTACTCAATTGGACGTTTATTTAAATTTTAAATGTTTGTTAGCAGATTTGTCGGAAACGGCTTAGACGATATGAGAAATATTTGTTTGTTTGTAGTGTATGTTACTTTTGAATTAGTTGTCCATTTTTAACCCTCGGTGTTAAAACTCAAGTGTCTGTCAAAAAAAAGTGTCTGTCTGTGCTAAAAGTGTATCGTACCTACTAAACAGATGGACTGATTTAGATTTTTTCGAGTGTATTCTTAGCTATATTTGATGAAAATTGGTCAAAAATGGCCGCCGCCACAAAATGGCGATGTACAATTTTTTCACAACTCTCTCAATATAGGTATGAAAAGAAAGAGCTTGACTGTTAGAATACTTTATAATTATGTAATATGATAGTTTCAAATCCAAGATGTATGCTCCAACAAATGTCGGGGGTTTTACAAAATTTACAATTTTTAATTGAAATAAACGAAAAAGTTTTACCTGTGTCTGGCGAAATGAAGTTATTTAAAAAATATATTTTCACTTTTTTATTCTGTTTCGACCGCTCATTTCTTAGCGAAGATGCAGTTTTAAGATGTCGCTTGCTTGCCAAGAAGAAACTGACTCGCAGCTGATGGCTCAGGAATAACGGAAGTCGGTAGCGCACATTCTGGCAGATCACACAACAAAAATTAGCACAAAACATTTTGTACGAGTCCGTAGAACCTATATCATATCTCTAGTGTCTTTTAATATCTATAGTCTAGCCTTGGTACATACCTAACGAGCGCGTTATCGATGGTTTTTCGACACGTGACACGCCTAACCTCAAAACGCTCGCGTTTCGTTTTCAATAATAATTATCTCATAGTCGGGCAGTAATGGGTGCGTTACGCTCTATTAAACGGATTATTATGTCACGATTATTATACCCATCTACTGTGAGTTGTGGGTAGGCAGTCAGCACGGCTGTAGGGGCTACTGGAATTTTTGTATAACGATGGAATTATTTCCAAACGGTTCGGTCTTCTGCCTTGATATATAATTAAGATCTCCAGATCGCATTTGTACTGGTGGTAGATTATAATCTAAGTATGTGCCTTCCTACGGAATGATTATCTACTCAATACTGTCTCATGCCCGGTTCTAACTACTAATTCTACCGGCGCTGATTTCTGCAGCCAATAACAGCTCTATAGGGCGTCAAGTACAAATCATTTTGGGCCTAATATGAGCCAGACATCACAATTGAATCAGTTGCAATAATGAAGGAGTAGGTATAGTCTATAAATCCGGTTGCAACTACGCTTGTGTTTACAGCTAAAAATTAAAAAGTTACCCTGTACGAGTATTCCTATATAGAATTGCCTGTCGCTGGTTCAAACCCATATTTGGTACAATGTATTTGTTGTTGTAACAAATCATCAATTCTTAACGTTCCAGTTTAACCAGCAGCTGTCTGGTTTCGGCTACGTACACCGGTCATTATACGAAATTGCCCATTATTGTTTGCCTATCCCACTGGAGGAACATACTCATTTACCTGGCACAATGCGCGTAATCACCACCCGCGCCGACTTGCACTCACTTCATCATCATCAGCCAGAAGACGTCCACTGCTGAACATAGGCCTACACCTTAGAACGTCGTACGACAAGCCGCCAATTGCATCCACTGGTTACTTATGACTTTCACTATGTCGTCGGTCCACCTAGTGGAAGACCTATCTACGCTACGTCTTCCGGTTCGTGGTCGCCACTCAAGAACCTTCCTTCCCCATCGGTTAACAGTTCTTCGAGCGATGTGCCCAGCACATTGCCACTTCTGCTTGCAAATCCTACGAGCTATGTCGGCAACTCCAGTTCTTCGGCGAATATCCTCATTACAGATTTTATCGCGCAAAGACCTTCCCAACCCAATTAGTTTTATCTAGGCTTAATTATATGGACACGGCCAAGACTTCTGGCTACGACTCAAAGACTTGTACAACGTGTTCAGAACGCTTGTGCCAGGTTTTGTTTCAATATCCCGGGGAGATCATACGTGACCCCATTCTTGAACAAAAATGTGTGGTTAAAAATGATGCGCCGCAGTAAATTCCATCAGGCATGTCTTCTGTTCGAGATCATTAAATACCAAACTTCGTCTTATCTCAGCAATAAGTTCAAGTGGTTGACAGGACGGAATCCTTTACTCTCCCGTAAACCTGCGATGCAGCTAGCAATGGAACGACACCACTCTGCCGCCTTCAGAGGTAGTTTCCGCTATGCTGCATCGAAGTGTTGGAACAATATTCCGCCACCGAATCTGCGTGTCTGAACAGTTTTAGGAATAAGCTAAAAATATTCATTTATGCTCATCAGCGGGGAGAGGAACAGCTGATCCAAGACACAAGTGCAATTTAAATTATATCTAATTTGTTCATAATATTGTATGCGTTTTATATATTCGTTATTGTGTGTTAATGTTACATGTTATCCGAACAAATCTTTTGTGTACATTTTTAGGTTATTATTATTTTTTTGTTAATTTGTTTTGAAACTTTGATGATATTGATATATATGTATGATGTTTTAAAAAGAGTCTAAATTTAATATGGTTTTGTTTTATAGTTACTAATGTTCATTTTGCTGTGTACTGTCAAGTATGGCGTGCGTGAGGTCATTTGCCGGCTCCAGCGGAAGACCAGCGCTGGTTGTTATAACCAGCATTTTGCTGAGTTGGGGTCGGGTTGTGATAAATATTTCATTACTTTTAATTTATTATTATTTATAGTTTGGTTGTAATAATATGTGTAATTATCGCAAATAAACTATTCATTCATTCATTCAACCTAGCTCATTCCGTTACATGCTGAGCAACTTTGGGCTTATCTAACAAGCCAATTGTTAGAGAGCACGTCTCTGTGCCATATGTCATCACTGGTAACACACATTGTTTGAAGACCCTTGCTCACACTTACTCACTTCTAATCTATCTTTGTACTCTTATATATATATGTATATAAAATAAAGTCGTGTGAGGTATACTATTTATAACTCAAGAAGGGCTAAAGAGATTTGGTTGAAAATTGTTGTGTAGGTGAGGAGAGGCTTAGAACCAGGAGAAGGACATAGGATACTTTTTAACCTTCTTCAAAAAAAGTAGTTCGATATTAGTTTTATTTGTTTTAGTTTTAGTAAAACTGCGCGGGTGAAACTGCGGGGCACAGCTATTCGTATATAAAAGGATAAGTCGTGACTAAATTACTGGCTGACACTTGTTAGCAATCACCGTAGAGCCTGAATCGCGGAAATGACAAATCTTTTTTTGTTGACGAGGGGGAATTTACGAAAGACTACATTAGGGAGCAGGAGAGTTATGTAGGGCTGTAATTACTAATACCCCCCGACCGCCTAGTCTGCTTCAGTGCTTTATGTATAGCTCTAAGATCTCTAGACGAACTCGCCGGTACTAATCCAAGCACTATGCTTCAGCACATCCCTGGACAAATAGCCTAAAGAGAAGCCATTAGGAAGATGTATTCATAATATGGTGTAGGTTTACTAAGAAAGGTTTTTTAGCAATTCAAATCCAAGAGGTCAAATGAGGTCGAATTAAAGTTTGAAACTGTTTTTATATTCCATTTATATATCATATGTAGCTTCAAGTAGATTAATGAACCCAAAAACCAACCAAACAACAAATTCACTCTACAACGTTTATAAATACAACAAAAATTAACTGCAATAACATGCACACTAATTTATCTTCAACAACCCAAAGGCGTACCACGAACACCCGAAAACAATCATCATTCACTTAGCTCCATGAAATCCGCATACATTCCGCTCTTCCATGTAAAATGCATATATAAAATTGTGTTCGTGTGTCCGTGTGTGCAACGCAAAGGCGTTCCTCTGCCGTCCGCTACCGACTGATTTATTGCAGTGCTAGCTTCGCCCCGCGGCTTGACTCTACGAAAAGTATAATGAGATTAATATATAAATAAAAAATTAAATAGTTCGTATTTACTTTATATGTTACTGAAACACATAATATGCATTTTTTTCAAATAAAGTACTTACTTACTCAAGTAAAATAAACAATTAAAAATTGTAACAAAAAGCGGTCACATTATAGCCAAAAACTACAATATAATCAATTGTAAAAATTAAGTAGGGTAGGTTTTGAACAAAAAGTTGCATATATCAATAGCAAGTTATACTCGTATAGAGAAGAGTAGATAATCATAGCTTGATAACATTCTAAATTGCTCTCGACCAAAAAACTTACAAATAAAGAAATCATCGGTTATTTTCTTCTTGACAAGCTTTTTTCATCTTAGGTCAAACCGCGAGAATATATTCTATAAAAAAAACCAAAATTTTACATACAAATACTCTAAGCTTAAGCTTTTTCTGCATATTATCAAAAATTACACTTCAATGTATTGAAAAAAAAAACAAACACCTTTCCAAAGGTTGTTTCAACCAGCATTATGTTGAGTTGTGTGTGGTTTGTGACAGAATACAGCTAATTTGTAACTTCAGTGTGACTATACATTGTGTAATCAAGTTTGTTCTCTGTTTCAAATAAATATTTTTCTTTCTTTCTTTCAAAGATATAATAACTGCGCCCCGCAGTTTTACCCGCGGTACATATTTGATAATCCCATAGAAACACTTCAGTTTTCCTGGATAAAAAGTAGCATATGTGCAAATCGAGGGTATAACCTATCTTCTTGACAATTGTTATCCAAATCCTTTAAGCCGTTTGAGCGTGAATGAGTAACAAACAAACAAATACACATACAATCTTTCGCCTTTATAATATTAGTGTGATATCAGTCTAGCTCTCTGCCCCGGCGTCCCTCGGAGCTTTCAATTACCCCATGGATATAGGAGTCGTCTGGCACGAAATAACCCTTTTTAAAGTTTAACAGGCTCTATAATAAAAGTTATTTTCAGTAGAATGATGGAGGCTTCTCGCTGGGACTTTATGAATATCAATTTATTAATGTAACTATAAACATATATGCTACAAAACTCATAAATTACGCTGGATGTGACAAAAAGACATTTAGTATTATGCTAAAAAATATGTATGTACTAAAATATAAGTACATACAATAATGTCACAATAAAATTTATAATGATGTTAGTCGTTGTTTTTGTTTGTTAGGCTTGCGTTGGACCGCAACTCGTTTGATGTGAATCGACGATGCGGCCTAGAATGTGGCTCGCTTGTCTAGAACAAACTGATTCAATCGCGATTTAAAAAGACCGACGTAATAGCTGTCGGAAAATATAGAACTCGGTAGCGAATTTCACACACAGACCGTTTGCACAATAAAAGTAGAATCAAAGCATTTACGAATTGCAAATCTCTACTATAGCGTATGTGCAGTATTACTCTGTGTAGTGGTGGCATTTTGCAGTTTCTCTTCAGCTCAGAAACAGACAAGATTTTTTATAAATTTTTAGTATTTTCCTTCATTTAGACAGGTTTTGAGTTTCTAGGCCACCTCCAGGGCCGCTCATCTATCATTAATTTGGTAATCTAAGAAAAACAGCGAGATTTACAATATAACGTATCTATAGCAATGATCACTGGTACCTAATTGCTAAGTCACGGTCACCAACCAAGGTCTGACTGGAACCAACGTTGCATAACATCAGTAGGAAATCGGTCAGACACATATTTTCCAAAAACACTACATATTTTGTTTTCAGTCATACATACTGACTCATGTTCTTATTTTTTGTAGTTGCAAACTTCTCTGCCAAAATATTCAGTAATTGTACAATTTATTACTATATTTGAGCCAACCCTACTTTGGTATCATTATACATGATTGTTTATGTCGTTTTATAACGAAGACCCATTATATTACGGTATGGTATAGTACTGTGGGGAAATTCCAGTGAAGTTCATATTGAAAGTGGCTTTCAAGAGGTAGAAATGCGGGTAATGAGTGCAAATGCCGAGGGGTGGTTGAAACTAACCGTTTTGATGTGCAGTATTCATGAAAACTTGCGATTAATTCTCAAGTTAATATAGACATTTTGGCTTATTACCGATTTTGTAAAGAGCAAGCAATATTTTTCATTTTATATTTGTTGACATTTTTATCTTATGGAATTACATTAATTATATGTAATGCCATTTTGGCAACACTCAAAACTTTGTATCTGTCTATTCTAAGATTTGTCATCAATTGTATGACCTTGTGATGAGATCAAAATTAAAATTACTTATGCTAGCCTCGGTAGAGGTTATTTATATATATATGAGCCATTTTTAGTCGGGAATATAAGGCTGTGGGGACCGGGAGCTCATCTTATTTTGAAAGACTTATGGGTACGTTCGATCCATTCGACGCTTGACCAGAATGCCGGTTTTTATCTAGCCCAACGTATAGTCATTATCCATCTAATGTGGTAAAGAGGCTAGCATTCTAGGCACGCTGCTCTATATTTGTGAGTTCGAGCATTTGGATTATCGGTAGATATTAAATGGTCTGTAGGTAATCTTTCTGCTACATTTATTTTGTTGTCGTAGTTATTCATTTCGTTTTTGATATTATTTCTTATTATTTCCCCAATAATAATCTTGTGAAATAATAACATATTGAGCGACTACAGAATAAAACTGAAAATTTAAATTAAAGCTTATTTTTAGGTGTTTTAGGGTGGAGTAGAACATTATGCGTAGTAGCAGTTGGCAAGATTAATAAAAACCCAGGTTGTCTACACAGTCTTAACAATAAATCAGTGTATTTCCACCTATAAGTGAGGCCCTTTGTTATGACGTCCTTCCGAGGGTTGTCAGCTATCGGTCAACACTCGCGTGCCAATACAGTTCATGTCCGGAATCCAGTGTTGCCAGTGCAGAGTAATTAAAAACTTAATCTGGCTTTACGTTTGCGTGTGGGATTGAACACTGGCTATTTCATTGCGTTTTTTTTATATTTTTTAGTATTGTATGTTACTAGCGGCTAATTTTGTGACTTCATGTTGATTTTTGAATATTGCGTCCTGAAACACATTTTTCTTCAAAAATAAATAAAATTAAGAGGATTTTTTCCCTTTAGTCCAAAAATCTCCTACGGTAGGTATTGCAGATGCTTTATTTAATTAATATTTTTTATATATGGATATATAGATATATATATAGATATATATATATATATATTTGTCGTCTTTCATGTCCAGTGAATTAGAGAATAATTTGAATAAAACTAAGAATATAATATAGAACGATTTTTTTAGTTAATTATTTTGATTTATACTCGTAATTCAAACTAATGTACCGATCTTGAATAAATATATAAGTGATCAAATGATAGCTGTACCATACCGATCAAAACAAGACTGCTTTTTTAAATCGGTCACTGTGTCACTAAAAATCCTTGAACATGCAAGAAAAGATTGCGAAGAATCGAGAGCTTCCATATTTATGAAGTCGATTAAAAAACGAAATTTCCTTACAAAAGATATTTTAAATCATTATGTTACATAATATCAAATATAAGACATAATAACCCTTTTCAGACCAGCTTTGTGTATCCCTGCATTTTTTTTTGTACTAGCAGAATCCATCTCATACATTACATCGTTGCCTTACTTTCTCAAGCTCGTATCTTAAAAAAAAAACTTTACAGTAGACAAGAAAAACTGCAATCTCTATTTATACTGGGATTTTCATCACGTTACGAGTAGTTTATCTCAAATAAGTAAACGTAGGTACTTATTTCTCTAGTCAAGTTATTTCATAAAGTATATGTCTGATCTACTCGTATGATCTCTTCAGTCAACTCCATGCTTCTAATGACTAACAGATATAATTTTCTCACGCACTAGACTGTCCATGTGCATCTCAAGACTGCTAAGTGCACATCAATGCGATAGCCGTAACATTTGTGTTTATAAATATGTATAACACTTACTTTAGCTAAAGCATGGCGTACATTGAGACCTGCGAAGCTATAACAGCAACAGTTGAGAATATTTCTTGACAATATTATATTATATAACGTTATAACCTACTTGTTGTAAAGGACAAAAAAGATCGATCAAAAAAAAGAAAGTCGAAAAATATTCCCCAATATTTTTCGAGTGTGTTTGTATTTAATATTGTATATCAAATGTTTCTCAATAATATTTAGAAACTACAACCAGTACGCGAGTACCAACATCCATACAAATTTCGTAATTAACAGAAAGAATATTTTTTTGCCTGACTTCAAACAGAGACGTTAGTTGTTATTCAATATATATTTTTCATTAAAAAGTGTATTTCTTTTAAAAACTCCTAAGTTTTTAAAAGAAATACATTCTTGATAAACGTGTTTATTTTAACCTCAAGCCTTTAATTAATTAAGCTTGATATTTGTAAAGCCTAATTAATAATATTAAGTAACTAATTACTTATATGTATTCATGTATATTGTGTTCACTACTATTTTAATTTTTTTATATGCCTTGCACCACCGTCTACGCTAAATTTTAATGTAATATTAAATTCCTATAAAGGTTTTTTTATTCTTTTTGTATTGTATTTTTGTGGTGACAATAAAGAATAATTGTATTGTAACTTGTTTTTTTTTAATCTCTAGTTTTGAATTAATGACGCTTTTATAGCCTTATGTATATATATAAATATATATTATATACTTTGCTTTAAGCTCGACGCACATTACCGCTTTACGCAGTTAACACAGTTAACGTCGCGTAACCGTCCCTCTACTAACAGTAAGGACTGAGGACAAACTAGTAAACAATAATACATAAGCATTGCGAAGTTAATTAATTCACCAAGCCGGATACAGCCGCAGTGACCGAGGCCACGAGTAGACATAGAAATAAAAAGAAGATGGCGGTTTTCTAAAACAAATTGATATAACATGGCAACCCTTGCCACTACGACGAATAAGTGATAAGTAATTTCACGTATCTTCCCGCGTTCGCCGAATAAATGGCGTCTCTGTCTGTGTATTTATTGCAAAACTAGTGAATCTGCAACTTTAAATGTGTAGTTTTGGTGGATTATTAACCATATACCTTGATTTTGTACGCAAGTTTTGGCAAGCGATATAAGGACGGAATAACGTGATGTTCGTGTTCGCGGGAAATCCTGGTAAAATCTCCACCGCTTTACGAGGGTACGTAATGAACTTGACCACGATGACTTATTACTTGTTATTTGACTTAACTCAAAAATTTATAAACTTGACGCAGGCAAACATACAAATCGTATGGTGCCATATATATGTATTAAAAAAATCAAGCAATTCCACACAATATAATATGTGGATAAGATGTGAAATTGCATTAAATTCATATCGTTTCAACTTATTTAGTTTTAAACACGGCCTGGACCTTAATGTAGGTATCAGTGGAGCCGTGACTGTGAAAGTGACTTTAGAGAGGAACAATTCGATAAAAAATTGTGCAAAAATATTTAATAGTTATGAACGGATGATATGATCTATAGTAGCATTATAAAAACCGGGGCTATTGTATTAAATTTTTTATGACTTGATACGGGGCTATCGGAAGAGGCACCCGCCAATGCTGCCCCTTATTAAAATATTAGTTTATTGTTATTAATATATAACTTATCATTATTAATATTAGCAAGAGCCGTCCCGTGCTAATTCTATTAAGAATTATTCTATAAGTTAATGTATGGAAATTAAGCTGTAATGAGAAGAGCCTAGTTAAAAATTGCATATTTTGGCTAAGCCCCTTAATTAAAATATTTTTTTAAATTATGTGTTACTATAATTTGTATATTTTAAATCTAGTATTTTTTCCCACAAATAAACGTTTCACACTCACAGCTCTCCACTAGGATTTATCATGTGTCGAGGATGTCATGCAACATTCACAAACACACGCACAAAGACAACCTTTGTTCGAGACAAATGTACATATCCATCATTCGAACACCTGCCCCGACCGGTAATTGCACCGGGAAAATCGGATCTCTCAACAAACATGCGAGCCATTAGACCACAGCAGTCGTCAATTATTCATATTTTATTTTTATAAAAATTAGTGTTGTCCTTACTGCTTTCAATCCATACCGCAAAACAGATGCGCTCCTAATATATATTAAGTAGGTTTGAAAAGCTTCCTACAACGCATCGTGTATAGCCAAGGATGGCATAGACTACAGCAGCAGCTATAGACAGTAAATAAGTAGATAGATACAGTGAATTAGGTCAGAACACAACGCGTGTGACTTGAGACGCACTTGGCACTCGAAGGCACGTCTTGCTAGCAATGACATTAGTGTGGATAAGCCTTTTTTAAAAGTACATATAAGTTACGATTACTTACTTATATTAGAAAATCACGACACATTAGAATAAAGCTAATAATACAGAATATAGCTATAATCTAGGTCTAATCTAATCGCTAGAGAATCGTTTTCTTTTAGGCAAGCGTGCCACATAATAGGCCGCATCGTGGCTTTACATCAGGCGAGTCACGGTCAAGCGCAAACTTATTATTAAATAAAAAAAAACATAATTTACTCTTAATACCAAATATACTAATAACACATACAGAGATAATAAATCATTTGGCAGCTTTATTGTCTGAAAGTCATTAGCTTTTGGTTTGATCGTAGTACCAATAACAAACACATACATTTTCCATACAACACTGCTTATCAGGTAGAAAACTTGTATAGATTTAAAATAATTAAATATAAAAAAACTACCTGTGACCTGCGGTTTCACCCGCATAGTTCTCATTCATACATGTGGGTCAAATACAGAACCTACTTTTTTTGAAGTCGGTTATAAAGTATCCTATGTCCTTTTTCCCGGGGTCCAATCTAACTGTGCACCAAATTTCATCCAGATCGGTTTAGGTGTTTTTTCGTGAAAGCGAAACAGACAGACAGACAGAGTTACTTTCGCATTTATAATATTAGTTAGGATATATAGGAACTAACAGCTAATTGGCAATAAACCTGATAAATTAAACGTTTTTTTAAATTATATCAGAAGTTTTATTGTAGTTTTGGAAATAATCATAGTGTAAGTAAATAATCTCTTTAAAACTACATACTTATGTATCCTTGATGTGTATCCATGAAATAAAGAATATTTTGATTTGATTTAATTTTTAAGTTGACCACTGGTACCTGGTAGGAGTTCCATGAATTCTCACAAACTATTCGTTGTCTTACATAACTTTAATCTCGGTCATTTCAATCGCTTTGATCAAGACCAGCTTGTTTCATCAACGCAGATCTTTGCTCTCCATCCGGCGAATTGCGAACAAGCACAAGCACAATTAAAAAAGTTGACTGTACTTACCCTTACTATGCTTTCCAAGAGCAAGCAGGTGTCCATTTGAACCATACGCTAAGATTAATAAAATCAACACAACTACTGGTTACTAATGAACACATCTCGGAGGACTTGAATGCGTTTCATAGTTAGTTTACATATATCTATTCCATTTAAATTATCTTTGACATACATTTGATAGCAAGACATTCATTGGAACATTGGAGTGGAAGTCATTGGATTCTGTGAATTTATCTTGAGCGATGTGCAACGCTTGCTATAATGTTGGTTTAAAAATCTTGTTTCATTTTCGGCCAGGATTATAAAGGCTTATTGCCATAATTCCACTACAATACCTGGAATCCTACGATAACTCCAATTGTCACATAGGTCTATAAATTGTACCGCCCGTCACAAATGTCTAAAAAGGCACATATCGCCTTTTTGCTTAAATAACGTATAAAATTTAAATTCAAAATTAATTTTGTACACTGCGATCAGTTAAGTTATCCTAAATTTGGTCGATATATTAAAGATTAATAATCCCTAACGTATTTATGGTATCATGTACCTATCCTATTAAAAATCCTATAGTATGTATCTTGTATCCTGGTGTATCCTGGCCGGAGCTCCACACATTTCTAAAACATATATTTTCCAGATTATTGTATTGTGATAAACCAAAATAGCTTAGAACATAAATAAGTATGTCAGATATATATGGAGCAGGTTCCTTTACAAAAAAAGCCAGTATAGAAATGCCGCTAGTATACTAGGTATGATGCCCTCTGGTAGTTGGTTGGAATGACAATAAAATACATCTTTATTGCACACCAACAAAAATAAATATAGCAAAATATGTTATAAACAAAACATTGGTTGTACATTGGGCGGCTATTTTGGAAATTTTAAGGTGCTAGAAGTTTTGAAACTTTTTACAAATACAAATACAAAAAAATCATTCTATGTCACGTATAACGCCATATGCAACAGCCACTGCTTAAATATTATACTTTATTGTGTCGTGGTTGTCAAGAATAACGACAAAAAAAAATTGCGCCTTCAATGTCTAAAGTTAACTAAACATCTATCTACAGCCACCTTATAAAATGTTAAACATAAGGGAAAAATCTAGTAACAAGTAGTTCGAAGCGAGTTCGAAAAAACCCGATTGCTAAATCGTTAAACCTGTGTATCATCGTTAATTTATTTTGTTTTTTAATTTTTAATCTATTGACAACACTCACATAAAATTACGACAAGACGTTTAAGCTCTAGGGCGTGCCAAAGAAATATACATACATACACTCGAAAAACAAAACCCTCCTTCTTTCGCAGTCGGGTAATTACAGTTAATCCCTGAGCAAAGCAACGCCAGCTGTAGTTAGTATTTTCTGAAAGCACTAATGCCTTTTTAATAGGTGCTAATATTCATCTTACTTATCAATGTAGGGTTTGTTAATAGTACTTACAGAATTGTAATCTATTTTTGGAGTAAAGCCAAAGTGTTAAAATCTACTTAATTTCTAGCAGATATTTTTGCAGACAGATTTTCTAATTACCTCATTAAATAGTATTTAAATAAGGTCTTACAATAATAATATTTTTGTAAAAACTATTTTGATAAAAATTAACAATAAATTTTAAAATTATATACTAGAAAAAAACTAGAGATCAAATTTGTTATATGTAGAGTATAGACGCAATCAGCCTTATTAATAAACGCGTCTTAACTTTAATCATCATTTGTCTTGTTTTGGCGCGCGACGTTATGAAAGATGCTCTAAGTTAAGACGCGTTTATTAATAAGGCAGTATTTAGACAACTAGTTAAACAGGGTTATGATTGCATAAACTTAATGAAGATTTTATCTCTAAACAAGCGACTGTATTTTTGTAGTTAGATTTGTAGTTAGAAATGAATCTAAACATTTGACCAACACTTGTCGAAGGCACGTCTGAATCTTTTGTATTGAGACAGTTATTTATTAGAAAATATTCTGATTTTTTAGATGTTAGATTATGTGAGTTAAATAACTATATAGCACATACAAAGATCAATTCATTCGAGATTTAAAATCATATTTTAATCATTCTTAAAACGAACTTTTGAATATACGAATATATTTCTGTAAAACAATTTTAGTTACGATTGAAAATTACAACCTGCCAACAATACCTAATATACATCCTACCAATAAAGCTTTATTGAACTCGTATTTGTTTAACGTATTTATTTAATAAACGCGTTTGTATGTAATTTTATTAAGAACACTAACGCGTGTTTCATTCATATTGCTTAAGAAAACGCAAAAAGTGCGTGACGTGTCATCGTTGAAGAAAAGAACGACACATTTTATCCCTGATAAAGTTCTACGAATGTGAACGAAAGTGTAGTTGGACCTTTCCAACAATAAGGTACGCGTGAGCCCGTCTTCTTGAGCAATATGCGTTTGTATGTATGGATGAATTGATGTTTTTTTACTCTTTCACGCAAAAACTGCTAAGTGGATTTGGATGGAACATTGAACCAATATAGCTAAGTCCTGGATTAACATGTAGGATACTTTACATCTCGGAAAAAAACAGTGAAAAAAACTCTGTAAAACAAGCTGAGAATTCTTAGACCCTGTACAATGAATTTGGTGGTACAGATTAACAACAACGACCTGCACGAGTGCACGCGAGTACTGACACCGAGACAAACTTTGTAATTACCATACAAAAATAGTGGCATTTAAATGCAAATTTTCGTCTGACTTAAAACAGAGACATATTTACCTCGTGAGATCAACTTATTTTTTTTTGCATAGCTAGTCATTTGACCACAAATTCGCACGATCATGGAAGTAGTCTTAGATGGAGCACGCCTGACTAGGCGTGTAGGCTTGAGAGTCAGTGTATTCCAGACTTGGAATACACTGACTCTCAAGGAAGGCTACCGGAACACACCGTTAGGTGACAGATTTTACAACTTGAGGCTATTAGCTAGCCAAGCGAGCGATAAGAAACGCCCTACCACCATGTTATGGTTTCCTCACGATGTTTTCCTTCACCGGTAGCTCAGGCTCTCATGTTTCGTGGGATAGAACCTCGTACACTATACGGCAATAGACCTCACTAACCACTCAACCATCATCACTACAAACAAAATACAACTAAAGCTATCGCTATCTAAGTATACAAGAAGACTGATCTATTTTCGACCTTTTTCGAGTCCACCTTTGAACCTCAAGGAATCCCTACGTTCCCTCATTAGTTAAGGCTCATTAACCTTGCTGCCAACATGCCGGCCTGAATAAATCAATCGACGCGACAATACTCCAAGATTTATTATGTTGGCACTAAATCACACGACCTCTCTAATTGTTGGAAAGTGGTTTGGCAAGTGTTAGGTAAGAGATAGTTGGAGATTAAAGCTGAGAGTCAGTTTGTAGAGGAATATAGTGGAATATAAATCGGTTCAGTTTGTTTTTTCTTTGGATATTGCTGTTTCTTCTGAGAGAAAAAACATATTTTTACAGAGTTCCCGAATAAGGAGGAATTTACTTAACTCGATTAACTATGTATATTTTTTTGTAACCCGATTTCTCACAGACTGCTAGATCGATTTGAAAAGATTTTTTTGTTCAAAAGGGCTACTTTATGAGTAGTCCCATTTTAGCTTTATCAAAATCTTTCCAGGAATAATTGAAGTACTGCCTTACCTAATGGATGTTGATAATCACTTTTTTTTATAACTTGTACAGACAGGTTATATTGCTGCTATTTTCAAATGAAAACATATTTTTGAAACTTTATTACTACTTGCTCACACTTAAGTTTTGCCAATACAGACATTTATTTAAAATTTTTGAACACTTTTGTTGAATTTTTTTTTTAATTAACATTGAGTAAGGGGTGTTATTGCAAAAATTAAAAAAAAAACAGTTGGTAGTAAAAAAAACTGCGTTCTATTTAATTTGTATTTTTGTAGTGTGGCTTAAAAATAATTATTTCATACTTATAGTTTTGTTAGGAATTTTTTATGTACATGATATACATATTGTTATAAAATTTACTTATTTTAATAAAGACATAGCAAAATAAATAAAAAATAAAGTGAGTGATCATTTTTTGAGCATTAAAACATCTTGAAGGAGTAAAGTGTGTGGAGAACCTATATAGAGCAAAAAAAATTATATTGGCTTCAGTGTCACGTATCCCCTAGTATTTATCCCCTACGGGAAGACAAGGGGATACTGCTAGTTTCTATGTCACCATTTTGCGGGGGAGACAAAGACATACTATTTTTATATTTTTCTAGTACATATTTAATTTATTTATTCCTACAAAATCTGAAAATATTAAAATCGGACAATGCTCTTTGACTTACAAATAAAAATAAGACTTACAAAATTGCTGCGTAAGAAAAATATACCTGTCTCTAACTGAACTGTAATTTTATATTTTGGATATCTGTCGCAATATCAAACCAACGTCACGTATTATGGTTCTGTACCCAAAGGGTATAAACGGGAGCCCTATATTACTAAGACTTCGTCTGTCTGACACCAGGTTGTATCTCATGAACCGTGATATCTAGTGGTCTTAAGAGTCCGACCGAAACTGGTTTTCCGGCCGAAACCGTAACCGGAACCGAATGTTCGGCCGTGGCTCCGAAACCGAAACTCAAGTGGTCAAGTATAAAATTTCGGTACAAATTCAAGTACAAAACCGAAACCGAACTTTCGGTCGGACACTAAGTTTTATGTTTTTCGTGAACGCAATCGCTGGACAAAACATACATTAATTTTTCTAAATATCAGTGGAAACGACGCTCCGTTATCCGAGACTTACTCAGTCTGTTAACGAGATTTGCTCATAATCTATAGATTAAGAAAGGTATAACAAAATTTAAAATCGTTTATTTATATATTGGGTATAGTTTCAATATGAAAACGGTCAGATTATTCTATTCTATTACTGTTAAACTGGTAACAATAAAACGTACTGATGGGTACTAGGTAGGTATGACAATACCATTGACGGAATCTTCTCTCTTGAATGAAATAAATATAACTAATATAATATGATATGACATGTAATAATAACTATGATTAATATTTACTAATTACCAGATTTGTTCATAATTTTTTTCTAATAATGATAAATTGATTTATTTAGTTCTATATGTGTAGTTAAATTTGACTGTAATACAACTCGATAAACCTACATTGTAATAACTAATGACTTGCCTAATGTAACATATGTAGTTATAAGGCTAATAAACAATTTCTATTTCTATTTCTCCTTTTGGGCATGGGGACTCCTTGTCGTTAATGTGACTTTATAGGGGTCAAAATTTATGTGATTTGTTAATGTATTATATAATAATAAGTGTGTTTGACTTATTGTGAAATATTATATAGACTTCGTTTTTTAATTAATAACAAATGTATATAAAAACGCATATTTGAGTTGAATTTCCGAGCAACAAACGTGTTTTTTTGTGCCGTTTTATCTTGATATTAATAGAGGTGATGGAAACTTGAACTAAAGTTGTATAGATAATGGTACAGAACCTTCAGTGTGCGAGTCCGACTCACACTTGGCCGATTTTATAATATTTTTTAATATATTCGCAGTAATCCTAAACCAACTTTTCTAGAATCCGACTCTGAAGAATAAGATTGAGTAAAAACCTCTATTGTGCAAATTATAGATATACAGAGTTATCGGCTAGGTGTATACTAAACCGAAAGGGGGTTGCTATACACACCTAATCACAAATATTCTAATAGACAATTTTCACTATGGAACCAATTCTGAATTCGAGAAATAAAATCAGCTGCTTCGTACATTTTGCAGACGATAGATAAACTTTTTCTATGGAACAGCCGTTTTTTTCTTCATTTCATGGTTGGTCCCATAAGGAAGTTGTTCATAATTATGAGAATAGTGACCGCCTCTCAGCTTAGTACACCCCTAGTCTTGTATAGAAGCTACTCCTTAAAGTCGTACATACAAATTGCTTAAAAGCTCTATTGACGATTTATTATTACAAAATTATTCTAAGAACAACTAAACCGTTCGAGTTTGTGTAGTGTTAAAAGTTAAATAGTGAAATATAATAGTGAAAGTATTAAGACTTAAGAACACATGAACAAAGTGTTTTATATATATTAAAATCTTCTACTTTCATGAAATGTCTTCCATAATTAGGTATATTTTTACCCGGCTGTGACAGAGGGTAGGTTATTTTTCGAGTGTATGTATGTATATTTCTTTAACACGTCCTAGAGCCTAAACGGTTTGTCGTATTTTTAAGTAAGTAGAGTCAATAGATTCGCTTTAGCTGAGAATATGACACTGGGTACATCAATATTATAAAAAAATATTTTTGCGCCAAAAATAAATAAATACATCAAGTGTGGCATCAAAACAAAGAATTTTTAACGATTTTTACGAATATATATATATATATAGCTTATATGTTTTTATTGGATTTTGAAATAGCAAAACTTAAATATTTGATACGTTAGAGGCGATTTAAAAAAAACCGACCCCAAAAACTTATTTTTTTTTCGAACAGTAAGTCATCTGCGTCATTCTCACGAATCTAAACAAAGATAACGACTAGGCGTGCCCCGCGGTCCCGCCCGGGCCCTGTAATGTTTATAACATAACCACCGGGTACGGACAGACGGACGGACGGATTGACAGGCGCTGTATTAGAGTATTGAGTAATTGTAGGCTGGGCGGCGGTCAACTGTGAAATGTTTTGTCAGACTATGTATATTTAGGTGTCAAAACGTTCGCTATTATTAAAAGTTACAATCAGTGGATTCACACGAAATATATTTTTAGCTTTGTACATGTCTACAGTAAAATAACGTACACAACGTGTAACAGAAAGGTGTGACAATACTTATGGGTGTTAGTCTACACATCAGGGTAGAAAATTAAATTGAATTGCATTGTACAAGAAAAATTTGCAGAATTTAGATGATTATAGTAGATTAGATTTAGATGTAGATTCTTTTTTTTTCTTGTGATATGTGGCACCATACGATTTGTATATTTACTAACGTCAAATGTATTAATCAATCAAGTTAAGATAAATATCAATTTATAAGGCATCGTAAAGTCACATCATGTACCCTGGTAAAGCGGTGGAGCCTTTACTAGGGCTTCTATGAAGATTTCTAAGAAAAAGACACGAAAACACCCTTGTTCCATCTTTATATCTCTTGCCCATACTTTTGCATATAAAAAGACATGTATACTTAATTATCTACCAACATTACACATTAAACTTGCAGAATCACTAGTTTTCAAACAAATACACAGACGAAAACATAATATTTTTAAAGAACGCGAGAATCCTTTGAGTTTTCTTACAATAGATACCATACTAGGTTAAACGCTTTTGATTTTTTAATGTTCTGATATTTGCTTATTTATATAGGTAACACAGATTTCTAACACTCAGTCCCTAGATGTATGGTTTAAGGTAAATAAACACAGAGACAGCGTGATTAATCACATTTTTAAACATCTTAAGCACGCCAACCAATGAACGCTTCATCCAAAAATTTTCCTTTCACTCACCAGATTTTCTTCAACCAAAACATCTCTTACTAGTAATTAAGCTGACAGTCACCGGTACAGTTCGTAAACAGTCTGTCAAGTGAGTTAATAGGCAAATTAATTATTAATTAAGACCTCCCCTTGCCCCTCGCCCCTTCAGCCCGCGCGGTCGTTGACATCCCTGACAAGCTTTTACACGCCGCCCTTCATTTCTCTCGCGTGACTTCAGTAAAAGCTCAACGAGTTTCATAATACAAGTCATTTTTACCCGACTGCGAAAGAAGGTGGGTTATGCATTACGAGTGTGTGCACGCCCTAGAGCCTAAACAACTTATCGTATTTTAATGTGAGTAGTGTCAATAGATTCGTCTTAGTCGTGAGAGTGACACTGGGTACCTACATCCAAATGAAAATAAAAGATATTAAGAACGATATGCAAGTTTAACGATTTATCAGTCGGATTTTTTTCGAACTCTCTTCTAACCATTTGGTAAATAATTTATAGAAGTTATGAAATTGGTTAAAAGATAAAGTTAAATAAGTATTAGTCATGAAGGGTCGTTTTAGGTTAGGATGTTCGTTAAATGTCTTACTTCTGAATCGATCTTCTTGAAATGGTCATAATAATTGTGAGGCAGTTTAGCGCCGCTATAGTGTGGTGAGTATTTTTACTAACTTTCAAAAAGGAGGTAAGCACTATGTTTCACTGTAAGTTTTTTTTTTGTGTACCTTTATCGATAATTTCACCAATTATGAAACGATTAAAAAAATGTTTTTTTTTATTTCTGATGTGATTCCGTGTGAATTTTATCGAAATTGGTTTGGTAAATTTTGATTTATTCATCGTAACTTACAATTTTCTAAGACGACATGAACATGTCTGTTTGACCTGTGTCTGGGTGTTTATTATATATTTAAGAATATATTTATGAATACAAAGTACATATGTATATCAGTCATCAGGTTACCACAGCACATGCTTTGCCTAGTTCGGTACCTAAAGACCTTTGTGTGGATGTTGTCCCATATTATTAGTAACAGTTAGTAAAAGTTATTATTAGTAAAAGTATTGCGTGCCGAATGGAAGTTGGTTTTCAATCATGATCAAATATCATATGACATCATTTCCTAGTTTTACGTGAAGAATTTGTTCATAGTCAAGCACATCCAAACACTAAACGTACATAAATATAGTCATAATTTATGTGATCCTTATTATTACACTTTGTTTAATTCGCTTTAAAAGTTAGGGGGTAAAAACAAAAGTCTCGAATCTATGCTATTAAAATAAATTCCTTTTTCAATGATCCTACTTATGAAAAAATCGATAGAGTCGCAAATATATCCTGGTAGCGAGATCGACAGCTCGTAGAATTTCTCTCACCGAGTGTGAGACTCGGATTATTGTATTTTAAGAGGGTTCAGGATTTACATTCATAAAAAAATTAAAATATTACGACGGCCAGGATTAAAAATAAAAATCTGCACCAAAAAACCCTAAAGCCAAGTATACGTACACACTCGCAATGAAATTACAATGCGAAGGCACCAATTACGGTGCGAAAAATAGTAAAGGCTCGGATACACTGTCGGGATTCAATCCGGGCGAAGCTCGCGCTAGGGCTGACGCAGATTTTAATCACGTTATCCCGGTGTTGATGTAATTCAATTTATCTATCGCCCGACAACGTAACCCGATCGCCAGACCGTGTGGACTGGGATTTAGTTACCTACTCACGTTTTTTTTTCTATTTATCCGATTAAACAAGGTTGTGACGTAGGTACGCTGAGGTAATATTGGATCAAAATTCTCGTTATATAGGTATACCTACAATAAGCAGAATTTAGCAGTGGGTTCACTTTGATGGGTATACTTACCCTCAAATATTGTCACACTTTCCTGTTACACGTTGTATCCAAACCATTGTAGGTATCCAAGATACAGGCAGCTTGTTTACTTAGTTTAGGAATTTAGAAAATTGTTTCAAACTCAATTTGCTTAATAAAACTTGGATTATGTATTCTGTCTGCTATTAGAATAAATGGAAAAATTGTTCTCGTAGTTTTAAGTGTATATAGACAATGTATATTTCTGTGGCACGCTCTAGAGCCTAAACGACTTGTCGTATATGTGTGGTGTCAATAGATTCGTCTTAGTCGTGAGAGTGACACTGGGTACATCAAAATAAAAAATATATATTAAGGATGATAAACAAGTTTAGCAGTCGGGTTTTTTCGAACTCGCTTCTAACTACTTGTTTCAGTGCTATCTTACTAGCGGTTACAATATAACAAATCTGTACTACGGTCTGGTGCAGGCTCAACACATCCAGCCTACACTACTTAGTCTAAAAACAAAAACATACAAAATAATCATCGCACACAATACACATTGATATCTAAAATCAAAATTCATTTCAAAGAACGCGTAGGGCTAACATAACTCACTGGGGATATAAAAACGCGTATCTCCACATACATCCCCTACATCCATATATATCCGGGATAAAGCTAGCTGCTGAAAATATCCGAGCTACTGGATAAGCCCAAACTCCTATATTTCATAAAGTACACCACTCTGTCTGGTTTAACCGATTTTTTGGAAAAAAACGCACGCGATTTTTTATGGCCGATATATCGAGCGGGCGTCGGGCGCTAAATTATAGCTTTTGATGCAGTTTCAGAAGCGGGTATCGTGTTGCAAGCTTCACTTGATATTTGTTAATAGTAGTTATCTGAACAGTTGACCTTGCTATAATGTAAAATTGCTACAAAACTTTGTGCCCGGAAGGTTAACAGTTGACAAAACGTTTAGAAAATTACTCGAATACTCGAACCCTTTACTTATTGCTAACTGTGTCGTTCTTCATATATCTACAGAATATAAATTAAACCTACTGTTGACTGTGTTGGTCTCTAAGGAAAGATTTCGGGATTATTAAATAATGGCTTTGTTTTTTTTTCGCTGTTATTTACTTTTGTTTCTAAGCAGTGTCAGGGTTTATTATACACGTAAGTTACATACAATAAAATTGATCTTATGAGTTTAGGAGTATATTTACTTTGGAATTCAAAACGAAATACGGGAGCAGTCTAGGAGCCTCATTAGGAAGTACATGTTAAATTTATACTTTATTATATTGTATATTATTAACTATGCTTTGGATATCAAATATAACACTTTACTTGGAAAAATAAGATAGAAGCCATTCTTCTATTATATTATCATCTGAAAAAATGGAAATGTATAGATTTATTTATTAGGTTATTAATTTATTATACAATTAATTTTAGAAAACAGTATTATTTGAATTTTAAAAATTTGGCAGTCAAATTTGCTGTTGTAAAAGAAAGATAAGAAGATCACAAGACACAAGAAATAGTATAAACATACATATATCAAATACTAGCTAGTCGATGCCTTATGAGTACCTAATGTTACCATCGTACAAATATTGACGAACATTGACATTAATATTTATACGATACTAACGTCACTCAACGTTGTTTTGCCTTCCCGGAACCTCTACACTAACACTTAACTTCATGGTATGGTTTATAAGTTCAAATTGACTTTTAAGTATTATTAGGAATCGATTGTATGGCAGTATAGAAAAGTGTAGTAATTAGACATTTCAGGCAATTAAAAAAAAAACTCTCTGTAAGAACCATCCTCGTACTACAAGGGATATTCTAAAAAAATCGGTTCAGTTGCTCTCGAGATTTGCATTTAGCACCACATTTAGCGGTTAATTTTTTTATTATAGAAGATATATTATAAATCTGAGTAGTAATTCACCAAATGAAGCACTCATTATGCAATTCTGAACAAGCTCTCGACTGTTGAATCGGCTCAAATGTATAATTAGTCTGACAAAGCGCAGACTAGAACTCCACTTCTATTATTCGCTTATTAGTCGTCTAGACCTAGCTTACAATGTGATGACGTAAGCACTCTCAACGTGTAATGACGTAGAAGATTAAATTAGTCATAATATTACAAATGCGAAAGTGTTTTCCTTTTTGTTTATTTATTTTCTCCTGCAACTGAACGTTGGATCTTGTTGGTTATGACATAGTATAGTACGATGTTCGGGAGCGTCTTAAATAAGTTATATATGAAGTCAATGGTCCTTAAATCAAAAATGCAAGCGCATTTTTTAATTAAAAAATGAAAACGCTATATTAGGCGTTGCGAGTTATCTTTGAATTGTCAGTTTAAATCGGCAATACATTAATAACAGATGTCAAAACAAAATTAATTTCTTTTTTACAAGATAAGTAACAGCCATATTCAAATGAACATATTTAATAGTTTTTTTTTATGTTTATTGACAAAAATGTAAATGGCAAAAGTAGCTTAGATGCATACGAAAGTGATACAGTAATACAAATTAATAGCGCATAGTGCTACATTATAAATGATTCTGGACCTCCAACCTAAGCTGATGCGTGTGTTTTGTTGGAGCATTCTAGGTTGATATAGTGAATATTGATTAGTTAGACCTAGAAATATAATATAATATATGAGACAACATCCACACAAAGGTCCACAAACTAGGCAAAGCCTGTTGCTATGGTAACCTGATCACTGATACACATTCTTATATACATTAATACATACTTATAAATATAATAAACACCCAATAAAACACATTAAAACACCAATCTAGCAAATCTGAAATTTTGTGTTTTATCTTACCAGTTAATTTCCAAGCAATCGCTACCTTGAAACAGCGAACACGACGTCAAACATCGCTTCCTGAAACCAGTAATTGAAAGCTTATACGCAGCCTGTAATACAGTAGCTGACATGAAGTGAACTAAATGTACCACGTGACGTCAGAAAACCACATATTGAATCCTAGAAATCTGTAGTCAAAGGACTTTATCGAGCTATTGAAATGTACATGTTTAGTAATGCACCATTAGATACATGGTTATGATTGATACGTAAGTTTATTTCTATTGGATTTGGCTTTTATTATATAGAATTCTAGCTGGTTTAATAAGACTGGGTTTCACGTCTATAGTTTCGTTCACATTCGCAGAGCGCGGGACGTTTCATCGTTGAAGACACGAACGACTCTTCTTCGACGAAAGTAGGATCTGTTCAACAATCAGGTACAAGTGAAAAACCCTTCTTCTTAAATAATATGAATCAAACACGTATTAGTTTTCTAAACCCGTGGATCACTATTTGTTTATAGCCTATATTCTAATATTATTATTATATATTAGTAAATATTACAATACGTTCGGAAATATATAAGTAATTTTTATTTTATATGATTGTCTGAAAAATACGATTGAGAATTCATTGTTTTACATCACACTTTTTTCATGTAAGTTAATTAGTTTTAAAAAATGAAGTGCACAACTCGCAATTAGGCTAGCGTAGTAGAGTACGGCCTACACCACTACACTCATGCCCAACTGTGGGATGCTATGGGTTGATACATCTAAGCTTATTATTTATAATAAAATATTATTTCCACAATAATATGAATAACGTCTGCGATACGAGCTTCCTAACGTGACTCTACGTGCTACGTCATCCGCTACGAACTTGCTACGTCACTCTCTTTTACGCAGCCTGTAGCGTACAATCGGTTCAGCACGTTGCGTACGATATCACTCTGCCCATTTTTGTTTGTCGTATTGAGCACTGCTGCAGCATTCTTGATGTCTACCTTTTCCCTTTGAAAGTGTCAAAATCCGTATTACTGTAGTGACATAGGCTGGCTTGCGATGACGTGCGTTAGTTTCTCAGAGCTGCACAGCATCGTGCGTTTGGTGTGTGCGTGCGTGCATTTCTCGTTTTTTTTCGCTAATACTACAACGTCATACCGTGCCGTGCTGCGCTGCACTGCATTCGATCTGCTCTTCGCCTAATCAA
This sequence comes from Ligdia adustata, assembly GCA_947049295.1. NCBI lineage: Eukaryota > Metazoa > Arthropoda > Insecta > Lepidoptera > Geometridae > Ligdia > Ligdia adustata. The sequence goes on along the minus strand of OX346229.1, from coordinate 674,732 downwards.
TTTATTGAGCATATTATTTTTTCTCAGGTTTATTTATTTTTGCTATCAAAAAAGTGTCTCAATCCTACGGTTAAAATTAGAGCACTGTCCTCTGTAAACTAATGAGTTAGTTTATTACCATGGTAATTAATGCACTTAAATTCTATGTTTTACTCTTGCAGAATTCTATTGTATTCTATAATTTCTATGCTCGCCACTAGAATTTATCTTGTGTTGTATATATTAAAACTCATTTTTCTGACTCCTGTCCCAGAAAATCGAATCTGAGACCTTTCGTATCTCAAAGCAAGCGTAGCCACTAGACCAAGGTAGTTCTCAAACATTATCTCGTCCTGCTACGAGGCGTATATTTTACCATCTTCCAAAAAAGGAGGAGGTAATCAAGTTGATTCTTTTTAGTATTTGTTAGCTGATCGTGGAGATGGTTAGGGCCAATCGATTTGAAACAGTATATTTTTATATTGGTCTATTTAAATTATATTAAAATCGGTCGTCAGCTTTGTTTTTAACTCGAAATAACTCAAAAAGTATATACATAGTAGTTTTTGTATTGGAAGTCGGTAACCGCTATTTTTTTATTCAATATACACTACACAACATACAATGGAAATACATTTATAAAATAACATAATTATAACAGATAACAGGCGTTTCCATTGTCCTTAACAGTGAATACGAGTAGATAGCATGAGCAACAGAAGTACAGTTACCTATCTTAATATTAAATATGTATATATGTCCAAAATATTAATTAATTATTATGATGTGAAACAGTATAACATATAAATATATAAAATATGTCATAGCAGATAAGTGAAAGTTTCTGTAACTAACTTTTAACTACTTGTCAGCGATTGTTTATAGTTGCTGTATTCAAGATTACTTGTAGATGTTGTTCTTACAATTAAATTTTCTATGTTAAAAATATAAATTTATTTAAATTAAATTGAAAATTCTTAAGTTGTTTTAAAAGAACTAGTATCAAATAAGTTTATAAGTTAAGTTTATGAAAAGCGTCATAAAACTACACCCACAAATCTTCATTGACTCTGATTTTATCGTAATATTCTCTACCTGATCATATTATTATTCTTCAAAGCTAATACGTTATTTCTCAGAACCCTCACAGAACGTTGGAACCAAAAACGCACTGTGTTTTCTTTTGCGACACCGCCGCCATACACATCATTAATCCTTCGAGCCGTTTCTGCAGCACTGGTACCACGGTGGAACTCATACTCGTAAATAACGCGATATTTCAAGTTTTCCATTTTGTAAACTGCGTGACGCAAAGAAAAAACCAAACGAGGACAAAACAAATGAATTACGGTTTTCGAAATACAAATGTATGAATAAATAGCTGTATAAATTTGAAATTGGAATCCCTAACCAAAGAAGAGATATTTGAGATCAAAGTGGCCAGTACAACAAAACGCCAATTTCATTTGTAAGGACCTAATACATAACCTCTACTGAGGCTAACATATTTTTGCCGTTTGTGCTCTTCCGCTGAATAAGCCGCCGCCCCTGCCCTACTCTGTGTCAAAGGAAGATGAGAAAGGGCTAATGTGTCGACGCATATCTTATTATTTATTGGTTACAGTAATCATATTTCCTAGACATCATCAGATCAGCTCAATAGTATTATTCCATTGTTACTAAGTTAACAATAAGTATTTAAAATTTCAGTTTAATCGTAAAGCAGGAAGTGGGTCACAACTTTACTTCAAATACTTTATTACATTGTTCATCAGACCCTGACTTGATCATAATACCCTTTGGAATTAATCGGTTCTTGATAATCGAAAATTGAAGATACATAAAAAAATACATACAGATGAACATTTTGGACATTATATAAAAAATTATAAAAAAAAAACTTTTCGCGTCTTTTGTGAGTACATAGATAAATACACATTTTACTTGCGTTATATCAATGTATTTTTTGTATACCTACAGTACACTTAAAATATTTAAGATGGAGCCCTATACTAAGGTCTGGAAATGTTTTTAATTTCATGTTAAATAGGCTAAATTATGAAATTATCTACAAATTTAATAACTCTCAAATAAAAATTTGAACCGCGGCTTTAGAACTCAGTGATTTTTAATCGATTTAAACCTCAGTAAATTTAATTTTTCATTACAATTTAGAAAAAGCAAGTCGAATGTTATTTTAATTTATCAAATCTTATTAAGTAAATGATTAAATTTTACATCAATTTCTGAAATAATATATACTAAATGCTTCTTATACAAGTCAATTATTAGGCACTCCAGATTATATCCAATTCATGGAGTCTCGTCTTACAGAGTATTAATACCTACTTAATTTAATGTTAGGTAATTGAAATTAAATTTGGTATTCAGCTTTTAATATTTGCTTTTGCTAAGAATTATACTCCTAATGAAGCTTACACAAAGCATTAATTTACCTTAGAGATGTAAATTAGTAATTTAATTTTTATTATTAATGAAAAAGACAATAATGTATTGATGGAAAATATTTCCATCAATACATTATTGTATAGTTAAAAACCAGCCTAACTAGTAAGCCTTTGAGAAAACTTGAACATTAAATTGATTTGTTGTTGTTTTGTCGATCTTGGATTTCTACTCCCAGCCTAGCCTGGTTTATGACACTGACAGAAGTAATGCTGCGGATTGTGACGTGGTGACGTCGCGTCCCGGTTCCAACGGAAGATCATCGCTGGCTGCTTCAGCCCCTGTGTTGAGTTGAGGCCGGTTTGTAACAAAGCATTTAGTGGAAAATATTATAATTTGATTTTATGTCTAACATATTTTCTGTTCCAAATATATATGTTTCATATTTACATATATAATATTGCAAAGTTTTTAGTGAAATATGCACTAAGCTAAAAGGAGTTCGCTGTACCTAATACAACGAACACCTTTTGCAATGTAACTTTTACGGAATTTAAGTAACAACAAGTATTAGAAGCGACTTCAAAAGAACTTTACTGAAAAAACTCAAAATCACGAGTGAAACTGCGGGGAATTCACTACTAGTATAGCTAATGACCATGTACAGATAAAGACTATACTCCGCTTATAAGTCCCATAATGAAAGTAGTTCGTAATAATCGCTTCAGTGACCTTCTTCCGGCTTAGTACACCCTTTACCTTTACTATTAATCTCTAACATCAAACCCTATAATAAATGTCTTCGCATTATATCATCTCCCTCAGCCTGTGTTCGTCCACTGCCAAGCATAGGCCTCTTCTAATGAACGCCGCTCGGTCTTCAGCTGTTCCATCCAGTTCAAGTCCACCGCTATCCACCTGGCCGGATGTTGTCTAACATTATGTTTGCCTAAACGCGATCTCCACTCCAGAACTTGTTTACCCCAACGATTGTCGGTTCTTCGGGATAAAAAGCCAGACCACTGCCACTTCAGCTTGCCATTTCTTTAGTCGCTTATCTTGATTCTCCGTCGTATCTGAAAAATGCTAAGTCGATAAAAATTATATCTCTGTTAAGTCAAGCTCTCAATTTTCAATTTCTTATTGATGATGTTTACGGAGTACATCTTATCTCCATTAATTTTACTTCTAAAATAACACTCGAATATAATATAATGTATGCTATATGAACAACAATAAAGCGGCTAATCAAAACGTTATACTTTGTTGAACAAAAATAATCACCAGGAAAAACATCCTCCCATAGATACGTAGCAACCATGGATATACTAAAAATATGTGTAACAAAAACATCGGCGTTGATGAATATGTTGCAGGTCCTGGGCAAACATTGTTAGTAAAGGAGAGAATGAACCGATCATGAAATTAATTATACTTAAGTGTTTATTTTTCAAACAATATAGACTCTATAGCATCATTAAATCAATCTTCAATCATTTTTTCAAACACACAGTAGGAATTTTTATTTGAGGTTAAATTCCTGAGACAAATGACAATATATATTTATTTAAAACAAGATAGACGTCGGAGAGTAAAAAAATAATGTAAGTATATATAATAAAATTTTCTTTCCTTTTAGTATGTCTTTTTCACTTCTTACACCTTCTTGTGACAGTGCTAGTGTTAGTTCATGCCATGTGCTAGTTATTTATTCAAGTTGTATAGTCGAGTCAAGTAATTAATCGCCGTGGTCAAGTTATAGTCGTCACGTACCCTCGTAAAGCGGTGAAGACTTTGCTAGAGTTTCTATGAAAAATTCCCGCGAACACCAAAACAACGTTATTCTATCTTTATATCTCTTGCCCATACTTGTGCACATAAACAAGACATTATTAGAAATAACAAGACATTATTGACAAGACAATACACGGTAATTATAAAATAATACTTTAAGAATCACTAGTTATTGCAATAAATATACAAAAGAAGACGCATTTTTTTCTGCGATTCGCGGACTGAAGGCGATCCGAGCGGGCTGCGAGCGGGTTGGCGACTTCCTGCACCTTATGATGTCTCTGACATTCGGCGAAAGCGGGAAGATACTCTTTCGCGTGCTTTTGTTGGTCTGTAACTAATTTAAAGCCTAATCTTGACATTAGGAAAGAAATAATGTATTTCGTTTGAGAAATAAACAACTTAAAACATTATCAGCTGCAAAGAAACATCCTAAGTAGAGTAAGTATATGTATATGTTGCTCTTTGGCAAGTAAAAGTGCCTAGAAACGCACCCTTAGCTTTTTGTGACAAAAATCACTCTCTCCTCTAATTTGTTCCTCAATTGCTCGTCACAACAGGAAACATACATCAAACAACCAACAAACATGAACGAGGAACTTATTTTAATATATTTATACGAGTCATTACGACACGTGTAACTCATCGACATTTTTTAAAAGGAATTTGTAAAAAAACATTAACAATTCAATTTGTTTGATATAGTAGTAGTAACGTATAATAAGAACATTCGAACAGCCGTGATATCGTCTAAAGTAAGCGATGAAAGATTTGAAACAAAGGTAAGCAATAGCTGTATTGAAAGATCCGTGAGAATTTTAACTATTAATTTCACCGTTAACTATTGAGAAAAACTCAAATTCTTACTCATTGGAAAAGGAGACATACATACTCAAGGTTACTGTATCTTTTTTGATGTTTGTTACCAGATGTCTCTGCGGCAGATAGCCCGATAGACTTGCCACTTTTTGACTATGGTCAAGGCTTTAGAGCTTAGCTTTGGCTAAGGCATCAAGTTATAAAATAGAGTCTCGTAATAATATAAGTCGTCGTCGTCGTCGTTTTATATCCTGCCCCTACTTGTAGCCCTTACTTGTAACACCCCCAAGTTAGTGGTAGCTTAGTGAGATGAGTGCTATCCTAGTCGGTAATCTTAAATCTAACCTTGCCTCACAAGCGTGGGTTCAAATCCAGGTTCAGTCGTGATGCACCTCAGTGTTTTCCACTCATGTGCATATTAGACATGCTTAAACGGTGAAGGAAAACAACGTAAAGAATCCTACTTGGCGGAGAAGGTAAGGGAAGCCCCCAATCCGCAATTTGGCCAGCGTGGTGGACTATGGCCTACACCCCTATCATGGGGAGACCCGAGCCCAGCAGTGGGATGCTACGGGTTGATACGTGATACACTATCATTACATAATTATTATAATTAAGGAATTACTAGTTTTGCAATAAATATTCAAACGAAAACGCCAAATTTCCACAGACGCGAAAAACCCAGTGATTGTATCGCGTTACAATATCTTAAAAAACTAAAATTCAACAAGTTTGACAAGAGCCTTTTCAACTCTGTCAAAACGTGACCAACGCTGTCACTTGTTTCACCTCTTCGCCGTTAACATTAAGCGATACCTGCACAGGTAGTTCTTTATTTTCATGTTTCGTTCGTGTCACTTAATACCTCGTGTGCAGTCATTATATTCTGTTGTTTGGTCGTGATGGGAAACGTGTTGTGTGTCATCAAAACACAAAAATATCCGTTACTACGAGACGTGAATGTGTCTTAACGAGCGGCGGCAAACAGGGGGCACCGGCGGGACTCGTTTATTGGCTACGACAAGATCAAAACACGATGGTATTTTTTCGCTACGCTTAGACAAAGAAGGAAACATGTGGTTAGAAGCGAGTTCGAAAAAACCCAACTGCTAAATCGTTAAACCTGTGTATCATACTTAATTTCTGTTTTATTTTTAATTTTGATGTACCTAGCGTTACTCTCACGACTAAGACATATCTATTGACACCACTCCCATCAAAATACGACAAGCCGTTTAGGCTCTAGGGCGTGCCAAAAAAATATACATAAATACACACATACATACATAAACTCAAAAAAACATAGCCCTCCTCATTCGCAGTCAGGTAAAAATATAATTCACTTAATTTAATTCTACCAAATAATATATTTAAATCACCGAGGTGAACCTAAGTAACTCAAGCTTACAGCAATATAATAAATCTTGACGAAACAAAATTAAAAGAAAAAATCGTGACATATAAAAGCAAGGAGCGAGTGTATCTGTGTACCAATTACAGGGTGCGTCTCGATAATGTAGGACTAACGAACGATAACTCGAGCACCCTGTACCTATCTACTACTTACATACATACATATTTTATATTATACTAGCTGCGCCCCGCTGTTTTACCCGTGGTGATTATTCGTTCTTCCCATGAGAATACTTCGTGTTTTACTGACATCCTAAAAAGCAGACGTACCTACTCAATTTATATTTATTTTTCTTTTTTTATAATTGTTACCTGACTTGTCATAGACAGTTCGACCGATTTAAAAAAGATCTAAAAAAAAGAATTAATAATCTTAAAAAAAAAGTTGTTAGAAAGTGTATACATTTCAAATAGTTCCATTTAAATTTTATGAACTAGAGGATTGATTTACAAATCGAATAACTAAAAAAAATAGTAATGGCGTCTGCCGTATTGGTAGTCACTTTTTTTTTAAAGAATTAGTCATAGTCAGGGATGAAATGTTGCTTATGTGTTAATCTAGAGTATTACCTATCTTTGTACCAATTTTAATCCAAAACCGTTCAGCCCTTTGAGCGTGATGGAGTAACAAACATACATACATGCAGACTTTTGTCTTTATAATATCAGTGAGATTGCAGTACTTGTTTACCGTATGTACACTTTAGATATCTTCTTGACAAGATTTTTATATCATTTTACACATAGATTCATTTTAGTATGCAGAAAAACACAAAAGTGAGGAAAACATGGCGAGGAAACCTGCTTGTAGGAGAAGATTAACAGCATTCGAAGGTAAAGTCAATCAATCCCAATCTGCAATTTGGCCAGCGTGATCCACTATGTTTACTTCCGTTCATAGAGGAGACAATTACCCAGCAGTGGGTTGTTACGAAGGCTTAGGAAAGTACCATCTTTGCCAGTTACGGCAACTATAGAACTGTTACGTCATAAAACTTTTAATATCCCTGTAGTTCTAGTTTAATTTACAAGCCTTTAAGATAAATTTAATTAAAATTTTAATTAGAAATTGGGCATTTTATTGTTAACAATAAGCAAGTTTTTAACAAATATAAAATTCGTTATTAGCTGATGTAAATGGTATTCTAATAATCGTTTTAGATCTAAAAAATATCAATAAATTTTATGATGAATTTGCTACTGAAACGAAAACTCTCCCATTGGAGTATAAAATTTCTAACTCTTACAAACTTCCGTTAGTTTCTTAAACTGATGAATTGACTGAATGAAAGTATTGAAGTTATTATTCTGTCATTATTTCGTTAAAGCGCTTTGCAGACGGCATGGTGGGGCGATCTTCTTGACCGCGAAGCAAGGCACTGGTGACTCCGTCTTTTTGCCCTCTATATGAGTTGGTACTAAAGAATTCTCATTGCGTTATCGTTTGCAGTCAAACTGACCGGCTCGGCCTGTCACGCCGTTTGCAAAGTGCCTTAACAATCAACTAGTTTCTGTTGTTGTTTCGACATGAAATGCAAAATTACAGATCAATATTACTGAGAATTATTAAAATCATCCCTGTTTTGGCACAGTGGGGTAAAATTAAACAAACGCATTTCTTGCTATCTGGAGTGGGAATTTTACAAATATATTTATGATATCATATCGCTGTCCCAGCATCCACACAAAGGTCTTCAGGACCCAAACTAGGCAAAGCCTGTGTTATGATAACCTAATGACTGATTTACCTATATACTTATATACATCAATACACGCTTATATATATATATACATATATATAATATATATATAAACACCCAGACACATGTAAAACAGACATGTTCATGCATACAAATGTTTAATCTGTCCAGGGATCGAACTCGGGACTAGCGGGTTATAAGGTTAATATTGACATTTAATATAATATTTGTAAGCCGGTGACAGCTTAGCCAGCACTTGTCTTTTAAGCGAGAAAATGTCTGTTCGATCTCAGGTATGCACTTATTTTGCAATCGCATGCAGGTTAATCAGTGAATGAATACATCGTGAAGAAATCTGTTTGTCAGATTTAGAACCATTTGAAGACGAGTAGAGTCCACATTCTGTGCACCACTTTCTGAACTCGTTAAGGGAGACCCGTCCCTGAAAGCGGGATGTATTTGAAAAAATTATGAAAGCTTTAATTTTAACAAAAAAATCTACTCCAACTCAATGATTCATATCTTAAAAAATAAACTCGCTTCATTCAGACATATGTACAAGTTCTATATAAAAAATTGACAAAATTAAACCACTTAAAAAGCACAAACCTTTCAAACAAAGACGATATTTTTTTTAATTTGTACCAGCCATCTCCGAGAAATTAGATAACGTACAAAAAATAAACCGTCGAATTGAGTATCTTTTGTTTTTGGGACGTTAGTAAAAATGCGCTTCCCTAATAAAATATACTTTTCATCTCACTATCTCGGAAAGAGTATTTTTGCTATTCGATATCTGAGTGCAAAAGCCGTTTTTATCCGCTAAAGGATAAAGTAAATTTGAATTTAGAATACCGTGTGCACTAAGTGTGAGTTAAAAACCACATCCAACCTTTTTACTTCTACCTCTATGGTGCTGAATTCATCTTACAACCTTTTTTTATTTTGTTAAAATCTTACACCCAGAACATTTTTGCTGTACTTTTTTATCTTTTCACATCATATTGTTAAAATTTATGTTAAAAATAAGTGAAAAAACTAAAATGAGTGATAAATTTTTTTTTATTTTCTTATGTAGTTATTTCCTTGCTGACGTGTGATGAAAGTTACGTGTTTCACTCGAGTGCAAAGATTTTTCACCTTGTGCTCTTTTAATTTCCTCGCTAACGCTCAGGATTATAATATTAGAATCCTTCGCTTGCTCGGTCATCAAAAGTGAGCACGCGGTTAAAAAGCAACTTTGCACTCTTATATAACAAATAACTATTAACGGCAGCAAATAAATAAAAAACCTTATAAAATTCTAACACTTTCTGAGAGGAAAAATCATGTTTCGTTGCTATAAATCTACCGAGATCCCCTCAAAAGGCATCTCGGAGTAAAACGGTTCTACCAACGTGTATATTGACATCCATCTATTTGTTCCTTAACATATTTACTATAGTTTACTGTATACTTTATATTGTATAAACCAATGTAGTCATTTGACAGTCTTGGCCTTTTCAAATCGCGAGTGAGTCGGGTTTTTCTAGGCATGCTAAATCCTGGGCCACGTCGTTCCTTTACATAAGGCGAGGTGCGCTCAACTGCAAGCCTATAGAAATAAAGACAACAATTGTTAAAGATGTGTATTATCCTTAATTCCTCTTTTTATATTTTGACGTACCCAGTGTCACTCTCACGACTAAGGCGAATCTATTGACGCCACTCAATAGATTTGTCTTAGTTCGACAAGCCGTTTAGGCTCAAGAGCGTGCCAAAGAAATATACATACCCACAAACAAAAAACATTGCCTTCCTTCTTTCGCAGTCAGATAAAAATGTGGATTTCATAAGTTTCGGTTTGTCTGTAATGGGCATCGTGGCTCCTGTGCGAATAAACAGATTTTGTCCTACATGATTCTACGAAGTTACTAAATTACTATGAAAAGAATAATCAAATGACTTCGTAACTACAACAAACAAAAACTGCAGATGGATTACCTATAGACTACTTAAGATTTACAGATAATCCAAATGCTCCAATTCACCACCAGAATGCAGCGTACCTAGTACTTGTAGTTAGGTTAGGTTAGCGTTAGGTCAGCGGGCCAGATAAACACCGGCATCCTGGAGCACACGTCAAGTATTTGATTTTTTTAGAATTACAATTGTATTATGCCAGACTTAAGCCCCTGCTCTTAAAAACTCGAAAGTTTGGAAGATAATGGAAAAAAATAGTTTTATACGAAGACTTATAAAAATACGCGTAGCACATAGGATCGTAGCGTGTGCTACGAGATCTACGAGCCTCTACGACATGTGCTACGAAACTATTCCTAACATTTGCGTTCAATTTATAGGCTTTTTTATGATATGATAACTCGCCTGATATAAAGCGACAAACGGTCTAGGATGTGGCACGGATGACAGAAGAAACCGATTTTCTCGCCTAGCTGTTCGCACAATAAAAGTAGACGCAAAGCGATTAGTTCGAGTCTGTGGAATCTCTACCAGGCTTGAGACGATCGCTTTTTTACCACTCCCCAAAAAAGGTAGAGGTACTCAATTCGACAGAACATGTTTTTAATTTTTGTCACCTGATTATTCGGAAACTGCTTGACCGATTTGAAAAAAAACTTTCATCGTTTGAAAGTGAAAAGCTCTTTATAAAATTTATTTAGAAATCGAAATAACTTTTAGAAAATTTACGTTTGTTACTACTCTTTCACGCAAAAACAGCCGAATCGATTCGGATGAAATTTGGTGCAGAGATAGCTTAGACCCTGGATTAACACATTAGGCTACTTTTTATTTTGTATTAACGAGAGTAACACTACAGGGCGCAACTAGTGTGAACCATACCAAGTAAAAAATTTTCAGCATTCAGATATATCATTTAAACCAAAAATATTTACCAAGTACATTAATTATATTTTGTATTTTTTTTAAATTTTATAACATTTGTGAGAATCATCGATGATATCTACATGTTTATCCGAACTAAATCAAAGCGAGGCAAGAAATACTTTCCCTAGTAATAAGATGACGTCATCACACACAAATCGGCCGCAATGAGGAAATACCGGATTCCCGGCGCGAATGTGTGATCTCCCTGGAAATTCGGGATCCCCCGGGAAATACGGGATTCTATGCCGCGTGGGATGGGATGTGTGCATTTGATTAGGGAGGCAAGTGATTCATGCGTGCGCGTGATCTGGTTGCTGATCGTAAGGGAAGAGTTTCAGTTCTACAAGATGTATAGACGTTTAAAGTGCAGTCATATGTGCCGAGATGGGGTAAGGTGATGGGTTTATAGTTATGTAAAAATATACATTTCATATTCAAAATCTTATCTGGAGGCACGGGAGTCCCCCGCCAAGTCGAGCAAACAAAGTCACGGCCGTGCCATCCTTTTTTCGAAGCGGTTCGAGCCGTTTTCTAAGAAAAAAAGCTAGAAACCCAAATGCTTAGTGAAATAAAGATTAATTTTTTTCTTATCTTAATAAAAATCTGTTTTTCTATTTTAACACTTTTCTAACTCTTAACGCAAAAACGCGAGTTCGAGTCATATTGTTTGAAAAAACGGGTTTTTTTAAAGATCAAAATAGTTCATCTCGTGGGTCCGAGACGTGTCATCGTTGAAGACACGAACAACTCGTTTCGTCCCTGATGTTCACCGAATGTGAACGAAACTATAGTTGGACCTTTCTAACAATCAGGTACACATGCAATCTTAGATTTTAATAAAAAAATAAAGGTGTCTGTGACATATCACATAATGATATTTTTATGTCAATGTATTTATTTACCTCTTGATAAAATCCTAAGACAAATATATTACTCAAGCCTAAACCATAAATCGATATTATTTTACTAAAACTATAAACTAAACCTACGTTGCATACGGAAGAGTTCCTCACTTTTTTGGTGTTTGTAAATGAATAGTGTAAGCTTTTTCCTAAAAATACTGATACTTTGCAGATTCCTTATTGTCGGTAGGATATTATTCCAACACTTGGAAGCAGCATAACGGAAGCTTCCTCTGAATGCAGCTTAGCAGAGGCGGTAGGCGATTGGGAAGGCGAGGCTGTAATGATCAATGCACACGAGTGTCATACGACATTTTTCAACAAACTTGCGAGTAAAAAAGTATTAATAATAAAACAGTAAACAAAAAAGAGTTAGCGCGATATTATTTTTTACATCAGTCAACAGCGCGCGCATATTAAAGAAGGTGCGATCGAAAGAGTTCTGTTACCAACCTTATGAATTAATCACTCCTATTTGTTTGTATTTCTTTGTTTTTGTTTAATCCTAATTAGTTAAAATGTGTTTAATGTAGAATATTAAAATATCCCAAATTATTTTTCTTCATTATTAAATAAATGCAATTGACTTCACAAAATTTCCAAACTATTTTTAGCGGCATAAAAAGTTAAAAACTCATTAGTGTAAGTTGTAGTTGAAAATAAAATCATTTAAAAAAAACTATACCTGTGCAATAATGGCAAAGTGAAAGGCGAGTGTGCGTAATGAGACGCATTACGTCACTAAAATCGATAGGTTCAATAAGAAGCCTTTTACGAGGAAGTGTGTTGAAAATTTAATTATTAAAGTTTTTATTTCTAAAAACACACTATTTACTATGCACAAATATTAAAATAATTAAAGAAGAGAACAAACTGGATTACTAAATAATTATGACAATCATTAGCCTCAGATACCTAATCTAGGCCGAACCTATAATACGAGTATCTCCGCTTCCTCGACATTGCTCTACATTTTAATGTAACCTATTACAGTATTTTTTTAAATAACTTTTGTATATATTATAACATTAATAAACTAGGTACAGAGTACATCCCCTTCTTGGAAAGCGAGTACAAATATAGACTTTCGTTTTTATATTAAACTATTACAGTCATATTATACAGAATTACTATACAATATCCTATTATATGACTTAACAATATTTGAACACTCGTATCGTATCACATGTTGTGCAAAAAGCACAACATGTGATACGACTCATGCAAAGCAGAGCAATCAACAGTAATTATCAAGTTTATCAGAGAAGAATTATATCTCAAATATTTGATCAACAAACGACTACTATAGTTTAGAAGTTCCCCTCAGACAAGTACTCGTACATCTTGAATCCAGCGCCACATTTTCAATCAAAGCCGTATTTGGATAGTTATTCGCATTCACCGTACATCTGCGTACCCTCGTCCCGACAACTATCGGTTTTTAACGACGATTCGAGTGCGTGCCTTGCATTCGACACACTAGCCAACTCTCGCCCGGTAGGTAGGGCAGCGAGTAACAGATACTGAGATACTATCTATCGATACTTGATACTTTATGATATGTTTCTTTTTTTTTCTCAACCTGTTGTGTCCTATTGTTGGGCAAAGGTCTCCCCATATCTTTCTATGCATCCCTATTGTGACACCTACCTGGGTTTATCAATAAAAGAAAACCAAGGTTGGAAATCAAATAAATCTTTTCTTTTATTAACAACAATTTAGGCAGGCGAGACACAAAATTTATAAGGGGTCGGGGTAAAGTGCCTGTCTGATTTCACCACATAAACAATTTACACTCTCCTGGAGCTCGGTCAGGTCAGCAGCAGCATGTGACCCCGAACGGAAGCGCCGCGGCAAGCTCCGAAGGGTACAGTACCCGGCAGACAGCACCCGGAATGCCAAGGTAGTAGCAAATGCCTTAAGCAGGAACCAGCACCCTGGAAGCGATAGGCACCAACTGGTTACGATTTGAACATATCGACTTCCATTCTGGTTGACCACCGACAACTCGAGAAAAGTGTTATGCGGGGATTGTCGTGGTGGTGAGCAACCAGAATGGAGTTAAATTAAAACAATATAAAAAACGACATAGATATTTAGTTACAAAATTAAATAAAAGATTGCTAAATCATATAACTACGGCTAAAATAACATTGTGGGTTGGAAACATAAATCAACAGCAAGGTTACATGAAACGCAAAATACGTAACGCACATATTTTATTTAAAACTCGTGTGTGCTGATCAAAACTTACCCTAAAAGCGGGGCGTAATTCCTCCAGCCGATCTTGGAAATAATTCCGTATGGTACTTCCCACAACAGGAATTTGTTATAAAAAAAATATGTTATCAACAATATTTTATTTATTAGTTCGCGTTAAAATTTACAAATAATTTGCAACGCAAGGTGGCGTGGTCCGTCTCCGATAGCGGTGAGGCGGTCACTGAATTCGGGCGCGGCGCGCGGCCGGCGCGAGCGTCGTGCGTGTCACTCCTCTTCAATTCATAGTAGGCATCGACATTCGCGCGCAGCGTTGTTTGAATGTTTGCTTTAGCCGACTTCACAAACAAGAGGGGCGACATAAAACAACGTCATGTAACGTTACGTTACATTACCCGCCGTCCTCGCATAAGGATTTTATTATACTTTTTAACGATAAAATCCGCATATCAAAACTTTCGCACGGTTAGAGAAAGGGAGATTAGATTTTTTCATTTTTATTTTAATTGCTTTTAAGCATTGTTTTGGCTGACTATTTTTAAATCTTTTATATGCCACGTGCCTAGGTCTTTTCCCGACATGTTCTCCAAAATATAAACAAGTGGGGACAGTTTTCGAGTAACGCGACATTTTATGAATTTTGGTGCTAATTTTTTACTGAAATATTTATCTTTGTCACTTAAGCAATAAGCACGCTTGAACACAATGTCACCGACTTCAAATTCAAAAGGTTTTCGGCGTAAATTGTAATGGGATGTATTTTTGGCATGTGCATGGTACAAAGATTTTTGAACTTGATCAAATATGGAACTTAAGCCGCCAAGGTTTTCCGCATATACTTCACGGGGCAGGAAAAGAACCTCGTCACCTAAATCAGTTTCGAGGTAGTGTGAGCCACAAAGAATTAATTCTCTTCCGAATACAAGGAAAGAGGGCGTAAAGCCAGTTGCTTCGTTAACAGAATTATTGATAGCAAACTGTACCTTCGGAATAAAAGTGTCCCAAGTTCGATGATCATCATCGACGAATGTGGAAATGCTAGTGATAATTGTTTTGTTATAGCGTTCAACCGTATTTATTTGAGGAGTGTATTTAGGCGTATAGAAGACGTTTGGAACTTTGTATTTATCAAACAGGGTCTTTGTCTGTGCACTAATAAACTGGCTACCGTTGTCTAAGAAAATAGTCTGGGGGACGCCGTGAATCAAGAAAACCTGTTCCTCTAAAATCTTGACAATGATATCTGAGGTAGCTTTCCTAATTGCGAAAATTTGGCAATATTTAGAGAAACAACAAGTTACTACTAAAATGTAGCTATTTTGTTTACGTGTCACCGGCAGAGGACCCATTAAATCTATTGAGATCATCTGGTATGGTCGAGAACATTGTTTAGGGCGTCCCATTTCTCCAAGGGTGGCATGATTTTGAGACTTGTACGAAAGACAAGTAGAGCAGGAGTTAACAAATTTTGTTATGTCTTTATGCATGCTGGGCCAGTAATACCTAAGCGCAATACGCTTGTACGTCTTATAAATACCCATATGACCTGCTGTTGGCTCGCTATGGTTTTTCTCAATAACCTTGTCCCGAAGGTCTATTGGGACTACTTCTTTCCAAGAAAACTCGTCGGTGAGTTCATGTTTATTCTTACTCAGTCGATACAGAGTGTAGTTTTTTATTTGAAAATTTGGGAAATTCTCAGGTTTTGTTCTACAACCACTGTAAATATTTTTGTACCAATCGTCACTAGTAGAGGCAACTGAATTGGTAGTGATTGAAAGGACAGGGACAGCCCTAGATAAAGCATCAGGAATTACGTTGTCTACGCCCCGACGATGTTCTAAATTGAAATTAAATGACGACAAACGTATACCCCAACGAGCTAATCTACCTGTAGGATTATCCAAAGACAAGAACCATTTTAAAGCACTGTGGTCTGTGTACACTGTGTTAGTTTTCCCGTTCTCTAAATAACAACGCCAATGCTCTAAAGCAACGAGCACAGCTAGTGTTTCGCGTTCCGTAATGCTATAATTTTTTTCTGCCCCTGATAGAGATCTGCTCATGTATGCTATGGGATGTTCTTTTCCGTCAATAATTTGCGTGAGCATAGCGCCAACCCCATAGTTACTAGCGTCGGTGTGTACTTGGAAAGGCAGATCATAATTAGGGCAAGAAAGAACAGGTGCTGAAACGAGGCATTCTTTCAGTTTTCTAAAGGCAGTATCAGCTTCATCAGTCCACTGAAATGCTGGAGCAGATTTACTGTTAGAAGTTAGCTTATTTAGCGGCCCTGCGATCGTGCTAAATCTGGGGACGAATCTTCGGTACCAAGTCGCCGTGCCTAGAAATCTTTTTAAGTCTTTCCGGCACGTAGGTATTGGATAATTCAAAATTGCGGTTACCTTATCAGGATCAGTCCTTAAGCCGTTTGCATCAACCACATAGCCTAAGTATTTGAGTTGGCTTCTAAAAAACTCACATTTTTCTAAGTTAATGGTAAGGTTGGCCTGGCGTAGTTTGTCTAAGACACGGAGCAGAAGAGTCACGTGATCTTGGAACGTACTGCTTATTAAAATTATGTCATCTAGGTACGCAAAGGCCTTGTGGTCCATGTTCCCAAACAATAAATCTACCAGACGCTGCTGAGTAGATGGAGCATTTGTCAAACCAAATGGTGTAGTCTTAAATCTAAGTGTTCCTCGACCTGGGACGTAAAATGCTGTCTTATTCCTATCCTCTGGGGCAATTGGCAGTTGCCAAAATGCCTTGGATAAATCGATGCTGGACAAATAGCGTGCATCGCGTAAATTATCTAATATTTCCGATATATAGGGTAAATTATAGGCATCTCGCTTTGTTACTGAGTTGAGTTTTCTGCTATCTAAACAAAATCGGGGTTGGCCGTTCTTTTTTTTAACGATCAGAACCGGTGACTGCCAGGCGCTTTCACAAGGCTCAACCACGTCAAGTTGAAGCATTTCGTCTACCTGTTCCACTAAGATCTTCTGTTTTTCTGGTGAAAGCCTATAATAACGCTGTCTTACAGGAGGTGAATCTCCAGTGTCAATGCGATGAGTAATTAAATGTGTACGTCCTAATCCTATGCGCTCAAAAGAAATTTCCTTAAACTGTTCAATAATATTGTTAGCAAGGGACTTCTGTGACTCATCTAAATTGTCATAAGACTGTATAAATTTAGTTGGGCTATTAACATTTAAATCAGCTAAGGGGGCGCTCGATAAATGTAATGAGCCTAAATATTTAGGGCAGATTTTAAACGCGCGCCAGAAATCAATCCCTAAAATTAGCGATGATTGAACTTCCGGAACTACGTGTGTTTTAATTATGTGAAATTGATTGTCGAAGTGGACAGGCATATTGATATATCCAATGCTTTTCAAATTTTGTCCACCGGCTGCGACTATTGATAGCAATTCACCTGTGCACAACTCTAGGCCACGATTGAGTAGTGCGGTGTGAGCATTAGCACCTAAAATAGTAACTGCAGAACCCGAATCTAAAAGACCTGAAGCTGACAAATCATCAATTTTAATATTAATGTAAGGTCTGGAATCATTCAAAGGTTTACTATGCAGAATTGTAGCAACATTGTAACCATTAAAAAATAAATGAACTGTTTCTAACCAATTATTCCATTCTTCTTTATCTGTTCGGCTACAAATTGTTTTATTTGGAGACAATTGTTTGTTACAATTCCGCATTACTAGTTTTTTGGAATCTCAGTACTTTTGCAATTAGGGCAGTCAGGTTTCCTAACCCCTTTTTCGCCACACTTAAAACAAATTATATCCGTGTTCGTGCAGTCTCTGAAGCTGTGGGTATTGGCGCGACATCTCGGGCAATATGGTAATTTTTTGTTAGTTTCAGCAGGGCCCTCCTGAATACTATGTAAATATTTGTCATTTATGTTAGTGTGTACTGGTTTATTGTTATTTATATTAGCTTTATAGTCGTAATTTGATTTAGGCTTCGTTGAGCATTTGTATGCAAATTCGGGCGCTAAGGTGTCGGAAGTTGCCGCAGACGGTTCTCGAAAGTGGGCAAGACGAGACTGGACGTTTTCATAATTCCTACACAAAGACCTTATATGATCAATGTCTCCTATTTCTGTAGCGGAAGCCAACGTGCTTGCATAGCAAGGCCGGATGTTGTGCAAAACAATCTCAAGTTTGTCCTCTTGCGATAACGGTCTGGTAAGCCGTGCAAACATACCCGTCAGAATAGATAGGTAGATGGTTATATTTTCCGTTTCGCCCTGAGTCCTAGAGCGAATCTCAGCTAACAAACGGTAATCGTAGTCTGCCTTGTCAAAATCTTGTTTCAACAGAACGACAAGATCGTCCCATGAAGACACTTGATCTTTAATGCTCCTGTACCAATGCAGAGCATTGTCTATGAATATTTCCGTCGCATGTGAAATAATTTTAGTATCGGGGATGTCACGTGCTTCTTTGAATTCGGTAATGCGTTCTATAAAGGATCGAACACACGACTTGCCATCAAATTTCAACCTGGCCAGTTCCGAAGTGACGCTCTTGTCACAAGTTACTGCGACATTAATCGGAATTTGACTGCCGGACTCAACTGCGTGGCTTGGAAGCTCAATGGCTAATGGGTCGACTGACTTTTTACTGAGAGAAATAAAAGTAGCATAAAGCTGTTTGTAGAGTTTACCGCAAGCAGAGTGTTTATCCTCTACATCGTCCACCACTATTCTATTGATTCTATGGTAGAGGTGATGAAATACGTTTTCTAAACGTGATAATACGTTTTTATCAGATGGTCTCGACTCGAGGCTCGTATCGAGTCTATTCAATAATTCTAAAACCGCATCGAGATCCTCTATAGGGTCGAGGTGAGAGCTTAGTATGTCCTCAGAGGGATATAGCTGACTCAATTTTCCTATCTGTTTCCTAAGATCGGCCACAGTAGTACCCGGAGTCTCGCCTCTAATGCCTACTTCATACTCTAACTCTGTTTTTTGCAAAGACAAGAACTTAATAGAAAATGCCATACTGAATCTTAGAATAAATTTTAAGCAGCACACACGTTAAACTTAAACTAATTTAAAACTAAAATGAATTATTCGTTATTTGAAAATATAAAATATTTTATTTCGTCAATATAAAAGAAACGAATAAACTTCTGAGTACAACTGAACCTGTTATGAACCAAAAAATTTGTGAAAAAATAAACAAGTAGAAACAATTAAATCAAAAGTTAACACTTTTGTGCACGACAGTATGTATCAATATGAGTAACCATATATTTTAAATTAAAGTACACCTATATTAATACTTAGATACTATTTAAGCCACAATACTGTTTACGGTAAAATAAACTAATAGGGACATTACACAAAAATAATCACACACACACACACACACGAACAATCCGCCACCATTTATATGGTAAAATCAGACGAAACCACGTAAAGGGCGCCAGTGTGACACCTACCTGGGTTTATCAATAAAAGAAAACCAAGGTTGGAAATCAAATAAATCTTTTCTTTTATTAACAACAATTTAGGCAGGCGAGACACAAAATTTATAAGGGGTCGGGGTAAAGTGCCTGTCTGATTTCACCACATAAACAATTTACACTCTCCTGGAGCTCGGTCAGGTCAGCAGCAGCATGTGACCCCGAACGGAAGCGCCGCGGCAAGCTCCGAAGGGTACAGTACCCGGCAGACAGCACCCGGAATGCCAAGGTAGTAGCAAATGCCTTAAGCAGGAACCAGCACCCTGGAAGCGATAGGCACCAACTGGTTACGATTTGAACATATCGACTTCCATTCTGGTTGACCACCGACAACTCGAGAAAAGTGTTATGCGGGGATTGTCGTGGTGGTGAGCAACCAGAATGGAGTTAAATTAAAACAATATAAAAAACGACATAGATATTTAGTTACAAAATTAAATAAAAGATTGCTAAATCATATAACTACGGCTAAAATAACATTGTGGGTTGGAAACATAAATCAACAGCAAGGTTACATGAAACGCAAAATACGTAACGCACATATTTTATTTAAAACTCGTGTGTGCTGATCAAAACTTACCCTAAAAGCGGGGCGTAATTCCTCCAGCCGATCTTGGAAATAATTCCGTATGGTACTTCCCACAACAGGAATTTGTTATAAAAAAAATATGTTATCAACAATATTTTATTTATTAGTTCGCGTTAAAATTTACAAATAATTTGCAACGCAAGGTGGCGTGGTCCGTCTCCGATAGCGGTGAGGCGGTCACTGAACTCGGGCGCGGCGCGCGGCCGGCGCGAGCGTCGTGCGTGTCACTCCTCTTCAATTCATAGTAGGCATCGACATTCGCGCGCAGCGTTGTTTGAATGTTTGCTTTAGCCGACTTCACAAACAAGAGGGGCGACATAAAACAACGTCATGTAACGTTACGTTACACTATTTCCGGCTAGTTCTAACTAATTTTTTTGTATTGGAATTCGTAAAGTTCGTAACGCCACCCCTTAGGCGGCCTACCACGTGGTCGGGCCTCTGTAGGCTCCCATTGAGTGACGATCCCTGCCCAGCCCTGCCCTTACGATATGCATCAGTTATTACTATTTGGCATGAAGCTGTAGAAGCGTGAAAGCAAACAGAACTCGATAAGTACATTTAGCTGACTTTACAATAAAATCAGCGCACTATTATTGTGTCAAGTTTTGCATAAGTTGTGCTACTATGAAGTAACGCTAACGGTTAGGCACAGTGCAATGAGCCTACTTTTTTTCATTGATTTTTTTATTATTGTCTGCTATTTCAGCCCCTTATTCCTCGGAGATTCCACGTGGACTATAGTTCAAATGTGTTAGTACTTAGTGCATATGGCAAAGAATACAAAGAATTAATATCTGATTATTATTAATTTAATTCTTGATTACACATTCGCATGTTTACGTAGCATAAAATAAATTATACTCAGTATTAGGACATAACACATAACATTATTAACTTTATTTGGTAATAATTTTTGAGTGCCTAAGACGACAAACTCTTTTATAATCATGAGTATTTAAGACAATTATAAGTCTCACATCTGAAATTCGCTATGAAGTTATTCTCACTAAGCATAAATAAAATACATGCATCATCATCATATTTTATTCCCTACGCACTTCTTATTTTATTTTTAAATAAACCACTAAAACCGTTCATGCTCCTGGTACCATCAATACTGGTAAACAGTATTAGGTTAGTACCTAATACCGATACCTAATACCAGTGATACCAGCTTTAGTATACTTTCGTCACGGCCGGACGTAGGACTTGTAGGGTGAAGTCCGTATCTACTCGATCGGACGTGAGATGGATGGGGCGATTTTTTTACTCGATTGTTGTCGTAAAGGTCTAGGGATTGGGCAATGATTGAATACACCGGGTATTCATCGGAACTAAAATACATTAAGTGTAACTAAAAATTTTATTATTATTTCAAGAAATAACCATTAATCATAGCCAAAAACAGGCTAAAATCGTCTGGAATAGCTTGACAATTTTAGGACCTTTTTTACAACAAACAATACAGATCACACAAAGAAACAAAAACACATACACTCTTACAACATGATGAGAAAATAATAATAAATAAAAGATGATATTAAATGTAAACAAATAACTCTTTTCTCAGTCGCCGCGCGCCGCCTCGCCGATGCAACACTTGTATAAAAGAGATCCAACCCAAGTCTGTTGTCTGCTGCGTTATAACTCCTGCTCGCTCTCACTAGATAGGTATTGCTCGTATGATTCGTGTGCTTGAATTGAACATAAATAAGAGGATTGAACCGTCCACGAAAAGGGTTATAGTTCAACCTTAATCTTTCGACAAGTTCAGGACAGTCAATTGAATTATTACTTATTCTGAATAATAACAGTATAACAGTATATTTATCTTCTTTTGGATAAGGGTCAGAGGAAGGATATTTAAACCTTAACAGGCAAACAATGAAAAAAAAAATTGACAACATTAAAAATGTTTAGAAACTCCATATTTATTAGGATAATGGAAACACAAAAATAAAAATAACGTACTCTTATTTTTCTATTTTGTTTAGAATGTAATAATTACGTTTTTTTAGAAATTTTTGAAAATATAAGAAAATTTCAGCATACCTAATGTTATTCTCGTCAAAATCTCGTAAAGCAATGATGTCATCAATTATCTGTATTTTTGTTGTTTGTTTTCAGATGACAAATACATTAATATTGTGGCATCTGACGGTCCTAGCTTAAATACGTATTTTATCAGTTTTTGGTAACTCTTTCATTACGTCATTATCTCAAAACGGTTTTTGAATCTCCATCGCTACAAAAAAAAATGTTGTCAATTATCACAATCCAAATAAACTAAAATCACTAAAACAAACATTGATTTTGTAGGTACAAATATAGCTTCTAGCAGAAAGAATAAAAAACGAGCTTTTCACCACTCCCTTTGACGAAAAGTGAGCTGAATCAACAAGATAGATAGTGGACAGGCTGAAATCTTTCCAACACGGTCGGTATTTTTGTCAAATGCTACGACTAGTTTTGAGTACCTTTGTGAGACTCAAAGTGGCTCTACTGTACTTTTGTACAGGTCATATTTTTACATTCAGATACGTAGCACATTTTTGCATGCTTTCTTCTAAACATGCTTGGACTCAATATTTTTATTTCAGTCATGCAGTTGAAGTGATACAACATTAACAGTTCCTTGGCTGTTTTTTAGTTTTTTTGAGCAGTTTGTTTATTTTGTTTGAAAAAGAAATCTTAATTTCAAATTCTAAAAAGAAATAAAATACACTGGCATGCAATCCTATTATATACAGGATATAGGTATATTACAATCTACTTAATGTGATTTTAAAATAAAAAATATAACAGCAAATGAGGAAACAAAATGAAATTATAGATTGAAGAAATACAATTCAAAATCTGCTATTATTCTCGACATGATGGCCGAAGCAGTATCTTTTCAGAAATTTATTCAGTGACTTTTTATCATGCAAATTTGTTAAAATACAAAAGTGCAATTAAAGTTTAATTTGAGAATACATCAAATTCTATACCTTATTTACTAAAAACGAAGACTGGAGGCGAGATACACAAAACAATAAGCAACAGGGGCGCGGGAGTAAAATGAAATTGCTTACAATTTCAATACTAAGCGTCGCTCTGATGCCTGTCAGTATAGACAATTTAATAAAATATTACCTTCGACTGTCTGATACGCCGCGCTCAATACTCTCGTAACCAGATACCAGTGCATTTGGAATCACGGATGTTAAAAACTAATGGGAGATATGTTATGAGGTTGTCGTAGCAAAGCCGAATAAGTAAAATAAATAAAAAAACTACCTTCGACATGAACATTTTGTGGTGGCTGCCATCGTAGCCTAATTTTCATTAATATTAAACTTAGCTAAGAACACTAAAACTAATTCAACGTTATAAAAGTTAGATCCAGACAACGACATTTGTATTGACAGATAAGTGATGTTTTAACTTTAAATCTCAAAAACATAAGCTTCGTTATTACCGATTTAATAAAATGTATCTATAACAACTGGTGGCTCAACTGTGACGGCCGACACACTTGGGTAGAATCAGTTTTAGGCCCGAATTCACTCATCTACCATTGGAATATGGAATATAACTACCATTGGGCCCAGATTGGACAATTACGCATAGACCTACGTTCATACGGATACAAAACTATAAATAAGGTTTTCTTGTCGTTTTCCGAGACCGTTCAAAGTAAAATATATACAAATTTTCAAGAATTCCGCATAAGAATCGCAAATCCCAACACTATAACCATAACTTCCTATCCATTCAACGAGTAAATAAATCCAAAGCAAAGTACAATCCTTTCCCCGAAGTCCATTACTCCAGCTCGCAAGTTCAAAGGCAGAGAGCAGTCAAAACGGCACAAGTTTTTACAGCGCCCGTCATAAAGAGCGGCCACAAATCACGAGCCGGAATTCCTACGTTACCGTTTCCTACCCCACGCGTACTACCCTGAACTACCCTCAAAACATATTATTTATATCTGCTTTTGATACGCGTGTGCGAGGATTTAGCCAAGGGGTTCTTGTTTCACAATAGCTCGCACCACATTATTTCCTTCGATGTTTTAAATAGTAGAGATCACGACTCAGCTATGTAAGCTTGTCTCAAGAAACGCCGCTTGGCACGATTGATTCTGAGCAGAATTATCCCGGTAGGCCCAGTGCCAGGGAAAAGCAGGGAAAGTATGCCATATAACTATAGGTATATAACAGTATGCGTTTTGGTAACTTAACAACAGCTCTTTAGTTTTCAAGAGATTCAAATCACACAGTGACTGAAATAAGTCTGAATAAACTGAAACTTTTTTATAAAGTGCGTAACGATAACCGCAAATTTTAGGGAATGACCGCATTATATTTATGTGCCTATTTTCATAGCATCTCTTGCTTTTGATAGAAAATAGTAAATATATTAATATTTTTCGTATAGCCACCTATTTTTAATATAGAAATCCGTCTCTATTATTCAATAAAATATCTTCGAGTTTCTGTCTCTAAAATGTCTGTCGCTTGTTTTTGACTGGCTTCTTGATAAGGGTATTTAGATGCTTGCCTATTTATGTTCTAAATATTTGCTGTCGAGTTTGGATGATGTTTGTTATTTCTCAGTAAATATTTTATTATAGATTTAACAAGGGATCCCGTTTAAGAGAGACATTGACAATAAGAAGTATTATTAAACTCATTTATCGACACCACTGCAGCTTATTGAGTAGCATCAGATTTTAAACCGTATTAATGGCATGTAAAATATTACGTATTAGTATATTTCAAATATTTAAAAAACTTTCTTTCCTTTGCTCCAGGTACGATTCGGGGTGAGTTAAAGGCATTAGAATGTCACACCGGCCATTTTTGGTTCACTGTTTCAACGTTCTTGACATCCACCATTTCCTTTTGCAAGTGTCAACATGACTGACGAATACGCGCGTAGTCATGTAATCTGGTTTGACTTGCGATGATGTGCGTAGTTGCAAAGCATCGTGCGTTAGGTGTGTCATGCCCCATAATGTTTCCTACACTGACATAATTCGTGATGTGCTGGGCTGCGCTGCATGCTGTTTATAATAACTTAATTTGAACATTCAAATCATAGTCATCAACTAAACATAAGTATAGAAAGAACTTGTTCCATTTTCGGCCAGGACGGTGTTCGTCTACCGAAAAATGCTTAAAGATGTGATTAATAGTATGTATTAATGAAAATGCCTCCTTCATTGTGTACAAAAATATCTAAATTCTGTGAATTGTAGTAGAATTATGCCATCTCTGGAAGATTTATTAATCCTAGGTTGACTCCAGTGCAGTGGTCACATTGGTCAATGAATTGTACCGCCCGTCACAAATGTCAAAATTGACACAATGAAAACGCGTAAGTCACCTTTTGCGTAAATAGGGTGGAAGTATTTTGATTCGAAATTAATTTTGTACACTGCTATAAGTTACGTTATATTGAATTTGGTTGATTAGTAGTCCGTAACGTATTTGTGGTGTACCTACATGTACACTGTCCTGGCCGCAGCTCCATACATTTTTCAAACAACTCTTTTCAAATTAAAACAAAATAAGTTTAAAAATGTGTTTTGTCCTACTGCCTAAGAATGAGTTATGATTTGCTAACGTTATCTACTTCGCAAACACAACCCAGGACTGTGACAAATGTCTACAAAAGTATATTTCCATGTATTTGCGCTGCATCCCCATTATTATACAAAAGTAAACGAATAAACAATAGGACAAGAAACCCGAAAATAATACAAGCGAGTTCGAAAAAACCCGACTGATATATCATTAAAGCTGTGCATCATTTTTTTTCATTTTGATGTATCCAGCGTCACTTCACGACTAAGAAGAATCTATTGACACCACTCACATAAAAATATGATAAACCGTTTAGGCTCTAGGGCGTGCCAAAGAAATATACATACATGCATACACTCGAAAAACATAACCCCTTTTCTTTCACAGTTGGGTAAAAAAGAACATAAATATAGCCATATTTTAAAAGCTAATAATCGAAAATTTCGAAATTACCTAAAAGTCTAGAAGTTCAATCCAAAAACTTAATTGGCTTTGGATGTATACGATTTCTCAAGAAAGGAGAAGGTACTCAATTCAACGTGTGTGTTTTTTATGTTTATCAGAGACGGCTGGATTGATTTGATACATTTTTTTTTAATTTTGAAAGGGTATTTCCAGTGATCTCAATAGACGTTTATCAAAATCGTTGTAGTGGTTTAATTTTTATAATGAAATAACTGACAAAAGTTCTATTTTCCGTTGTTTTTTACTGAAAATATGTCCAGCACACGATATATATCAAGATATGTTTCTTCTCTATCATTTACTTCTATCTACTTAAATTCCTTCCCTGAGGTAATTCAAAAACAAACTTATCTTTTAATCTGGTCATAGAATTGTCAGCTGTATATTAAAGACACCAATTCACTCATGTAATTGCTGCACTTAATAAAAAAATGTTATTTTCAATAGGTATCTAAGGCCAATGATCATGCTCGTATACTTTGATATTATTATATGTATTTACAATGGCAAGTCCTAACATTTTGTTAGTTATCGCACTCCGGTCCCCCAGCAAACACGTCCAATCTCCACCACGATAAAACGCTAAATGATAATCGCGAGATGTCCGCTCCGTTTCCGGCGGTACTTCCGGGACACGCATTAGCCATTACCGCGCGCCTGTGACGTCACATCCGGGCACACGCTCGCTCCTGTTGTTCCAACTATAGTATGTTCCATGTAACTTACTGTGTGGCCGTAATCGGAACTAAAGCCAAATTCTTGAGCAATTAATATGTAGTTATTAGTTTGATTATATTTTGTATATACAGGGTTATAGGTTAGGGGTGTACTAAACCCAATGGAGGTCACTATACTCATTCTAAAGAACAACTGTTACTAGGTGCTAACTCTGAATTTAAGAAAGAAAATTGCTGGTCCATACATTTTGTCGTTGAGTGATAAACTTTTTCTATGAAATAACTGATGTTTTTTTCTATAATTCAAAATATATCCCATAGTAAAAGTTGTTCCTTAAGATGAGTATAGTGACCACATTTAACTAAGTACACCTGGCCGATAACCCTGCATAAATTTGACTTCAATCATAAAAACTTTACAAGTACAAAAACTAAATAAATAAATACTGCAAAAACAACAGGTGCTTAATAGACAAAGTTAGCAAGACATAGCTGTAGGATATATTGATCATAACATGTCTGAAATAAGTTTGCAATTGACTGAAATGATAATCTATCGCTTAGATTACAAATATATATAATAATATATAATATGCGATGCGATGCGATGTCCTGTACTAATAAAAACTATCATGATACATCTTTTAGTTTTTATTGTACCAATTGAAAAAATATTTTTTTTTATTAGCCCGACTGCAGCGCCACCTATGTAATCGGTCAACTTACTTGAAATGAACTCTATCAAGTATTGTGTGTTCCTCTGATAGAACCCGCAGTGTTTGGTTGTTTCGTCGTTGATGCAACTCCGAGCTTTCAACACTTAGCTATTGAAATTTGGCAGTTTGGACTAAAAGCTTTATAGCTCCGATAGAAGTGGATCGTGAGGGACTTAACGTAGATTAAAGAGAGATTCTGCATCATGCCCTATCTTATGTCTCATCATTATTTTTTTCCATAATAATGCAATCGTTAATATAACTACTTGTACCCCGCGGTGTTACCTGCAGAAATATTACTATCTATGTGTTCCTGCATGTCATCCTGCTATCCTGGTACGAAAGTTCATCCAATTCCGTTCTACTGTTTCTGGGTGAAGGTGTAATAAAACAAACACACACACATAAACTTGCGGCTGTATGATATTTGTAGAAATATATATACCTGAGACATCTGAAACTGTGTTCTACCTCCCGCCCAAATTAATTGGAAATGACATATATATAATAATGACATAAATGAAATGACTTGTTTAGACGATAAGGCCGCCCAATGTATAGATTTGTAGTGCTGTATCTTTTTATATTTTGTTTGTTGTGCAATAAAGCTGTATTCATTCATTCATTCATTCAAGTTCAACACACATACTAACACTAATAACACCAGCTAACAAGAGACGATTCACTCGCTGGGTGAAGTACATGGTATCCCGGCAATATAGGTATTAGTAGGCAATAGGGCGTCGACCGCGCCGGTCGGTCTAGCCGCGCCGACACCCGACCCCGCTCGCTGCATTCCCACGGATTCACACTCAGGTGTCCTTCAATACGACTACATTACTACTTATACGACTACATTATTACTGTTACTGTTGACTATTACAACCAGTTAAAGGTAAGCTTCTGATCTCGGCAGCAGATAGTACTGCTCATCATTATAATATTCTATAAGTTTACTAGTATCTGTCACGTGACAAAGTTTTGCATGGAGGTAGGGCGTTTCCTGCTCGCCTGGCTAGCTACCACCCTCAAGTTGTAAAATCTGACGCCAAGCACTTAACGGTGTGTTCCGGCAGCCTTCCTTGAGAGCCAGTTTAAACTGTATTCCAAACTAGGTATGCTACATCTAGGGCTACAGTATCGCTGACTTCTATGGTCGTGCGAACTTGTGGTCAAAATGCCTTGCTGTGTAGATAAAAAAAGAAAGAATATAATTAAGTTACAAACTAAAAACGTCCATTTGAAGGTCCTACCTTCAATATTTCCAAAAATTCTTTCTAAGTTCACTTTTATACAGGGTTATCGACTAGGGTTGTACTAAGTTGAAAGGGGGTCACTGTACGCATCCAAAGGAAGAACTTTCACTAACTCTGAACCATACAAAAAGTTGATCGGTCGGAGACAAAATGTATGAAACAGCTGATTATTTTTCACGTATTCAAAGTTGGTCCCTTATGTATAGATTTTGAATGTAGACGTACGTACGAAATAGTAAAGCATAAATAAATAAATAGTAATTATATGTAATAGTGTAATTCTTATTTTTTCCTTTCTTATTTTTTATTATTAATTTACGTGGATGGTTGCCTGGAAGATATCGCTTTAAGCGATAAGGCCGCCATTAAAAACCTTGTATGATCTTTTATTTGTTATAACTATTTATTTTTAAATTGTTTTTTTTTGTATTATCTTATCTTAATAAATACGTGAATGTACATGACTGTAGTTTTATTTATATAACGGCAGAGCAACTTCTTTCCTTAACTTTAATTCTGGTGCTACTACTAGGCAATGCCTGTATTTTGAGCGCCCGCTCAAGATACAAGCATTACCTAGGTTGGGACCTGCAATATATTATGTCTAAATATCTATTACTCACTTGCATAAAACAATAAAAAAAATGTTTCATCCCAACATCTGAGTGCAAAAGCCGTTTTGATCCGCTAGAGGATAAAGTAAATTTGAATTTAAAATATTGTGTGCACTAAGTTTGTGAGTTAAAAACCTCATTCAAACTATTTACTTCTACCTCTATGGTGCCGAATTCATCATACAACCTTTTTTTATTTTGTTAAAAACTTAGACTTCTTGCTGTACTTTTTTATCTTTTCACATCATATTGTTAAAACCTTATGTTAAACATAAGTGAAATAACTAAAATGAGTGATTCAATTTTTTTATTTTTCATATGTAGTCGTTTCCTCGCTGAGGTGGGATGTAAAGTTACGTGTTACACTCGAGTGCAAAGATGTTTCACCTTGTGCTCATTTAGTTCCGTCGCTAGCGCTCAGGATTCTAATTTTTGAACCATTCGCTGCGCTCGTGATTCAATTTTAGAATCCTTCGCTTGCTCGGTCATCAAAAGTGTGCACGCGGTTAAAAAGCAACTTTGCACTCTTGTATAACAAATAACTTTTTTTTTATACGAGGTTACATTAGAAGCTACGCAGCGCGCAAGAAATAAAGTGGCAAGAGTGCCGCGTGCCACCATCACCCATTATTTGGTTTGTTGTGCGAGTATGTATTGCATTCATATAAGTATTGCTTGCATTTATAGTTGTTAGTTTAATATTTGAAGGCCTCTTTAATATTATGTAATTATCTTGTACGTGCATGGTTGCCTGGAAGTGACCGCTTTAAGCGATAACACCGCTATTTAAAAACTAGTATATGTTTACGAGTTTTTCAATGTTATTGTTTATTTATTGTCAAGCTGGTTTTTGAATAAAGAGTTGTCTATCTGCCTATCTCTATATAGTATACCTTTTAAATACTTCTACCCAAAATCCTTCATTTATTCATTCATTAATTCATTCAAATCCTTGCTTGGAAACAGCGCAGTAGCAATGCCGAGATCGGAAGCATACCTTTATTCCACTTAGTTTAACAATGTTCGATTATATCTTAGATAAGCGCTATAATAGAACGAGCATGACATGAAAAAAAAATATTACTTCAAGAAATATGGTGAGTTAACAAAACTAAGTTAATAAAAACTAATAAAATTAAACAGTGTTTTTATATTACAGTTTATTTTTTTACAACAAAAAAATACCCTATTATAGTATATAACTTTCGGATTTCTCACTAAGCAAGCTTGTATCGAGGATACCAGAATCCAAGTCAAATTAAAAATTAATTAATACCTCGTTACAAAGACTACATTACAGCTACTCGTATACTAATAATTATTATACATACTAAAATTTAGATCATTACATCTTCTTATAAATAAAAGTTAATATAAACATATCATTTATTATTATTCTAATAATCGTACAATGAAAACATTGAGGTTTTATTTACGATAGGAATTTTGTTTAAATTTAAAGTTGAAAATTAATGAAGTGTAAATATAATATAATATATCATAATTTGCTTGCAACAAATGTTTATGTAAAATTTAATATTTTAATCTATGATAAAAACATGAATCGCTGAATATGTTGCTAAGCGCAAATCTCGAGAGCAGCTGAATCGATTTTGCGAATTATTTTTTGAGAATATTCCTTGAAGTACGAGGATGGTTCTTACGGAAAGAATTAAAAAAAATGGTATTAAAACTCTAAAAACAACACTTTTCTATACTCCCATACAATCGATTCGTAATAATTAAAAGTCAGTTTGAACTTTAATACCATCCCATAAAGTGTAACGTTAGTATCGTATAATATTTATATGATGGTAACATTACTCTTGAAAAATCAACTGTTAGGTGGTACGAAGTTCGCCGGGTCAGCGAGTTGTTAATATTTCTTTCATTAGAGTATGTGGTAATTCAAGCAATCGCACAAAATAAGCTTGTTCCATTCACAATAACCATTCTAAGCAACTGCTTATTAACAAAAACCTCGTTTTGTTCCCATATAAGTAAATTACTCTACGGCTACCTGCAAATTGCAGTGCCTACAAAACCAATTTTACATAAACTTTAATAAAACAAGCAACAACGTCCCATTTTCATAATAAAATATAATCTTACGAGCAAGCGTAATCACAAAGTTACCAAAAAATCTTCTCTAAATTTCAGTCGTCATATAAAAAATATGTATAATGATAATATGAACATGGTAAATAGAGCGCGATATAACCGCGTATCAGATCTCCTATTTACTATAATAACATATAGTAAATAATGGTACATACAGAGTGATTGGGCACTCGTATTATTCAAGTATACGATTATGTCAAGGTTATAAGCTTACAAGTGACGTAAGTATTAAATAAAAGCTGCAACGTGCATTGTTACCCGCATAATACGGGATAAAAAGTAGCATATGTTTTAATTTAATTGCAGAGTCTAAGCTATCTCTGTACAAAATTTCATTGAAATCGGTCAAGCAGTTTTTGCGTGAAAGAGTAGGAAACATACATCAACACGATTCTTACTAACTTTCGCATTAAAAATAATATTTAAAATGGAACTTGTTTCTTAAATAAATAAATTTTAAATTTGAATATTAGTAGGATTAAACTATATAATTTTACGGAGTTTTTAAACGATACATATTTCATAATATTGCTACAATAATATTATTATTCTTATTTTCCAAACTTATCTGAGCGTTTTATCGACTCGACGCGTGACCAGAATGCCGGTTTTTATTTGACCGTATAAGCATTGCCATTCAGCATGGCATTGCGGCTAGCATTATGGCCATGCGACCCTTTGGTTATTGGCTAGAATATTTGTATTATCTGTAGATCTTAAATGGTCTATAGGTAATCTTTCTGCTATATTTTATTGGTTTTAGTTAGTCTTTTCGTTTTTTTTACTAAAGTTACTACATTACAATATAAATTCATTGTGTACCAATATTATAGATATACAAAAAAAATTTGGTAGTTTTAATTTGTTCTTAACTAGTACTTTATTAAGGATTTGATTTAAAAATATACACAATAATGTCTATTGTATTGCGGTCCTCAGTTTAGTCACATATGACGCAGCAACATATCAAGTGATATAAAAACGAGTTATGTACCTACTCATTATTTGGTACCTACATTTTATCTTCCATAGAGAATGTAGACTCTAGAAGGAGGTACAGCAGATAACTTATACTTAATAATTGTTTAATACCAAAGCCGCCGAAACACACCGTAAAGCCAAGCACCTTTCGACAGATTTTACAACTTAAGGGTCGTAACTAGCCAGGCGAGCGATAAGAAACGCCCTATCACGGTGCTATGGTTTCCTTACGATGTTTCCCTTAACCGGTAGCGCAGTCTTTTTTGCATGTTTCGTGGCATCGACCCTCGTACTTTTTGCACGACGATCGACCCCACTAACCTTTCGACCATCATCGCTACAAACGCGTCTTTATGCATGTGTTTGTGAATGTTGCATTGCATCCCTGACACAGGAGAAATCCTAGTGAGTAGCTATGAGTGTGAAACTTTAGTAATAATAAGGTTTTTTGATACCAAAACCAAAGGCGGATTCAAAAAAAAATAGTTTTGAATTTGTATTGTCAAAAACGAATACTTAAGAAATTAAATGAATACAAAGATAAGGTTTAGAAATATTATATTGCGATTGTACTATGTTGTCACCCTGTACAACGTACGCAAATAGCAAGGATACCTAGAATACAGGTTTATAGCACAATTTATAATATTCCTAGAGTTTGGTACGCTAACTTCAGTCGCCTGAAGCACGATATTATCTTTTATGGTGGTGTATTTCCATAATTTATCTTGAATAAGGATTTGTGGTTATTTCCATTTTTATGTTTGTAACGGGAGCTGTGCATACGAGTGGTTGCCTCGTGCCGTTT
This sequence comes from Ligdia adustata, assembly GCA_947049295.1. Classification (NCBI taxonomy): domain Eukaryota; kingdom Metazoa; phylum Arthropoda; class Insecta; order Lepidoptera; family Geometridae; genus Ligdia; species Ligdia adustata. The sequence goes on along the minus strand of OX346229.1, from coordinate 641,302 downwards.
ACGAAGATCTAGAATTCTAGATGATGCTGGTTGGTTCAATTGTCAAGTTGCATGCGAGAAAAGCTTCACTGTTTCAAGTCAAGTTCTATTTTATTCTGATATTTCGGTGTTCTTTTTTTAATGCCTTGACTGTCTGCTGAAAGACTTATCAAAACAAAACGAAATCAAAATGCCATACTTTAATTTATTATATTTAAATAAATAATAATAAATTATAAATAATGTATTAAACAATTGAAGGAACATTATTGAACAGTACTCGTATATAGAGTGTACTCTACACACTATGTATTTATCAGTAGAAATTATCAGTTTTTATTATTCAATTAATAATTCACAGCTAGGCATTAGACCACAGGCTCGCACGACCACGGAAGTAGGCGACACTGTAGCCTTACATGGAACATGCCAAGTCTGGAATACACTGGTTCTCAAAGAAGGCTGCCGGAACACATCGTTAGGTGCTTGCGACAGATTTGACAACTTGAGGGTAGTAGCTAACCAAGCGAGCGATAGAAAAGGCCTACCACCAGCTATGGTTTCCTCACGAAGTTTTCCTTCACCGGTAGCTCAGGCTCTTTTTGAATGTTTTGTGGGATCGAGCCTCGTACCATTTACACGGCAATCTACCCCACTAACCACTCGACCATCATCACTACAAAAGCCAACCAGTCAGTACATGCACCTCTTGACAATGGTGTAAAAACAAAAGGGTTATCGTCATCTACTCTTACATCTGTGGCAGAGTCACCCGTAAGGTGCGGCTATGTCCACTAGACAGCAGTAAAGCTCCTACTTGTTTGTCTTCATACAGCCTGCACTCTAGTGAATGCTGCCGGCACATTATCGCTACTGACCATCCTCTACATACAACGAATATTTTATGGCCAAGAAATTGCTCTTTTTATAACATGTTATTTGTTTTGGCAAACATAAGATCTATTTTTGTTAGTACTTAAAATAGAGAAACCCTTGAGATCAGATCTTCAGATCAGATCATATTTGATTGCTTTCATACAGTACATGATGTTAACAAGTATAATGTCCAATGGGCCCCGTCGCGCACAGCAAAGAAAAAAGAGAGGAGGACGCAACATTATTACTATACGTCAAAGATTAAATTATAATAATATGTCAAAATAACAACAATAATTTAGTTAATTCAATTAATAATATCAGTCAAAATTTTAATTATAAAATGTAAAAATTCTTCTATTTTCGTTTAGGAATTCATAAATTGAGTAATATGCTTTAAGTGTAAGAAATTGTTTTAGTGTGTTACTAAACTTCATGATATAGCGTTCATAAGGCACACACATCTTGGAAAAGGTTTGCTTGTATATAATACCACTCCATGATTCTAAAAAGTTTTCAGCCATTTTTCAAAGGTAACGAAATGTATCAATACTAATAATATGGGACAACATCCACACAAAGATCTTCAAGTCAAAACTAGGCAAAGCCTGTGCAATGCTAACCTGAAGACTGATATACATACTTATATCCATAAATACATGCTTATATAAATAATATATCAATATCCATAAACTATGACTGTCCTCCTTGGCGTGCACATGAGGTCTGACGACATGATATCGTCAGACATCATGTCCACGTGTATATACATAATACATTAATTCATATTTAACTATTGCCTTACAAAGTTGTGACACTACCAGATCTTCCCAACAGTAACGAGGGATGTTGCATGTAGTAAAATTGTGCTTTAGAATACGCAAACAAACTTTATACCATACATAGGTATTGATAGATCAATGCATTTTTTACAAATTTAAAGACAACTTAAAAATTTACTTTGCAACTTTATCGACAGACATCTTTTACATATTGCTAACTTTTTTTTTACTTTATCTTAACTTTATCTTCGTATTAAATCAAGTCCTCTGAGAAAGACTGTTATCATAATATGTCTATTCACCAGTACTTAAGTGCGGGTCGGAGGGAGCAGACCAGACGCCCTTTGCTGGAGATATGCTAAACTAACGGGCCCGGCGAAGGACGGTAGCGTTAATTAGAACTCTTATAGATAAGACTTAAACCCTATTGAGATGATAAGGTAATGAAGCGCTCGTAACACGGCTACCTTAGCTTCACCGATCAGCAAAGTGAAACGATGTTTACACGGTCAAATCTCGGTTTAGTGGCTGTAAGTGGCATATGTATCTGAGGTTACCGTGGGTCGGATAAATCGTTAAACTAAATTCTACATTCTCCTCTTTTTGAATAAAATAATAGATAAATAATAACTCTGGTATAATGAGTGTATCGAAATAAAAATAATAGAGTAGTCATGGTAGAATTTCTTATAAAAAGCATTTTTATGACTCATCTTAGTAAAATTACTCCCAATCATAATACTATGAATTTCTTACAATCAGGTAAGTAACAAATTCACAGCATCAAAATTGCAAAATTAACAGAATATCTTTGAGAAAGCTTTTGAATATTTTAGAACAAATCATTCTGAATCATAACGCCACGTTCTACCATCCGAATATTTTCGAACTCTCGAATGTTCCAAAGCTTAGTGTAAATATTTCAAGGGTTGAGACGCACCGAGGTTATCTTGTCGCACACCTCTCAGAGATTATCTTAATTTGCCTATCGTGCTATAATAGTATTTATTATTGTATATTTAGAATTGACAACGGAATGAATCTAGAAGCAAAACCTAGATATTAATTTGACTAAAACTGAAATAACTACTTTCTATCCATACCAGAAATCCTCACTGCAATTTAAATATGCTTACCATGGCAATGAGATTGAAATTGTAAATGAAGTCACACTGTTGCGCATACATATTATTATTATATAGGAAAACTAAATCAAAACTTTTATCATTTACTAATGCACTACGCGAAATTAAAAATACGACTAACATAAAAACAGCAATCTGTTCTTATTTTTCGTTCAGCCATTCCAGATTATCTTATGGGATCATCCTCTGGGGAGGTAGTAGTTCTGCATCTGATCTATTCACAATTCAGAACAAAATTATACATATAAATTGCAAATAGTGATCAGTTAGTTAGTTATGTATATCTTATTTTATAAAATATTGCATTCTTACAGTGACATCTCTTTACATACTTGAAAGTGACCCCCTTTCGGCTAAGTATACCTCCAGCCAATAACCCTATACACCACTCGTACACCTTCACAAAATATATTAAGGTACAATCCACCATTATTGAATTTTGATCGAAACATATTCTAACTAATATTTATAACTAAAAACTATTCAAAAAAACTCGAAATTAGCATAAAAATATTAAATACCTATATAGATTATAGAAATGTCATAGCAAAAGCTTACCGTTCTTATCTTTCTTAGAATAAAGTTGGTTTTAATTAAGACTGAATATGGCACTTACCACCCAACCTGGAGACCGCGAACCTCAATAATATTTGTGAAAATTTATGTGTGACGGGTGAGGATTTCGTGTGCTATGCATGCTGGAGGGTTCTTGGATTAACCCAGCACGTCTCTAGCAGCGACGAACTCGAAGGCGAACTGACGGAGCAGTACTGTTTACCCCTGCAGCAGACGATATAATCGCGCGCGCGACGAGCGGCCGAGCGCAGTGCGAGACTTGCCATCGTAGAAGACACGAACGACTCATTTCATCCCTAATGAAGATCACCGAATGTGAACCAAACTATAGTTGGACATTTCCATGAATCAGGTACAAGTGAAAACTTGCTTTCTTAAGCAATATAAAGGATGATTGGCTGTAAGATGTTCGACTTGGCTACATTTTGTATTAGTTTAGAACTACTGATTTAAGAGACAGCATTTCTCGTCGCTAAAACAAGTGATTTGATATTATAACATTTTATTTTAAAACGGTGAAATATATAATAATTTCAAGAAAATAGACACTCGCATTACACCACTTAGGTTAGCTTCGTACCAAATATAGCTCTTGTTGAACCCCTTCGCGAACAATTCAATGGGTTTCCACCCTAATAACCTCTAGACGACGTTATATTTTGTTTATGCGGTAAATAATATAAGGTAAGCAAAATATATCATAAAAGGAAAACCTCTGAAATGTGGCTTTAACGACTAATTATTCCACCAAGATGAGCAAAAGTTCGTGCTTCAGTGAAAAAGGGTTCGGCTCTAAACTTATTAATGCGGGATATAAGGATGGACACAACATAGGTAATAAGGTCTAAAGGTTCCTCTGACAAGTATTTTTACATAAAGAAAAATACAATGGGCTGATAACTATAATTTGGGTCTTTTCAAGTCGCGAGTGAATCGGTTTCTTCTAGGCAAGCCCCAATGATGCTCCATCTTAGGCCGTATCGTCGCTTCACATCAGGCATATTGCGGCCAAAAGCAAGCAAGAAAAATACAATAGGCTGATAACTATAATCTGGGTATTTTCAAGTCGCGAGTGAATCGGTTTCTTCTAGGCAAGCCCCAATGATGCCCCATCTTAGGCCGTATCGTCGCATCACATCAGGCATATTGCGGCCAAAAGCAAGCAAGAAAAATACAATAGGCTGATAACTATAATCTGGGTATTTTCAAGTCGCGAGTGAATCGGTTTCTTCTAGGCAAGCCCCAATGATGCCCCATCTTAGGCCGTATCGTCGCTTCACATCAGGCAAATTGCGGCCTAAAGCAAGCCCATCTCCTGATTAATTTTTTAAATGGCATCGCGTTATATGATTATTTACGTAAGTCATTATCACACATCAAGTAACTTTATATAAGTGGAAATCGACAGGCGTTCCGCAGGATTATTTACAGTTCTTCAGATATGTTGATATACAAACTAAACAATACAATACCTATGTAGGTTCCTTTGTAGGTAGAAGTTAGAGCGCTATATTACTAATGCAATAACACCTGCTTTGTAACCTAACTTTTAGACAAATAAATAATTCATTCATTTATTTCATTCATTCATGTTGATGAAATGTATAAAAACGTTACCGATTTTCAAGATCTTGATACATACTACACTTGCTTTAATGTGGGACCCATATAGGGTCGAGTAACGGGAATACCATTCATAAGAAAAATCCAACGAATTCCGAAAAATCCAACGAAAAAATCCTTCATTTTTTAATGTCAATTTAAAAGAAGCTTTTACTCACGTGAATCTCATACAATATCTGTAATATTACGTTTTACGTAAAGCTCACTTTACTAGCAATAAAATGTGACGAATAGTGGTTACCTTCTAAGGTACTTCACAAATTCAATTCAATTCAATGTCATTTATTTCGATATTATAATCATATTGTAGTTAAAAGAGATAAGATAGTCTGGCATAAAACATCAAGGGTTAAATTTACGAAACGACGAACATCCCCGACGCACTGCAGTACCGGGGCAACCCCATCAACACCCTAAATGCATTATTGTACTGCACGCGGAGGGCGCTATACTGTTTCTGCGAATATGACACCCACATACCGCTCGCATAGAGTGAAGTACAAAATGCTCTAAAAAGAGCCACCTTTACATCCCCCGAACAGCGAACAAACCGGCGGGCAATCATATTAGCCCTCACAGACAACGCCACCCGCTCCCTCTCTATGTCTGCATCATCTCTCAGATCGGAGGTCACCAAGTGCCCAAGATATTTAAACTCTTGTACCCTGTTCAATTCTGTTCCATTTAGTTTGATAGGTGGAACAGTATCCGGGCACTTGCGACCGCCGGTCCGAAATACCATGCATTCACTTTTCTTAACATTGTAAGATAAACCATGACAGAGCACGTAACGTTCACATATTCTCATCAGAGCAGATAAACCACATACAGATGCGCTCAGCAGCACCATGTCGTCAGCATAACTTAGGTTATTAACACAGATTCCGTCAATATGGCAGCCGACACGTGTCCTGCTGAGCTCCTCTATTAAAGCATTCACGTACAGGTGAAGAGCCTCGGTGAGGTCAACCCCCCCTGCCTCACCCCGCACTGCAGCCTGTAAGGTTCAGATAGCTCACCAGACCATCGAACAACATTGATGGTAAGGGTAATTGGCATTATGAAATAAGTTGTATTTGGAAGTTGGAAAACAACATTGGCTGGTTTTTGTTTAAGAAGATGTGTTTTCACTCGTATTTGATTCACATTCGGTGAACTTCATCAGTGATGAAATGAGTCGTTCGTGTCTTCAACGATGGCACGTCTCGCACTGCGCTCGGCCGCTTGAACAAATAGAACCAAACACGCGTTAGTTTTCAAAATAAAATTACATTGACATCATTAAACTATTACAAGAAATAATTTACCTATTTAAAAATATGTTAGTTAACAAGGCTTTTTTTGCTGATAACTACCTCGACGGACCTTCACTTCCTTAAGTTTATACGAATAAAAACAAGTTATGTACTAGAAAGCACATTAATAAGTAACGACTTCTAATGCGGTTTTTTTATTATTAAAATATTTACACTCCACAGACGCTTTGAACCGTGCAATTTATGAAGTTATACAATTGTTTCTAAATTTAATTAAATCACTTGAATTTCTAGGCTAAAAGAAGACAAATAACTACTTAGCTAATTAAACATTAAACAATTATTATTACAAATTTTGAATATTGAATATCACTTACATACCGAGAGCAATCCGACCCCCGCAAGCAGCAGTGCGATTCTCTGTAACATGCCTCCCTGCGGGAGCTAGTTTGAGTGATTCACATTCCCTTCGATCCTGGCGTCAGCTTCACTTAAATTGGCATTCTGTGACCAAGCGATTTGATAGGTGTAGTGAAGTGATAATTGAGTGATCAAAAAACTTGAGGGAGTTTTACTAGGGATTGACACGCATAGTTTGATCCGAATCGACATTACCGGTTTTCCATTATTTCGTGTTTACGGCCATTAAATGCATTTTTTTTAGTAAATTCAAGTATAATATAGTATATTTTACAACTAAACAACAAAATGTGACTTAATTTAGGGGTAAATCAAGCTTAAAACTTTTTTTAAATACTGGCAGAATGATAATAACCGTATGTTGAAATAACCGACGCATGTGGTAGAAAAAACTTTTGTAAACAGAACAAAATATAAAGTCAATGTAGAATTCGAAAGAAATATACTAAAAACCGATTGTAATTATGTTAAAAATGCTTGATAAAACTATATATAAATGATGGGTGATGGGTGGATAATAACAAAATGTGAACTTATAAAGATAACCTTAACTTCGTCGAGGTCCCCACATATGAAGTGTTGTTTTTACAAAAACTTTATTCCCGACACATTCTAAGGATTTCTGTTGAGATTGCATCTTGTGTCGTGTTGCTGCATACAGTTGAATACTTTTATATAAACAAAACTAAATATAGACAATATTTCAACATCAGGTAAACATTCTAAGTTACTTTAAAACTCGACCTATTACTTTACGGACATTACTATTCATTAAAAATTTACAATTGTTCTCATATATTTATGTACATATTTCAATTACAGCCATACTCCTCAACATTCTGGAAACCATTAGCGGCTCAGTTACAGGTGATACTAGGATAATTATAAAGCGTGGGACATCCTAAAGACTGGCAAAATGTAGCAAAGTGCCCATATAATTTGTTCAAGAAATACAGCTACTTACTATTAAATTATGTCGCTGAACGTTGGAAACAATGATTGATGGTAATACATTTTTCACAAAATTACAAGGAGAAATAGAATCCGTGGTCAGACTTTACCATCTCAAACGCAGAATCAGTGTGCTCCGATAAAAGAAAAATGTCTGAGACTAAAAGAGAGACAGATAGACCTCGAAGATAAGAATGCGTCACTCCTGAGAACTGTTCTAGAACATGTAGAGTAATAAACTCAATAAAATGCTAAGTATGATTAGGAGATGGCAGTGAACACAGAAAATATACGGTTTTAAACTATTGAGTGATGCAATACATTGTCAATTGCATGTAATGTATTGTAATTTAAAAGTAATTGTTACTAAAAGATTTTTCATGCTGTTTTGAAGTGCTTGTAATGTGTATATTGGTTTTAGTATTATAGTACTGTTATATTGTTATATATTATTGATTTTGAATTTGATTTTATAACCTACTTTACGGGTAGACATAGGGTTGACATTGATTTATATTTACTATGTAAGTGTTTTGTAATCATTTCTTTTTAATGTTAATGAATCCTGCTTATTAAATACTATACTTGACCATAATTATTTATAAATACTTTTTAAATTATCAGTAGTGAATAACCCAGTAATTAAAACCCTGATTTGATATCAAAATTACTGTATCTAGTAATAAAATCCAAATAAAATTCTCAATATTGTATATTTTATCATTTATTCCAAATATTATAAAGTAATTGGGATAAAATCATAACTAACTTAAAACTATATATCAATATATTACTATATCCCAGGGACCAAAATTACTATCTCCCACATACTTCACGCAAAACTCGCATGAAAAATAGTAACTTTTAATCTGACACTAGGATTCGAGTTTTTGCGGGAGGTGAGTAATTGGGTGAGGATCATAAGCAGACGCAGAATACCAAGAAACGTCAAAGTCTAAAATTTGATCACTCACATGTAGTGTCTCTCGCACGCACGGTCGTTCGGGTGGCGCTAGTGACGCCCGAACTTTTCTTGGAATACCAATCGCAAATCTCGACGCGGATTTGGGAATCACGCAAGCGAGATACGTTTGCAGAATCGCACTGCAGAACGCGTTCACGAGTGGACGCGTGTGCCAGCCATCGCTCTCCTCAACCATATCGGAGGGAAGAGAGCAACCCGACACAAGACGCCACCGCAAGAAGCTTTTTATGAGCATGAGTGGTGGATTCATTATGTGCATATTAAAAAAAACGTTTGAACTGTCGCGGGTCCAACCTAGACACTTGGCACAGGATCGAGACAAATGGAATCACAGGCGAGAGGCCTATATAGTAGACATAAAACTTTGGCCATAACGTTGTGAAGAAAATAAATTAAACGATTTTATGGCCCCGTGCCAATATAAATTAATATTTTAATAGTTTTTTTATTAATCATTTCTAGGCATTTGACCACAAGCTCGCTCGACCACGGAAGTCACTGTAGCCTGATGAAGCATGCCTAGTCCAGAATACACTGGCTCTCGGCGACAGGTTTTCACCTTGAGGGTGGTAGCTGCCTGGCTAGCAACAGTTAGAAATTAGCTACAATGAGCATTAGAAAACGCCCTACCAACATGCTATGGTTTCCTCACAATGGTTTTCTTCACCGATAGCTCAGGCTCTTTTCGCATGTCTAGTGGCAATCGACCCCACTTCATCTATGTTCAGAATAGGTTTATCGTGCTCAAGCGCACAAATCAAGCATAGCACAAAATAAACATGGTTATTTAAGCGAAACTTGACCTTGATCACTTATTGGGAAGACGTATATCTTTTCACAAATAAACTCACCAAAGTTCAAGGCTAGCTGTAACTAACTCGTAGAAATTGGCCGCCCTCCACACATTTTCACCTCTATGAATACCGAGCTGATTGAACTAAACTCCTTACAGTTATCGTCTCGTAACAATCCCTCAAGGCTCTTCCAAAATAATCCTTGCCCTATTTAAAATCTGTTTCCTCCAGTACCGGTGTTACCAGAATTTATCTCCACACTCCACTGCCCTGATTTGAAATTATCGTCGTTAAGGACTTACGCGTTTTCGCACGAACGATTTTCAACTGCGATTTAAGATTTATACAACCAACGTCATCTTACAATTCCAAAAATACGTTTCAGTTCTTAGTTATTAGTGATAAGGTTTAGTTTTCGCTGGCAGGTTGTATGTTGCGTGTGTTTTTGTTGTGGTTTTCGTTACCCTAAAGGTAAGGGGTTTTGTGAATAGGTGTTTTTCTGTAGGCGCTGAAGATCTGATTTTCCTTAAGGTTGTCAGTGCGGTGCATGTTGTGGGTACTAAATTATGTAGATATTGTTGTGGGGGTCGGATTTGCTTCTATGTGATTTTGTTTTTTTTCTGTTCGCCAAGTCAAAGTTGGGAAAAACGTTTCCTAATTCGGTTCGAGTCAAAAAGTTCCGCTGTCGCTGTCGGTGTTCGTGGAAATGTGCTTTGTTTTTCCAGGTAGCTCGAAGAACGGTATATTTACTTATTATGCCTTATTTATGTAACTATAAGATAGGTTATACAAAAAATATGAATACTATATCGGGTTTTATCAGTACTATTCTGTAACTTTCAAGGTTAGGGAGACTCGGTATCTACTAAAAGTACGTATTTCATCTTTGACCACATACGCATATTACGTCCTTAAGCAGGTATGGGAGAGAGACTAAACCTAACAGAGACTTTGCTTTTAACGTTATATTTAGATACAAAATTACAGTACAATGACTATCAAATTAAATAATTTTTATAAACTCACGACATCGAACATCCAAAAGTGTTTCGAAGTGACCTCTAAACGCCCGACTGCTTTACTTTAAACCTGTGTAATCAACCTTAATATATAATTATATTTTTATTTTAATATACCCAGCATCACTCTCACGACTAAAACAAATCTATTGACACTCACATAAAAATACGACAAACTGAAAACTCGAATAACATAACTCTTCTTCTTTCGCAGTCGGGTAGTTAATACTAAACCCTACGCGCGGTACCTTGTCCTATTGTCCTCATCATAATTAGCCCCCTTGTATGGCTAAAGATTTACAATGGAGCATATAAATAGCTAGTAGATAAAACAAACTTCAGGAAATACATGTCAAAATATTTGAGGAAATTTGTGATTTTTTCAACGAAATCGATCTTAAAGTAATTAATGTTTGTGTAATTAATTTTTTAAATCAACCTAAACATTTATCCCGATCGTAATATTTAAAAAAGATATTAAATAGAACACATCAAATCTAATTAATGTTAGGACCGCAACTGTCCAAGAAAACTGAAAAATTATCCAATCATCTATGACGTAATCTCTCGATCCGCGTATTTTTTTGTTAAAGTTTTCCTCAAGCTATCAGCCAAAAAGTGAGTTAATCCACTCCACTCACCCTCACGTCCGAACGCTTTACTCAAGCTGACACTTTCTGCTGCCCATAGATATTAAAAACACCCCTCAAGAGGAGTGTTATAGCAAATCAAATATTTGAAACTCATCCTTCACTATTCAGCAATTAACAATTAATGCTTAAATTAATAGCCGGCCGGCTATGAAATTGGAGGTAAGTAACCAGCTACGAACTCAGAATAATTCCTTCTCGTACAGTACCAGGTACGAGAAGACACGGTTATTTTTCTTTGTAGGAAAATAGGCTTTTAATTCGTAACCAGCTACAACTTAAGAATAAAGTTTAGTAGTACATAAATCCAGAATTATTATATTGATTACCTACAAACAAAACTCACATCTTTTCAAAAAATATATACAACACTATTTTGCATATTTTTTTTATTATCGTTAAAGGAATATTATGGTTGTGATATATTAATTGATTAATAATGTAAGCTAAGTTGTATTGAGCAGAATTAAAATATTAGCAACGGAAAACATCTATATACATATATTTACAAAATCCAACTAAACTTAATCAATGCCATTTATCACAATTATGCTCTAAATTGACACTGAACTGGATGTTATACCTAAACTTAATTTTAAAAACAATTTTTGTAGTATGTAATATAGCGGTCAAGTGTGAATGTGTCTCGACTGTGCACTAATGGACAAAGTGCACAATTACTCCTGCCTCATCCTCTTTGTATTACCTCCACGGTACTCAGTTCTCAATTATAAATTGTAAAGTCACGGCTATATTACAAAAGTAACTCTTTAGAAAGCTCCTCCGATTCAATTAAGGCTGATTTTCTTTTCAACTTTATTCAACTTTGAAGTTTTCTAATAGACTTACTTAATAGTATATAACCAGGGCTGTTTCATTCATTTTGTTACAAAGAAAAATATTAAAGTTTAACTCTTTACTTCCCGATTATAACTAACTCCACATTTTCAGCATCATGCTTCAGTTCAAAAAACAAGTATTTTTTTTTATGTTACAAGCGATCACAATTTAGCAGGCGCATATTTTATAAAATTTCTTGATTTGTAAACCAAACTACCGTACTTCTTAAATATACACTGAAACAATAAACAAATCTAGGCGAATCTGAAATATCATAGAACACAGCCATAAAAATATACAGTTAAATGGAAAAAGTCATATTTTTTATAAATCGTATAATAATATAAAGACTAAGCTACGAATATCATAGGTAATATCTATATGCCGTATTTTTCAGATATTTTCCACATATTCTAATTCAGGCAGAGCTGTCAATTTGTCAAACACATTTGACTTTCAAAAGAAGTACAAGACAAGAATAGCAAAACACGTGAAATTGGTAAGATACCCGCGAGACCGCCATCAAACATGCGCTGCTAAAGAACCACCGATGATACCACACTTATTTGCACATACAATCCCGATGCTCATTACGAAATCTGTCAAAAAAATACATCAAACCTTCCCAAACCAAAATCGACTCTATCGTTCCAACCTCACAGTCATTTATCGCTTAGCTATGTTGGTAGTTTATGAGATCTTTCGCAAATGAACGGCTGCGTAGGTCTCAATCATGTGACATCAAAGTGGTAGGATCAAAGACACGCTTCGGGCTAAAGATTTCCCACCTGGTACCGATGGCAATATCGACGAACAGCAAGCCGCGCAAGTTAACTCGACAGTAGACCTTAACATCAAACAATAAGGGTGGTAATGGAAAGATTTTAGGCAGTTCTACTCGGCAGGGTGAATACAGAGTTTAATAGAGGCATTGCTTTGAAACAGCGGTGTTCGCTTGGAATGATACGTAAATAAGCAGTCGCTTGTACAGATGAAATCGAGATAATATTATAAGATGTGAGCTCAATTTGTTCCGGTTTAAATATTCATCGCGACGACGAGTGGCAGAGTTATGAACTTCGATATTAATTTCTTGCAAGTACCCTGATCTGAGGATTTAAGATTAAGTGGAGTCGTAATGTGTAATTTATATAAACTTCAAGAGCAAAGCTTTCATCTGGTGAATTTACGTTCTAACACACGGACAGGTAGTAAATGTAATAGTTTACTCTGTACCTTTTACCACTCGAAGTTAAATTAGCGTGTTTACATGTAAGGACTGCGAAAAAACTTAAAAAAAGCTTGAAAAGTATTAGTAATATCGAATAAGTTTTCTATAATATTATCGTTCGCCAACGAAATTTATGAAACAGTATTTTTATCTTAAATTTGGAATTGTTTTTTTTTAATTTCATTAAAAATTTCTGTTAGTCTATTAGTTAAATTTAAAATGTTGAAAACCCCCGACATTTGTTTTAGGATCCACCGTGGATGTGAAACTATGATAGTGTATAGTATTATATTGATGCCCATATTGAGAGAGTTGTGCAAACAATAGTACTCCGTCATATTGTGGCGGTGGCCACTATGGACCGATTGTCATCAAACAAAAACAAAAAACAGTCCATCCGTTAGGGAGCTACGATACCACACACACAGAGACACGTCAGAGTTACAACACCCCGTAGTTTTTGCGTCGGAGATTAATAGAAAATTAGCATTAGTATAACCACCCCTTATCGGTTTTATACAACCCGAATATACAACCGCTATAACTCTGTCATAAATAAGTTAAATATATCTAATGAAAATCGGTATATTATTATACAACGTACATAAATAATGGAGTAAAGAAAAAAAAAACAATCAATTTTTTTTCAATATTAATGACTCGGAGAAATACTATTTCTTATATACGTTGTACCCATCAACGCATGACGTTGCTCTACTGGGCACGAGTCTTTACTAGAAAGGAGTGAAGGCTATAGTCCACCACACTCGTTAAATTGCGGGTTGGGGATTTCACTTATCTTCGAAAGCTATTAACCTTCTCAAATTAGCAAGTTTCCTCATGATGTTTTCTTTCACCATTTAAGCCTGTGGTAATTAATTATAATATGCACATGAGTGAAAGACTCAGTGGAGAACATTCTGAACCTGGGATTGAACCCACACCCTTTCGATTGCGACCTTACCACTAAATGTTGTACTTGTATCCTTTTTAGAGTTGGTGAAACATATTCGTCGTCCATACGCAAACGAGACAGGTCTAAGCCAAACATCGTGCAACACAACCCGGAGCGTAAGATCTGCTAAACAATACAAAATGTACCCTTTTAATTTAACTTTATCCTAATTAAATAAGCAGGAGGCTGGCTGGGACACTTGAGGGACAGTAATTAAACTTTGAATTAATTCGTAAGGACAGATTGAGTTGGGATGCGCGGGGGGAAGAAAGCCATGTTGATAAGTTTTTTTTACCCGATTCCGAAAGAAGGAGGGTTATGTTTTTAGAGAGTATATATGTTTATTTCTTTGGCACGCTCTAGAGCCTACACGGCTTGTCGTATTCTTAAATGAGTGGTGTCAATAAATTCGTCTTAGTCGTGAGAGTGACACTGGGTACATCAATATTAAAAAAATATGATACACAAGTTTAAAGCTTCTAATCACTTGTTAATTAATGTATTATTTATATTAAATATTTTAAGACATCATTTGAACTATTATTTTGCTATAGGAATGTCAAAATTTTAAACAATATTCTCAAAAATATAGTACAACAAATTACTAGATAAATGGAATGTCAAAATTGATTGTCAGGTGGATAGACAAGGTCTTATGGTTGCATGTACAAGGGATAGTTATTTCGAAAGAAGTGGTCCGTTTCGGTTTAATAGTCATGTCTAAATCTTTTGTGGTAAGACGGCTATTCAAATAATAACCTATGCCTAATACAAAAATAACCTAATTCATTTGTAACCTTGTACACCTGATATCAAATTATATTAATAAGTTTTTTTTAAATTAATCATTTAAAGTAATAGTTACTAACTAAAAATGAAAAAATTGCGGAAGTTGAGTGTTACTCATTATTTTTTAGTATTTTTTTTTATTTGCTATATATATGATGAAGATATTATTTTCTGAACAATAAGAGCTCTGAACTAAAATTACTTTTTAGAAACCATAAATAGTTTAAAATTTCTAAAATCCTTTCTCAGTACAACCCTTCATCCTAAAATGAATACACTCTCCAAATTTCATATTTTCAAGGTTCGGCGGTTTAGACTTTGCGTTGATTCCTAGCGAATGTCAGTCAGTCAGTCAATTAGTCATAACTTAATTTATTATCCCGGTTTCGCACGGGTGGAAGGGTTTTAGGGTTTTTTACCGAAAGGTTAAAAACGGGACCCTATTGCTGAGACCTCTCAGGCTGTATCTCACGAACCGTGATAGAAAGTAAATTAAGTTATTATAACAATATATTAATTATTATATTCAATATTCTGATTCAAAGTACTGGTTATTATTTTTTTTTTTTTTTTTTTTTTTTCTATTGCACAAGGAGAACCCGTAAAGACTTTCCTTGATAATATTACAATCTAGCCTAAGTCTAAGGCTAATAAGTAATTTTAGTTTAACTTAATCTTCTACAAAATAATGTCTCTAAGAATTTGTCCATCGGCACTTTTCTTATTACAGTTGTTAAGGCGAAAACACTTTGTTCACGTGTTCTTAAGTCTTAGCACTTTCACTATTATATTTCACTATTTTACTTTTAACACTACACTAACTCAAACGGTTTAGTTCTTTTTAGTCTTCTAGTTATGTCAGTGTGGTCGAGGAGCTGGATAGCCTCGACATTGACATGATGGTGAAGCCGGTTTTGGTGAGCTTCGGCGTATTTTTTTATCACTTGTTCAACGAATTCTACTTTTAAGTCCTGGTGAAGATCGTTGTTTCTTATGTACCAAGGTGCATCGGTAATATCCCTCAGTACTTTATTCTGGAATCTTTGAATCATGAGCCTATTACTTTGAGCGGTACAGCCCCACAGCTGTATACCATAAGTCCATATTGGCATCAGGACTTGTTTATACACTAGCAGTTTGTTATGTATTGACAGCGGAGAATTTCTTCCAAGCAACCAATACATTTCTCTATAGCGTAAATCCAGCTGCTCTTTTTTCTTCTTGACGTGTTCTTTCCAGCGAAGCTTCACGTCAAGGGTCATGCCTAGATATTTTGCTGTATTCTCATATGGTATTACTTGACTGTTGATGTAAACCGGAGAATACTTGTGTCGTTTATTACTAAAGTCTATGTGAATTGATTTGGATTCATTTAATTTTATCCTCCATTTCTTCGTCCAGTCATAGACTTTATTCACAGCCATTTGAACTTTTTCTGCAGCTTCTTCATGAGTATTCCCTACGGCCATGATTGCAGTATCGTCAGCAAAAGTTGCAATGGTGTTATTTTCTGGCTGTGGTATATCACATGTGTATAACAGGTACAGGACCGGACCTAATACACTTCCTTGTGGTACACCGGCTTTTATATTTTTTAGATCTGAATATGCATCTTCATGTCTTATTCTAAATACTCTATTTGTTATATATGATTCCAGAATATCCACGTACGATTTTGGTAGCATGTTTCGCAGTTTCACTATCAAACCTTCGTGCCAAACTTTATCAAATGCTTGCGCCACATCTAAAAACACTGACGAGCAGACTTTATCTTCCTCAAGGCTTTTCTCAATCATGGTT
Source organism: Ligdia adustata (assembly GCA_947049295.1). NCBI lineage: Eukaryota > Metazoa > Arthropoda > Insecta > Lepidoptera > Geometridae > Ligdia > Ligdia adustata. Next base: position 624,631 of record OX346229.1, on the reverse strand, counting down.
GTTATTCTGTGCACCTGGTCTATTGTTGAGTGCTTTTCTCGAAATCCAAACTGATGGTCAGGTACAAGTTTTAAATCTTCTATCACTGGCTTGAGCCTTTTCAGTAACAGTTTTTCAAATAATTTTGATATTATTGGTAAGAGAGATATGGGTCTATATGATGTTGTTTCATGTGGTGGTTTACCAGGTTTGGCAATCATTATTACCTCGGCAACTTTCCATAAATCTGGCACATATTTCAGCCTTATAACAGCGTTTATAAGTGTAGTAAGTTTGACTATAGCTTTCCGCGGTAAATTTTTTAGCACTTCTCCGGATATTAAATCATAGCCGGGAGATTTACGAGGGTTTATACTCCTTTTGATTTCACCTAGTACTTCCTTTGGAGTTACTAGTTTTATATTATTACGGTCGCAAGAGTCAAATACTTTGAGGACGGGAATTTCGTAAAACTCGCTTTCATTTGGTTGAAATATTGCTTCTAGATGATCTGCAAATCTCTTAGCTTTTTGCACGTTATTTTTTGCCCAAACTCCAGGGCTGATTTTAATCGGTTATTTGGTTATGGTTATTATTTAAGTAGCCCTAAGCATGTTAACATTACGCTAAGTTGCTCATACTCGTATCAAAAACGTTAAGTTAAAAACTGTAGCCAAACGCACTTAGAGTGAGTTTTCAAGAAGGCAAGTCATATTGCCCAAGTCATAAGAGAGCTAACTTGACATTACAACATTTTCAAGTAACCGGTTTCGTATAACGAAAAATGTTCTTCTACCGTAACTGGTTAACTAACTAGAGACTATAATGAACGACCTAATATCAATGTTTTATTTTTATATTTTAAGGTTTATTTAACTTACTCTATTTTAATTATCTTTAATAATGATTTTGACCAAAATTCCGATTTAATTTAGACATTTTATTGTAAGTATTAATTATTTTAAGCTTCATAATAATTAAGTAATTTTATTCGGCATAATATCTTTAAAATCTAATTATGTTAGGGAAGGCTATCCGCCAAGATACGGGCGATTTCGTCCAGTTAGGCGGCCATGGTTGTTTCGATATTTTAATTTTTTTAAATGATTTTACAATTTCGAATGTGCATTTTTGATTTTGTTATGCTTGAACTTACCAGTTACAATCGGCGATAACATGGTTTAAAACCATGTTTACAGTATTAAAAACCTACTATCAGAATTAAAGACTTCGTTAATTTTGTTTATCCTCGTGAACTAATTCATTGCCAAAATAAGTTTTATTGCGCAAGATTGAGACGATTTCCAACAATTAAATACCGTCTAAAGTGAAAAGATCTTCTTGTAACGTTAAAGACAACAAAACGCTATAAATAAGCTAATCAACTAAGTACATGATTATCGATTGTAGTTCATATATTTATCCGCAAGAACGGAAATGTCCGTTCTTGCGGATAAATATATGAAATAAAACTGCCGAGTTTTCTATCGCTTTAACACGTCAATGCAATAGGAAACTGTCAAACTAATTATGCAATAAATAATAATAATATGGGACAACATCCACACAAAGGTGTTCAGGTCCCAAAACTAGGCAAAGCCTATGCTACGGTAACCTGATGACTGATATACGTACTTTTATATATAGTAAACACCCAGACACAGGTCAAACAGACATGTTCATGCACACAAATGTTTGACCAGTCTGGGATCGAACCCGGGACCAGCGGCGCAAAAGGCAGGGTTGCTACCAACTGCGCCCACCGGTCAAACAACCGGCCGGATTGCTGCAACCAAAGTAGTAAAAAAGTGCAATGGGAAAGCAGTTCGGTTTCAAATCTCTTTTTTTGTAATCTTTATCTAAAGTCTAATAAAAGATGACTATACTCATAATTACGAACAACTTTCATTAAGGCTATGGGACCAACCCTGAATTCGAAATAATAAAATCAGCTGTTTCATACAAAAAGTTTATCGGTCGTTGAAAAAATGTGCGTATGAAACAGCTGTTTTTTGTTTTGTTGGTTCCATAGCGACATTTGTTCAGTAGGATGAGTATAAAATTATAATATTATAATATATATGTTATAGTATATATATATAATAATATATATATTTAAATGTCCAATACCTTGTATAGTGGCTAAATTGTATGCAAGGAAATATTTTCAATTGTCTTACAAGTTACAATTACATAAGTCTTAATTGTTTCTAAAAAATACAAGATCAGAGAATAAAAATAAGAAAAAAAAATTGGCACATAAGGCAGTCTTATAGCAAAAAAAGCAATGTCTTTCGGATTTTGTACGAATTTCCTAATTTTTAAACGAAAAATTTTGTAACAATGAGTTCACAGTTCAAGTGGTGATTAAAACAAAACTGCATGAGAACAAAGTCTTAGAAATGGTATTGTAGTTCGGGTTTGAATTGAATCCTTCTCGCCAGAAAGGCAAGCGTTCCCCGACTAAGTTACCAGTGCTTCTCGCCACCACTCATACCTTGCTCCCACACATTTAAGTGCTGTACTTAACAATGTTTGTATTCGTCGTTACTTCGTAAATGCAAAGAAAACACGCCGCCCCTTTGAAAATAACTTAAAAGAAACCCAGGAAATTTCCCTCTAGCGTTCGTTAAGTGAGCCGACGATACTTTATGGACTTAAGAAAATCATGTCGACAGTTAATTAAGTTATTTTTTACTTTTCAAATTATAATTAACAAGGTTTTTTAATTGCCAAGGGAATGCTGACGTTAAAGTAGCTAAAATGAGGTAAGTATTTAAGGAAAAAACACACGAAGAAAATTAAAGATTTAACTTGATAAATTGGTAATGATTGTAAAGCATTGCTGATGCAAAATTAAACGGTTTTCTAAACAGGAAAAAGAACACAAATTACAATCTTGCTTTAAAACGGGAACAATTTTTCATAAACTTTAGAATAAAAGCCAATAATATATTAACGTTAATATTTTCATTTTTCAAAAGCCTTACTGTTTTTTTTAATAACACGAAATAATACGTTTTTCTCCATAGTAAAAGTACTAATTGCTTATCAATACTTGATTTGATCGTGACGTCATAATGTCTTATTGCGCAATATATATTTCAAGTAACTGCAGCCATCTTTATTCAACTCAATTTCGTCTAGTGCATGCCATTAGAACGTGCACGTGGGAATATTATCCAATCCGAAATACTAATAAAAAGCACACTCAAGTGGTCCGTGAGTCGGGAGCGGTGTTCGAGCGCGGCATTCACCGGCCGATTGACAATGACGCGAATTTGCCTTAAAATGTGGCGCGCGCTTTTCTACCGGGATACGTGACACATTTTAAATTTCGAACGTCGCAGCCGTGTTTGAATTTCATTGGCAGTTTTCACCTTTCCTTTTTTATTTTCCTTTTAAATTGGCACGAGTGGCGTCGGCGAGTCGTCGAGTAATTTTATAAGTAAGGTAATTGCGGTTGACGGATTTAGAAAAATAAATTCAGGTAAGTAATCAAGTTTTTTTCGGAATTATATATAATTTATTTTCTGTTCTATTATGGTCGATTGGACCAATTTCTATAATCGCAGTAGTCTCGTACTGTTGCTATCTAATTACAATATAATCTATATTGATAAAAACTTAGTACAAAAGTATCGTATCAACACATATCATCCCACTAATAGACACGACTCTTCCCTACAAAGAGGTTAGAGAATAAAACCTTCCCGTTTCCACAGGTGAACTCTACCGAATATTTTTTTGCAAAAAATATTTAATGAATGTTTATAATCAAAACCCAAAAGCTCAAAAATTTTGCTGTCAATTTCCACCGAAAAAATAAGCAGAGCGTATCTTATCACGGTTTCCATTTTCATCCGTCGAAGTGGTGTTTTAATCCGTGCATTTATTTTAACTTACGGGGTTGTACGGGGGTCGACGTGCCCCCGCATAAATGCACTCCACCCTTCGATAAAACATCCCTTCTGGATAAATACGGTGCATAAAGTTCCGAAGTACCAAGAGTATCCCCCCTTCACCCTCTTTTACCTAAGGGCAGTTTACATTGATCAATTTGTATAAGGCAGTAAGAACACTAAATCTGCAAGGCTTTTTCGGACCTTTATAAACCAACTAAGGCAGAGAAAGTTATATTTTTCGAGTGTATGTATATTTCTTTCGTACGCCCCAGAGCTTAAAAGACTTGTAGTATTGTTATTTGAGCGATGCCAATAGATTTGTCTTCAGCTGCAGATAGTCATAGGCTATACTAGGTGCATCCCGCGATTTGACTTTTTAAGATACGTAGTTCTGAATTCTATTACCACTTGTTAACGTGCCTAGGACTATACCCCATACGATTTCAAAACTTTTATTCTAAACTGTCGAAGTCGTGTCCAGTCCTCTCCTATATATTTTAGTGATTTTGTGAGTAAAATAGCCAGATAATTAAAATATACGTTTCAAAAAGAGGGAACTATAAATAAAAGACTCTTTATAATAAAACTCAACGTTTTTTTTATCCATTACAACTAGGCATTTAACCACAAGCTCGGGAAGTCAGTGACACTGCAGCCCTATATGGAGCATGCCTAGTCTGGAATACACTGGCTCTCAAGGAAGAATGCACACCGATAGATTTATCAACTTAGGCCTAATACATAAATAAACTCAAAACAATATCATTATTATTTCTACCTAAAACTTTATCAGTATTATAATTAAATACATTCTGTAAGCAGCCTTACACCACAGATTTATTCAGCAGAAAAAAATATATGATAAAACGCTGCGAGGACTGACCTTAAATAAAAATAAAAACGGCTAAATAAAAAAACGGTTAGATGTAAAAACGGTCGCTTTGTGCACGTCCCTTTCGACGTTTAATGAGTGACCGTGATGTCGCTAATTTTATTTTGAAAACTCTTTTCAAGGAAGTATTTCTGTGACGCACTTAATATCGTGTTTTGAGATAAAAAGGTGAACCTAGTTCACTTTCGCATGAGAGAGTTTTATTTACGCCGAGCTTTTTAATTTACTTCGTACCTTTGACCAGGCGAGTTTAGCGTGAGCAGTTTGTGAGTTTGAATGTTTGTGTTTGTAAATTTCGTGCGTAGTCGGGTACAAGTGGAAGTTGTCAACCGTGGTGCAATCTTACCGTGGTATACCACGGTAAGATTGCACCTCAATACGAGTAGGTTCTACGCATATTGAGATTTTTTGTCGTCAGAAATTACTAACATGGAGTAAGTGATGCAAATCGTATTCGGTTCGGAAAGACCGATTCGGAAAATGTGTTTAAAAGAGTAGTCTATCGAGGTGGTTTTATCGGTTAGGAGTGTACTTAGCAGAAAGGGGGTAACTGTACTCATCATCTCGAACAACTTTCAATATAAGAACAATGCTGAAATCAAGGTAAAAAAATCTGCTTTTAACGACAATTTTATGAAACAGCTTTTTTTCTCAAATTTTGAATTTTGTTGCAGAAAGTTGTTCATTAGGGTATGTAAAGAGAACCCCTTTCGGCGTAGTACACCCCTAGCCTATAACACTGTATACATTTAATTATAATCAGTACCCACAGGAGATTGATTTTCAAACCAAAATAACTAAAAACAACGTAAAAGCCCCAGCCGCGTTACACCACTACTTGACACTTATTCAAATTTATACACATTTTTAAACAAAACTATTAGCATTCTTATTATTAATTTTCCAGATTAGATATTTCGAGAATGTCCCAAGCTAACGAACGAGCCGCCCGCGCCGTGTCTCGCGAGCTCTCGAACCAAGTTTCTCCCAAATAGCAATTTTAATTAAATAGTTTTACGACTCATGTGTATTATAGTCGAGGAGTATTACGCGATACGTTTACGAGCGCACCCTGTACGAATGTACGGCGGCTCATTTACTCGCATCCTTTATTGTAGGTATCTAGTTTTAACTGCCGCGTACCTCTCTGTTAAGATGGGTAAGGATCGTGAACTCATAGACGAGGCATAAGTGATCAGTGATGCGATGGCAGTAGACGAGAAACACGAGGAAATAAAACGACAGACGTGATTGTAGGTACCAATCGGTATTGCAAAATATATAATTATAGTAACAGTCTGTCGATTAAAAAAAAACGAAAATGGTTTATGAAACGAGCACTTGAACATTAAATAATAAATTCAAGTGACACCAATCTCTAACTCTTAGTTCAAGCTCAGCTTACTCTTTCATCAAGCAGTAAATTAAAGTAATGGTCTTAAGGAAATTTATTTTTGTAAAAATATGAACACTAATGTTCAAGTATGTCAAATATTACTCTTACTTCAATACTAATTTAGCCACTGTCAACTCGTCCATTAAGTTTCTAACTATTATTATATGACCTGTACTGGTCTACTCCAAGGTAAATTTCATTTTATTACTTCAAAGCCTCATTTTTTTATAGTACTTACTTGGATAACTTTCATTATTGCGGCCAGTCTATCTGCAACTTGTTCAGCGGCTGTAGTTTGATGCAACAGTATCAACGCACAAAGTAGCTATAAACCGAGCTATAAAGTAAAAAACTCGTTGAGTACGACTAACATAAACACACTCGCTCCGACGGTTCAAAGAAAACATCGTAAACGGTTACAAGCCAACTACTACAGCTTGCAGGAGATCGCGATTTTTGGTGAAGCGTCCGAGTTCGAGTTAATGTAGTGTTCATAAAAAGTAGAATAGTCAAATTAAGTTCTAAGACTAAAGAACAGACGAACAAAGTGTTTTCGCATTAATAACTCGAATAAGATAAATGCAGATGGACAAATTCTAAGAATATTATTTTTTAGACGATTAATTTAAAATAAAATTACTTATTAGTCTTAGGTTAGATTGTAATAATATAAAAAGCCATTTTTTACTTTAACGTTAGACGTCCCATTTCCAAATGACGTGATGCCCACATTACGTCATTGATGTCATCTTCAGATGGTGTCTTCAAAATGCATGCGCTGATGCGTCGGCTGTGGAGCAGACGCCCGATAATGTATAAATTGGCACTATACAGCCGCTTTATGTCGGCTATACAGCCGCTTTATGTCGGCTATGCAGCCGCTTTATGTCGGCTATGCAGCCGTCGACGGTTGAGCCAGCCGTCTTCCGTAACACATTCCAATCGGTCCCATATAAATTTACCATTTTAATCACTATATCTTAACTTTCTTTGGGTATACATAAAATACTTTTTTGTTATGTATGTTTGGCGTACGTTGAACTGGTAGTTCCGCAACATTATAATTATTTTTGAAATATTTGTAACTTTGACTGTTTTTTTTTTTTATTCTGGGATTTATAACGCCGTAGACAAATGACCTACTGTTTTGGGAGAAGTTTTTTTCCGCAGTGTTTTAGGAGTAGAAATGAGCATGAAGTGCATTTTCAGTTTCATCTAGGCAAGCGTGCATCCTACGGCTTTAAAAATGTTTAAACATTATAATATTCTGATTTAAAATTCTGTTTATGTCTATTTGTATCTATGTCTATCGAAGCAAGTATTCTGTTATAGTATAGTAAAATTGCTCTAGTTGTCTGTCTTTTATCTTAAATGTTGCATTTGTCCGAAGCCGTACCGCCTCCTCATCCCAATCAATGACAGTTACTTATTGAAATGTGTTTACTTTTTTCAAGTCAAACGTCAAATAACTGCATAAACAATTGCAATATAACATTACATACAATCACAAATCCCATAAAACATAATACCTATACAGAAACGATATTTTCATCTTTAGGTATATGTTGTGATACGAGTAAAATATTCTTTGAAATTCGTTTTAATAATATTTCAATTGTGTACCAGTTGTTATATCCACTCGCTTATATCTTAAAGTGGCGCTTGTCCGGAAGCCGTACCGCCTCCCCATCCCAATCAGTGACAGTCACTTATTGAATTGTGTTGTGCTCTTCCCGCCGCGCGCCGCCTCTGTCGGGTTTCAATAATTCCTTACTCGCAGGAAACTTTATCAATTTCCGTACCTGAAACATAATATCGCGACTTTTCGCGAGGAAATGGAACATTTTTCAGCGGTTCAATCGTTTGGATGTTTTATAAATGTTGTCTGGTCGCTGATTATATTGTAGCTTCGTTACCGTTGTTAGCTCGTAGCTTTTACACTATTCCTGTTATATGTATTAATAATTCAAGTAATTAAAAAAACAATTAAACTAATACCTTGCCTGGAAAAGATAACGCTAATAACTCAAAAGCTCTATCATAAAAATTGCTCGCACTAAACGCTTTGCGTCGACTTTTATTGTGCGAACAGCTAAGTTATGCGATTCACTGCTGAGTACTCTTTTTGTTGATTAATGTGATCTCGGTATTTTCAAAATCGCGAGTGATTCGATTTCTCCTAGGCAAGCGTGCCACATCCTAGGCCGTCGGCTTACTTCAGGCGAGTTGCGGTCAAACGCAAGCGGAATCCATACACACAAACTGACAGACAAAAATCATTTTCCAAACTCGAAGTAGAGACGCTCTCTCGCTCGGTCGGTTACACATTGTAAGAGATGAAAGATAGCGTAAATATATAAATCCACATTCGAAATATTTCTACTCCCTGTCAATTATTGTCTCGATGTGATCCCACCGGGCGAGGTACCTGCGCCACTCGCTAGGTGGCGCTGCAAGCGTTCCACTCGGAAATAAACACGCCCTTGTTAGAGGATCGCTGACTGGACGAGTCGCCACTGCGGACCGACCGACCTTTAAACATCACGATACGAGTGTTTTCTAATCGCCTAATCGAAGGCCATGGGGGGAGACCTTAGGGAGACCTAGAAACCCTGACACCAGGGCGAACCACTTTACTAATAAATTATTAACCAATCATACGTATAAAAAAATAATGAACGTTTAATTTTTTCGGTTAAAAAAGCAGGCAAGAAGCAGGCATCCGCGATCTGTAACATATAATCAGCTTATATTCAAATGTCGAAGGAAGCACGTTACCTTTAGAATCTTGACATGGGACACTCCATGTGGTATAAACTACTTAAGATAAACTCGAACGCAAAATCTTTAAAATTGTGCCACCTTTACTTATTTTTTTAATTTTGATGTACCCAGTGACACTCTCACGACTAAGGTATCTATTGATATAACTCACATAAATATACGACAAACCGTTTAGGCTCTAGGGCGTGCCAAAGAAAATGTGGAATGTTGTTAAAAGTGCGATATCCTACTAAGCCTTTTATCCCTTATTACTATGATGTTTTCGTTTAAGTGATGAATCGTATATTTTAAGGCTTATTAACAAACCAGTCAATGTTTATGCAATCTACCGCGTCTTGGGCGTCGTATGATATAAAACTTACTTCAGGCTAACGTGTAAAAATGCCGCGTCAGAGCTTGCGCGGTAGCTCTGACTTATTGCTATTAAATTGAACTGGACGACTTTTTGGAAACTCCTTCCCACCGCCAACGGCATGGCGCGGCGTTTGAACAGATTTCCACTCTTTGATCTATGGACAGCGCTGCGGTCTGGGAGTGACGTAGCATGTTGGATTTGGTTGACTGCTTCTTACTGGGAATCTTTTTGAGCTATATTTTCAGAAAACTGGTTTGGACAATCGTGCAACTTTCCGCAAGTCTTCGAAATTATGTTTAGCTTTCGTCACACGACCGCTAGCCTGGATAATAATACGGCCAATTTCTTTATCCTAAATAAATTGACTTATACAACGTGTAAGAAAAGTTTGTCTACCAATCAAAGTGAACTTATTCAAGATAATTCTTCAAAATTCGAAAAAAAATATTAGGTTCTCCATACAAAAATTGATCACGTGATTGGTCAAGTTAGATGTAGAGAGGACGCAATAATTTTTCTCGAATTTTGCTAAATGTTGTAGTTCGAGTAGGTTCAAGTTGATGGGTAGACTAACACCCATAAGTTTTTCACACCTTTCTGTTACAGTTGTATATAAACCTGATGTTATATCTGTATTTAATTAATTCATTAAAATTAATTAAATACAGATATGTTTCATTTATTTGTAATTGTATAAATATTTATGACCAACATATTTATGTTAAATATCGTAAATTACTAAAGTGTCGACCACGAACTGGAAGACGCAGCGTAGGTAGGCCTTCCACTAGGTGGATCGACGACATAGTGAAAGTCACAAGTAACCAGTGGATGCTATTGGCAGCTTGTCGTTCGGAATGCCGTTCTAAGGGGGAGGCTTATGTTCAGCAGTGGTCGTCTTCTGGCTGATGATGATGATGACCAAGGAAAATCGTTCGTGTATACACATATCCTTTTTGTAAATTTTCCATACCAACCTGTATCAACTATAAAAGCAATCGCTCTACTTGTTTGCTCTATCCCAAAAATGACGGATCGTCCTAAAGAAAACATCGCCAATTGAAGGTACCCCGATATTGTTAGTTTCCTGCCATCTCTTCAAGGGATCCATAAAAATGTTTAGTTTTACGATCAGTAACATAGGGAGAGGTTTATTAGTGTTTAGCTGTTTACCTTCCTCGCTTTATGTTTTTTGGTTTATATTCATGCACTACGAGAACAAGAATATGTTATGTTATAAAAGGTATTTTTATATTGATAAAATATTGATATAAGGTATTTTTTGAGCTATTGCATAGCTTTTATCGCGCGCTTTGAGCGTATCAAGAAATTACTTAACAAAAATAAACCTAACACCCCCACTCCGACCGGCACAGTGGCGCGGCATTGAAAGCCGTGTATCGTCTAACGTCGTTTCAGTTCAGCAGAATTCGGCACGGTGTTTGTGTGCGTGCGACTAGACGTATGCGTATGCAATAGCTTTACCGCGGCAGTCTCCGAGTGCCACTCGTATTTTTTGAAGAGACTTTTAGGAGATTCGTGGTAGAACCTTCCACGAAATATTGCAATCTAGCCTAAGGCTAGTAATTTAAATTTCACTTAAAATTCTACGTTATTATGTATCATAATAAGATATTACTGAAAATCTATTATGGTTATTGATAAGTAATTAAGGTTAATGGTAAGTAAGTAAGGAAGTGAAAGGGCGCGGTTCAAATCCAGGTTCAGGCATGCACCTCTGAGTTTTTCTCTCCTGTGCATATTAAAATTAATTACGACATGCTTAAACGATAAAGGAAAACATCGTGAGGAAAATTGGTTGTCGGAGTAGGATAAGTGAAGTCCCCAACCCGCAATGTGGCCAGCGTGGTGGCCTACACCCCCTTCATATGGGAGACCCGTGCCCAGCAGTGCAGGGTTATGGGTTAATAAGTAACTAAGGAAGATTACGAGTTCTAACTTTAAGCTGGAGCTCATGGGCTTCGTTGCTACTGTCTTAAATTTGTAGTATAGGCTGATTTTATTTGGAATTCATATTGTTACTTTAATACTTGCAACATTACAATAATACGAGATGTCTCCGATTGCTCGATATTAAGACCAATCATTAACAGAACAAAAAATATCAATAGTGACGGTTCCCGCGGATTTCATTAAAAAGGAGATGGAGTTAGAGTCATTTAAGAAAAGACAATCTGTGGTTTGGTTCATTCCTCCTCCGACAATTCATCTGAAACGTTCTTTCCTGACTTTTACCTGTATTATATCTACTTAATATGTATAGTTGACAGTAATTCAATGTGAATAAAAGTGACTCAATTCCTGAGTTTGAATTTTTTATGTGGCGGGCAACGCCGCGGGTAACAGCTACTAATTCTGTATCAGATATCTAGATACAGACATACAGACATCGCCTACACCATCCTAACCGTAGACCAAATAATACGAGGCTATCAAAATACGTCAATAACTAATTAGCAGAACAAACATAGTCCTATCAATTATTGAAACAAGATAATGCGGTTTAAACTAATGTAGTGGTTACATACTAACATACTCATTATACATGTTACATACACAGTACACAGTACAGGGTAAACCTGAAACTCAATTAAGTGCCCCTTAATACCTTTACAGAGTAGAACAGTAGGAGAGTAATATCTCTAGCTGCAAAGTCAAGACAACATTTCATTTTTGCAAAGTGATGGAAATTGTAAAACTATATCGATATAATGTAATGAATGAATAAAAATACCAGATTATTATATAAATTTTCTTAAGAGTTCTATGCAAGAAAGTCATGAATGAATAAATTATTTGCTGTTAAAATGAGATAAGATAATAAAATCAATTCAGAGTTAGTCCCATAGTGAAAGTTGTTGCTTAGGTTGGGTACAGTGACCCTTTCGGCTTAGTACACCCCTAGCCATAACCATAAGCCAGAAACATATTAGTGAATTCTATTTTAGTCGAAGGTTTTCTAACCTAATCGACAAAAATAAAAAAAAACTATAGCTCATTAGTACTCCTTGATCTTTTATATAATCTGCTTCAATATGACCTGTTTATGTATTGTATATAGTCTTGAAGTGTTATTGTATGGGTTTTTTCATTTGTCACTTCTGAAATCAGCGCAGGCCTCAAGCCTAGGTGTCTAAATCATCTATGTGCTGCATAGGCCATATATAGATATTTGTATCAAGCCATAGCCACAGTCCTACTACTAAGCACGGGTCTCCTCTAAGCCCACCAAGCTGGCTAAATTACGAATTAGAGACTAGACTTCAAAAGTTTTTTTTATCTTCTCCGTCGCGTAAGTTTCCTCAGGATGATTTCCTTCACCGTTAAAGCAATTGGTCATTATTTCAACTGCGTAACAGTGAGTAGTATCGAATTCACGACCTTTCGCCTTTAAAAGGTAAGTAGTTCACCCACTAGGCCACCGCTAACTTGCTGACTGAGACCTCAGCCGCTGCCGCCCCGCTGCCCGCTAAATTTGAGGCTGAGGCCTGAAGCTGACTCTCTGTTCTAATTATAATCTTTCCTTCATATTAGGCATTTACTAGTAACTATAATTGAATCTATGGTATTTGTTCAATAACGATAATTACACTTCGTTAATAATGTAACGTTGATAATGGTATCACTTGCACTAATCTTCAGGGATCAGTGCGCCCTGTGCTTATACCTTACGTAATATTAATGGAAAATTACATTCCAAAGTCAACGTTGAATTTAAAACACATTCAATTTTAAATTCAATTGAATATGATTGTAGAAAAGATCAACAAATGAGTTCAAAACTCAAACTAAAACTTTGGAACGGTTGTGCTGGGCTTTGGGATAGAGAGTTGATTATACTTAAGCTATAAAACCTTCACATAATAAAAATTCTATCAGCTACCTATGTTACTCAGCAAATGTAGATGCTGTAGGTTAATCCAGTAATTAGGCATAATAGTTTTTAATTTTTTTGTAGGAGATATGCTTCCGTTTGGCCGCAAATCACCTGATGTGAAGCGACGATACGGCCTAAGATAGGGCACGCTTGCCTAGCAGAAACCGATTCACTCGCGACTTGAAAAGACCCAGATTATAGTTATCAGGAAATAGAGAAGCCGGTAGCGAGTTCCACAATCTAGCAGCTCGGACAATAATTGCAGACGCAAATCGTTTTCTCCGAGCCTTGGGAACTTCTACCATGTACCAGCGGCGCCTGGCCGTATCTCTCCTTGTCTGACGGTGAAATGGGGATAGAGGAATCAAATTGTGTAATTCTATGGCACACTCTCAGAAATGTATCCGATATAAAACCGATAGCTAAGATGCTGTTGCATGTGTGTTGTGCAGTTTGTGAATTTTGTATTTTAAATTGTCTCAAGATCGATTATATATTATAAGATGGGGCTCTTGCCCGGTAGTTTTTATATATCAATACTAATATTTAAAAGAGGAAAATTTATATTTTTGTATGTAAAAAAATATGCCATAACAAATAAACCAATTTCAAAAATTCTTTCAAATAAACATAGGCTTTATGGTATATTTCTGTCCAAACAGTTAGATAATGGAACTTCTGATAAGACTGGATGGAACAAACGAAGAAATAAGAGATCTCGGATAATACCGCGGAGTAGGCGATACTGTATATATATATATATATATATTCTTTTATTTATTAATAAATATATTAATACATGTTTGCAAATTTAATTCCTGCTAAACTGTAGAGCAGTTTGTAGGCAGTAGTTATCTCTTAGCTAATATTACAGTTAATCTTATTGTGGTGCTTATTTACTACATTATAATTATGATCAGAAATGCTGTGTGAGCTATTAAAAATATACAAGTTGTTATTTTTCTTACCTAATTGATTCTAGGAACAGTTTTTTTCAGAACTATTTTATGTGCAGGTTTATTTTTAAACTGAGTATCGTATGGTTTATCGTAATTATATAAAAGAGTAAGTCCTGACTGACAGACTTACAGACTAAAACAATCAACGCAGAGCCTAAACCACGAACCTAGAAACTTAAAATTTCAATTAAAAATTTCTAATGTTTGTTGGGACACCCCTAAAATAAAATACTTTTAAACTTTGAACTTTTTGAACTTTTAACCCCTAAACGGTCAAATTTCCAAAATAGTTTTTTTTGTACACACTAGAAAACGATTTTTGATAAAATATCGTTTCTTACTTTGGGTGGTTAAAAAGGGTATTCAGAGATTTTTAATTTCCATTTAAGGCTACTACTAAGTTATTTGTAATTTTTTGTATGTTTCGTTAATACTATGCCTTTTAGTAATTTTTAGCATAAGTAGTCATTATTACAAATAATTCTTTAATAACTATAGTTCATCCGTATATTTAGTAACAACCTACGTAAAGCAATATATCAAACATATCGCCGAATAATTCAATTTTATAAATCAATATTACACTATGTAAATTTTATGTGTAGAATATTTATGTAGACAACACTTAAATCACCGTGATTTACATTGTTTCCATTTATCAAAACATCTCATGATAAATGGCTAGATTCGAGAATAATAATTACTAAGTTTTTTAGCGAAACATAAATAAGTAGTGATTTATATTGGAGAGAAAGTCCCTTTTTTAGAGAAGCGAGCCGCTTTCTGCGTAATTAGTGGCCGCGCTATCAATTTTCCTTTTTTCACGGTCAAGGGCGAAATGGAAATCTTTTGGAATGAAAAAAACGTTGGATTACGTTTTTTTCATTTTCGACTCAGTAAGATAAGCGTAGCCTGTGAAGAAGTAAGCTTTATTGTAAGTAAGTTGATGTGTTGAAGTGTTTAGTTTACCTACTTAACTTTTTTTAAGTTACTAGATTATGGCCGCAGATTTCTAAGTAAAGCCTAACTTTGGCAGAGTTTCCTGATAATAAGAAATTCTTAATTACTCTGTATCTATCTTTTTATGTGTGTTTAACATTTTGTAAGCTATTGCATAGCGTTTATGAGCGCGGCGACCGAATCAAGAAACTCCGTAACGAAAATAAACCTAACACTTGTCTAACGTCGTTTTGATTCGGTAGACTTCGGCACGGTGTTTGTGTGTGTGCGACTAGACATATGCGTATGCAATAGCTTTACCGCGGCAGTCCCCGAGTGACACGTATTTTTTTATTACAAAACTTGTTTCGTCGGGAAAACAATGAAAACAAAGATTTCATCGACAAAATGAGCTTTTTTTGAGAATAACAAGGAGCTTTTTTTTCTCTCAAACAGAGTTAGTCCCATAGTAAGTATAATGACCCTCTTTCGAGTTAGTCAATAGCCAACTAGCCAATAGCCCTGTATATCCGTGGTAAACCTTTATCTTCCTTTGTCGTAACCGAAAACGTTTATTTACAAAATATAAAATTAAATCAGAATTTACGTAAACATCTCAAAAGACGATGATTCGAATTATAACGAACGAAATTTGAACATCAACAATTAAGAGAATTCTTCATCTTCAGATCGCATCAGTGAAGACTCTCTCTAGGTCATTAGGCAAAGGAAAACGGTCATTAAGCCGACGGCATAGAGTTGATTAATCGTTACCGGAGCGAGGCCTCGGGGTGGCCATCAATAAAAATAAAATACGACCTGTCGATGTTATTCGGTATCTTTAGGTTCGAGAGTGAACTCAGACGAATTAGCGGCAATAGCCACAAAATGTGACCGCTGAGAGTGTTTTGTGGCGGAAATTAACCCTTGCAAGTGGCAACACTGCATAGTGATAAAATGTTGTATCACTTGTCTACTTCGAAAAATAGTGTAGTTGTGTTTTGTATATGTATATATTTTTTACTAATACACACGCCAATGTTAAACTGGTCACCAAAATCATAATAATAATTAACCGAGCTAACTAACTATCCCTGACCCGAGTCGGGCAAAAAAAATAACTGTCGGATTTTTTGAATCCTTATATATTTGTCTGCATGTTAGGTCAAAGTTTCCAGCCAATCACACATATACTATATTTTGGTACGATCGAAGATTTTTTTAATTTTTTAAGCGTTGAAAATTTTGAATATAAGATGTGTTTCCTTAAAAAACCTCTTTTTTTGAGAAAACGTTAAGAAATTTTGCAACGAATTCAATAATATGTGGCAAGGACAGATCAGTACAAAAATAATTCTAAATATGAAAAAATCCTTTAATTTTTATGATTTTTTATTTTGAGGATACAAGATAAAACTTAACTGTAATGTGAACAGTTTCCAAACAACAATTAATAACCAATTCATGTCAGAAGTTTTTGGGCAATAAATTCGTGTAAAATGTTTGTAAATGAACATACAAGTACTTACACATAATTTTCACACGGAAAATGACGCACAAATTTTTTTGATGACACTATATGCACATAATTCTAAATTAAAAGAGAGTTTGGCTGACTAAATCATTTAGACACTTCTAGTTAAAAGTGGTAACGTTTTGTGGCAATAGCCAGATTCGCAGATCTGTCCCTAATAGTTTTTTGTTATCTTTAGCTTTAATTATAGAGGAAAATGCCGTAAAAAGGTTTGTAAGAGACACTTCTAGTTAAAAGTGGTAACGTTTTGTGGTAATTGAGAGATTCGCTGATCTACCCCTAACAGTTTTTTGTTATCTGTAGCTTTAATTCTGGAGGAAAATGCCGTATAAAGGTTCGTAAGAGGCTTTGACGGATAAATATCGCTCGCTTTTAGAGTGGCTAATTGGAATATTATGATGATGAAGATATTTCGCTAGCGAGCAATATTTCACTTTGATGATAGATTAAGTAAGTAAAACCATATTTTTCTGCGCATAAGTAGAAGTAAAGTAAATAAGTAAATGGATGATTTTATCTGACTATTTTCACTCACTGCACATATTACCTACTGGATAGGTAAAATTAAATATTGTTACGAGTATTTTGTTATCTCTAACCTAAAATTAACAGTTTTTTTGTAAAATAATTATATAATTTACTTATTCTTCTGCTAGGACGTTCCTCGTACACTAGTATATACATATTGTTATTTACTTATATCAATAAAGACATTTAATGAAAATTCAGTATGTTTTTTTAGAAATACTTACCCCGTCCCCAACTCGCACCTTTGCATAAAGAATTTCCGCGACCAGTAGCAGGCGCAAAACTGTTGAAACAATGTCGTCTTTGGTTAATGGTTGAATGACAATATCACTACATCTCTTTTAGGCTGTGGATAAAATAGTTCTTAACCACTTTCAAGCGACAAAATTAAAAACACTTCTATTTTAAAATTACATTCATTGCGCCTCTAAGAAAACATTGTTTAAGCATTTCAATTTAGCCGTGTTCTATTTTCATTTTCCCTTTCCTCGCCGAACGCTAATACACAAAAATCACAATTGTGTACAATCTAACTGTAGTATACGTAACCAACATTAAAAAAGTGAATTCCATTTTCTTTCCAGTTTCGTCCAAGAAGGAAAAAAACAACACGATTATTTTGCCAATTCTATTCCTATTAGAAAGAATAAACTAAGTCGAGCTGCGAGTTCCGAGCGTCTAAAAGTGAGCGCCCAGCTTGATAATGATGCCAATTGCTCCTCATACCAGATTCGGCACGGTTATAATGTGCTTTAACACTTGTAAAAACCAGTTGCTAAACAATTTACGAATTGAATTTGTAATTAGTTTTAATCAAACAAAATACCATGTGTCAGTAACCAATTCTTGAAATCTATGTTAGTGTAAGTCGTCAAATGTTAACATATAGACGTAAATACAACTCATCCGGTCGAGATATATACAGATACATTCTTATTACTTATCATAACCCGGATAAGATACCTCAGTACAGGTGCACATTTATCTTCAGCAACATTCTTCAGGATGCTGTTGTCAACAAAGAACGGAGTATCGTAGCTATGTTAGGCTGTTAATAAAATGTGTCTTGACTGGGGCGCAAGTGCACATCTCTCTCCTCTCCATCCACCGCGGGCCACATTTTCATCGAGCCAATTAGCCGAGTGAAGCCGCGGCCGGCAGCCAGCCGCTCGACAATGTCTGAATTATTAATTTCAATTTTTCCAAGCGGTAAACTTGGCAACTCCTATTACGTAGCGTGGAGTTTCTTTAGGGGATTTCGCAATGGCGTTTGCAGTTTGTTGTTTCTCAGGTTATAAGTCTTCGATCGAGCGTTCTTATTTTTGATTGTCTAGCTGACCCGTCAAACTTCGTACCGCCTAACAGTCGAATCTTAATTTTTGTAATATTTATTCGGCTAGACAGCGGATCGGCAAATATTGACAAATATTGACATTAATATTTATACGATACTAACGTCACTCAATTGTTTTGCCTTCCCGGACTAACACTTACACCTCATGGTATGGTTTACAAGTTCAAATTGACTATTAAGTATTATTACGAATCCATTATATGGGAGTATAGAAAATTGTTTTTATACCTTCTCAGGCAATTTTTTAATAATTTTTCGCACCGTTATTTTCATCTTAGTAGTTCAAGGAATATTCTAAAAAAGAATTAGCAAAATCGATTCAGCTTGATTTGCGCTTAGCAACACATTCATCGATTCATTTTTATATTTCAGATTATTTGTTATTGCTATATTGATTTCTTTTGTATATACATTATTTGAAATTTTGTTTTATACATTGCAAGGGCACTGAATATAATTAAGTGTAGAAATTAAATGAGAGTAGATACAATCCCAATTTATTATCATAAACAAATGGAAATTAACTTTACCTATATCTAATACTAAACGAGCTATTGGTATAGTTCATTTAATTTTTTTCCTAACAATATACTGGGATTGTACCTACTTATCTATTTTTTTTTTTGTAGCGGCGATAATTAATCGTATTAGCCATTAATTTTAAAATAAGATGTAATATAAAGAATATCTAGTGTTTTCCCGTATGCTTATTTTTTGTAACGGCTATTACTTAACTTCTAGTTTATGTTATTCCAAGTTATTTTAGCAACAAACTTCCGAATCGTTGTGTTTTGTTTGTTCAATCGCCTATCCATCCTCGGTCTCTACAAAAGATTCGAGATCGATTCCTAGATTCGACATATGGTTTTAATTTCTAAAAACGACGAATTGTTTCTTCACCCTTTCTTGACTGCTTGTGACGTGCGTGACGTCACCTCACGGCTCCAACGGAAGATCAGCGCTGGTAGTTTCAGCCAGCATTACGAGTATGTTGAGTTGGATGTGGTTTGTGACAGAAAACAGTTATAAAGTTTAAATAATGTTGTTGAGTTGTGTGTTACTAATCATATTTATTCTATTCTAAAAGTTATATTCCACTTTATTCACCTGGGCGATAAAAACTTTATCAGTCGTACGTTCACCTTGTGTTAGAGCTAGCGAGCGTAAGTGTGAAAGGCCACTTCCCATCCAGCTTCCTTAGAGGAATATTAACTCTTGGTGAGGAACGTAGGAGACAGTTTTTTGGCGAACAGCACCAACTCACGAGGACTTCCCCTGAGGGGATGTGGCGCGGAACTGATTTGGAGACACGTTTTAAAATACTACTTTATGTGACTGGGCTGTACAGTTTTTAACGTATATTATTTTAGCTTCACCTTTTTTTCAAGGCAATGTTTGATCACGATCTCACCTGGTGGTAAGTGAAGATGCAATCGTAGATGTAGCACGTTTATCTTGTAAAAACCTATCCACCTACAACCTAATTATTTTAAGTAAAGTAAAAAAAAATAAGTTGATAAGGGGAATGTTATTTTTTTTTTATTATTACTAAAATATTAAGTAATAGTAGACAAAACACTTTAACTGTAATTTTAATTAAACAAGCAATAAAATTAAAAATCACTTACCTATGTTGACTTTTTCTGAAAACCTACTCTAAATACTAAAATATCATGAATGAGTTCTAATTCATAAAAAATAAATTAAATATTATAAAACTAGCAAACCTTGAAAAAACTCTGCTGGGTCGAGAAAAAAATATATAATATATTCAAAAAATCACTAATACTATATATCCTTATATAACGATAACAATGGCGATTGATATCGTTATATTAGTAATTTATTAAGTTTCAAGTCTAGTACTTCACGCTCACAAACTTTGACAATCAAACAAACTTTCAACAAAGAACAAGGGAAAAAATGAAATAATAATTACTTTCTTTAACGTCCGACGGCAACCTATATTTTAACTAGTAACTGAAAAAATAGAATATGAAAAGCTTTCGAACTTTGAACCCCCATTTGACCCCTTTAGGGGTTGAATTTCCAAAAATCTTTCTTTAGTTCACATAAATGATATATTTTTGTACATAATGAAGTAGGCAACTAATGTAGGCATACACTTGGCTTGCTAAAAATGTAACTTAAGTCCTTAACTTGTACGTTAATGATCATACGCGCCCGTTACGTGATAAATATAACATCCAATTTCTACACATAGGAATATTGAAGCTATGATGGTCGAATGGTTAGTGGGGTCGATTCCCGTGCAAAAGGTACGAAGTTCGATCCCACAAAACACGCAAAAGAGCCTGAGCCGGTGAAGGAAAACATCGTGAGGAAGCCATAGCATTTTGGTAGGGCGTTTTCTATAGCCTGGCTAACTACCACCTTCAAGCTGTAAAATTTGTCGCCAAGCACCTAACGGTGTGTTCCGGCAGCCTTCCTTGAGAGCCAGTGTATTCCAGACTATTCAACTCCATCTAGGGCTACAGTATCGCTAACTTCCATGGTCGTGCAAACTTGTGGTCAATAGCCTAACTGTGTAGAATAAAAAAAACCTTTTTATTATTCCTACTGTACTTCAGCACCTAATAAAACACGACACGTGTAAAACACGGGCTTCGTACAAACTCATCTGCCTAAATAATTTTCGTACCCCATCTTCCAATACCCGCAACGATAGCGAAACCTTCCTCACAATCGTACAAAAAAACAAATATACCGACCACAAGGAGCAAGCCGCATATGTTCAGATCGTATATTTACATTATTAATAATTATAACGGAAGATTTACGAGCGAGTTACGCGTTACGTCGTAAAACAACGGAAAAAATAAATAGTTTGACGAACAAGCTTCGAGAAATATACACGGGAGTTTATTCGTACCATATTTTTTTCCTACACAGCTAGGTAGGTACTAAGTTCGCACGACCACTGTCAGCGATACTGTAGCCCTAGATGGAGCATGCCTAGTCTGGAATACACTAGCTCTCAAGAAAGGCTGTCGGAACACACCGTAAGGTGCTTGGCGACAGATTTGACACCGTTAGGGTGGTAGCTAGCCAGGCTATTACTACTAGGGATTTATATTGTAAAATACAACAAGCATGTTTGTGATAATTGCTGTAGTCAGGCGTTACTATGCGGACATCCATTTGCAATAAGATGGTATATAAAGAATATTTAGTGTTTTTCCGCCTCGTCTTGATGTCAGCGTGAGGAATCGAAAAATATTTTTGTTTTACGGTGTGGTTCCTCCTCACCACCGCCACACATCACCTTATTATTTCTCTTTCTCTCAGTATCTGACTTCCTCGACACGTGTTTCTCCTTACCACAAGGCATCCTCAGGAGATGTTGACTCTTCAAGCGCTCCTCAAAAGAGTTTGTATAAAAAAGTTGCTTTAAATCACTAAATATTCTTTATATACCATCTTATTTAGTATGTTTGTTGTGTGTCCTGAATATACCACTTTGTTCACTTGGGGTTACGCGTCAGGTGGTCTGGAATAATTATAAGGCTAGTCAAGCTCTACATAATATTCTACAGGAGAAATCTGTAGAAGGTTACGGGTGTACTGCATGAAAACCATTTTTACGCCGAGCTATTAATTGATCGGCGACATCAATTTTTTTATGGAAAAGCAGTTTTTTTTCTCGAGTGCGGGATTTACAATAAAAGTCCTAAAAATACTATAAGATAAGGCCTTCATTCGGCATAGCACACCCCTAACCAGTAATTTTGCATATTAAAAGTGTAAGTCCTGACTGACTGACTGATATTCGCTAGGAATCAACGCAAAGTTCAAAACGCTGAATCTAGAGACATGAAATTTGGAGGGTGGTGTTGGAGGGATAGCCTAATACAGCCGTACGATGTACTAAGAAAAGAATTATGAAAATTCAACCCCTGAGGTTTCAAATATGAGGTTAATTATTTGAATCATTTTTATATACCTAATACATTTTTAATCTCGGCCAATGTCGAGCCAGCTACTTAGTTATAATATAAAGTTTCATCTGTTTTGGAGCGGAATGTATGAATGAATGAATGCATTCTTTATTTGAAATAATCACAACATTACACACATTATGTTACAGCCAAACTAAATAACAAATAAATTAAAAGAAATTAAATGTTTATCACAACCCGACCACAACGCTGCTAACTCTAAAATGCTGATTGTAACAACCAGCGCTGGTCTTCCTCACGCACGCATTACTTGACAGTACACAGCAAAATGAACATTACTAACTATAAAACAAAATATCAAATTTAGACTCTTTTTAAAACATCATACATAACTATCAACATCATGAAAGTTTCAATAGCAAATTAACTAAAAAAATAAAAAATAATAAGAGTGAGAAGTGTGAAAATAAGAGTATGTCGCCAAGCGCCACGGTGTGTTCTGACAGCCTTCCTTGAGAGCCAGTGTATTGCAGACTAGGCATGCTCCATCTAGGGCTACAGTATCGCTGACTTCCTTGGTCGTGCGAACTTGTGATCAAATGCCTAGCTGTGTAGGATAAACAAAATGGTACAAGGACATAACATGCATACTAAGTAAAGCTAGAACCGCTTCGATTGCTCGGTTAATATATGGGTATATTACCGAGCGATCGAAGCGGTTCTACGCCAGATTTATAATATTTGTTTGGATGTTAGGCTTTCGTTGCGTACTGAAAGAAGCGTTACATAACTTTGAACAAAAATTCTAAATATTAAAACCGGATAAGAGTTTCGAAATTTAAGTTTTTCGACACAAAAAAAACCTCCAAAATGTTAATCTTTTTCGTATAACTACTATTTATGTAATACAACGAATTTTATTATACATTAAAAGAGTATAATAGAAGCAGTTAATTTGTGCTGTATGCGCATAGTGTTGCTAGGTGACGTCGCGCGACAATTAGACACCATTATTAGTTGTTTGTGTGTCGCGCACATTATGTGTGTTAGTGACAGCATGTCGCGACACTAACCCCGAGGCACACTGAGATCTGCCAAGTGCGAAGTCTGAGTATTATAGCAGATTGAAAAGTTGTCTGCCGACAAAGCTGTAGAGGACGGTTCTTCTACAGCTTCCACTCTTCTATCATCGATGGTGTAAGCTGCTGAAACAGTAAAGAGTGGTATGTTCTTCTCTTCTCGTTCTTTATTAAAGTATTTTTCATGACAACACTTACTGAAGGGGATCCGTTATAAAGAACCTAGGAGTGTATAATCTTTAAATATTATATACGAGACACAATACGCATTATATTGTTATATTATTATTTATTTATTTTGTAAAATCTGGTCTCAGTGCTAGTTTGAGAATCTAGCGCTAAGACCAAAATTGAACTTTTTAGAACTATAAACACTATACAATTACTGTTTATAGCGTAATATATCAAATTTCATTAGGTTTTAAATTTAAACACTAACGAAAAAATTCTCTCTTATTACTCTAAATTAATATGGTAAAAAGGAAAGATTATAACTGGACCCAAAAACTGATTCCTAATAAAAACTTTTGCCATTATTACTAGAAAAAATTATAGATCCTTAGAAATCCACACAAGAATCAATCCAAGGTGTAAAAAACATGCCAGAAATGTTTTCTTGGCATATGCTGCGGAAAGTATTGATGACACAATAAAAATATGTACTTAATATAATTAGTATATTATAAGAACTATAAAAATATTTAAATAAGTTTTCTAAGTAATTAATAATAATAAATAAATGTAACAAGACTTGCCTGTAACGAACGTTATTTAAAGGTTAATAAATATTTCTTATTCGTATTCTTAGATAGAATACAAGTCAAGGTGATATGATGTGTCCGCAAGTACAAAGCCGAGACAAGTTGCTAATCCTATATAATGTTCCCAGTACGCCCCCGTCTCCGCGCCATATGCGGCACCTCGTCTCGAATTGTCTCCCGTAACTTATAGCCGCGATTACTCACATATTTACGTCGTCACGAGTGCCACGACGTCTCGCAGTCGACGTGATTGGACGACGACATGACACCGCGCAGTGTGCCACCGGCTTTATACCGACTAGCTAATTTTATCGCACTCTCGACTTAAATCTTGAAAGAAAAATGTATAAATAAATTACGTTGTTCGTTCTTATTTCTACTTACAACGGTTATGTACTGTTTTTACCATTTTATTGAAAACATATTTTCAAAAAGTTACAACCGAATTAAATTGCGCAGGTAAATTCTTCAGTAGTTGATTTTTACGAGCCAAAGTAATGGATTGATTTTGAATAAAATTAAATGGTATCGCGCGTGTTTCCCTTTCAAACGAAAAATAAAAGTTTACATATATAACATCCCTTGAAGGGATCCCTGTACGGGATTTATTTTCACCATTGCGAAGGATTACCTATCTATGTAGTGTGGATTATCTTAGCTAATTTAGAAGTAACTCATATAAAAAACAAACTACAAGTACTTACATACATACATACAAACTAGTACAGAACTTGTAAACTTACAATATGCACTCCACAGCTCTGTCCTTTTAACTGCCACTTCAGCATTTCAAAAGTTAGTCTTGCATTCATAAATTTCGTTTAGTTTCAGACAGCATTCTGGATAATAACAATCAAAATAAAGAAAACTATTTAAATTTTAACGCCAGAAGTTAAGTCGCGGCGCAAGAACGCTCCACGAGTCATAAACCCGAGTTTTGGGCAATAAAACTAACTTTACACCGGTCGACACCTACCACCAACTAATGAACGAGCAGTTGGTAAACTTTCAATATTTGCAAAATATAACTCGAACATGAAATAATAATCTTGGAGATTTATTTGAAATGGCTACTAATATTACAAATGTGAATGTAAACTTGTTTGTTACGCATTCACGCGAAAACTCCTTATTCGATCATCATGAAACTATGTACACATTTTCTAGTAGGTATTAGAAGTAACATAGGATACGATTTTACGTAAGATAAATAAAATTGTCCACGCGCACGAAGTCGCTGGTAACACTTACATATTTTTACATTCTGAAAAAATCCAAAACTAAATCGATAGAAATATGCAAAATAAACTGTTAAAAAAAATCACTAAACTCGGTTCAGCAATGCGACATAAAAAAGAAATTAGAGATTTACTCACGAGGGCATTTTTGGCCAGACTGTAACAAAGATCACACAGATCAATAAAATACAGCTAAAACTAAAGAAAATTGCGTCTCCTAGTCAAAATTGTCAAAATTTTAAATGTTGACCCCCCATTTTTATTGCGAGAATGTAATAATGACATTATTAGAGATATTTGAAAATATAAGAAAAGTTCAGTATAATGTTAATCTCGTCAAAAGCTCGTAAAGGAATGATATCGTTATATATCTGTACTTTTTTGATTGTTGGTACGGTTCACAGATGACAGATACAATAATATTTTTTTATTGGTGGCATCGGACGGTCTTAACATAAATACGAGATTTTTTTTATCACTTTTTGTTTTAATACCGCGGCAGAAAGTGAAAATAAAAATGTGGTATTTTTAGTATTTACTCTTCGTTACATCATCTCAAAATAGTGTTCCTATTTCTATCATTTTGCAAAAAATTAAATGTTGTCAATTACGAGTATCAGACCTCAGTCACTGGCACATCGTTCCACCGCTTCGTCGGTCGTTTTGAGTTATTTCCCAAATACGGCGTCAGTAAAATTCGCCGTAAAAATTAACCGTCGGTAATGATACCAGCTGACAATGTGGCACTCTGTTTCGAATTGCAATAAAGGCATATTCTCCACAGTTAAAGATAAAATACATCTCCAAAGGACAAATAAAACGTCCACGCCCTGGCATGTTTAGTGTATAACTAATGAAGACTTTTATTGGCCATAGATCCATGTTAATAGGGGATAATTTATACTACTTGTGGATGAGTTTTAAATTTTGTAGATTCTAGGGTAACCATGAATTCCGCCAGTGTGACGGCAAATGATTTAAAGGGTGCTAAAACAGCATCTGAATTACTTATTTCCGCGTGTCGTAGTTTTGTAACAAATCACGTGGCGTAATAAATATATGGTTCAAATGATCAAAGAGCAAATATTTCTTTCAATACTTTTGTAGATAATCTTTATTTGATATGATACCTACAATTACGTTCAGAGATATAGACATTTATATGCATTTAATTGCAATATACGCAAGTACAGTAATACTTATGTCTAAGCCAAACATATAAGCAAAAACATATACCTATCCCACACTAATAAGGCATAGCAATTTATCTCGAAACGAACACATAATTATAGGTTTAATAATCTTTACTTATACTATCTAGGTAAGACTGAGTAAGACTACTACTGAAACTAGATAAGATAACAAACGGTAAACCGTGAAAGCATTTTACTAGGTTAAACTTGGAGAAAGCTTTAAACTTTCTTATTCATCAACTTATTTGCAACATTATAAATTAAACAGGTATACAATCCGATAGCTATTAATTCATTAACATATTTTCAAGTTCATATATTTATATATTTTATTTTATTCGTTTTATTTAGTTTTGTTTCATGTATAATTTGTGTAAGTTAGTTTATTTTATAATATTAGTTCTATCCATGCAAAAGTTGCCTGGTAGAACAAGAAGCCTTATTGCCTAAGCTATTTCTTGCTTAGGCAATAAGGCATATTGTTCTACCATTGTATATATTTGTCTTGTTGTATCGTTTATTCTGTGTTTGGTGTTCAATAAAGCTATAAATATATAAATTCATTTATTAATTATTATATAAAGCTATATAAAGCTATAAATTCATTTATTAATTATAAAAGTTGAAAAGTTTTAATTGAATAGTTCTTGTAAAAAACAGTGTGAAACCAGGCATGCTCCATCTATGGCTACAGTATCGCTGACTTCCGTGATCGTGCGAACTTGTGGTCAATTTCCTAGCTATGTAAGGATAAAAAACAAAATGCAGTATCTAAGCGTAGCTCAATTAATTCTCTTTACTCGAACAGCAAAATATACTTTTAACATCCATCACTACTTTGAACAAGCTATGCTTTTTACTATTGTTTCTTGCCTGTTTTAAAGTCTTCCTTTCTTTCATTATCCATTCCACAGCTAGTCTAGTTCTAGTATAACAGTATCCATTGCTCACTTCACAAAATACTTACGTGGTAGTTATATCCGTAGTTCAAGCTGCAGCATTGTTCGCGTTCCAGCTCTCTGCCAATATAGAAACACAAGCTGTAAGCTGTAATTTAGAAACGTCCCGGGTGCCCTACATGTCTGCAACTGCAATTATTTTTTCTTGTAATCTATTGTTGTATCGACGGCACTCTCTAGAATGATTTGTACTGTTTAACTTGATTTTAACGCATGTATCTATATAAAATCACGTTTGTACAACGAGTTGATCTTGACTGTTTTTTAACAGCGCAACACTGAAAAACTTCAATGAAAAAATCATATATTATTTGAAATTTTGAAATATTAAGCTATTTAGCTTGATATAAGCAACAACATAAAACAGAAATGTACCTACTTGCTTACTTATAAGATTTCGTGTTGGTGTTTATGAAAATACGTTTCCCTTAATATTTCAATATTTAGAATTTAGAACAAACGCTCATAAAATAAATTGCCAGTCTCGTTTTTAATTCACAAACATGAAGCACATTTATTTTAGAAACTAAAGCAGCAGTCGTTGGAACATCTAAAACACCCAACTCAGCATTGTGAACTAAATTCGCAAGACTCGACAATAACACACTAAAATCCCTCAAAACAATATTAATTCATTAAAATACAATTAAATCACAATCAGTTGTCTGCCGAACCACGGAACAGTCAGCTGTATCTATAAAACCCCATGAATGTATTGAGGCGATCAATCTGCACTAATTAATATCGAGGCGCGAACAATTAATAATAAAGCCCGTGAGGAGGAAGCGGGGAGTCGGGGGGACTGACGGGGACTGAGGAGGGGAACCACTCGACATATTTATTAAGAAACCTATAAATCACGGGCACAATACATCCCGCGCGCCGCGCCTTACAGACGCACTGTAACCGAAGACAGTACATTGGAACCTGCATGGAAATTCTCTGGGACAAGTGCACTAGATTCTTCGTAGCAATTCTCTTTAAGAAGTTTCCCGCGTTCGCTGAAAAAATTGCATATTCGTTTGTGTTTTTTTAAATAAATGTTTCACAGTCAGAGCTCCCCACTAGGATTTCTCCTGTGTCGGGGATGCCATGTAACATTTACTAACACACGAAGACACCCAGACCCTAAGACATATGTTCAAATTCATCATTCGAACATCTGTCCCGACCGGGAATAAAACCCGTCGGATCTCGAAGCAAACATGCTAACCACTAGACCACGGCGGCCATCAACATTTTAAGATATTAAGCTTTATTGTATAATACTGGTGATTTATTAACCATTTGTGTCTTGTTTATTAATGTACTATTATTATATCTTTCACATTCCTTAGCATTATAGGGAAAAAAAACAACCAAATAAACGTCCACGGTGAACCTACTAAAAAATCGTACATCACTATTTCACTGCCGTTAGAGATTATATTACATTTATTTACGAGCAAACAACGACTTAGGATTCGCATCAAACGACGTTTAGCTCTCTTTGGATCTAAGCTTGCGTGGCAGGATACACGTTGACACGCGACCGGAGATATCTCTTAACAAATAATTATAATAAATAAAAAATAAAAAAGCCTTTTATTACTTACTAAATAATATTAATATATAATTGTATTACTTATTACAACTTAAGTTCTTAAGAGAAGTCTCTTATCAGATGAAAGATATCTCTTATCAGCTCCAAATGCAGCATACGTGAAAACTCATCCAACCAACAATGCTTTTAGTCCAAGTTTTTTGCCGGCCACAAAATGGTTTTGTAAAGCGAAGTTCAACAACTGGCTTCCACTTACATTGGAACATTCGAGCCGGCGAGGGGCGCTTCGCGGAAATTACTGGCGATACATCATTGGGATGTTTTTAATAAGCGCCGTTTTGCAGACAGATTAGCTTGTTACTGTGTACTGTGTACCGGGTCCACAACAACACGAGTACTACACCACTTGTACTGGTGCTATATTGTCTACGAACTAATCTATTATATATTAATAAATCATTTAGATTATCTGTAGATCTTAAATGGTCTGCAGGTAATATTTCTGCTTTATTTTTTTTGTTGTTGTAGTTAGTCATTTTGTTAAGGCACTTGCTGCATTATTATTTGTGGTTCTGATTTAAAACAGTGACTCCTATGAATATTATTGTGGTGCGTCATGCGCAGCCTGTTACAGGGTTTTTTTGAGGCTGTATAAAATGTTAGCAGAGTTTTGGAAAGAGAGTTAAGGATAGTAATTTTTTTTTTTTTTAATTAATTGTTTTAGTGTTATTATTCATAATTAATTACAATTCAGAGTAAGAGTAATTTGTGTTCTCTGCAATTGTGAGACATTATTTTTGTTGTTTAGCTTGTTATGTTCAACTTCAGAGCGAAGGCTTCCCTGACTTTTTCCGAGCTTGCCTTATTATCTAAAACCTTGCCAGCAACTGATGAACTTTTATGATTGAAAAATTTGTTTTCTATAACAGCTTTTAGACTTGCATTTAAACGATCGTTCTTTAGGCAAAAGTGTTCCATCTCAAGCTTCAAATTGTTAGAGTAACGTTCAAATGTTTACGACCGTTACTAAAACACAACTCATACAATACACGGTACAATAAATAAGAAAATAATAAAAAAACTCGAAATTTCCTGTACAATTAGTCCGAAGAATCCTTACAGCCTCCAATTTGGTGCGTCGTCGGTAATTCAAAAAATCACCATAATCGTCCATTTTCGCATCCCATCGCTCACCGCGTTTCATTGTAATTTTAATACGTCACAAGATTACAATCAAACCTGACTAACACTTTGCTACTGCAAAATGAACTGTGTCTTATTGGAATACGACTGCCTAACTGCTGTTTGGATGGAATAGTTAAAGTTGTGGTAGTACATTTAAGTGCAATAGCACAATGGGACAAAGGGTGGTGCATTGAAAGTGGCACATTTCGGGGCTTCGTCTGATCGCCATTGTACGCTCAGCATTGATTTTATTTATCGAGCTTACATTTCCCGGATTCGATGTATGTAGTAGCAATATATTATAGGGCTTGCGTCTATTCTGTGTACTTCAATTTTAACCTCCAACGCAAAAACGACGAATATATTTTTTTTAATGTGTATTATTCGGGAGTATTCTTAGCCATATTATTGTGAGAATCGGTCAAAAATCGACCCGGCCGCCTCATAATGGCAGAGTACATATTTTGTCACAACTCTTTCAATATGGGTATGTTCTATCTCAAGCCGCATACGCTTCAAATTGTTAGAGTAACGTTCAAATGCTGATTACTACCGTTACTATAACACAACTCATACAATACACGGTAGAGTAGCAACAATAAATAAGGAAATAGTAAAAATACTCGAAATTTCCTGAACAATCAGTCCGAAGAATCCTCCAATTTGGTGCGTCGTCGGTAATAAGGGCTAAAAAGTAGCCTATGTCTTAATCCACGGTATAAGCTTTCTCCATATCAATTTTCATCCAAATCTATTCAGTAGTTTTTGCGTGAAAACTCTTTTACATACATAGTAAGATTTAGTAACACTGAGTAAAATTTCCCTCGGCAACTAAGCATATTGCACATATGACAAATACAATAAAACTATTTTACTCATTCCGTATATCTTTTCACGCAGTGACCGTTAGAAATATTAACCTTATAGGCATTGAAACTTCGCCAACAAATCTGAATTTTAGCCTCAATTTACCGAAGGAAGGAGCATATAAATATCATGAATATGATTATTTTTCTGCTAGAAATAATGGCTATGTGACCCCATTACTTGTTAGGTCGATGTGACCCGTAGCTTCATACTGAGTAAATCTTTCACCGCAGGGGTCCGTGTATAGACGCACAAATA
The DNA here is from genome assembly GCA_947049295.1 of Ligdia adustata. Taxonomy (NCBI): domain Eukaryota; kingdom Metazoa; phylum Arthropoda; class Insecta; order Lepidoptera; family Geometridae; genus Ligdia; species Ligdia adustata. The sequence continues at coordinate 593,105 of OX346229.1, read as the reverse complement.
ATGCGCCTAACGCCCTATCTCTCCATAAATCACAAATATATTCTATGGTCAATTTAATGCCAAGGTTAGCAAGAATTTGCTTGCGAAATGTAGCTGTTTTTTATATAAGTTGGGTGGATTTATCAACTGACATGATGAAGGGTTCTGGTGACAGGATTTAGGGTTGAATTGAACAAAGTTATTACGTCGAATATAGCTTTTGTATTGTGGTTATATCCTCGTAGGACTGATGCAGGGCTTGAATGAAAAAAAATAGTAAATAATTTATTTTAGTTTAAAGTTTATCGTTACATATGTTTCCTAATAATAATATTAGTGTAAATTTACTAAGAGCTTGACTTTTCTATCGTGGAATACATTTTAATTATCTTTACAGACGAGAAACATGTCTTGGGATAATTGTTTTCTTTACAAATATATCGAAATATCAACAATGTTTTACAACATTTCATGGGCTATAAACGCGGAATAGAATATTTTCCAACATGCAATAATCGCCAATAGTTAACATCATCCTCAAAGAGATGAAAACAAAAGCAGAAAACTTTGTTTCGTATCGACACTTCGCCGCTTTAACGTTGGCAAAATGAAACCTAGTTTTCTTGCTCTCGTTTACACTTCTGCCAATAAGGGGCAGGCTGGACTCGCGACTGTACTACCAACTCCCAAAAAAGAGGAGGTACTCAATTCAGCAACATCGGTGAAGAGGTTTGATTCTTTAAATGTAAACAACTGTAAAAGCTCTATCGATGCTCTCGGATAATGGAATTCGGTGCTCTCTTATTTTAAATTAAGACGAAGACTACGCCCAGCGCTTTATATCGTTCCTTATTTATTTTAATTTCAATACTCTAACATAAATATTTCCCAATTAACTCTGACACCGTCCGCTATCTCAGCCTCGCAAGCTCTCTGCTCATTTTCATAATAATTCATTCGTTTCACAATCACCATTGCTACGTTCATTATCTACTAACGTATTTAAACTAGTGAGCCCGAAGCCGAATTACCTCTCCGCATGCGAGACTGTAGAGTAAAACAAATGAACAAATTGAATGATTTGTTTAAACAATTCTTGTTCTTGTGGGGGGTGGGGGTAGGGGGGAGGGGGAGCCAACCAGCCAATCAAATTACTGCACTTGTTAGTTGATTGCACATTCGGTACGAGGCCGGAGATGCGATGCGATCACGTGTGGATGCGCTGTCGAAATATGTAGTATTTCTTTACTAAATCGCAAACTATTTTAGATACGAGTATATTGAAGAGATATTAAGCTTCTTCCATTCATCGATCCACCCTCCTCGTTCCTTTAATGTTATGTGTTAATGTAGTTATGTATTATTTGTCTTGTCTTTGTTGTTATTGTTGTAGTGTCGTGTGTGTTAATAAACGCCTTCTTTCTTTCATTATTTCATCCAGTCCAGCTAAAAAACTATATATACGTTTTTGATGAGACTGAATCTGATGCAAAAATATTCTTCAAAATCAGTTCCAATTGCCAGTATTTAATTTTTTAACATACCATTATAATGTGAAATGTTTTTTGTTCAGGATTAAAGTCTATTTTGTAATTATTCAGGCTCTGAGTAGTAGGTATATACTACTTAACTTAAGTAATCTCTTACAGAAGGAGCTTACATCATGTTTTCGACTGTCTGTGATATGATAAGCATTATCAACACTTTTTTTAATATTACTTAGAATGCCGCATCAAAAATTAGTTATATGTTCGTGGTACTCGTAGTGCGGCGAGGGCAACTCTATTCAATGTCGAAGTCTCTATTCTCGTAATTAATTTACACTTCCCGGTGGAAAATATTTTTATTCATTAAAAAATAACCGGAGCTGGGAATTGGAACCGAGGATGGGAAGTGTTGCCAGCTTTATCGACAACATCGCTTTAAAAAGTTTCAAATAGATACCACGTGAAAAAATTATTAATTAAACGTTTGAAGAACTCTTTGAATGTTTTATTTTATGATGGTATTTTTTTTAGTATGAATGATATGAGCTCAATAAAAACTCCGTAACAAACATTGACTAGGCTACTGCTTGTAGCATTACTTACATGCAATATTTTATATTTTTTTGTGTCTACCCTACGTTTCTTGCCTTTGTTTTATGGAAAATTTGGTTTACAATTGGCTTAAATATTGAGGAACACACACAAATAAACTACATACAGACGAACATATAATGACACCATTTTTAGATGTCGGTTAAAAAAATCTATCTACAGGGTTATGGATTAGGGGTGTACTAAGCCGAAAAGGGGTCACTATACTCACCTAAAAAACAACTTTTACTATTAGACCTATGCAGAATTTGAGTTTTAAAATAATCAACTTTGTACATTTTGTTTACGACCGATTAAGCTTTTATATGGAATTCAGAGTTGGTCCCATTATGAAAGTTGTTCCTTAGGATTAGTGTACTCGTAATCACCCCTTTGTATAGATCCAAATTAGAAATCCCATTCTCCAATATTATTGGACTGACTGTAGGCAGACGGGCCAAGTCTATCGCGCTGGTGTCATGATGACTAAAACCCCACAAGTCCCATGGGATTAGTGACACTGTTTTATGAGAAAACAAAATTTCTGTGGGAAAGTGTTTTTTTGAAAACTGCTTTACAAATCATAGCCATAATTGACAACATGTATGACATTTTGCAAAACTGATGGAAATTCAAAAACCATTTCGAGATAATGTAATGAAGAGTTCATACTAAAAAATTTATATCCATTTTCTTCCGAGTTCTTTACAAAAAATTTATATAAAATTGTAGTTTTTATTTTCACAGATGCCACCAATATAAAATAATATTTACCTGTCATCTGCGAACGATACAAAACAATCAGCAAGAATACAGATAATTAATACTTTTGACGAGAATAACATAATGCTGAACTTTTCTTATATTTTCAATTTCAATAAACTCTAAAAACAAAACTTAACATTCTGAATAAAATAACCAATTATCGTAATAAAAATAGAGAGCCAGAATGTTGTCAGAAACTATTGTTAGTTCTTCCTTCTTCCTTGCACATTCTGCTCCTCGACCTTAATCATTAGGTACTTGTGCAAAAAATGTCTTGAATCTAATCACAAGAAATTCTCATCCTGCAAATATATTATCTGACATTTCGAGTATGTTAGGAACTCGTTCTAGTTTCCGAGAATGATATAAAACCTTAATTCGAGTCCGTCTGGGAATGTGAAACCGAACACACGTAAAATGTAGAGTTCCTAGAATCCTAACTGTTCTTATGGGTCAATGTCCTGGTAACCCTGTTGCAGACAATTATTAAGCTTTATTGAATAATAATAACTCAATTTCATTAAACTTTTATAAAAATGATTTCTCGTACCTCGTAAAAACATCAAAAAAAATTGAGAAAATTACGTAGAATCTATCGTTCGAGTTCGTTCGTTGAATATCGTGCGAGTTGCACCCTTCAAAATTCCGCCATTGTGAGCAGTTGGCAGCTCATATCATTTATGACATTATTTATTAACAACGAGGTTCGCTGGATTAGGTAAAACTTTCTTAAAAAAATTGTAATAATTAATTTTTTTTTTTGCATATTTTATTTTTAAGTCTAACTATTTTGACCGATTTTTATCAAACTCATATGAATGAATTTTTCGTTATTTTTAGCGTCTCTAAGAAAACAGAAAAATGCTTTAAAAAATCATATTTACATAATCAATCGAAAAATTCATAGTTACATATTTTTATTATGGCAGCTGCTCTTGGCAGTGAAGAATATTTTTTTATAAGATCTCTTCCCGTAGCAACCATCAGCTATAACATCTATGATGGCAATGCCGTTCGAATTCACCCTTCCGATTCAGATAAAAACAATTTTCTTTTTTAGTACCTACACTGTAAACGCTTTTTACGTAAATAAAATATAGATTTTGATTGTTTCTATAACAAAAACAGTAGGTATTGATTACTGAGAAACAAATCCTCGTATTACCATTTGTTACAATAAGTTTCTGTAACAAGACTACTCTGTGCGTTGAAATTCGAATTGATGAGGACGAGTGCTTGTTTAGACTCAATACGTAGGTATGTGTGAAATCTCTACTTAGAGGTACATTTATATTTTGTCTGTCAGTTTGTATGTATGGATGTTTGTTCTCAAGAAATTTCGTAATAGCGTACAGGTTTCCTCATAAAAAGCGTTTACAGTGTAGGTACTAAAAATGTAATTGTTTTTATCTGAATCGGAAGGGTGAATTCGAACGGCATTGCCATCATAGATGTTATAGCTGATGGTTGCTACGGGAAGAGATCTTATAAAAAAAATTCTTCACTGTAAGGAGCAGCTGCCATAATAAAAATACCGCACTGTTTACCTTTTATTTCAGTTATGGTTTTTTTAAGTTTTTTCTGTTTTAACGTTAATATTAACGAACAATTAATTCATATAAGTTTGATAAAAATCAGTCAAAATAGTAAGATTTATAAATAAAAATATTCAATAAAAAAATTATCTAAAAAAAGGAAATTGGCGAAATCATCGATGAACGTTTACTTATAAAGATTATAAGAAGTGATATTTTTTGTTTTCGATTCTTCTTATCTCCCATTTGTATATTATCACACTTCTACAAGTAGTGTCAAAATCACGGCAGAAAATGTTTCTAGTAAAACAAAATCGCTTATAAGTATGTTATTACGCGCACGCGGTAACTATCCTAGGAAAGAATATTATATTATTATTCTCACGCTGCACTAGATGAAGTCTGACAACGTCGCGCACTACGCGAAGTGGCAGGGACGTTGCATTAAACGGACGCTACCCGCTAGCTAAGCCAAAGTGCCTCATTAAAATATGTGCTAAGTGCCTAGTTAAATATATTAGTAACGTGCTTTTCTTAATGAATACTTTTTAGTAGGCTCTAATAACATTTATCTTTAAAACTTTACTTACCTATCATTCTAAGACAAAAACTACATTAGCCTGAAGGTGCCAATATTTTGATTAATCTACCTCAACATTACAAAGTAGACATTCCACGTATACCGAAAGAAATATGTTCAAAATAAAGAGATAATGAGTTCTTCAAAAATTTATTAAAATGGTTTGGTAAACTAAGATAAGCATTTAGAAACATCATGCTTTAATTAAGTATATGCATTACATGATGTATTAACTTCCAACATGGCACAGTATACGGTAATGCTAGAAAATGGTAACAAAAACGCATCTATTTGGGAACCATCACCTTAAGAGGGGCTTCTATACATTGAACGTGATTTTATGCCGTTTTTTACTATACATTAATAACGACAACATCTGGAAACTTGAACTCAAGTTGACTAATGATAATGGTACGGAATCCTCGAGAGTCCGACGTCTTGCAGTTAAGAATAAGAAAATTAAAGCCTACTCATAAACTATACTATAGTTGGCTCCCAGCGGCTTGCTAACATGTTTACATCAGGCGTCAATCCCAACTTGCAAATGGCCGCCCGGCGCCGGCTCCCGAGGCGCAGGGCGGAGGTAAGCCTCGCGTTACAATGCCGATACCCGATCTGCCATTATCCGCACACAATAGATACCTCTGAAGAGACAGCTGGGATTAACCAGTAAACTAGGAAGCTATTACACAGGCCCTGTGGATATATCCCAGCTAAAATTATCTGTAGGTAATGTAGATCTAAAGCTTGATGGATATTATGTTATGAGTTCGTGACGGCTATGTTATGGTTTTCAATACAATAATGACAATATTAGTATATACTTGAAGAATACCTCTTGAAATGATAATTTTTTTACCACAAAAGATTTAAACATGCGAATTTAGAGAAAATGTTTCGATTCATTTCTTTATATAATTTGTGGCTTTCAATTGCTTGGATATGAACACCTTATAAGTTTATGCAACCCCAAAACCGTGTCTATGCGGTGTCTAACAACCAATTTTTCTAACAAACAATTCGATATTTTTGCGGGTATATTCTTGATATTCTTTAGAAAAATAATAGCTTAGATAATATATAGTTTAAGCTATGTTTTAAAAAAAAATTTGCGGTAAGACCGATGAATATGATTTTAGGCAACTTATATCAAAGTCGGAGCCTTTTTATATGTATGTCCACAATTTCTCGGATATGGCTGGGCTGATTTGACTTCTTTTTGTTCGAATTGTTTTATATGAGAATGGAGAAATTATACCCCACTTTCCATAAAAAGTTTATCTGAATGTATTACTAATTGTTTCAGTTACAGGATTCACGCTCAGCCTACTTCTAATTAGTAAATTCCCCTTTGGTTTCCCGTTTGTAGAGTATTCCCTTACAATGTAGGTTACAGGTCTGCTCCCAGCACTGTAATGTCTACAGATAGGGAGAGGGAGGTCTAGCTGCGTCTGACGCGCTTAATTACCTAACTGCTAATTACCGAGCTCTGACTTCAACTGGAGAACTCTAAGAAGGGCTTGAGTACGCCTGACACGTAAACGTCGCAGTTTTAATGAATATAACACGCTTAAACATTATTGTATAAAGGAATCTTCATTCTAGATTAATGAGTTAATTTGCTGATGACACGTACATCAGTTTTTATTTCATTAACTGATATTGTTTTTATTTGGAAAATAAGGTGACAAATGTGAATTGAAACGTAATATATCGGTCCGTCTATCTATATATATTAAGAGAAGAGTAAGTCTGGACTGACTGATTTTCGCTACGAATCAATGCAGAACCTAGAAGCATGCAATTTGGAAAGTGTATTTATATAGATGTGTAAGAAAGGATTATTGGAAATTCATCCCCTAAGGGGGTCAAATGGGAGTTTAAAGTTCAAACTTCTATGTAATCCATTTTATGCCGCGTGCAAAGCCGCGGGCGACAGCTAATAGTATACAAATGAAGTACTAATGTATTTCAATTCATCGTGATTTTTTATAGTTAAAAAGTGTCAGATCTTTGTAAAGCGATAACACAAGCAAGCTTATCGCTGAAATGTTCTTTAAACTTCATTAATTTGAAGCAGCTTTTTCTCCCTCTGTCATAATCATTCCCCCCTCATCCATTTCAGTGTAGGACACCGCAAAATTGTTACAAAATCATAAACACCGAAAGGTAGAGGCGAGGTATAAAAGATTAACAGATACGTAGGTATTCGTAACTCATCCGATAACCGCCAGTTAGCTATTATACAGTTATCAGCCTCGGCTGCTAGATGGCAGTTATTATTATGTATTATAGCAGTACCGCATTAACGCAGGTATATAATGTGACGCGTTAGGTTGTGCCGACATTTTTGTACCTACCTCTTACCCCTTAAATTAAGTGGTGCAAGTTATAAGTGAGGAATTTCAAAAAAATTATGTTATTTATTTAATGGCGTAATTGAAACTTTACCAACTATATTTTAAGAAATAATTCTATAACTACGTTCAGTTGGAGAGCGTTTCACTTTTAGTGACATATGTTTAGGTCAGATTTTCTAATTTTATTCTACAACTTTAAACCTGCAGTTTACCGCGGTAGCTGTTAATCATTTTCTGCAAGATAAAAGGGGTTAATTTTTTATGCTTTTTTTCAACCTAAGTCTACTACTACGTGTTAAGATCCAGCCAGTTCCTCTTAAGCTTTGTACCAGTCCCCCGAGGGTCCGCTATTCCGCCAGATTTGTAGCTTCGGTCGCCAATTGTCACCCGAAACCTACACCACTTCTAGTTTATCTTCCCTTGCGGATTATTCAACCACATAGCTGTACCATCTTTGAAGGATATATGAAGCTACATTTTCTTGGGTACTTATGCAGTGGAAAAGAATGCAAGATTAATATCTATTTTACTCTTCTAGATCGAATCATGAAATGAAGCAAAACTTTTTACGAGTACAACATTTTTTTTGTATAGATATATCTATCGCCAAGCACCTAACGGAAACGGCTGCCTTCCTTGAGAGCCAGTGTATTTCAAAGTAGGCATGCTCGATCTAGGGCACAGTGTCGTTGACTTTTGTGCTCGTGCGAGCTGGTAGTCAAATGCCTAGCTCTTTTTACTAAAAAAATAAAAACACAAGTATTCAAAAGCTCATCGTAATAATCCTAATTTAATATTATAAACGCGAGAGTTTGTAAGATCGGATGTGTTTGTTACTCTTTTACGCAAAAATGCTCAACCGATTTGGAAAAAGTGTGGCACGGAGATAGCTTAGACCCTGGATCAAATCATAGGCTACCTTAAATCCTGTATTAACGCGGGTAGCACCGCAGAGCGGAGCTAGTTTATCATACTTTATAAAATATACTTGGTGGTCAATACTTTAAATCTTCTCAGCGACTGGTCCTAACCTGCCGGACCACGGGACCACGGACCGTTTCGAGAACATTAAACCTAATTTACCCTTATTTGCATATAATAATGGGAATAATATCTTCGTTGGCCCTCTAGCCCCGCAGCGAGGAAGAACAAACACCGGGGTTACAGGTCAAACCGGAATTAAGCGCAAACCCATAGGTTTTAAGATATTTGGAAATGTGCTTGAAAAAATAATTCTGACTTACAGTTGGAATATTGAATTGTAGCTCATTATTTGAATATTCAATAAAAAATAAGAGTAGTATTTGTTATATTTTGCAGACGCAAGCCTCAATCACGTAATCCATTGTGTAATTTTTGTGAGCGACTACTTTATATTATCATATTGGAATCTTTTAATATGTAATACTGGAAGTTAGATCAGCTAAAAATATACTTTTAACAGAATCTTCCAAAATTAGTAACCACAAAATACTAGAGTAAGTAACAGAGAAATTCTGTAAGCCTACATTAATTAATCTAGACCGCAGCGCGAGTACGTCCCAGGCTAGTGACATTGGGGCGGGCGGGCGCGGGACAGGGCGGGCGGCGCATCCCTAGTCCTTCAGGCCACAAAATATGTCCGTGTGCGTTGGTCCGATAACACCGGATTATGGTAAATAGTGCTGTGGTGCGGATTACGGGCATTTCGGTCGGATTTACGGTATTTTACGGATTTTTCCACGCGTTTCGCCGATTCGCCGCCGCATTGAGTATAAAAGCAAAAGCCTTTTTGGCGGAAACCCATTACCTTTGCGTTTGGTGATTAAAAACGATTGCACTATAAGCATCAGAGTTTTATAAAAATCTTTGTGAATGATTTTAACGGATTAGGCTCGCTTGTTTTTAATAAAACTCACATGATGTGAAATGTCGATGCTCGTTATACGTACGTATGTTTAATACTGGGAAGTTTAATTATTCATACAGGGTTATTTATTATGTATGTCGAAGGGTAGGCATTGTATACATTATACTGATTTTCTTAGACGACCGCCGTGGTCTAGTGGCTAGCATGCTTGCTTCGGTAGATCCGACGGTCCCGGGTTCAATTCTCGGTCGGGGCAGTGTTCGAACGATGAGTTTGAACAATTGTCTTGGAGTCTGGGTGTCTTTGTACGCTTGTTTGTGAATGTTGCCTGGCATCCCCGATACAGGAGAAGTCCTAGTGGGGAGCTATGAGTGTGGAGCGTTGTTTTTTTATATTAACTGATAAGGACCTCGAAAAAATAAAGAGATTTTTATATCATTGAAGAAGTAGGTATATCATCCGTCAACTCAATGAAAGGAACAGCAGATTTTGTATTAATTGGATTGGTCCCATATTAGAAGTTATTGGTCATGGGCCTTAGAGACCTTTTTGTTCTCCTTATACGCCCCTTATTATATTTATACATATCAACCAGTAGCGTCCCGCAGCTGGACACTGGTCTCCCCTATGAAGGGGTTGTATGCCATAGTCCTCCACTCAGACCAAACTATACGTGACTTTTGAAATCTCGATAACATTATATACTAGACTAAACCTTATTATAAGATCTAAGTAATCCTTTGATTAGTTCAACTACTAAACTTTTCGGAAAACCTAAAATTTCACTTACAAAATCTCAACGACTCAGTAGATTCAGCAGCCGGAAATAATCATTAACTTTTTAAAAGGTTTTCATTAACCGCCGACAACGCGACAAACATGGCCGCGCGTTTCCGGATATTTACATTACAGCTTAGAGCGAAAAGGTCCTGATTAATTCTCTACCCTATTGGTTGGTTACACAGGGTAACATCAGATAATGCTTCACAACTTTTAGACAGGTGTACATTTCTTTGACAATTTCATTTCAATTGATATTCAATGTCATTTCGAACAACTTAGTATCTGGGATGGTATCGTGTAACATCAGCGGCGAAACAATCGAAACAAGCGCATGGTTTAGTTTCACTTGACAGTTAGCCCTTTCAACTCTGTCAAAACGAAGTTATTTGTGACTTGTGTCACATCTGTCGCCGCTAACGTTAGGCAATAGCACCACCACCGTTCCTATAATGGGGCAGTATGGATTCTTTTACTTCTATTTGCTTCAATGTCATTAGGACATAGGATAATTGGAAATAATATTTCTCAAACGCTCCATCGATGAAAGAAAATGGCAATATTGTATAATACAGTTGTCCTTATTCTTGGATATTATTTAATACCTGCGTATACTTTATGTACTAACAGTTACCTTGAAATTTATTAACAATATGGTGTTAAGGTGAGCTACATTGCATTATTCGCCTACTTAAATATTACAAAGTTGCATTTGTTTGATATCATAAAAAAATATTTATGTTATTATTTTATGATTTTGCTTCTTACTGTCAAAAAGATCAGGTATTTAATTATATACGACTAAGTATATGTTTTTTTTATGTTTTTTGAAAGATATGAAAAAATCTTTTTTTGTTTTAAAAGATTTACTGCTCATGTGATTAAATTTTATTAAAATCTAGAACTGTGATTTTTTTTAAATAAAAATATTCTATCATATGTTTTTTAAATAATCTATTTTAACAAATAAAACGAACGTACTGACAGTATTTGAATTTATTTGTAAACAAACACATAGTCGATGAAATATATTTTATCCTTTACAAAAATATTATAAAATATCTCAATCACACAAGAATGAAGCAGCAAAAATATATCCATCGAATAATCCGTGCAAGTGTATCCCGTGTGCGTCCGCAGAGACTCGTGCGAGCATTCACTCTTTCCCAATTGGTTGGCCTCCATTGACTCGCAGTAATAAGCACACGGGGCCTCCGCTAAGCGGCTTACTATCCCGAATATCTAGCGGAACATCTACCGAATACCGGAAATTTAGTTTCAACGGGACCACTCTAGATTGGCGGCGTAAAGGGCGCTTTACGATATTAGCTCTCCTTTGATGCCGCAAGGTTCGCTCGGTCCGAGGGCCTTTTGCGATTCTTTCGTACGGTATTGCGTTTGGCAGGCTTAACGAAATCAAAGGTTAATCGAAGTGTTGTATGAAATCGCGTAAAACGCTTCTTTCATGTTTGTTTTTGCGGAAATCTCGGTGTTTCTTAACGCCTGACGGTTTTGTAAACTCACTGAAATACGATTATGACCTTTTTAATCGTGTAAAAATGCGTACTTACATTGATATATAGTGTTTTTTAATAAAAAAGAACCAGTTCTTAAATATCTTTAAAATTTTAATAAAAGCAATTTTAAAATAATTTTCACAAAAAAATAGTAGGCAAATAATACCAATGATTATAACCCGACACGATAATGACAACGTGACATATTTTATTTAAAAAAATAACGTTTATTTATGATTTACAACAGGAGTTTTCACACGTACTTAAACTTGGCCTTCACATGAGGTGAACTTCCATAAAAAGATACATAAATAACATGTGGCCTGATAGTTTAACTAAAAATCAAACATAGTACATTCAGTAAACAATATGTAATTAGTTTCAGTATTCACGACAAAAGAAAACATCGTTAGCAAGTGAGTATCAATACCATCAGCGTCAAACTGTCCCTAGTTAATAAAATCCTCATTAATCCGTACACAACAAGGAACTAATCCGGACGAGGCGGAAGTATCTTTTTCAGCGTTTTCAGTTTCCTCGGAGATAATTTCACTTCCTTCCTCTCTCCCGGCCGAGCCGTGATACTAAGAAACCCTTGAACATAGGATAAGAAAATAGCAGATACTTCACTTCAATGATCATCATCATTGTTTTAGTTCACTGCTGGACGTAAGCCTCTTCTACAGCACGCCACTCGGCCTCGTGCTTTGCTTCTCGTCACCACCTCCTTGCTTGCTTTGTCTTTTGTATTTGAACGTAAAACTTTTTGGTCATTGGTTTGGTTTTTTTTATATATTTGCTGACAGGTGAGAAACACCCCCAAGATACTGGGTCTGATATGCGATACAGCCGGGATTTGTTTGTTATATATCCACTAAAACCCCATCGGCCTTTGCCTTTACAGGGCCCAGAGATAATCATTTTAACGCCAATACAGATCTACCAAAACGTCGCTGCATGTCCTGGCATATTTTCCCCATTATAATAGCATCAGTCACATTACGATCCCTGGGCCTAGAGAAGTGTGGCCGATCAGAGCCCCAATTCTAAACACCCAATCCAATTCTAAATGCCCAAGTTTTAAGTCACATCTTGATAGACAGCTCAAGTCTAGTTTCATTATCTGAAACCTAGATTCTACTCAGCCGGTTCTAGAGTCTAGCACCCATATTTCTTTATTTTTTACCTGACAGCCATAAGGAATAGTTTCAGCATAAGTACTTTATGCAAGAACTTAGGTAAATGCTCATTCCATATTATCTCCACCCTTATACCTATCACTAGCGCCTGCAGACACCATGGATAGTTTAGCCAGTAAATAAACTGATTAAAATCATCCATTGTTACGTTATACCTCTGGTCAATATTTCTCTATTGTCCTTGTAGATCCTAATTAGTGGAATGCACTCCAAATCCCTTTCGAAAGGGCAGGATAAGAGGGCCTGAGGGAAAAGGTGATAGTTCCATTGGTCGCCATCGCCGTCGCGACCGCAGATGATCTTTGTGTGTAGGTATGGAACATTGTTGAACTAAAAGTATGAGCTTAATGACGCCATGACTCAGTCAAAAATGACGCAGAATGTACTCCTGCTCGCAGATTATCTTCAGGAGAACCACTAGGTTTTCTAAACGTAGGCTTGAGATAAAATTCAACGTCCGTTTTACCAACCCATGAATTTTCTAATACAGTGAATGTCTAACTCTAAAGCGAATTGAAGTAATTTATTAGTCATAAATGCAAGTAAATTGTATGTATTACTAAAATTTCTTAGTCTCAAATATCTGACTAAAGTACAGACAGCAACCACAAAACAAAACCTAGTAATAGTAATAGCGAATCCGAAACTAAATTATTAAGAACTGGTTGGATTTGTGATTTGTTGGTTCACAAATAATAGAGTTTTATAATAGCCCAAGTCAAAGTTAAAATATATCCTAATTAATAGCCCGCCTGTCTCCCGCGATCCTAGCTATAATATTGATTCAGCTTAGCTTAGAACTGTTTATCTTCACTTTCTTAAATTCTGTTCTACTTTTTTCATTGTCTGTGAGGAGAGCCGCTCGAGTGGAGCGGCTAGGTTATAGAAACCACATGGTGGGTAACTGCGCACGTTGTTTGTCCCGGACTTGATTATAGGATACGATGCCTTTGTGATTAGGTTCACGATGTCACATTGTCTACAGGGTTATTAGTAACTTGCGCACAAAATATTGACGTTGGTACATCGATATCAAGAACTTTCGTTATACGAATTCTGAAAATTCGGTAAAAAAACCCCCAGATGTTCCATACCACACTACTACACTATACTACACGCTTTACGTCATCTTTTATTGTGCAAACTACCGTATTGAGGAATTCGCTGCTGAGTTCTCTATTTTCTGATGACTATAAACTCGGTCTTATCAAATCGCGAATGACTCTGTTTCTTCTAGGCAAGCGTGATACATCCTCGTCGCTTTATATCAGGCGAGTTGCGGTCAAGCGCAAACCTATTAATTATAAGAAAAAAAACAATATTTCTAAATGCCTATGTTGACGCAACTAACTAAAAATTAAATGTTCTACATGATTCAGCTGATATTCTTGTACTGAATTTTGAAAACCTGTAATTAACCAAAGATGTTCATCTTGATGTACCGTAACCCTTAAGTGGGAGAACTAGGACTATATTTATGGTTATAATATCTATATTATTTACATTATATTTACTCTTTCAAGTCAAGATAATTCTGGAGTCATCTGCAGGCTGATTCCACTAACAACTAGGATTATGAACATTTGTGTCGACAGGTAACAATCTCATGACTATAGGCAAAATAATTCAGCTAGGTCACGTTCAAACGAAATGTAATTTATAATTTAAATAAATTGTAACAAAGAACCTGGTACTACAGCAGAGAATATTATTTACAAATACCATTACTGGTATATACTTGTAGTATTATGAATACCTACTAATCCACGTGTATGTCTATATAACAAAATAAATACAAACAACAACCCCTTTCTTAGCAATTCATCGTTAGTTCATAACGATCTTAGATTTTCTTATGACAATGTTTATCCCGTTCTTTGATACCAGTCCAGTCATTCACCTTCTCCGCCTGTATTTAGAGTATACTTCTTTGAGATATTTTAATGACTCGGAGTACCACATCGGTGTGGTGGAAAACTGATAATCTATGTAGAGGGACTCCGGAGAAGAGAGCTGCACTGGTTTCCACTGTACCGGCAGCAGATCTGATGGACGAGGCGTTGGGTTCCTGCAATACGAGAAGAAGCCTTTGTCACCTTTATAATTCTTACAATAATGCAACGTATACTTCGTGAGTTTTATGTTTTATGGACCAACCAAAAAAATGTTAGAAGACATTCACATATCAACCTAAAACCTCCCACTGCACTGCTGAGATCGGGTCTCTCTTATGAAGGGGGTGTAGGTCATAGTGCACTACAACGGCCTAATTGTGGGTACTTAACTTATGTTCCAAACTTTCTCCGACAATCAGGTTTTCTCACGATATTTTTCTTCGCCGTTTAAGATTGTGGTAATTAATATATTTATATGGACATAAGTGAAAAACTTAGCGGTTCATACCTGAACCTCGCTCTTGCGCTTGTGAGGCAAGGGGTTAACCGACTAGACTACCACCTACTCCAAACTAGAACACATCAATCTATATCAATATCAGAATATCTTTCATTTTAATACGCAACATTAAAATTACAGTTGAGACGTTAAAGTTGGCAGAACTAACGGTACAGTGTTACTAGCAGTATTCTTTTCAATTTGAAAGTAATTGAAATTGTTTTACGTATAATATCCACAAGGAAACTCACCCGTATTTAGCAAAATGAGTCCACAATGTAGTCATCTTCTCGATCATTTCATCTTCAAACAAACTCGGTATCAGCGGCTGAGAGAACAAATAGAACAGTTCGTCAGCATGTGTCGCGTTGTGTTCAATGTTGAAAGGGCTCCTCGAATGTATCTTCGGTATATTCCTTCTACCAGAGTAGTTAAATATGTAACTAAAAACTGGCTTATCACTGGACTTAACAATCAATTCAGTTTCCTCCAAAGACGGATACGTCAATACTGGCTCCCCATATAGCTTCGACAGCTTCAAAATATTATACAAATCCTTACCCATGTAAAAGTCTTGTAACTTCTTGGCGAAGTCTAGCCTTGTTTCTTCTAAAGGCATGTGCAAATTTTTCGGTATAGATTTAGCGAATTCCACTCGATTGATCATCGGATCCTTGTCCATGCCGATCAACAGCAAACCTTCTTCGGTATTTGAGCCGATGATCATAGGAACTTTGTTGAATGTGCCATTCGATAAGACATCGTAAGGTAATTCGGTCAGAAATGGTATCTCGCCTGCGATAGGAATTTCTGAACAAGGTGTGTAGAGAATCTCAGACGGTATGACATTCCCTGGCTGTCTGCGCACTCTAGTCAAGATAAGTTCGTCATCAGACTTCGTTTGAAAGTAGTTATACAGCTCGTAAGGATCCTGAGATTCGTAACGCATTTCCTTAGCGAGTAGACTCGCTAAGAAGACAGGTCTGTACTGATACGCCCAAGGAGCTAGGGAGGAACCACTCTGAGTGATCGCTTTCTGGAAGAGCCCTTTAGACATTGGTGACACGATATGAAAGGACACCGATGCTGCCCCAGCACTCTCTCCAAATATCGTCACATTATCAGGGTCTCCTCCAAATGCCTTTATATTTTTCTGAACCCATCTCAGAGCGGCAACCTGATCCTTCATAGCTGCATTACCAGGTGCTTCTTTTATTCGAAGGCAGAGGAAGCCTTGGATGTTCAGTCTGTAATTTATTGTGACAAGAATTACACCTTTGGGGACGAGGTACTTTGGCCCGTAGAAAAAAGCAGATCCAGATCCTTGGAAGAAGCCTCCTCCGTGAATAAAGACCATGACAGGCAGATTGGCATTAGGTGGCGTATAGAGTGGGGTGTGCACATTTAGTGTTAGACAGTCGGTTTGCCCCATAGCAAATACATCTGCAACGGATTGGCGACATCGTATATGCTCGTTAGTAGCATCAAATACTCCGTTCCATGAAGGTGCTGGACCGGGAGCCTGAAATAAAAAGCAACAAATCACAATAGATGAGTCAAAAATAATATGCGGAACATAAATTATTATGTAAAATATACAGCGCTATAAAAAAAATACTGTAAAAATATGTATAGACCTTAAAGTGAGGTGATTTGCTAAAAAACCTGTTGGTTTAAGTAGATTTATTTAAATTATATATTAGATTTATTTGTATTAGTATATCACAGACGTAGATGTTAAGGAAATAATTTTTATAAACCAAAATGAAGAAAATAATGCATATAAAGGATTATATTTAGAATATCAAGATCAAGACTCACCTGAAACCTCGCTCTGACCGTAGCATACGGTATACCAGTGTATTCTGCGTGAGATCCATCCGGAGCCAGGGTCCCTCGCAGCCAGCCCCCAGTGACCAGCACCGGGGCGGTCGGCTGAGGCAGCAGGCGCGCCGCCCATAGCGACCATAAGACCAGCCACTTCACTCCCGCGGGGGCAGACGGGTTTGTACCACTCATACTTTGACAACCTTATCTTTAGGGCAGTTTTATTACTCAAGGTTTTCGTTTAGTCTCATTGTAAAATTCAATGTTATCTTTATTGTCCCCAATGGTCACTTGTATTTAACATCACTTTATATTCAAATCACTTATCATACGTGTATTCGTAGTAAACTGTCGGCTTTTGATGTTGTACTGATCAAACTTTGTACTCTGAACTGTCTGACGCAAAATTATGTTTCAAGTATATGAGGTAATAAAGTTTATATTACTACAATTTTATAAGTTACATACACGCGCTATATTTACAATAATAGGTATGTTATGCGTCACAACGTTTACTAACTGATACAAATTAACATAACAATTCACCTCTTCATACATAAAACTAGATAATTACACCACATATCAAAATATTTAAAACATATGTGTTTTTAACAATGTGAAACTTTAAAATTATTTAATTAATAAATAGAATAGTGGAACTTCTTTTTGAATTCCGTCAAAAATATATACGAATTTAACTACACTCAATATCTATCAAGACTGTGTGAGACTTTGAAACTGCTATAAGTTTATCTATGATACCGTTATCACTACAATAATCACATAAGAAGGACGATGTGATAGCAAACCATTGCAGTAGGTCAAAGTTCCGGCAACGTATCACTATCATTTTGCAAATTAAATAAATGTTTTTGTAATTTTAACCAATCATATTTCTGATACACTGCTTAACTTCACAATATTATTTTACTTAAAATTAGAGACACCAAAACTATTCCAGCTGTCACAAGAAATGTTCATCTTTGGTTATATACATATTTATAGCTTATCAATAAGAGTACGACACACCTTTACACTCGCCATCGCCAGACTAAAATAAAATAATACCTATGTAGGTATGAATTCCGAAATTCCGATCGATGACGATTAGTCTGATGCCATTCGTACGTTTATATATGTACCTACTCGCTGCGCCCTGCGGTGTTACATGGGATTTGACCATCCCATGACAACATTACTTTTTTCCGGGATTAAAAGTTGCTGTTTGGATGAAATTTGGCACGATAGCTTAGACCCTGGATACATAGGCTACTTTTTATCCTGTATTAACGCGGGTATCAACGCAAGACGCAGCTAGTATGTATGAAAAAGGGGCTGACTGACTGACTGATATTCGCTTGAAATCAACGCAGAGCCTAAACCTAAAAGATTTTTGGAAAACCAACTCCTCAAGAGGTCAAATAGTTAAGAGGCTTATATTCCGTTTAACGTCACGTGCAACACCGCATTTGACAGGTGCCTAGTAAATACATTATATAGGTATATATAATAGCTGTGCCCCGCGGTTTCACCCGCGTAGTTCTTTATTTTACTATCAAGATAATCCAATGGGGAACTAATTTTGTTGAAGTCGGTTAAAAAGTATCTTATGTCCTTTCCCGAGGTTCAATTTATCTGTGCACCAAATTCCATCCAGATCGGTTTAGTGGTTTTGGCGTGAAAGCGAAACAGACAGACAGACAGAGTTACTTTCGCACTTATAATATTAGTTTTGTAGGATATATATATAGCATAAACTTGCTATATATAGCAAGCACGTAATTCATACCCGTAGTAAACATTATTTTATGATAATAGTTTAGATATCGGAGGTCGCTCTTGACCATGACACGAGTACCAGTCAAATATACGTACGTAATATTACAAGTCATTCTACGTATTTTTAGATAGAATTTTAAAATCATATACTTACTTATTTTATAATACGTATAGTTAGATATACATATCTATATGAACATAGGACTTTGAGTAAATGTTTTGGACTTTGACATTTCGAGACTTACAGATTACATATTATTTGAATTATTGGTTACCATTTGGCCATTGATCGCTCGGCAACTTATTTTGATAGCTATCTTCACTAGGTAACTACTTAATAAGTATAAATTATAGAATAATGAGCAGTTATCAAAAAAATATATTTATTTCGTTGCGTACCATCTACCTTAACCAAAATATAAATAAATTAATAACTATAACTTAAAGTACTAACTTAAACTTGATTTTTAATTTTTCATTGTTTTTCGCAATATAACAAAGACAGTATTAATGCATTTTATTACATTACGTTGGGCATAGTCTGAAAATGAACTATGCGTTACGTATCACATCACACTACCTAACATAAAATTTTTACAAACATTTTTATAAGACAATTAATTTTTTATTTTTTAAAAGCGTTTTCGTAAACCGGCTGCTAAATCGTTAAACCTGTTAATCATCATTAATTTCTTTTTTTTTGATATACCTAGTGTCACTCTCACGACTACGACGAATCTATTGACACCACTCACATGAAAATCGTCAAGCCGTTTAGACTCTAAGGCACAAAATATACATACACTCGAAAAACATAACATTCCATCTTTCACAGTCGGGTAAAAAAGGACAGCTATAACACTTGACTGTAAAATTTACAATAGCCAACTTCCAGTAGAAGATTCCATAGTAGATCTATTAGAAGAAAATGAGTTGTAACTTGTAACAATTCGAACGAAGAACCATTGCCTACCGACTTTAGTCAGGTGAAAACAGCTGTTACCAACAACCAATCACAGGGAAATGTCGGCACCGGCCGGCACAGCATTCTCGGCCGCCATCACGCTAACCCGCGCCCGTGTCTCGCTTCCACAAGTGAAAGTACAATTTAAAACTACTCATTACGACCTGTTCCAGCATCGTACATTACCTAATGTGTGCCTTTTACTACACAGTGTAAATTAAACCTTAAAACTATGTATAATACGTCCAGGTTCGAAAGTGCGACGACGTGACAATTACGTCGTTTTTGTTTTGCCAGTCATGGATAATAGCGTCTGTCAGCAAATGTAAGTTGAATAAAATTGTGCAAGATTTCTTCTGCGCTACAATTGTGTGTAATTATGTATAAAATGTTTTGTTTTGTAATGTAGATTTCCTGTTATGTCCAACTGGTTCAACCACTAGATTAGTCATTCTATAAGTAGGCTTCCGAGCTACGGCTGACTATATAGAAACGCGATGAATGATAATTATTTAGTAATGCAACACGATTTAAAATCTTAATCATCTACATATAAAGTCTAAAGTTGCAAAGCTCTAAAATACCTACTCGGTAAAGTAACGGACCTATATGACAAAATGGTATGTATGTCGTAAAGGTCGATTCTGTGACCTAAATATACGATTTCTTTAATTTAATGTAACCACCATTCCTGTATGAATAATATTTTTACTGTAGATGAAATAACTACAAACTGTCATTGTATTTCAAGTACAAAATGCTTTGTTTATATTTTTATTTAGAAACCAGAATTTACTAGTTTTTTTTCTTTACTGAAAGTTCTAGATGTAAAGCTCAAAAAGTCACTTTAGTAAAACCGTACGTAAGTACAAATCAGCCACAAGTCACTGCAATATGGTTTCTAGTACCTAATGAACAATTCAAAATAATAAACTCAGCAACTTGATTTGGGTTGCTGAATCCCGAGCGTCTAAAAATACCAGCGCACCTCGTTGATCCTAATGTACTTGCTAATGAATAAGCACTTACAGACCTTACAATGGTGCTCATTGATATTATCATATCAACAGTCCAGAGCTTTTTAGCGACGATTACTTTGAACATAGAAGTTCTTACTATCCGAAGTTCTTTGATGAAGATTAATTACGTTTATGGAGCAAATTCTTCGAATAGTAAGTAAGTACTAACGACATTTGTAAGCAGATTGCTATCACCGTTATGTATGCAGTTTGCTGTCGGTTTTGTACAGATTATCATTACTCAGAGGTAAATTAATCCAATGTCCATTAAAATGATCACAATGGTTGACTTTTGTTACTTGATAGCCTGTAAGCATTTAATGTAAAATTGGTAGGTATTAGAAACCAGATTGCAGTGACTTGTGGCTGATTTGTTCTTACGTACGGTTTTACTAGAGTGACCTTTTTGAACTTAACATCTAGAACTTTCAGTAAAGAAAAAAAGCAAGTAATTTCTGGTTTCTAATTAAAAGTGTAAACATATAATTTTGTACTAAAAATACAATGACAGTTTGTAGTTATTGTAGTGTTAAAAATAAAGAAATTGTTTTACCTGACTGCCCAAATAGAGGGTAATGTTTTACGAGTGTATGTTCATAAATTTGTATGTTTGTCTCTTTGTGAACATCTACAGCTTAAGCTGATAGACTGATTTTGATGTTCAAGGTGTCATTCGAATAGTCATCTGCAGATGGTAATAGATAGCCTATGACTAGTTACAATCCTCCCTCAATATCAATCCTTCTGCCCTCTGTATCAATCGTTAGGATAAATTTGTCTTCAGCTTCTGCAGTCAGGTTTTTTGAAGGCACTTCTAATCGCTTGTTTTTTTTTCAGTTGTTGGCTCTGTGAGACTACAAGTATCAATAAAACAGTGATTAAATACTTACAAGATTATTAAGCTAGTGTTAGTGATAATGTCGTGGCTGTGTGTGAAAGTGAAGTGGGTGGTGTTATGGTCGCTGTGGGCAGGGAGGTTGGTCCCGCAGGCGACGTGCCCGGTCCGCGTGAGCAGCGGCTGGCTGCGAGGGACGCTAGCGCCTGACGGAAGTCACGCGCAATACACTGGCGTGCCGTACGCTAAGATAGTGGAACGGTTTCAAGTGAGTAATGAATTATAAAATATGGGTTGCAAATCGGCTAGCTAATAGTTACTGCATTAAATTTGAATATTCTAAGAAAAATATGTGAATGCCATATTGTACTCGAATAATAACAGAGATTCAAATTCTAGCGAATTGTAAAATTCGACACCTATCCGTAAAGATAGAAATGAATGAACGTGCACTTATCACTAGTATTTTTTTATTTTTTGTATAAAATCCACACAAAGGTCTTCAGGTCCCAAACTAGGCAAAGCCTGTGCTATGGTAACCTGATCACTGATATACATACTTATACACATAAATACATACTTATATATATATAATAAACACCCACACACAGATAAAACAGACATGTTCATGCACACAAATGATTGACCTGTCCGGGGATCGAACCCGGGACCAGCGGCTCAGAAGGCAGGGTTGCTACCAACTACGCCAACCAGCCAGTCAGTATGGATAGCCCGATAGGAAAATATGTACCAGGGTGAAATAATTTTGTTTTACTGATAAATATCAAAGTTTAATACTCAGTATCAAAATTTAATACGATGAGCACACATAATATCAAAACAATGTCAATTCATTGGGCGGTCTCATTGCCTAAAGCGATTTCTTTTAGGTAGATTTTGTATATTTTTTTTTAATTCGTTTAAATTAATATTGTCAAACTTTTTTGCAATGATTGCGAAAAAATACTTGTAACCATCATATAAAATTCCATGAATAAGGCATGCTGAATATTGAATTTTTTTCCCTCGTAAAAAACTTGCTTCAAAAATTGGTCAGATATAATAATAAGATAATGAAAGTACCTACACCACAACACGATCAAAATACAAGCGAAAGTAATCGTGATCGCGTCCCTATTTGAATAATATATGTTACAATAGACTAGTAATAATTACGTAAGTAAATTTAATTGCTACTGTCAATTTGTCACGCGGGTATTTAATGAAATGATGTAAAAAATATATAGTTATATATCGTATATATAGTGTTGCAGTTATATATAAACCTATCTGGAAACGAGGTCGCAAGATAAATACTGAATAAAAGGCTATTATATATTTTTATTTAGACCAGCTTTCCCTGTCTAAATGATAAAAGAACTGTGGAATAGAAATCCTTCTTATTTTTTAAAGTCAGTTGAAGGAAAAAACTCATTAATTGGAAAAATATTTCGTAATATAGTTTGTGTAGATAGGGTATAGATTATTTTGCATAAGATGATCTTAATTATAATATATTATAATATAACACACATTCCATATTGTATGTGTCGACTAGATCGTATTTACATCTTATCAGAATTCAATATGGAATCAACTGTTAAAAGAACTTACCTATCAGTGTAGAAGGTTTATCTTAATTCTGTGCACATGACTATAATAGTGATCATAATTTCATAAAGTAAGTCATAGTCATAATCATTTTTACAATCTTAAAGAACTTTTAGAAAATAACAATTGAAAACGATAAAAAATATCTTATTTAATAGTTAAAATATGATATGCAGTTCATGTAAATAAAGACAACTGTTAATTGCGCATTTTCACCTGAATTACGTCATTCACTTTATAATATATCTGCTCAATAAGCCAACCCTTAAGATGTTGTTTATGGTACCATAGTTATGGATGCACCGTCCTTCACGACATTCACCGCAAGCCTAGCTCTAATTACTCGCTGACCTTGACCAGTGATCACCACCGGCTGCCGACGCTTCGTAACTCACACAATTACGTAACAATTTACCTAATGAGTTACAATGTAGCCTAGCATGACTCCAATGCA
This sequence comes from Ligdia adustata, assembly GCA_947049295.1. Classification (NCBI taxonomy): domain Eukaryota; kingdom Metazoa; phylum Arthropoda; class Insecta; order Lepidoptera; family Geometridae; genus Ligdia; species Ligdia adustata. Next base: position 569,580 of record OX346229.1, on the reverse strand, counting down.
TGCGGTATAAAATAGTTTATCGTGTTGCTTAGAAAAAATATGTAGTTATAGTTTATCGCGGCAATTATCTACTATTAACAAAGTTATTATAGCTCGGGCAACATCTTTAAGTTATAACTATGAATCTTAGATGCAATAGGTATCTAAAATGATTGCACGTTATCTTGTACACATTTGTTTCAGAGTGCAAAGTCGGTTCCAGCTTGGGAAGGCACGTTTGTTGCCCGCGACGAGCACATTCGATGTCCCCAAAGATTTGGCTCCTGGGTAGTCGGCAATGAAGATTGCCTCACCCTCAACATCTACACTCCCTTGCCTGCCACGGACAAGCTGTTCCCTGTCATGGTTTTCATCCACGGTGGCGGCTTCCGGGACGGATCAGGCAACCCTTTTGTTTACGGTCCTGAATACTTAATTAAACATGGAGTTATCCTCATCACACTCAATTATAGGGTTGAAATCCTTGGATTCCTATGCTTAGGCATTAAAGAAGCTCCAGGCAATGCAGGACTAAAAGATCAAGTCCAAGCTTTGAGATGGGTCAAAGAGAATGTTAAATCTTTTGGTGGAGATCCAGATAACATCACAATCTTTGGAGAAAGCGCCGGTTCAGCATCTGTCATGTATCATTTACTATCACCATTATCCAAAGGACTGTTCCATAAAGCCATTATGCAGAGTGGCTCTGCGATTAGCCCTTGGAGTATGCAGTTTGAACCCCTAAAGACTGCCAGATTACTTGTTAAGCATATGGGCTACAATACTGAAAATACTCACCAAATATATAGTATTTTTAATAATATAACCACCCAAGAGCTAATGAGAGCGCGTGTGCCGAGGATTGAGGGTGATGTGGTACTCTCGGAAAACATATTTGTGCCATGTGTTGAAAACGTCTTGCCAGATGGAGAGCAATTCTTACCTGATACTCCTTATAATTTGCTCACATCGGGAAACTTTAACAAAGTGCCTGTGATCATTGGGTATAATAATGCCGAAGGCTTAATGTTTGTTGGTAAAGAAAACGATACAACTATAGCTAAGCTGGATTTCTACAAAGCTTTGCCCAGAGATTTAGTATTCACCAACTCTGAGGACAAACGAAACATTGCTAATGTATTACAGAGGTACTATATGGAAGATAAGAAGATAACTACAGAGACTATAGCAGAGTTTTCAAGATATGAAGGAGATAGTGGTATAGCATATCCTGTGGTGTCAGCTATAGACCTACTGCTAAAACATAGTGATAGGCCAGTATATGGGTACAAGTTTAGCTACAATGGCTGGATGAATTTGGCGAAGCTTACGTACGGATTCTGGAAATATCCGGGAGCCACACATGCCGACGAACTGTTCTATTTATTTAAAATAAAAGTCCTGTTACCTGCTTCATTATTTGAGGCGAAATTTATTAACTTTTTTACCACCCTTTGGACTAATTTTGCTAAACACGGGTGAGTTGAATTGCAACTCAGGATTTACAAGTGACACTTAATTAAGTATCACTTGTAAATTGTGTACCTACTAGTATGATGTAGAAATGATATAAAAATGGAAGTAATATTGAAATTAAAAATAGTTATATTATAGCTTACTATATTGCATAAGGTTATGCTTTGCTAAAGAATGTTTGCTGTTTTCAGAGAACCAACTCCTTCAGTAACGTCATCCATTCCAATAAAATGGAAACCAGTAAGTAGAAGTAATCCTAATATATATGAGATCAATACAAATTGTTCGATATCTGCATTGTGGGAAGACGAGATTTTAAGGTACTGGGACATGATTTACTCAAAATATAGAAGATACAGCTAAAGGAATACAATAATGAACATTATATACAGTGACCCAATATACCTGATGCGAGAGAAAATAATGAAGTAGAAGATTATATCATCGATGCTTGAAGCTTGCGAATGATTATGGTGATAACTGTAGGTGCAAACTGCAAATGGATGTAAGAAACCACTTTTCTAACAAGAAACACGTTTTTGAGTCATCGTGAACTAGTTTCACTAACTAATATTTAAATTGAGGTGTACATTTTTGAAATGTTATAAAACAGACATTAATATCAAAGTAAATCATACATGTATTTTACGAGTATGCTCTTCAATAAAATATTCGAAAGCTCTTAACCCTGAAATAAAACTGCACCAATAAAACAGTCTAAATAATTCTTATTTGTATATCGTTCCGCTACTAAATCGTAAATCAATTCAGTCGCAACTTAGCTTATATTAAAATCTTAAAGAGAAAAGATTAAAGCGTCATGGTCGATTACAAAATTTATGATAGAATTTTAACCAGAATGATACGAGTTGATAATGATGTGTGTAGAGGTGACCTTGGTGCGTTAGAAGTTGTTGTTGACTATGTTCTGTACTGTGGTCGTCGGTGGCGCAAGTGGCCAAATATTGGCGAGTCTGGGGGCTCGAGACCACAGCCTTCAGGCGGTGTTGCAACCCGCGTCCGGCCGCGCTGCGCCGGAGCATCACTCAGTTCCGACCTGATGGCTGATCGGTGCTATTCGATACACTGACACTCATGCCACTATAACGAGTATAAAACGATCGTGTCGGGAGTTTGTTTGAGTACGGAACCTTTGCGTGTGATCTTGAGATTTGGATCGATTTGTGGAATGTGTGTGTGTGTGTGTGGGTTTATAATGTAAATTCTTATGTCACTTCTTATTTTCAGTACTTAGAGGTTTAGATGTTAAGGTATCATAAAGTTGCATAAAACCTATTTTTGTTATTGTAGATACTCAGAGAGAGAAAAATTAGATGACGACGTTAAAATGCATGCATTGTCACTGATACGAGTTCTTAGAGTAAAGAATGACCTCTTGTTTCAGCATCATACATTGTTCATCTCAAAATTTTAAAAGTAGAGTAGTACTAAAAATCTATCTATATATATAAACAAGAGAGTCCTGACTGATTGACTGACTGACAAGTCACAATCAACGCAAAGCCTAAACTGCTGGACATACAGACATGAAATTTGCAGGGTGTATTTATTACAGGATATAGGGGTGTACTAAGCAAGGAATTTTGGAAATTCTACCGTTAAGGAAGTCAAATAGAGGTGCAAAGTAATGTACAAAAATGCACAAGTAGCGCAGCGCTGTTTTTCTACCGTAAAAAGTCGAAAAGTGAAATCGAATGTAAACTAAGTCGGTTAATATCTATCTGTCTATCGGAGCGACTATACCAACTCTTTGTCATACATTTTTATCTTGTTTGTTAGCTAATACATTTTATGGTAACCATATAAATATTATTATTATTTCTTTAATGGATATAGTGAATTGGAATACAACATACGATTAAGATTTGTATAGGATTACCAAGTTATTTTTTCATACTCGTATTGCATATCTAGAAAACAGATAAAAAAAAATATCTTCAAAATTTGGAACTGTGGGTCAGCTTAGAATTCTGATGATCGGTGAGTCAGTGACAAAAGTAAAGAAATTTGGCTTGCTATAATTCTTATTGTACTGGTCCAAATTTAATGTAGGTAATTTGGGAATATATGTGTACGCCTGTATTTGTCACTGAAAATATAGATTTCTAGCTTTTCCCACAACGAAGCTACATGGGTTCGAAAATGACTGAAATCGCTTCGAGAAAACGATGGTACGGCCGTGCTTTGCTCTTTGGCGGGGGCACTGCTGTGCCCCCAGATTACGTTTTATGCCGCGTACAACGTCACGGGTGATAGCACATAGATTTACAAGTACGAAGTACCAATATGAAAAGTAAAAAGTATCATAATAATAAGATCATGACTGTGTACTTCACTATTTATCAACTCCATGCTGTTCAAGTAATGTAGAAATAGATGCGTGCTAATGTCGGAAACTGCAGTTGGTTAACTCGGAAGTTGGGCAACCAGCGCGTCGCTCTTCGCGGTTCATTTTGTATCATCCTATTGCGAAATGCTCCTTTATTGTCTTGCTTGTCCATCATATGCAATAAAGCATTACCGACACTTTATCTGTGTCGAAATTTTGTCTTAGTTCCTGCAGCCATAGAAGATGTAAATTAGTAAGTCTCGAGATAGATTTTGTGTATTGTTGTTTGTCTTCGTTAGGACAATAAAATTGCCTGCATTTATTATACTTCCGGTAGGAATAAAATTCGGCCATGTGTGAATTGCGCTCGCGCATGAATCGTTCCGTACCGTTATCTATATAACATTAGTTGAAGCTTCTACCCGTTGTTGTTATTAATATCGAGCTAAAACGTCACATAAGTCACGTTTGTTGTAAAGGAGCCACTCTTAAATATTCATGATATTCTGGGATTTAGGATTTGTTGTTATAGCGGCAATAAAAATACATAATCTGTGAAAAATGTCAACTGTCTAGCTGTCGCGGTTCATGAGATTCTAGCTGTCAGGTCACTCACGTCAGACGAACGGACAGTGAAGTCTATGTAAAACGTTTATTACGTTTAGGTACGGAACCCTAAAAAAGAATAGATATTTATTAAATAAGACAACATTTTTATATTTGCTGATTGATAATGTAACTATTCTGATGCGAGTGAGCAAAAGGTATACTTAAGATTAGTTAAGAACCACAATATAATCGCGATCCGCTATCTGTGATGTCCTTTCGACTATATGTGTCTATTTCTCATAAACTACTTATCTTGTGATTAATACAGTGTTCAATGTTTTCTAACACAAATAAATAAATTAATTATTATCCGCTTGACGGAATGTCATAACTGTAGATATCCTATCAGTACCAAAGAAATGGTTAACGGAACGAAATCCAAGGCTGTGTGAAGTCAAGGTCTCTCCACGGCTCGGCAGCCGCTTTTACAATAAGAAAGAAAATGTCTGCGACAATTGATTGTAATATTTATTAAGATATAATATATCTTAAGAGATATTATTTAAACTTTATATATTTATTATGACATTGATTCGGCACTCAAATGTTCAGTTATTTATGTTAATTTAATTTGTATGAATTAATGTAACGAGGAAAATCTAATAATGTATCAAAAAAGATATATTATACATGTTCCGACGGTTTGATGCGTAAAAAATAATACTAAAAAGCGATTTTAATTCGGCAAGTAAACTGAGCAGTGGGTCTAAATTGTCTCGCAAGATTTTATTACATTGTAAGATAGTTATGTCTTTCTTCGATTTCCTTGAGATTCCATCAACAGATCCTGACTGTATGATAAAGGGTTCACTTCGGGAGTATAACCTTTCGAATTTTTTATACGGCTCACAATTGACTTAATTATCGACGAACATACACAAAAAAACCGTAAGTTTGTTTAAATGTGAGAAGTTATTGGCTTGTGTTTAAATGCCAACCAAAAAATTCGAAACACCTACCGAAATGGATATTGTTTTTGAGTAATTAATATTTAAAATGTTACAAGACGTTGCCTGTCACGAACGTTATTAAATGCCAATGAATATTTCTTATTCTTATGCTTATCAAAATGGATTAATGCTCACCGACTTATAATTCACGAAAATGACTCCAAATTTAAAGATAATGCTGACCGTGTCAGTTTGTCAACAAAAGGATCTACGGATTGTTATAAAAAAATCCTTACTGCAATATCGGTTTAATCTGTAACGAAAGGATCTGCGGATTGTCACACAATATTAGGTGAGCATTTTATAAATTTTCAAAAGCAGACTAAAATATATTGTTATAATTGATAGAGTCAGGCGTTACTTTGCGGAAATCCATTTGTAATAAGATGGTATATACAAGATATTTAGTGTTTTTCGGCCTCGTCTTGATGTCAGCGTGAGAAATCGAAAAATATTTTTGTTTTATGGTGTCGTTCCTCCTCACCACCTCCACACCTCACCTTATTATTTCTCTTTCTCTCAGTATCCGACTTCTCGGCTGAGACATCAAGACGAGGCGGGAAAACACTAAATATTCTTTATATACCATCTTATTATATATTGTTATAGTTAAAATTTAATTTTGTACCTGAAACTATTTAGCATGCTCTACACAATAGTTTGATTTTATCAAGAATGTACTGTTGAAATGCATAGTCGTTTTTGCATTACAATTAGCATAACATTGCGTTGAGAAATTTGTGATAAAAATTTAAATTCATATTATACCTACTCAATTATATATCTCTGAGTTGTTAAAATGTTTCTAACAAGATTTAACAAAAATGTGACAACGTAATAAAATTCACTGGCGACTACTATTAAATCAATTTCAATTAAAAAAAATATATAGATCAGAAAACAACCTATAATATATATAATGTTACTTCGTCGCTGTTCAACCGAGTTTAAAAAGAGGATATTGTTTCTTTTTCATATATTATATTTAAAAAAAATCTTTTTGTTTTGAAAAACAAAAATCTATCAAGAATGGTCGTTAAATTTGTGATTCTAAGATGATCATCCCATAGTCATAGTCAAAAGCCATCGTTCGTCAACAAAATGTATGAAACAGCTGATATTCTTCTCTAATTCAGAGTTGGTTACATCGTATAAGTTGTTCCTTAGGATGAGTATAGTAACCCCTTTTCGGATTACTACACCCATGTTTAAAATTCTCTTAAGAAATACAGAGACAATCTGTAGCAAATACTTCAAGGTTTGGCATACTAGTACTACGAAATGATCACAACTAGCAACCACTGGTACCCGGATACGACGAATGGGGTATTCGCTAGTGAAACAACAAAACAGAACTTCAGTATTTGCAGAAATATGCTATTACAACAAATAAAATATAGCAGAAAGATTATCTATAGACCATTTAAGATCTACAGATAATCCAAGTGCTCCAATCCACCACCAGAGGGCAGCGTGCCTAGATTGGTAGCCGTATTACCACGCTCATTAGCAAGGCTGAAAATTAAAGAATGAAAGAAGTATTACATATTTGTTTCGTCGTTTTTACAACCACGTTGCCTTAAAGCGACGTCCATGAAGTGTGATATTATACTCGTATATGCCTTGTTCTACTTAGTTCTTGTGTATTTAAATAAATTACGTCAATGGAATTATAATTTAATTAAATATACGTTTGACCCAGAGGTAATTAGTACCTACGTTAATATTGACCCGTTAGGTCAGCGTCATTTGCTTCCAAGATAATGTTTTGGGTCATATAATATGTAAATGGTCAAGATAATAATATTTAATTAAATGTGGGCTAGTTAAAAGTTATTGACATTTGTCCCTATCTTATCTTCAAATGTAATTAATTTTTGTCTTTGTCTCCTTGTATTTATCCCCTGACGCAAAACAACGGGCTATTTTAAGTTTTTACGTGTCTGTGGCATCGTAGCTCCCGAACGGATGAACAGATTTTGATTTGGTTTTTTGCTATGTTTGATGACAATCGGTCCAAAATGGCCACCGCTGCAAAATGGCCGATTACATATTTTTCACAACTTCCTCAAGCGCTTGACTGGTAGAATACTATAAGATATCATAAATGTCAAACCAAAATGGCAGCCAACACAAAATAGCTAATCTTTAATTTTTTGCATAGTTTATATTTTACTGTTATAAATTTTATTTGTTTTATTCATTTATTTTCGCATATTGATAGTTACATGTATGTACCTTATAGTTTAGGGGTTTCGAAGGGGTCAAACCTAACAAATTTTAGATAAGATCTCGTATCTCTGGTACGGATGACTATATGAAAATTATCATTAGGTCATGCAAAAGGAAAATTATTTAGCTTTCAATAGTCTATACAAAAACAACTTAAAGGAAAAGAGAAAAGTAACAGTGATGACTTTAAAAAAACGTTCATTTTTGCCCTGATGTAGGGCTAGTTTTAACACTTCTGGGGCAAGTTTTAATATGCCCCCAACAGCATCTAATAAAACTAAGTTTAACTGAATTATACTATTAAATATAACAAGTTTTCTTCACAAAAATGTATTTGTATTAATACTCCCTTGTCCCAGTGTTATCGATATTATCATTTTTTTTTTATGGAAAATAATATAAGAAATCCTAGTTAACTATGCATTAGTTAACTATAGAAATCAGTTTTTCCGCGATATCCAATAATTAATACGCACATAACATTATTTTTTTTAAAAATTAATGTAAATAAATAAAATTAGCTATCGTAATAATGCAATGTAATTGAAGTATTAATTATCTCAAATAGGCTATATTTTCCATGTCTCTGTTTACACATTAATATAACATACTTTTTGAAGTGTTAGCGTAGTAAGGTATATTAGCAACAACATTTGTCAACTAACCCATCTACTTAAATAAATAGGTTTTGTGCAACTCAAAAAAACCCAGACATTTTCGGAGCAAGCTAACTTGAGCTTATGAATCAGCGCTGATGTTAAAAATGGTTACGCTTACTAGAAGTTGTTCATTCGAGTGGACACATCGGTTAAGTTAACACTGCAACTGCTTTGTGGATCTGTGAAAACGTGGTTAACGTGACGTCACAAACGTGCTGAGGTCGCAGAGGTCCTCACGTGTCGGATCAAGTCAGTCGGACTTAGGCCGTTGTCACCGCGTCAGTGGTGGTATGATGGTGGTGGCTGGTCATTATGAAATGGCTGGTGCTGACATGGCTGGTAGCCGCCGGGCTGGTGCGGCTGCCGGCGCCCGTGGTGCGAACTGCCTCTGGCCTGCTGAGGGGCAGGCTCAGCGACAACGGCAAGTTTTACGAGTACTTCGGAATCCCGTACGGAATCGTCGACGAGAGGAATCGGTTTCAGGTAAGGGTACATCTAATTTTTGCAAGTGCTAATTAAATTACACTAAGGTAGTCTATACTGAATTGTATTTTTGTATGTAATTAATACAGCTACATACTGGACCGATTTAAAAAATTCTTTTTCCGTAAGAGATATTACATTATCACATAATACCGCGGAGCGTAGCTAGTCTTGAATATTATTGAAGGTCACAGATGATGATGATTTTGTAGTTAAGGTAACGTATATATAGGTGTTTTTACCCATTCAAAATGGCTTAGTTGTTGGAGTTAAAAATTTGTTTGCCGTTTTCTATTATACTCGTATAACTATTTATATAGCTGTGTTATTGAACGTATTACGTCTTAGTTGTCTCATTTTAAATTGAACGTATTACGTCTTAGTTGTCACATTTTAAATTGAACGTATTACGTCTTAGCTGTCTCATTTTTAATAGAACGTTTTACGTCTTAGTTGTCTCATTTTAAATTGAACGTATTACGTCTTAGTTGTCACATTTTAAATTATTCCTTTATGGAGAGTAGTCATTTCTTAGTCATACAAAAATATATATTAACGTTATATTATTTTTATACCTCATCTTGCAAACTTCGTATTTTAGCTACGAAGCCGAAACTTGATGTAGCTCTTAAAAAAACTGTTGTTTCACAACCGTTACAGATTAAAAGGATGCTTGTTGTGTTTATGTTATGTTTAATAATATATTATGTTCCTAATTACAAGTTTTTTACGAAAATTCCAACCTATTCAAGAATATAATCTATATTTATATATGAATATTAATATCATACAATTTTAATATGCGGCTGCGAAAGAAGGAGGGTTATGTTTATTGAGTGTATGTATAAGTATGTATATTTCGATGGCACGCCTTAGGGCCTAAACGTCTTTAATTTTTATGCAAGTGGTGTCAACAGATTCGTCTTAGTCGTGAGAATGATACAAAATACATCGAAATAAAAAAAAGGATTTATGGTTTTAAAATTTAATCTCAAAATGTATTCAAGTAAAGAATTTTTGAAGGTAATTACAAATATATACATAACTTATATGGTTTATTGGAGGACCAGGAGAACATACGGCAAAATAAAATTGCCGTGGTACCATTGATGGTACAATCTAATGGTAGGTACCTCGGCACCTTTAATAGTTGATGAATCATCGGCAGTTGCCAAGTAATAGTGCTAATAGTGCAGTGCAATATAAACCAATATATGTTCTACATTTACTTGTCTAATCTTCAGTACCTATAATTATTTTAGTACTAACATACAGAAATAGGTGTTGAATATTCATTTCCCTGAACTTAAAGGCTAAGGGCAAGCGCCCAGGCTAATTTGCCTATTAGTATATCAAAGCAAAATAAGTCCAAAACGAATGGTACATAAATATGGTCACTGTATCATGTTGGCCTGATGCATTGTGACCTTGAAATTAGCAGTTTTTAAGCATTTACACCAGGAAATATTTTACCGAGCTTCTGCGTCAATCACACACGTTTCATTTTTATTTATACCTATAATTTGGAAAAAATTTATATTCTGTACGACTTAAATGTTGTAATTTTAGTAGGTACTATAGCATACATACGTAAGACACAAGGAACGACAATAATGGGATTAGTGAGACAATGCAGTAGGAATTAGACTAAAGTATTATTGAAGCGTTTGTTAAGTAATAATCCTTATTTTTTTCAGGCACCACTTCCTCCACCGACATGGAAGGGTATCTTCGACGCACTCGATGAGAACACGTGGTGCCCGCAGCGCTCCTTGCTCGGCACCATCGGCGAGACTGACTGCTTGAAACTGAACATCTACACTCCCGTCCACAGACATTCGAAACCACTCCCTGTCATGGTTTATATCCACGGCGGCTGCTTCTTCGGAGGGACTGGGTCTCCCTTCCTGTACGGTGGTGATTACTTCGCAGAACACGGAGTCGTCTTCGTCGGGATAAACTACAGATTAAGCGTTGAAGGATTCCTGTGCTTAGGGACCAAGGATGCGCCTGGAAACGCCGGGTTAAAGGACCAAATAGCTGCGCTGAGATGGATAAAAGATAATATTCGAGGATTCGGAGGAAACCCTGATGATGTGACTCTGTTCGGAGAGAGCGCTGGAGCCGTGTCGACATCTTTTATGATTCTCTCGAAGGCAGCTAAAGGTCTATTCCACAAGGCGATATTACAGAGCGGTTCATCGCTAGCTCCGTGGGGATTACAGCACGATCCTATTAAAACGGCTAGCGAATTAGTTAAAAATTTAGGCTACGATACCAAAGATCCTGATGAAATTTACAGTATTCTATCTAAAAAAACTGCTGAAGAGTTGATAATGGCTTTGAAAGAAAACGAAGAGAGGTATTGTGTAGCCGATGACAGTATATTTGTGCCATGTGTCGAGAAGGAGATCAAGGGTGTGGAGGCAGTCGTGACCGAGTACCCTGCTGATATCATCATGTCTGGAAACTACACAAAAGTTCCGATGATAATCGGTTACACTGACAACGAAGGCATATATTTTGTGTCCGCAGATTATGGGAATAGTCTGAAAAACGATTCACGAAGCATAGACCCTTTGACTACAATTAAAAGAGACCTGGAATTTCCGAGCGAAGACGAGAGGAACTGCACCGCAGACAGGATCAAAAAGCATTACTTCTCGTCGTACGAAGACGAGATGATTATGAACATGGTGAACTTATACTCGGACGTGCACTTTAAGTTTCCTTTGATCCTGGAGGCGGAGATGTACGCAAAGACGACGACCCAGCCGATCTACTATTACCTCTTCCGATACAATGGTCTTATAAACATGCCCAAATTCATATCAGGGTTCGGACTGAACGATGGAGCGTCTCATGCAGATGATTTGTTCTACTTGTTCAAGCCTCATGCGTTCCCGTTGCCGCAGAGGTTTTTGGAAGAGAACATGATCAAGAATATGGTGATGTTGTGGACCAACTTTGCAAAATACGGGTATGTACTATTTGGACTTGTATTTTACACAAATGAATGAAATAAGTTTGTTTGCAATTTTATTTAGAAAACTACACACGTACTTGATTGTGAACGTAGTTGGAACTTTCCAACAATCAGGTACACGTGAAAACGCGTTATCTTAAACAATATAAAATGAAATAAAAGATCTTATTAAAATTCATTGCGGCACCTGCTGTAGGTACCTACGTATGACTATTGTCATCACAAACTATAAATGTAATGAATGCTGAATCAATGCCATTGATTTTTCATGAGAAACGAGTTATACAATTAAATATAATATCTGTAAGTTGCCCTTTACAATACAATTTCTAGTAACCTTGTGAGAGTAGGCAAAGGTTCCGATGTCTTAATCGGCATTGGATATGATTTAAAGCAATTTTAATATAAATTCGTGGTCACGCAGCTACTCGTAGATAATGATATTAAAATTTATTTATTTATTATTACACGGCAGGTTTCATGTACACCAGGGACAAACGATTCCTATTAAGCTCTAGCTGATGTACTACTAGCTGCAGCCTGCGGTGTTACCCGCGTCGTTGATTATTTATACCGCGTTGATACTTGACAAATAGTAGATTATGTTTTAATCCAGGACCTAAGCTATTTTCGTACCAAATTTTATACAAATTAGAAAAGCAGTTTTTGCGTGAAAGAACGTACATCCATGCATTCTTACAAAGAGACCTGGATAATATATGAGTATATATATATTAGCAGGAATTAAGAAATTATGTATTCACTCTGCTAAAACATTTCCATTAAGCATATTTAATCGACTTTTAAAAAGGATACAATATATCTCTCCCTCGTTTTCTAGAAGAAAAAAAGCTGTCACGATTTTAAAGTATTACTTGCACCAGCTTCTTTTAATATCAGCTAATATAATTCAGTAGGTGTACGTACTCGTACGATAGTGCGAGTGCAACCAGGACGACCTCGTGCCACTAACATTGCACTACACTAGGCGCACATACATACAACTCTAAGATAAAACTGCATCGTATTATTCTGTCTATGTATTTAGATACATTATTAAAACACAAAAACAAAGGAAAAAAACATTCACAGCTATAAATACTAATCTAAAGATACCCCAGTAGAAGGGAAAGTTCCAAGAATGCTGGCTAAATTGCTACGTTGAATGGCAATGATAATTTTCTGACCGAAATAAGAGCCAGCACATTGGTCACATGTCTCTTCAGTCCATGTGTACTTATAATAAATTAATTGGCCGAGGGAGTAAAATATCGCTGACTAGACTGACTGATAATAATTTTTTTGTCTGTGTGTTAGCATGGAAAAATATTATGGTTACGAGGTCAACAATTCGCAGAAGTATTATTTAATAAATTTATCATAATATTGATGTTGCGATGTGCGTCAATAGCTACGGTTATATTTACGCTGAATCAGAATTATTACAAATGTTGCTAATCAACAATCGAAATAGTTTAGAGTATTAAAGCTGTGAAGTTTATTGTATACATTTACTGATGGTTCATATTTTTCATGTAAACACATTACAAGCAGTACTTAAATAACAGACTACCTTCAAATAATCAGACGTTTATAAAAAAAAACAAATATTCTGATTAATAAACCAATAAACTAGGCTAATTTTATACTCTTTTATATATGACCATAAATAAATAAAGAGAATGGATTCAAGTATCGCTGAAAACCCAAAGACCTAAAGAAGTCCGAATAAGATTTCGACGAATTGCGAACCTCTTAGAATTCAGAGTCAAACCGGGAAAATACAGACAAAAAATAGTTCCAGAAACTAATTCCACTCCTTCCAAACTAATTCCATTCCACATGAATGTATTATGTAAATTACTAAAATTTTCGTCGTAATTTCCATGACCGTGAGTCACGTCGTAGTCCGTATAACCACTAACCTTAACGTAACTAACAACGAACTAGCTTGACCAGTTACATTTGTTTGCAACATGACATTCTGTTCCGAGGCAGCTCTCACATAATAACAGCAAGTACATAAACAAAGCCAGAAACAAATTTCATACCACGAAGTACAAAAAAAAAGCTTGTTTAAAAAAGGTTAGAAGCGACATCAAAAAAACCTTTTAAGCTTTAGACCACTGTATGTTAACGAGTGTAACCGCGGAATGCAACCAGTGAAACCCACGACTATTAAATTCACAGATATACTCATATATATGCGAGCATTGCTTCGGCTAGGCGGTTGTTAAGCGAAGAATTTTTCTGATAAGTTTACTGTAGATATATTTTGTTTTTCTCATATTTCTTTGTTAATTTGTTTTGTAATAACTTCACTCTATTTAGATATCGTTTTGTACTCTATCTATTATAACTGTAAGTATCTATTACTTTAATTCTATTGTGATTGTAACGCTGTTAGATGTCCTACGAAATAAATAAATTATAAGTGTAAAATTCAGAGGTGCATTCCTAAACTTGGGATCGAACCTTTTGCTTTGAGGCAAAAGGTATACTGACTAGGCTACTACTAACTTAGATCACAGATTATTTATAAGATAATGTTTAGACATACATAGGTATATATTTCCATAAAAACTATAAAACATACATTTAAAAAAACTTCGGAAGTCGGGTAAAAAATCGTTTGTAAACACGGATAAAAAAGCTTGCTTTCAACTTAGCTTTTGGAACTTGACCCAAAAAACTACAGTGAATAAGTCAAGGCAAAATCTTGCCCTTGACCTCTGACAGAAATTATAGCACCGCTTCATTCTTTATCATCCAATCATCCATTCATCTACATTTAAACCAGAGATTGGTACATTATTTACTTGGCAGCTACTTACCTTGAATGCCCACAAGCGAACAGGTTATAAAGATAACTTCACCTTGATATTGTAGGCCAATATTGTCATACAGTAGTTGACATATGTCTTGGAAATTGCCGGGAAACCATTTATTGCATAATTTAATTTTCCGCTAAACATATAACATGGTGCTTACACTTTAACTAACAGATTTTATTTCGTAGTTAGCCATTTCGTTTTTCTTGATTAAGGCACTTGGCTCTTTTTTATTATATTTAAAAAAATATATAAGGTCGAGAATCCTGATTGCCCAGTATGTTGTTAAATCCGATTTTTTTTTTAATTTTTGGTACTCTACAATACAAAAATAAATTAATGATGTCAAAATGAATTTGATTTTTTAATTTTATAGTTATACATCACACTAATATAAAGGAAAAGTTTGTGTGTGTGTGTGTGTGTGTGTGGGTATTTGTATGTCTTTACTTCACGCTAAAACGGCTGAACGGATTTGGATGAAATTTGCTACGAAGTTAGCTTATATCTTGGATTAACACATATATCCCGGAAAGTTGTTGTGTTCTCATGGGATAATCAAATCCATACTGCCGGTATATAGCGGGGCGCAACCAGTGTTACAATAAAGTAGTATAATGAAACTTTTTCGTAAATTCCAGCGACCCCACCCCGGCCAGGTCCCCCGAGCTGCCTCTCCGCTGGCGTCCGAGCCGGGAGTGGAACCCACGAGCACTGGTCATCGACCGCCGCCTCACCACCGCGCGGCTGTGGGACCCGCCCTCAGTCGCCTTCTGGAACAATACCTACAACAGATATAGAAAGAAGAACTACGGCTTCAAAGAGTTCACTAGATCCACTTTCGAAGACATCAGCATAAGGTGATGACACCGTCATTGATTGTAGTTCTCTATATGTATATACGTAATGTGTGTCTGTGATACTAGTATTTATACGACATAAGTTTCCTCTAAATTAGAACAATCCGCCAGAAATAGTTCTTTGTTATACAAGAGTGCTAAGTTGCTTTTTAACCGCGTGCCTAATTTTGATGACTAAAATTGGAATCTTGCTGAGTGCATTAGCGAGGCAATCAATCGAGAACGAGATGAAAAATCTTTGCACTCGAGTGCAACACGTAACTTTTCATCCCACCTCAGCGAGGAAAAAACAAATGCAAAACAAGTAAATGACGCGCGCAAAGCAAACTAAATAAAAAGGACACTAAGAAGATTCAGATTTGAGTTCTTAACAAATTAATAAAGGTTGTATAATAAATTCGGAACCATACAGGTAGAAGTAAAAAGGTTTAATAATGTTTTAAATTCACAAACTTAGTGCACACGATGTTCTAAATTCAATTTACTTTTATCTTCTAGCGCATGAATACGGCTTTTGCACTCAGGAATCGAAGAACAAAAATTGTCTTTCCCCAATGGGGATGAAAATTGTATGTTGCGGGAATATGGCAAAATATAGCTGATAATAGGGTTATTATTTATTCAGTCGCATCTATGGGCGTTACACATGTACTCGTATGAAAACGCAATAATCTATAGTAACAACCAAATATAAGAAACTTGTTATTGATGATTGCAACTATTACTATTTTTGTGAATATGGTGAGGTTAATATTTGAAGGATAAATTCGAAAATATAAATATCTTGCTTTGATATGTTTACAAGGTTTTGTATGTGATTATTATAGTCAGTAAAGTTGTTGGTTAAAAATTAAATGTAATAGTATAAGTAACTTGTTTTCATTATTTATGTAGGCGTGGACAAACAGCCAGATCGTTATTAATTATACTCAATCTGAGTGCTTATTTTAATTAGTCTAGTACCTATCTAATACTTGGACAAGCCTCAAAACAAATATCTGCATTAAAACGTAATGAAAAGCAAATATACCTAACAAAAATATGGAATCGTATATCGTAAAATAAAGGGTTAAAAACGAAGGGTCAACCCCGCGTAGATATTTAGTTAGGCGGCGAGCGCGGCCCCTTCTGCGATGTAATTGAGGCAGTCTGACCGACTTTAATACGATTTAATGTTTTAATAAGATCATATATGTTTGATTTAGAATCATAACCGTAGCTTTGCAAAATATTTAATTTCCAAGTTGGAAAATATACTTTACATCTAACGTATAATCCCCATCACCACAGATATTAAAGAGAGAAATGCGAAAATGTTTTCTTGGTTTATTGGTTTGTTTAGCCTCAGCAACAATTGACGGATTGACTTGATATTTTGCACAGAGGTAGTACAAAATCCACAGAGTGCCAGGTATCCCGGGAAACAAACAAACCTGCGGACGAAGTTACGCTCAAAAGCTAGTGTACGATTTAGAAATGGATGACTGCCAGATAAACCTGATTTTGAATGTAGGTAAATTTTCTTAATATAGTCTAAGTGGATCGCCACATCCATACCACAAGATGAATTTGAGATTTGTTCATACGAGTAAGTCTAATGTGACATTATGCCCAAACATACAGCAAACCTCCAGTTCTAAATAATCAACCAAAAACGATAGCGTCGACTCCTTCCAACAAATCTTCGTTTCAAAGCTACCTGCTTCGCTCTACAATAATTTAAGTTTACGATCGCTCGTAACGGCTGAAACTAGGTTCATACTTGTACACAATGTGAAAAACCACAAGAGCGGCGTCTCGAGGGGCCCGCGACCACTTACCGAGATAACTCTACCTACCTACCACCAGCACATCTCAACAGAACAACACACATAAATACACCAGGAAAGAACGAGGGAACTTCGCGGGCTGTGGTCCGGGAGCTGCCGGGAGATATAATCACCGCTACACGCACAGTTTCATATGAAGTATAAGTATTTTGATGTTTAAGTGTTAAGTATTTAGAAGGAAGTTTTCTTGTCTAGATTTAATATTCTAAGTAAGCATTTCTATCTATATATTTAATGTAGCTATCTAAAGAAAAAGAAATAGTAATCGATCCAGAGGTTTTTAATTGTATTAGTTACATACGAAAATACAATTCTTTTCTTATTATTATATTAGTGTACGCTTCGACTTGAGAAACTAAAGAATTTTTAGTCTGCTTAAATCTTAACAACTAACTGTTCTCGATTGTATTCCTGGATGTATGTATATATGTTATAAAATTAGAGGGAGAAGAAGTATAAGTAAATGAAAAGAAAATTCACGCTCATAGCTCTACACTACGTTTCTCTAGTTGCGGCTCTTGAACTTAGTAGTTTTATCTATACTAAGATCTAGGATACGGCGTTTTCTTAAGTCAAGTCTTGAAGTCTTTAAATGTAGTAAATTAGCAATCGTCCTCAGCTGAGCAACTATACTACGAGCCCGCAATGGGTTTTACAATACTTATATCTTTATTACTCACAAAACAAAATAATACAGCAAAAAGCGATTTCTTCCAGGCAACCTTTGGATGGATCGTACTAAGTGCAAACGTCGGTGGTGTACCAATAAAAAAAGAATAAAAAACGAGATGGGTTTTAGTAGTAAGCAAACATCACAACTGCTCCCAGACTATTTCCGTACTGTTTGTCTGTCAAGCATGTTAATGCGAGCACAGCGCTGCCCGCGGCGGCCATTCCCTCGCAACTGTTTCACAAAATTAATTTCCGAGATACACTTGAAACTTTCAAGTTTTCAGCTTTGGCTGTTTGTGTTGGCAGGACTCCGCAAGTTTTCGTGTAAGTATGGACGATAACATTTTTCTTTTGTTAACTTTTAGTTTCCTCGATACGAGTAAGAACCACAACAACTTATATACTATATCAACTGATATTTGGTATGAACTCGTTAAATAGGTTTAAAGTTAGTGCCTGTACATTATATAGGCAGCGATACAGACGTGCGTGAATCGTCGAAAACACTCCCATCCAATGCACGCTGCACAAATGTGTCCAGCAGCGTCAAATAACCGTCAGCTACAGAAATTTGTTAAAAACTACTCAGCGCGGGAATCCCCAGCTTTCTAAAAAAAATTTATATGTATATAAAAAAGTAAGTCCCGACTGACATTAGCTAGGAATCAATTTAAATCCTAAACCACTAACCCTACAGACATGAAACTTGGAGGGTAGGTATATTTTTGTAATAGATTGTAAGAAATGAAGAAAGCTAAGTTTTTTTTAAATTAAATGGATTCAAACGGAGGTTCAAAGTTTGAATTTGTTTATGTCGCGGGCAACGCCACGGGTGACAGCGAATATTGAGATATTTACAGAAACATTTCAAAAATCTGTTGATATTGAAGGTAAGGTTTCGTACAGCTATATCGGCTTCAAATTGATTTCCCAGAGACAAAACTATTATTCCATAACTGTAAAGTTGAACTTATCTTTCCATCTTTGCAGAGAATTCATAAATATTATAAAATAAAGAGCACTCTTCGACAGTTCGTTTTTGCTACAAGTATTTCCTCAGGCAAGGTTTTCTCAAGCAACTTTGAACATGTTATCTTACATTGTTGTGGTGTGAGTTAGCGAGTTTGTCGGCAATAAGCAGTCTCGTTGTCGCAGTTAGCTGAGATCTGTGTAAGTTTCATAACTGCTATGATGCAGTTACTTAGCAAGAATATAGAACGCCTAACTTATATGATGTTCAGACTTGCTCTACCAGTTTTATGTTGATATGGAATTGGCATGGCGGGAGTTATAATTTATTTCAGGATATACCTCAGAAATACACAAGAATAACGCAAAAACACCTAACATTTACTACATTATTCAAGTGAACTAGAAAGATACTATTGGTAAGAGATAGATTTATATGGTATACCGTCCTACTAATCAAAACAAACCCGTTGTCTGGTACTTATCGCTTGATCCCTGATCTATAAGATCATGGTTTCAGAATTTCTTATCCCGAGAAGCCAAACTTTGAGAATTAGGAAGTACTTACTATCTATTACCTGCACCGCCAAGTCTAGCATATATTTTATACCTACCGAGAAAGGTGGTAGCGCCTTAAAGTAAACTCACAATTGAAACTTATCCATCCTAGAAGATACAAAAGTTCGCTACGCAAACGACCGCAGCAGAAACTATACTTCTCTCCAGTAAGTATGAAAACAAATGGCGTAACGTTGACGACAATTCGTTTTATGGAGGCAATTAAACGCAAGTCGCCGTGGAACCCACCCGGGGCCGGGCCGGTCCTCCGGGCCGGGCGCCGGACCGCCCGGGACAGTTGTTAATCCGGATAATAAAGAAAAATACCCGGGAAGCGGCGGCTAATTGTTATAAACTGGGCAAACATGCAAATTGGACGAGCGACGGACTTCCTCCGGCTTTAATTCTAAACTTATCTCGTAAAGGGGAGGACACACGACGGTGGAGTGCGGATCATCGCCTGCCAGTGGGCCGGGAGCGGGGGGCGGGGAGTGATAGCCTCCTCACCAACTACTCTTGAATCTCTGCAGTCATGTATTGACAAAGCATTAATACACAGATATTTTTTCAAATCAAATTATATGCTCCATTAATTTTGCCAATATATATTAAGAGTTCATATAGAAAATATATACTGATTAATTTTAGGATTGTTAGAGGTCTGTTTATTTAGTTGTGTAGTTTTACAGCAGTTATAGGTATCAATTAATCGTTGTATATCTAGCTACAGTAAAATAAAACATTATTGCGGGCCATATTTGAAAAAAATTCAATGATGATACTGAGCTAACAAAACTATAATGTAGGTCCACGTTTACTTACATTCTGCAGATATAAACATACATTTAATACTAATAGTATAAACTAAAACAGATAAAGTAGTCATAAGTAAATAAGTATTCATTATTACATATTAAATTTAATTTAGTTGCTTCAAAATAAAAAGGACTAATATTTCCTTTATTGTGTTTATGAGTGAGGGACTTTTTTAATGATTTATTTTCATAGAATTCTCCCGTCTTCCTTGTTTGTTACTGCTTTAACATGCAGGTTTATAGTATATTTATGGTATACAAAACACACTCATATTTTCCTCAATTTAACTCATAGTTCGTACTTCAATAAGTTACTAGTTGGCTAGTTAAGTAATGTAATAAGTAAGAATATTTGAAACACTCTGCGTATACCAGCACTTGACCACTCTCGACCTAGACCACTTACCTCGATAGCAAATAACTAACAAGCACAAGATTGCAAGCGACTATAATGTCTAGATCAAACTGTAAGTTTTTGCCACATTGCATACGTTGCGTAATTCTCCACAGCTCACTCTTGGCTCGGAGTACGCGTACCCTTTCGACATCAGTAGCGTGGTGATTTTCTCAAGGAACACACCTTTCTTTATAGTGCATAACATTCGCAGAATAAAATGATACTCAACATGTTGTGGTGCGATATAAAATTACGTGAAAGTTGCGTGAGGAAATCATTAATGGTTAATGATGGACCTCTTCAATGAGGAACTTGATGATCTGTGTTTATCCACAAAAAGCAATGTGTTATGACGTTAGCCGGCAATGTATAGTTACTATTTGAATCATGATCTTTGTGCCTATCTCGTTCAAAAATGTGGGGACTCAGAATTCTAGCTATTGTTTCAATCTGCACATTGGAATTTTGTTGCGGTATTTTCACACCTATAGTCAAAGTGAGGCAAGGAAAGCTGAGAGGTCTGCGAAGTGTGTCAGGCCAGAATAGATACTACGGCATACCTTATGCACTGAGCAAGAGGTTTCAAGTGAGTAACTGTAATGTGCCTTTATTTTTTATATTATACGCGAGCACTTACATATACGCGACCAATTAAAAAACTCAATTGAATCCTCAATAATCTATAAGCTCCATCATGGGTGCCCAATACAAACTATTTGTTACATTTCAGCCTCCACAACCACCTGCGAAATGGGACGGAGTGTTCAATGCGGTCAACCCCTTTGGATCCTGTGCTCAGACCGTCTCCTTCCTGGAAGCCGGCTCCGAAGACTGCCTGCACCTGGACGTGTTTGCCCCTGAAGGAGCCTCTCCGGGAAATAAGCTCCCGGTCCTGGTGTGGATACACGGAGGAGGATACTACTACGGCAGCAAGTGGCACTACGACCCCGAGTTCCTCGTCACCAAGAACATTGTAGCCGTCGTCGTCAATTACAGACTTGGAGTCTTCGGGTTTCTGTGCGTCAACGGTATTTCAAATCTAGGATTAAAAGACCAAGTGGCGGCTCTAAAGTGGATTCAGAAAAATATAGCGGCGTTCGGCGGAGACCCCGATAATGTGACGATTTCTGGGCAAAGCGCTGGTGCGTCTGCAGCGGCAATGCATTTACTCTCGAAATCCAGTGCAGGGCTGTTTCATAAACTGATTCTGTTGAGTGGAACACCATTCGCGCCATGGGCTTTCAATGTAGAGCATGAAACGTCCGCTTTGAGAGACGCTATTAAAATCAGGAAAATGACGAGCGACGAGAGCGTACTCGATATTTTCGCGACCGCTACTATGAAGGAGTTGTTAAACGCGACAAGAGATACGTCCATCGACCCGAGGCATTTCAAGTACGCTCCCTGCATGGACGCCAATTTTACGGCGGCATTTTTTCACGACACGCCTTACGGAGCGATAACTTCGGGCGACTTTAATAAAGTGCCGATAATATCGGGCTACACCAGCGCGGAGGGAATGCTGTTCTACGGGCTGCACGACGATAAAACTCTCAGCGAATGGGACGAGAAATTTGTTGAAAAACTCCCCGCCGTTTTTTCATGGTGCGAAGCGAATAAAGCGATGATAGCCGAGAAGCTGAGGTCGTATTATTTCGCCGGGAAGACGATAAACAAGGCGTCCAGGCGTGGGATAGTAAAGTTTTACTCAGATTGGATCGCGCACGCGACAGCCGACGCTTTTGCGAGTCTCATGATGAGATACTCGGAGGCGCCGGTATACAAGTACGTGTTCTCGTACGAAGGTGGACGGAACTTCGCGCGTGCATTGCTCTACGGGCGCTGGGTCCGGGAGCGAGGCGCCTCGCACTCGGACGATATATTCTACGTGTTCAAGCCGGGCGGCGCGCCGCTGCCGCTGTCAGACTCCGATAAGCTGTTTATTGGCCGACTGACCGCCATGTTGACCGACTTCATGAAGTTCGGGTAAGTCGGTAAAGGTAAACAAGATTACCCAAAGCTAACTTTAATCTCGGTCGGCAAATTGGGTGGTTTGCGTGTGGTTATTTAGGTTGCAAAATAAATATCGCGTTCGGGATCGATAAGTGAATTGTCGACTTCGTCGAAGACCAGCCGTTTATTATACTATTTTAGTAAAATAAATAATCTTAGTAAAGGTTTCTTAAAATAAATTAAATCCGCAATGGGTTAGTACGGTAATAGTCAAATTGCGTGTCACATGTAACTTATCACAGGCGCATTATCTTTTTAATTATTTTTTTATAGCTGCGTAGGGTTAATGAGCAATCTTGGTAGACGAACATGACATATCTAACTAACCATTTAGAGTTTACTAATTTTACGTAATACATAACGCATGGTGCAGGTATAGGCAACATTTCTGTCTATTAACAAGTTTTCAAATAGTGTCAAGGTAGTCGCCGTTTGGAACATCAAATCGTAATAATTCAAGAAAAGTTAATGAAATTTATTAATATTTAGTAAGGTCATGTTTATACTGAGGACATTTTGCATCAAGGTTCGCCAAATTCATACAGAACTATCATTACACTAGAGAATACGAGTATGCGACATTGTAACATATATCGTCAACTTCATTGTGAAACTTGTCATACATAATGCAAGAAAGGAAACCGTTTACTTAGTACTTACTTACTAGTAGGTACCTACCTACTAGCTTAGAAAAATGTTGTAGTACATTTTCCTTTCTTGCATTATGTATGACAAGTCAACATTATGTATGATAAGACAACGGGACGGTCATTATAAACTGATTTAGTAAATACCTTCGTTTTATAATAAACTAATCACAATCCCTCCCTACATCAATATTTCATCTTCGGCCGCACCATCGTTTACCATCAGGTAAGTTGAAGGTCTGGACAAACAAATAGAATCTATAGTAAATTTCTGGGGATGTACTTAACCGAAACTCCTCTGGAGCCCTATCTGAGAATAAGATATTGTTTAAATAATATTTAGTGTTTTTTGCTCTTGGTCGTGAAAAAAGCGAAAATTACTTTTGTTTTATGTAGTGGTTCCTCCTCACCACCTTCTCACCATATTATTTCTCATTCCCTATCTTGTGCTAAGGCGAAACACGTGTCAGGACAATCAGATACTGACCTAACCGATAAAACTTTACAGGAGTAAAAGTACGGCATATGCTCATGAATAGAGATAAATATCTCACAATATTAGATCGATCCCCGGACAGGTCAAACATTTGTGCGCATGAACATGTCTGTTTGACCTGTGTCTGGGTGTTTATTATATATATAAGTATGTATTTATGTATATAAGTATGTATATCAGTCAGTCTAGTTTGGGACCTGAAGACCTTTGTGTGGATGTTGTCCCACATTATTATTATTAATATTAGTCGTCTTCCCTTTCCAGAGATCCAACTCCCCGCCGCAGTCAGCTGCTCCTGACCCGCTGGCCGGCCGCTACTACCAACAGTTCCCTAGCACTGGTCCTCGACAGACGAGTCTCCTTGGTGGACACCTCCCACCAGAGAGAGAGGCTGTTCCGCGACCTGCTGTGTCAGTACGGAGAGCAGGGGTACGTGCCCTGTCAGAGTCAAATGAAATGTGATACACGGAGATAAACACTTCTGTTTGCTACGGACGTATGCATTATTACTATTTTTATTTTATTCATTATGTATTACCCCAAATTATTATGTAATACCCCTGTATCTGTGGGTCTTGATTCACACATACGTTAAGTGATCCTACAAAAGTTGCATGAATTTACGACAATGAATATTAATTTGAATAAATTATTGTTGTTTATGATTAGATTTCGTAAAGTTTTAGTACTTAGGTATATCGTAAATATCTAATTTAGGTTTTTGTTTCATGTTCATATTATATGTATTGTATGATATGTGTTCTTTATGATTCTCAAAACCGTTTACGATAAATTTAAACAATAATCCGTTTACGATAAAGTTTGTCTGGAAGAGAAAGCTTGTTAGCGATAAAACCGCCCTTTGTGCCAGTTATTTTTGTAGTTATTCTGTACTATTTTACTGCGGTTTTGACAATAAAGAAGTTTTGTATTGTATTGTAGTTTTAGAAGTGCGCGTGCGCGAAGGGAGAATTGCGCTAACGGATTCGTAAAGGTTGAATGCATCCCATAAACCTAGCAATTTACTGCGCTGCCTTTAAAATAATAATCACGTACTAGGTAACTAAGTAAATAAAGTCATTATCGACCTGTTAGATAAGCTTTAGTTAACTTGTCTCGAGTTTAGTCTTACGTTATAAATTAACCGCCGGTTGCGATGTCTCATATTTTCCTGCCTCTCCAATATCATATACTTACTTATTAATTATTATTAATAACTAGCTGACCGGCGAACTTCGTACCGCCTTCTTAAATATTTTATATTTATTTAACAATTACTCTGCAAATAAAGTTCAAATTGACTTTTAAGTATTATTATACGAGTTGATTGTATGGGAGTATAGAAAGTTGTTGTTTTAAGACCTTTTTAGGGTTTTTTTTTCATTTATCTCCCTGAAAGAATCATCCTCGTACTTCAAGGAATATACTAAAAAAAGAATTAGCATAATAGGTTCGGCTGATCTCGAGATTTGCGCTTAGCAACACATTCAGCGATTTATTTTTATATTATAGGTAATTGTTCCATCACTCGAAGATAAATATTCTCAACATAACATGATAGGCTAATCTAAACGTTGCATCGTAAAGTAGACATACGTACTCATATATCGCAGTAAATTATGCACGGACTGCACGGTAAACCAAATTAGCTACGTGAGCTTGAACCGCAAAGTTCCCGTGGCACGGAGCACGGAGCACGTACCACGACCCTGTTTGATAACAAAATAATGCGCTATGCATCGTCGGAGAGCCCCAGGCCCAACCATTTCTGAATTCCGCTCGCAGATATATCTTCAAACAATATCCTCGGAATACGTTCAAACAATAGCAGTTATAGTGCAGCCACCAGCCCCCGCTCGCTCTCAATCCACTCGGAATGAAATAAACTATAAATCTGCGCAGCTCGAGGGCAAACACCGGATTTATAAATATGCAGATCAAATATTAAAAAGGAGCCACAAGATGATCCGAGAACGCAAAGAGTGCTGTCGCGGAGTGGGAATGTGCTGATGTGGCATTTGGATTCTATTGCTTATGTAAAGTCAAATGTTTTACTAGGTGCCCTATCTTGTAGGCCACCTTTGAATGTATACCATACTATTAAGTCGATAAAGTATGTAATGTAAATAGTAAGCCAATAAAGCAACAACTCATTCTTAGAAACAGTCATAAATATGTATATCAGTCATCAGGTTACCATAGTACAGGCTTTGCCTAGTTTGGGAGCTGAACACCTTTGTGTGGATGTTGTCCCATATTATTATTATCGTATCCATTTTATTTCTTAAATTTAAGTTTTTTACAATTTGAATATAAAACAATAAATATTATCGAAATAATATGCATTGAGGATCACAACCCTCTGTACCTGACCCTTGATCCAACAATCTAGCGAGAGCCTCTTAAGATGTAGATTGAGACTTCTCGCTATCAGGCCGTTTGCCGAAACGACTATCGGAACAATGTTCGTCGAATTAACATCCCACATGGCGGTAACCTCGTGAGCCAAGTCAAGGTACTTGCTGACCTTGTCCTTTTCAGCTTTCACGAGGTTCTCATCATGCGGGATGGTGATGTCGACGAGCACTGCTCTGCGCTGGGACCGATCTACCAGCACGATATCAGGCTTATTGCAAACAATAGTCCTGTCCGTGATGATAGAGCGGTCCCAGTAGAGCAACGCACGACCATTTTCAAGAACTGGTAACGGTGCATACTGATAGTACAGCACTATTATTATTATTATTAGATGAATAAAAGGAGCCCCTACTCTGATCAAATATTGGACAAACACATGTTGAGGAAGAACTTTACTTATCTTGGAATCTTGGAAAGATAAGTAAAATTCAAACTTAGTCCGGCAAGAAGGCTTCGTATTAGGTTTTCTTTCATTATGGTAGCAAGAGTGTCAATGGATTCGAAAATGTTCATGAGTACAAATAGCAGAGTTACCTGGAACTGGCATTTCAACTTGTGCTTGCGGACATCCAAAGTTTGGGCATATTTACCTAAGCAGTTATCGGCGAATATTAAGTAAACGTTGGTAAAATATGATAAACTGTCGCTAAAAATCCTAAACATGTATCAAGTATGTAGGTAATATTTCTGAAAACCTATTCTTCAAATTGTTAAATATGTTATAACTGTATAGAATCACTACTTATTAAAATAAAATTATACTATAGCTGTTGTTATAAGAATAATAAAAATAAAAACATTGAAATGTAATAATTTGAAATGAAATATTACACAAATTTATATAAATTAAATAGTGCATGATGACATTAGTGAGTAAATTAGTTTTTAAGTAGTAATGTTATTTATGGTGTGGAAATAACAAGGCGTTTTATTTATTATATTTACTTATTCTCCAAGTAGTTTTTTTGTTTGGGCTCTGCTGTGAACGTCTTAGAATCATTTGCTGGCATGGATAGCAGGTTCTTCGTGGAACCTCCACAGACAAGTAGGTATAGCTCGCGGGTATTGGCCGGCTCGAGGCCGGAGTAGCGCCTGCAGTGCTGGCTGCTGGCATCTCACAGAATAAATATTCAATGTTTTCATTCAATTTCTCGCGGCCGCCGCGACGGACCCTCGCCTCGCCGCCCGTCGGTGGCGGAGCGCGATATCAGTAACACTATTTGACGAACACTGCGAATCAACATTCGCTATATTTTTACTGGAATGGATTGGATACGTTGGCTTAATTTGGTACAGTCCTGTCTATACTGAGATGCTGCTGTATGGAAATCATTGATAGTTGTTTATGAAAGTATCTACATATTGATTTTATTTTATTACCAGAACCTACTCGTATTGTGAATAAAATGAGTTTCCGCTCGGATTCGAAAACTTTGCAACACGAATTACGCAAAACTCATAAGAAGATGCTAAATTATTACTTTGAAATTCGATTCTAGATCTAAACTATAATAATAATCACTATTTAATATTTTAGATTACGTAACAAGCTTCGCGTAATTCGTGTTGCAAAGTTTTCTAATCCGAGGAGAAACTCATTGTGAATCTGGCAGCTGAACTTGTATGTATAAATCTCAGGCTAAAATAAATTGTAGATACCTTTATTGGGTTTTAGTCGTATGTCTCTATAAGCATTTATATCCTGTGTTATATAAATTAACTGGTTGAGGTCCTAGAGCTAAATAAGTATTCGGGTAGGTATACAAGTAACCATGTCCGAATGTTTGCACTATGTGTAATCGAGTATGTAGTGTAATGTAGTATGTAGTATCTACACAAACCTAGATACGAGTAGCGCCGGACTGATCATATAAGTAACGAGAGTAGGTAGCAATAGCTAAAGACTTCATGTAGGTACCTATATAGTCCAAGCCACCGTACATCAATTTGAGCCTATTCCTTGAGAGGTAGGAAAATAAAGTCGTGAACCGATTCGGTTTAACTTAATAAAATCCAAAATCTACTCATTTATCGCCTCTAAGTCAGAGCAAAGTTAGCAGGTCAACTACTAGATTATAAATAACTCAAAACGTTTTACTACCTTATGTATAATTAAAAGAAGCATGCAAATGACAAAGCATATCGATGAAATCAGCTATATACAGGGGTCGGCACTCGAAGTGTTACCAATTCAAAATGCTGTAATTTTGACAATTTTGTTTCTTTTTATTTATAAACTTCAATATATAGAAAAAAAACTATTAAAATTTAAAAGAAAAAAATATTGTTCAATGTGGCCACCTTTAGCGCGGATAACAGCATCGAGTCTGTCCGAGAAGGATTCACACGCTGCACGAATGTGGTCTGCTGATATTTTGTTCCATTCTCGGCGAAGAGCAATCTTTAAGGCGTCGACTGTTTCATATTTTTTGCTGACACTTTGGCCTCTAGAATTGACCATATGGAAAAATCCATTGGGTTTAAGTCCGGCGAATATGGTGGCCATAGTTGCGAAGAAATGAAGCTCGGAACTTTTTATTGCAAAAAAAATTGGGTTTTACGGGCTTTGTGGGATGGTGCCGATGGTGTCTTGCTGAAACGTCCAATGGTTTCTACCGAATTTCTTACGTGCCCAAGGTAACAAAGCATCGTTTAAAATCTTTTCACGGTAGATTTGCTGGTTTATCTTTGCACCCTGCTCAATGAAAACGAGAGGTGAACGTCCCGTAGCAGTTACCGCGGCCCAAACCATCACTGATGCTGGTGCTTGCTTTCGCAGAGCAATTCGTTGGTCTAAATTGTCGTTTGATTTAGACTTTAAGCATACGCGATCATTTTGTTTGTTCACATATTGCTGAACCGTAAAAAATTATTCATCGGAAAATACCAAATTTTCAAGCTTGCTATCAACGTGCAACTGCTTTAACTCCTTAGCTCTTTCTAGGCGAACTGCCTTTTGTGCAAGTGTCAAGTCTTGCACTTTTTGTATTTTGTAAGGCTTCAGTTGTAGTTTATATTTTAATATGCGTCCTATGCTCCGGGCAGATACATTAAGACTTTTCGCCAATTTAACTGCGCTTTGTCGTGGATTTCGTTCAATTCTAGCTTTCTACCTTTCGAACCATTTCTGATGATGTTGCTGTTGTTGGATGTCCACCTCCATGGCGTTTCTTGATGCTACCCGTATCATTGTAACGCGTGATGGTCCGATACACAAACATTTTATTCAGATGTAAATGTCGTAGCGCATTAACAATGGCTGGTTGCGATTTTCCAGCCAATTACAAAGTAATGACACTGTAGCGTTTGAATTCCATCTGGATAACTTTTTTTAGCAGCGACGAAAAACAATGAGCTTCTGTATGTTTAGGAACAATACAATAGACTTACGACTGTGAAAAAATGGGCGCAATATTGTAAACAGTTTGTTTGCTATAGCAACTTATAACACTTCGAGTGTCTACCCCTGTATATACCTACTTTTTAGGTTTCCCTGCCCAAAGGGTGAAAACGAGACCCTATTGCTAAGAATTCGCTGTCCGCCTGTCCGTATTAAAAACATTATAAACCCACACAACAAACGCGACTTTTTGTGCGTTTTTTTCTCGATATGAATACCTATGTTAGTTGTTAAGATACTCGTGCCTAATGGTACGACATCCTTCATGCGCGAATCCACCCGCGCTTGGCCGATTATTTTACTTAGGCTAGGACGTGAAACTTCGAGTGCACTACGTCATCATCTATCAAAAGCAGGTAGTAAGCATTTCTTCAGTGGTAAAGTTACGCTGCAATGTCCTTAACAGTTATTTTTCCATACCTTTATAAACGTTGCGGCTCGGAGCGTTCTGGTGACGCTGATTGTTGAAGGGACAGAAATATTGCGCAATCCCGTAATTAAATTCTCCCGCCCGGGCGCCCTCCGGATTTTTACGATTTTATCGCATCCGATTCGCGACATAAATTAATGGAAATCATTGGATTGCGCGCGGGCGGTGCGCGGTGTCACATAAAGGGCGCAAATCGCTCCCCTTTGCAATTTATTGAATTTGTTCGACGATAATTTTTTAACAATTATCATAATTTTTCAATGATTCGTTATCAGCGGGAGCCATTACAGTCGCGATATTTCAAATAATTTCCGTATTTTTAAATGAGGCTGACGTAATTTTTGGGAAAGGCACGCGAATGGAAATGAGAGTAGGTAAGGGAATTTATGAGTCGGGTTAGGTATCATAAATAGAGTTATCCTGTGTTTCACTTGACTGTATACCTATATCAAAATAGACATGCGATAGAACGGGTGACGTCATCGAATGATGTACTTAAAGTACCTTTAATATTACCTCATAGTGTTAAGTTAGCGTGGAGATGTAACAAACATACACACAAAACTTACAAAATCATTTTTTATAGTTTTTTTTTTCATACATAAGTTGATTAAGAAAGTACATATATCAATATGTAATGAAAATTCTGGCTTAAGTATTTGTTGTTATATTGGTCTGCGGCCTGATTCAGTAAGCTTTAAATCGACGATAAGCTTCGAAAACTTCCGCATTCGTAAAGAATACTACCAGGACGGAAGACTTTTCTAAGCTAATCGTTGATTCAGAGCTTACTGAATCACTCTACTGAACTGATCTGGCGATCTAAACATGGACACTGTAATTTAATCAATCTGACCAAGGACACAAGAGAGCCGTGGCTCTGAGGGCTGGTATAGCAGACGTCGGTTGTTTGTTCCAGGACTAGGCGAGGACGTGGCCCACGTCTCTTCTTCTAGCTGTTAGAAGAAGTGCCCGCCAGCTATATAAGCTGCGAGTAAATTAGCTGCACTACCGCGAAATCATAATTTTATTGCTTTTAAATACTATTGTAAAGCAATATTTTGTACAATTATAGCAATACTAAATATATCTCGCTTACTGCCGTCCTCTACTCCGTATCAAGATATGTCACGTTCAAATATATCTCGCTTACTGCCGTCCTCTACTCCGTATCAAGATATGTCACGTTCAAATATATCTCGCTTACTGCCGTCCTCTACTCCGTATCAAGATATGTCACGTTCAAATATATCTCGCTTACTGCCGTCCTCTACTCCGTATCAAGATATGTCACGTTCAAATATATCTCGCTTACTGCCGTCCTCTACTCCGTATCAAGATATGTCACGTTCAAATATATCTCGCTTACTGCCGTCCTCTACTCCGTATCAAGATATGTCACGTTCAAATATATCTCGCTTACTGCCGTCCTCTACTCCGTATCAAGATATGTCACGTTCAAATATATCTCGCTTACTGCCGTCCTCTACTCCGTATCAAGATATGTCACGTTCAAATATTAGAACCTAAAACAGTTCGTATTCACCCCTAGAAATTTTCTCCTGTATTATTCTTTTAGGTATTCCTGTCTGCAATAAAGAATTATCTATCTATCTATATTTCTAAGAAAATAGTGACGACGCCTAGCCTAGTGGTTAGCATATTCATTTCGAGATTCGTTAGTACCCGGGATCGATTCACAGCCGGAGCTGGTATTGAAACTATAAATTTGTTCATCGGGGTGTGTTCTTTTGGTAAGACCTTTATTTCCTTCAGTCTAAACGGTAGGTACATAAATTAGAAAAAAAGTCACGTTTTGTTTGAAACCTGGTGGCCAAGTCTGTTATTTGAATTGTCTCAGAATTACAATTGCATTGTGCCAAAATGGCGGTTTCAACATAGAGAGTTAGTATTAGAAATTATGTTTTGTTTAATACTAACTGTGGTCTATACAATGTCAAAACGGCCATTTCGTCACAATGCAATTGTAATTCTGTGCCGATTCAAATAACAGACTTGACCACCTGAACAAATGTCTATATTAGCAAAGCATCTCCACGGGTAAAGAAATAGAAACACAACAAAGCCGTTTAAACACAATATATTATTAAAAAAGAAAACAATACAATATAAGAACAATATTGTAGATCATGTATCGTACAGCGGGCGGGAGCGCGCCGCGAGCCGAGGCAGCCATCTGTAACTACTACTCTACTCCACCGAGTGTGGTGTTGATTTTATCGTAGAAAATGAGCTTTCTCTACACTCGTGGACTTCACCATTACATCTGTTGACAAACAAGTGTTCAACACTGCAAGTTAAACAACAAGGTCGACTTACTGCCGACAAGCAAGGGACATTCACTTCCACTTTGAACATTTAATATCCGAATTAAATCAGGATTGGCGCCATTGTAGCGACAAACGAACATTATCATTTTACACCTCATACAACGTGGAACAGAAATGTGTGACAATACTTAACGGGTGTTATACTTAATAAAAAAAAAAATTGCGTCCATTATACAACTTGGCCGATTATTACATGACCAATTTTCGTATGGAGAATATTTTTTTTATAATTTTTTATTGTCACACCTTTCTGTTGCACGTCGTGTGACACGACAAATTATAGAGGTGTGTCACAGATCAAAACATTTTAAAATGTCGCCGCATTGGACACCCCTCCCCCCCTGTCCGCGCGCGCCCCCGCCATTATATTAACCTCTAATCTATATATCTCTATGTATAGGTTTATCCGCTAGGGGTGTACCAAGCCGAAAGGGGGTCACTGCACCCATCATAACAAACAACTCTTACTATAGCACCAACACGAAATTCGAGAAAAAAGCAGCTGTTTCATACAAAAAGTTGATCAATCGTCGACAAAATGTATGAAACAGATGATATTTATATTTTTTAAATTCACAGTTAGTCACATAGTAAACGTTATTCTTTAGGATGGGTACAGTGACCCCCTTTCGGCTTAGTACACTCCTAACCGATAACTCTGTATAATAATGCGACGTTATATATATATAATACAGTCTGTAAGTCCACTGCACGTCACTATATATACTATAATATAGCTAGATTCGATTTGAAACTGTCACCAACGTCTCTGTCGTTGTTCTCACTTCACATCACTCGGTGATACTATAATTATCATATATATTACATTACATTGCTCGCGCACTTTAATTATATAAAAGTGTCCGTCGAGGCGAAGCGGCGATGGGCAGCGAACTGAACAAGCGATCGATTTGTTCTCATGCGTTTTTTTAGAATTAATTAATTGTGGTGTAACAGATTTTTTTAGAAAAAAAATAAACTTGTAAAAAAAAGTATAACGAAATTTTAATCGATACAAATATTAATTTTAGTTAAGTTTATTTCTTTAGTAAAGTTGTTCAGTGCCACCAGCTTGTGACGTAATGAAATGAAAGAGTGAAACAGTGAGAAGGGCGTTTTTATAACGCATTTCCTCGCAAAATACTCCATACGTCGCAAAACATCAATAAGCATTATCGATTTATCTATACGATACTTGAATATCAAAATATATAAAGTGAGTATGTATAATAATATATGTACACCGAGGAGCGAACACCGCCGCCGAGCCTCCACGGGGTCACGTGACCAGCGACCCTAGCACGGACAACACGCAGAATGTATCGAAACTATACAATGGAAAATTCAACATTTCTAAAGAAATATTCAATTGGAAGTTGATTTCAAATAGAAAATTATGACAATGACAACTTTATCAACGGTTTTATTTACGAAAATAAAATTATATTTTAAAATATTAGAAATTCTATGTACATTGTTGAGGATTTTATGATGCATTATGTAACAAAAACTTAGAAGAGAATGCATTCTAAGTCGTTGTCAAAACTAATAAATGCATAATACAATATAAAATTACAAATAATGTAAGCACAGGTGAGCACAATAATAGTAAAGTTTCAAAAACAGCATTCCTCTGAGTATTGACGGAAAAACAAAGTTTGAAAGAATTATTAATATTATATTTTTTACTGGTGGTGATCGGTAAGATTTACGTGTCTATATTTACGTACTAGTATACATTCTGCGTGTGATCCCTGCTAGTCGTCCGTCCGCAAGCGGCAAGCGTGTCTGCCAAGCTAGTCAGAACATCTACACACATCGCGAGGCACGTCCGCGCTGACGCATCAAATGTGCGTTGTATTGCAAACCGTACGGAACGAAAATTATCTTTATTTACACATGTACCACGGTTCGTTTTCATCTGACGCACGCGTCACCGATTCTACAACATATCTTGATCAATGTTGAACGTAGGAAACGTTTGAGAGCTTCATTACTGAACTGTCGATTCATCGGTTGTTGTTCTAATAAAAATCATAATAATGATATCTGTAATGCGATATCACAATCTGGTAATCAGAAAAATTTCAACGTATATGGCAATCACCAATCATTTTAAGTTAGTTATTGAGGTTAGGTTAATCAATCATCGAGTCATCTTGTTTCTTGTATAGTAAGTAAGACACTCAACATCGTCGTCTGCTGCTATAACATGAGCAAACAAGCGAAGTGAGTGTCATATCATAGTTATAGTAGCACATGCTCAGTTCGTATGCGAGCGTGTCACATCACATACGAGTATTGATAGAGCAGGCGTGTCCATGTTGTTGTACCGGCGACGAGGCGAGTGCCCACGAGCGCGTACACTGCGTGCACGTGCGCAGTGCGTGCGCAGTCAGCGCGTGCGTGCGTGCGTGCGAGATCTCGTGCGTGCTTGCAGGCGGTGGACGGGCGCGGGTCAGCGGCGCAGCAGCGCGGGCAGGTCCGCGAATGCGCACGAGCCCACCCCCGCGCGGGACATGCGCGCCAGCAGCGAGCGCGAGTGAGACACGCACGCCTCCACCGGGGAGATCCATGACATGCCCGCAGACTCTGTCGACAATAATACCACAATACACATACTCGTACACGTCTACTGGGATGGTACCTTTAAAGGTGTTCTAGGTGTCAGTGTACGGGATTGTGCCACGGGTGGTAACATACCCAGTATGGCCGAGTTGAGTGCCTCACAGACAGACTCGCGGCGCACCGCCTCCAGCTGCCAGCCCACGGGACTGTCCCATGGATTGCTGTACGCGAGCAGGCTGAACGCGTTCTGAAACATCGTACAACACATCCATTATATAGGACTTACACTGACACTGACGACGGACGACGGACGACGGCACAAAACAGCTATCAATAACTCCATACGAGTATAGCATAGATACAGCACGAACATGGATTGCTTAGTTATATGTAGGTAGATGTCACTGTAATGTTAAATATAGTATGTGGGTATCAGAATAACATCAGTAGTCGATACAACGCTAGACTGGCCGTAACCTTTCTCCACATATGACAGTAAATGAGCTTAGTAGGTGTGTTCTAGATTCCCCTTCATCCCACCATCAAAGATACGCCATCAAACTAATAGCGTCTAATATAAGTAGGCGTGCTGCCAAATTGCGTAACTCGATAGCGACAAAATGGCGGACAAGGTGTACAAATAGGTCCTTACAACGTTAAATGCCACGAGAGGTGCAATCTTCTCGCCTATCCTGTAGGATCGGTAACACGCTCCTAAGGATACCCCTAGGTCGATTACTGAACAAAAATAACAATACACACAATGTCCAACAAAATAAGGAACAGCATCGTACCTCCAACATCTTGTGGCAGAAGTCTTGCTGCAGTTTCTGGCTCATGGCGTACAATTCGCGTCCAAAAGCGAGCATTCGCTCGACGGACGCGCGCGACCCACACCCGTCGGAATCTGAACCGTAATGTCACGTGTTAAATAATGTATTTCATTAGCAGGACAGATATTCTGCACTGAGCATTTCAGCAAGCCTGGCGACGGGAACCTCAAGCAAGATAATACGAAGCCTCGTGACATTTAATTGTTGTGTAATTTTCATCTGTCATTGAAATGTTCGACCACCAACCATGCTGAACGCATCAATAAGTTGCAGAATAGTGATCCTGAAAAGTGACATGTAAAGTAAAATTATGGCAGTAAATGGCGATAGAGGTCAAACAACTAATTTAAATTGAAATAAAAAACAAAACATTTTTATTTTTAACAATGTGCTTTTGTGCCAAATATTTTAAGAAAACTAATCGATTAGAACTTTAATCGATTATCAATATTGCTCGTCCTTTATAAAAAACCGCTTTCCTAAACCTGAATCGCCATCTACGCACTTAAATAATGACATATTCACAACGCAAATGATTTATCATCAGAACATCAGCAGTAGGAAGTCTCCAACACTTAAGGAAAGGTGTTCGCAAGAACCTCAGTGCGAAAACAACAAACGTGAAACTTTCAATCACTTTCACAATCACTGACGTCATGCAGTGACGTATATTTAGCCTTAGAATTGTTCATAGTGTGTGTTGTATAGTAGTGTCGATAGGTTACAAGGTACATATAATATCGTATATAAATCACGTGTATAGTAAAAAGCGGACTCCACAAAGTTAAACGTAATAAATAATATAAATACATGCGTATATAATAATGTACCTTAGACCATCCCCTTGCCCCTCGCGAAATATAACAAGTATGAAATACAAACCATGCTCGTCAACTATGGAAAAATGCAAATTTCCGCGCAAAACAAAACCATGCAGCAAGAACAACACACCCAAAATGTATACAAAGTTATCGGTTAGGGTGTACTAAGCCGAAAGGGGGTCACTACTCTCATCCTAAGGAGCAACTTTCACTATAGGACCAATTCAGAATTCGAGAAAAAAATCAGCTGTTCCATACATTTTGTCGACGACCGACTTTATGTCGACCGACTTACAACTTTTTGTATGGAACAGCTGACTTTTTTCTTTGGTCCGATAATGAAACTCGTTCGCAATGATGAGTATAGTAACCCCCTTTCGACTTAGAACACCCTTAAACGGAAACCCAGTATTATACCTTTCTTTATTTATATTATACCCAAACAATTGCAAATATGGTGCGACAATATCTGTGTCCCTTATTCGTGTTTCATAAAAAGTAAAATACCATTTATTTTTTAATTTTAACTTTTGAGTGACAAAAAAAAAAACAATTTTTGGTAACTTCTTGTTCCAATTTAGTTCTCTTTTAGATCGCGCGCTCACGTATTGTATAGAGATACTGTATATATAATGTAGTATTTATACAGTATTACTAGGGCTAGGCTAGGGACTTACTAAGCCAAAAGGGGTTCACTATACACACCTTAATTAACAACTTTCACTAAGGAAACAACTCTGAATTCGAAAAAAACAAACAGCTTTTTCATACAAAAAACTAATCATTCGTCGATAAAATGTATGACACTGTTGATTTATTCTCTCGAATTCATAGTTAGTCGCATAGTAAAAGTTGTTACTTAGCATGAGTATATCAACCCCCTTTCGGCTTAATATTAACCGATAACCCAAAATAATATTATTAATTCTATACCACGTGCAAATCAGGCATATTATGTGGGGTTAGTTTTATATGAAAGCGTTTCATGTGACTGTACCGAATTTTCGCTTTTTCGATTAGATTTGGCTAAAGTTTTCAACACAGTTACATTGTAATTTCATCTCTGTTGCTTTTCACAAAGTGTACAGCAATAACTAGGAAACGTGTAACTTATAAGTTAAGCACAAACATAACATTACTTAGTCTAAATACTACAAGAGAAAGAAGCTAGTGTTTTTACGTGTGGTTTTGCTTTGATTTCTACCAAATACGGCACAGAAACATTCTAAATGATAAGAATAAAAACGGATTTTGTATTCGTGAGGGATTATGTACATTTTTCAATATTTAGTACATTTAGTTTGGATAATTTCATAGGATATTATGGTCAAATAGGTCAGACATGAAAACGCATACATCTAATGTAACCGCGATCTCACACTGAAAAGTTTCAAATCAAATATTTATTACTTTTGTTGCAAATTTATCGAACAGATATCTGAATTTGTAAATAGCTAATGCGTTAACTTTGTTGATAAATAAGTGGACAGTAATTGACAACATTTCATTTTTGCAAAGTGATGGAAATTCGAAAACCATTTCGAAATAATGTAATGAAGATTTCATACTAAAAAGTCCAGATTTTTATATTCACTTTCTACCGAGTTATTTACAATAATGTGTTGAAAACATTTTTCGTTTTTATGTCAAGACCGTCAGATTCCACCAATAAAAAATATTATTGAATCTGTCATCCGTGAACCGTACCAAGACAAACAACAAAAATACAGATAATTAATGACATCCATTTATAACGAGCTTTTGACGAGAAGAACATTATGCTGAACTTTTCTTATATTTTCAAAAATCTCTAAATTTATTTTTTTACATATTTTATTTTTATTACATTCTGAATAAAATAAAAAAAAATATAGGAGAATAAATATAGTACGTTATTTTTCATTTGTCTTTCTATTATCTTAATAACAATGAGGGGTGAAATATTTGAAATGTTGTCAATTTAGTACTCGCGGTTTGTTTTTATCTAGTTGAAGTGAACGCACCATCATTCTGATTCTTGAGATGAGATATTTATGTAAAAAAGCATAATCTCGATTACTTTCAGATGCAGTCGTTTCTATACTTGACTTTAACTCTATCGAACTATATAAAGTGAACATGACTGCCAAACACAGAACGTCACAACCCGCTGCTCCGATGCGGCGAACAATAATAATTAACAATTTTGTAATACCTAACTAAAATCGACTGTTTTATATACGTTATGAATTTTTGAATAACCAAAGGGTAAATATGTGACCCTATTACTAAGCCTTCGCTGTCCGTCAGTCTGTCTGTCACCAGGCTGTATTTCAACTAATGTGATAGCTAGACAAGACATGTGTAATATTAAATGGCTAAAGTATTTCTTTTACTGCTATAAAAACAAACACTAAAAACAGAATACAATATTTTTTGACGTTTTCATTTAATTTTTATGCAGTTTTTGCTCGTTATTAATAATCCTGTATAGATAATTGTACGGAACCCTTCGTCGGTGAGTCTACTCGCACTTGGCCGATTTTGTATATTTTTGCCGATTTTTTTCCAGTGCCATGTATTTCGAAATAATAACTGTGATGCAGGAAATGACGCAATCAGATAGAGTTGAACACCTCCACGAATAACCGCTTCGCCTTACTTATCAAGGTTGATCTGTGATTCTTATTTCTTTTTGAAATACGTCAAGATAACATACAAAAAGTACATTCACGAGCATTTGAATAGGCTACTAGATCTTTCGTTCACTCGTTTTACTTTTTCTCGATAAACAGCAGGGGCGTGCGAAATAACGGCACTTCATAGACATCGAGGCGGGCATGGGTCGGTCAGTTTGTCCGCGTACGATAGCACAAAGAGAATCCTCGTTACTACCAACGCAAATAGAGCCTTCAAGCGTTGCGTGTATCCACGATCAGTCGAGTCGAGAAAATAGTACTTGTTAAATCATTTGTACACCGTGTTAGTAGAGCAGCGACTTGTGACGTTGAAAACTTAGTTGTTCACGTTAGAATCATAAACAAAGCCATTCACGACGCGACTGTTTTTTTAAGGGAAGAAAGTGGAGTAAGGAGTGGTCGGTTCAAGAGTCAATCGTTATCAGTCACAGAAGTGAAACACTATCAGAAGTTGGCATACTTGCAATATCAACAAATTAAAAAGACACCCGAACGTCGCCATTTTGTGGTGGCAGCCATCTTGGATTTGAATTTTATCGTAGTGTAGCATTCTACTAGTCAAACCTTTATATACTCTTCTTGTAGTATTGACGTAGTTATTGGCCTCGGATACCATACAATGACTCCGAGTCTGGGCTAAAGTAACCTAACTTGACAGTGACAGATGAAAACTGTCAGTTACTGGCCAAATTCGTGTCAATGTTACCAGGTTTATGTGCACTAGCACGAAGATGTCATTAAGCATCTAAGCAATAGTACGTAATTTATCAAGAGCATCATCGCGCGCGTGTATTCGTCTATGTATGATATGTGTTTCATACCAGCAGCGAGTAAGAGAAAGCCAAACTAGAATACGGTAAATTTGAAATGTCAATACGGCAGTAACCTTGAGGCGCAATGCGAGACGTTTTAATTTAGAAGTTTGTGATCGGTGTTGACTGAGCCAGTGTCGCCTGCGTGTTACAACAAGTATGTTGCTCGTGTACGGAGTGCATATAGTTGGCAGGCTGTCGTGAATGGTTTTGTCTATATTGACCCCAATTCGGTCAGTCACACTGACTAAACTGAAAGTTTCTAAAATAATCTCACTTTTGAAGACAAAAAGAGAGAACTGTCAAATTTGGTAAACTAGGCGTGTCCGAATCGGAGTCAGTGTTTATTTGTGACAGGAGAGGACGGGACATGGGCAGGTGGGCAGGAGGGCAGGTAAGCAGGTAGGCGGGCAGGTAGGACAGGCAAGGTACGGTACCGGTGGCGCGCTGCATGAGGTCCGCGAGGCTGGCGGTGACGCTCGGCATGCCCTTCACCAGCGGCAGCGGCGCCTCCTCCCCCTCCCCCTCACACCCACCTGGACAACGGAGCCCCGTCACACCGAGTACACCCTCCTAGCACCCGCCCCCCCCACACTAGTACTACCTACTCACTGACCCTCACTATCGGTAGAGGACGAGCTGAGCGACCACGGTGCACGAACAATACTCATAAGATGAACGCTTCTACGGGAATTTTTAACAATCACGTGAGATTTATTACGAGCAATTCAAAATTAGCTCTCGTATAGTTTAAACATTAAGTGTAGTTAACATTATTCACTCATATGTTATACGCGTCAAGCTGATTTAAATTTCCAAGACAGAGGTGCGAGTTAAGCTCACCGCTAATTTTTGTCGTCGTTGTAAATAAAACGCAATCTTATATTATTGAAAAAATACCAAATATCATTTGTCTTTTTTTATTAGACCCTTGATGCTAAGTGATTCAATTCGATAAAACTGTAGGTTCATCACATTTATTTTATTAGACAATACTCTAATAAATGCATCCCAGTGCGTAGTGTTCGTGTACCGTGCCCATTACTCTACGTCTCCAGTGCTTTATTCCTTGAAGACCATTGCAAGGTCCTCGAACAAAGGTCGCTTCTGCAATAGCGCGGTTGAGATGCAAGCTGCCTATTTAACTTATAGTTTGAAACCAAGCGACAAGCGACAAGCGACAAGCGACATTATACAATATTTTGATTGATATTTGTACGGCGCGAATCACGATAGCAAACTTGCCATAGAATAGAATACGGTTAAAAAAACAACAAGCAATTTTGAACAATAATAGAAAATATAGGGAAGCATGTTTTTTGTAACAAGCCGATCTCAACTTAGCAAGATGATCTGATCTAGTCCTTCTACAATATGTATATATTTAAAAGATTTGCAAAATTTTCTCAAAATTCAATCAAATGTTCAACAAAACGTTTTGACTTTCGAGCGAGAATTCTCGAGTGATTAAAAAATCAGTGTCTCATCATAATAGGGCGGCACTTGCATCTCAACCATCATCTACTTGTAAGCGACGCATCCCCCAACTAAATACGACATAACATAATATACGTAGTGCGCCAGTGTGTGTGTATGTGTGTGCGACTAATGGCATGTTACATGAGCGTGGGTAAGAAGCCTCGACATGCGACACTACGTGGGCCGACACCGCGCCGCGACCACATGCCTCGCTCACACTTTAATCTTAATTCGAAAACTGTTTACTATCCCATCAATTCTAGCGTTCTCTGGTAAAGCCTGCGACTCCGGGAACGTTAAGACAGATGTGAAAACATGAGCAAGCAATGGCGCGGATATTTGACAGTTCCACCTCTTCTACGCTGTCAAATATCGACGCCATTTTTTAATCTTGTTTTCATATTATACATGCCGTTAGTATATTAAGCCCCAGATCAACTTAATTTTAAGATTGTTGCATCTCTTCTCATATCTCTGTGAGAATATTATAAGTGGTTATGGATACTTCAATAATTACCAATCATTACTTTTAATTGTATTCTTTAGTTCTGATTATTTACAGTTAACATTAATAAGTATGCCGTTCAAATAATAAACAGACTTGACAAACGAAATCAATTAGCACGTAGTTAGATTGTTCATCGTCGCTTTTTTACCGAGTTCCCAAAAAGCACAGGTACTCAATTCGACTGTAAGTTTTTTTTTTAATGTAATTCCAGATTTCTAGGAGACGAGAGAAGTGATGTGAAAAATTATGCTATTATTCGCAAGGGAGTTTTTTTCTCGAGTGAACCAGAGAAAATCAGCCCACAGATTTCGAAATTCAAATTCAAAATTAATTAATTTCAGGCTAATAAACCCATATTCTAAATACCACAATAAATCTCACTATATATACATTTTTATATTTATATCCAAATAACTGAAAAAGTTATTTGGCGTCTGCCGTCATGGAAGGCGTTAATAATTTTTTTTTTTTCACAAAAATAAAAATAAGTTTATTACTAAAGCGTTGTAAATATTATTCACAATATTTTACGTGTATCAATTAAATTAAGACTCAGGGGACGCGAATGTACATACTCTAAATACAGACATGTGGACGCGACACGGTTTTAGTGAAATGGTATAAGCTAAATGTCCACTGCAGCAGTAACAACACAAATTGTAAAAATACCATTTAGTCCATCTAAAAGTTACATGTGCTTTACATTTGTTGGAGGACGCAATTTTATTTTTGGGACATGTGTGGGGCGAGTAAAAGAACATGTTTATAACAGTTTTCTCACTTTTTTGCTTATAACTTCTTTAGTTATAAATTCAGAGCAAAAAGTTCTATGAACATACTTGTTGGCAAAACAATTTGCTACAAATTATGTTTGAAGGATTTTTTTGTAGAACGCATAGTTTACGAGATGTCGCGAAAAAGGTGTTTGCGCCCCTTTTTCTAAGACAGCGGCCGGGGGACAAGGACGGCGACCCCACTAACTTGAGGTTAAGCTTCTATTGAAGCTATAAAATTTACGTCCTCTAACAAATGCAATATTAGGTCCTTAAATTGTAACATGTCAATGGACTAAACCATTCTATTATTACTGTCAAATGTCAAATATACAATAAAAAGTGAATGCACATATTTTTTTTATTTTTGACAATTTTTAAATTTGATAGTAGCGCAATTTCATTCTTAATATTTAGGAATTCTGCTTCAGTGGACGCATGCCTTAACAACGATTAAAGTTTAAAGCTTACACTTTTTTGCCATAATCTTGTCATATATCGTAGTTGTTTCATGAAGATTTCACCTTCCTTTCCTCCATAGTAAATGGAGTTATCATTTCGTGCATATTCGTGCTATATTTTTAATATAGCCTTTTGCAATATTTTTTTTCTACATTAACATAGAGGGTTATCTGTAAGGGATTTACTAAGCTTAGGTGGCAACACTCGTCATTACGAACCACTTTCACTATGGGATCAACTCGGAATTCAATAAAAAAAAACCAGCCATGGAAAAATTCTATCGTTCGTCAATAAATTGTTTGAAAGAGCTGTTTTTTTCAAAGTTTATGTTAGTCTCATAGTAAAAATTGTTCCTTAGGAAGAGTATAGTGACCCTCTTCCCGCTTATTACACCTCTAACCGATAACCCTGTACAATCTACTTAAATAATAATATTTCAGCGTACAGCATTAGTATTCCTTCAATAACTCTACCGAGGCACTGCATTGCAAGACAAGTATAAATTTATCTAACTCGGGGTGGGATGGTTTCGTTAGAATTCGTTAGTACATATTAATATTTGACATAATACTATAATATAAATATATATAATTTTCGCATAATTATACTTCTTAGTAACACAAATGTTATAATCCCACAATCAATGGCAACTAAAGCGACCGGCAACGTAAAAATAAATTGATATTAATGGACGAGTTATGGGAGAAAAACAAATAATAATATAATAATAATAATGAATGAACAATGATGTGC
Source organism: Ligdia adustata (assembly GCA_947049295.1). Lineage (NCBI taxonomy): Eukaryota > Metazoa > Arthropoda > Insecta > Lepidoptera > Geometridae > Ligdia > Ligdia adustata. The sequence continues at coordinate 525,483 of OX346229.1, read as the reverse complement.
AAATAATATAAAAAATAATTAAATTAAAAATAAAAACTTTTCATGTGTGTCAACATATTATGTAGTATAACTGTAAAAAAAATAGTTAAAGCTAATAATAATTTGTATAAACTATAATTTGCAATTTTCATATATATATATTTAAGTTAAATATAATAATATTGTTCTAACAAAATAATTTTGTTTGTAACTTATAAATGTGTAAAAATTCATCATAATTTAATTTTTTTTAAACTTTCTATAATATACTAAAAAACCTTTGTATTGTAGATATTTTTTTAGAATAAATCATAATTTATGTATACCAAAAATAATCATTTAACCTCGTCACAGCCAAGCATAGACCTCTACATATATAGACTCGACATAAATAAAATCTAAAGTAAAAACTTTACACGTTAGTGATACCTAGCTTACCATCCAGTCAAGTCTGAATGTTTTTCATAACTATTATTCCAGTGAAGTCAATATTTAGAACAAAATCGCCTCTCATTCTTTGTAACGATACTCAATCCAAAGTCCAGTGAAAGTACTATCTAGTCAAAATCATAATTTAATTAAAGACCAGCTCAAAGCAGCAAAGAATTTTTCATACATTATTTTTCATATATTACTTTTTCATATATAATTTTTTATATATTATTTTGTCATAAAATGTTAAAATGGTATCGGTTGATAGGATATTGACCGCTCGGTGGTGTACAATAAGGTCTAGTTTTACCTGTGTCGGTGTGCGCGCCGTTGGTCGGCGGCGACATCTCCACGTCACTGTCGCGCGACCGAGACTCCTCGCAGTCTGACACGCCTGGAATGCCACACGTAACGTACCTCAATAATGAACAGGCCATTTCATCAACAATATTTCAACAAGTGACGCACTCTGGGCACGGGTCTCACCATCGAGGAGGTATAGGCCATAGTCCACCACGCTAGCCAAATTGCGGACAAGCAGGTTCCCTCACGATGTTTTCCTTTACAGTTTAAGCACGTGGTAATTAATCTTAATATGCACATGAGTGAATAACACAGAGGTGCACACCTGAACCTGGATTTGACCCGCGCACTTTCGCTTGTGAGTCAACGGGTTTACTGACTAGGCTACCACTAACTAGGATTAGTTTAGGTGATAGTTAAAGCGTAGTTTACATATAATGTAAGTAATAGATACCGTTAGTGGCGCAGTCTCCGTTGTGTTGTGGCGCGCGGCTGGTGTGCGATATGACGGAGGTGGCGACTCCGTTGCTGGCCGCGGCGCCTCCGCCCCGAGCGGGGGACTCGCCGCCCGACCCGCACGCCTTCTCACCGCAAGCCTACAACACATACATATGTTATATGCCTTAATGTACTACTCGTATTAGCAAGAAGGGCTTGCCTTGGTACCGCAACACAGGGCATCCTAACGCGGTGTTGTATCAGTACACACCAAGCACCGTGTCCGTCAGACCTGCTCTACAGAGCAGGTCTGACTGACACGCGCGGCAGCTCGTGAATAAATGTTAAAGCTGCGCCTGTGACCCAGTAGAGCAACGTTTGATTTCGGAAAAGTGATGGAAATTGGGAAACCATCTCGAGATAATGTAATGAAGAGTTCATACTAAAAATACCAGATTTTTATCTCTACTTCCTACAGAGTTATTTACAAAAAAACTGATGAAAAAAATCTCGTATTTATGGTTAACCGTCTGATGCCACCAATAAAAAATATGATTGTACTGTGAACCATACCAAAACAAACAACAATAATACAGATAACGAATCACATAATTTTTTAAGAGCTTTTCACGAGAATAACACTTCTTATACTTTCAAAAATCTATAAAAAGTACGTTATTTTTCATTTGTCTCTCCATTATCGTAATAACAAAGAGGGGTCAAAATTTGAAACGTTGCCAATAGTTGTCCCCGTGACAGTAGAAACAATAAGAATGTTGTCACCCAGCATATAGACACCACTGTCAGGTGAGAGTGTGGTTACCTGGCGCACATCTGTCCCGTTGACCATCTCCACGAACTGGCGGCACTTGAGCAGGAACAGCAGTTCGGGGTCTCGCTCCAGCAGGCCGGGCCACGTGCGCCGCGTCACGGAGATCGCGGCGCCGATCCGACCCGACAGCACCAGCATCGATACCTCTGTCACAAACACGCTCATCAACATTTACACTAACTCAAGCGTTGTACTAGCTTTCGAAGATAAGTGAAACTTACAACCCCCAAAATTGCCAGTGCAGTGAACTATATTACACTGCCTTTATCAGGGAGAGCCATGTCCAGAAATAAGACGCTTTGTGTTGATACGTAGGCGTTGTTCGTTGGCGTCGGTATTGGTTGCCTTCAGTCATGTAATAACTATTATGAAAATTTAAGGAATACAGCAGATGCGATCAATTTTCAAAGAACCAAAACGGATGGCATAATATCTGACAGATCACACTTTGGGGAAAATAAGTATCATGTAATTACATTGCATTAAAAAAAGCAGGTATTTTTGTAAGGTCATGTTGGATTAGATTGTTAATGAACCGACGCAAGCAGCAGGTCTAGTATGGGCAATTCACCCCGGTGAAAGATAAAGATTATTTAATCCCCTGTCCATGCTGAGAGACATACATACTTTGTCTATTTTTGATAGAAGCTATATCCTCCTGTATGGGCTGTCCAGTGGCGCGGGAGAAGGCCTGCGCCGTGCCGCAGTACCCGTGGTGGACTAGATACGACGATACCATCCTGCAAACAAAATTAGTAATTGGAGTAATGGTTTCTAGGTAAATTTTACTATCCTCTGATTGCAGTTCAGGAGACATCGGCAAGCGTAAACAAAGCTGAACAGCAATATTTCTACACTTCCTTCATAAGGCAGTGGTGGTGGATGTAAATCTGCTTGTACATGCTATTTGTCTAACTCGAAGAAAATAGTATTCTTGCTTATAAAGGACACTTCTAGCAGCAGTCTGACCTATGCAGCAGCTGTTGCCACTGTCCCTGGTCGTCCGGCAGCGGGAACTCGTCGATGGCGAGTCGTGTGCGCGCGCGCAGCTCCCGCAGCATGTCCTCGATGTCGAACACGAACGGCTGCTGGCCAAAGTTGGCGTCCACCACCTCGCCCGGCGTCTGCAGACCCACCGTCGGGTACAGGTTCGGCTATGGACACGGACCACGCCTAGTTATGAACGGGTATTTGTGACCAGTCAGGGTTACGTCATAAATACAGGCCTTTAACGTGAAACGTCTTTTTTAAAACACACCAAAACACATGAGAAAAGCGAACAGCAACGAAAAGGCTTTTTTGTTATCTACACTCAGTTCATTGAATTGATATACACATGAATTACGTTCCAATTTTTTAACCATTTTGAGCTTTTATCTCGACAACTTCTCAGCAAATTTTATTTATTTTGCTTACATTTATTTGCAAAAAAAAGATAATTAGTAGGGAATTTTTGATTGGGATGTATTTTGGCCGAAATATTACACCAATTAAAAATCCCCTATAAAAATGTGTGTCTTGGTAACTAACCGGCAGTCCCCTGAACGCGATGCCGAGATGGTGTCCGTTCTTTGTGTAGAAGCAGGTATTATCGACCAGGTTGACGCCGCAGCCGATGACGTCGCCCGTGGTGAAGGTGGGTCCGTAAGGCTGGCCGGTGCCGGAGGAGCAGAACGAGTGTCCGTCGTCTCCGTGGTACCCGTACGAGTGCTTGTCCCAGCCTAAACAGAACAACGCCTAGTGGGACGCCGCGCACCGGTCACCCGCGGTGGGACTCGGTGCACTGCTCATTCTCAGTTGTCACCACCTTCCCAGAGTACACAGTGGCGACAAATTGAAATTACGACTACTATCCCATGATATTCGGAACCAATCGCAATATTTTATATTCAGTACTAATAATTGTCAAATTGTGGTAAATGTAAGCACATTACACATGCCAGTGGTAACAAAAAGAAGACTAAAACTTCTGAAACTTTCGGTAGCAAAGTGCCTCTGGCAAGAAGCCTCGTGTGCCTGAAAGGCCGAGGAGGCATTTTAGTATCACTCCACACTTCTAGTATTCTTATTCAATATTATAATTACAACAAACAAATATAACAATACTACAATATTATAATTCATTATTGTACGTATTGACTTGCCTAGTGTAACAAACGCAGTTATAAGGCCAATAAATGAATTGACTTTGACTTTGACTATTTTAGTGACCACCTGCAGAAGCCCAACTTAGCCAGTTATTTACCCACCAGGCGATACTGTGCAAACATTATTGCGTTCTGAGCAATAATTCCACCGAAAATACTTCTTCATAATCGAGATTTAGCAACCAAAATTTCAGGATAAATAACGGATGTAATGAACAAGCGCTATGCCTCAGGCTAACGACTTGTTCTTATTTTTATTCGATTGTACAACTTGTCTAGTGCGTTTCTAATTTGTAAAGTTTAGTATACAGCAATTGGGAGAGAATTTGCTTTAAATATCGAACAAATTAGAAAAGCTTCTGACATAATACTGATACATTTTTACCCAATGCCATAATGTAACATTAGTTAAGAACTTCAGTCTTCTATATACATATCAACTAACATGCTAACTACATCTTACCATCAGTCCTTCCACCGTCTCACAGCACCCCAGTGACCAACTTCTAACTTACCAGGGCCTGCTCTCTCTCGTACATACAAGTATGTATAGAACCGTTTAATACTAGTTAGTAAAAGATGCAATATCTACCATGCTTACCAGGCAGTCGGTTCATGTTGACGCCGTGGGCTGAGAGGCCGATGCCCATGTATCCATCCCGGCCTTTGGACACTATGCGCACCTCGAAGTAGTAAAGCCCGCAGGCGGCCGGGATTGGATGTGTTGCGCGCACGCTCGCAGCGTCTTTGTGTGTTTTACCGTGACCTGCAATGTACGAGGGTATGTGTTACTTACGCTGGGAGATAGGAGCGAAGAACGTTTATTAATAGTATTGAGGCCTGCCAAAACGCAGAGATATCGGTTATGGATGTACTGAGCCACAAGGGAAAGGATCCAATACTGAATTGGATAAAAATCTATAAATTGTTCTTTACGGCCAACGACAAACTGTATGTAACAACTTATTTTCTCTAAAATTATGTATTGATCTTGATGAAAAATTTGTTCATAATGGATTGGTTTAGTGACCCATCTTTGGCTTCATACACCTTAACTTATGATCCCGTATAGTGTCATATTGTGTCAAATGGAGTGTAATGTTTTTGATAAAACGTTGGACAAGCGACATCGATGTAAGGAGATTGTCTGCATCTCTCGCCTGAATGAGAGAAATGTGAACAACCCAGATATGTTCAATTGTTTAGTGCATAAACTACGATACATAAAAGTTAAGTAAAGGGAAGAGTGCTACTGCTGATGCCATAGAAGACTTAACAAGTAACAAATGTTTCAAATAAAAGAAAGAAATCAAGCGACACAATGGAAATTCTGATTAGTGTTTAAGTAAGTTAATAGCATTCAAACGCGTTACTTTTATACGCTACATTTACTATTCTAAGCAGGGACACGAGAATAAAATAACGATTAGTTACCTGTTAATCGAACTCTACGACAACACAAACGAAAAACAAAACAAGTCAAGAACCTCGACATCATTTGTGTGTAAATTACAAGAAAAACATATGAAAAATGTATTTTGACAGCTGCTAATTAGAGAAAGATAGAGGGCAGAAAAGAGGTCACGCCAAATTTGGATAAAATACTTTGCTGTGGTTATTAATATAGTAACGTAATTTAGCAGATATTAGGTTCATTGCATAGCCTTGGTGTCATATGGTAATGTGTTACATTTCCCAAATAAATTAAAACGTAATCAATAGATTGGTGTTATTACTTTATTTGCGCGAGCTTGGAGAGTCAACATCTGAGAAACGTGCAGAGGACGACAGAAAGAGAGATATATAAGATGAGCTTTGAGGATGAACCCCATCTTTAAAATTAATTAATGATAGACAATTTTACGGATACGATAGTTTTATATTCAAACTTTCAGAAGTCACAGATTGTTGTGACCTAGAAGTCGAATGACATTTATTATCAAATTATATGAAAGGGCAACTAGCTAAATATACCAGAGTTAAGAAACCGCTCCACCAATTACCGTGACAACTCGATAGCCGAATCTGTCAGTTGTGAAACCAGAAATAATAACATCAAGAGTTTATAGACTAAAGCTGCAGACAGAACATATCAAGTTGTACGCAGCACAAGATACGATATCAGGTTAAAGGCATGTTTACACAGAGCTAACCAAGGATACGAATTACATCCAGAGTGACGGCCAACTACGCAAAAGTAAACGAACAAACGTTTCATCTATAATAGAATCTCGACTAGTGAGGATGATGCACTACTTGGAAACAAGATAGACAACTGAAGAGAAAATGAAACTGTTAAAAGCATTTGGTTGATAGAATCGAACCTTAACGGAACCTAATCATTGTAGTAGTAGTAAGCCAATGTTATTTCCAATTTAGCAGAAAGGATATAATCACGTGCCCTTGACTTATATTGATGGTTATGTTGACGACTTGCCGATATATTCGTAAACAGTTTATACGCCGTGAATTATAGGACTCTCTGTGCAGAGTGGCTATGGCGGTCGAATAACATTGAACAAAACAAGACCATACAATAGAAACTCCACCATAGCAACAAGAGAATAAAGTTCAGTTTAAATTCCCGCGTGGGTGGAAGCGATTAGTCTATCGCAAGGTCAAAAAGTAGGAATCTACGCCATATTTTATTGGTTGGACGAGCGTTTTCTACCGACACAGTGAGTGGCGAAACACAATAACAAAGAGCTAATGAATACAAATGATAATGAGAATTCAATCACGATACAAATGAATGTACGTGTGCTTAGCTTAGTTGTAGTAGCATTATAAGGGCGGGCTAATCATACAAGTACACATAAAGTAAATATTATATACATGAAGTAAACTCAAGCCATTCAAATCAATTGAAGTTGTATGTATTACTACACTATAACAAGCCTTTGATTAAATGACTGACTGCCTGTAAAAGAATTACATTGAAAGGGAAATTGATAACTTAGATTTTTATTCCACTGTACACCACATAGAAATTTTTCATACGTGCAACATACAAAAACACATGCATAACATATACATAGACAAAAAAAAGATTTAAAGTCATCATTCGAACGCCTACACCCCGGTCGGGACTGTAGCCGGGACAGCGGACTCCGATCAGTGTTTTACGAAGTCTTGGGTATAATTATAATTACCGATTAAACAGATTTACGAAATACTTATTAAAAAACAAAATATATCAGTATTCCGAATCAAGACAATTGTTCAATACGTCTACTTATGTTAATCGAGAAGAGACAATGTCAATTACGTATCTAAGCCCTATCTGGTAATCAATCAAAAAAGCGCAGGTTTTCAAACATAGCTAGACAATCAGTGGTCATTTTGGCACAGAGCATATTAACATAAGAACCTTTATTACGTGCACTCGTACTAATCATTGCATATTAAAATATGCTCAAAATTGTGCTAATTCAGTTTTTATAAGGAAAGATATAATGCTAATGATTTCTTTTTATGTTTGTTAAGAGCTAGTATTGATGGGCGTAGTTACAAGATGAAGCCATCTCGCTCTGTGGTCGCAGTGCCAGCTAAATGTTCCAAGTGTCAGTTGTAAGGCACACACACGTAAAGCTGCGTGTACGCACGCCCTCACCAGCACACAGGTTAACGAACCTGCACGTGTTTACACAACATCGTAGCTAGCACGTACGATGTGTGGGATGAGCTCTTTCGGAAATCGCATGGCGTGGCGTGGGGACGACTACCGCAATGGTGACCATAGGAAAATCACAAATATTGAAGCAGGTATGAGCAACACGGTAACATGTGTATAGTACTATATCACGTTAATTATATAAGAGTTCCTTCTGTTAACATAATTATACATAATCATATTTATATAGAGTGACCCAAATCTATGGCGTGACCAAACTATCTATTATGATGAGAAAAGTCTAAATAAAACAAAAACGCAGGTTCCACATACCTAACATAATACTGATCGTAACACGAACAAAAAAGAAATAAAATTACATTTCGGATACAACAAAAGATACAAACCGGTCAACAACAACCTACCTACGGACGAATTCAACTTGTGAATACAGAAATAGCTGAAGGCAAGGCGAATAACCCGACGGAAAATTTAAAGCTTTAAAAAGAGGTTGCATTGCATAAGTTAATTAATTAATTCAGACTCGGAAACTCCAATGCCTTCCTAAGAAAATATTAAATAACCGATTTGACACCGTTTGTTTGTGATGAAAAGTAATAAATTCGCATTTAAATCTTGCTAATCTAAACGTAAGGAGTAAAAGTCCAAAGTTCAATGTCCCAGGGGTTCAGTCACGACCTTCGATAACACAGGGAGGATTGGCTGACTATCTGCTGCAGACCCTGCCCGCACCGGTCCACTGCAGTTATCGCGCGTAAATACCAATTAGTCACTATAACGTACTGTTGTTTGTATGTTAAAGAAAGGTAAACAACCGAGATATGATAGCAAGTCCGACATTAAACAAGGAAATATAGAACATTTCAAGAGAAACCTTAATAACCAGTGGAGAGTGCGAGTATAACTACAAAATACAACTGGAATCTTTGTGAAAACAATAATTCAATGTAAGTATGATTGTAAAATCCTCGCACAAACTATGGCTTTTCCAGCTTATAAGTAACACGTCTAGTGCGGGAATGAGCTTATGATAGGAATCAAGCACAGCGTTATCTGCAAGCTAATCTCGCCTGCACACATAGGATCGAGTTTCGTTGGAAGCCTTGGCCCAACAACCAACGACCATATCGTCGTGTTAACTTGGGGCCAACGTTTGACGGGAATCGGTGAAGCGAAGTACAACAAATTAACGGGATCGACCAACGTTGGACAAATGTCAAGGCGCATTCGAGGTCGTCGACACACGCGCTGCTTCCTGCAAAACAAAGAATCCAAATGGTGAGTAAGACAGAGCGGTCGCGCGGCCATTATAAACACAATCGAGTGGAATCAAATCGGGCGCAAAGCAATCACCGGAGTTCCAAGCTGCGGCTGCGGTATGTTGTGTTCAGAAGATCTCACCTCAATTTCCTTTGATCCGAACAAAATCAACAAAAAGCGTGTGAATTAAAGAAAAACATCCTAAATAACGTAACTTGAAATGAAAATCACAGTACCGTGCTTGTCCAACGAGGCACAACGGGCCGATCCAATTTAGTCAAGAAGAGAACAAAATTACTGAAAATAAAGTCATTCCCTTCGTAGCAACGACTGCGAATCAAGTTGACACAAAACTCAAGTAAGTGATTGTATGTAAATTGGCTTTACATGAGCGATACGAAGACTTGAGACATTGCGACTGTTACTAGCTCTTCGAATTCAACATTTTTAATTTGCTATCAAAATGATGTCATATTTTACATTAATATTCGGGCAAATACTTCTAAAGCTAATGTAGTTGTTATTCCATCAATCATAATCAAAAATCATTTATCGCTGCATTCTGAACTGTTACTAAGTCTATTCTATTACACTCCTGTAAGCGTTCTAATAGTTAATTTAGGTCATGCGTGAGAGGAGTGGCCGTAATGAGACGTTGGTTGCGTTGTGAGCAGCATTAACGCAAACGCAGCGGCCAGCGGGCTTAACGCGTGCGCACATGTTACGGTGCGGTGAATAGATGCCAAATGAATTATAGGAAACTATATCCGATATGGAAATATAGCTGGCTTTCACGAGACAACGTAGAGATCGACAGATTTAGATGCAGAGTCAAACCCCAGCCATCAAATATGAACCAACTCCTATCAAACAAAATAAGAAATGACCTAATGTTATATACGAGCGTAATTATTGCATCAAAGTAATAAGGTCAGCGAAGATTAATCATGTCACGATCACAAGCACAGCCAGGTGACAGATATCAACGTATTTACACAACAAGCATTCGATTAAACAAACAAAGCCGATGACTGCGACGTTTCAAAACGTTGATATTCGCTTCTAATTTGCGCGCTGCGCTACGCTCGTGTGATATCTATATTTAGTGAGGACAACCCTACTCCTAAACCGCGAGATTCGATGTCGTTTCTCCAATTTTATCCAACCTTTATTTAGATAGGTTGCGAGGAAAAGCCGTCCATAATGTGAGATCGGTAATCCTACCGACGAAACTTTAGCGGGAAGTACAATGCACTCTGAATCACGCGTTCACGATTCGTGATAATGTTCGAATGCAATACGGAGAGCTACAATTCGCTCACTTACGAAAACAGGAAACTAGTTGGGAGACAGCGTGTTCTATAAACCGGTGGAGACAATCAGTGACACGGCGTGCCTAATGTTAGCCTGTCAGCTAAATATATCTGCAACACAGACCAAACTATTTTCAGATTCGTAACATTTTTAGTGCATCGATCTCGTTCAATAAGACAAGAGTAGAAACTATAATATAACGAAATTAAATAGTAAAATTGCGAAATAGCAGCTAATAAAGTACGTAGCCAAGTTTACAATATCATAGCATTAAAGCAAAATTCTCGATTCAACTTGAACGTACATAACTGATAAGCAAACTAGAGTACCTACGAGCCGAGTCACAACAGTATCAGGACACTTAATCATTTCAACAAACACCAAGCACGATATACGATTACAATACAAATTATAATACGATACATACACTTTAACATATCATAACCGGACTAAGGATATAAAGCAATTTTAATAAGAATATTATGTGACTGTATGATGTTACTGCTATGGTTAACTTAACTGTACTAAGAATTATATAAATGTATGCAGTGCATATAAAAGTAAACAGATATGAATCGTTACAGACAAATATATATAAAATATATGCAAATTGCAAAGTAATAAACTAAACAGAAAGTGAAGCAAACACAAGCACTTATGAGTACAAGGAGGAGGGCAAAGGGAACTCAAACAAGATTAGAGTTCTCGAGACGAGTACTCAAGAATCACTCTTACACATGGATACACATGCGGTTAGCAAACAAAAAGAAGGTTTATGTATTATACATCTTGTATATACATCTTGTATATAATACATCAAGTAGCTAGATTGTGCTCAATAAAAACGCACTTGGGGTCTCTATGACGTGTCACCAATTTTAATGCGAACTAAAAGCAAAGCCAATCAACAAGGAATGCGTAGTTTGTTTTGTGGGAATAGATTGCTGAATATAGTTGCTGCTGACTGAGAGAACCTCTTCGCCTCAGTCAGTGGTCACTGGTCAGCCAACTCATCATCTAATATATGAAACATTCACCGGCCCGTACACATATCACCACTTGAATTATTAACAATTTGACAAGTCAAACGAGTAGTACAGTACTACGTGAACATGTTGGAGAAGTGTTGGTTGAACAAGTCACGTGTGAGGATGACATTAAATTTGTGTGTAACGTACGATACATCCAGAGGCGTAAGTGGAGGTATGGCAGGTGGGGTCGGCGGCCCGGGCCCTGCGTCCCACCTTACAACAAGAGAAAACGTCCATCCATTAAATCATCGACAGTCGGGCCCCATACACACCACTTACGCGTCCAGTTGCTCGGATATATCCAGATCCTGGGGGCACAGTACGCGAAATATAGACGCCAGTACGTTAATTCGCCGAGGCTGGACACGAGAGCAGTGATGCCGCGGTTTCAGGCTATTGTAGCGATCACGAAGTCACTGCTTGCGCACAAACCCTGGCGAGAGCAGACTTGAGCAGGACGCAAGCGACCGTCAAGTGTACAATATCCATACGACCAGCATACCGTGCCCTCGGCCAGGGTGCTCCGACACCTATTCGTGTAAGCTTCTGGAGAATACTCTCTTATGACATGCAGTCCTACACCGACACTCGAGCGTTAGAAGCAAAGTGGTGCAATGGAGCCGTTATAATCTAAGCTAACATTCACTTATGCTACTAAACTTATCCAAATTCATACTACAACCAAAATCAGCAAAATCTTTGAAAGTGTGAAGCGAAGATTTTACAAAATTCTTGGTGTTTCGACGTCTGTTTTGTTCGATATTTTTTTCAAGGTTTCGCAGAATTTTAAGACAATTCTGGAATAGTAATAGAAATTCATCGCAATATAAACCAATCGCGACTTTTATTACGGATAAAGAGAAAAAAACCTTGGTTCAAAATGCCTATTTAACATCGTTTTTACCAGTGTTAAAAGTAAGATCGGTAAACGAACTAATTACCTTTCTTACTACAACACTACACATCAATTGAAATTAGTTGTAGTAGTGGAGCAATTCGCGGAAATAAGCAAAACTAAAATAATGTATTCTTATTGAAGCCTTGAAGTGAATATTTTTGGGAAATCCAAAGACTATCCAAAGACTATTATTACATTTAAAATTCAGAAAGAGTGCTCCAAGTCTCAAAGTTTTGGGTGTCTCAAAGGAGTCTAACTTGGTTGCCTATTGATCTAGGAGTCGAAGCAAGCGGGTAAGTTTCGTTGAAACCTGGCAGCGAGAATACACAATCGCGAGGCGGTTGCATGTCTGCGCGCTTACTTCTCAGTGTTGGCAACAGGCAGCCCGGCCACGACGCGGTTACCTGCCGAGTACCGGCCTTGCCTCCTCACATCCGCACGATTACTTCAAATTGAATTAACTCCACTACGCGTTTCGACATAAATCCCTCGCACGCCGACGCCTGCGCCAGCAACCGTTAATCGGAACTTTGTTGATAGCCATCATGAATGGTATATTAGTACGCAAATGTTTTTGCTCTCGCTCGGAGTTTCTTTTATACGTATTTAAACGATTATCGATATCGATTCTAAGAATTTTAGCACCCGTTTATAGGCAAAACGTAATACAGAAAAAAGGCAATAAGAAAGTGGAAGTAATAGAAGATGAGTTGGCAAACGACCAAGTTACTTTGCGCAAGATACAGAAGTAGAAAGTTGGAAACTCCATGGACATTACTATAAAATTGATTTTCATATGACGAAGCTCGAGTTGCTATAACGCGCCGCACCGCTGCCGCTGCCGGCGGTGGCAATCAATATAATAACCATTTCAAGAAGACTGTTATATATTTCACAGGATACCATAGATTTCTGACGTAAGCAAAAAAAAATACAACATTAACAAGCGATGCCAATACTCGTACAATATTTTACTTAACACATCATTAGTATCACTTGACAAAGGCACAATACTACACCTGTTTCTCTTATGTCAATGCGTGAGTTTGAACCATAACCTTTCGTGAATTTGAAATGCAAATTTTTGGTACAGATACTATGAAGATTCTATGATTCAAATATAATATTTTTAATACTTTCTCGTTTACTTTAGCAACACCCCACTAATACGCACGGCTTAAGTATAGAAGACAGTGTACTTACCTCTTGAGCAATGCAAATGAGGATCTAGCAAAGTGGGTAATCTAGAATTTGTTACTCGATTCAAGCTAAATAGTTTTTTAAAAGCTTTTAACTTCAACATAACTTACATATTTTCTCATTTTAACACAAACACGACTAGTTGTTTTTATTCCATTTCGGCATTATGCGGGAGCGTGTCAAGGACATACCGTATTGACGTTACCTACTTGTTATGTTTTTGTTCTAAGTTCGCTCATGTATTGTGTGTTTTGCAAATATAAATATATTCATATTAAATATGCGTAAATAGCTTATTTAACTTCCTTTTTATCTCATTTAGCATACTACGTATTATTGTTATTATCACATGAAGTAGCTGCTGCTTTTTTTTAGTTGTGTTTAACATTGCTCTAAACAAGAATAATCCTGTCTAATAGTATATTGCTAATCACATAAATTACATGAATATTACGAATTGCAACGCCGTAGGTTTGAATGTCATCAAAATGAGTATCGAGTGCTTGCATGTCACTGATATATATCAGAGTGTCGCGAGCCATTGATTCTGTATGATCTAGATTACAGTCCGCATCACTGAATACTTGTATGCTAATGCTAGACCAGTCGATGTTGTTGCCAACGGGAAATTTACCAGCTATATTAATAGTTTCATTCCTTATGTTTGTATATGCAGCTGTAATAATAATATTGTACATTAGGTACAGTGTCGGATACATAAGGATCGGTATATTAATCGGAGTAATGTAAGTTTAAAAGTTTGTTGGGAGTACTCGTTACTTGTTAACAACTCTTGAAGACTATAGAAAGATATTATAATACTTTGAGTCGGAACGTAATAATAAAAAAGGTAGATAAATACGATAAAAGCATGGAATTCAATCCATATCCAAATGCAAAAGCGGCAAGGATTAGCATCAGGTAAGTGGGAACAAAAAGATCTGAATAAAATACGCAGTAAATCCAAAACCTTGGCATGGCGACTCAATATTGTGGATCTGATAAATATTAAGAAAATAAAATATGATAGAAACGAGTAAAAGCAAATAAAACGTAAATATATTTACTATCCAGAAAAACAAACAAACTAAATCAAATAACTTCACAAAGTTTCAAATAAGTGCTAAAAACAAATCGCTAATTAAATCAACTGTTTGCGAACATAAAACTGAACAAATACACGAGCCGCTCTTGACCTACCACTGACTCAGTTAGACTAACAGTACTAGTAAATGGAAATTTGGCACCAATTACGTACAGCGATAACACTCTCCGTCCTCTTTCACTAGCAAACCATTGTATAACACGCATTTATGTGTATTGTCTGTAAAAAGTGATATATAAAGTGAACAACTCATTTAATTAAATGAGTCGTAGTGTATTTTAGATTATTATGGCGGAAAAATTGGGACACTTCGTCCAAAGCGGAAACCTTAGAAAAAAGTTTATTTTACAAGGAATCCAACGCTCTTTGGAGGAAACTAATAAATTGATAGGAAGCAGTTTTGTAAGCACCAATATATTTATCGAAAAGCGAGGTCAGCAATTGAGGTCCGTATAACATTTCGGCCCATTAAATTTGCCATTTACATGGAAAATGGATGGAGCTTTCAGTAACGGCACTAAATCAAAAAGTCGGTCACGAATGGGGGCTCGCTTTCACTATCACTTGGCTGCCTTCTGTGTGTTGCATAATCGAACGCGACTCGCTTCTGTCCCGGTTCTGTAAGCTGCCCTTAGTCAACAACATCTTCGATTCTCGCAGTTATCGATTTAACTTATCGCAGTTTCGATAATTGTTATATAGGTTGCTTATTTAGTATTGCGCGTTTGATACGTAATGAATAAAAAATATGACACGCAACAGCTACGCAATATTCTAATGCTCGCTGCCTCGCTGCGAATGTTTACATCAGTTCGGGCTCCAGGAGACAAAGAACGACTTCCTGACCATTAAATTTAAATATCAAACACCCACAGGCTTACAAGCATGACATCCTAAGTGTCAATATGAACAAACCTTTGTCTCAATCATTGTGGTTAAATTAAAGGAGACTGTAACTGGTGGAGACAAGGTTTACAACTGCGCGTCGAAAGATATTCATATAAATCTATTGACAAGGCCATAGAGCACAGTTCTAACAAAGTAAATTAGACTCTATCTCACGGAAAGAAGGTTTAATTGAATTGATTTAAAGGCGAGAGGGGAGGGGTGAGGTCGGGGGCAGCACGTGGCGGGCGACCCGACACAAGCGAGCTTGACCCAGTTAGTAGATGCACCATTACGGTCCCGTTTTGAAAGCAAGGGCGGCCAGGGCGGCCCTTCGGGCGGCGGTTGCCAGTGTTTGGGACCTTGGTGTATTTCCTTTGTTCCCTTAAGGATTAGGAGCGATGCGATATCAGCGTAACGTATCGTACAATATTAGTAACACAAGGGAAAATTGTTGCGGTAAAGCGAATTTAGCTAGTGAAAACACTGACAAATTTAGAAATCAGAGTTATGATCTTGTTGTTTGTTATTTCTATTTTTATGTCAGCAGGGCTATTATGAATATTAAATGTATCTGTACCCGTGTTTGCTGGTGTAAACGAAGATCCGTCAAACACGTCAACAATATGCCTAACAAATACATGTATGTATGCATATAATTCATAATCACAATACATGGGTACTCGCATATGTGTAGCACGTTCAGTAGTCGCCAAGTCATTTATAGATGTACGACAATTACAGAGCTCTATTATAATAAAGCTAATTAAGAATCAACCCGATATGAAAAATAAGACAAGAACGATGAGACCTAGCAGTTACCCTTGCAGAACTCTTATGTACCTATTACATTTATACGTAGAAATAAATATTTTATGGAATATATCATAGAAAAGATGGAATAGATCAAAACGTTAGATACATCCGAGGAAGAACTCAGCGTAGAGAACAATAGTCACGGCTGCGTTGCTCGCTGATTACGGGGTCGGAGGCGTATGACATGACCATGCCTCATCGAGAGAACAATGGACCAGATAGCTGATATCTTCAGTACGGAGCTCAAACTTAACCCACGAGGCTGGTCTCATAACCTTAGATAACATTTAGACGTGCACTAAAATACGACAACTCAGAAAAATAATTCCAAAAGTAAATACATTCCGAACTCTTAGATTAAGCATTACAGTAATGCAATGAATGTTGCGATATCATACTCGCAAAATATTTTTCTGAATAAATAATGTGGTAAAGATTAGCAACATTGTGAAGGAAGGTTCCTCGCATGGCTTCACTTTCAAGCTACGACCTCATTAGGCGCGTGCATGTCCCCTGTCCCTTGGGGCTTGGTGATATACATACGAGTAGGTGAAGTACTCTGTGGTGGACAGAAGAGCAGGCGTCACACGGAGAAATACCACAAGTAACTTTATGTTAACTATATGTGTGCATATTAGATGTACGTAAAGTAATCAATAAACACAAAAAACTGGCAATTATTAAAGGCAAGTTTAGGGTAACAAGAAAGAGTTTAATGGTATTCAGAATTATTAAAAGCCTGATGAAAAGGATAATGAGAAATAGCAATGTATGAAACTACTTAATAAATAATGTTCAACTACTCGTATTCGGAGATTGTCACTCAAACAAAATTTATTACTCCATATAGCATAAAATATAACTCCACCGCCGCACCCACATGACACTTGTCTATTGAATACTCTTATGAAAGAAGGGGTCCCATTCATGACCTATGTACTTTGTGTCAGTCAATGATCCCGGATAAATGTACGGCGGGCGGTATACTCGCATGTAATAATAGTGGCTACGAATGTACGGCGCAAAATAGGGCGCTCTGATCCCATGGCAACGAGTGAAGCCCTGCCTTTGTCTTCGAGACTTCTTGTCACAATAGATATAGCTAATACCGACTCTACCATTGAGTTATATCTTAACTATATGTGAATTTTATAAAATTAGGCGTTAAAGTTATGTTTAATATTGTATGTCATATAACCATCCTGCGAGATGTTCATTATTTTTCTTGTGTCATCAATTCCGTTTTATTTATTTTTTCTAAATTGTTGTATCATGTACAGGCATATGAGCGCTATTAGAAAAATATCAGATGTTGACCATCAAATTCAATACATATTCAATATAATGCTGATCACTTAAATTCTGCAGATTAAAAAACAGTTTCAAGATAAAAATGAAATGCTTAAAATTAATAAGTTATTTACAAAAAGTTATATAAGAACATCTCATTGATCGGATCAGAATAACTTCATTCAAAGCAGGAAATTAAGTCGATTTATATTTACAAATTAAATCTGCTGTTATTTCCATTTTAATTTTTCCAACCCTGCCTTATTGAGCGAAATAGTGAGCTACGATTTGTTTTAATTTGATTGATTTTCTCTTACTCCTACATAAAAATCACAAAAAATCCGATTACGTTTCATCATTAAATATACTCATTACATTTGTGCGTATAGTAACATACATACACGTGTAATAGTTTTGAGCGGAATGTATCAAAGCCGTCGAGAATTACTTGAAGGTTTCTAAGGAATGGGGTATAATTGGACGTGAAAACCTTCCGAGGGGGAAGCGCTACAGTAATCAATAGAAGGAAACTCAAAGGGAAGGGAAACATAACTTATGAAATGTTATTTTTGGAACAAATATTGAAGACATAGAGCAAATATCCGACGAAGAAGGAAGACATAATTGTTTCGTACAGAACATGAGGTAATATTACTAAAACAAAGATGAAAGAAAACCCGAATTGTGACGAGCGGAATGTCGCGTCCCGGTTCCAAAGGAAAATCAACGCTGGTTGTTTCAGCCAGCACTCAAAATTAACAAGTAATAGTGCAGTAAATTGTTCAGTTTATAGAATACTTAATGAAATATAACTAGTTTGTACATTTGGTGTTCTGTTCGTTAGCTACCGCGGTAGGATTCCGTGTTGCGGTGGCTAGTGCTCTTCAAGAAACTTATAATTTATGCTTTACAAAGCATAGATTATTAACTTGGATTCTGTTATAAACAAATATATCTATTAAAAATGAAAACGTGAACAGAGTCAATTAGACCAGTTCAGATTATCAGCTGATACGGCTAAATTAAAGTAGCACAGCCATACTATCATTTCCTAGAAAACATTAGAGGCACATATCCTCTCTTGCAACTTCACTCTGGATATAACTAGAATGCTAGTTTTTTTGGTAATATATTGTTAATATTTTGTATTTTCTTTTGCTCTCTTCACTCATCAAGTAATGTTTTGAAATATTATGTATTTTTAATAATACTTAAGCACATTCAGTAAATATATCTTTTTATCATATACAATTTGTCAAATCGTAAGCTTGGGATTGAGAGAAATGGACACGAGAAATGTACACGCTTTTATAATACACGTCATGTAGGTACCTATGTACCTTCTACATACATTTACTGATCAACAACAAGCATTTATTGATTTTAATGATTTCTTAACAGAGCTACGATACTCGTATAATTACACTTTTCTAGAAATTGTAATAATCTACTCATCAACTGAGGTGATCGAGTGCACTTCTTAAATATGTTTTGCGAAAAAGTAACTACAATAACTTATATAACTTTAATCAAAACCTACATATTATAAGAGGAAAATGGAACGACGAACGTTAAGACTAACAAGGAGAAATTACAATATGTAGTAACATACTAGCAGTTAAAGTCGTACAAACAATAACAAAAATATGGCTAAACTGCATTTTGAACGTCGCCATAAAAAAGTAGAAATACGTTTTACTATTTCCAATGAGAACGGACGAGTGGGAAGACCGAGTCCGGTATTTGAGCCAATTGAATAATGTAAAACTCGAACTGATGGCTATTTCAGCAGAAACACAACTGTTTACCAAAAACTTATGCATTCTATAGTAAAACAAAAGTAACAAATCAAACAAAAGTAAGTAACAGCGGTATTAAAAATAACAGCAGTGTTTTTCTGTTGCCTTTCGCATACACATATGAAGACAATAACAAGGAAAACGGAGCATTTTCACTAAGAGCTAACAGTGAAAAGTCTACTGGCGAAGTAAACATGGAACTTTTATAATGGACTTTATTTTACTGCAAATGTTGGCATTGTTTGTGTAATTAAGGGATTAGTTAACGACTTAGTAGCTGTCACCCGCGGCGTTGTCCGCATCATACAGTTGATGAAACGTACTCGTAACAAGGAGCTTTTAGAAAAAAAAAACTCAAAAAGAAGAAGGCAGCTAGTAAGTTCCAAGATATTTTTGGCTATTAGATATAAGATATTACTAAATATGATGAAAGTGAAAAATGTCACATAGATCTCGCAGATTCATTTCATACAAAAAGTAAACGGTAGAAGATACAGTAACGGTATACAAGGTGCAAGCCGCAGCGGAGTTCGTCGACACGGAATCCAGTTTGTTGCGGAAGAAATTATGAGTAAGCTCTACCGTCTCTGACAACACGCTTAACGCGGAATTTCTACTGTCTATCCATTGTTAAATGCGTTAATTGGCACTTTGGAAGAAAGCCTACGAAAGCAACATCGTTAAGACGTAGAACAAATAAATCTAGACAGTCAAAAAACAGGTTTGATATGTCTTTAGCTCTTATATATCTTTATGGCTTTAATAATAATACCTAGGTGTTAATTATATCAATTATATATATATTGGCTATCAGGCGTGCGCAAAGAGTTGATTCATTTAAAGCTCAGGTTAACACACATTATCTTTCAAGTATTGTTCACTATTTTTTTTTTGTCAATCTATTTTTATTCCTTAATTGAGTATACTTATATATATAAGTAGCTAGTTGTTATTTTTATGTATGATATTATTATATGTACTCTTGTATGTTGTATTCATTACTATTTTTTTATTTAAATTTCTCATATCTGTTTTGCACCACCGTCTACGCTAAATTTTATTATTATGTTCCATTCCTATAAAGGTTGTCTGGAAGAGATTGCTTTTTAGCGATAAGACCGCCTTTTGTGCCATGTTATTTGTTTGTTGTATTCTTTTGTGCTGTATTTTTGTGGTGACAATAAAGAATTATTGTATTGTATTGTATTGTATTGTATATCAAAAGAACAGCAAGCACTATTGCGTCAGACAACGTTATACGAACGCGGAGGCGAACCAAGTTCATCCAATGCTTGTAAGACTTCAGCTGAGAAACTTTAACGTCGCTTGCTAATGCTAATGCCGTCGTCAACAAGTTGATTAACTCGTTTTATTATTCACTGTACATTTGTTCGTGGAACAACTCCAGTGGAAAAATATAGAGCGAGGTCGAAGTTGTAAGGAAAAACTAAGTAATTCACGCAGGCAAAAAGGTCGGATTGGAATCCTCAATCCCGAGTCGTAACAACAAGTTTTCTCCGTGGCCCTCCAATTTATCGAGCGGCTTACTGACCTTCCCTTACACCCCAGAATAAAAGAAACCTATTTCAGGCGCGCGTTGAGTTCTGAAAATAATAAATCGGTCGGCTCCAGCCCAGACACACGAAACACCTTCAAGTGCCCTCCGATTCGTTCAGACACTGACTTTATCAGAAATCTTGTACAGCACCGTTATAGGCTTAGATTTATGTTTTAATAATCAGCATAAAAACTTTTACTGCGGTAAAAGAAAGCCTTATAAAATCAATGAAGTTAAGTTTAGTTACCAAAGGACCGCGGAAAATACTGCACTACAGTTCTTTAATATAAAGCAAAATCCTAAACACGCTTACACAGAAGTGTAAGCTCGAAATTTCGATCAACTGTACGTCCTTAGTAGGTATACATAATTAAAATCAACAAAAAAGCTCCGCGTCAATAGCAGAATTAATTTAGCCGTGTGCAGTCTAGCCGGTTGGAGGCATCAGACAACAAAGCGTGCGCTTCACCCTTCAGGGATGCAAGCCAGGTCTTTCACCCTGGCTAGACGCGGAATTAGACAAGGAGCCCGGACGGTCGACAACCGCGGCTGCAGGCGGCAGGTCGATACCTCCTGGCTGGGGCCCTGGAGAACACGCGCCCCAAACTATATCGATATAAATCATCTATGTATACATGTCTGTCAGGGGTTCGCAATCGTGCATACAATGTTTAACTGAAATTAATTGAGCTGTAGGTAAAGTAAAGGCGACGCTTCCGACCGGTAAGTACCAATGTTGCTCATCTGGGAAAAGTGATATACGATCACGTAAACTTTCTAAAAATTTACAATTTTTTTCCTTTTTTTATCTTGGGAATCTCCGCTCCCTATTTTTTAGTTCTCCCGGGAAAAGCCGCATATAGCACTAAAGCCTATGGCACTCTCTGAACCTCGAACTATTTCTGTGCAGAAAATCAAGACGTTCCGTCACTCAGTTGCTGAAGGTTAGACAAACAAACAAACCAACCAATACACTGGCATTTTGTTCTGAAATATATATATACACCTAAAAAAATACATGATGTGCCTTCAGATATAAATCAACCTTAGAGAAATTATTGGTCTCGCTGCGCTCGACAACATACCGCAGCCGTACTTGTAAAACCGTACCTGAGTTACTCACACTACAAGCATTGTTATAGCTCGACGCATCGAAGTAAAAAAACTAATTTGGTTAATAATCTCTAACGCAGTTATGGCATCATGTACACTATCCAGGCCGGAGCTCCGTACATTTTTCATACATTTCTTTAGATCACAATACTCTGTTCCCTGTGTGACTTTTTTCTTAGGATTGCGCCATAGTAACGAAGCATAGAGGTATAGCACGACGATCTTTACTGATCTTGTATCGTCTGGGAGTTAAAAAGGACGACATTTGCCTCCTCCTGACCTCTGGCCTGACATCCTGTGACCTAGCATAGGTGTTATCTGGTAATAAAATGTCGTGATATAAAATCTGATTAACTTGTTTGCTATATTTACAACACTTTAATCTACTTGGGATTGTATCATAGTAATAAGTTAAAATTACTAGTGTCCAGTTTAACTGATGATTTGTCACTTAAAAAATCAATTTGAATATTAGTACTTTTTACCATTTATTTTAACAAAAAGAAAAAGATGCCTCAAATGTTTGTGTTATTTTCTTAATGCCAGCCTGCTCTTATCCTAAATATTGGAGTTGGTATGACATATGATATTCAAATTGTAGGCTGTATGAGAAAAACAAGGTATTTAAATTAAAAAAAATGGTTCTAGTTTTCACATTATTTGATTTTATTTAAAAAAATAGAATTGTCAAGTTGTTAGTAACAAGGTTTGAGAAAGTCTTTCTGACTCTTTTAAGCTGGTGAGTTTTAAAAGTTTAACTTACATTGGGGCAATATGAACTTAAATGATGATATAATATTTTAGGACATTCTATTAACCATATTGATTAAATAGCTAGTAAGCTAAGACTATACTACACTGGTAACTTATAAAAAAACATTTTTTTATCCTACTAAATGAGTATGAGTATGAATTAGACCACAAGTTCGCAGGACCATGAAAGTCAGCGACACTGTAGCCCTACATAGAGCATGCCTAGTCTGGAATACACTGGCTCTCAATGTAGGTTGCTCAAACACACTGTTAGGTGCTCGGCGACGGATTGTTCAATTTGAGGGTGGTAGCTAGCTGGGTGAGTGTTAGAAAACGCCCTATGTTCAAGCAAAATTCACATAAGCAACATTCATATTTTAAACTTCAGTAATTCAAATATAATGCTGTTATTATATTATAGTAAATAACTGAATTTGGTACATTAACCCTGATCCCAAAGAGTTTTTACTTTAATAAAATTTTTGTAATATCTGTAAGAATAATAAATCCTTTATGGGTTGTAGGAAAAAGATATATTTTTGTTACACATCTAATGAACTGATGTATTTCAAATGTTTACTATAGATTACTGTAGCTAGTACCTAGATGTAAAGCCTATTTTGCTAATACATTTTAGAGTGATTTTACACTTGATATCATAAAGACAAGAGGGTGAATTCACTGGATTGTAACCCCTATGAAATTATTTTGTTTTATGAGTTATGTAATCATGAAAACGTTTTCAGTAGTATTAGTTAGGGTTAAGTATTCAACATCTATGCATACAAGTATACTACTAATAGACTGCAAATCTTACTAAAATGTTCCCAATGGAGGGATCAAACCTGCGACCCCTCGCTCGCAGCTGGCTACTTACCCGCTGCGCCGCGGAGGTCGTCAGCAAATATGCAAAGAAAGAATTGCCTGTTATGGGAAAATGTATGGTAATATTCAGTGAGATAGTTGTACGTAGTATGCAGAGATATGAAAAGAAAATTATGGCATTTTAATAACTTGGATTAGTAAGAATTAATTATTAGTAGGACTGCATTTGTGAGATAATAGGTATAGCAATAGAAACTCATTTGATGAGAATCACATGAAATTTTTAGTTATGTTACTCAAATATAAATGTTTTATAAAATGTATTCATGCAGATAAACTTAAGGAACAGTGCTTCTGTTTATGACCAATCAATGTTCCAATGCGTATGCACAGATTCATATTAGGAATACATTTTTTATTTAATCAATTTTATTTTAACAAATAGTAAGAAACATAAGTTGGTATTTATGTCAAACTTTTACTTTAAGATAAAACTTTTAAATAATCTCTAAATAATCTTTTAAATATTAAATAGTTGAACCATTACAAAAATTTACTATAATCGAAAGGTAAGGTACAAACACAATAGGGCGATAAAATACATACATGAAAATAAGAGATAATACTGTTTATTTATTTCTTTTCATTATTAACACTCGAAAATATGTTTTAATTAAAACGAAATTCAGGCTTTGTTCATTTTGAAAGTCATTTTTGAATCTTGGAATTCAAATTTATTATTGTGTCAACTAAATTAGTTGTAAAACTACTTTGAAACATGTTAGATTGGTTACGAATCTTTGTCTGCCATTTTATTGAGGGAGACCTTGTAAAATATCGAACAGAATATCAGAATAGTCGAAATACCAGAATAAACGTAAGTATCGAGCTGGCAATGATCGCAGTCGCCTCAGTGGTAAATAAATTGTACTCGAATTTTATTATCTCTTGAATACAAGATTTCGTACGATCAGCTGATTTCTTTGTTTGAGGCGAGTGACGAACGCTTCTGCCATAATACGTGGTGCTGCGACACGTCGGACGTTTTACATATTACATAAACACGGACTGCTCAACGTTTATTAAATCTAAATCACTTCAGAGTGCATCCACTGAGAGTTTCGCAAATAACGAATCCATAAACAAACCTTGAAAGTTCTTACCTTTGTAATGGACTCGAAGATTATTTTGCGAGAGCCCGATGTAGCTAAACTTGTCCTTGGTGCTCCAGGATCGCGGCAGAGGGGTTTCTTCTTCGTTAACATTGGGATAGAGCAATTTTAAACGATCTACAGTATCACTTTGCACTTGATTTTGGGAATCCATCGCTCCCCGTCCACTACCTATCGCAGCCATTTCTATATTCCGTAATTTCTTGTCATGAACGTCATGACGTCACATTTTATTTTATTTTTGTTTATCTATGCCAGATGGCAGCACTAGCGCTAACTTGCTCACAGATAAGTAAAAAGCTATCCATAGAGAAATCGCTAATTTCCGTTTATTAGATGGCTTTTATCCTAACCCTGACCTCTGCTGTACAAGTTTGTATTTCAGACATGAAATCATTGAAATCTATGGGCGAGGCGCGAGCGATAATCACTACAGCAACAGCGAAATATCTCTTTATTAGTTCGTGAGCAACAGGTAGTTTCTGCTAAATACATAGCATAAAACTAAATTTTAATTGAAATGGCTGCCATTGCCACACCTAAATACTTGAAAGAAATCGAAACGATAATGTATGAGAAACTTTCATCGGTAGAAAAACCTAAAAATGAATTATTTGAAAGTCAACAGTTATATTTCGATTCAATTCTAAAAGTAAGTGTATTTATGATACTAAGAAAAAAATACTAATATTACTTTATATTGACTACTCTTGATATGGGTTAACCCTACACAATGCGATGCCCAATGTACTACCATTGTATATATATATAAGTAGGTATATAGTTTTTTTGCTGTATCTTTTGATTGGTGTGCAATAAGTTATATATTAGACTCATTTATTAATTCGATGTTATTCTACCCGCAGATTTATCTAGAAGCTTTTAATAAACTTGCTAATAACGCAGTGACATACTCGAAGATTTTAAGCAATGTAAGATGTGCATTTGAACATGCCCTACATATCAGAGATAAACGGATATCACAACTTATTAACCAGGATGTAAGTAGACGTAGATATTTATTTATATACTTATGGCAAACATTTCTCTAGATAACTAGTTATTTTAATTAAACAGCGACTACTATCTATCGGTGCCTGGCATAAAACAAGTCGCATTACATACGGCAGGCGCCAATAGATATTTTTCAGCCATTACGATTTAAGCATCGAACCTGTAGACTGATTTGATAACATTTGAATTCGTATTCCCTTGCAAAAAAGAATAGATTTTTTCATTTTGGTCCAGCTGTACCCGAAGAACATTTGAAAATTCTTCAAATAGAACCTCTTCCTTTTTGGAAAGTTAGTTAAAATATTTAAATACATTTTAACTTGACGTGTATACGCATACGGAGTCCATTCTAGTGTTTAAATCCATGACGACGGCGACGTAAGTATATTAGACACTACCGGTTCAGGAGTGTTTTTTATTCAATATAACTTTTAATTTTCTAAGAAGACATTATAAATAACCAAGGTGTCGAATGGAAGTCGGTTATCACTTCTAAGTATGCCTTGTTGTTTTTTAATTTCGTAATATCTTTCGAATGGTATATCCGATTTAAACAATTTAAAAAGGTGGTTTATCGACAGGTATTGATACGTACTTGATTACGGAATAATTTATTTTGATAAGAAGTAATACAACATGGTGTGAGTTTGATAGACATTTCTACCAACTCTGTGCATTCAGCACTTAAAAAGTGCTAGTGTATGTAAAATAGGTTAAAAATTATAACTTTAGACAAGTAGGTATGGCCTCAATGGCTTTAGCCTGCTAAAAAAATGTGTGTTTGTTTACAACTTTTTACTTTAAATGTTTTGGTACTGTAAAGTGTCAGTGTTGGTTTAAAACTAAATAATTGTTATAAAATAATGAAATAAATAGAGTATTTTATCTATGAATGACAATCGGCAGAAAATAACATACGCCGAAGTGTCGTAATTCACGTTAAAGTTAATCAGTGCAATGGCTAAGTCATTGCTTGGAGCCAAGCCATTAGTTCTAGATGGAGGTTTCTCGACCCAGCTATCGAAGCATGTGGGGACCACCGCTGACGGTGATCCACTATGGAGCGCCAGATTCCTCTGCACGCGCTCTGAGGACGTCTTCAAAACTCATCTCGACTTCCTCCGTGCCGGCGCTGACATTATCTCTACTAATACATACCAGGCTTCTGTCAAAGGGTTCGTAAAGCATTTGAGCGTCACACCAGAAGAAGGATACGGCTTGATATATAACGCTGTAGGTTTAGCCAAGAAGGCTCGTTGCGCATTCTTGGAACAATTCAAGGAAGAAACTTTGCAACCAGCTAACCCCTACCCTCTGATTGCCGGCTCCGTAGGCCCTTACGGTGCATTCTTAAATGACGGTTCAGAGTATCGTGGAGATTATGCAGACAAGACTACTGAGCAGATCATGAGAGAGTGGCACAAACCCCGTATTGAAGCCCTGATAGAAGGAGGCGTAGACTTACTGGCATTTGAAACTATACCATGCTTAAAAGAAGCAGAAGTGTTAGTCGAGATGCTCAAAGATTACCCTGACATGAAAGCATGGCTCTCATTTAGCTGCAAAGATGAGCAATCTCTATCTGATGGTGCAAATTTTAAATGTGCAGCTACTAAATGTTATGATATGAACCCAAAACAACTCATAGCTGTTGGGACAAACTGTTGCTCACCCTTCATCATAGAGAAGCTGTTCAGGTCTGTCAATGAGAGTAGATCTACTCCAATACCCTTGATAACATATCCCAACTCTGGGGAGAAGTATACTCCTGGTAAAGGCTGGGAGGACAAGGATAAATGTATGGAACTCCACAGCTTCGTGCCAAGCTGGCTAGACCTCGGGGTGATGTATATTGGAGGTTGCTGCAGAACTGGTAGTAAGGATATTGCTAATATTCGTACAAAAGTGGATAAGTGGCTGAATGACAAGGCAGATTTAGAAAGTAAAGAGTAATTGACAGATGCAACACAATGCTTCTATTGTTATGTGAGTAATACTGCCAACCTGAGCCATGTGAACAACTTTCCAAAAACTCAGTGTAATTTAATCAACAAATTTATCTAAAAAATTAAGTTGATCACATCCTATAACCAGAACAGTGATAACTAAAGCAACTGGTGAGTGCTATTTTGAGATATAAACGCACTATTTTGCTATCGGAGAGATTATTATTATAGGCATCAAGTTCACTTTACAAATCACATATCACCCTCATAATCACAGAAAAAATTGGAAATCTGAATTTGTTTTGGCCAAGTAGTGTCTGATCGAGACATCTACTGACAAAAACAGTATAGTTTAGTAAAAAAGTATAGTTTCATTAGGTGACAGCCATCATGACTTTGCATAATCGTTTCTTGTGGAGTGGAAACCATGATCATATGTTAACATAGAGAGCACACATAGAGTATTTCTTCAATCACAATTTGCATATGCACTTTTCCATATGTGTAAAGTTGTTATTGAGTCTACTTTATAACAGGTTATCATGGAAACATATTTTTAAACTATCTCCATAGAATTTAAAATTAATTTGATTTATTCTAGGTCTATAGTCTATACTTTTAATTTCATTTATTTAATCTATATAAAGTCTGTATGCGTCGTGACAGAGCAACTCTGTAGTGTGAATTCAATACACTGTAACGTGAGATACAGTGTTTTGTCTTAACTACGCTCAAACGCTTTCCTTTTACCTCCTCTATACATTTTTCTACATGGAATACACGGTTACTTATTGACTTACAATTAAGACTGTATCTCAATAATTTTAACCTTTAAAATAACATATCACTGTAATTGAAGTTACAGTATTTTGGTTCAATGATTATCGCGTGCGTTATATCTCGCCGAGATACAGTGTTTTACTAATTCAAAGCATTTAGGCCTCTGCTCTGTGTACTGGTGTAGTGCGCGGAGAGCTCAACTAGCGTTGGAAACCACCTTTGTATATTTTCTTCGAAATATTCTGAGGGATAAAAAGAGCATTTATTTTTTCCTCGACAATTTTTACGCACAAACCAAGAATATTAAATTCTTGAAAAAATTAAAAACAAACACGAAAAAATACATGAAAAATAAAAATTACGGCTTTTTGGATAAAATTCCCAAAGAAAATGACCCTAATGATATCCTCGAAAATTTAAATCAATACCATTTAGTTATAGCTACAGTGTTTCGGCGTTACAAACGCCACAGTTCTTGATGAGATACATTGTGATAATACACGTTTTAGCGTTTATTTTCCATAATTTATAATATAGATGAACGTAATAAACATGGCTAGACAGATATTAAAAAAACCTTTACACCGATACCAGACATAATGTTTCTTAGAATAATTTCATACAAAATCATAATCATTTTCTCGAAAAAGCATTTCTTCAGATACAGTGTTTTGAATTTGTACGGCAGCACAGCTCAAGACCTATGTTCTTACCTAGCCTCACAGACAAATAAATTTTATTTCATGTCATTTCATTTTGTTTTATTTATTGAGGAGTGCCGTCACTAGTCCGTGGCTTTAAGTGTCCTGGAAATAACCGCGACTTAAGGCGACGGGTATAGATAGACAAACGCAATTGAGAATTGATTGAGCCACGGAATAAATAATAGTATGTACTGATACTTACCTATGCCATGCCATCTGTTTGATTCTGGGCGAAACAAATGAGCGGGCATTGGCCTGCCGTCTATAATTTTGTCAACTGTATAGATAGATGGTGTCTTATGCACAGTTTGGATATTGACATAGAGTAATGTAAGTTCAGAGAACTAACATCGTACTTTTCTGAATGTTAGGTCAAATATTACTATTGTACAGAAGGTGAAGTATGTAGTAATTACTCAATTCAAATATAACTTTACTCATTATAGAATAATAACAACTCGATTTCATTAAACTTTTATAAAAATGACTTCTCGTACCTCGTAAAATCATTAAAAAAAAATTGAGAAAATTTCGTAGAAACTATCGTTCGAGTTCGTTCGTTGAATATCGTGCGAGTTGCACCCTTCAAAATTCCGCTATCGTGAGCAGTTGGCAGCTCATATCATTTATGACATTATTTATCAACAACGATTATCGCTGGGTTAGGTAAAAAATACTTTAAAAAATTGTAATAAATAAAAAAAATATTTTGCATATTTTATTTATAAGTCTAACTATTTTGACCGATTTTTATCAAACTAATATGAATGAATTTTTCGTTAATTTTAGCGTCTCTAAGAAAAAAGTAAACATTTTATTTCAGTTATTGTTTTTTTTAAGTATTTTTCTGTTTTCTTAGAGACGCTAAAATTAACGTAAAATTCATATTTACATAATCAATCGAAAAATTCATAGTTACATATTTTTATTATGGCAACTGCTCCTGACAGTGAAGAATATTTTTTTTATAAGATCTCTTTCCGTAGCAACCATCAGCTATAACATCTATGATGGCAATGCCGTTCGAATTCAGCCTTCCGATTCAGATAAAAACAATTTTTATTTTTTAGTACCTACACTGTAAACGCTATTGTGTCATCGGTTAACAAGCGATGTCAGGCACCTATGAATTAATACTCCGACATATATTTCGCAACTGAATTAATTCTTAGATTTGAGTAAACATGTAACCATTATGCGGAACATAAACATCACGTATATTCTTACCTGCACGTAGCTATTAGTAAACTATAAAAATAGGAAATGATATTACATGTCTTACCTAAATACCATATTGTACTATGTACAAGTGAAGTCGGCTGACTCCGGTAGCCACGATGCAAAACTTGCTGCATTACCGCTGCAAGGCTGCCCCAGCGACGCGTGTTTTTGGATTTCTACTAGGATAGCTACCTCCCTCAAGTTGAATAACCTGTAGCCAAGCTTCTAACGATGTGTTCTGGCACCTTTCCTAGAGGGCCAGTCAACACCAGGTTAAGGTCATATAAATCCCATCTAAGGCCACAGTGTCACCTGTGGTCGTGCGATCTAGCGGTCAAATGCCCGTCTCAATATATTCAATTATCATTCTTATGGCTATTTTCAGAAAGTTTTTGGAATTTCTGTCAATAAGAAGCAAAGAGATGAGAAAATGGAGAGCTTGATGAGCGAAATTATAGAATTGAAAGAGCATAATCAGAAATTAGCTTTAGAAATATCGAAACTTAAGAAGGATATGGGGAAGGTTTGAATAGATGTAACATAACTGTCCCTGTGTGTGTTAGTCAGCTTGATGTTGTCATATTGAGTCGCCAATTGTTATTGTGGTGTCTGTGAAGTTTTGTATGTACTTCTGCTACATTTATTTAAAAATGTGATGTTAACTGATGTTTCACAACATGGCCTAGTGGTGCTTATTGTTGTTATTAAAATAGAGCAAAAAAAGGTTTGCTGTATGGGAGGTCCATCGAAAAAAATATTTTATTTTGGTTTATTTATTTATCTTTAAAGTAAATATACAATTAAATAGTCTATAAATTATTAAGTGTCTACTTGTTGCCGTGAAAGACGAATCTATATATCATAAAAATACGACAAGCCGTTAAAGCTCCTTTTCTTTCACAGTCGGGTAAAAACTGAGTCTACTTACATCATTATTTCTGAAAAAGTGTTTGATTGCCTTAAAATTGCCCATAGACTATTCTCGTGGAATTTGTATTAGAACAATTTTAAGCTTGTAACACTTATGTAAATATATATAATACATTTTATATATATATATATATATATATATATATAGTACCTATATATATGTGTACCTATTTCTTAGTATGAAACGATATAGGTACTTGTATCGTTTCATACTAAGAAATAGGTACACAGTTACACTAACAAGCTGCGTCCTTACAGCTAAAAGACGATCAATTCTCCGAGTATTTGTGCCTGATGCGAGAGCGGGATGCTCGCTACACGCTGTACTTTGAGAACTTGGGACTCCACTTGAAGCTGAAGGAGCTGGACGGGAGCTCGTACATGGGGGACGCGGGACACGGTGACCCCGTCGTGCTGAGGATTGCGCTCGATCGGGGCCGGTGAGCACTACTACCTAATGCCCCTTTCGCCCACGTGTCCCACTGGTTGGGAAACTTCCAAATTATATTTTAAGAGGTTCTGATTCTCCGCGACCTAGGAGCTCTATCACTCGCCAAATTCCTTGTATAGCACGTTGTTCAATAGAGACATCATTTCCAACGGAAAAATACGGTAAAATAAAAAAGGAAAATAGCCTCTTCATACACCTTGGCCTCTTTGGTTTGGTAACGAACCAAAGCAGAGAAATAATTTAGTAATCGTCACCTTAGTCAGCCTCATTTATGACGTTTACTTGGCCTTTCTCTTCTTTATGAACTCCATAGATATGGTAAACGAAGCATCCTTCCCTGTGTTACTTGTTAACAATCAATCATTTGTATCATCACAATTTGTATTTTTGTATATATTCAGGGAACAACTATCTACGGCACAAACTGAGCTAAAGAAGATGAGAGAGGAGTACGCCGACACCGTCCCAAGACGTCAGTACGATAGTTTAGAGACACAGTGCGGTGACGTCACCAAGGCTTTAGGCTCCACGCAGTCTGAGCTTCGCGCGCTCATGGACAGCTTTAACAAAATGCTAGGTATGTGTAAAGCAAACAATGTAAAGTAAAGTAAAGTAATATTTATTGACCTTTAGATAACGTTCGTTACAGGCAAGTCTTATTACATTTGAATTAATAATTACTTAAAAAATTTAACTTACAAATCTCATTCATATACGATTACTTAATATTAGTTCTTAGTTTAACAGTTCTCTTGACAAATATTTACATTATGATTGCTTTGTTTAGTTATTAGTGATATTTTATTATGGTTGTTCGTTACACAAGAACGATGATTTTACAAGCTGCATTGACATATATTAGCTGAGTTTATAAAAAGGATTGCTTTCAAAAAAATACTAAAATTTTTGTTTGAATGTAATAAAATTGAGATTCATTACACTATTAGGTAATTTATTATACATCAGTATTTTGGTATAAAGCCCCTGCTTCTTACATTTAGCTAATCTATTTATTGGTAGGATTCGCCCTTTTTTATTATTGCGTGAAATTCTTTTTTCCGGTATTTCCCTATCCTCGTGTACTTCTAATAAACAACTATAAATATAAAGTGATATAACTGTCATTATTTTATCTTTTTTAAAGTGTTTTCTCGCAGGACTACGTTTTTTCAAACCGTTAATTGTTCTTATTGACTGTTTTTGAAATTTTAAGACTTTTATGATATCTTTAGCATTTCCCCAAACAGTAATAGCGTATCTTATAATAGAATGCACGTAGGCATAATAGACAGAGATGAGCGACTTTTTATCTAGTCATGGCTTAAGTTTAACTAAAGCATAATTACCACTTGCCATTTTCTTGCAAATTTTATCGATGTGCGCATTATGGCTAATTGTATTATCTATTGTATAACCAAGAAATACATTTGTTTTACTAATGGAATTCCCAAAAATACCTAACTTTGACTGATACTGCATAGAGATGGTTTTATCAGAGTTAAGAACAATTCCATTTGCATCAAACCATTCCTTTAACAATTCCATAACAATACTAACTTTATTTTCTAAATTATGTATACATTTGTCTCTGATACCTACATGTGTGTCATCTGCAAATAAATTTATGTGAGCCCAACTTGGCAATGCATTGGTAATATCATTAATATATATCAAAAATAAGACTGGGCCTAAAATAGAGCCCTGTGGTACTCCAATTGACATTCTACCTTCTGTAGAAATTTGTTCATTAATCGAGACAATTTGACTACAGTTCTGTAAGTAAGTTATCATCATATTTAATACATGACCTTGAAATCCGTAATATTGCATTTTTAAAATCAATATATCGTGCCTCAAACAATCAAAAGCTTTTGAAAGATCACAAAAGATACTTGCACATTTATTTCACGTATCTAAGGATTCTAGAATGTAATATACTACTTTTCTTATATCCATTTCTGTTGAGCGGCCTTTTCTGAATCCAAACTGTGACATAGTAAATAAATGATTTTCTTCAAAGTATTTAACGATTCTCGATTTAATAATAGCTTCTAAAATTTTTGATAAAGTTGGCAAAATGCAAACGGGTCTATAATTACTAATATCCTCTATATCCCCTTTTTTAAAAAGTGGGATTACCCTACCCGGTTTCAATACGTCGGGAAATATTCCGTCAGTTAAACATGAGTTTAAGACAATTAATATTAATTCAAATAAATTATCGTTATTTATTATTAGGTTCCGTAAAGTCTTAGTACTCATATCATAAATATCTAACGTAGGTTTTTGCTTCATGTTAACTACTACCTTTTTAAGCTCAGTATAATCTACTGGTCCGAATGAAATAGATGTCAACGGTTTACTACAGTAATCTAAATACTTTTTGCAATCATCCGCGTCAATTTCTAGATTACAAGTTAACGTATGAGCTATGTTGCGAAAAAATTTATTAAATAGAGTAGCAATTTTTTTAGATTCTGTAATACTTGCTCCGCTTTCGTTTTTTACTGATTTTATTCTATTACTTGTATTGCGTCGCGTATTTTGCCCTCACTGTTCGTTTATAATTTTCCAAGATTCTTTAATTTTATTTTTTGATTTTTTAATTCTATCTCTATACTGTATTTTTTTTGCTAAGACCATTGTTTTATGTAATATGTTTCTATACCTTTTAATGTTTAATTTTCTTGTTCCGCTAGGGTCAACCTCTTGAAGGATTTCCATTTTGGCTAAATTTTTCTTACTAGTTTCTATACCTAAAGTCGACCATTTTTTCTGAACATTTATTACTTGTTTTTTCAATTTTGGAAAAGCTATGTTATAGTAGTACATCAAATCATCGTGTAAAATCCTCGTTCTTGCGTTCGCGTCACTAGTCATTAGTATTTCTGTTATTATTGACATATAATTTTTGTTAAACAAATAGTTAAAATAATTAAGGTTATTTTTTGAAAAATTTCGAGCCATATAGGCTGTATTTTTACTATTAACATTTTTGGTATTGAACAATTCTAATTTAATTACATTATGGTCTGACAGCTTACATCCTAAAACTGATCCTCTACAACCACTAAGTCCTAATGTCCAGTATAGCACTCTCCTGCGGATTGGACGATATTCACTTGAATCCAGGACGAAAAACTACAATAACGTCTCGCGTAGAATGCTTCCACGCGAGTGTAGTACCTACTTCTATTTTGCTTGCTTTTTCTTGGTTATGTTATGCATTTATTTGATTCCGTGGAGTTGAGAACCTCCTCCTTATTTATATATTTTTTAAAACCCTAACTACTATACGTCTTTGATCTATCTATTGAATAGTTGTACAATTCTTGTAGCTAAGAAGAAGAGCATCGAAGAGGAGCTGTTCGAAAGCAAAGAGCGCTGCCGCGAGTTGGAGCGCGCCGGTACACCGCGCCCACACTGGGAGCTCTGTGGAGACTTCATCAGTGGGGGCAGGGACAGGTACACTGAACTGTCTCTCCTCCTAGCTCCTAGCCAGCATAGCTAGATCAGATCGAGAAGCTAGTTATCGATCTAATATGTAAAAAATAATCTTTAAATGTATATTGACCGAGCGAGCCAAGCGTCTATGACACCTATTCAGGCAGGCCAAACTTACTAAACTAACCTAATTTCACAGTTCTAAAATGTTCACCTCTCTTTTTGTTTCCAAGTGGATGAGTGTGAGAAAAGGTTGGATATAATTTTAGGAACTTTTAGTTTAGTCAGAGTGACTGGCCGAATTGGCGTCTATGGCAAGCAAAATTTGCATTTGTCTGCCAGTATTATTTGGGTATGTGTTTGCACAGGTCGTAATTTCCAATGACGTTATAGGTTCCATGGGCGAAACGCTTTACATTTTTACATCCTTGCTTCATCATCTTGCTAGAGTAGTTTCCTCGCACTGTCGGAATGAGGCGCAATTTCATCACGTGCACTTTTAGAATGTGGAATAATCTTTCTTTGAAAGTTTTTCACTGAGTTTCGACTTTGTAGAATTGATAAGTTAAGTCTAAATATAAAACTCATACCTTATCACAGTGCCTATTCATAACATTTTGTTTATGGACACTGAACATCAATTAGAATATCGATTAACTTTCTTTATTTTAAATATATGTAATCATGCAGGTGGTGGCAACTCGCAAGTGGGCTGTCTTCACGTGAGATTCTGAGAGTTCTGCTAAAAGAACTGGGGCCCGCGGCGGAGAGCGAACACCTGGAGTATTTCGATGGGCTGGTATATTAAAAACAAATTTTACTTTCATTTATAACAAGGTGATTTAGTCTCGTTAGCTCAACATAATAAATTACTTTCCAATAATTATTTGTGTAGAATAAGTACCTAATTAAAATACTTGCTTAAATTATGTAATGCCCCAAATGTAGAAGGATAGACACTCGCCACTAGATCGACAAATTGCCTCGGCACAAGGCGTACATCGTCTCTAGTATCAAATTTCGGATTACTGTTGAGACTCCCTTACACCTTTCTCTTGTGCCTTGCTGTATCAATATAGTCTAAGCACTTCTCTGAGTAGTGAGTTCACCAACTGTCGGTCTCAGCAGCATAATGTCGTCGGCGTAGCTACACGGACACACGTACGCAATAAGTTGGTTGGCATACAAGTAGTTGTTGAAGAGCTTGGGAGCCTCTGCATCATACCGCACTTCGTCCTATATGCCCCCGGAAGAATTAGTGTAGTTCGCTTACGATACCGGAACCTAAAAATGTTTTATATTAGACCAGTAGTAAGTCACTATCGAAGGCTTTAGACAAGTCCAGAAAAAGGCATATACTGGGGTCTTACGGATCGTGAATGTTGAGATACTATTAAGCAATAATAAAGCGAAGTATCCAGCGATTTGGCAGTGATTATGAAGAATCGGATGATAGATTTTCTCAAGTAAATTAATGAGAACAATTGCCGTTCCTTGTCTACAGGGCACCGGGCCTGACGTTCCCCCGTACTTACGCTGGTCGGGGCGAGTGCGTAACCTGCGTCTGTCGCGTCGCGAGCTGTGTGTACTCGTCGAAGACATCTGGCGCGGAAAGGAACACCACCTGGACATGTCCATGCACGACTACCTCACCAAGTACTTCGAGGACCGGTGAGTATGTTGACAAAGATAATAAAAAGGTCAGCACCGAGCTTAGTGCCATGCTTCTCATTAGAAAACTCTTTTTTCTTTCGTTTTTTTGTACCTTCGTTGTTAGGTTAGTTGCGCAAGTTTTGTCGTGGTATAAAGTTATGTAATGAACCTTATTTTAAGAATAAATAACTTATTCGTTATATTGTATCCTGATATCCATTCAAAACTGAAAGATGGTTGTACGAACCAGGTACCAGCAGCCGTCGATGCGTGCGGAGTGGGCGTACAACCTGTGCTCGGGCGCAGAGCAGGCGCTCGATGAGCCCGCGGTGAAGATACTGTGGGGCGCGCTGCACGGAGTACTGTGCTCGCGTGTGTACTGGGCGCTGCGGGAGCAGTGGCGGGCGCTGCGCCCTCTGCACGCTAGGGATAGGGAGGTAGGTACTGTGAGGCGCGCTGTATCACGTGCTGCAACTATAACAAACTAAACAAAACGACACAAACATTATGTCGTTTATTTGTCGTCACATTATTGTCCAGACGATAAGCATGGAAGAGTTCGAGAAGGTATGCAGGGCCGCGTTTCCCCTGAAGAGCGAGGTGGACATCCGCAGCCTGTGCGAGGCGGCGCGCCGACAGCTTAAGCTGCGTCCCGGCATCACCGACATCTGTCTCTACAAGCTGTTCCAAGAGGTCACTATTTTTTAAATTTGTTTTCATACGTGTAGTATGTTAGTCAGTGGCTAGTTTAAGATTCATCAAGTTATTCAATAGGTGCTTAATCAAACAAGTAAAAGTATTAATTATCAAGTAAAAGGTCGCCGTGCTCAAGACTGGTACAGTTATGAAGACTTGCCGCCGCCTCAAGTGACTCCATCTCCACATGGCAATAATTGCAGCGTCATAACATGACGTGAATATAAAAACAAAAAGCATCTATTAAAAAACTAAATCTTAACCAGCTTGAAGGACCATAACGTATATGACCATGTTTAATGAGTTTCCTGTGTTTCAGAACGAAGAAGGTTTTCTCCGTTTGGAGGTTCCTCGCGAACTATATCGGCAGCGACGCGCCGAGCAGGACCGATACCTGCGGGAACTATTGGCGGAGCTAGGTGGACGCAGGGCCAGGGACAAGCTGATCACTGTCGACGCACTGAAGAGAGCAGTAGCCATCGTTGATCCAGCTATAGGTAACTAGTAGTACTACTGCAATCATATTCGTTGTTATGCTCTCAAAAAATAGTTTCAATTATATCAAAAATTCCAAATATTAACCTCTTATTTTTATAACTTGTTAAAATCAAAAATAGATATCAAATTACCCTCAAAACATGAGCCTTATTTTCCGAGGAATGAGTATCCATTACACTCCAAATGGTTTTGATTCTCAAACCTCTTTGGTTCAACCAATCGATATGTTTGGTGACGTAGACCACATCCGCATGGAGCGGTACGTCCGGTGTGCGTTCTCCACACCAAGCGCCCCCCTGGCGTCGCTCCCCCCCGCGCCCCTCCACCAGCTGGCGGCGCGTCTGGCCGCGGGGGACATCGAGCGGGTAGGACCCAGGTACAGGACCTCACATCGCAGGGCTTATAAATAACAAATAGGTATACGTAACATTCACAGGCCATGTTATGACCAACATTACAAAAATTTAATACCTAATTAAGTAAGAATATAGTATTTGTTTCTAGTCAGTATTACAGTTACTTTAAATTAAAATATTGTTAAAAATAAATAAATTAAAATTAGATTAAAGAGAATTAAATTAGTAAAAATAAATTTGTTGATTGTTTGTAATCGTTATTGGTGTTTTGCTGTGTTATAACTCGAAATATAAACAAGTTTACTTGAAAGTTAGTTTTTTTTTAAGTTTCTTATGTAAATATCCTTATTGTGGTTTCCCAAAAGTTTCCTCACACGAGTGCTTTCAAAAGCGGCATCTATTAAACTCTGCAAAAATGCTCACCTTGGCTGATAATTTAAGAAAAACTAAATTAGTTTGGATGATAGTGTCACAGCAGCCTGTTGCGCATAGCGTTTCCGACCAAATTAAAAAAAAATCGGTTGTATGTAAAGTCGGTTTACTGACGATAGTTGAACGTGACAACGTCGTAAAAAAATACTGACGGAATGGTTTCATTTTATAAAAGAAAATTTTATTTGTTTGATAGACTTTTTGTATCAAAAGAATCATTACCTTTATTGCCGCAATTATCGTTGCTATAAACAATTGACACCACATTCACTTTTCACTGCACATCATACTTGACGAAAACATGTAAGTGTATTATTGTATAGCATCGCTCACTCATGTAGTAGAGAGACTAAGGTCGAACGCTGCCGAACGTGGAGGCCGATTGTGCCTCTTTGTCGCTCGTTCCGCGCTCTCGCTTGCACTTCAAGCCTTAAATGGAACGCCTCAGAGCTAGGTAACGCCGCATGAGTCATGTTTTTTCGTGCGTTCAGCCGGCTCCATCGAATTATAAGACGATGTCACGTCCAAAAATTTGCCACTTAAATTTACAAAGCATGTTACAGGATTCTAAATGATGATACTAAAATTGATTTTAAATCTCAACATTTGTTGTGGAAACCATAATGCATAATTTTCTACTAGTCGAGCTCTTTCATTGGGAAAAGATTTTATGTTTCGCCTATTTGTGGCCGCGGCCATCTTTGACCGATTTTCATCAAATATGGCTTCTTAGCTCACACTTTAATAAATCAAAATAGGTCCATCCGTTTTTAGCTATGATGCCACAGACACGTCAAACTTATCACTCTCCGACGAGTTTGCGTCGGAGGTTAAAGAAACCTATTAGAGCGTATAGAGGTTTTGTACCGAGCTATGCGTGGCGTACTTAGTGCAGTTTTTGAATCTGGTCGGAAAGGCTATGAGGGCTACAGACAGACGCCAATGGCTTAATTGACGCAAGAGTAACAGCTTTGGGTTGTCCTGACGACGATGATGATGGATGGTTATTTACATATGTCCCGTCCGCGCGTCCGCCTGATCACAGAAAAATGTATACTTCTCAAGAAGCATTATAAAGATTTTCTGCAATTATATACGTAGGATAGCTGTGATTATAAGGGTAGTTTCCAGCTTTTCATAAGCTTATTAGTGGATTTATTCAAAACTGCGTTAGCTCGAGCCTTTTCTAGATAACTGAATGCACGTATTTTGTGAATTATGTTGTACAGAAAACCGGTAAAATCGAAAAACTGGATTTGTTTAGTTTATTCGCAACACTAATCTACTCGAGGAACGCCACTGCGTTTTTACTGTCACTGTCAGTGTAGACTGACAAAAATTCACGTGTGGTGGCTGATCTGACTTGTTTGTTTACAAAATATTATTTAGAAATACATAAACAAAGACTGCAAAACGTACTATTTCTCAAAAATAGTAATGGCTGATGGTGATATAATTGACCCTGAAGAAGTAGACAGAGATACAGTTGAGCCTGATGTTATAGAAGAACTATTTAGTAAAAAATATCAATTACTAACCGAAACAGCAGTTTCTCTCAAAAAAACTTACGTAAATAAATTGCACGGAACTAAGTAAGTACGTTATTGATTCTAATATACTTATTTTACCCATTGCAATGCCTGTCTTAGTAATAAAATAAGTTATAAAATTTTATTTGGATGTGCCTTATAACCTTAAAATTACTATCAAAATAGCCTTCAAACCCTTATAGAACATAATAGCTACATTTTTCCAAGCACTACTTACAGCTATGTGATATGGCCATGCTCGAGAACACTGGTATAAATGCACAGCTAAGCTTGTGCCCCCTGTGCTGTTTAAAATCAGGTCAGTTCTGGGTGCTCACCTCGGCTGTTTGAAGAAGCAGTTTGCGCCATTATTTGCAACAGGAGTTCTTACAGTGGTTTTGTTAGTATATAATCATGAGTAAGGATGTGTAGCTCCCAGAGCAACGGGCATTATTTGAACTTGGTTAAAACCCAATTGACTTAATATAACATTTCATTGCTTTCAGATCACTAAAACTAACCGTAGGTCTAGCAGACAACAGCATAGAAGTTTATGAATTAAACAAGACTTCACTGACACTACTATGTAGACTCAGTGGACACAATAAAACTTTGACGGAGGTAGTGTTCAGTCCATTAGAAGATAACATGATATATTCCACTGGGCAGGATGCTGTCATCAAGTTATGGGATACAAGATGTGGAGGAACATGTGTACACGAATATAAAGGTTATATTTACATAATTTTTTTATACCCCTATACATGACTCAAACAAATTCTATTATGAATCAACCCTACATTTGTGACAATAGTACCTCTTGAATAAATTAGCAAAACATGTTTTTGCCAATATAGTAAAAAAATGCCCAAGTGCGAGAAAGACTCGTAAACTAAGGGTTTTGTACCATTATCTATCTTCTTAGTAATAAGGATCCGTTTTTATGCTTTAGTATCTAAAACTAACATTGTTTTTAAAAATAAAAATTTCAAGTATTAGTTATTTGATCATAATATTTCTGTATAAGAATGGATGTGGAGCCAATTGATGCTGCCATCTGTACCTCTATTCTTTTACAAGGTATGTTGAAGGAACATATTAGAAATGTAAGATAAATCCTCCACTTTCAGAAGAGGAGGAGTTGTTAAAAAAGCAGTATGAATGCATGGATGTATCGTGCAATGGACGCGTGCTGTGTGCGGGCAGCCAACTTGCGCAAGACGATGCATACCTGGTGTTCTGGGACAACAGAAACTTGAAGCCACTTGGTGGTTACTGGAACTCACATACTGATGACATTACGCAGGTGCTTCTAATAACTACTAGTTCTGAGTATTTTGACTGGCCAGTTGGCATGTCTGTTTGACCTGTGTCTGGGTGTTTATTATATATATAAGTATGTATATCAGTCATCAGTTACCATAGCACAGGATTTGCTTAGTTTGGTACCTGAACACCTTTGTGTGGATGTTGTCCAATATTATTATTATTATTAACTATTACCCATGTAATGACCTGTGTGATTATGTGATTTTTAAAGAAATAAATCATCTTCTCATGGTGCTGCAGCTAGCTTCTCTCAATTTTGGTGGATTCGTCATCACACACCAATCATACTTGACTACAGTAATCAATCAGGACTTTGTCCACAGAACTCAATTAGTACTTGATTTAATTGACTGAGCTTAAAGTCCTAATTCTCTATAGCATATTATGTTAAATCCACTCTGAACTTGACTATCACACCCAAAATCATTTTCCAGGTGAAATTCCACAAAGAAAAAACAGAGATATTAGCATCGGGCTCGCTTGACGGATTACTTAACATTTATAACATCCTGGAAGCAACAGAGGATGATGCCCTCACATACTCACTCAACGTGGAGAACTCAGTTGAGAAGATATCCTGGCTCGGGGAGAGACAAGCTGCTACCATCACACAGTCAAATGACCTACAACTCTGGGATACAGAGAGTGGGGACATGCTCATGAGTTTTACTAGAGATAAAGTGGCTAAGAGTATAAAGGTATGTGCTTTACATTTTAAACTAACTAAACTGTCTTAGTAATATATATTTGTGTTGGTCAATATTTGAGTTCAATGCATAGACTATGCCAGTGATTCGCGTGTTATTGTCAGGTACAAACAACATATATACAGATAAATAATAAAATCACTTTTTAAAAACTTTTGCCGAGAATAACAGTTTTTGGAACTTTTGTTAGAATTTAAAAAATCTCTAAAAATGTAGTTATTACATTCGGAGTAAAATAAAAATAGGTATACGTTATTTTTCATTTATCTTTTCTATATCGTAATAAAAATGTGGGATCAAAAAAATTTTAATGATGTCAATTGTTGCATAAGTTGTAGACAACTTTTATTTAACTTTGACTTGTATTTAAGAAGAGATCGCAAGAGCCGCCGCTTGCTGCTAGTCTGTTGGTCAACCAACAGCTCTAATGGTGATTGCTCAACTAGATTGGAAAAAAAAATCATTTCCTCATTACGTCTTCAATTTGATTTAGAAAACTAACGCGTATTTGATTCATATTGTTTAAAAAAACGGGTTTTCACTTGTACCTGATTGTTGGAAAGGTCCAACTATAGTTTCGTTCAAATTCGGTGAACTGCATCAGGGATGAAATGAGTCGTTCGTGTCTTCAACGACGACACACAACTACACAACTTTATATTAGTATAACAAAAAAGATGTTGAGTTCTAGAGCATAAAATATTTGGAAAAGAAAGGAAGGCGCCGGGTCTCACGACACAGGATTTTTCCTAATGTGTGTCACAGAAATTGCTCAAAAACCATTAGCAATGTATTAGTCAAACTATTATTTTTAAGTATCATTTATTGATTTTCTTTATGTATCGACTCACTCATTGTATCTTTTATATTTATTAT
Source organism: Ligdia adustata (assembly GCA_947049295.1). NCBI lineage: Eukaryota > Metazoa > Arthropoda > Insecta > Lepidoptera > Geometridae > Ligdia > Ligdia adustata. The sequence goes on along the minus strand of OX346229.1, from coordinate 482,133 downwards.
GTAATGTAAATACAAATTATGATATGGCTCAACTAGTTGAGCAGTCAGAGTGTCCTTTTATCTCTGTCCTATAATATTGTTACAAAGTGCATTTATATTATTCTGTCACAAACATACTTCAAAATGATCCTAAACTGCAGAAATGAAATAAATTGTTCACATGGCAAAGTATCAAGAACGCTGACTGCATTCTGCGTTGAATTGCTACAGGAATCCTTCGAGCAAGGAGCCAGCTCTCTAATGTTCTTTTAACCACATATTGTTAAAACAATATTTTCCCAGCGCTCCAAGGGTGACGACTGTTACCTGGTGGATGTGTACCCGCGTGTCGGCGACACTCCCGCGCCGGTGCTGCTCGCCGGCTCCTACGGAGGGGACGGGTACGTGACACTTCAACTTTATATATTTCATTGTCCCTATAAAAATACAACGATAGAAATGTGCGACTTCAAATTATTATTATATAGACTCGATATATTTTTAAGGTATTTTTTTAGATTACTTTTTGACGCCAAAAATCCTTATTTAGTTTTTTTTTATTTTGAGATATTTAGTGTCAGTCTCACGACTAGACGAATCTATTGACACCACTCACAAAAAAATACGACAAGCTGTTTAGGCTCTAGGGCGTATCAAATAGCCCATAGATTATGATAGGCTATACTAGCTGCATCCCGCGATTTCACTTGTAATCTAAATTTCTAACATATTTTTTGAAGTCGCTAATTCAAATAGTCACAACTTTGAATTGAAAGCCTTGCGTCACATGTCAGTGTCTCTGTAGTGTTATATAATAATATTGTTTCAGCGACGTGCTGAGATCAGCGTCTGTCTCAAACAAGAAGCTGCAGCCGGAGAGTATGTTCCCTCACAACAAGCAAACCGTGCGGTGCTGCTGGTATGACACACATGTGAGTACACACACACACACATTACACAAAGAAGCTACAGCCGGAGAGTATGTTCCCTCACAACAAGCAGACCGTGCGGTGCTGCTGGTACGACACACATGTGAGTGCACACACACACACACTACACAAACAAGAAGCTGCAGCCGGAGAGTATGTTCCCTCTCAACAAGCAAACCGTGCGGTGCTGCTGGTACGACACACATGTGAGTACACACACACACACACACTACACAAACAAGAAGCTGCAGCCGGAGAGTATGTTCCCTCACAACAAGCAAACCGTGCGGTGCTGCTGGTATGACACACATGTGAGTACACACACACATTACACAAAGAAGCTGCAGCCGGAGAGTATGTTCCCTCACAACAAGCAGACCGTGCGGTGCTGCTGGTACGACACACATGTGAGTACACACACACACACACACACACACTACACAAACAAGAAGCTGCAGCCGGAGAGTATGTTCCCTCACAACAAGCAGACCGTGCGGTGCTGCTGGCACGATACACATGTGAGTACACACACTCACACACACACACACACACTACACAAACAAGAAGCTGCAGCCGGAGAGTATGTTCCCTCACAACAAGCAAACCGTGCGGTGCTGCTGGTACGACACACATGTGAGTACACACACACACTACACAAAACCAACTTCAATATTTACAAAAACAATATTGTTTAAGAAGACGGGTTTTCACTTTACCTGATTGTTGGAAAGGTCCAACTATAGTTTCGTTTACATTCGGTCAGTGCGAGACTTGTCGTCGTTGAAGACACGAACGACTCATTTCTACCCTGATGAAGTTCGAATGTGAAGAAAACCATAGTTGGACGTTTCCAACAATCAGGTACTAGTGAAAACTCGTCTTCTTAAACAATATAAATCAAACACGCGTTAGTTGCGTAAATAAAACTAAAATTATTTTTATGTAGGGATCCTCTAGAAGAACTCTTAACTCGTTTTGTTGTTTTTATGTAGGTTATAGAGTACGTGTACTGAGTACTGAGTGCAGGACATGTCGCCCACACTCAGACTCATCTCTGGGAATATTGTTGAAATATCTGATAAAGTATATCACGGGAGTGGGAGAATAATGTAGCAAACTTCACCTTTTTGGAAATAGTAATAAAAAACTCCAACAACAAAAAATGTCTAAAAATGATCAAGGAACTTGTTTTATTGCGATTTGTTCAAAATACGATCTGTACCAGAGTACCAACATCCACACAAACATATTTATATGAAACCTTTTTTTTATGTCAAGATGAAAGAAAAACTTTCAACACACGCTGGAAGCTTTGGGGCAATTGTTGTTATATATTGTATGTTTGATTTTGATATCTAAAGGACTTGTTTCATTTTCGGCCCGGACGGTGTACGTCTACAAAAAATACCAAAACATGTTTAATATTTAAATTCTGTGAATTCTAGTGGAATTATGGCATCCTTGAATTTATGTATCCTAGGTTGACTCCAGTGGTCACGTTGGTCTATAAATTGTACCGCCCCTCACAAATGTCAAAATTGACACAATAAAAACGCGTAAATCACTATTTTGTATGAAACATGATAAAAATTTGATTCGAAATTAATTCTGTACACTGCGATGAGTAAAGTTATTTTGAATTTGGTTGATAGATTAAAGATTAATAGTCTCTAACGTACTTATGGTATCAAGTACACTGTCCTGGCGGAGATCCATACATTTTTGAAACAACTCTTTTATATTTATTAATTTACACTCAACTATTTACACTTTTTTTGTGTTACTCGTAAAATAAGTGTAACAAATAACTATTTATCTGCAATAACTAACAATGTACACCGCAGAGTGAACTGTTGGTGACGACAGGCGAGTCCGGTGTGATCAGCGTGTGGAGCGTGGCCGAGCCCGAGCCGAGTCCGACCACTGCAACCCACAAGCTCTCCTCCACGTTGGACAAGCTGCACGTCAACAGGCACAAACCTTACTGAATACAACACTGTATATAATCCTGGAGTTTATATAATTTCGATATAGCTTGTCGTTAGGTCATTATCAGATAAACAGTACTCAGACTTGTGTTGGAGAACAAAATCAAAACGCCACCGGTTTATTACAGGAATTACCTTACTGGCTGCAGGATGATTCTTGTTGACCTGTGTACCCACTGCGTCAAGTTTGGGATTTATTATTACCCGACTGCGAAAGGAGGGTTAAGTTTTTCGAGTGTATGTATGTATATTTCTTTGGCACATCCTAGAGCCTAAACGGCTTGTCGTATTTTTTATGTGAGTGGTGTCAATAGATTCGTCTTCTGTCGAAAACTAAAAATAATTCGATGAGTTTCTTAAAACTAACGTGACTCAAGGAGACTGGGATTGCATTCCAACAATTTCAAACTGAATTCAATCACGAATCTCTAAAGAAACATGTTTTGGGATTTTCTGTCTCTCGATTCGTATAAGGAGATATATTTCGTAGATTCGTAGAAATAATTTTATTCAAATTGTCTCAATGATGCGAGAATATTTTAAGATATTTTATTCGACTTTGCCTTACTATCAAATTTTGTAGAAACATGTCCGGGAAGACATCTAGCGATAAGGTTGTCACTAGATTAAAAATGTTTCTTTTTGTACTTTATAATTTTGTGTGTAAGTTGTAAAATGTCCTGCTGACGCGGCCCCATCCCTCCTGCGACATTTAGCCAAGTTGGACCAATCGCAAAATGACACATCAGTATTTAGACCAATAAGTAAAATGACCAATAACCTCGATCCCAGAACACACACCTGTTTCATTGGAAAGGAAAACATAAATTTGTCAATAACATAATTTTAATTCCAAAATAAATTCTATATATAAACCGAATTCAATATGGACACGGGTTCCGTATTTATATAATAAAAAATAAATCAATCTATATAATAAGTCTCATGATAAATCAAACACACGTGAGCAGATCATACATTCAGGGGCCTAGCAGGAATGTCTCACAGAAGTTATCGAAAGTTATTTAATACATAAATGTATTAACACGTCAACAGCGAGCAGTTCAAATTCAATACATTTATCTATTAGATACTTCTCGATTACTTCTGAGTGTAGTTCCTGCTGTTTCCTACATAAATACCTAACTATATTAATCTAGCATTAATTAGCACAGTCTTCTGTCGCTTTTTATTTACCACTCAACATTAGGTACATTTATCCTAAACGAGTACTAACACATACAATTCATGAAAAAACACAATTTAAATAACTTTCTAAATCGAACATAAAATAATAAAAATATCTTGAGTTTAAAATGTAAAAATATCTCAATATACCTAAGTATTATATATATATTCTAACTAAATGTGTAGTGTGGTCAGTAAATAGGTAAAGTTCATTTGAAAGCATCTCAATACATCATGTCTAGTCCGCAGCACCTCACCTCACCTCACCTCACCTCACCTCACCTCACCTCGACTCGATCTCTAACAGTAAAAATCATTCTACGAGTATATCCACACTGACATATAAAAACTAAAATTAAATACGAAATCAATGACTTCATTTATTCTCTCGATTTATTTAGAAACAGGTTTGCAAAAATATATATATTTTTAAATAATAGTCGAGCTGATGTGCCTATATCATATTGTGTTGAATTCATTATCTGTCCAATGTCCATTGACTGCACGACATTGTCCTTGAAGGTTCGCAAGAGATAGTTCATTGTCGTTTAACCATTTATCTGTTTTGTATATTTGAGTCGCAGTGAACACGATCAGGTGAACTGTTCCACTTGTTAACGATTCTTGTATGAACAACAACAAAACTGAACGGGTGTTCCACTTACCGCGAAAAAATTACGCGTCAAATGGACATCAAATCATTATTCAATATGTCATAAAGTATTTATGTTTGTTGTGAGCTGACTTCGTGTCGAGATCGAGTTGAGCCGAGTGAAACCACATCAAGCATTGTAAACAGATAATTATTTACATACGGACAAACACTACACATATATATATATATGCACTACACGTGGCTCCACCCCCTCGTGGCTCACAACAAATAAAACCGAGAACGAAACGAGATATTCAAATGAATGTTAAAGTGAAATCGTTCTGATGGAAACAACTGACAGACACGTTGGTCATACATACATACATACTACGGTGTTAATAAACATTTGGTAACATCATGTGAGGTTAAAGGTGTAAGAAGCCGAAAGGGTGTCATTGTACTTATTTAGTAAACGACTTGGGGATACCTCTAAATGCAAGGGAAAAAACGCCGTTAAATACAGCTGTTTATCTCTCTCTTGAATTTAAGATTGGTCCCATAGTGAAAGTTGTTCTTAATGAGTAGTGTCCCGCTCTCGGCTCAGTGCACTCCTAACCGCCCGCGCCGATGACTAATGAGTGGATTTGATATTAGATCAATATTTCTGAAAGCTCAACAACAGCACAGCCTATGATTACACACAGAGTTACATATTGCCTTACTTACTCGTATACACTCTCTCTACTTTGAGCGCAAGTCATACGAGTATGTGACTGTCTCACGCCACACAAAACATTCAACACAAGTGCCGTATATAAAATAGGCAGAAAATAAAAATAAATCGTAGCCTCTTAACGTCAACAGCAAATACAGAGAGTGGAAACAAATTGTTGACAAAAACATATATCGAATACATTTTATGGTAAGTTTAGTTTGAGAGTCATACATAAATAATCGTGGACATTATGCAAGTAAAGTGTCAAACAAAATTAGACAATCCAACTAACAATACGCTACTATATTTGTCGTATGTGGGGGTCGATAGCCATAGGTGTTACCGGACGGTAATCATTTATAATTTACAACAGAAAATCTCATAAAATATCTGATATTTTGTACCATTTAACTTTTGTATGGAACAGTTGATATGTTGTCGCGGTTTCAGAGTTTACAACACTGTAGTACAACACTGGTAGCTATATCGACACATGTAGCTCATATACTAACTGTAATACCTCATACAGAGCTATCGGTTACTAGAGTACAAAGCATAACGAGGATTATTGTACTCATTATGATGAATAACATTTACCATAAGCCCAACCCAGTATTTAAAACAAAACATTGCCGTCAACTGATAAACTTTTTCAAAGGTAAAGCTAATTTTTACTTGAATTTCGGGTTGTTGGGTTAAAGTTGTTACTCATGATAAGTACCTACCCTCTTTCGACTCGCCAACCCACAATGTAATGCGTATAATAAGTATAGTGAAATGATGTGGCTATATACAGCTAGTGAATTGTAGAGCGGGTCAGTGAGCGAGTCACGAGCGGGTCACGAGCGAGTCACGAGCGCTCACGACTTGGACGACTGGAACATTATAAGTCTGGAACAACATTACCAACACTTCTATTACAAACACTTGTCTATTACATTGTGAAGCAATATTACTAGTAGTTATGCGAACTGTTGACCTTGCGACCACAATACATAATTTTACGATTATATTTCTAAATCTCAGAGCAATAAATACACTGTAAAAGAAACTCTTTGCTAAATGAAATAAAAGTTTTTGTACTGAGTTTCCAATGACTTATGCAATGACGAAAGAACATTTTTCCAGACTCGAAGCAGAGACGTTTCGCTCGCTCGGTCAATTAGTGTATTGGGCGCATGTTGAGGGTACAAATTGACTATTTTTTATTAAGCGGGCCAAGACAGCCGGGGTATGTAAGGGGCACCTTTTCACTGAGTGCCCTTAGGAAGTGTCCAGCCTCAGTTACCTAGTGTCCAGCTTCAGTTACCTAAAGTGTCCAGCCTTAGTTACCTAAAGAGTCCAGACTCAGTTAGCAAAAGTATCCAGCCTCAGATACCTGAAGTATCCAGCCTCAGTTACCTGAAGTATCCAGCCTCAGTTACCTAAAGAGTGAAGCCTCAGTTACCTAATGAGTCCAGCCTCAGTTACCTAAAGTGTCCAGCCTTAGTTACCTAAAGTGTCCAGCCTCAATTACCTAATGAGTCCAGCTTCAGTTACCTAAAGTGTCCAGCCTCAGTTACCTAAATTGTGCAGCCTCAGTTATCTAAAGTGTCCAGCCTCAATTCAAGTGTTCAGCCTCAGTTATCTAAAATGTTTCTAACCTGAAGTGTATGGCCTTGTTGGAGAGCAGTCGGTTGGTGTCGGCGGGGTCTGCGAGGGGCAGCGGGGCGGGCGGCGCGTCCGTTGCGTCCTCGCGGTACGCGTGCGCGCACACCCGCGCCCGCAGCCGCGCCTCGCCGTACGGACCGCGGAGCACCACCCACTGCAGCGGCAGCGGACCCAGCGGCTTGCTCTTCATTATTAGCTGCACATACATAATAGTCACGTCACATACGCTATAAAGTGGTAAAGACGCTACTAGTCTTTTTTTTGTAGGTAGAAAAGATAAATTGTGAAAGACATGATTTTTGCACTATACAACCAAAGAAAATATCAGACTAAAATTCACCAGTGTTCGTCTGATACTATGACGAGAGGGAAAATCGGCTTCTCTATACTATCGATATTACTATCAAATCTGTATAACATAAGTTACACAGCCAACACACAAACACCAACTGAACGTATCTATCACTGCCGCGACCGATGTGTACCGTTACTGGGCACATTGCACCCGCTTGCCTTTAGTTACTGCAAATCATAGGTGTGGTTTGTTCCGTTATTACAATACTCGTACTTGGTAGGTGATTTCTCGCTGCGAGCTCTGCGTGGGGTCGCGCTGGTGTTTGTTGACGAACGCCTTCACGACCCACTGGTGACCGAACGCAGCGAACCGCGACGACTCGTAGTACAGCTTGTGCACGAACTCCTCCGTGCGGTATGGCTTCAGCTGCAGGTCTGCAACACGGAGAACAACATCTTTAAAAATTTTGCACATTTAACATTTTACAACAGACACGCGGATGCCTGTCGCTGCGAAATATTATTTACGCATTAAATGTATGGTCCTGACTGAAATCGCACATTCTTTGGTCCTTCGAGCCGGATGTGAACTAGCGACATTGAAACCATAACCTTGGCCACAATACTTGGGATTGTACACAATATACTTGAACAAATTTTACCAAAATAAAATATTAAATTGAAAAAAAAACCCTCATCGAGTTCCGCCCTGTACAACTAGTCGGTTTAGTTGGTTAGAGCGGGAAGACAGATATTACTCTAACTCTTATGTAATATCATAAACATAACCTTGGGGAAAAAAATCCAAAAAAAATGGGATAAAAGTCGCGCGAGATCGAAACGGCAACTAGCATCAAACTTTATCTTTTATCTAATCTAATCGTAATATAATAAAGTAAGTATGATGCATCATATTTAAAATCTTCTAACAGTTCCATCTTCGAATTCTTCTACTTTACTAGTTATTTGTTGAACAGATACTGAAGCAGTGAATAAATACCTAAAGCATGCACTTCTTCGTCAATTTGCTTACGTCTACTCTTTCTCCTGCTAACATACCTCTTCTCTCGACGACCTACGGGAACACATTGGATATTTACTTTGGCAGTCTACTTGAACATACAGCTTACACGACGAGTATTTGTCTCACTTCTCATGGGGATATAATAAACTCTCTGACCGCTACCTTCCGAAGATTTCTAAACGAGTACGTACCTACGAGTACCTACTTATTTTCACATATTTTTTTACACAAGGTTTTGCGATGATATTATTTTTACTAAATTAAGGAGTGTAATATTAAGTCAATATATATTTAACCAAACTTCTGTTATATCAAATTTCAGCGTAGTTACCTCCTTTACGTTAGTTGTAAGTAATTATTTTGTTAAGTGTGAATTCAGTTATCGTGGATGATATGTATTTTAATTGTAAACTTTGTCCTATCAAGTAGGTATATAAATTAAGCGCAGTGCGATAAGGGTAGGTGCAGTTAGTGGTAAACAAGTTGGACCAATGGCATTGAGCGCAGTGGCGATTGTTAGGTTCCTTTGTCGTGAGTAGAGTACGGCCATACTCCTGTATGTACCGTCAATAAGAGCACAAGAGCGGCACTACCTCGCTTTTGGTTCAAGAAGATTGCTGGCTCCTATAGGTATTTGTGATTCCTGCTCTACGACAATACACAAAATATGTAGTTATCTTATCGCATGCGACATTACGCCTATTATGACTGAGCTCGTTTGTTATCAAACTCGTTACAAATGAACTTGTTGATATCATTGTTTGGACTGACTAGAAAGTTTTAATTAACGAAAATAGATTAGTTAAAATCAGTAGGAAATATGTTAAACACGGAAACTTATCTACTTTTAGTCCTGTTTGTATGTAGAGTGAAATCAGCTAGTCACATGATCAAGTCTGATTTGAATTGGTTAAAAATAACTTGCATTGCGTCGTATAAGTAACGGTGGTTTCACTGATTTAGAAGTCTGTTGTCAATAAGTTGAATACCAACTCTGACCTATTCTACAAGTCATAAGGACGATTATGACGCAATGCAAGTGTAATTCTAAAACAATTCAAATAGCAGACTTGTCCGTAGATGACACGTTAGGTTGTAGGTGACGCGTCCCGTCTGTTCAAGCGCAGTAGGGAGAGATAATGTATTATAATAAATAACTATAAAAAATGTTGTCTACACATTTCTCGTTCAGGGCCCTTATTCACTATGAACATTTTAACACGTACACGCATCACGTTATTGTAAGCGCGTAGAATTCACATGGAATGGTATTCACTAAGCCGATGTCGAATTTTTTATTTAGTGACACGAAACGCGCCCGTTTTGTATCATCCAATAACATATTGCGTGACATTCTCATTTCACAAGATTAGGTGTTCATGTGTGACAATTACAATTAACACATTCAGTGCTGACGACTCGCCTGGCGAGTCGACTTAAACTTAAGAAAATCATAGTGGCAGTGAATTTGTTAATTACATGTACTTGTGAGAAATCAGTGGACAAGTTTTTGTCGAATCAACTATAATTTTATTGATACTTATATATATTAGCCCGTCTGGAAGGTTTCATCCCAGTATTTCTATTATTAGATTCAACCACTATTTCCATAGCTCGCAGCGGCAAGAAATTATTTGGAAAAAACACTAGTCCTACTTTTCCTATTTGTATTTCCATGGAAATAGTGGTAATAAACCTGTCTAGAAGTAGTCAATAAGGAGAGTAGAAAGGAAAGCGCTTACCATTGAAGGTGATCTTCTCATAGGAGAGCAGATCGATGACCTGCGTGTATAGATGCATGGCCTCCAGCGAGCGCCGGTCGCGGTCCGCCAGCGCGGCCACCACCTCCGCCGCGGACTTGCCGGGGTGCGCGCACGTGGCCTCGTGGCACCCGCACTCGTGCGCCGGACCGCGCCACGGACACCCGATCACCGCGAACCGACACGCCGTCAGTCTGCCACACAACACATACACACGTTACGAGTACTGCAACCTGCACGCTCCTCGCCGACACCGACACACATGCACAACATACGAGTACAACCCACACTCGAACAGATCATTCATCGACTCCGTACAACTATTTTATTTATAGTTAGTTCAAGAGTTTTTGGCAAAAACCTATCCGCCCAGAAGACAAAAACGAGACAGCATTCTTTGTTCCTAATCGTGGCACTTATTGTTTTAAAACAATGGCTTTTGTACTTACAAATACGCCTGCCACTCAGCAACGCCTAGTAGACAAATTGTCGGTCCAGAATTCGATTTAAAGGTGTTCTGCTACTTGGATGGTATAACGGGTGGAAGATTTTTGTAGATATTGATATGTTCTATAATATTGCAGATTTCTTTTTGTTTTATCATCAATACTTTCCGCAGCGCTTGCAAGGAAAGACATTTTGAGGCTATTTTTTTACGCCTTTGGTTGGTTTTCGAAGAAGTTTTTAAGAATATCTATTTTACGATCCCCCAAATCTTGTGGTTGGAAAATATGGAAAGTAACTTGAGCAATAGCGCTTGTTTCATGAGTCATGTTGTTACATTCTGGAGGATTTTCGTGCCATATGTAAGAAAGTCCCCAGAAGCTAACTCTATAATGTAGGTAAAACTGTAGCTTTCGCTGCCAGTCGCTACTAACTATTAAACTCAATAGAGTTTAGTTTCACTGAGATACTCTATTTTTATTCGAAATAAAACATAAATGTATAACATACAATTTCTCAGTTTTCTACGCTTAACAAACTAATAGTAACAACCGAACCTATAACTAGAGCTGAGCTACATCTAGTCTAGTTTGACGATCACGCAGAAACCTCAGCAGGCTGTGGCGCAATACTAGCACAATTATGAATGCTAATTTTATTAACAGTGAACGAGATTAACGTTCAGGTTCAGGTTCCCGAGGTAAGCGCAGTAGAATGAAGCTACAGACAACTAGCAAATCCATAGCTATAATTTATCAAGCCGTACAAGCTAAATGAGTTTGGTTCGCATTGCACCAGATACCAAGTTACGATAGGGAAGCGATACTGGCGTGGGATATACTTACTAGTGTATGTTAGTGTGTCGGGTTGTGGTGTATACCTGTGGTACCTACGGGGCTTGGTCGCGCCCGCTATGGACACGAGGTAGGAGCGGCGCACGGCCGACACCAGCAGCGCGAATATCTCGGATACAATGCGAACCAAACTATGCCACAATGGGGGAGGGTTCTCCTTGCGAGGGCTCACTACGATTTGCGTGAATTTGTAGCTCCTGGAAGAAACGGCTGACTTTACTTGAAAACGTTCACGGACATTTGTATCGATACATGCGCATGCGAAAAATTATGTAGCTTTAGAAGTGAGAGGCAACGAGCATCTAAATTTAATTTTACCAAATTTTATCGAAACGTTGTATTTACTTTTGATTCATAAAACTTTTAAAGACAGGAGACATAGCAGGAGGCAACAGTTTTTTTAACTTTGTCGTTTTTATGGTGGCTTATATGCCGTATTTGCTTTGCTTTTAAATGATAAATATATTCGTTCAAAAGATCATCGCCCGCTAGGAAGAGTCGTAAATTTAATTAAAATTATAATATGAACTACTGGCAGCATAGTTTATCTAACGACCTCGTTGTTAAGTAGGTCGACTGTCGCTTTCTAACGCATGCTGACTTCTGCCCCGGTTGTCGGGCTCTTGACCCGCTCTCGCTCGTACCATAGACACTGCCCGCGAACATGACACAACCACCGCCAGCCGCGTGTCGCCACCATACTAATGAGTAAGGGATGAGGCTCATCTAGAATAGATCTTCGCATCATAATTTTGGTCTTTAGACTTCTCTGGAATTTACTATTAACGGAATTACTAATTGGTAAAAGGAAAATTGTTTGCGTGAGTAGTTCGTCACAAATACCAGTTACTTTCTTCAGGCTTTGAACACCCTTAGCCTCATTACTCTGTATAGGACTACCTTTTCTTTAGAGACCAAATACTTTTAGAAGTTTTGTGATGTGCGATTGATATCTGAGTGGTAACTCGTAGGTCGAAGTATCCAGAACATAATAGTCAGCCAATGAAGGGCGATATCCTCACCTATCCTCACACAGTTTCTCCTCGTGGTGCTGCAGCGAGTGCCTGGGGAACACCTGGGTGCAGAATTTGCACTCGGACGGCAGCTCGGAGACCGTCTTCTCGACTGCGAGGTTCCTGGAGGCGGTGGTCTTGGAGATCTCGACGCGACAGTTGGGGCAGGTGGCCGCCTCGTCCCGCAGCCGCGCGTCCGCCAGCAGGTGTGTGAAGCACGGCGCGCACATCAGGTGCCCGTTCGTGCACTGGAACATTACTGCATTCAGACTGGGCTATCTAACTGACTGGGTGACTCAATGACTACCATTACTTTATGATTGACTATTTGTGAGCCCATGTGTTCATTGCTCACAATGTGTCAACAAATTGCTTTTATTCTGAAAACAGCAACATGCTCATGTCAACAGAGGTAACGGCCACTCGGAGCCTGCCTGAACAGTACACATGCCTTGGAAAATCATAAATCATCACTATTGGCTATTTTTGTCTTACTAATAGGTGCCTTGCATAGTTAGTAATTACCGATTTGCTTAGTTACCACCAAATAATATCATGCAAATTACTTAATATTTTCCTAAACAAGACTAATTTTGCAATGTGTTAGTTCTCATTTTAAAGAGACAAAGAGTTTGAAATTCCTTTAGTGCAACAATGTATATGGCAGGCTGGTAGAAATCAACTGATCTCAGCAAAAATATATTCTTTATGTAGATGAAGATGGCTCAGCAAGTGTTGTATGTATCATTACAACCAACAAAGGAAATAGCTTTGCAGCTGAAGAGTTGGTTGCTTGTTCGGTTCTGAGGCACACCCTTGCCATAGTTATGTAAACAAGTAAATGTTATAGTTTACAAGTGATTGTAAACTATAACACTTACATTTGCAAGTTACATTTCTTTTTACAAGTCTAACCCTGACAGTCATTAACCCTGCAATATTTAAAGACCTTCTAAAATATAATGGCAAAAAACAAAAGTTATTAGAACCAGATATGAATGTATCATACTTACTGTCCTACCAGAACTGTTATTTATTTTATGTTTGTGTACAATTAAGCTAATTAATACTAAAGCAGTAATTGTTAACTTCAAGTTGTTTAAAGCATTTAAGCTTAACTTCATAACTATTTAGTGAGATATCCCGTTTTGTGCTTATATATGTCCTCAAACTGATTCAAATATAAGTTTAATGTAACTTGTATCTATACACTATTATGTAATATGCCTTATGTGTACCTGACCAATGTATATCGCTTCTATAGGTAGGTAAGAATGTATATCATGGTTGTGAAAACATCTATAATAGAATACTGAGACTATGCTATTCTTGAAGTTGCATCAGATACAGGAAATTATATTTGAGGTCTTATTATATGTAGATGTATAGGACTAAGGAATAATAGGGTGGTGAGCTGAATAAACAAGATTGAAATCTCTGAAACATTTGTTTATTTAAGGGAAATGTAACAAGCATACAGACTAGTTACCAGCTACAAGGTCATACAAACAAGTTACACAATACAATCGGCACTCCTACATACATTTACATTCTTTACAATCAGGTTGACATACAAAAATGACTCGACAAATTCAAAGGAACAGTCAATATCTAAATAATAGTAATTAATCAAATATTGAGAAATACCACAACAATGGGAGTCGTTATATTACCAAGCCTTATTTCAATAGGTTGTACAATCTAAAGCTTATTACAATAAATGACGCCGTAAGATCTACATCTCAAAATGGAGACTGGACTGAATGCGTCGTGTAGGCGTCGGCACGACGCATTATGTCGCTTCGTAAGGAACAAGAGCTCGGGCTCTTACGTAACGCAAGAGGAGAATCGATCGATAAAACAGCTGATCATCCGATCAAGGAGATCAGCTGTTTTAGAATACCTGGTACACGGCAGCCGGGGGAAGATCCAGGCACACTACGCAACACAGGATGCCTCCGAGCCTGTGCTCGAGCTTATTGGCATCTGCGTCCGACACTTTACGCTTCTTGATCAGCGGCTCGTCCTCGTCGCGGGGCTCGAGCGCGGGTTCGGCCTCGCTAGGCGGCGCCGCATTCTCGTCCTCCGCTGATGGCGGCAGGGGCTCGGATTGCGAAGCCTCTGCCATCGCGCCTATACGATATAAACAATGCAAAAACACACAACACGAAACTATTACAGTTTTACGTCTGATTGACTCAAAGACCAAAACTATCAACGACAGCTAGAACAAAGACAAAGGTTTGTTGTGATGTTTTTGTTTTTATAGATTCATCCGACCGCCCCACAAATAGTGTTGTATTTTGTTGTTTACAAGCAAGCAAAAAAACCGGTAAAACGACTTGTTTCCAACATTCTTTATAGTCTGTAACACAAATCAAGTCAAAGTCAAACCGCGCAGCTGCGCCGCAATCATTGATTAATCATTGGACGAAAAAAGCGCGGGAAACGTCGAATTAGGCGGCAGTAATATTTTCACGCTTATTTTCAATTAATTAATTTTATATGTAAAAAGGATCATTTGAGTGGTGTAGTATACATAATTTTAGTCATTATTGTATATATTTTAGTGTAACTGTAGATTTTGCTCGGAACTGGTAAGTTTTTATAATTTTGATATGAACGAGCTGCTCGACTTGCAAGATCCGGGGGGCGGAATGGTTCCCCCGGCAACTAATTTCGTAACTGTAGCAACTCATAGAATTATTTCTAATGAGTCTGGAATGGACACAGACACATCTTCCACCCAAGCTCATAAACGTAAGCGAAGTCGAAAAACTAGGATATGTAAGGATTGCAATAAAAAAACAAGGAAGCACGCTATAGATGGCAAAACAGGTTGTCTTTGTACGGACAGCAGTGACTCGAATAGAGAAACAGCAATTAAAAACCGTTTTGCAATCCCATCACAAATATCTCCTCCACCGCCTAGCAATAATCCAGCTCCCCAGTTCGTTTCCTCGATAGCTCGAACATTGTATCAACCAACTGATAAAGCTCCTTTTAAATCCATGTACAACGTGAAGTAAAGTCATCCGATGATGGAATTATTATCCATCCAGTCTCTTTCGGCAAGTTTCTAATGAAGAACGGTATTCAGAATATTATTGACGGTTCAGTTAAAAGAATTGGTAGGAATAAAATAGAGTTATCGTTTTTAGACTTTGGTGATGCTAATTCATTTCTTAGTAGCGGAATTTTATCGATGAATAATTATAAAGCGTTTGTTCCGTCGTTCAACGTCACTCGTATGGGGCTGATTCGAGATGTTCCTTCGGAATGGTCATCTGAAGAGGTTATTGAGAATATATCTGTTCCTATTGGTTGCGGCAGTATATTAAAAGTGAGAAGGATTAATTTTAAAACTTTGGTAGAAGGTTCTCCAGTTTGGAAACCTACCCAGAATATTTTAGTTACGTTTGACGGTCAGGTGCTGCCTAGTAGAATTTTTATTTGCTACAACTCACTCCCTGTTGAACTTTACACTTATCCTACTATACAGTGTTATAAATGCTGCCGTTACGGTCATACTAAACATCAATGCAGGTCGAGACCTAGATATTTTAGATGTGGCCTTGAACATACTGGTGATACCTGCAATGCTAACGACGAAAACATATGTTGCCTCTGTTCAGTGCCACATTTTGTAATCAACAAGTCATGTCCAGAGTTAGCGGGACAAAAACGTATTAAAATAATAATGGATGAAAATAGCATATCTTACGGGGAAGCAGCTAAACTAGTTCCCCCGGCATCAAAGTCTTATGCTGACGTTGTTTGCTCTGTTTCCAGTAACAATTTATCTAATCCACATACATCCTCTAAAGTTACAAATATGCAGCGCCCTCACCAAACATCATACAAAAAGACAACTTTTACTAACCGTCGTTCTGCTGCAAAACCTGTAATGGGCTATGATCGTGTGGCTCATAAAAAAGTTATTAGTGAGTTTAACGTCCATCACAAGATGGCTGTGCTTTCAAAAAAGATCCGTTAACTATGTCATGTACAGATATAATTCAGCTTCTTATTGATACCATAACTCAGTCGAATATAAAATTACCGTCCATCGTTGCCCCTATCCTTGATATGTTTGATAAATCTAATTCTATTAATAATGACGACCCTTCACAAAGTTCTTTAATGGAATTGCAGAATTTCAGTAAATAAAATATGTTTTGCAAGAACGTGCTTCCTTTGTCAAAAAAAAATGCTATTGAATAGACATCTATACAGGGGCCCAAGTCTGTTGGATCCAAAAAAATACAGGACAATAGCAATCCAAGTTTCAATCCAATCAATAGCATTCTGTAGTTTTTCGTGATGTAATATCATATAACTGTAAATATTGTACATAATAATGTGTGTAAATATAATTATGTAAATATCCTACCTGTAATATATTTCAAAACTGTTCCTTTGATCCTTTCCTATCACAATAGTTATATCCTATTTTTACCGCGAAATATACGTTTCCCAAACTTTTAATAAACACAAACAATTGAAATTCTAAATTCAAAAACACCTTGTTCAAAAACAATCGTCACGCCAATGAAAATTACAGCGAAGATTTACTTGAAGATGTCAAATGCACTAGCCGTGTAATGCCACAATCCTCGTAAGAGAGAAGAGGAAAAAAGAATCATTGGACCCAGGCACAAATAATAATATATAGTTGTATGTCCAAGACCCAGGAACTCAATCTACGTATGTTCCTAACCTTTCTACAGACTTCCGAAATGAGGAGGTATTTAATTTAACTGTATTTTTTTGTTTGTTAGGTACCTGATTTCGCGCAGATGAGTGGACCGATTTGAAAAACTTCTTTGAAAGGGCAAAACTCTCGTGTGGTCCCATTATAATTTTATCCAAAAAAAAAACAATTCTTTTTTTTCAAATTATTTACTAGGAAAGAGGTATAATACAATACATACAAAATCTTAAAGTAGTAAGGGTATTGGGTAATGAGTGCGCATAATTCTTGCCTGTCAGCATGCAAATTGAACAAATCAAAATCGGTCAACAATTTGATTTTTATCGAAATAACTGTATAAGTTCTATTGGAGTTTGCGGTAGTCACTTTCTACCCGCTTGCGAAAGAAGGAGAGGTATGTTTTTCGAGTGTACTTATGTATATTTGTTTGGGACGCCCTAGAGCCTAAACGGCTTGTCGTATTGTTATGTGAGTGGTGTCAATAGATTCGTCTTAGTAGCGATAGTGACATTGTACATCAAGATTCGGATTTCTTTTGAAGTTGCTTTTAATCACTTGTTTTAAAAGAATTATTTAAGTGCGCGTCTGCATCAGAGCTAAATAGGCATTTACGAGATTTTCCTGCATATTGGAAAACTAGTGGTATTTCAAGTTTTAATGTGTAATGTTATAATGCTGGATTATTAACCATTAATGTCTTGTTTATGTGCATAAGTGTAGGCAAGAAATATAAAGACTGAATAATGTGGTTTTAGTGTTTGCGGGAAACTATCTAGCACTATCTTTTCTTAATGCCATTCATGTTTTTTTCAACACCCTGTAACTTTGTTGTGGATTAATTTGTTTGTCAGTATAGCAATCATTGATAACACACACACACATTTTTAAATTATTTATTTTATCACCGATTTTTGAATCATAACATGTTCTTGATCCCCAAAAACAAAGTAGATAACAATGTGATTTTTCCAACAAATCCAAGTAATACTTTGTATGGAGACTGCTAGTTTTAAATACATTATTGAAGGAGGAAGGATTGTTTTTATGACAACAAAATACAAAACAATGTTATTGCAAGAGTAAATACATTCACATAACATCAATATTACATTACTTGTATAAAGTCATGGATTGAATGAGTGAGTCTAAAATATTGGTAACAAACATTTTGCAAATGTTCAAGTAGCTTTAGCAGAACCAAGCTAACATTCAAACTATTTGACTACTCCAATGTCCCAAACATATTGTTATGCTTCAATCATATCTTTGGTTTCTTGGTGAGTGATCCGTAGGCCGATATGACAGTTCCCTTGGTGCCGGTGACGTTGCTGGTCAGAGGCTGCTGCACCAGACCTGGCTGCTTAATGGTTGGTTTGTTTGACACATTAGGTGCAGCCTGGTCCCACTTTGACTTCCTCTTTTTCTCATCATCACTCTCTGGTTTCTTGGCAACACCACTAATAAAGTCAATTTTAGACAATTTTTCCTTCTTTTCCTTTTCCCTTCGGTCCATTTCCACCTTCTGTAACCTGGATAGCTCATCATAGTAAGATTCTTTCCCCCACTTCAAAGGATCATATATTTCAGGTGGATAGTTAGTATCTAATTCATTTATATCACAGAACTGGATGAGTTTTTCATAAATGCTCGGGTTTCTAAAGTTTTTTTTATCCTGTATGATTTTGTTCATGTCTAGGCCTTCAGTCAACATACGGCTGTAGAATCGGGCAATGTTGTCTTGCAGCTCCTTAGGGCACTTGCCAGGCGGCTCGGGCGGGATGACACTGCTGTCTGCATCCTCCGGCTCCAGCGGCGGAGGCGCGTCGTCTGTGTCGGTCTCCATGGAGAGCCGCCTCATGTCATCGCGGTTCTCACCACTCGGAGATGTCTGCTCCTCGTCAGACACTATAGTATCGTCCACGTAGGACACGAGGCGGGTAGCTCGCCTGGGAGACGCCGGTGCTGAACTTGCTTTGCTGTTATCTTCATGTTTCGCAGGGCTCACTGGAAGCGAGTGGGTTTCCTTTGGCTCGTCCTTGTCGGGCGTTTGGTCTTCCATATCCTCTTCGCCTTCAGAGTCTGTGTAGGTCGCTGTAAGCGACGCGAGTGCTTGTGATGCCATGTATCGTTCTTGGTCGTAATATTTTTTAAGGAATTATTATGTTTAGTTATTTCCAGACTTACAAATTGCACTAAAGAACTTTACAAAAACAATTCAAAATTCTGGACTGCTTGGAAACTTATGGAACCCACAGATGGACCAGCAGGCCCCAGTTGCATTGTTGTTGCGAATGATTTAACATTGACATTTAAAGCGGCTTTGACATTTATGATATTTTCATGTCATACATGTTTTGTTTTCTTTAATAGTTGGCCACCACACTCAGTGTATTGTGCCAGTTCTTCTCAATATGCTAAGCCAATATAATATAGAATCAGGAATTTCTCCAACAGAATATTAGTAATAAGTCATCGTAGTCAAGTCACGTCATGTTCATAAAGCAGCGAGACTTTACTAGAGCTTCCCAACGCAAAAGAATATAAGTGATACAGAATGTTACCCTCAGAGTGATCACAGAAGCGAGTTGGTACGTACGCAACAACGTCATCGCCCGGGACGTGTGCGCTGAGACGGTGGAGCAACTCGTAGTCCGGTTAGCGCGCGGGATTTTTGACCGTGCTGACAACGGACCGCACCCCCACCTCAACAATATTGCCCCACATCACGCGCGTTCCCCCGACGTGCGTACCTGTTTCGCAAATTGTATATTCATTTTCATAGGTATGACCATTGTATATTATTATCCATAGCATGACGACTTGGAAGTGCGACACATCACTGGAGAGCTCTCCCGCGTGAACTCCTGATGATAGGCCAGAAGGACGAGAAAGAGGAGAGCGGCAACGAGGCATGAGACTTGTACCGGACGAGACACAGATGGCACAGGCCAACGGTGAACATATCAGCCTGAAGACTAGATAACCTGAGGTGGCGACATAGATCTGGCAGACGCCGTTGGACCAAGACAGAAAATGGCACGACCACGATTGGCGGAGGATCTGACCTTGAGAGGAGAGGCCCGGACCAAGACTGGAGGGCGACGCGGAAAACGATTGGTAATCCGAGCCAAAATGGCGGGTGCGCACCCGAAAGAGATCGACACGAGGACCAGAGACGCAGAAAGCGCCCATTAAATACACTCCCTGGGACCAGAGAGCACCTGCGCCCAGCCTAGGAAGTGGGCTAATGCCCGAAACCCCATTCCTCCTGTCCCCCTCGAGGGGCACAAGACGTCCCCTTGATCTATAGCTTCAATGGAGATTTCCCGCGAACACAAAGCCTCTTCTTAATATCACTTGCCTATGCTTATGCACATAAACCAGACATTACTCGTTAATAATACACCGTTATCTTACATCAATTCATCATGAATCCCTAATAGTTTTGCAAAAACGATGACACAAGTATTTCGGCAAAATAGATTGTCCTCGATCTTTTTATTAGTTTATGTGGGCACCACGGACTAGTAAGAAATTGTCCTGCAACCTATTTTACTCGTATTTCTTTTGACTGCAGGGTTTAGTAAACAGAGTCATTCCAAGCATGTCAGCAAAAAGGACAATAGAATCACTACTAGCTATGGCTGCTATGGTGACAACAGTAACTAGATGAGTAGAAGTTCTTCGCTTTTACTATTACATCCACTAAAACCATATCGCATGATTTTCTACAAAAGTTTCGTCAGATCTTTACACTATTTATCATTAATATTTTATAGAAGGGATTTTACATCAAATAAATGAGTTGACCTCAAAGATTGTTTGGCACATGATGTGCTTAACAATGTAAAGCTACGAAAAATCGGTCGCTCGGTCTCTTTCATTTACATAGTTATTGTATATCTCCCACCTTGTTATAGTGTGGCTGAGATGGCATAAACCCTTCGTCTATCATTTATCTGCTTTTGGCATTGACATTTTTATGTTGTCAATTTCAATGACAATCTGATTTTGACAGTGACAGTGCTGTTGCTGATTTTAGGAATGGGGTGTTGTGTTGGAGTTCGATAATAATTTATTTGCAAGAAAATGATGTCTCCTTCGAGGAAATGAACTAGCAAAAGAAAGACCCTTTAGTGTAGGAGCCTGCGTGTGCTGAATTTTCCAAGACAATGGCGACCCAACCGAGGGACTCGACAGAGTTTCCTCCTGAGATGATTCTAAAGCCCCTGGCACTGGTCGGGCTGTCGGGACTGGATGCGGTGAACAACGCTGTTCACAAGGAGATATGGGACGCGTTCTCCAACAACCGGCGCGCTGATCGCACGCCCGTACGCTTCAAGCTGCTCAACAACACGTTTGAGTTCCCTGTCGTGAAGCCCAAACGCAGCTCATACGAGTGGTACATCCCGAAAGGCATCCTCAAGAAAAACTGGATCCACAAACGCATCTCGTTGATCCCGGCCGTGTTGGTGATCTTCTACGACATGGACTGGAATGACCCGCAATGGAACGAGAAGACGATAGAGTGCGCGTCGAAAGTACAGTCCATCCGCGCGGCCGTAGAGGGACACGCCACACGGATCGCTGTTGTTGTCATTCAGAGCCGTCTCTCGCCGCCTCCCTCCGAGTATATGTTGGGTGCAGAGCGCGCGCAAGCTCTCTGTGCGGCGTGCGAGATACAGTCAAAGTCCCTGTTTGTTCTGCCTCATAGTGACCACCTCATCGGCTATATCGTGCGCCTCGAAAACGCATTCTACGACATAGCACAGAACTACTACCATCATGAAACCAAGAACATCAAGCAGCACAGGGATCATCTGAACAAAACTACGCACCAGTATTTATTTGTAAGGCATCAGTTCAAACTTGGCTTTCTTAACGAGCTGAAGCAAGATCTGAGCACTGCTCATAAGCATTACATGAATTCCTACAACAATCTGCTGGAGACACGGACAGTGGACACCAACATCCATGAAGTACGAACTGTGGCTGGATACATCAATTACAAACTGTGCAAGCTTTTATTTGCACTTAACCTACCAAGGGATGCTATTGCTCAGCTTAAGTCCCATATTGAAAGGTACAAAAACAGAGTAGGCTCAACTGAACTACTGTTTGAACATTATGGGTGGATAGCCCGACAGTATAGTGCATTCGGAGAGTTGTTTGATGAAGCTATTCGTGCTGGTCTTCCAGCCATCCAATCGCAGCATCCCGGGTTCTACTACCAACATGCAGCTCAGTACACTGTCAAAAGGCGACAGGCGATGAGGTCTGTCTGCAGTGAGGCATTACAATACCCTCCTACTCCAGATCCCATGGAAGGTATTGTAGAGTTTTATGGACAGAGGCCGTGGCGACCTGGCCGACTCAGTGCTGACCCACATGATCCTCAGAAGGAACAGGCAGCTATCCTTGCCCTGCAGTACAATGAGCGCATCTTCAACCACTCCACCATGATCATCAGCTTCCTTGGATGTGCCATCTCACAGTTCAAAACATTCCACTCCCCTCGAATGAGGAAGCAGTTAGTGGTTGAAATGGCAAATGAGTATTACTATTCTGCTGATTATGGAAAAGCTCTGACTCTTCTGTCTCACATGCTTTGGGATTACAGAAGAGAGAAGTGGTGGTTCCTGGCATCACATGTGCTCAACAGAGCCCTCCAGTGTGCGTACCTGTCTGCCAAGATACAAGATTATGTTCAGTTATCCATTGAGGCTCTATCCAAACATATTCAAGTGCCAAACAATGATAAGGAAAGGATATTCAGAAATATAATGTATGTTTTGAATTGTAACATTCCTGGCCCGGAGCCAGAGCTCCCAGTGGGCGCACACACACATGCACTCGAACTGTGGCAGGCTGCAGTCGAGGAGGAGCCTCTTACCATTCCTGTTGACATGGCCAACATATCTAGCTTTCTTGAAGTCAAGCCCAAATTTAAACAGCAGAAATATAGGATGGATGAAATTATAGAGATTGAATTATATGTAAGGTTATCTTCCTCGGCTTCTCTTGAAATTAAAAAGGCTTTCATAGCTTTATCTAGTCCCACAGAAAATATTGAAATACCCATTACTGAAGGTGACAGCACTACCATACAGTTAGAGGGGGGAAAAGTAAAGAATTTTTTATGTCAATTCAAATCAAACCCTCATGATAATGGGTCAGAATTACACATCAAAAATGTGTCTTTTGTGCTAGACTCTGACAGAAAACGAAAGATAGTGATGAATTTCAAAATGGATGATAAAGTAACAGAATCCACTGTCCATCCAGAATTGCTACATTTCATAATCAGCCCGAAAGCTGACTATGAGTTTGACTGTATTGTGCCTTTGACTGCAGCTTCCATTACTTCTAGGGAGTGTAGGTTATCAATGTGTGTGGAGAACCAAAGTCCTGCTCTGCAAGGAGAATGGTTCCCTACCACTTTTACAATCACAAACAATGAGGATCATCCTGTGTATGAGTGTAAGCTTACACTCATTCTACTCAGCTCTCCAGATAATCCCAACCCAGATACTGTGACAGAACTTAGTTTGAAGGAAGGGGAGTCACAAGCACAGCCTTTGACAATTGATGTTGGCAATATTGGCAAATGCTCAAATTACTCAAATGTATTCTATATTAAGACAAATAGAACAGCATCTACTACTGTGCAAATAAAAGTAACTTATTTCATAGATCTTCCGGAAATATCTAGATTAGAGTGTGTGAGAGATTTCACAACAAAAATAACAGTTATAAAGCCATTTGAAGTTAACACTAATTTTGTAGCTATGAACTTCAAGCCTATAAACAAATGCTTTATTGATGACCCTCTCATTGTCATGCCTCAAATAAAAATCTTGAGTCCGTGGGACCTTTTCATAATGGACACAGATTTGGAGCTCATGGATTGTTATTGCTATGGTGACGAGTGCAAGCCTCCATCTTGCGTCAGCAACCTTGAAGTGGCTGAGAAGACTATAGCATCTGATGCAGTCTGCATACAAGCTAAGTACAAACCGAAAGACAATCCTACAAGAGTCGGGCTTTATAACATAACATGGAGGAGAGCTAGCAGCTCAGAAACTCAATGTGTGATGAGCAGTACAGCTCTACCAGGTCTTCCTATAGATGATTGTCCAATAGCAGTAGAAGTTAATTACCCAGAAGTAGTGGACTTGCTGAGCTCAGTGCCACTCAAATGCACCCTAATAGGCAAGTCCAACAAACCAATCCGGTTGAGTCTCTCAGTTGAAGGAACCGATGCCTACATGTTCTCAGGGTACAAGAAGATGTCAGTCACTGTACCTCCCCATGACAAGGTGGAGCTCTGCTACAACATACATCCCCTGTTCCCTGGTAACACCACACCCCCGCGGTTAAAAGCTACAATTATCGGTGATAGTTCCATTCAAGACATAGTCAGTGAAATGTTTGATAAAATCTTTCCAGAAAATATATTTGTTATGCCCAAGTACAATAAATGAATTGTATCAAATATTTAATTCAGTTTTTAACAGTTATAATGTAAATATGAACAAAAAGTTAAGTTCTAATGTAGTTACCTGTAATTATTATTTTAATCAATAAATCTGGTTACTTGTTATATACATTTGATTTATTTATTTCAGTATAATAGATATACCTACATATAAAAGTATCTTATACTGCTGCTCAAAACAAAGAAAGACCATTTTAAATTTATACAATAAAATTTATTTAATAGTCTTAATCTTTACGGAGTTCAAATTTTTCTTCTTGCATTCCATTAGCTGTAATTATAAGAATGTAAATACAGTCTCCAGTATAGATGTCGCGCTCAGCAGCACTTATGAACACATCCTTGAGTAGTGCGAGAGCCTTCTCTTTCGGGAGAGGTGCCTCTGTCACATTTTGCATGTTCTTGAGGCCAATCTGGTTGTCGAGCAGCGGTTGCAGCTGCGGACCGGCGGTTCCTCCCGCGCGGAACATGGACCGCTCACAGTGGCCGATGGGATCATAGCTGTAGACACAGCCACGACCCTCTGCGTCCAAGCCAGCCAGCACGTTAGATACATAGTACGGGAAAAAGCGCTTGTAGTAGAGCATGGTGGACAGCATCTGGGCTACCGCTGGCGTCGACATGCACTTGTTGTGCTCGTGCTCGTACATCCGCAAGCGCGCCTGCAGAAGCCGCGTCAGTGTCAGTGTATCGCACCAGCATCCTGTGGCGCCCAGCACTGTACGCTCCGATAGACGGAACAGCTTCTTCTGCTCCCTGGTGTAAATAGAAAAACCAGTGCTGAGACGGGTGTCTGCGCCGATTACCGCGTAGTCTTCACCGGCGATGGCAACAACGCTGCCGCCGTTGTCTGCATATGGCTCGAACCCGTGCTGCTTGGCACCAGGAATCGCATACTCGGGAAAGTTTTGTTGCACGTTCAGCATTTTGTATTTATTTAAGCTACAATTTAAAATTTATTGAAAGTAATGCAACAAATCAAATGCTTTGAATAAGTGACATGCAGAATTTTGACATTCGTGAGTGATGTCTTCGTTCGGTAAAAATCGGTAACTTGTAATTTTTTGCGATCCATAGACAATTGAATGGTTTCTGGCGTCATGTCAATGTCAAAATACCGGCCAATTGGCTGACGTGACGTGTTTTTGATTCACGAAGTAGTTTAGATTGGATAATTTCCATTGGAGTAACAACTTAAATTTGTTAAAAATGAGTTCCCTAACTGCTGTTATTCCGAAATTGTACCAGGAATACACTACCAAGACTTCGAAGAAACTTAAAATCATCGACGCTTATTTACTTTATATATTCCTAACAGCAGTGATACAGTTCGTCTATTGCTGCCTTGTCGGCACTTTTCCATTTAATTCTTTCTTGAGCGGTTTTATTTCTACAGTTAGCTCGTTTGTTCTCGGAGGTATGTTTATTTATGTCTGGAGCTTACTCCTAAGATCCTTTCATTGTAGAGGTGTCGAAACATAACCTTGTTTGGTGTTACAGTGTGTCTCCGGCTTCAGGTGAACCCAGAAAATAAAAACGAGTTCCAAGGACTAAGCCCGGAGCGGGGCTTCGCTGACTTCATATTCGCACACCTGGTGCTGCATCTTGTGGTCATCAACTTCATAGGATAAAATTACCTACCTATCTTTTTTCAATTGCTTAAGTAAAGTTAAATTATGTAATTCTAAGTGTTTTAATCAAAACCTAACATGTTATGCATATAAAAACATAACTGTGGCTAAAACTTTTTATTTACTTAGTAAAAGGTGAGCAGCTAATTTACCTATATCATATTGTGTTGAATCATTAAATGTCCAATGTATTGTACAACTTGTCTTTATAGGTTTGTAAGCTGTAACTTATTATGAATGCTATAGTTTAATATCTTCAAATAAGATTTGCGTAATCCAAGAAGTAAAGTTTACAACTAATAAAACTAGTAGGAATAAACATTACGTTCTGGGTGGAAACACTACTTGGATCAGACTGCAAGTTAATTAAATTTGAAAGCTAATTCTCTATGACCACAAGGTAGATCCAGTAGATATATTTGAGCAAGTGGTGATTAACAAATAGGTTTCTGTAACAAGAATTCTCTCTGAAGCATACTGAATGTAGAAGCTAAAAATCAAACATACATTTGGTTGGTGTAGATTTTATTCTGACTAGTCATGAATCAATTGAATATTAATATTAAGAACAGCAAAAAATAACTTCAAAAAGCATTAAATTAAATAAGTACATGTTTCCTATCACATATCTCACCTTTTTACACTTTCCATGGGTATTTATATTATAACAGTGTTTACAGAGTATGGAGACATTTCAAATGGGTAAAAGTAAATAAGGTTATATATGAGAGAAACAGAATGTTTCCAACATCATGTCACAGACTTGATATGAAAGCAGAAATATTATAAAAATATATCTTATTGCAAAAACACACTACTATCAATAAAATACAATAATTACAAACATTATTATTTGCTTTAAGATTTTAAAAATATAAAATGTCACAATTAAGAAAACCATTAATAACTTTTATCTCTATTGTAGTTCATTAGCACTCATGTGTGCATTTTCCTCTATACACGGTTATCAGTTAGGAGTGTGACATTTTGTTTATGAACTATCAACTTTTTGTATGGAACAGCTGATCTTTGAGACATCATAGTTGGTCCCGTACTGAAAGTTGTTCCTTAGGATAAGTATAGTACACCCTTAACCAATAACCCTGTACATGTTCCACTTGTCCCTTATAGATATACTTTTACATCATCATCTCCAAACAAATAAAACAAGAACTATCCTAATTTACTAAATATAAAAATAGGTTATTTTCAATAGAAAAATAAAATTGTTTGCTACAACACAAATGACATTATCATAGATTATATTAACAAAAGCGATATTTGTACAAATGAAAACTAAAGCTGCAGCAAACGGACGTACGCAGAGTACACACTCACTAAATATTTAGTACAAAATATACTAACTTTGAGTCTAAAACTTAGCCTAAGTTATTTATAGTCAGTTAGGAATTAATTAAACGACGATAATCGACGCGCACTTGCGGGCGTCCGCCGGACACTGGATCATTCACTAAAATATCAACTATAGCAAATATTCGCTATATTTCGTATCTGTATACACTCATCTTTTCTGTATCAAAATATATATTTTTGCAAGAATAAACGTGTATTAACAACGTGCCTGCGTGTTGTATAGGTCCGACTATAGTTTCGAACACATTTGATGGCTAAGAAATGGTCTAGAGAGGCGATAGTGTTCTTGACGGACTCTAATATCGCACTACTCTCTCAATCTTTCGCTAGTCCAAATGTAACTGAAACTATAGTCTGCAAGTTCTAACGCGCGAGTAAGTATACTGGTACAAAGCGTTCGAACAACACGGCAGTATACAAGTGGTCTCCGAGCGAGGACCGCTGCCCGCGACTCTGTACCGGTGTCGTTGTTCAGTGCTAGTATTCAGGTGGCTATCATGCATCATATGATAGTTTTGTCGACATGTTTTTGTCAAGATATAAGTGTACCCGCATGATGACTCGTTGACACCAATCCAGCTTGTTTTAATAACTAACTGTCGATTCTTAAATAGATATCCGTTCTATTCTCACTAATAGATACAAAATAAGAAGCGACAATTTGAGTACAGCTGAATCAGCTTCGGTTAGTAAATCTAGATTGCCCGAATAGGGGTCAATGACATCTCACGACAAGGAAATGTGAACAAACTTGTATAGTAGTATGTATGTATGTCCTGCTGGGTTGTTCCATTGATATGTACGTGTGAGCGGGGGCCGGCGCTCAGCTGTGCGTGTCGGCGGGGTGCGGGCGGGAGTGTGCCCCCGCGGGAGGGTGCCTGGCGAGGTACCTGTCCCGCGCGGCCGCCACCAGCGCGTCCTTGCGCCGGCGCAGGCTCCACTCGCGCTCCGCCGCGCTCTCAGAGAAGTTCACCGCCACCGACACTCCGCTCGGAGCGGGCTCTCGTCTGCACACATGTCCACAATAACACACTATGTAAGTAAATACATATATATATTACACTTAAGTTTTTGTTAAATTTTTTACCACTATTTAAATAAATATATATTAATTGTAGCTAGAGGCAGTAAGCGGGCGAATACAAAGGAATCCATTATTACCTTACTATAGGAGATTGATGGCTTTTGAAATTTACTCCTAACTTTGAACATCTAAGACTATAATATTAGTGTAGATAGAGAAGAAATCAATACAAACATTTGTTTAAAAAACTTTCGCTTACCGAATTATGAGAATGAACGTTATAACCTATACAACGTCGAGCTAGATAAACAAGTACAGTAACTCACGGAGGCGGGGGTTCCATCGCATCCGTGTCGGTGGAGGCCTCGAGCAGGGCGGGTGCAGGTGCGGGGGGCGCGGGCGCAGGCTCCGGGGGCGGCAGCAGGCGTCCCTCCAGTATGTTGTCGAGCGTGAGGTCCGCGGAGCGCGTGGAGGCCAGGTCCGCCGCCAGCGCACTCAGCGGGAACTGAGGGAACAGCTGCTGCACCTGCACAACACAACACGACACACGACCATGTTATACCACACTAGCAGCCACCCGCGGCGTTGCATGCGACTAAAAATAAAATATGAACATGTTTCCAACTAAGAATCTCCCATTGACCCCTTAGAGGTGGAATTTCCAAAAACTTCTTTCTCAGTACACCCATACACACTACACACTATAATGATCACACCTCTAGGTTCAATGGTTTAACGGTTAGGCTCACTCAGTCGATCGGGACTTTTTATTTAATCCAGCACAGCAAGGCATTTGTCCACAAGCTCGCACGACCAAGTAAATCAGCGACACTGTAACCCTACATGGAGCAGATCTCTGATTTAGATAAACTTTATACAGGAACACATGGTCCTATCAGACAAAATAATTATACCCGAAATTGTTTTAGGTGTCTCTGAGATATTGGTGAAACACATATAAAATAGAGTTGAATTGAGGAGCTCCTTCTACGAAGTAGATAAGTGTGTGACCTGTCTAGCCATGGCGTCGATCTGGTCGGGTCTGGGCGCGGCGCGCACGCGCGTCACCTCCACAGAGAAGCTCGGCAACCACGACACGTACCGCGACCCTGCGACACAATACAATAAATAGCTTCATTTTTCCTTGTTCAGAGTTCCTGAATTTCGCGGCTGTTGAGGATCATTCTCTTATACGTACAACACATTACCAGAGTTACGTATCTAATAAACTGTGAGGAGGATACTGACTACACCAGTCGTAGCGATGCCGCAAACATTTGTCGAGGAAACTTTACACAGGTATCAACTCTCTCATCAATATAATCACTTATTTTAGACATATCACTTAATCTGAGATGGCATAGGAAATATACATTTGGGGAACCCTTCGTCCTGGACGGCATGGGTTTGTGAAGAAAAATATTGTGTGCATTTTGTTTAAAGGAAAAGTTTAGGTAGGCTCGTACAGTCCTGCGAAGTACATAGAGAAGCACAGACCATCAATTGCGCTAAAAACTCATATAATTTGTTATGACTGGTTCCCTAGTGAAGAGATATCAAACAGACATGTTCATGCACACAAATGTTTGACCAGCCCGGGGATCGAACCCGGCAAAAGCGGCGCAGAAGACAGTGTTGCTACCAACTGTCCAGTCTAACCGGGCAGTCTATGTTATGTATTGGGTACTTTGTAGCTATTACATACTAAGTGTTTAGGAGGTACCTCGGTCGGGCTGGTAGTGGCTCCACGTGAGTAACTTGAGCTCGAGGAGTGCCAATAGTGCGGCGAACACTACTACAGAGAGATATATAGCGAGCGGCGCCACGCACGCCTGCATTGACGCAGCCACGCGGACTAACGCAAAACACGACTTTACATTTTAACCAATTAACTTCTTTTGATTTTATTACACTGTTATTTTGACAGCTGGCGACATTTCGTTTGATGTATTGTCATTGAAATGTTTTTGACACAAAACCTTTTGGTAAAGTAGTTTTCTTATATTGTGTTGAGGTTATTTTTAATTTACAAAGATAATGCCACTCGTCATAACTGTTCCTTGTTTGGCATTGACCGGACGGGCGGGCGCTTGGAATAAAACTCTCTACGACATATAATCAAGTAGCTAAATTTATTTTGTTTGTCTTCCGTGGAATCAGAGTGAGAAAAAAATATTGTTTTTGGGATAGACGAGTTTCGGGTCGGTAGCGATTCTGTAGAAAAGAGCGAATACATGGATGGACATATGTTCTTGTCTAAAATACTAGTAATAAAAGATTGTGGATTAAAATAACTACAAAATCTAGCTTGATTACTATAAATTCATCTGTGACTCTTAAACTACCAAAGGACACTGTAGTTTGCCTTTTAGTATGGAAGGCCGAGATACATTTTGGGCGCCAACTGTGTTGTATACCTAGTCGCTTGTATGTGTTGTGTTGTGTAGTGTAGTATAGTGACTGACCGTTGAAGTGGAACAGATGGTTGTGCGGCGGCTGGCGGGCGGACGCGGCAGAGGCGGGGGCGGGGGAGGCGCGGCGGGCCAGCGTGCGCCGGCACGTGGGACACGACGCGTCTTGCTGCACCCACTGGCACAGGCACGAGCTGCACGCACACACACACACACATATACACACTACACTTGTACTATTGTATACATATGTACGATTTGTATCGTCTCAGTGTAGAGCGCGGGTGAGTGAGGTGGGTAGGACCTCTTTTATGTCACTCCTATATTCGTGTTTAAAGAGGAAAATGTTATGGCAGGTTGTTGACTGTCATCTCTAAGAAAAAAGTTCTTTACGTCATGTTGTATAAAAATGATTTAATTCTTTAACTGAAATAAAAAGTGTCTGTCTGCTACATAGTTAAATAAGTACACATAGTCCACCGCGCACGGAGAGGATTTCATGTTTGAAAAATATAATTCGGGGATAGATGACACGTTTATATTCGCATCTATCTCATATATATCCCAAATTGAACATCAAGGACAGGTGACACTTGTATTCCCATTTGTCCCAGATCTGGGGCAGTGAAAGGAAAAGGGAATAGACCGTTTAAACGGTTATTTATTTACATCTGTAGTCTACACATCTAAGTGAACCTTGCATACAACAACATTTTGCACAATTCCAGGAAATATAATATAGTGTCCTCCATACAACTTGACCGATCACGTGACCAACTTTTGTACGGAGAACTTGTTACTTTTTAATATATTGCACAATTTTCTTCTAAGTACAATGGTTTCAACTTAATTGGTAGACTAACATCCTTAAGTATTGTCACATCCTTTTTTGTTACACGCAGTACTTCTCAACGAGTAACGCGCCCAACTGTAACACTGTTATTGATTGGCGCCTAAATTAAAAAAAAACCCAACCAGTTACACTATTACTCGTTGGGAATACTTTAAATGTTTCTCCTAACGAGTTACGAGAAACTTTTTGAAAAATAAATCCCAACCAGTGACAATGACATACGTTTACACGTTGTATAAAAAAAAATGTTATCCTCGACAAGTACGAGTAGCGAATACAGCTAATGGTTGTTGTACTGACTTGTGAAAGAGATGCTTGCAGGGCAGCTTGCGCGCCTCCTTCATGGGCTCCCAGCAGATAGCGCAGTTGTCCTGGTTCTTCTCCACCTCCTCCTTGCTGGCCATCGGACATCTGCAACATAAATATACATATTTTTTTTATTAGAAGACTTCAAAATCAGCGAAATATACTACAACTGAGATAATTTCGATGTGTAGTTTATACTTTTAAGCGCATTCCGCTTTCTTGATTTAGTCCTAGCGAGTAATGTCGCAACCTCTCATCGAAAATAAGTTTAAAAAAGTAAGTTATTTTAAAACCAAAACTTAGGATGGATAGATACTGACCCTTGACTCGGTCAGGCCAAACTCACTAAACTAACCTAATTTGACAGTTCTAAAGTTGTCTTCTCTCTAATTGTATCCAAAAGTGAGAAAATGATGGTATCATTTTAGGAACTTTTAGTTTAGTCAGTGTATATTCATTTTTTTATTTTGCCGAATTTTGGCCATTGATAAAATTTATATGAGATTTCATCGGAAGTTTCCAACAACGAAAAAATGAAGTCATTCCAGCCGTCTGTAAGATATCATCGATATAAAAACATACTTTTGTCTTGAATTTCTAGAAGATAAAATATTAGTAGGCAAATAAATATCAGAGAATACGTAACGTGTTCGTGTCGAAATATATTAAACATGAACCTGCCAATTACATATTTACAATAATTTGTAACAAATTAAACGTATTACAATATTACACAATCGACGTACAATTTTCAAAACAACTTTATCGTATAAACGTTATTAAAGCTAAATCACGTTCATAAATTCCAACGAAATATGTACAAAGATAAAAAGTAATAACAAAAACATCAGTATTATTGTCGAAATAGTAAATGGCTTAAAACTTACAAGATTGTCAAGAGTAGATAGATCGATGTAAACAAGTGTAGATGGACCAGACTAGGCAAGTTAAACGTCGTTCGACCGCCAGCAAAATAAATACCGATTTTGCTGGTGGTGGTGACTTTTCGCTTAACATAAAATTTGTCGTAGATCCAACCTGGACAAGATTTGCACAGGATCGAGCAGATGGTATACCATGAGCGAGGCCTATACGTATACCTAACAAATAGGATAAGGAAGGCTATTTCCGACGACTTGACCAATTCGGAAAATTATTTTTTGTTTTAAGATATACTTATTGTAGCTATACTGAGCCGAGTAACGATTCAGACTTAGATTAGGTGCTTTTTTTGTCAATCTTGAAGCAAAAACGGTTCGCTTGCTCGGCGAATTAATATTAATATTCTGTAGCGAGCTTCCCTTTTAAAGAAAAGTCACTCGTGAGTAATTAAACATATCATTAACTAATAGGTATAACGAGCTGACACGAGTGATTCGTACACATTCAATGAATGCAACAAGACATAAATACGAACTACTCGTAGATAATCAATACGAGAAAACTTCTTCAAACTAATTTTTATGTAAGGCCAATTCAGAAGTAAAATGTTAATAAATTCCCACCACTGTCACCAGTCCCACTGGCGAGTTCGCGATGGAGAGTCATTGATTGGAAATCTACTAATTTGTCCCACTAGTGGGACCTCCACTTCTTTAAATGTATAGGTCATTTCCATTTGGAGACAGAGGCTCGAGGACAATGGGAGTAGATCATAGAGATTGAAAAGAAAAAATACCGTTATGCCAGCACGAGTACCATCCCGTAGATAACGAAAGAAAAAAAAAATAAGGAGAAAACGAACATATTCTTTCGTCTACTAAACAATACACTAAATGACGTCAATATAGAGAATGTTCGCGAGCTCTATTACAATCAATCTTTATTTAAATACATAATAAACAAAGCAGCCAAGTGCGTAATGCCTATATTGATAATTCTGTAGCCTACGAGTAGTGCCCTGATGTGTCGGTCTGCGGTCAGATTATTTACGGTTATGCAATCCAATACGTACTAGTAAGGCAGTTTCAACCGAAACAAGGTTAAATAGGAAAAAACCTACTAGATATCTGTGATTTTTTTCCTCTTAACTGATGACCTCCTCGAGCTAACAACAGCAGTTATTTTCCTCACATACGTTTTCTTCAATTTTGTCCCGCTGCAAGATTCAAACATATACAAGTATGCATTGTTTTAATGTATTATGTTTTACCACCATATCCCATTGTTTCACTTATGTGTTATTTTTTTTAGAGCCTAAAAATAAAAAATACGCCTCTTTCTCTACGATGCGATATTTCAAAGAATGCTTTCTTAAAAACACGTTCCGACCACAGATGTCTTAAACTTTCTGAAGTTTCCGACATAATATGTAGCGATCGATATTTACTGTTACATTAAAATAAAAACTGTTTTCTTTACTATTAAAAACCATAAACTTTAGTTTTCTCTATCAATATTTTAAAATGCTTAGGGAGCACGAGCAGAACAAAGGCACGGCCGTACCATCCTTTTCTCGAAGCGATTTAAGCCACTTTCGACTCCCCTGTATATGTAATACGAATAATGGAAAAGGGTATAAAATGCACGACGTGTTGTTTCAGGTGTGATACATATTGATGAGTAAATATGAGATTTATTTTTAGCTATAATTATGCGCTGTCTTCTATGTCAGTAGTGTTTTCACGTTCTTGGTAGCGTGTCGAGCACGTAAATGTATATTGACATATCCAATACGGATGATTGATACAAATCTTAAGTTAAAGTGACACGAATGGCAAAGCAGAAGGCACTAACATTCAAGTAGTGTCATCTTGCGTTGATTGTCCGACTCAAATTAATTATAAAATAAATGTTAATGTTGATTGTTTCTGAATCGAAACTAAATTAATATCAATGATCATATACGGCGGCCGTAAATAACTTGTTTTGTATACTACATTGTACTCGTAATGGAACAAAGGGTTTAACGAAGTTCAATGATATAAGTCTTTTAAGGTCATTAAACACCGATCGTAGTACGATTTCGTTATCACTACATTAATTACACTCGCTAATTGTTTTTGAACTATGTACGATCAATTCCAACATAACAATAATAATAACTATAGAATACATGTCATCTGTCATCGCTGAATTCATGTCAGACTCTCCGTTTCCTTCGGTACCTACATGCGAGAGAATCCTTAGCAATCCCATAAAGTGTTTTAGCTAATATCTCAGCTTATTTATTACCTTTAAAGTCTATATGTGAGGGAATCCACCTTGATGTACTTCGTGTGTTACTACACAAAGTTCAAATCATATTTTTAATTGTAATTAATAATATCGGCTGAAACAGCCAGCGTTGATGTTCCGTTGGAACCGGGAGGTGACGTCACGCACGTCACAACCCGCAGAGTAACGTCGTTCATCATTTAACAAACAAATTATAAATCAAATTTAGAAGAAAGTATCCTATGTATCCTATATACTAGCGCATATGCATATATATAATGTAAGATAGATATAAAATCATAGAGTAGTATGAAAATCTCACTCTATGATTTTATTTTCTAATTGTTATTAATACATAATATGCTGACCGCATAATATGATTCAAAATAATAACAAAACACGCAATTTTTTTCCAGAATGTAGCTTATGTTTCCGAACGTTACCATTTTACGATCTATCAATGTCACAACTCTTCTTCCCGTTAGTGGCACTACTTAGGTACTGTATAAAATCCCAAAACAAAAATATAACATTATCTGATTCAGTTTTCATTAGCAATTTTCTCATCAAGCTCCCTATAGTTAAAAATTGCAAATATTCAATATGTGATTTTCAATTTAATTTATTCCTAACTTGGCAGATAGTAAGCTTCAAGTGAAATTGTGTATGAACCTACGGCGAAGATATAAACCCTACATTTAACAGAACATACGACAAACAAGTAAATAATATAATACGACATAAAACTGTACACTACGCAACCTTACAATGAAGAGGTAAGAAATAATTAAAATCATATAAAATACTAAATTGCAGTAGTGTCATTCACTAAGAGCTCTTCACTATTTTGGTGTATGTATATAATTTTTTTGAGATAAATTGTAAAATTGTTAAAACTTTGCAGGTTCCTAATTGGCGGAGGGACGTTATTCCAACAGTTAGACGCAGTATAGGAATTATAGTGTTCTGTTCGGAGCTGCGTCGAGCAAGCGCGGGACACTCCGGGCCTGCTACTCCTTCTCCACGACAACTTGTCGTATAAGTAAGATGGTTCTTTGTATTTAATTACACTGAATAGAAGATATGCCAAATGGAATTTACGGCGGAGCATCATTTTTAAAAGCCCATTCTTATTAAAAAGGACTAACATGCGACCTCCATGGAATATTGAAGTAGAAGCGAGCACAAGCATTTTGAACTCTTTTAATAACCTTTTTTTTAGCTTTTAATCGCGGACTCACCAGTGTCTAAGATTTGATAAAACTATTGTTTCAGCAAGCTGTACTCGCAACTCCTATACCAAGAATGGTGGAGGAGTATGTATATCAGTGATCAGGTTACCATAGCACATGCTTTGCCTAGTTTGGGAGCTGAAGAGCTTTGTGTGGATGTTGTCCCATACTCGTATTATTAGTATATACTAACGTGCGAGTCATGTGCGTGGCGCGCTCGGTGTAGAGGCGGTGCCGCTGCAGGCGCGCCTGCAGTTCGTGCAACAAGTGCCGCAGCTGCATGAGCAGCACCAGCGAGGCCATCGACACCAGCATGTTGCTGTACACCACCATGTGGATCACGTGCACCAGCTCCACCACCAGCGCCACGCTCTGCAACCAACGCGTCAGGGATTACTGCTCCGCTCATACTACTCCTTGTTGGTGGCAGCCAACACATACGTATACAGTATCTGTGACTAGACTTGTTCAATAAATATCAATATCACACTTCACACTAATATTATAAGCGAATGTTTGTATGTGTGTGTGTTTTGGTTTTCGTTAGCTCTTCACCCTCAAACGGATTGATGAAATTTGGCACCAGGAAAGATGATGTCCTGGATGGACACAGACTTTTGATCCCGGAGCATCCCACTGCAGGGCACGGCTCTCCCCTATGTAGGGGGTGTGGGGCATAGTATATCGCACTGGCCAAATACGGGTTAGTGACTTAACTCTTCGAAAGCGAATATTTCTCCCGATCGATCATGTTTCACCGTTAAAGCATGCCAGCACGGTGCACTTCGGTGCGCCCGGTCTCGCACTGTGTTGTACTCGTATGTGACTCACATCGAACACTAGATGCGTGTAGTAGGTGAGCGGTCCGGCCGCGTCCGCCGCGCGCAGCTGCAGCACGTACCGCGCGCACACGTGCAGCGCACTCACCACCACCAGGATACACTGGGAATATATATATATTATTATTGTCCAGACAAGAAGCATACAACGCTTCAAACATATGGAACCATGACAAAAAAATTGGCAGTGTTTTAAAAGTGTGATGAAGGTCTGTGAGTTGTTCAGGCATTCAAGTTATTATGGCGGAATACAGAAACGGAAACATAAGTACCGTGAAAAAAAAATATAATTTTTTTGGAAGGTCATTTAACAAATGGGCTAAATTTAACAAAATGGGTCGTTGTGGATACTGCGGGTATTAATTATTAAGGTATAGTGTCAAACAAACATCTTGAAGTAAAAGCGACGTAGTAGGAACATTTTTGTACATATGCAGCTCTAATTGACGGTCCACCTGTCGAATATCGATGAGTTCCCTGCCCCGCTACCCACAGACAAAGAGACTTTGTGTTCGCAGCTACAGTAATTGGTTCAAGTTGTGATAGTACCTCGGCAGCCATGAATGCGAAGGTGTCCCGTCCTTGCGGCAGTCCGCACGCGACGGCGGCGGCGAACAGCGCGCCGCCCGCCGCCAGGATACCGCCCAGCAGCAGCGCCAGCCTCACGTGCGCCCATCCCACGTTAGCCGGGGAGGAGGACAGCTGAACAACACAACATAACACATCTATACTAATATTATAAAGAGGAAAGATTAAATAAATATGGGACAACATCCACACAAAAGTCTTCAGGTCCCAACTAGGCAAAGCCTGTACTATGGTAACCTGATGACTGATATACACTTATATATATATATATATATATAGTCGCAGTTGGTAGCAACCCTGCCTCCTGCGCCGCTGATCTCGAGTTCGATCCCGGACTGGTCAAACATATGTGTGCGTGAACATGTCTGTTTGACCTGTGTCGGCGGCGCAGAAGGCAGGGTTGCTACCAACTGCGACAACCGGCCAGACAAATTGGTTCTATTATTTGTATGAAACGAATAAACTTCAAAACTAAGGGCCCGATTTCAATGTTTTTTGCCGTCAGAAGGTTACATTATCACTGAGTAACATAGGCTATATTTATTACTAGAATAAATAAAGCGAGTAACACCGCGGAGCGCAGCTAGTACCATTATAAAGTAT
The DNA here is from genome assembly GCA_947049295.1 of Ligdia adustata. Lineage (NCBI taxonomy): Eukaryota > Metazoa > Arthropoda > Insecta > Lepidoptera > Geometridae > Ligdia > Ligdia adustata. The sequence continues at coordinate 443,471 of OX346229.1, read as the reverse complement.
TTATAAAAACAATAATAAAAAGAAATGAAGAACCAAATTCAATCAGGCAGACAAATTTTTCAGTTGTTTTCATCTTTAGACTCTAGGACCGATTTTGGTAAACTCATAAAAAGAGGGACTATACTTGGGATTACAAAGGATATTTACGATTCAAACAAAAAACAATCTTACAGGTACATCTACTTCTTATTGATATTCTACTCACACTTACTGCCTTATTAATAAACGCGTGTTAACTTAGAGCATCGTTTGTCTTATTCTATTCAATTCGTCGCGCGCCAAAACAAGACCAATGAAGATAAAAGTCAAGACGCGTTTATTAATAACGCTGTTAATCAATTAAAAATCTATTTGAAAACCAGTGAACAAAAGCTAAAAATTGGAAAACTTAATCTAATTCTGGTCAAATAGTAAATATTCAATCCAAGTGTACCATATAGCACGAGTAGGTAGGTACTCATATGACAACTAACCAGGTTGTAGACAGACAGGCAGGTAAGTATTGAATGCAAATAACAAGAGTGTAAACCCTCACAAGATACGGTGAAGTAGCTGTAAAGTTGTTAATCAAAGGTTGAGTGCGCACAACATTACATTTGCAAAACAATTAGCAAAATCAAATCAAAATCGCGAGTGAATCGGTTTCTTCTAGGCAAGCGCGCTACATCTAAGACCGCATCGTTACTTTACATCAAGTGAGTTGCGGTCAAGCGCAAGCCTATCGACTATAAAAAAAGCTAACTTTTGATAGCAAGTAATGCGAGCAAATATATTACTTACATACCCACCTACTACACTTTCATCTGTTTACCCTGATACCTTTTTTCGTTTTTTTGGTACTCCTCAGTATAGCAAAGCGAACTATAATTTCCTACTACTATCTGTTGTCTACTATTACTTAATTTGATCTTAATTTGTAATCTTTACTTAATTTGATCCTCTACCAGTCGAATTCGAGAGGGAAACCAACGATACTTTTCAGATAGGATATAGATACAAGTAATACCATTTCTACAAAAAGCCCTCACAATCACAAGCGGTGTGAGTACGACGAATTGAATTGCCTAACGCTATAAAAACGAATATGTTGCGTTATAACTACAGTTCCCGTACCGTCCATGTTTTTTATTTATTTTCATGGTTTGTATGTACGAGTATGTAGAACGGGCTTCTCTCGAGTTTCTTACACAAGGTCAAACAAAAAAAATTATTTTATACATAAACTATATGCTTGACACATTAAAACAAGTTTAACGTGGCTGTGTTTGCGCTAACTTGTGCCGCGGTTTCCATAATACGCGATAGCGTCTCATTTGTCAAACACAGACAGATGACGATTTATACGTTACATATTATTGAATTACACTAGTCTACATTGCCCTAGTGAACTGGAGACGTGTAAGTGTGTGTGTATAATTATAAATGGGTGCATTATAATCAATTTAATTTGCGAAGTAAATTAGCATGAAAGGTCGAACGACTCTCGGACGATATTCCCATTTTGTTAATGTATAACGGAATCGACCTAATAATATCACCTACGAGCAATGACAGTTCGAGCCTTCGAGCCTTAGACTGATCCTACGAAAGTTTGCCGGAAGTAACAGTTGAGCGTTCAGTTGTCACAAAATCCAAAGGGAACGTTTTTAATAAAGCTAACGTTTTTCAGCTTCACATGTCTACCTCTATAGAACTATCATTGCCACTACTATCTTATTAGCATTTAGAGTATTTATATTGTTTGTCCTATAAACATATATATTGTCAGGATGCCTAGTGAGAGGTGACCAAGTCATAACATTTACACAAATATAAAAAGAACTTATGAATGACAAGTTTATAAAAATATTGGGCTTTAATATTTATCTATATCGTAATAGGACACATTTCAGGGACTGATATTGGCCGTAATTATATTTTTAAATTAGTCTATTTTATCATGGGATTAGTAGAGTTACGGCGAAACGTCACCATATGTACACGGTAGAGGTTCTACGGACTAACACGAAATGCAACCCGTCTGCCTTTTATTTTGCGAACAGCGAATACCACAACCGTTAGGTGTCGGATTCTCTATTTCCCGACAGCTATAATCTCGGTATTTTTAGGGTTCCTAATAGGTAATAATAATGATATTACTAAGACTTTGCTGTTCATCCGTCCGTCCATCTTACACCAGGCTGTATCTCATGAACCGTGATAGTTAGATAGTTGAAATTTACACAGTGCTTAGATGTATTTCTGTTTACGGTACAACAACGGATACCAATAACCCAAATTTCAATATATATCTAAGGCTCCCGTACAACATACGTGAGTTTTGTCGCTTTTTGCTCGTTATTATTAACGAAAACAGGTAGAATCACTAACGAATGTTGTATGAAACCCTAACTGCGCAAGTCCGACTCCCACTTGGTCGTTTTTATATTCCTAGGCCGCTTCACTTTACATTAGGCGAGTTGCGGTCCAACGAAAACCTAGTAAAAATCTAGTAAGCACATAAAATGATATAATTTACACGTTGTACATTCTTTGTAAATATACTTGCACGTGCTGCCACCGTGAATCCATCCAGTAGTTTATTAAATCGCTCGTAGTCACAAGTAAAATGGTCAGGTTCACATATAAAACTAAATGTATTTGCGACAAAAACACATTTAGTAATTAATTAAAAGACGATAACATTTATTTTAACGATTGTGTTACGTTAAAGTCACGTGTAACGTGCGAAACGAAGGAATATCATTTACATACATTAGAATAAACAAAATATACTCCATTTCTAAGAATATTTGTTCGTATTGACGAATTGGTGATCGCGATATTTCTATACTTATAATTAGACAAGTAGATGCCTAGATAAAAGAGTTAATAAACTCAGATTAGATATTGTACCATTCTTGGGATTGTGGATTAATCATCTATTTACCATTATGAAATGTACCAAATCTTAACTGTTTAAATTTTATGTATGTAAATGATTGCTTTAATAAGGAATTGATGATAATTATGTTTTAACAACTTATTTTTATTATCTTTGTACTATAATTCTTGATCTAAATAAAAAAATTGCCTGCCTGATAACCAAAGTACAGTTGGATTACAGAAATCTTTGCTTTCTGAGATTGGGAGTACCATTTTATTATAGGCTTTTTCGTAGCTCACGCTCAAAGCCTGTCTCTACTACCCCCAATGACTTACTCTATGTCAATGACTACCGCAACTTTCAGCCACACAAACACAATTTTTACTTGCCTAGTGTATCAAAAGCAATAATAAAGCCAATTATTGATTAATTTTGTCACTAGACGACATAACTTTCATATACCGAGCAGCGAAAACCAGAACTGAGTACCGCCTAACCTCTTTTCTAAATTCATTGCAAATGTCCAACCAGTCACAAGACTCACGTATTCGAATCTATCCTTGCAGAGCTGAGCTAGCAGATGCAGCGCGCCGAGCAGCGAGAACCAGGCGCACCACAGCACCACCTCGTCCATATACTGCACGTTGATGACTCCAAACACGAAGATGAACTTGTAGAACACGTAGTTCCAGAACTTGTCCTTGACGCGCTGCGCCTCCGCCACGCGCAGCTGGCCGAACACCGCGCGCTGCACCACGCACCCGCACACCGCCAGCGAGCAGTACGCCATGTTGATCACCGTCTGCAACAACCATAGCGTACATTTAGTAACGTGAAGAACGTGGTCCCGATATCTCACGAGGTATTTTGCTGATTAAATCTAGCGCTCTTATCATAACTATGTGTTAAGGTAATTAACATTGGGCCTGGTTAGGTCGTGGGTGGGTAACCGTGGGATGGTGACAGCTAAATGATACCGTGACTCGGATGTCACGTAAATACGATTAATAGTTCCTGGTTGTGACTTTATTGAATTCGCACAATTATAAATGCCTTGCATTCTTAGCTCTTATTTTCCAACCCTGGACGGCCAATTAAGGCAAGCCAGAGTCTCGTTTAGGAACCTCGGAATCGGGGTACGCGGTGTCCACTCAAAGCTGGCCCTGCATTTAATAACACGATAGTTCACATTTATTTTCATACCTTTAATATATTTCTGTATTTTTGTACACATTTTGTAAAGGGCCTCTGAGTATTGGCCACGGCCATTTAATTATTTTGGCAAGATCAATGTAGAAGTAAATACATAATTCTAATGAAGAAGAAGACAGAAATATATGGAAGTATGCAAATAAAACAATGGAAAGCACTAAAGCGAGGTTTAAAATAGCTGGAAAAAGTAATAGTCATACCAATTCGAAGGGCATCGCAAAAAGTGGAAACACTAAAAGTCTATCATGTATCGCCGACACCATGTCGACTGTCCGGTTTAAAGCTCTTTCAAACGACATTCTCTACTACGTCTACTATATATTAATAGTATTTATATTAAATATAAATACTTATATAGTGTTCACTACTTATATAAGTGACCTAATCTAATACAGCTAGTTTCATTTAAATTTTATTACTAAATTCCTGATAAATGTGAAGTAACGACTCGGCAAGCGCAATTGTAATTTCTTGAGGGCCTCGTACGAGTAGTTCTAACAAATACAATGGAGTTTTATACAATAGGAGATATTTACAGTAAGTATAATTGTTGTATTGTTCTATGAAATAGAATATATAGAATTTACATTTACGCTACAATAATAAATACATATGTTATTGAGATATGATAAATAATCGGTACTTTATACACAGCAATAATATTATTTTGAAGATGTATAGAGATAAAAGATATATAATAAGTTATTTAAAAATGTGATTACAAACATTAATGTAGTCTGTAATTTGTAAAGAGACAAATACACCAACATCCTAACTAACTGACGAAAGAAAAAATTGCCAGACCCGATGCAGACATACTTACTTGGCTCGCTCGGTTAATAACCAAAAATAAATTAATATCTGTACTTTTTTAAATAACTTGTTCAAACAAAAATTTTACATGCTTCGAGGCTTGTTGTTTCAATAACATCACGAAATTAAAGACGGGCTTTTCAAATCCCGAAGACATATAATCGGTTTTGTGTAAACTATTATTTATTCTGTGGTAAAGCAATCCCTTATTTTGTATGTAATATACTAATCAAATGAGTTATTATATGCACATTATGTGTAACCAGGCTCACGATCAAACTATTAGCCGTTAAAATGTAAGCAGTCAGCGGCCACCGAACAACTTGCTAAGGAGGCTTGCTAGCTCTAGGAAATGAGAACTGGAAATATACGAGAGAGCTTAAAAATCATCAGTAGTGGAAGCCGTAACGAGCTGAATTTGCGGCTCGATGTTTTATACGAAAGATCCAAAAACACGAACATGATTGACAAGTAGCACTGTAGCTATCTGACGAGTATCAGCTTTCACAGTTAGATCAGTAAATAAACAATAAGTTAGTGACCGCAACATGCCGGTGCCGCGAGCTGAGCTGTTCCTACCATCAGATAACATACCAGCGCCTTTCGAAACCTCGCCGTTCCGTTCCATGGTCAATCTTCACCAATGTTAAGGTCACAATTGAATCATCGTGATATAACTACTATGCAGTCGAAAACTTAGATTGCGAGTCGTTATTAAGACTCGTTAGCCTAGAATAGATTTTTAATCTAGCATTTCGGCCTTGGTATTTCAATTATATGCAATTTAATACCTCTTCCTACATGTTATTATGCATTCTTTAAATCAAGGTATTCTGCCGACACGAATTGTTTAAATATAGTGAAATCTAACAGAGATAACATTCTATTAGTTTTCTATATGTATGTCAATAAGTAAAACATTATGGTAGTTAAATACCTACGCATTACTCACTAGGCCATTTGATTTATCCAAGAATATTGTCGTTAGCCTTTACCCAGTTACTTTATCTTTGTATTAATATTCACTACTATTTGCTACTAGGTGGAGCAAAGACATACTCGTACAGAAGATAGCAGGCAGGAGGTGGAGACGAGAAGCCCAGGATAAGGCCGAGTGGCGTCACATGGCTTATGTCCAGCCGTGGACAAGAGTAAGCTGATGATGATGTATTATTATTTACACAATTATTAATTAGTTTCTACTGTAGGTGCTCTAGCAGAATAAAAATTAAAATATATGATATGTTATTATGATAAAGCTAATATGTTTCTAACATGTGTCTGCTGCCTATTCCTGAATAAGCTCTGACAGAGAAAAACAATCTTTTATTGTAGTCGATAGGCTTGCGACGACGATACGGTCTAAGATGGGGCACGCTTGCCTGTAAGAAACAGATTCACACGTGACTTCAAAAGACTAAGATTATAGCTATCTGGAAATAGAGAAGTCGGTAGCGAGTTCCAAAATCTAACAGTTCGCACAAATGAAGTAAACGCAAAGCGTTTCGTGCAAGCCTTAGGAACCTCTATCATGTACCGGTAACGTCTTTCCGTATCTCTACTTGTTCGATGATGTTACTTCATTCATAGTAGCTAAAGATAATTTAGAATATTAATAAATAAAATTTTAATGGTTACTAAACTAGGGAGAGCAAAATATAATATATGGTCTTACAAATAATATCAACAAAATCTAATAGGTCAAAAACAACGGTCATGTAACTTATGTGGGGATATCCTATTAGTCAACAGCCATTGACAGATGACACGCTGACGTGGTCCTAGGCACGTAGGTCTATCGATCGACATAACCCGAGTGAGCTGGCTCGTATTATTGATTCAGAGGTAGGTACCTAGTTAGTTAAAGCGGTCGGTGACCGTTTTTTTCACCATGTATTAACATAGGAGCTTACAGACGTTGGATTCGACACAAATGAGACGAGCGGTCTCTCCAAGGGCAGGCGAGTCGTTTGACCTCGTCATATGAATTATTGTTATTCATGTTTCCATGTTCCGCCTTGGCCGATCCGGCGTCAACGCAGCCGTATTATCATCTCAGCTCGTTCACCCCATGGCTGTGCATTATACTGTCAAGCTAGCGACGAAGGTTTACATTTTGAAGGGTAATACTAAGGACTATTTGTCATCATGAGACAAATATCCTAAAACGTGACCTTACACGTTATAGAATATTTGTTTCTCCTAAGATCATTACACCGCTTATTACGTACTACTATCCCAGTTCTTCGTCAACAATTCTCAAAACGTTACTGTAGTATATTTTCCGCGTCATTATCTAAAAATGTCGTGTAATTATTCGTATTGTTTTATCAGTTCAAGGATAGTGGCATCAGAGGCGTTTTATTGATCTGGCGATAAAATTGTTTTGGCAAAAATGTGATGGTCTATAAATAACGGTTTCAAACTCATACAAGTTGACATAATATTGTATTTCTGACAAATTTGTATGGCTACTCATTATTTTTTAATATACCCTTGGGACCTTGTAGAATTTAAACTTATGAGTCGAGTTAAAAGGAACTTGCTTGTTCTAGAAAGTGCGTAGAAAGTAAAAGGCGGAACTTAGAAACCAGCTTTTGTTCACAACATAATAATACAAGTTATCTATAGATATTTGTTCATTTCAAAATACCAGAACACGGCAAGCCACATAATTATCTGGGAGGTATAATTAGCACACATTTAAATGAGCACTTAATATGGAAGTAATCTCTCGTTAACGAACGGTGTCATTTGTTAGGTCGTATAATTTATTCACTTAGCCGTTAGTTTATCTATATATATATAAATTATAAGGTTAACTTGTGTTGGAGTAAATAGTTGGTCTGTCAGTACATAGCGTGCTATTTTTAGAAGTAATGCATTATTCGTGTCTGTAATTGGCAAACGATCAACTTGATGGGACAATATAATGATTCCTCATCATCGAGTAGTTCAGCAGAGAGATGCAATAATTTCATGCTTGAAACTGTAATGATGTCTGTCCGGTTACGATAGGTAACCCAACCCCCGGAGTCAAATAGCAGAAATATACAAGGAAAAGCTAAAGTACAAACTAAATAAAAAAAATATGGGAAGACTTTCTACTGGGTGGACCGACGACATAGTAAGTCACAAGTAAAAAGTGAATGCAATTGGCAGCTTGTCGGTTGGAATGGCGTTCTAAGGAGGAGGATTATGTTTAGCAGTGGACGTCTTCTAGCTGATGATGATGGTGAATATTTTATTGTTCTGTACTGTGAGGTTCGCACGGACACACACTAACTATAATAGCGATGATGCTACGGTAGCCGCAGCTAAAGAGGCCCGCGTATACAATTCACTCACTACTGCATGAGATAATGTTTTTAATAGTCGTAGCATTTTGGTATTTTATAATTATTTGATAGTCCAATGCGAACAAGGGCTTTCTATATATATCGGCGAACTTCGTACCGCCTGACAGTTATAAATATATACATATACATGTTTAAACCTTCCTAAAGATTTCAAAACCAAAATCAGCTAAATCGGTCGATCCGTTCTCGAGTTTTAGCGACACAAATGAACAGCAATTGATTTTTATATATTAGAGAAGAAGAAGAAGATATAAGAGTAAGTCCTGACTGACTGATATTATAATGTTATATTATCGCTAGGTAACAAAGTAGATCCTAAACCGCTGAACCTAGAGACGTACAATTTAGAGGTTGTATTCTATATAGAGTGTACTAAGAAAGGATTTTTGGGAATAACCCCAACCCCAGGGTCAAATTAAAGTTCAATGTTAAAACTTCTATATTTCATTACATATCGCGAGCAACGCTGCGGATGATAGCTACTCGTAACCGCATTGCTAGCTCACCCAGAAGGGGATTAAGTCTAACTGAATACAAAACACTCTCAGTATCATATTCCTGGCATCTAAGGCATTATTTTTTGTGTGCAAATATATAAAGTATGTGGTTGCCTATTCTGTTAAACTCACAAGCAAAAGTGCGCGGGTTCAAATCCAGGTTTAGGCATGCAGTTTTTTACTCGTTTCGTTCTGTGAAGGAAAACTTCGCGAGAAAACGAGAAGGCTTTCAAAGATTAGTGAAGTCCTAACCCGCAATTGGGCCAGCGTGGTGGACTATGGCCTACACATACTTCATAGGGGAGACCCGTGGCCAGCAGTGGGGCGCTATGGGTTGATACGTAAATAAATAAAATCAGTAGCAGCAGGAGATTTTACTAAGATGTACGTTTATAGTTTCATGATGACTTCATAGCAGCCAACAAAAATCTACTTACTCGTATACATTCATGTGTTGGTGTTATCTCGGTAAAACCAAACGCATTTGGCACGCTCTTTACTACGTAGTACTTCTTAGCTATGATTTTATGTATTTTAAGTTTTAAGGACAACGCCCGCCAGCATTATTTCAGATTCTTACTATAGAGCATAATACGGATCCCGTTTTACTGACTTCCCAAAAAAGAAGGAGGGTAATGTTTTTCGAGCGTTTCTATGTATATTTCTTTGGCGCGCACGAGAGCTTAAACGGCTTGTCGTATTTTGATATAAGTGGTGTCAATAGATTCGTATTAGTCGTGAAAGTGACACTGGGTTATTAAGGTTAAAAAAAAAACAATTTAAGATGATACACAGGTTTAACGATTTAGCAGTTGAGTTTTTTTCGAACTCGCTTCTAACCACTTGTTTAAGTTTGCTACGGGTTCCTAAGAGACGGCCGAACCATATTTTTTTTTGCTCAATAGGTTATATACTTCTGAAGCGGCCTTAATTTAATTTTATGAAAACCGGTCTAGAGGCATGACTATTAATGCGAAATAAATGAAAAAGTTATATCAGCGCCTGCCGTAATTGAAGTCCGTACTTAATCAGTTTCTTTTAAAAGAACTTTTTATATTTCTCAAACCGCATGAGGGCTCCGACATAGTCTACGATAATTATAATAAGATTATCAACGGGAACATACGTGTGGTTCGACTTACGATAAGCAGCACTCAGTTGTAGTAGCCACTCAAAGGTCACCGTTTCAGGACCTGACCGGATTGAACGTTGCAAATTCCACCACAGAAAACATACTTAGTACTGCTTTAACTAAACGTGCATTGAATGCTACTTGTAGAAATTACCCTCGACGTTGCCCGCGACGTGGATTATAAAAAAGGATTGATACGACATGGATTATAAAAACAGTTTAAAACTCTGAACCCCTATTTGATCTCCTCAGCGGTTGACTTTCTGAAAATCCTATCTTAGCACTCTAAGTTCATGTCTCTAGGTTCAGCAGTTAAGGCTCTACGTTGATTCCTAGCTAATATCAGTCAGTCAGTCAGGACTCTATGAAGATGTAGAGTCAAATACTGTCAGGTACGGTTATCACGTCAATTTGTACGGTTCATTTGTTTTTCGTTTTCTGATGTAGTGATGTCTATTTGTGTCCAATATTGTTAATTATAAATTTTTGTCAGGACTCACTCTTTTGTTTAAGCTCAAGCTTTGCTCAAGACAGTTTAATGGACTGATTGTAATACTTATTTCATTATAACGCCTACTTCGATATGGTAATAGATAAGGATTGCGTCAAGCGCAAACTCTTAATTTGACTTCAATCCAAGGACTGGGTCGAATCGGCCGCTTCCTATTTCCTATTTACTGAAGCAATCGAACTGTTTGATGACCTCAAGTCTTCAACGCTCACACTTAAATAATATTTGACTACAGCTTATAATAACTACTTCTTGACCACTCGAATAAATTTAATGATAAAATGAATTGGCTGTGCGTCGGCCTGCTATAGTATATTTGCGGATTCTGAACGTGATCGAGACTCATAATACCTACGAACTATCAAGTGGTGTAAATGACAAAAGAAATCACGCTTTTTTACCTGACTGCGAAAGAAGGAGGGTTATGTTTTTCGAGTGTATGTATGTATGTATATTTCTCTGGCACGCCCTAGAGCCTAAATGGCTTGTCGTATTTTTATGTGAATGGTGTCAATAGATTCGTCTTAGTCGTGAGAGAGACATTAGGTACATAAAAAAAAGTAAGGATTATACACAGGATTAAAAATGTAGCAGTTGGGTTTTTTGAATACTATGCGTTACCTACTAATCACTTGTTTATTAATGAATATATTTAGCAATATTAAGAGCTTAAACATGATATTATACAAGTCAACGTACCACTATGGCGAGGCAGTCCCATAATGCCAAAAACTCAGAATGACGAGATCTCAAGACTCCAGACGTAGACGTAGGATACGAGTAAGTAACTAATTACAGCTAATCACAAGTACTGCCGTTGGTAGGCGTTTGACTCAAGTTTGACCTCAGCTCGCCTGATGTAAAGTAGTAAATAATTCTGCCTAAGTATTATAAAAAATTATAAAACAAAATATATTAAATAAAAACGTTTATAGTTATTTTTATGAAATGTATAGCAAATAAATAAACTTATTTGAATATAATTTATATTACTCGCTTGTGTATCAGGGTCTTGAACATGCTAGAAGCTAGCTTCCTTTCAAAGAATGTATGGTACATGTACATTGTACACATAAATTTGTTAATGCTTAGTACGTTCTGTCGCGGGACCAACCTCAACTAGGTGGACCGAGCCAGGTATACAATGTGATGGTAAAGGAGGCTGAAGATGAGATGTTGTCATGGCAACACATCGCGTGACGTGCGGATCACGCGACTGCCGTATTTTAGATTCGCTTCTAAACAAAAACAGTTTATTTTTTCAGGAGCTCTTTAAAATAATTATAGCTTTGGCAGCCCGCCCCTCGGATTGTCGATAGTCAGCGCGTGTTATATTATTACTAATGTTGTTTACATATTTTTAAGTACACGTCATTCAGTTGGACGTGAAAACACTGCGTACTGTACACAATACTTATATACGCAGGTACTTACGAGCATTTGTATTTCTACTGTCTATTTGATCAATACGGTCATTACCAAAGGAATCGATATAGGTAGGTACTCGTATATCAGATAATTAGATTCTTACGAATGAAAATTCTTAAGGAAATTCATGACCCTATGATTTGACATTAGGTATTTAGACCACATATGATAGGTATTTTAGTAATACCTATCTTAAATGGCCAATAGCCTACCGTAAAAATACAATTTCTACTATTTTTCACGTTAGGATACTATGATTCCTACTATTAATAGTATAAACAAATCTGATGACTGCTAATCAGACAACAGGCTATCGTACGATTTAATTACGATTTAATTACGACTGAGAATTAGCAATCGGTTCTTAGCACTGTATTGTCATTAATAGATAACAATACAAAGTCGGCCAGGACAGTGTACATGTAACAAACTCCTAAAAATATAGTTAATATTGGGTATTAATTAGACCTGCATCAGTTGCTTACTTTATTGTGTACAAAAATATCTAAATTCTGTAAATTGTAGTGGAATTATGGCATCCCTGGAGGATTTTTATATTCTAGATTGACTGCAATGTTCACATTGGTCTATTAACTGTACCGTCCGTCACAAATATCAAAATACACAACAAAAACACGCATATCGCCTTTTTGCGTAATTAACATGAATATATTTGAAATCAAAATTAATTTTGCACACTGCTAAGCTACGGTATTTTGGATTTGGTTGATAGATAAAAGATTAATAATCCTTAACATATTTAGTCCTGTCCAGAGCTCTAGGCATTTCTGAAACATCTCTTTTATATCAATATTTTACTAATATGCGAAATGCTTAGAAGACTCTGTGCCTTGTATCACAGAATAAACAAAAGTAAGTTTGTACAGTGTCTGGTGCAACAATCACTTTCTATTGAGCAAAAACAAGTGATACACTGAGCAAGAACTGTAATTATGACTAGACACCCGCACTAATACATTAACATACTAACATCATGCTAGACTAGCTGAGTTACACACCACAGTAAGATATGATAGTAATTTGTTTTAGACTCAGATTGTTTGTCTTTTGAAGGATATGCTGTCCTTAACATACGACACCAAGTAGACAATTTAATTATTCGTAAAAGAATATTTAATTTTGATATTTGACTAAAGCCTGAGGCAACGTAACACTGTCATATACATCTATACATGGTATTTTTTATTTCCCTGTCATCTAATCGGTAGACTGGATAAAGGAAAAATTAAGGCTAGAAATGCACAGTCAGGCAGCTTGCTAAGCGCTTAAAGGCTAGGGGCTGGCATTCCTAGTAAAAATGAAGGTTAGGCATCACGTTTCTAGTCCAGTCGACCACAAACATCTTAGAATGTTGATTTAGTCAAGGAGTCTAGCAAGGCTTTATGTTCTAGGCTGGCTAGCTGCGTGAACGAGGCCTAAAGCATAAGTGATAGGTCATTACTACCAAACATTGCATTAAGTAATAAAGCTTGAAATTAGTGCCTATTCAGAAACTATACCTTCTCAATTCAATATCAGTTAATACTGACCAAGATAATAGATTCAATCATATTATTTTCGAGGTAAGCTCACTAACAGTACCTACAAGTTCAGTTTAAATCAGGTCATTGTGCAATCTATATACATACATATATAAGCAGATAAGTGCATACACAAACCAACTGTACATTTGTACTGTTTGTGTAAGGATTCACTGCTAAGGCTTTATTTACATCCAAAACCAGAAAGGGAACTTTCACTTACCGTTATTCAATTCACTTACATCTCAAGCCAATGACTCCAAATTCTCAAAGGATTAATCAGATTTCAACCTTAAATAACAGATGATAAGGTATAATGTTCTCTAAAATTCATTTAAGGCTGCCTAACTGGACACTTGAAATATTTTATTGTAGCCAAAATTAACTATTTTAAAGCAGATTTAAACAATTTCAAGCGAAATATTTAAATTCCATTTAACACAATTATTATCCATTCAAAAACTAACATTACAATAACACATTTTAAGTAATATTATATACAAATAAGTCACTTATTACATACACTAGCAATCTTTAGGATTTTAACAACAACAAGTTTTGAATAACATTTTAATAAAAATTAATTAGCAAATAATTACACTACAAAAAATAAATACAAAGCATTTTAGGGTTCAAATGACTTTTAGAACCTGACAGCAATATAAAATATAATGAAAAATATTTTCTTAGAAAAAATTTGGTTCTGTATGATATTAGGACATGATTAGTTTCTTCATATTTAACTCATTTACAAACTGCAGTACACCAACTACCAACCAGCTTTAACTAGTCAGACGAAGCCCTCGCAGAATAGGCTAAAAATTAGAATTTCACTCATTGTGTTTTGAATTTGTAATAAAGTCTAGAAATGACCATGTGAAAAACTAATGCAGAGGAAAACTTACCCACATACAAAGTGGCTCCTGCATCATGAAGGTCATCACCTCCGCAAACTGTTCGGTGAGATTCCTGCTGGATTTGAGCGAAGGCAGCGGCGGCAGTGCAGGCTCCTCGGCTGCTGCAGGGGCCAGCCCTGCGGCAACAGCGACATCCTCTCCCGGTGCTTCTGCTCGTGCCACTGTCACATTCCCGCGCCAATTCGGGTCACTAGTCACATTTAAAGCGTAGTATATGGCTACGGAGACCAGCAAAACACTTCCAGCCGTGTAAACCTTGAGGTTCGGCAAGGGCAACCTGTCCACTAAAGTCACTGGCATTTTAAGAGTCTGCCTTTTCTAAGTTAACAGAACACACATAAATATACCACACCAAATTTAGAAACTTTCAATGACATTGGTTATAATATTAAATCAGACGTATCTTAGCAAAATAAATAAATTATCAACGAAACGAACGAGTAGGTAATGTTGACCAACCAAAATCCTCACAGACAGTATGAGTGTTGCTAGCATCAATCCAGTAATATTTTCTCCCACATTATACAGATTGCGTGTTCAAACAATCACGTGCCACCAATATAAAATAGGATTTGGTTATTAATTTGTGAATGTGTATTGTATGTGTACAATACACATTCACAAATCAATCGCTGGCTGGCTGGCTGGCTGGCGATACCAGAGCCAGCGAATAAGTGGCGGTCCATTCAATCATTGACCGAGCGAGTCAAGCGCCATTGCTTCAAAAATGTGTGTTTGTATGTTTGTCTTCAAAAAATTTCGTAATTTATTCCAACCAATCTTACCAAAACATGGTGTATGGATTCAACTAATTTTAGATTTTTTAAGTCGTCGGGGATTTTGATTGTTGGGAGAGGGATTTCTCCTGAAGAGGAGGGAAGTTTGCTACGGCGCCATTTACAGGTCATTTATATTTTATAAGGATGAAAAATGTCGTGTTCGCGAGGTCGACATATTCCTACTAATATTATAAACGCGAGAGTTTGTAAGAATTTATATATGGATAAGATAGATTATGTATGGTTGAGATAATTTTGCCTTCATTAATTCTAAAATGGAATAATTATTAAGTGCTACTTTAAGATAAGTTTGTACTTTGTAGATATGGTCAACCAGACAAGATAAACCGGTCATTAAAAATAATAAAAAGAGCGAGATCAGTGACTAAAACTATGCGATTACGATAAGCGAGGCTATTACAATATATATATATATATATTTATGAGAGTTTATTTTCTCTAAACTCTCATAAATATATATATATTTATGAGAGTTT
The DNA here is from genome assembly GCA_947049295.1 of Ligdia adustata. Taxonomy (NCBI): domain Eukaryota; kingdom Metazoa; phylum Arthropoda; class Insecta; order Lepidoptera; family Geometridae; genus Ligdia; species Ligdia adustata. The sequence goes on along the minus strand of OX346229.1, from coordinate 427,919 downwards.
ATTTTTGATTTACTGAAACAGAAGGTTTTGATGTAGTGTGGTCCTTTATCGTAATATCAAACATCAATGACAGTGTCAGAATCAGAATGACAATGGCTTTATACGATTAATATATTTACCAACGTCAAATATAAAGTATTATTTGGACAACTTTTGTTTGAAGCTCTAAGAGACAGGAGTTTTATAATAATTAATACAAATTTAAGCTTTTTCTTTGTATCTTGGTAAAACTACTTCTCCGGGGTATACTCATGTAATCAAGAATCCCTTTGGTGACTTTGACATAGACATTATTAAAATTGTGACGTGACGTTGATAGTAGACTTCAAATTGGAATTGTGTTTCTGTTGTCTTTCATTTTTATTTCTCGTTTCTAGATTGAAAACGTAAATGAATCAATTTGTTTTGAATTGAATAATCAAAAATGTCGGAGAGAGATTACGCTCCGCTAAGCATAGCCTGCGTTCGCGGGCTGTGCGATAAAATATATGAGAAACGAAAATTTGCTGGAGGAGAGATCGAAAAGTAGGTTGTTTTCGTACTCATATAAACCGCCTACTAAGCTCTTAGCTTGTATCATGTATCATGATTTTGTTACCGGCTATAGGCATAATCTCTGAGTAAACATGTTATTTGGGCAAAAGCTGCTACCTCATAAAGATCTTAGATGATTGAACTTGCTGAAGTATAAAGTTCAGAAATGCTACTCTGTATATTACAATTCAGGCAGTAGCCTAAAAGAAGTTGAGGTAGATTATTGTTTTGTATTATTACATATTGTAATGTTGATGATTATGATACGTTACAGAATGGTGAAAGACTTCAGTGATGCCAACAACACAAGTCAGATTAAAAGACTGATCAAAGTTTTGGGTCAGGACTTGATGTCTTCGACAAATCCCAATGTCAAGAATGGTGCTTTGATGGGCCTATCCTCAGTTGCTGTTGGTTTAGGGAAGGTAAGATTCAGTTAAACATAATTTTAAGATAAATTTCTCTGTAATCAGAATCTACAACAGTCTCTTAGAATAATAAAAAAGAAAGGAAAGAGAATTTAGTACACAAACAAAATTATAATAGCTAATAATTATATATTCTCATTTTTTTATGCAGGGCTGTACAGACTACATGACGGAGCTGATCCATCCTATCATAGCATGCTTCAGTGAGAGTGAGTCTAGGGTACGGTACCAGGCAGCGGAAGCACTCTTTAATGTGGTCAAGATAGCACGAGGAGCCTCCCTCGCTCACTTCCCCATAATATTTGATGCTCTAGCGCGCCTAGCAGCAGATTCAGAGCCACAAGTAAAGCAAGCTGCCGAACTACTGGACAGACTTGTGAAGGTATGTGAACAATGTGCTAATTATTATTTAATTTTGTTATGCAAAATGTACATTAACACAATAAAATAATATAAAAATTACTCTCATACATGTAACAACTATAACATATAAGCAAAATTTTATATTTTACATAAAAAAAGAAATATAAGATTCATGAATAAAAATTATAGATATAAACTAGGCAAATACAAAAAAACTATTGTAAGGTTAGGTAGAATAAAAGAATTGTTTTTGTACCAAGGTTTGCAAAATCATTATTTTTTCCTTATCATTATGTAGAATGAATGAAGTATACAAGGCTGCAAGTTTAACCACCAGCACCATATTTACTAATTTATTATCTAATAAGAGGCTCTTTTTTACTGACTTCTCAAAAAGGAGGGTTTACTAAATTCAACTGTATTTTTCTTAACCTGATTTCTCAAAGATGGCTGTACTGATTTGTATAACATCACCACCTGAATGATCTCACATAAATTTATCAAATTCAATTTAAGAATGAGAGAGAGATTTTTAAATAAAAATAACTGGTCAAATAGAATTGGCGCCAGAATTACATAAAATAGAAGTCACTAATCACTTTATATTTTAGAGAACTCATTTATAAAGTCACACCATATTCCTATTGAGACTACTTTACATCCCGACTGTAATACAGACAAGTTATTATTCCTGAATAGCTTTACCTAATATATATTTTATTTTATAGGATATAGTAACAGAGAGCCCCATATTCGAAGTAAGCGAGTTTGTAGTGCTGGTCCGCGAGCGCATGTACACGCGCAACCCTTGCGCGAGACAGTTTGTGGCGTCGTGGGTGTGCGTGCTGGACGCGGTGCCCGGCCTCGAGCTGCTGCCTCACTTGCCCGACTTGCTCGATGGACTGTTCAAGATGTTGGACGACCCCGTGCCGGAGATACGCAGGATGTGAGCCTACAATGTTCACTGTATTATATGAGTGCAGAAGCAGATTGAAAGCCCATCCACAGGATACCTTTAAGGACAATTTTGTGCAATGTATTGGACAATTAATCAATTCATAGATATTATAATCATATTGTTTTTACAAAAATAAAAGAGATAAGATAGTCAGGCATAAAACATCAAGGGTTAAATTTAAAATTTTACATTCATATTTAATTGCTCGTTTGTCAGTATGTGAACCATACAGCAATGATTCACATACTGACAGTCAAATCTAGTTGCAAATGCACCTTATGTTGAAACTGTTAGAACTATTCCGAACCCTGCCATATAGGGATGTGCACCTTAAAACCTTTAAACTCTTGTACCCTGTTCAATTCTGTTCCATTTAGTTTGATAGGTGGGACAGTATTCGGGCACTTGCGACCGCCGGTCCGAAAGACCATGCAATCACTTATAAATTCACAAAGAAATACCCCCAAGCACTTCAAAATTGACTGGACAGTGGGTTTAATTTCAACTTTGCAAACTTATAAACACAATTTGTGCAACACATTGAACATTTGAAGAATCTAACACAACATAATATGAGCATATCCTCTAAGCTACTCGTCTATAACTAAATAAATCATTGTAACATTGCTGATCTGGAGCCCCAAACCTGCAGTTGTTGGAGCATTCATTAAATTCTCTTTTACTGCTGGAGGAAGGCAAATAAACGAGATTCATCCTTCACCGCATCGTCCCTCTACATGTGGGGAAATGCGGTCACAAGTGCTTGTCTATTACTACCTCAAAAATAAGCACTCTTGTGTGTTACTTATTTTGACTTTCAGCTCATCAAAGTTTACCTTACCAACTTGTACAATGTCGCAATGTTGTTGAAGGGAGGTGTTGTAACCTGGCGCCTACTTCCAGGGTGGACGTGCAGCTGAGCGAGTTCCTACGCAGCATCAAGAAGGAGCCTTCGCGGGTGGACTTCCAGGCCATGATCAATATACTCATCACGCACGCCATGTCCACCGAGGAACTTATGCAGGTTTGTTGATGTATCACTAACATTCGAGATATATAATCTGAGCCTTTTTTTAAGGAGTTTTTAAGGAGAGAACAAAATGACTAACTACAACAAAAACAAAAAAATATAGCAAAAAGTTTAGCTATTTAAGATTTACAAATAATCCAAATGCTCCAACCCACCAGTCATGAGTGGATTGAGTCTTTTTAAGTCGGGTGGATTGGTTTCTTCTAGGCGAGCGTGCTCCATCTTAGGCAGTATCGTCGAATGAGTTGCGATCAAACGCAAGCTCCTCATCTTCAATTAAAAAATAAATAACCACCTATCTAATCGTATTATTGCTATAACTATGGTGCAGTAGTTCCGTAGGTGGCCTTCATACTACTAGCACACTGAATGAGTGTTATAAAAACAATATTGTTAACTGTGACTAAACAACTTATTATAAATACTAAGATACAGTCTGGACAAAAGAAGGTACGAGTATGGTACGAGGGATAACTGGCTGGAAATCAGGAAGAATGGGTATTTATAGGCATTGAAGGAACAATGCAAAATTCGTAAACGAGTCAACTAGTTACAACCGTGTAACTAGTTTATTCGTATCAATGAGTTCAGTGAAGGAAGCCAAGCAACATGCTGGAAACATCGAGGAATTATAATGTGAACATTTAGAACTGATCTTATGTGTCTGGCACAGAGTTTAACTAAGGGCTAAGACTCAAAACAGGGGTAAAATAAGAATGTATATAACAGCATGTAATATAAAGCTGGAGTAGCGTTTTAGTAGTACGGAGATTCCCCGCTACCGGAAATCTCCGTAAACAATAGTAAAGTTTGATTTTTGCGTAGAATGTAATTTTAGTAATGAATATGATAGTGTTGTACTTTATTAGTGCCATAACTGTGTCGTATGTTCTACTCGTAGTTGAACTTGGCTAATATAGATTGTGTGGTGTGTGGTCCCAGTTGACGGCGATCACGTGGATCAAAGAGTTCGTGGAGCTGGGCGGCGCGAGCATGCTGGCGCACGCGTCCGGCGTGCTCGCCGCCGTGCTGCCCTGCCTCGCCTACAAGGACGAGCCCAGGAAGAGTATCCTTACACAACTACATCACCTCGCCTCAAAATGCAATTAAATCTAGCTTGTATAGTGAGCAAGCCGTTTAAAGCGTCAACTTCAACGCGATACAGGCCTAGCCTCACCGAATGTGAACGAAACTGTAGTTGGCCCTTTCCAACAATGAGGTACCCGGGAAAACCCACCTTCTTAAACAATACAGGCATAGTATGCACCTTGTGTGTTTTATTGATAAACTTCGCCATAAACACAAATAATAATGTAACTTACGTGCTTATGTCTAATAAATATAGTGGCGCCGGGCGTGGGTACAGGCCTCCCAGGTGAATGGAGCATGAGCTATAGTCCACCTTGGTGCCTGAATTGGGGTTTGGAGTCTGCACCTACTTTAGAAAGCTTGCCGGAAGCTGCAGTAGAATGTATGAATTTAGAAAAACATTTAGTTATAAAAAAGTTTGAATAGTTTCGGCTTTAGGTTCTTCTGTAAGATCAAGATCTATAGGAATGATCAGCTTGATTGCACATCAGATTATACTACATGAAATCATATTTTTTTCACTCATCTTTTGCCTGTACTTCGTATAGGTTTTTTTAAGTAATATTATTAATGTTTTTGAGACTCATCAAACATACATACCTAACATATTTAATTTAAATTTCTCCATCACCACCCAAGGTGTGGATGAATTGTGTGAAAGGGGAGTGAACGAAGAGATGACGGCTGATAGAGCCGAATGGAAGAGAACGACATGCTGTGCCGACCCTACGTAGCGGGATAAGGTCAGGACGATAATGAATTTCTGCACAAATAATATATTTTCAGTGCAAAAAAATAAAAAACTGAAAATGTATCTCTGTGCTAGTCCCAAATGATTTCTTTAGCAGCCAGGCTCAGGTATTCGCGAAACGGCAGCCACCGTGAACCTGCAGCTGACCAAGCTAGTGGGGGAGCGACCACCTCCTCCCCTCGCTCCCCCGGCCGAGGGGGAGGCCCCCAGAGAGCGGGAGGGGGAGGAGAGGCTGAACTTGGACGCGGTGGTGGGGGTGCTCACACAGATGCTGCACCGAAGCTCCGTGCATACGAAGGTGGCGGCGCTGGACTGGATCTTGCACCTATATAATAAACTCCCTGACGAGGTCAGTGTGTGTCTAATGCCTGTAGGGCGCACTTTTTTTTTTTGTGTATTTACTAACAGAAAACTTAACTTATACAAAATATCAAATCATAATAATATATATTCAAATCTTCCTGTCACAAACCGTTTCCAACTCAACACAGTGCCGGCTGAAACAACCAGCGTTGATATTCCGTTGGAACAGGGACGCGACGTCACGCACGTCACAATCCGGAGAGTCACGAACAAAAAATCGACAACAAATCAATTCAATTGTCAAGTTTTCTCAAAGAAAAAAATTCCATGAAACTCTCTAAACTATAATTTGCAAATAGTTATGTCTGTCTGTATGTTTGTATACCTACAGGAAACATCGATCTCTGTGTCAGGAAACTACGAGCTGTGTACAGCTCGTAGTTTTCTGAAATGTGTATGTGTTTAAAACGTTTTTTTTTGTCGGCGGGATTTTTCTAGAGGGTATCTTCCGTCTCTTTCCTTCCATGCTCCCAAAAAAGAGAAAGTAATAAAATAGCTTACAGTGTTAATGCATGTGTTCGTATAGATGTACGTGGAGACGGACAGCGTGTTCGTGTGCGTGGTGGGGAGCCTCACGGACGCGTCGGACGATGTGGTGCGGCGCGCGCTCGCCGTGCTCGCCGAGATATGCTCGTGCGCGCCCCCCACCACCACCACCACCACGAGCGGGCCCACGGCTCCCACCACCGCGCAACAACACACCGGTATTCCATCTCGTAACTACAAGTAGCATCGGGGGATTCTCGCGATGTATTTTGCAGACTAAATATACATTAGCGAGTTACATCGCTATTATAGTTCCAAGGACTCACACGCTGACGGCAGCGCCAAAATGGCGGAAATCAAATGTATTCACTGTCACTTTGGCAATTTAAAATCTAGCATACCTAGTTATATAATTCAGATTTGACTGATGGTGACAATTTTCTGCCCGTTGAATGTTTATCACGTTGTTGTGAAATTAATCAAATTAACTTTTATGGACATTTAATGGGTTGATCATCCTGTAATTGAGACTTAAAAAAATTTTGGGTCTTTGATCAGCATTTTTTATACCTAGAATACCGATGTGGCCAGGAATTCAGACTAAAATAATTCAAATGTAAGAATATTCAAAATTGTGGCTAGTCGTAGATTTACTTTTTTTATTCTTTAATGCATATTTCAGGTGACCTAGAATCAAATCCATATTACTACAAGTTTCTACAAGCCCTCCTGAGACTATTGGCAGCCGATGAGAATTTATTAGAAGATAGAGGAGCGTTTATCATAAGGTAAATACATTCTTGGCCTACAGTTTTATGAGACGCTAATGCATGATGCATTAGCGTCTCATAAAACTAATTAACTAATAATTAATTGGATATTAATTAGGTACAACATCTATTTTGTGGGGAGATATTTCGAAATATCTGAGTTTTTAATTTGTCCGGAAAATTTAAGATGGCTTACATACGATTCAAGTAGACGCAATAGGTTGTTTAGAAGACACTATAAGCTACTCGTAGGTGAAGTTTGTTGTGTTCTCAGACAGCTGTGCGTGCTGCTGAGTGCGGAGGACATCTACCTGGCGCTCGCTCGCATCCTGCTGCAGGAGCAGAACCTCAGGTTCGCAGGCACCATGGTGCGCGTGCTCAGCACCATGCTGCTCACCGCCGGGGAGCTGTTCGAGCTGCGCCGACAGCTGCGTACCGACACACAACCGGTATACCTGACAGCCTGCTACATTTCAACCACAAACCAAACTTCTTTCATCCTTATCGGGGTTTTAAAGTTTCGATTGAACCACTCTAATTCTTCCAGGAAAACTAAAGCAACGCCGTAAACAAAGTCGCCCTATAGTGTGGGGTGAGAGGTGAAACTTTAACTTTTTGTGTTTATTTAATCCGCGTCTGTCCAAATCATATCTAGACCCGGAACCCATAAGCACTTAAGTCAACAATCTAGTAAATAGAAAAGTTTACAGGGCGATGTTTTTAATGACTGGTGTAAAAAAAACGTACTGACAGGGTTTTTTTTATTATTTATTATTACTCCCTTACTACCTTATTATACACTAAATAAATCTTATTGCCCTATGTTTATTAGTACATAATATAGTCTGACTTAAGTTTTGTTGACCGTCGAAGCTTTAGATTAATTTTGTTTATTAGATATGACTTACGTGTTTCTTACACATAAGTATGTACCGAAAGTCCCACATACTGTATGTTCATTTATACTAAACTGTACTATAACTTACTCAGTAAAATAATCTAATCACGTAAAGTAAAATAAACATTAGTCGGTATCTTCCGAGCTTTGTAAATCAGGGTCTACGTTCCTAGCATCTGTTGCTGTTATAAGATTTTGATAAAAATGATGAAAACATTCCGGAACGAGAGGTAAAAGGGAAATAATGTCCCGTTTTTTTTCGACACTTATTGGCACTGGGTCAGTTGTAATAGGTGATACATTAAAATTTATGGTGTCGCCGGTTCGTGTATGTCTTCTAAAGTTAATAGCTTTAAAATCCTCATCTCTGACCAGCGAGTTTTTGTACTTTATTATACCAAAATTCGATTCGTAGCACAGCCACTTCACATCATGCCATTTAAAGTCCTTGCTATCAGTGTCTTTTTTTCGGGCTATTAGTGGCCCTTTCAACAGACTCGCAAAGTCCACAAACTCCACTTGTTGCATTTCATGCACTGTAAACTTTTTACTGCTTGACCTTACTAATTGCATCCAGTCATGCGGGTGATATACTTGAATAGCAGTTTTCTTTTTTTTCTTTTCAATGATGGCGTGATCTAAATCTACTTCCATATGAGTGTGGCCTGGCACCATAAATTTGTGGTGAATTTTTTTTAACGAGGGCTTTAGTGTCATCAGGTACGTAAACATTGCGGCCACGTGAGTATTTTTGTTTTGACCTCCACATGTATCAGAGTATAAAATAACTTCTGATATGTCCTGAGGCAGTTCTTTAAGATGAATGAATAAGCAAGATGCCACTTGATTAGCACCTCGACCCGAGATACCCTCATGCCACATGTAATGTGTAGACAACCCTGTTGCATTGTCGTGCACGGTAAGATTGAATGTCCATAGCTGCCTTTTATAAAAAGCTACGGATGACTCTAAAGCTGGAGTAGGTAGACACTGTTGGAGATCAAAAGACAGGCACTTTAAAGTTTTGTCTGTTGATGCAGTCATTTTATCACATTTTTTTTCATTATAAGCCATATCAGCTGCTAGCAAATGTGACTCGCGTTCTGTTTCAAGGGTGGTTTTTGCTGTTTCGTCGTTTGCAATACTTATCTTCATTTTAATGACGTCACAGTTGTGGCACGTATCAGCCTTCGGTTTTTTGAAACTCAAGTTTAATTTATGAAACTCTCTTCGGTAAATTTTGTCACTGACGGGGTTTTCATGAGACGTCTTATATAGAGAATACATGATTGAAATTGTTAAGTGTGATGGTAAATACTTTCGGTTACTTTTTCGTCTTGTGTAGTGGCTCTCGTATAACGGGAATGAATTAATATGACTTATTACTTCTTGAATCTTTAGATCTGAATGTTTATTTGTTGGGGTCTTTTTTCCACGTTTATCTGGCTGTATTATACCACTGGAAGTGCTGCGTTTTTTCAACCCTATCAGTTTCACAAAATTACCGGTTATTGATAACGTTTTTAAAAAGCAACCTTGACATACGGATATTTTTTGGCTGTTAGTGTCCAAATGATACCTGTAGGTGCACTGTCTAAATCTCTGATTATCAGGATCTGAGACGCGACGTCGCTCTGTTTGTTTTTCATGGATAGTGATCAGAGATGAAACGAAGGCTGCTCTTAAATCATAAGACCCAAGATTCCAAAATTCCTTATGTAATTATAGCACGTTGCACATCACTAATGTTTTCCCGGCATTTATTTCGACAATTTGGTAATTCCTGCATTTTTCGTTCTGCTATGTTTTTCCCAGAAGCAGTCACATACGTAAGACCAAGATTTCGTTTCAATTTATTTTCTCGTTTTCTTTTTCGGCTGTGTACTGATTGTTTTTGTAGCTGTTGTGGCTGTTCTACATCTTCCGCAGGTAGGTCGTTACTTGGTACAGTGTACGTCAGGTTAGGTAAAGAGTATGTTGGGTCATTCACAGAGTCATCACTTGAAAAGTCACTTGGTGTTTCGTCAAGAGTTGTATGTGTTTGGTGTGTTCCAGATGTACTTGGTTGAGGATCAAAGAATATACTTTGATCATCCGTTGATCTATTACGAACAGTGATATCTTCTGTAAGCAGACTGGGGCTGGTTGGTGATTTTGTTGGATTAGCCACGTCAGGAAATTCATTGTTTGATTCAACAGATGTTATTGATTCCTGGTCCCGCGTCCGAGACGTCCTTGGTTGAACAGTAGTAGTTGTACCTTGGTCACCAGTACTTGTGTTTTCTGGATTTAGAACAAGCTTCAGTAATTTTCTTCCTCTTGATTCCATAATAACAAAATAAAATTATCACAAATCGCAAAACACAACCACTGTAGAGAACAGAAAAATGTATAATAGTGGCTTGAAACAAAATCTTCAAGTGGACCCTTCACACCTTGTGTGGTAAAATCCCTGTATTATGCATTTAAGCAATAAAAATAAATATAGAGGGTACTTGAGAATCTCACGGCCCAAATCACTCAAGTCAGATGTCTGAAGTCAAAACGAAAGTTAAAACTATTTCGACCAAAACTACTTACGTCCACTTAAGTGCTTATTCACTGGCGCTGGAAATGTTACAAAAACATAAGTTGTATGGTGCGTAAGATTGTCGGCTCGCCATTTGAAGCCCTATGACTTGGTTTCTTATTCCCGCCGATAGAATGTATAAAAAGCAAAGCCCTGTGAGTTATTAGCATTTTGAGAAAAAAATGACTTAAGTGCTTGTGGACGCCGTGTCTAGATATATCACAGTTGTATAATCAGCATATCGAGTCTTACTAATAGAGAGTAATATTCACAACTATTCCAGCAATACAACTGTTCGATATCTTCTTAAAAATCATGTAGATATTGAAAAGAAGTGGAGATAAAATTGAACCTTGTCGTACCCCTCTCCGAACAAATTGGTTTGGATAAAACTTAAAGTGCTCGTTGGTTGTCAGAGCACGCGCGCACTGTTCGTGTGCCTGTACCGGTGCTGGTGCCACGCGCCGGTGTCGCTGCTGGCGCTGTGTCTGCTGACGCACCACTACGCGCACTGCAACCACCTCATCGCCACCTTGTATCCTTTACATCACATCACCCACCCACATGACACTATGTGCCTCCCAACTTTGACAGGATCAAAAATACTGCACTCATATTTGCTATTACTACATTATTGCAAAATAGGCGCAGTATTTGCATTACCTACTGTTGAATCGCTCCACAAGGCGTGATTCTAAACGCGAACCGGTTGAATCGATGTAATCCCGTACAATATTTCTGATGATCCAAATTGATACGAAACTATTTTAAAATGTCCTTTTCTCAACCTATAACAATAAATTGAAAAATAGCCTTTATTCACTGATAATATTACAGGTTTTACTTATATAATAATGCTGACACCAGCCTCAGTTGTATATCAGGTTGTCTTCTTGGACATAGCCCTATTCTACTCGTAGTAGTCGCCACTGCTTCTATCTTGGGCTGATCTATGCCATCCTTTTGGAAGATCATCCTCCTACCTTTTAAATTGTCTTCCTCTAGCTCTTTTGCCATCTCTAGGATACCAAATTGTGACATCTTTAGCCCGTTTGTCTCTTTTTGTTATTAAGATATGGCTTGTTCATTGCCAGTTTAATCTTTTTATCTTTCATAATAAATAAAAAAAATATAAAAAGACCAACTCACAGTGTGAGATATTAGTTATTTGTAATACAAGAGTGCAAAGTTGCTTTCTACCCGCGCGCTCCCTGTTGATGACCGAGCAAGCGAAGGATACTAAAATGATATTATCGTGTAATTGACTGAACAGTGAGTCAGCGGTGAGCTCGAGATCACGGTGGACTTCCTCACGGAGGTGGACAAACTGGTGCAGCTCATAGAGTCTCCTATATTCGCATGTCAGTATATTTACAATCAATCCTTTACCTATTGATGTAGTTTATGTTTAATTTTTATGTATATTGTAAAGACAAGAACTACATATTTGACAACATCCAATCAATATTAATAGCGAGATCATGAAAACTAATAGAAGTTGCACTTATCACAAATTACCCACGAAGTACGTCTAGAAATAATTCCACGGAGTCGACGTCAAGCGGACGACACGAAACTGTACTGCAGACTGACAAAGTTCTAGTTCAGATGGCTATCAGTATGAGACATTATGTATTGATGGTCCACAGACATGCGCCTCGAGCTACTGAGTGGTCCACAGAGCGCGGAGTTGCGCGGCGCTCTGTACGGCGTGCTGATGTTGTTGCCGCAGAGCGACGCCTTCCACGCGCTGCGGCGGCGGCTGCAGTGCGCGCCGCACGACCGCTGTCTCACACAGTTAGTATACACGCTCCTCGAGCTACTGAGTGGTCCACAGAGCGCGGAGTTGCGCGGCGCTCTGTACGGCGTGCTGATGTTGTTGCCGCAGAGCGACGCCTTCCACGCGCTGCGGCGGCGGCTGCAGTGCGCGCCGCACGACCGCTGTCTCACACAGTTAGTATACACGCTCCTCGAGCTACTGAGTGGTCCACAGAGCGCGGAGTTGCGCGGCGCTCTGTACGGCGTGCTGATGTTGTTGCCGCAGAGCGACGCCTTCCACGCGCTGCGGCGGCGGCTGCAGTGCGCGCCGCACGACCGCTGTCTCACACAGTTAGTATACACGCTCCTCGAGCTACTGAGTGGTCCACAGAGCGCGGAGTTGCGCGGCGCTCTGTACGGTGTGCTGACGTGTGTTCTCCCCCAGGGCGGGCGAGCAGGCGCCGCTGGCCGCGGTGGGAGGCGCCGAGCTGGACGAGCTGCTGGCTGAGTTCAGGCGCGTGCAGAGCGCGCACCGACACTACCGCACGCTCGACCGCGCGAGGGACAAGCGGCCGGACAAGCCATACTCATAGTACTTGTGTTAGCTTACCACGTGAACCACACTCCACTTACTGTATAGGGTTCGGTTACAAGTTTACTGAGCTAAAGGAGGTTCACTGCAGCCTGAGTCAGGTAGCGTTACACAGGATCCGAAAATATTGCTGTTTGTATGACGAAAACATTTTTCAAAGGTGACACTGAACATCTGTTGTAGATCTGTACAAAACTTGGTGTTGCAAAGTTTGAAGTCGGCTGTTTTACTCATCATAACAAACTAATATCGATAAGAAACATTTGGAATTGGACAAAATTAATCAGCTCCATCCATTAACCTATGGATTATATATTTTTAATCAACACTAGCTGACCCGGCGAACTTCGTACCGCCTAACACTTATATATGTTAAAACATTCCCTGAACTTTCACAATCATTTCAAAACCAAAATCAGCTAAATCGGCCCAGCCGTTCTCGAGTTTTTGCGAGACAAACAAACAGCATTTGATTTTTATATATAAGATCGGCAAGGTGAATGTTGTTTCTGGTTGATGAGTACATTGCCCTCTTTCGGCTCAGTGCACTCCTAATAGATAGAATAGTGGGTCACTCACAGTACGTTACACAATGACATGGTAGTCATCCCAGGCAGCCTGTATGGTTTGCAAATGTATATAGTTGTCCGCTGTACAATATGTAACTTACAATGTTTGACGAATTAAAGGAAACTTGTAAAATTACTATAGATCCTATCACACTAATATTGTAAAGGCGAACATTTGTGAAAGCATGACAGAGGAACAAACAAACAAACACACACCTGGATGTTAACCCTATTACACTTAAACAGTTAAACGGATTTGGATGAAATTCAGCACAAAGATAGCTTATATAGCCCTGGATTAACACACAAGCTAAAATTGAAGTGTGATCAAATGTCTACTGCGGGTAAATCCACGGGGCTCAGCTAGTACATTAGTAATGAACAATTTGCTAATTATAGTAGTCACAAAACTATTTTCTTAATTTATGAACCTTGATCTTGTACAGCATGTACACTGTACAGTTTATATTGTAAGATTCTATGTAGGAACAATTGTCTAAATACAAAGCTTGTTTACATTCCATTTAGTTTAATTTCAAAACAACCAAATATTTAACACCAACTTTATTTATAATATTTATATTATGTACAAACAGATTATTATTGTTAATTGTATATAAAATAAAAATAGATGATCAATATTTACAATATAGTTTCATTGTTGCACTAGAGAGTAGCCATGTGTAGGTCGCGCGAAGGAATCCTTCAATTGAACTAGTTCAGTTGCGTTTAGTTCATCCTTCACTAGTTCAATTTTAATACAAACATATATTTAAGTTCGCTAACGAAACGCTGAGCTGAGCCGAAAGCTGCCGACAGAGAAGATACGAGCCCAGCTGACTGAAGTAGTTATCTGTTTCACTCGCACTTTCGCGTAACAAGTTACAAATTGTTGAAATTCCATCAGAGTATATAATAAAATACAATCACATTTGTCTAATTTGTTTAGAGTCATAAAAGTAGTGTTATACAATGTTTATTGAAAATGAACTTTAGCATATGACTTTAAGATTCATTTTGGTTTATTTGTACCACTATATCTATCAACATAATATCTCCTTCGAAGTACTAGCTATCGAAATTTGATTTGAATTGTGAGAGGTGAACTACTGAACTAGAAGATAGATATACTTCACAGTGGTGAAAAGATATGTACATATCTTTATATTTCAGTGACACATTCTGCGCACGGCTACTAGAGAGCACCATAGATTAAAAAATGCTGAAGCATAGATAATTTTGTCAATTTTTTAATTGTCTCCTCTCTTTATGTTTCAAAAAGTAAGAAAAATATTGATATAATTTTACGAAATTTTAGTTTAGTCAATGTGACTGGCTGAATCAGGGTCAATGCTTTAAGCATTCCTTAATCTATGTCTACACTACTCTACTACTACTTACTCTTACAGATTAAATAGGTCTACTGGACAAATTATCTAACTAGTATTTAATAGTATTAATATGCTAAGAGGAATGCTGCGGTTATTAAGTCTTTGGAGTACATAGGAATTTGTATAATTTAACCTATTTGATCAGAATATCAACATAATGCCTATACAGCGCAGGTGACAATGTTAATGCTCTGCAAATTTCTCATTACATCGCATAACCTAAGCAGTAATCTGACAACATGACCTCCTTATTGCACACAAAATAAGATATTCATATAAATAATAGAATACAGATAAAACAAAAATGGTGGTACATTGGAGAGCAATATCAGGTGGCAGTTTTTTTTTTAAATAGCAACAGTTCTTAAAGAACAAATAGTATGTTTTAATGATATGTTACACTGTAACCTCCTCATCATACAATAACTTGCATTAAGGTATAATTTGAAAATCACCACTACAGAGTAAGTCACCAATGTGCATATGACTATAGTTGTCCATTTCGGCCTGCCTTCGGAGAGATCAGTGCCCAGCAGTGGGACATGTAAGGATAGATACAATACCAGATTAAATCAACGAGTATAAAACAGCCAGTAGAGTCAGCCAACGACACAGGAGTGCTTCCCGCTAGCCCTCCCCGTGTCACTGTGGTCCCTCTCCGTAGAACCACCGGAGCCCTTGGACTCGTAGATGACAGTGCGCGCGCCAGACGCAAACGTACCGCACTCGGACGAGTCACTCGCACTCACACTCTCACTGCACTCGCTCTCACTGATCACCGACGGTAGGGAGGCCAGGCTCTCACTGTCACTGTCGCATGGGAGCCCATCCTTGTTGGTTTCACTAGTGACTTGAGATGAGACGAGAGTGTCCTCATGCTGTTTCCACGAGTTAAGTTGAGTAGTGTGTTGGTCGGCGAGGCGCGAGGGCTCGTGCGGTCGGGGTGTGTCGGGCGTGCGCTAGAGCTGGTGCGGCACGTCCCTGGTGGCCTGCAGGATGCGCGCCAGCAGCGCCTGGTTGCCCGCCAGCTGGTGCTCGCAGTCGTTCTGCGCGGCCAGCAGCGCGCGCACGCCGAGCCCGCGCGCGCACACCCCGCGCGACACGCAGCCCCGCGCGCGCCCGCCACCCCCCGCCTCCTCCCCGCGCTCCCCGCCCGCCTGCGACGTGCTCTGCGATACAAAACATATATGATTAAATAGGTGTGTGACATATTGTTTTTAAGCGTTAGACATGTGTTAACTTGTCAAGGAGCCTGGATATGAGTGCTTTAAAACCATATCGCATTTGGACGTTTAAAAGTATTAGAATGTAAGGAGAAATATGATATGGTTGACAACAAGATTTATACAACGGGATTTATATTGTGATAAAATTAACCAAAACTTATTGTACGACTTTGTAGTAATTTCATGATAAATTATGAAGCATACTTAATTCTCATATAATACTCGTGATAATAATGACACTACTAGAAAGCTAACGAGTAGTACACAACATACTAAGTAGTTAGATTACATGTTGAAAACAACAAGAAACCCATATGTATTCGTATTGTAAAATTAAGTGTTTAAATTGTGTGTTAGTATGTGGTATTCTATGTGTAATTACATGGAAATTTATATAATGCTTTTGTCCGTCCCGTATTGCTTAAAGTATAGATACTTAGTTTATTTTTATTTTTCTCTTTAAAAGAAATAATGTATTTCGTTTGAGAAATAAAGAACTTAAACTTAAACAAGTAGCCAGAGACATAGGAAGAAAAATAGGTTTAGAAATATCTTGCTCGCGTGCTGCCACGGGTGGGAGCAAAACGATCCAAATCAGAAAGACTATTAAATCGGAATTGCGGGTTTGCCTTCACCGCTACGCAGATGGATTCGGCCATTTTTGACCCAACAGAATCGAAAGCCGGAATCCCGCGCTCGCTGCCTGGCGTCGCGAAACAACAATCTGTTTGATTTAGTGAGATGTTCATTTATGTATATCTTTCGAGTCGGGCCGACGATGTCCAGATCGGAAGAATTCAGGGATGTGCTGTGACGGCGAACTTTTGCAGCTCGTACGATTTCGTCTCGCTCGCTCTTTTTGGCGAGTTTTACGATTATTGGTCTCGGAGATATAGATTCTTTTTCCAGGTCTCTAGTGAATTTAGGTCCAACGCGAGTCACATTATCTATATCGGTTTCAGCGATTTTAACTCCAATTTTGGTTGCCGTGACCATTACGATGTGTTCGAGACTCTCGTTTGCCGTCTCATTTATTTTCTATGATTTCTAATTCCTTATTTATAGCCTCTTGTGATTGGTGGTTTAACTGTTCTTTTAAGTGGTGCACTTCTTCCCTAAGCGACAGTATGACGCAGTCCCTTTCTTCGAGGGCCTGAATTCTGGATTCAAACTCGTCTTGTCTAGATGTACATTTAGCAATAACTTCAGTGAGAAGGACGAGACTGGATTTTATCTCTACTATATCGCGCCTTAGTAGCAAATGTGTACACAGTGCAGCGCTTCCCCGCGCGTTCTCTCCTTAATTATAAATGGATACATCGATAGTTCGGATTTACTTGCAAAGATTAGCTTCTCGTTACCTCGAGTAGGTAGTCGACTATGCAATCGCAAGACTTTTGACCTTGTCACATATCTCGTACAAATTACGTTTTTAACTCGCCTGTCAACCGGTTGTGTATCTTAACCAAATGTATCTTAAGTGATACAATTTGCTGTGTAAGGTTTCCCTACAACTTTAGATGATAATTGATAGAGAGATGAAATGCTAACTGATTTATTGATATTTATTACTGATTGATTAATGCTTATGTAGTATAAAAATGCACCGCATGCAAAGGTGCTAAATGTGCAATTTACATAAATTGTAATTATGTATTGCTCCCGAGGGAAAATAATATAAACATGAGTAAAAAATGATAAAACAAAATAGTAAATAAGTATAAAAACACAAAGTCTCTAATAAAGTTTTTCTTAAGATATTTTAATATTTTCAATCACTGCACTTCACTTTTAATGAATCGATCAATAAAAATAGGCGAAGTAGTAGCGTTTACTACACTAGGTTTACTACGCGCACTTTGATTCACTTCGGAATAAATGTCTTTTTCGATGATGTTGGTGCTCGTGCTTGCTGCTGCTGTCGGCGGCGCCGGAGTCGTAGTGTAATGAACACTCATGTTAGTCGAGCGCTCGCTGCGGGGCGCCGGCGAGGGCGCGACGGCGGGCGAGATTCGCGCAGAGCAGGGCAGTCGCCCTCGCCGCCACGCGAACAGCGCGAAGGCCAGAAGCCCTGCTCCAACCACGAGATATAGGACCACGAACTGGTGCACGTCGTGATGCGATAGGTCTGATAAATCTACGTTGCCTTCCGCTGATTTCAACTTCTCTTTCTGTGTGCCGATGTTCTGTAGGTCCTTCCCGTAGTTTAAATTCTCCAAGTCATGTGAAGTAAATGCATTAATAGGTACTGATAAGTTGATTATGTTATTGATAGGGGGAATCTCTATTTGCATGATATCTAAACGAGCCCTGAATCCATTTGTTTGCCTGTTGTGGTCGTATATTTCATAGCCTTCACCTTTGATGACACAGCTGTCTCCAAGTGTCATTATGCCGGCCTTGCTTACTTGTACAGCCGTAACTTGATGCTCACATATGATTCTTATTGTATATAGGTCGCAGATAAAATACAGGTATGTATTCAACTGATTTAATTCTGACCAGGTGGCTGCACATCCTTGAGTATAGGTTTTGCATTGATTTGATGATTGGTCCGTAACACAAAGATCGGCGTCTGATGTCATATGATGAATCGGTTTTTGTAATGGACACAGACGTGTTGATGAGTCATAGGGAAGACAGTTTTGAATTTCGTTTTCAGATAAGGTGATATACGAATTCTTTTGTAAGTTTAGTGCTACATATTCTGCTATCGGAGAAATTGAGACCATCTCTCTTCCGTGGGAATTGGTATGAGCTTGTATATCTCATAATTATCTCTGGTGACCAGTGGAATTTTAATTCCGAAAATGAAGTATAGATTGGTCATTCTTGCTTTCACCTTTAATAAATGATAAATGCTAGATAGTTCTGTTTGCAAGTTGCTTATGGGTATGGTCACGTCCTTGGAAAGTTGCCCTGATATGATGTTTAGTTCATTCCGTAGTTGTTCTGGAGTTAACAGGTGGATATTGAATTTTCCATAGTGGATATCAGTGATGGTATCTACTAGTGTTTCCTGTATACTTTTTAAGTTCATTAGGATGCTGTTTGCAATAACTGATGATAATGCAAAGTCGTTATTATTTGCAACTACTTCGACCTGTTTTGATAAGGAGTTAAGTTTTTTCTCGATAGTTATAATTTGCTGATTAATTAATTTGTGCTGATTATTCATAGATTGTTCAACTCTTTTCAGTAAGTTATATTCTGATTCTACTACTGATGTTTGATTTTTCCAAAGCAGTGCCAAATGTTTTTGATTTTTCCTTATTAGGTTTATGTCTTGCTCATATTGTTGTGCGAAGTGTTCGTCAAGTACTCCAAACAAACTATGTGCTAGGTAACCAATTCCGTTGATAAAGCCGCGGCGGCGTCTTGTTACGGCGCGTGCCTTCTGCTTACCGAGCATTAAGCTGTCATAGTAGTCTAATTCTTGGAGCCCGTGACGTAACTGTAGTAATACCACGTCACAGTGAGTTTGTTTTGATGTCGTTGAACATATGCTTTCAAGGTGATTGGTATATTTGCTGTATAGTTTCCTTCCTTGCCAGTAGTGGTCCATGTCATAATAAACAACAAGTTTCCACTCATCTCGGACAAGGTGCATGTTTGATAATTTATCGAAATAAATGCTCTGATTGTTATTGATATTTGATAGTTTATAGTCACATAACTGACTGCTTTAGATTTTATTGATTTAGATTTTTTATTAGACGTTTCTTGATCTTCTTGTGCTGCTTCCTTTTGCTTTGGCTGTTCTTCTCTTGTTGAAGGCTCATCAATTGGTAGCTTTGATAATTTTACTATTGGTCTTTTCATAGTTCCGTTTTTCGTCTTGAGCGTGACTACACGAACATATCCATCTTTTCCGGGATGGAGTTCTACCACTCTTCCCATAGCCCACTTTCCGGCGGGTACGATCGCGTCATGAATGATTACGATGTAATTTACTGCGATGTTAGTTTCTGCAAGCTGCCATTTGCTACGATTTGATAATTGACATAAATACTCTGCTTGCCATCTTTTCCAAATGTCTTTGAAAGTTTTCTGTACTAATTGCCATGTTGTGCGTTGATCTGTTTCGGTTTCCACAATATTAAGAACCGGGCCGCTCGACAAAAAGTGAGATGGTGTTAGGCAATTTATGTCGTCTGGATCCTCTCTCAATGCGCATAAGGGCCTGGTGTTTAAGCATCCTTCAATCTGTGCAAGAAGTGTTGACAGCTCTTCGAATGTTAGTTTTTGCTCTCCAATCACTCTACGAAAATGATATTTCAGGCTCTTGACGGCTCCTTCCCATAGTCCCCCAGCACTGGGCCAGGAAAAAGCATTGAAATGCCACTCTATCTGAATTTCAGCTACTGTTGAGAAAAAATCGTCATCTAACGTGCTTTTTAGATTTATGATTTCTTGCTCTAGACGTTTTTGGCTCCGACGAAGTTGGTTCCGTTGTCACTGTAGAGATGACGTGGGGTACCTCGCCGGGCTACCATTCGCCGGAGTGCTGATAAAAAAGCTATTGACCTTAGATCTGACACAAGCTCTAAGTGTATGGCTTTCGTGGCCATGCACACGAAGACTACCACATAACCTTTCATGGTTTTTATGCCTCGACCTATGTTTGCCTTTACGTTAATGAATCCTGTTAGATCAACGCCAGTGTGATAAAAAGTGCGCGTCGGGTTGCATCTTGCTGATGGTAAGTCTCCCATGATTTGTTTCAGCTTGATAGGTTCATGCTTTCTGCACGTGATACAGTTGTGAACACGTTTCTTGACCGCTCTTATTCCTCCTATAATCCACACTTCGTGCCTTAGATAAGTTAGAGTTAACCGTGCCCCTCCATGTAGCGTCACCTTGTGGGCACGGTCGATTAATAAGTCTGTGAAGTGATGGTTGTTTGGAATTATGAAGGGATGTTTCATGTTTTCAGTAATGTTGGCGTTTGTGATTCTGCCACCAACTCTTAATAATCCATCTTGGTCCAGAAAACTAGTTGATTTTAATCTCTTTTGCTGTTGTAGTGCATTTATTTCTTCTGTAAATGATTCTTGTTGCACGAATTTAATTAACTTGATTTTTGCTGAATTGATTTCTTGTGCCGTTAGGTATGCGGGCTTGCGTCGGTGGCGATTTAATCTTGATATACGATATATCCACGCGACAATGCGCGTCACGCGAGTTAAACAGCTGTGTTTGTTGATAAGCTCTCGGATGACGTCACCGCCTCGGCACTGTGTAGAGACGTTTGTTTGATATAATTTTTCATCTTGATTAGTGTCGTAGATCATGGTTTGATCGTTTTTTGGTGGGTTGAATATTATCGCAGGTCCGTTCCACCAAAGTTTATGCTCTTTAAGTTGTGATGCAGAGATTCCACGACTTGCGCAGTCTGCGGGGTTCTCCGCAGATTTTACGTACTGCCAGTGTTTTGCTAGAATGATATCGTTGATTTTTTGGTACTCGATTCGATACAAATGGCTTCCAACGGTTAGGATCGCCGTTAATCCAACCCAGGACCGCTGTTGAGTCTGACCATCCGTAAGTTTTGATGTTGTATGCTGATAGGTTTTGTTGGACTATTTTCATTAGATTTGATAGTAGAAGTGCCGCGCAGAGCTCGAGTCTCGGGAGAGTTACGCTTTTCTTCTTCGGCACTAATCTTGATTTTGCTGCTATAATCACAGTGTTTTGAGTGTTTTTGATCATGCTGTAGATAACACAGGCGTACGCACTCTCTGAAGCATCTCAGAATCCGTGCAGCTCTATGTTATCGATTTCGTGCCTTTCAAGCCATCTTTGGATCTGAAGGGTATTGATTTCCGCCAGGTCTTGCTTGACATTGACCCATTCGTCGTTGAGTGATGCTGGAATTCGTTCATCCCATTGAATGTTTTGTTGCCATACTAACTAAAATAATAATTTCAGCTTGGTAGTTACAGGACACAGCCAACCTAGTGGATCAAAGATTGTTGATATTTCTGATAAAAGAGATCGTTTGGTGGCTGGTTTTGAAGATCCTGTGTTTATCTTCAGGTTGAATGTGAAAACATCTTGTTGTTGATTCCACTGAAGACCGAGTGCTTTCGTTGATTCTTGATGCTTAAAGTCAAACGCTGATGATGGTGATGTTATCTGCTCGACACTTTCTTGTTGATCCAATAACTCCCTCTCATTAGATGACCACTTCCTAAGATTGAAGCCTCCTGACTTTAAGAGGTTAATCAGATTTGATATGATATTTTTTGCTGATTGGATGTTGTGTGCTCCACTGATTAGGCCATGTAGAAATCCCTATCCAAAATTTTTGCTGCTTCTGGATATCTTTGGCCTTCATCAAGTGATAATTGTTTGAGGGTCATCATGGCTAGGAAGGGAGCGGCCTTGGTCCCGTAAGTCAGGGTAGTCAGGGCCCAATCCTGCAATGATTGATTTTCGTCATTTCTCCATATTAGTTTTTGATATTTTTGATCGTCTTCATGGCAAAGAATTTGCCTGAACATTTTTTTAAATTGTTTATAATCGTTTGCTATTTTTTCATGCTTTTGGAATTTTTTCTCCAGTTGATAAAACTGTGCTACAGCTTTCTGCTTAGATTCACCCAGTTTTTCTTTGATTTCAGGTTTTAGAGGCAGTCGGATGACGTAGCGACCATCTACCTGACGTTTCGTTTCTGTCTTATACTGCTGGAGACAGAGATGATCTTCCGTAGACATATTTATGGTGGAGCTTTCTGAGATGTCTCCTATCTTCCAGAATTTACTTATTTCGTCGATGTTATTGATGACCAAATTGCACTGATATGATTTTATATTTCCGCAAATAATCCATCCAAGGCGACTTTGTTGTATGATAGGTTAGGAATCGTCTTCTCTGATGAGGCCACCAAGGATGATGTTCGAGTAAATTTCAGAGCCAAGTAAAATGTCTACGGGGCGACTAACGTTGAAGTCTGGGTCTGCTAATTGAATATCTTCAAGGTTGGACCAAGTCGGTTTTTCGAATGTTCTATTTGGCAAGTTATTGATTAAGTTGTTCATGATTAGTACGTCAGTGCTAAATTTGTAGTTGCTGTACATTGATTTTGCTGTGATCTTGATAATTCCCTTGCAGTTATTTTCTTTTGTCCCGATTCCAAAAATAACACCTTTACAACGCTGTCGTGCCAACCCTAAGCGTTGTGCAGCATTTTCTGTAATCAGAGACGTCTGTGACCCTTGATCAATAAGCGCACGCATCTTGATTATTGATCCATCATCAGCCTCTACCTGGATCTGTGCTGTAGCTAAAATGATCTCAGCGAGATTGTCTCGAGAAACATGCGTTACGTTCTTCTTGCTTGATTGACCTTGTACGGGTTCATCTACATATGCCTCGTGTAAAAGCGTGTTGTGGTTACCTTTGCACAGCTGACACCTTTTTTTCGAGAAGCATGCTTTTCCTTTGTGATCGTACAAACAATTTATACAAATTTTGAGTTTCGAAACGGTTTTCAACTTGTCAGCAGGTTTTAATTCAGTAAATAATTTGCATTGGAATAAATGGTGCTGACTATTGCACTGTGGGCATTTTTGCGTAGAAACATAGAATGATTTTTTATCAGATTGAAAATTATATGTTTTATTGAAAGGCTTGTAAACCGATTGACTGTCAGGTTTCTTGTTTGATTCTTGTTGTTGAGATGATTGAGTTGATTTTGATGTTTCTCCGCGACTGCGGCGAGATGCTTCTAATGCAGTGAATTTTGAGTCCAAGAACTTTAAGAAATCGGCTAAAATTTTAATGTCCTTGGGGTCCTGAATATATTCAACATAATCATTATGGGTATCCGCGTCCAATTTTTGAGACAAGAGATAGATGATTAGTGGATCCCAGTTTGAAATGTCGACGCTCAGATTCTTGATGGCATTTAAGCACTCGTTTGTCGTATCATGGAGTTTTTTGATTGCTGATGCTGATTGTTGCTGCATATTAGGAATTGATAAGAGAATATTTAGATGAGAGTTGAGAATGAGCTTTTTATTGTCATATCTTTGATTCAAAATTTCCCAACATGTATTATAATTATCCTGGCTGATTTTCAAATGCTGTACGAGCTCTTCAGCTGGCCCCTTGATTTTGCTCTTAAGGTATTGCATCTTTTGCGAATTGGATAATGATTTGTTTGTGTGGATGGTTTCTGTAAATAAATCTTTAAAAGACACCCACTGATGATAGTTCCCATGAAAGACGGGAATTTCCATTGCTGGAGTTGATTTCTCACGATGCCGAACTGACCACATGCTACTGTTGATAGTTTTCTTGACATCATATTTTTCTTCATACTCGTAATAAGTTTTCTCATATTCAGGGTTATCATTGATAAGTTCGCTGTCTATCTCCCAGTTTAAAGTGTCAACAACGGACCAACGACCCTTAATAGTGTTAAGTGCGTCTTCGAACCCCCATTTTTCTGACAACTAAGACACATTGATGCTATCTATTGCTCTTGCTAATGCTTTAAAGTTACTCTTCTGTTTTCTTAACATTTCGTCTAGTTTGGAAGTGTTACCTCTATCGGCCCTGCCAGCTGACGACTGTCCAAAAGTACCTGCTTGATATTGATCCGTGTTCGCTGTGCGCTGAGGTGCCTGAGGCGTTCCTGTTCCAGTGACAGACGACCATTCGAAGGAGCGTGTTAAACCTGGGCTGGCCGGCTTTAGGAACGGCTTGTTCTCTCCTACGAGGTAAGGTTGGATTTTACCTTAAAACTCCTTGGCCATTTTCTTGAATCCTTCGTAGTAATTGTCCTTGAAGTAGGCGTGATCCGACTCATACTGACACAACCTCTTATGATTGTTTTCAAACTATGTATAGAGAGCCGTAAGAGTTTCTAGCTTCTTCTTGGCATACTGCGGGGTTTTCCTTTCAGGTCCGTCCTTCCCGAAGTTGGTTGACAACCTCTCTACTTCGTTGATGATTTGCTGTTGATTTGCTAATAGGTCTTCCATTCTCTACTACTTACAGTGATATGCTGCGCTGCACTTCAGTCACCCTGAGCTAAGTAGGAGTTGAGTAGGTAGGTACTTATTTGATGATATTCTAGTGATAATTCTTTCCCAGAGATCCCTAGCGCGATATGTGCACCTTCTCAGTTTAACCGGTGAGACCCGCTGGTGGGAGGCCGATTAAACCGATTCGCTATCGCACTCGAGACGCCCAAGAAGGTTACCTTGATTCTGCTACTTCACGAAGGCTTCAATACTACCTTACGCGGTAATCCAAATAAAGTCACTCACACAAAGGCCCAAACACTTTACACGAATGATTGTTTTTGATAATTAATGATAATTTCCTTGATAGTCACTTTGATTGCTAGTGAATGTCACACGGCAAATTCACAGAAAACGCGTGATTTCGTAACTAGGTCACTGCACCACGTGGTCCTGAGTTTAATCTTTACCGCGCGCTGGGACTAAATCTCGAAGGACCATAAAGATGTCAGGTTTCCCTACAACTTTAGATGATATGATAATAGATGATAATTGATAGAGAGATGAAATGCTAACTGATTTATTGATATTGATTAGTGAATACACGGGACGGCGGTCGAACGCGTACTGATTGCTTAATGCTTATGTAGTATAAAAATGCACCGCATGCAAAGGTGCTAAATGTGCAATTTACATAAATTGTACATGCTGAACAACAAATATGTTAAAGAATACAATGTTCGTTACATTTCAACATCGTCAAAATTGTACAAGCCAGCAATATACTCACGGCGTGTTCCGTGTCTGGAAGAGGCGCGGTGGCGGGCGGCGGCGCAGAGGTCCGCAGCGCGCACTCGGCGTCCTGCAGGCGCGCCGCCAGCGTCAGCAGCTTGAGCTCCGCCGCGGACACGTCCTTGTCCAGGATCTGCGTCTGCAGGAACACCGTCTGCGCCACCTTGTACCAGTCCGCCACCGCGTCCGCGCGCGCCCGGGCCAGCGGCGCCGCGCGCGACAGCAGCGCTCGCGCGCGCCGCCCCGTCTCCGACACCGTGATGCGCTCCAGCACGTGGAACTGCTCGTCGTTGTAGGTGAGCGAGCGCGTGGCGCGGTCCCGCACCAGGTGCTGCCACGAGTCGCGCAGCCGGTCCGTGAGCGCGCGCGCCCTCCGGTGCAGGCGCAGCGCGGCTGGACACGGCGCCGCCGCTACCGCCGCCTCCCACTCGCGCGCCAGCGCCGCGCCCCCCGCGTGCCGCGCCACTAGCGCGCCCGCCGCCGCGCGCAGCGAGCCCGCCTCGCCCGCCACGAGCGCGGCGCGCGGCGCCCAGCGCTCCCCGCGCCCCGCCGCAGCGTGGTCGAGCGCGCGCGCTGCCGCCAGCAGCAGGCCCGCGTGAGCGTGCAGCGCCTGCGCGCGCGCCTCCACGCGGCGCAGGCGTTCGGCCAGCAGCGCGCCCCAGCGGCGCACGCAGGCGGCGCACAGCTCGGCGGCGAGGCAGAGCGCCTCCACGCGGCGCCGGATCATGTGTCCGACGCCGCACGCGGTCTTGGCTTGGCTCGCGTCGTTCTCGACGGACACGATGTTGGGGAAGGCGGGGAACTTGGGCGCGTCGGGCTCGGGCGGCATGGTCACGTTATTGTCGTTCCTGTTGAACAGCAGCAGCGGCTCGGCGGCGCTGGTGGCGGGGTGCTCCGCCTCCGGCTCGCCGCCGAGCAGCCGCTCCTGGTGGAGCAGTATCTGCGACTCCGCCACCACGCTGGTCTGCTCGCAGATGTACGTCTGCAGGTGTTCGTACTTTTCCTCCGGCTTCAGGAACACCTGCACGAGCACCGCTACGTTAGTGTCAGTGACTACATACAACAGACACGCGCCCGCCGCGACGTCGGACGTGATCCGTCGCGTGGAACGTCTCATTAGCGACGCCTATTGTTTTAACATCGGTCTTACAACACTTTACGAGTGTTTATCGAAAAGTTTGTTGTTTCTTTGAGTTTATTTCGTATAATATTTGATTACTGTATACTGTTGGTCTACTCCTACTCGAGTATGTGTGGCCTACATACGAGTACACGAGTACACAGCTAGCCAAGGTCTTACTTTATCCAAATGTTTAAATTTAAATCAATGCAATTCTTCTGCTATACGAGTATATGTTTAAAAATGTTTTATTTTTTTTATGTATAGTCCAAAATACTGACATTATAATGAAACTAAACTTAATATGTAGCAACGAGTATTGTGACGCAAGTAATTAACTATTGTACCCACTAACAATACAAAAATACTTACAATAATGAAACTAATTTTTAAACACGGATTAAATATTACATCTTATAACAACAATGAGAACAATACTATAAACAATTAAACATAGAAAATTAACTGAATTACTAAAATAGTTTAGTCAATTTCTTTTAACATTGTTAACCACATAACTTGTAAAATATCCACTCTGTCTCTATATATTAAATTATAAGTTGTACACATACGAACAACAGCTGAATGCTGTAGCATATTTGTTGTGCGACGTGGCCACGAGAAGGTTTTCATGTTAGTGTAATGGCTTCCGGGACACTTACAAAAAAAAAAACTCTATGATTTCAGTACAATGACCATTTAAGCTTTAATATGTAATTATGATGTCAGTTAAAGTACGACACTTTTATTAATAAGTTAACTTCATAATGTTCTAGACGAGACTGATAGGAGCGTAATAATTAACATTTGTTACATATACACCAAATTCTAATTAATTTGAAAGCCACTATTTTAAACAATTTAAGAATTTGCTATCAGAAACGCACCAATCTGTAACTACTGTAAGTAAGCCGACAGCGAGCGCCTGCGACACAGGTCTCACACCTAGTGCACGGCTCACAAGTGTATCTGTAAACCTTCTTTTTCTTTTCTTTAAACAGATTGATGTTTGTCACTGCGTTCTCATTATTATTTATTAAGGTTATTGTAAAGATTTAATAAAGTAAAAATTATTTGAATTATTTGATTACTCGTATAAGTTATATGATACAAAAACCGCTTCTGAACTGCCTGAAGCCGATTAGAATGAACATGATAACTTGGACTCCAAACCACACAACAATATCCAAAATGCTCTGAACTAGACTATTAAACAATTACAAATATAATTGGATCCCGAACACAATTACTCCAAAATCTCTAACGGATAAAAGCTCAGTGAGAGGAGTACTTATTTTATAGGAAGCTGGAAAGTATGAGCGTTTTCTTGAAAATCTAATGAAAAAGTATTTCGCAGAAATTAGTGCCATAAAAAAATTATTTTATAAATTAACTACATCTTTTTTTTTAGGTTTTGATAGTTTTGTAACGTTTTAAATCATCGGCGAAAAGTTACCTTTTAACTTTCAGCAATCCAGACAAATCATTAATAAATAATATAATGAAGAGCAGAGGCCCAAATATGACCCCTGAGATACGCCGGAAGGAACTTCTGTCTTCAATGACTTACAACCCTTCACTACTCCAGCTGCGAGCAATTTTTAAATATGAGCTTAATCACCTAAGCACATTTATGCCTAATTTTAGTAGATTGGGATTGAGTAAGTCAAAAGCTTTACTGAAATCGGCACCTATATATAGCATATGCCTCTTCACCCATATCAAAAACTTCTTGAATGTCTGTGACGAAACTTATTAAGTTGTTAGAACAGGTCGACCTTCGTGGTAGTAACCCATGTTGACTATCATTTAGTTTTGTATCATAGCATTCGGTCCTCCAACTTTCAATTTGCCTGTCGTTTTTTAGAACGATCTATTTTTTTTCCGCCTAAATTCTTAATATTGTCATAAAATCAGAACATTATAGCACATAACAGTCGCTCGATACAAAACCACCGAAACAAAGATCGCGTGCTGAAAACCATTCGCAAATCATCGGAGAACTCATGAAAGCGTGCCTCGGTTCGCTGTTTCAGATATGTGCTGGATACAATAAAACTTATCTATCTGCCTGAAAAGTTACACCAATATGTGCATATTGCTGTACATTTTTTCTGTATTTTTTTTTGTATAGAGTAGTGCGTTGTTCGAGCCTCTGCAATACGACAAGCAATGAAGTCAAAGTCCTTTCATCACAAATCCTACCACAACTAACGTAGCTTCACATAAATATATACAATAAACTACGACAATATAAAATATACACAAAATGACATAAAATTTACGAACGAAGCCAATTACTACTCAATTGGCAAATACTTAAACAAAATTACAGATACTACGAGTATTATTCTTTTTTAGCTTATTTTTATCTCGAATTAAATATCCTCATAATCAAATATAACTTTATTGTACACCAAAAATATACATATACATTTCAAACAGATATCATAAAACATTGGCAGTACATTGGACGGCCTTATCGCCTAAAGCGATATCTTCCAGGCAACCTTTGGATGGATCGGACTCAATGTGAAAAACACGTCGGTGGTGTACCAATCAATACTAACAAAAAAATACACAATAACCCTTTCACAACAACTATCTGTACTTATAGACAAAAAATATTAGTACCAATGAGAGATGTTAAAAAACATACAAGTTTCGACTAATGACTTATTGACAGATAGCAGTTGTTCAACAAGTTCCTAAATATACAAATAGATTTAACCTGTCTGACCGACAAAGGCAGCGTGTTCCACAACATGACAGCTTGCACAGTAAATGATGCCTGAAAGAAAGAGTTGGTAGATGTGGCAGTTTACAACATAGGATAAAGATCACGTGAGGATCGCAGGGACGTTGAGTCCTCCTCATTCATACTTATTTGCTGCACCCAATGGAGTCCATGTTACTATTATTTACATCTGTATGACTCAATGTAAGCAATAAAACCTGAAATCTTTC
This sequence comes from Ligdia adustata, assembly GCA_947049295.1. Taxonomy (NCBI): domain Eukaryota; kingdom Metazoa; phylum Arthropoda; class Insecta; order Lepidoptera; family Geometridae; genus Ligdia; species Ligdia adustata. The sequence goes on along the minus strand of OX346229.1, from coordinate 398,290 downwards.
CTACTAATGTAAGATACTCATAGTAGGATATAGTAGAGTCTGTCACAAACACATCTAAGTTACCTAGTAATCTTGTAGTACATAATAATGTATAAAATAAGTAGCAAGTATGACGTGTTCCGCGGTAATGTAGGTCACAGCGAGGCCTTGCGCAAGTACCGCCAATTACAACAGTATTATGAACGTTCAAATCAGATTTCCGTTCCAATAAGAGAATAAAACGACGCCGAAACCGCATTCCGTGACGCGATTTGAATTTTACGACGAAAACTTCGTGAAGATGTTTACGATGTCTCAACGCTGATAAACTTGACGCAGGGATAGTAAACAGTACTAATTAATATATCGTGTCGGACTGATTAGTATTTATATGTTGTCCACCAGAACCCGCTGCCTTTACTTTTGCAAGTTAATTATGAGTAAAAATTGATTCATATTCATAACTATTCATGGGGTAAGGGCCCAATATTTGAATGTTATCAACCTCTCCAACAAGCAAGTTTCCTTATAATGCTTTGTTTCATCATAGGAGCAAGTAGTAATTAATTCTAATAGGCACAAAAAGGACCAACTCAGAGGTACATTACCTAAACGTAGAATTAAATTTAGGAAGAAACTATTTTAGGCTTAATAAATGTGCATATTGTATTTAAAGTAGATATATATGATTTATTAGAACTATTTAAATCTGGTGACATCAATGTATACTCACCGGCAGTGTGCACTACAACTGACAAGTATTCAACTCCAAACAATGGAAAATTTAAAAGTTAAAATAATAAGTTTAGTATTTATATAAGTATTTAAGTATATAAGTATGTATATCAGTGATCAGGTTACCATAGCACAGGCTTTGTCTAGTTTGGGACCTGAACACCTTTGTGTGGATGTTGTCCCATATTATATATATATTTAATAATTAATTGTGAAATTGACAAAGTTCATATCCAGGGATGTTATTGTGCAAAAACAACACAGAAGAATAATACCACGAGTAGGCAGTCAAACAGAGTACTCTAACAACTCTAAAGTAGACCCTTCACAACTATATAAGTAGGAAGTCAAACAGAGTACTCTAACAACTCTAAAGTAGACCCTTCACAACTATATATGTAGGCAGTCAGACAGAGTACTCTAACAACTCTAAAGTAGACCCTTCACAACTATATAAGTAGGCAGTCAAACAGAGTACTCTAACAACTCTAAAGTAGACCCTTCACAACTATATAAGTAGGCAGTCAGACAGAGTACTCTAACAACTCTAAAGTAGACCCTTCACAACTATATAAGTAGGCAGTCAAACAGAGTACTCTAACAACTCTAAAGTAGACCCTTCACAACTATATATGTAGGCAGTCAGACAGAGTACTCTAACAACTCTAAAGTAGACCCTTCACAACTATATAAGTAGGCAGTCAAACAGAGTACTCTAACAACTCTAAAGTAGACCCTTCACAACTATATAAGTAGGCAGTCAAACAGAGTACTCTAACAACTCTAAAGTAGACCCTTCACAACTATATATGTAGGCAGTCAGACAGAGTACTCTAACAACTCTAAAGTAGACCCTTCACAACTATATAAGTAGGCAGTCAAACAGAGTACTCTAACAACTCTAAATTAGACCCTTCACAACTATATAAGTAGGCAGTCAGACAGAGTACTCTAACAACTCTAAAGTAGACCCTTCACAACTATATAAGTAGGCAGTCAGACAGAGTACTCTAACAACTCTAAAGTAGACCCTTCACAACTATATAAGTAGGCAGTCAGACAGAGTACTCTAACAACTCTAAAGTAGACCCTTCACAACTATATAAGTAGGCAGTCAAATAGAGTACTCTAACAACTCTAATGTAGACCCTTCACAACTATATAAGTAGGCAGTCAAACAGAGTACTCTAACAACTCTAATGTAGACCCTTCACAACTATATAAGTAGGCAGTCAAATAGTTTACTCTAACAACTCTAATGTAGACCCTTCACAACTATATAAGTAGGCAGTCAAACAGAGTACTCTAACAACTCTAAAGTAGACCCTTCACAACTATATAAGTAGGCAGTCAAATAGTTTACTCTAACAACTCTAATGTAGACCCTTCACAACTATATAAGTAGGCAGTCAAACAGAGTACTCTAACAACTCTAAAGTAGACCCTTCACAACTATATAAGTAGGCAGTCAGACAGAGTACTCTAACAACTCTAAATTAGACCCTTCACAACTATATAAGTAGGCAGTCAAACAGAGTACTCTAACAACTCTAACATAGACCCTTCACAACTATATAAGTAGGCAGTCAGACAGAGTACTCTAACAACTCTAATGTAGACCCTTCACAACTATATAAGTAGGCAGTCAAACAGAGTACTCTAACAACTCTAATGTAGACCCTTCACAACTATATAAGTAGGCAGTCAAATAGTTTACTCTAACAACTCTAATGTAGACCCTTCACAACTATATAAGTAGGCAGTCAAACAGAGTACTCTAACAACTCTAAAGTAGACCCTTCACAACTATATAAGTAGGCAGTCAGACAGAGTACTCTAACAACTCTAAATTAGACCCTTCACAACTATATAAGTAGGCAGTCAAACAGAGTACTCTAACAACTCTAACGTAGACCTTTCACAACTATATAAGTAGGCAGTCAAACAGTTTACTCTAACAACTCTAAAGTAGACCCTTCACAACTATATAAGTAGGCAGTTAAATAGAGTACTCTAACAACTCTAATGTAGACCCTTCACAACTATATAAGAATAATACCATGAGTAGGCAATCAAACAGAGTAGTCTAACAACTCAAGAAAAAAATCAACTGTTACATACAAAAGCTGATCGGTCATTGACAAAATGAATGTCATTGTTGTTCCTTAGGCCAAGTATAGTGACCCCCTTTCAGCTTAGTACACCCCTAACCGATAACCCTGTATAACATCACCAAATTGTGCCATCAAGAACCATGATTATGTAATTTAATATGCATGTTTCAGCTGAAGACACAATGAAAGTACATTACCTTTATACTAGCAGCTTTGTTGACATGGAAAATATACACAGCTTTTGTAGAAGTGGCCACCTGCACCTCTGAGAAGAACCTCTCGAAGGTCCATATCCTGAGAGGGTCCACCTCCAGTAAGCCAGCCAGCAATGGAGTGACAAGCTTGCGGAGCCCTACGCTCAGCTGGCAGTGTGGTGGGAGCTCCCGTGACCACTCAATTGGACCATTCTCTGTTGTTTGTGTGCCCTGGAAATATATGTTTTATAATGTAATTATACTTTATCACAATTTAGCTAATTTTCTCTCTTTTAATGCAGTTTCTCTATCTAAAAATACAAAATTGATAACTTTAATAATACTTGTGTGTTTCATTCTAATATTTTTACAGGAAAAACAAGTATTCATGATTCAAGATTCAAATATCTACTGAAATAATTTACTACCCAGCAATGACATAAATAATAACAAGTAAACAATCACCAGCTGGAATCCTTCACTCACTGTCTATAACTGTATTAAAATTATCAATTACAAAAAAAGCTTTAAAAATGATACTCCTTTCCTTTACTTACAGAAATGACTCCTGAAGCTTTCTTTGTAGTAATATAAAACATAGTTTCTTTATTCCTCCTGCCACCATATGGTCTGAAGGGCAGCTGACCAGTTGCAACATGGTATAATGTTACTCCAATAGACCATAGATCCACCGTAGCACCAAAACTTTTACCCACAGGTTTCCTTAATACTGCCCTCTCGTACATATCCGGATGCAAGTACTCTTCCGTACCATACAAAGACACAAACTGCTCTTCTTCTTGCAATTCTCTTGCTGCTCCAAAATCTGTTAGCTTGTATGTAGTAGTGCCATCTTCATTAATGTATTTCATAATGTTGCCAGGCTTTAGATCTCTATGGACTAGGTTGTTGTCACGTAGGTGTTTCATACCCGCTGTTAAATGCTCTAGCACCAGTAAGAACTCATCTTCCTGAAGGCCGTACGTGTTCTCAGGGTCGTCGAGTATATTGAAGAGTGAGCCGCCGGTACACAGCTCCATCACAATTACCTTTCCACGCCCCTCCTGCTCCTCCTCGATAGCCAACAGTTTCACAATATTCTCATGCTTCACTTTCTTCAAAACCTCGAATTCTCTCATCTGTACATCATGCGGCCTCATGTGGCTCAGTTGGTTGAAAGTTTTCACTGCTACAGGCTCACCGTTGTTCTTGTTGACGCCTTGAAACACGGCGCCGGTAGCACCCTTGCCCAGTACACTTGTCGTGCACCACACGTAATTTTCAGAGCCTCTCAGGAAGGACATTTTCGAAAGTTACAGCTTTGCTATGAAGCAATAACGCCGTAAAAAATGCTAACACGAATCACTTTTTAATTTTCAAAGACTGTGTATGTATCTTGATACATTGCATAAATAAAGTGTAGCTGCCCCAACACAACTTTAATAATAAAATGAAATATTAATTCACATTCACTTTCGAAGTGGTCCGAAAAACAAATCAACAACGAATGACAACAAACATCTAAATTGTAAAAGCAATTTGACAGTTACATTAATTTTTGAATTGCGTTATACGATTAGTATATTTGGCTGTGTTAAGTGTAATATAACAATATTCCAATATTCTAGAATAAGAAATATTCTAGTGTACATCGAGTAGGATGGATTAATTCTACAAAATCAGGAATCGCTATGCTAGTTAGTCCTGTTCAAGTCACACAAGGCACATGCTTGACGTTTCTTAATGATTTTATATATTAACCTATTTCAAACTGGCAAATATAGTAAACATAAGACGTCATTTACAAAAATGTAAAAGTAAAAAGAATCCAAAACAACAGATTATTTCTTTCGTGGAGTTTTCTATTCTATGTAAACAGTGTTTAGTTTTTGAATATACAGATTCTAGATAATTATTACGTTAAAAATCAACGAGTACATTGTTTTGAACATTTGTGTAGACCATAAATAAATAATCCATATAAAATGTAAGTATTAAGCGAACTAGTAATTTACGTCCTATTGTCTTGTATTGCTGTCACGTTTACGTGCAATAGGTTAATAAAATGGTACTTAACTCTAATATGTAGTTATACCGTAAAATATAACTCTAATTAATTAATCTTCAATGTCACCAGGTCGTCAAGAGGTGAGGTTATAAGACGTCGCGATCGCAGCAGAAGTCGTTCCACAGAGAGGCGTAGAGACCGCAAAGCTAAAAGTAAAGACAGAACAAAGTCACGCTCGCCTGGTAAACATCGGTCTACAAGCAGAGAAACCAAGCACAGGAAAGAAAAGAAGAGTAAAAAGAGCAAGAAAAAGAAAAAGCGTTCTTCAAGTAGTAGTAGTAGTTCCAGTGACAGTGAGGAAGATGAGCTGAAGCTACTGCAGCGGCTGGAGGCGGAGAGGTTGAGGTTGAAGGAAGAGAGGCAGAAGAAAAAAGAGGAGATGAAAGCTAATGAAACTCCTGAAGAAAAGAGGTTTGTTTGATAATTAATGGAGCTAAGAATCTATTGTAGGTAGTTTAAAACCTCTGAAACCAAAGTGGGCAAGTCCCATAGCAAGAAGTAACCCTTAAATCATAACTGTGATGAGCTGTTTACTGTTTCTCCAAAAATGCTCTTAACTAGAGCATTTTGGAGAAACAGTAATGCTATCCATAAAGTAAGCCCATATACTTCTCTAACTGCTCTGTAACTCTGTGCGCACACATTCCACTTTCTTCACCTCGGTGAAATATCATTAGGTGAAAATACCAAGTGTGAGACATATAGGTATACTATATAGGTACTTAGTCCATTGACAATATTAGAATAAAAACAATTTTTTATCAACTTACTCTATTTCTAGAGCACGCCGTCTGCGCGAGAAACAAGAAAAAGAGCGAAAACGTCGCGAACGCATGGGCTGGGATAATGAGTACCAGTGCTACACCAACCAGGACAACCCCTTCGGAGACTCGGCACTCACTAACACATTCGTCTGGTCTAAGAAGCTAGCCAAGGAAGGAGTGAAGACAGTATCACATGATGAGCTTGAAGCTTTGAATAGGCAGAAACAGATGGAGAACAAAATTGAGTTGGAAAAGGTATATAGAACACTTATAATGGTATCAGTAAGATCTACTTCATTGTCCAAAACAATGACATTTACAACAAATAGCTGATATTAGCGGACTAGCTGCCCCCAATGGTGATACCTACAGAGTTTTAACTATTCCTTGGGAACACTGCATTTTTTGAGATGAAATGTATCCCATGTGTTAATCCAGGACATAAGTTATTTTGATGCCAAATTCGTTCAGCAGTTTTTATGTTTTTTTTTAAATCTAATTAAGGCTTATTTGCTTAGCGAATATGTCACCTAATATGAAATGAAATGAAATTATTTATTGGCCTTATAACCACTTATGTTATACTAGGCAAGTCACATTACAATATTTCACACAATACTTAATTTAGTAAATTTCAAATGTACCTATGTCAAAAACTTTACAATTCACTTAATTAAAAAATTTAAATAAGATTATGTAGTATAGATTAATAGATATATTACTGATATAATAATACTTCTAAAATAGTTTACATTAATGAGAGTAGAATTTAATAAAGTCATTATATAGTAAGATACTTTAATGTCATTATTAGTTTGTGAGTTTTGACTATAATTGTTTAGTTAGATTTGACAATATGTTATATAAATTAAGTATAAGTTAAGTATTAAATTAAAATTATTAGTAAGAAAAAACAATGACGAAAGTCTTATTAAAAATTTAGCTATCACCTACTTATAAAATTATGATTGCTCACTCACGAACGAAGATTCAGTCAGCTTCATGCTCATAAATTCTTTGACCGAGTAAATTGGGGTAGACTCAAAAATCCGCTTTATTTTTCGTTTAAAATCGTTCGCGTGAAGATTAACTACGGCATGGGGCAACTTGTTGAACATACATATCTTAATATAAATTCCTTGTTTTCTAACTTTGGCTAGGCGTGTTTTAGGCTTACATAGTATCTCTTTTCGTCTTTCATCAATTCTTAGATATTGAATTACAATCAAATCCTAACTAATATTATAAATGCGAAAGTAACTCTGTCTGTGTCGCTTTCTCGCCAAATACACGATCTGGATGAAATTTAGTACACAGGTAGATTGGACCCCGGGAAAGGACATAAGATACTATTTAACCGACTTCAAAAAAAAAATAGTTCTCCATTGGATTATCTCGATAGTAAAATGGGGAACTACGCGGGTGAAACCGTGGAGCACAGCTAGTAAACTATTAATCAATCTGTACGCATTCTATTTAAAACTAATTTGTATAGCATTCTGGCTGTATTCGAAGTGGGCTCAGCCAGAATGCTATTACAATACCCTACGTTTTTATATGAAAGAGTAACATACCCACATACATATGTTCAAACTTTCGAGTTTATAAGATTAGTAGTATCTAATAATATCAGCTATTGACAAGAAGATTCATTTTATGTTTTTACCTATGTAAATATTGGTCTAGATTAGGATTCCGACGCTGCACTTTCTGATTAGGCATCCTCAAACATTATGGTGACTATAAACACTAGAAATATTTATAGACGCTTGGTGCTCAATTGTCATTCTAGATATTATTATTTATAACAAAAGGTGCTCAATTTTTGACAAGCTCTACAGGTATGGTGGCTACCCTATATGCATATAAATAAATTATGAACAATAATACTATTTGCACAACGACAGCATTTGGTTACAGGCAAAAGTCTTGCTTTTTCAATAGCCATAGTTTATTATATCTTGTAATTGTTGTTTTTTAAATTTGACCTTGCAATGTCAAGTCCAAAGACTTGACGTCACAAGCACACATTTAGGCACACGGAGTATTGAATGACTGAGATAGATATTGTATGTGTGCAGGTGAAGCAACGGCGCTTGGAGCGCGAGGCGGAGCGTGCAGCACGCGAGGCGGAGGCTGCGGCGGCGGCGCGTGCGCGTGAGGCGCAACAGTTCAGCAGCTGGGCGCGACAGGAGGATGCCTTCCATCTCCAACAGGCGCGGCTACGCTCGCAGATACGCATCCGGGACGGAAGAGGTACGACACGACACACACTCTCCATATCATAGCTCCATACCGGGATGCGGATTGTGAGATGAGATAGTGAAACAAATATACAATCATAAAGATATAAATAAATATGATATTGTATTAAACTACGGCCATAACTATAACTTATTTATTTCAAATTATGAGTGTCAAGTGTAATCTTCCTATACGTTATATATTAAATCAAGATGAATAGAGAAAAACAAGATTATTAAATTATTTTGCCTGTATCTCAAATTTTGTTATTATGATGTATGTGGTTGGTTGGAAGAGATTTTTTAAGCAATTAGACCGCCATTTCAATCTAACATTTAAGCTTTTCTATATCATGGTTTATTTACTGTTGAACTATTTTTTAAGTAAATTGTCATATGTAAATTGCAACAAGAAATTTCACATTATATTTAGATGAAGTATGTATTGTTTCAGCAAAGCCCATAGACCTGCTAGCGTGGTACGTGAGCTCTGAAGAGTGCGTGGATGCGTTGGAGATGCACGAACCGTACACTTACCTGAACGGCTTGCAGGCGCAGGACCTGGAGGACTTGCTCGAGGATATAAAGGTATCACGAGCATAACACTTTAATCCGGGAAGGTATAATTCCTGTTTTATCAGTGAAATTTCGTTGTTCGTTCAATATGTAACTCAGTCGCAATATTTAAAGCGCGTCGAATTTACGTAGAACGGTATTCATTAAGCCAATGTCAAAAATTATATTGTGTTCTAGCAAGGAACGTCGTTTAGCATCATCAGAATAACAAAGTGCATGAACATAACATTAATCATAAGGTTTAACTGTGAGCCCAGGGTCCTTATTATTGAAACGTTCGAATGAATTAATAACTCGCTCATAACTTCAAATACGACCGATAAATATGAGACTTTTTGAATATTGTTCGATGTGGCGTCTATTGTCAGTTTGGAATTCATTCGAATGTTTAAAAAATAAATCGGCAGAATTTCGTTTGGTGGATGTGTGGTGCAGGTGTACAAGGAGCTGGAGAACAACGCCAATGTGTCGTACTGGGAGGACGTGGAGACCATCGTGGTTGACGAGCTCGGCAAGCTGCGGCGGCTCACCGCGCCCGCCGCGCGCCGGGACACCGTGCACAGAGCCGTGGCGGACGACGTCACACAGGTACACACGAGGGAGAACATCTTTGGACTCCGATGACTCTAATGAACGTTACATATGTACTTATAATGACAATAATAACTCTGTCGCCAAGCATCTGACGGTGTGTTCCGGCAGACTTCTCTGAGAGCGAGTGTATTCCACACTAAACATGCTCAATCTAGGCCTACAATATCGCAAAAATAATAATTTAGTCATGCCCAAACATGACTTAATTTAATTTGTGTCCGTTAAAGGTCGAAGCTTAAAATTAAAATAGCGGATTACTTGTAGCAAATCTGAAAAGTGAATAATGTAGTAGTTATGTAAAGTAAGACATTGCCGTTTGTGATTGTTGCAGATATTCAAAGGCAAGACGGGCGCGCAGCTGGCGGCGCTGCAGACACAGATCGAACAGAAGATCACCGGACGACACGACGGCGTCGACGTCGGCTACTGGGAGAGCCTGCTGTCGCAACTCAAAGGTACTGTTTTCTACTGTTAGCTAATGTTACCTTTGATATTGTAAATAAAACTTTAGGTGTGTTAATGTGTACAGCAACCAGCCAACCAGCGCCTGTGAAGTCTGCTATTTGTCTACTGTGTACCTGCCGGGTGCCCTGTGTGGGGCGCTCTGCTGACACGTACTCAACTTTAGATGTTACTATGTTTGCGTTGATACTCGGTTTAATTTTAAGTATTCTTTCATTAGCAATAAATCATCATCATCATCATCATCATCATCACCACCACCTCTGTCGTTTGAAAACACTTTATCACAAAATTCCTTGATTTATTAGATACAGTAAAACCATACATTATTGTACGCTTTCCTATCTTCGTTGATATTGGAGCTTCTCTCGGCGGCGGCGTCTCATTCCCACTGCGGCCGCTCTCCTCCACCTCCACCTCCACCTCCGCCTCCACCCGTGGTGCGTCGTTACAGTAGCGGTAGGATCGTATATAATGTTAAATAATTGTATGAACAATTGTGGCAGCGCACATGTCCCGCGCGCGGCTCCGGGAGCGCCACCAGCACAACCTGCGCAGGAAGCTGCAGCTGCTTAAGCAGGAGCAGGGCGTCGACACGCAACAACAGACACACCTCGACGTCACGTGAGTACACTAACACACACACACTATACTGACTATATACGCCTCAGCAAACATATCAGTAAGACGCCTTCCTGCACCTTACGTTGTCTCCGACATTGAGTTTGACTGCGGAGTGACGAGTACGAGTGTTAGGATATGGTGTGGAAGTTATAACCAATTATTCTTGATATAATAGTGTTCAAATAGTCACAGTGTGTTGTTGATGCATGTGATTGCAGTGGCGCTGACTCGGGGGCAGGGCCGGCGCGCAGCCCCTCCCCCGGCGGGTCGGAGGGCGGCGCGGAGAGCGCGGCGCAGGCGGAGGCCGAGGCGGCGGAGCAGGCCGAGGAGGCGGCGTGCGAGGCGCTGTACCGCAGCGGGCGCTACTCGCCGCCGCTGCTGGCGCCCGCCGCGCTCGAGCCCGCCACGCTGCTCACTGAACCCGCCGATGACGACCAGAGACTCGAGTACGTACACATGTCACAGTCGACGAGATGCACCACGATACTACATACAACAAATTAATCAGGAAAAAACCGAATTGTTCTGCAAAATTTTTGTTTGCGGTTCGCATAACGATCGCTACCTGTGTTTGTGTATGAAGACAGCAGTTTACGAACGGTATAGTTAAGTTTGTCCTTTAATACTGTTAAATTTTTCGTTAGAACGGAATTATTAAGTCACAAGTTCTTTTTTACCGAACTCGCCCTGCACTCGTGTGATTTGTATCTAGCCGAGTTATTTTACTTGCAATAAGCTTGTGTACACAACACAATGAGGATAGTTTCCCTCGCGCCAGGTGATCACGTGATCACTACAACACGCTCGGCTGCCAATCTCACCGCGTCATATTGCTACCACGTCTTGTTTACAGCTAGGCTTGCGCTCGACCGCAACTCGCCTGATGTAAAGCGACGATGCGGCCTAGGAGTTGGCACGCTTGCCTAGACGAAATCGATTCACTCGCGATTGGACTTTTTTTAAGATATTATTTCCACCAATACATCTGCTTAATTTCGTTCATTCGTTCTATGTATGGAAAGCGCCGTACACAATGGTCCTGGGAGCCGGATGCCAACCACTGAATTATAGATGTATCGTTTCCCGCGCAGGTATCTGCGGTCGCGCCTGCACGCGGCGGCGGCGGCGCGCGCGCACGCGGCCGCCGGGCCGGGGCCGAGCCCCGCGCCCGGTCCGGCGGGCGGCGGGGCTGCGGTCGCAGGGGGCAGCGAGCAGGCGCTGGAGGCGGCGGCGCGCTCCGCGATGGGCTCGGCGCCTGATGAGGCGCAGTTCAGCGTGGAGCACGCGCTGCCGGACCAGCCCTGTCTGTGGGCGGACAAGTACCGACCTAGGAAGCCCAGATACTTCAACAGGTGAACTGAGCACATAACAATAGCCTGCACTCGCGTTATGTCATACTAGCGGAATAGGTGACAATCGGGCGCTTTGCAGACGGCGACGCGAGGCTGTCTTTTTGACCTAGAAGGAAGGCACTGACGATTCGGTCTTTTTGCCCTCTATGTGTGTTGGTAATATAGGATTTTTTTAACGCTGTCGTTTGCGATCATACTGTCAGGCGCGGCTCGCCGTCTGCTAAACGCTTTGTAGTCCTTGTAGCTTTAAAACCCTTTCGTTAAAGCCACACAAGCTGTACATCACAATTTGGTGTTTTTAAATATGTAGTGAAAAGTGTTCTGCGGATGTTACACCATGCCAGCAGGAACTATATTTTCATCTATTCTACCTCAGTATATGGTCACTGCACTATAGCTATTGTACGTGGCCACCACAAATATTTAAAAGCTCGACCGATACTTTCCAAGACTATTGAAAGTGTTTTATTTTAAAGCTATAGAAAGAAAGTTTTAAAATGCAACCCTTGTTTAGTGTTGATCGAAAAAACCATATGTTGCGTAAAAACCTGCGAAGAAGTTATATTGGCAGCCGTAAAATATAATATCTCCGTGGTTTTGTCCTATGTTCATGAATCTGCCCTCCCCTGACTGGAGACATTGATCGTTAGTATCTGTGGTCCCGTGTAGGGTGCACACTGGCTTCGAGTGGAACAAGTACAACCAGACGCACTACGACATGGACAACCCGCCGCCCAAGATCGTGCAGGGATACAAGTTCAACATATTCTACCCGGACCTTATCGACAAACACTCCACTCCTGAGTTCACGCTGGTGAGTGACACACACACTACTGGCCACGGATCTCTCCTGCGGAGGGGGTGTAGGCCGTAGTCCATCACGCTCAACTAATTGCGACTTGGATACTTCACTTATCTTTGAAATTGATTTACTCTTCTCCGACAAAATGGCTGGTTTTTTTTACACAACTCTCTCAATATGGGTATGAAATAAAAATAAATATCAAATCCAAAATGGCCGCTTCCACGTTGCTGCTGATTCCACGCGATGTTGGGGGATTTTTAAATTTTACTTGTCTTATGTATGTTCCCTGATTTATCAGCGACACATGAACCGGTTACATTGTTTTGAAAGGGAATGATAATAATAGTTCACATATAAATTTTATCAAAATCCGTCTAGCAGTTTTGTTTGTAAATGAAAATACTGAAAAATTTGCCAGCCATATTGTTCTTGAAGCTACTAAGGTCTGTGTTTGCTATTAAACACATGCTAGAAAAAAAAATTCTAATTATGAGTTGTTGTTATGAACAGAAGGCCTGCGGAGACAACCCGGAGTTCGCAGTACTGCGGTTCCACGCGGGGCCGCCGTACGAGGACATCGCGTTCAAGATCGTCAACCGCGAGTGGGAGTACTCTTACAAGCGCGGCTTCCGTTGTCACTTCCACAACAACATCTTCCAACTGTGGTTCCACTTCAAGCGGTACCGCTACAGGCGGTAGGCCGTCCCGACTGCTGCGTGCACAGGGTCACTGCTAGCTGGTGGATATCATATTCCACAATCACATAGCTATATTTTTTTCTTTGTTCATCTGCAATCAATTGTTTGACAAGCAGATCTTATGTCTTTTGAGTACACAATGTGTTAAACTTTACCTAATCATCAATCAGAACACACATATGTTCATACAAATTTTAACACTTATTTAATTATAGTTCAAAAATGAGTTGAATGAGAATTTTTGTGACTTAATTTATGTCTGAAAAAAACTGAAGCGATTTTGTTCATATTGACTTGAAGCAGACATATTTGTGACAGCTATACAGCTAATAGAAATTACAGCTTAAACTATTCATGGCTGATGGCTGTGAAAGTGAGAGCTGTCCATCTCTAGTTATGGCTGGAACAGGTCGCCATATATAAAATACGTATCTCTGTACAAGGCAACATGTTTTATAATTAGATTCAAGTACTTGGTACCCTACATACCAATATTACAAATTATTGTAATGACCAGTCACCCTGTAATTTGCAAATGTTCTACAGAAAGGTTTCATTGTTCTTGAAAGAAAGCAAACGAAGACACCAACACGGGCAGGATTTGATCCTACATCCTCTCGGATGACGAGTCCATCAGGAAGAATATGGCCAATATTAGATGTCAACTTTCACTTTGTGGTTCATTATTCATGTACTTTTTTTATAAGTATTGATCATACATGTGTGTATTTATACTTGTTAGGTTTCAAGATCAATAACAGTTTATTGTTTATATTATTAAGTGATTTTGATAAATAAATGATGGGATCAAAATGCTGATGTTTTTATAAAATTTCTTCTCGCTCTTACGCTACCTACTGCAGGCAATAACATTTATTGTTTATAAAAAAGATTCAAATGACTGATTGAAAATGAATGCTTGCAGTACAGATATTGCAATTCAGGGGCAATAGCAATCATTTCACCAAAGGTTGCTATATATTAGATAAGCATGCTCCATATAAGAAGCATTTTATGATTAGTTTGTAACAATTGTGTAGTTTCATGAAATATATTTATATTAGGTTCTTGTATTTAGTATATTAATTTGAAATATACTTTTTATAAACTTAATTGGTAAATATATGAACACTCTAAGCTGTAGTTTTTCCAAGAGTAACATTGTATATATTTACCAATTAAATAATTTTCAAATGTATATAATCAATTGAATAAATTGCTGCTACTTCCATATATTTTATTTACATACAATCAAGTGACCGATAATTCTATATTAAATCTATTCCTTTTTCTTCTCCTCTCCTTGGTTAACTACTTCTTCGGCAGGGTTACCACGGAAGTTGGGGAACTGCTCCCAAGGAGCAGCTAGCTCGAATCGTCTAAACTCCTGTGCCAGCTCCAGAGGCTCCACCACCACACGTTTCTGTTCATCGTCGTAACGAACCTCTACATATCCACTGAGTGGGAAGTCTTTTCTGAAAGGATGTCCCTCGAAGCCGTAGTCAGTGAGAATCCTCCTGAGGTCGGGATGGTTAGCGAAGAAAACGCCGTACATGTCCCAGATCTCGCGCTCATACCAATTGGCCGCCTTAAACACTTCGCAAGCCGAGTCCACCGGCGTAAGCTCATCTGTATAAGTCTTGACGCGGATGCGCGCGTTGTAGCGCAGCGATAGCAGGTTGTAGATGATCTCGAACCGGTGCGTCCGCGACGGCACGTCCATTCCGGCGATGTCCACGAGGCTTGCGAACTGCGCGCTATGGTGGTCTTTCAAAAACTGCAGCACAGGGATCACGCCCTCAGTCGGGACCAGTACTTCCAATTCGTTGCCTGACGTGATTTGAACTTTTTGCACATATTTAGGCATGCAGTCTGCGACATATTTTCCAAAGTCCACCAGCTGAGCTTTCTGGAGGGGGTCTACTTTGGCGACTGTCGGTCGTGACTCCACTTGGGGCGCTGCTTGATCGGTTTTTGTGGCGATGGACTGAACTGTCGCAGGTTTTGCATTTTTGAGAATAACGCGTCCTAAGTTGCAGCCTGCACCAATGGTGCGTTTTAAGAAAAAAGACATGATAATCGCTGCAATAATACGCTTTTTTCTTACGTAAGTAATGTGAATGTGAACAATTTAAAACCGTACCACTAATCACAACAAAAAGCTGTCACGCTGTCAAAGTCATGTTAGATGTACTGTCAAGCATTCTTCTTTTTAAATATGTCGTCGTTCAATAAGTATATATTTTATGAGTTCATTGCAAAGTAATAAAAAATATTTAAATAAAATTATGGCACCGAGCGAAGCGTTGCTGCTCTGAATACTGAGGAAATCTGGCTTTTCTTTTTTCTGGAATTATCGTATATCTGTTCGCGCAGGAAGTAGTTTTCATCCACCTGAACGAAAGGGTCAACAAATCAACGCTTACGCGTTCAGACGGCAATCGGCCATAGTGTGACATTGTACCGTAAGGAAACTTTAGAACACGACAGATCAGTTTTTTTATGTGGAAGGATAGAGGAACATGAGACTCCCACAATCATCATCATTATTTGCCTACCTATTTGAATAATTATTTCATTAATTATAATTATTTTTTGGAAGTAAAAATTAAACAAGAATTTATTTAATAAGCATTTTATTTTTCAGCTATTTCTAATACTTAAGTAACGCTATGCTCTGCATATGAGCAAAGATGACCTTTCAAGGCGAATGATATCAACTCCTTTCAAAATATTGTTTATTACATTGCACCAGTAAAATATAAATAATTTTACTGATCATTTACAAAATGTACATATTCATAATGTTTTTTGACATTCACAATTTACGACATCAAATGAATACTTGGATAGAATTGTTTATACTCTAGTTATCAGGTGATAAGACGCTGTGATAAATATTTGTTCAAAGTGTTTATGGCAAACAAACACTTTATTTACTAAAATGCCCCATTTTCTCTAATTATTACTATTGATGCACCTCAACCACTCTTCATATTTAATTTTTTCCTCCGAAGATAAAAAAACGGTGTAATTTAACGTCCTGTCGTTAGTAACTTCACACGGGAACAGAACACTTCCGAAATATAATGTTTCTAAGTAGCTGGGACCGTTATATTACTGAATAAGTGGAGTAAAATGTACGGAAATAAATCAAGGCAAAAAAGTCACATCAACGCAATAAACAGTAATGCACAAACTAATAAGAAGATAGGTACTACGCAGTAATGGCCACTGAACGAACAAATTGAGCGATTATGTATGATGAACGAAGGGGTGAGGGACAGAAGAACGTAACAGAGAGGGAATTGTTCTGTGTCATAGATAATACAAGTCAGTGTAGCAATCTTTTATACAGATTGAAAATTGTACTTTAAGGCTACTTTTTTCTATATGAGCTTTACCAGGCGTGAGGTATATAACATGTATTGTGGGATTGGTATCAAAATCAAAAAAACAAAAATCAAAAAGTTTTTATTTCCATAACTAAAAGTGTTTTTACTTTACATATAATCAAGGTGGGGGCCCTCTTTTAAGTATAGAAATACTTGTGACAGAGGGTCCCGCTCTTCCATATCTATTCCCATATTATCAAAAACACAATTGCGTTTAAATTAATTATAAGAATTTAAATAAATAAACTAAATAACAGGACAATAAAGTAATTACAAATATTCGTTTCTCGTGTGTATATTTGTGTGTGAGTTTTTGAATGTCAGGGTGTGTATGTGTGTGAATGATTGTATATTTATTATATTAGTCTGTATCCCGTATCTTTCATAAGTGTTATTGATGTAAGTAGTGTAGGTAATTATAGTTGTACTCATCTATTAATACTTATTAGTGCTTCAATCTCCTCGTAAGATTTAGTAAGAATCCAAGTAGTAATAGCTGTTTTACATTCGTAGCGAGTCATAGAGTGTATGTTGAGAGTATTGTTTAGCCGGTTGTACAGCCGCGCTGATTGTCTCTCATACTGCTTTCCAGCAAAATATGTTTTGTATGTTTTGACCGGTGCAGCCAACTGCATTCTTCTTCTATTACTATTGATGTTTGGATTAAAAACAATTGTTTTATGAGTTTTTATTACTATCTGTATTATAAAAAGCTTTCGTACAGTTAGTAATTTGCTTTCGGTATATAGCTTGCCGGTAGAATATCTTCGTGGCTTAAAGAACATGACCTTTATTAAAGCTCGCTGTCATCTCTGAAGTTCTATCAATTTGGTCTTAGCAGCTCCTCCCCAGATCGGAATACAGTACCTTAGACTGGGCCAATATAATGTATATTTTACTAAGTAACTCCTGGGTCGCTCCATGTCGTAGATTTTTGAAAATATAAATTAGTTTTCGTGTTCTTGCACTAAGCACGTCAATTTGGGAAACCATGATAGTCTTTGATCAATTACAACCCCCAGATATTTTATCTTATTTACTTTATTTAAATTTATGTTGTTTCTTGAGTTAGAATTAATTAATTTGATATTAAAGTTATTACCTGGTTGGGTTATATTATAAATACTGTAACACATATAGTTGGTTTTTTGAGCGTTTAGTGTTAACAAATTTAACTTCAGCCATTGAGCAATAATATTAAGACCTAGTTCAGTTCCTACGCGAACCTTTTCCCACGTTACGTCAGAAAAAACAACTGCAGTGTCGTCAGCATAAGAAATTAATTTTGCGTTGCTTAATTTAAGTTCACATAAATTATTGATGTAAGTTAAAAATAGGGTTGGGCCTAAAACACTCCCTTGGAGCACCCTAAAAGAAATGTTTGAGTCGTTGCTAATATACGAATCTATTTTAACTCTCTGAGTTTTATCACTCAGATAGTCTTTGCATAGAGCTAATGGAGTATCTTTTATTCCAATGTCTTCTAATTTTTGAATAAGTATGCGGACACAAACTGTGTCAAAAGCTTTCTTTAGGTCTAAATATACAGCTACACATTTATTTTTTCGGTTCATTTGTTCAATGATGAAAGTAGTTAACGCAGTCACAGCATCTTCTGTAGACTTCCCATTGCGACAGAAGATTATATTTATTTAGATAATTAATAAGTATTTTATTTATAAGCTTTTCTAATATTTTTGATATGGTAGTACAGAGTTTTTGGTATTTCTCATAAGAAAAGAATTCGTTTGAAAATGTCAAAACGTAGACAAATTTATAAATATAATATATGGTTTGAAATAAAGTTCTAAAATACTATAACATCAAACCGAATAAATCAATTATATGAATCGAACTTATTTACCTCTTTTGTATCGATCACACAAGTATCGATTCGGATCGTCTGAGGTCTTCTGATTTACCATCTCTAGTAAATACTCTTTTATGCGTTTTGGAACCAGCATCGAATAAAGCGAATTTCACTCTCTTCACTTCTTTGTATGCCAAGCGGGTGCCAAGTCTCTACATGTACTCTAGTCTCCACTACGTCGATACCGACCCAATTTACATAATATTTTCTTTAAACTGGCACAATTGTTCCATGGACGATTGCCAATGCCAATTTAAAAAACAATATACATAGTTCTAATTATGAACGCAACCCTTGAAAAGCGCGGGAAACGTTCGAGTTGACGGGCGTGTTAATTTTAGTTAAATTTTACAATTGATTTTAAGTAGTTCATAGTGGTCAGATTAGTATAATTTGTATATAGTTAGACTTATTTTTGTATATATTATATCATTTGTTAGTGCATATCCTGTTGTTAGGTAAGGTAAGTCTCTATCTGGTATATTTCTCGGGATGGCGGAGCCCCCCAATCCGGGGGGCACAGTTCCTCGCCGCAGCTTACGTGACATTAATGTCCAATGAATCGGGCATGGAGACTGACAGCTCCGTGACCTCTATCTCTGCAGGTTCCCGTAAGAGAACCCGACCGGGCAAGGTGTGCAGACACAAAATGTGCAATAAACGTAGGCGAAACAAGCGGGATACTACTTGTGAAATTAAAGATTCTGACTGCTCATGTGACGCCTCATATAGTATAAAGGAAAAGATGCCTAATCCGATAATCGTTAATAAAACAATACCCGATAGGACTCCAACAACTACTAATGTTCTAAATGGTTCTTATTCTCGTCCTACGCCAATCGGTAGATCTACGTATGAGTCAACTGATGCTGCTCCTTAAATTTACAAAAATTGCAAAATAGCCCTGACGACAACACCACTTTGCACCCAATCGCTTTTGGAAAGTTTCTGAAGGGTCAGTCATTTTCCCATATTGTCAATGGCAGCTTAAAACGAATTGGTCGCAACAGAATAGCTCTCGCATTCACACACTTTGAAAAGGCAAATGAGTTCTTAAACCATAACAGCCTCTTAAAGAATAACCTCAGAGCATTTATTCCGACTTTTAATGTGACACGCATGGGTCTAGTTCGAGGAGTACCAGCGGAATGGTCTCCCGAGGAAATTATTGAAAATACCAATCTGCCTATAGATTGTGGCAAAATATTAAAAATTACACGGTTAAATTATAGAACTACTGTCGATGGGACTCCTTCATGGAAGCCATCACAAACAGTAGTCATTACATTTGATGGACAGGTTCTTCCTAAAAGAATTTATATGTTTTACAACGCTTTGCCAGTAGAACTTTATACATACCCAACAGTTCAATGTTACTCCTGTGCTCGATTCGGTCACACAAAAGCAGTCTGCAGGTCTAAGGCCCGATGTTACAAGTGTGGTGATAGTTACTCTGCCGAAAGCTGTACAGTTAATGAATCTAATGCCTCTTGCTGTCTTTGCTCTGGGTCTCACTTTGCCACAAGCAAAAGCTGCCCTGAACTAGACAGACAAAAACATATAAAACAGACAATGGCCCATTCCTGTATCTCATATATTGAAGCATGCAAACTGCATCCTCCTGTGACCAAATCGTTTGCTGATGTCATTTCATCTAATAACCATAATCCACCTAACTATAAATCTCCCATGCCTTCTTCACCAACCATATCATATAAAAAAACAGTGACAAATCAACCTCATTCACCTCGTCATTCACCCAAAGGCTATGACCGTATAGCCCACAAAGAGCTTATAAGAGAATATGATATGCCAAGCCACACTAGTGGATGCGCTTACAAATCCTGCTCCTCTCAGGAAGAACAGTCCATTACTGATATAATTTTAACTTTAATAAATACTCTATCTCAGTCATCTATAATATAACCAGACCACGCTGCTCCTTTAATTGCAATGTTACAGCAAGTCATCCATGTCCATAATGGATGTACACCACCAGGGAAGGAATAATTATAATGACACTGCGTCAGATCCATTGGATTACCCACATGTGGTATTGCAGTGGAACTGTCGTAGTGCAAATGATAAAAAACATGAAATTATCCATCTAGCCAACAAGTATGACCCAACAGTCATAGCTTTATCAGAGACCTGGTTAATACCAGGCTCTGTTTTTAAAATCAAGGGTTACTCATGTCTCCGAGATGACAGAAGTGACCGGTATGCAGGAGTATCCCTTTTAATTAGAAATAATATTGTATATAAACATTTTCCCCTTTCTTCCCACAATAACATTAATATTGTAGCGGCTTTAGTGTCAGATATCTGCTTTGTGTCTGTATATATAACTCAACCTACTTCTTCTATCCTACAAGAATTAAATTCTATATTTCAACTTCTTCCCAAACCACTCATAATATTAGGTGACCTAAACTCACATCACCTATCCTTTGGAAGCACAAAAACCGATTCCAATGGAGAACTTCTAACAGAAATATTTAATGAACACAACCTTTGTGTTCTTAATACAGGAACTCCAACTCGGCGCACTTTACCAAACCAACATTTTAGTTCAGTGGACCTCACCATTACAACTCCTAGTCTAGCTACATGCCTTACTTTTTTTTTAAATCTATTTAAGGCTTATTCGCTTAGCGAATATGTCGCCAAATATTGAATTACAATCAAATAAACTAGAAATCAATCTGTACGCATTCTATTTAAAACTAATTTGTAAAGCATTCTGGCTGTATCCGAAGTGGGCTCAGCCAGAATGCTATTACAATACCCCATCTGACATAGACAATTATCAGGGATAACTGGCTCTAAGGTTCGCGTTCCGGCCACACTCCAGCAAAATATGTTGCATATCATCTATACTGTCACAAAAATCGCACTTTGGGTTATCCACTTTTTTCATGACATAGGCGAATTTATTACACGGAGTATGCCCGGAACGAAGTCTCAAGGCCATAACAGTATCGTTTCTGTCCATATTAGACTGCTCTATCCATGTGTTTCTCAGGGCGTGTGGTTGAATCGTTTTATACCAAATACCTTTTTCTTTTGACCTCCGATCAAAGTATTCAGAGAATGTCTTAAAAATTTCTGTTTTGAGCAATGAGGTATAGTTAGCAAAATGGGGGAGAAAGTCGACTAGGATGCCATCTGTCACAGCCTGTCTTGCTAAGTCGTCTGCCATCTCATTGCCTTCCAAGCCAATGTGACTTGGAAGCCATTGCAGAACTAACGTCCTGCCTTCATTTTGAGACTGCAATATAATCTTCAAAACGGTATAGGCTATCGGTATACCTCGAAGAGTCGAGGTGCACCGAGCCACATGTTCTAAACCACTTTTAGAGTCTGTTAAAATCACTATTTTTTTATGGTTGGTTGAGATAGCAAACGACAAAGCCTCTGCAATGGCAACCAGCTCCGCTTCCATTATGGTGATCCTAGGTTTGATTTAAAACTTCATGCAGATTTTGTCTTGTGCATCATAGAAGGCAGCTCCAATACCTGTTTTGTCTTTTGAGCCATCTGTATAAATTTTATAGAAGTTATCATATGTAGAGTTTAAATACTGAATACACATGGTTTTTAGTTGTAAAGGATGAATTTGGCGTTTTGGTTTTGTGACATTAATAATTGATTTTGTAAGATTTTTGGACAAATCAATATTGGTGACCCATGTATCCAAAGAAAACATGTCTAATCGATCATTAGAATAAACAGGAAGGTTATTGAAATTTGAATGAATTTTAACAAGTAGTGGTATTTTCTTATGAAGCCAATAGCATCTTTCTCTTAATTTGGTTAATTCGGAGATTTTATTCATGATGTTTTTATTTGAAGCTGCCTTGCTACGAAACCAATATTTTCCAGCCAAATATCTTCGACGCATATACAGAGGATGTAGGTTGAGTTCGTTTTCCATTACATAGACAGGAGTTGTTCTGATAAAACCACCAATGATGCGCATCGCCAGGTTCTGAACAGTGTCCATTTTTTTAAGGTAGGTTTTTGGACTATTGTCATATAAGAAGCTAGCATAATCCATACGACTGCGTATGATTGAAATATACAGTTTACGTAGGTGTTTGGGATGTACTCCCCAGCCACGACCGGTAAGTACTTTCAATACATTTAAAAAATTTAAGGATTTTTTGTGCGTCTCATCAATATGTTTACGCCATTTAAGTGACCGATCCAACCACACGCCAAGATATTTAATACAATTTACACGTTCGAGACAGGTATCATTAACATACAAGTTCAAGTTGATAGGACGTTTTTCTTGACCCCTTCTAAAAAGTATAACTTTGCTTTTGGTTGCAGATATATCTAAATTTAAATTAAAGAAAAAATCAGTCCAGAGATTTAGTGCTACTTGAATCTGAAAACAGGCATTTGCTATGGAATATGAAGAAGCATAAATTACATAATCATCGGCATATTGTGATATACCTATATCTGAAATAGAATTACATATATGCATTGTTGCCACATTAAAAAGTAAGGGCGACAAAGGGTCCCCTTGAGCGAGACCTCGTCCTGTACATCTCCCAATATTGGAGTTTGAACTTTTTACAAATAACCACCTATCCTTTAGGAATTCCCACAGGTATTTACACAATTTAGATCCACTTCCAATACGATCCAAGGTTAACAACATGCTTGTAATATCTAAATTGTTGTAGGCGTTTTCGAGATCAAGAAAGCAAGCTATGGTAAACTTATTTGTAGAAAGACCCACTTGGATCTCGGATACCAAGCCAGTTAAATTATCCAAGCATGACTTACCTTTCCTAAAGCCAATTGTTTGCTCAGAAAAAAAGTAATTATGTTCCAGAAACCATTCCAATCTATTTTTTAAAATTGAGTGTAATATCTTACACAGACAAGATATTAGAGATATAGGTCTTAGAGATGAAGGCGAGTTAGGGTCCCGACCTGGTTTAGGGATCAGTACAATTCTAATTTGGCGCCACTGGAGTGGGATAAAACTATGTTGCAGAAACTTGTTGTATAAGTACAATAAAGTCATCTTTCCAGAGTCCGGGAGGTTATTAATCATTGAAAATGATATGTCATCGCAACCAGGTGCAGTATCACTGTTTTTTATACATTTGTCTAAATTCTTGCTTAGTTATAGGGCGTTCTAATTTCAGGTTTACCGAACAAAATAATGGTTGAGGCGGGGTAGCAAAATCAGGGCATAAATTTTTGAGTACATTAGCGGCCATAGTGTCGTCCACGTGGGCTCTAGGGGTTTTATAGCCTTTCAACCATCTCATATGACGCCACATATCAGATACTGAGACAGACTGATCTATGGACGTGCAAAATTTATTCCACGCTTCACTACGTGCTTTTCGAATTAATCTTTGAGCTGACCTAACTTTATCTTGTAATATAGACAAATTGTAAGGAGTAAAATTCTTTCTGAAGTTGGCTAAGGCTAATCGTCTTTCTGCTACCGCCTTAGATAAGGCAGGCGTCCAATATGGCTTAGGTTTGAATTTACTACTTGGGTTCTGACTAATGTTATGGGTAGGTATACTGGCATCTGCAGCCCTGTTTAGAACATTCACAAATTCGTCATAGCTCTGTTGTAAATTGCTATTAGAGATCTGATAGTCAGCTGAACATTCGTCTACAAGTTTTTTATAGTTTTCCCAGTTGGCATGCTTAAAATTCCTTCTCCTTAGATTGTTATCAGACACATAAATCACCAAAGACAGTTTTATAATTAGATGGTCACTGCCTAATGATTCATTTGTCACCTTCCAATCTAATCTATAAGGGATATTTGAAGAGGCCATTGAGATGTCAGGAGCAGACTGCTGAAGTCTACCGTTTACCATTTTGATTCTAGTAGGTAAACCATCGTTAAGAGTCACATAATTATGGTCCGTCATAGCATCATAAATTTGTGAGCCTCTAGTATCTGTCTTATATGACCAGTTTGAATGGTGACCATTATAATCAATTAAAGTTTTACTAGATGATAAAGAAAAAACAGAATCCCAATCACTTTGAGATGTGCTTACAGAACGTGGACAATAAATGGATATAACATATTCAATAATATCACAATTATGTATGCTAACCATTAAAATTTGAATACCACTATTTGTCAATGTAACCGGGCACAATTGTGATTTTATCGATTTGTGAATTAATATGGCCACCCCACCATAGGCATCATCTCTATCCTGCCGGTATATAGTATAATCTCTTACAGAAAAATGACTGAATGGTTCCAGCCATGTCTCAGATATAGCAGCGACATGAATCTTATCCTGACACAAATATTGCTCAAATTCTAATAACTTAGGCCTAACACTCTGTGCATTCCATTGTGCGAAGTTTATTTTATGTACTTTGTCCATAAGCATTAAAAATATTTAGCAAAAAAGATCAGTCTGGCATGTGTTGAATTAGCCATGACATTTTATATTCTATACAGGTTTGAACCGCATATTGAATTTTGTTTATAATGGGTTCTTCTCTCTGAAAAAATATATATTCTTAAGTTTTAACAACAAATCTTTTAGTGAAAAGTCTATTCTGCGCTTTTTTCTATTTTTGCTTGATTCAGACTGGTCTTTTTTGTTAGAATCACTATGATTTTCTACTTCACTGTCCTCTAACATCAAGAAAGAGTCGTCCAGACCAGATTTATTTGTTTTCTTACGAGTCCCTTTCTTCCTTGTGGGTCCTTTATGTAGATGACCATCTGTACCTCCCTTTGTATCCTGAGACCTAGCTACTGGAAGAGCAGCTGTAAAAGATTTTGCAACCATTTGTGCGAAGCTAAAGCTTTGTTGCTGAGCGGACGTAGGATGTCTTCCTGTAGTTAGATATTTGGAATATTTCGGCGGAGACACACGAGTAAAACGCTAAGTCGGCGACACAACTGGTTTATTTCATTATACCCTACATACAAAATGAATATGTAACACTACCCTCACATTTGGTACTGTAATTATATTACATATTCCACACGCCTCGTCTTAAATTTATAAATACAAACACAATATCAATTAATACAATAGGCTCAAAGTTTATGTATATTATTTATATCAAGTGCCAGTTCTGCAAGATAGTGTCCGAATACAATTCAATAAATAACATTAACATCTGTGAAATTATGATTCTCCCGAATACAGCCAAATTCCTCACATGATTTAAATGAATATTGTAGAACAAGATTCCAGACGACCAAAATCATTTACACATACGAATATAACATGCTTTACACATTGGTATAAGGACCCATACCTATCTCCTCCCAAACAAAATCAGTTGAATGTTTTTAACGACCAAATAATTTTTTAAAAAAAAATACAATATTTTAGAATACAAAATGAGTACGTGATAGCAAAGTTAACAGCCCAGGACTCTCATTACGAGTAATTATTTTTAAACTCATACTGATGCTCAACACAACATACCTACTTATGACTGGTTGGCTAAATTAACAGAATAACTAAACAAATGTAATACCAACCCACTAAAAGTAACCTGTGCATACTCGTATATCCTGCATCAATAGTAGGTTAGTTCCTGGTCACATATCACAATAACAATATACGGCAATAGATTGTTTGTGAAAAAGTTAACATTACATTACATAGTCGAGTCCTCTACGTAAAGACTAAAGTCAGGCTATTTGAACAATAGTTTATTTTTATGGCTTTATAAATACTAAGCAAGTATTATACAAATGAGTTGTATCTGACCGGCTGCTATTACACAATTTTCAATTGCAATTCAGAAATCTTACGCATTTGTAATACCACCTATTTAAAATATATATTATACTTTGAACATTTTGAGATAACTACGAGTAGGTAACTTTAATCTTACAAACCCTCTTTACTTAAAAAAAAGTACGCATAGCTATTTCCGCTACGCCTGGTAAATATAATATCTCCACATCTTTTTATTGCATTACAATTTATACAAATCAAAGCAATATTTTATATACCATGTACTATGTGTTCATCTTGAACTTATAAAAAGCTATTATTTCCTACCAGCAAATCTAAAACAAACCGGCATAAACTCATATAAGTACGAGTATATATCACCACGGTACTGCTCACGATCCGCACACACCTAAACATCGAGACCTACCTATATGCTATATGTACCTACGAGTACATACATTCTTCTATCCAAATCATGTTGAAGTCTAAAACTAACATTCTTGTCAAGTTATTAAGCGAATGTTAATAACCTAAACGTAACATATGTTTACTTAATAGATCTTCAAATTTCAACAACAGTATTCTTAATAATAACTCGTTAGGTGCCCATAGTTTTACAATTACCTATGTATTTGTGCCATTAACAGCACTGATCTCGCATTTGCCAACGCGGCAACGCCAGACAACCGAGACCCAAAATAATGAAATTGATTTATGACCTTATCTCACATCCATTTTGAACAATTATGCATTAAAAACTTCTTCCAAATGAACTTTTGAAATACAAAATAAAAATTTCCAAACTTTTAAGTTTTTTAGATATAATAGTGTACTTTATCTAATTATAACTTCAATTATTTTATCAAATATAAACTCTAACTAGTAACTATAACAACCTATGAAAAATATGTAATTTCATTCCTTTCACACTTATTATCACTTCAATCATATTATAGAACTTATCAACACCTTATGATTTTTTAATTTTAACATTTACATAACGGTTCTTTTATTACTGAGACTGCATATTTAACAATTCTTAAACACAATCTACCAAAATTCTCTTACACTGAGTAGGTACCCATCAGACTATCTGTGGAAACTATGTATTTTACAATCAGTCTGTGCACTATGCGCTCCAAGATAATTATAATATTATAAATAGTTACATGCTTACTTTCCTTCTTTTTTTTACTACGACATTACACTTCTATAAAAGATATTTTAACAAACGGTATAACATCATTACATGCATTTATGTCAATATAACACGAGTCGACAATTTGCGCAAGACAATTTAAGCTAGGTACTTAGCTAGGTACATTCGTGATTTTAAGCAACAGTACCTTAATTGCTTCCGTTATGATAACTTCCACATGATATCACGACACTTTGACCACACTACTGGGCCGTACACTGCCTATCTTCCCCCATGGGGAACTAAAATTCATTACCTACATTTCACTTTTATCTTGCTGATCACTCACATCTAGGTATCCTTTTGTGACGGCCGTCGCTCGGATATTGTTGCTACGCGGCCAGCGCAGCCGGCGAACTAAGCTCCTCGCCCTCGCCTCGGCACTGCTGCTGCTGCATACGCCAACACTTCTCGCGACCGCTGCCGCCACCCTGTGAACCGGCTCGGCCTCAACGCCTGCAAACCGTCCGTTGCCGTAGCGCCGCAGCCTGAACTAGGCACTCCTCTTTGAGTCCCGTTCAGCCGCCTTAAGCGCCCGTACTCCACTTCCTCTACGCACCGACAGTCGCTCGGATGATGCCTGTCGCGGCACCGCCAGCACAGCCGAGCCCCGGTTGCTCCAGTCTCGCCATCGCTGCGGTCCGCGCTCACACCTCCAGCGCCTACTGTCGTTGTTCCCGGCCCGATTCCCTCCTTGGAGGTCCAGCCGCCAGATCGCAAACGATAACACTTCCAGCGCCTGCTGCCATCGTTCTGTGGCGTAGCTCGGCCTCCGTGGCCTTGCCCTTTGTTATCGTCGCGCCACAGCCCGATTCCCTCCTTAGAAGTCCAGCCGCCAGAACGCAAACGGTCACTAACCCCGTCATTGCTCCTAAATTTCGCCCGCATTTTACTGCCAGAAGCGAAATTTACGCGTCTTTCTGGAACTCCGCCGTGAGTAGGTCGCCGACCATTTCATCACTGCGTCTCTCGTGATACCTTATGCTGCCTCCCCGAACAAATTCTCCATCGTTTTGTGTGTTACACGCGTCCATTGCATACCGCACATTACGCCAGATAAATGTCCAAAACTTCCACTTTTTTCATCGGTATTTTATCGGCGGTGCATCACACATAATTAAAACACACAATATGCGAATTTTAATCTTTCATCCTCGTCGCCAGTTAGATATTTGGAATATTTCGGCGGAGACACACGAGTAAAACGCTAAGTCGGCGACACAACTGGTTTATTTCATTATACCCTACATACAAAATGAATATGTAACACTACCCTCACATTTGGTACTGTAATTATATTACATATTCCACACCTGTAACCTCTTTGGATCGCAGCGATGGGAACAGCGGCGCTTTTCTAGTGGTATGAAAGCCGGCAGCACGATCATCTTCTTCATCAGTGACCGCATCAGACACAGGCATCGGAGTATATAAAGCTAAGGCCTTTCTGTATGAACAATTAGACTCGGCCATAATATCTCTAATTTTCTTCTCTTTTCTGTAGACAGGGCATATTTTATTTAGAGCTGTATGATTTTCAGTACAGTTTATGCATCTGTAAGTAGTAGTTTCGCAAGTTTCGTGTTTTCCAGAACATTTTAGGCAATATTGCCTCTTAGATGGGCACATTTTGAGGGTATGACCGAACCTCCAACACTTTGAACACTGTGTTACAGGAAAAACATATTGTTCCACCTTCACTCTCATACCATATATGCAAACAAATTTAGGTAAAGTAGGTCCTGTAAAGCCAATCCTTATTGACTCGCTATCTGTCCAGGCTAATTCTCCAGATTCGTTTCTGACCCTGCGTTTTAAACGTCGAATGTTGCAGACCTCTGCTGATCCCGTGATTGATTTTAATAGCTCTTCCTCAGATAAGTTCAACTCGATATCTCTAATAACTCCATAAGATAATGCCACTTCAAATGGTAGTTGAAACCTCCAGCCTATCATAGAGAAGTGATCATGGTTCATCAGTTTTTCGGAATTCACTTGATTCAATTCTAATAAGATCTTATGAGGGTTAATATATCTCACTCTGCTTATATCAGTAATATTGTGTTGTTGAAACAATTTTGCGAGTGCGAATTGTTTGGGGAATGGTTCTTTGGATGTAATGCACAATTCAACGCCATTCCGGGATAATTTCATTCGTTTTTTGCGGTTCCTAACCTCACTCCATGATTCATCACTTTGTGAGTGTTGTATTTGTGTTCTCTTTCTAGAGGTTATAAATCTTCGATCTTGAGTATTTTCAAGTTCTACCTCGTTTTCTACATTATTTTGTTGAAACAGTGGTGTAAGGTCTTCATACATAGCTTGCATTTGTTCTTGGTTTAGATTCCTTTGTTTTTGTGTAAGTCCACAATCCTCGTCATCGTAATCTCGACACACCGCCATCGCAAATAAAGCACAAATTTGTTAACGCTCGTAACCTCGGCCCGGCGCTGCGGCCGGACCGATCGTGATAAACAAAAAACTAGCGTTAAGACACGCGCGCACGTCTATTCGATCGGAGGTGCGAAACCGAACTGATACCTTACTTGGCAAACACTATCATCTGCTCGAGGTAGTGACCATTTCCCCATATTAATATCTTTCCAAGGAAAAAAAAAATTAAACAACCTCCACCTAAACCCAGAATGAAATATAGACTTATTAATGACAATTGGCCTAAATATACAAAACACATAGAAAGTAAGATACAACAATTACCTGTCAATCATGATCCCGATCAAAGCTCTGAATTATTAACTAATCTAATGTTGGAAGCAGCAGATATCTTCTTTCCTGTTAAAAATGTATCTAAAGGTAAAATTCCCTCTCCACCATGGTGGGATCATGATTGCACTTTGGCTATTAATGAGAGAAAGCAAGCAGAGAAAAAATATAACTCAAACATGTCACAAGAAAACTTTAATATTTTATCAGATATCACAAATAACACAAAAAAATCATTCAAAGAAAAGAAATTTACTTCTTGGAGAAAGTTCTGGCTTTCTATATCCCCTCAAACTCCATCAAGGATCATGTGGACTAATATTAAACGGTTCCGTTTAGGAGTTTCTCCCAATACATATAATACAATTCCATCATCAATGTCCAGCAAGTTTTTGAATCATTTAGCTCCTGCTTTTGTTCCTGAATGTGAATTGGTAACAGGTATCTTGCAATATTATATTACTCGAGGCTCTTCTCTAAATCTTACCTTTACACTAAACGAACTGAAAGGAGTTCTTTCTTATGTTCATGACTCTGCTCCTGGGGAAGTCGGTATCCCGTATTCTTTTTTTTACAAATCTTGGTGAAAATGGTCTAGGATATTATTTGCAGGTTATAAATACAGCGTTTTTGACAGGTGACGTTCCAGATACGTGGAAGTCACAGATAATATTGCCAGTTTTAAAACCTGATAAGAAGCCATCAGAAGTGTCATCCTACCGTCCTATAGCCTTGTCCTGTGTTATTTCTAAAATCACGGAACACTTAATAAAAAACAGGTTAGACTGGTATTTAGAAAATAATAATTTCCTTGCTAATTCACAATTTGTTTTCCGAAAAGGAAGAAGTACGCCGGATAAAGTTAGTTCATTAATAACTGACGTTCGTTTAGCTTTTTCTCAGAATAAGTCGGTGATAGCTGCTTTCTTAGACATTAAATCAGCATACGATAATGTATGCCTAACAATATTGCAAAAAAAATTAAGCTTGTTAGAGGTTCCAAAAAATATTACTCGTTTTATTATAAAATTTTTATCCGGACGTTTAATAAACCTAGACGGTTTTAGTAGAAGATTATGGAAAGGACTTCCTCAAGGGTCTGTTCTAAGTCCTATACTATACAACATCTATACATACGATCTTCAGATCTCATTAGCTGGTACTGCAGACATATTGCAGTACGCTGATGATGTGGTAATTTATAGTACAAATAAGTTCATTGACAAAGCATGCTGTTCCTTAAATAATGCATTGTACTTACTGAATTTATGGCTAAAGAAAAATGGACTAGAGCTGTCAGTGTCTAAGAGTTCCGTGTATTATTTTCTAGAATGCGTATGCCCCCACCCGTATCAGTTCAGTATAATGCAAAACCTATTCCTATCAAATCTGAGGTAAAATTTTTAGGTTTAATGTTGGATTCAAAATTATCAGGAAAATCGCATTGCCAGTATATTTTAGGTAAATGTGAGCGATCTCTTAACATTATTAAATGTCTTTCGGGTATTTGGTGGGGCTCACACCCCTTTTCTCTTAAATTAGTTTACAATGCACTAATAAGGAGTGTCTTGGACTATGGGACCTTTTTGTTGGAACCTTGTAACATAACAGAGCTTCAGAAAATAGACGCACTACAAGCAAAGGCTTTGAGATTAGTAACTGGCGCTATGAAATCTAGCCCAACTAATCCTTTACAGGTAGAATGTGTTGAACACCTCTACAAATTCGTCGACAATATTTAGCAGAAAGATACTTTTATCGAATTTTACAGATATCAGATCATTCTTTGCTTTCTAAACTTAAACATCTCTCAGAACAGGTTGATTCATCACAATAATGGATTCATAAGAAATTGCCCCATTTAGTCATTAGTTATAGATCACACAAATCAATATCTGCCCCTATTCATCAAACATCTAAACTTCCTCTTTTTGAAACAGATTTTAATGCTCTAATGATTTCTCCTGATGTTCATCTAAGTACTAATATTATTAAACATGACCCAAATGCAAATGTCCATTTCAATGCCTTAGTTGATGACTAGTGGAACGGATGGCATCAAGTTTATTGTGATGCTTCTAAACACTCGACATATAATTGTGTTGGTGTCGGAGTTTTTCATTCACAGTACAAGGTAGTACAAAAGATTAAATTTCCCTCAGAAACTTCCATTTTTACAGCAGAATGTTACGGCTTATATAAATCACTTGAATACGTTTTCCTACTAAAGCTTCCTAAAACTGTTATATTCTCAGATTCAAAGAGCGCGTTACAAGCTTTGGTTAAATTTCCATTTAAAAAGAATGCTTGCTCTACTATAACGCTGATGACTAGAGAATTACTATAAAAATGCTTAAATCGCAAACTGTCCGTGTCTTTTGCCTGGATCCCGAGTCACAGTGGTATAGTAGGCAATGAAATGGCAGATCTTTTAGCAAATGAAGCGATTGAGTGCGGAGACATGTATCCTTATAAAAATTTCACTCAAGATCTTACTGCTCTCGCTAAACTTCACCTCAAGGAATCTTGGAGTGAAGTTTGGATAAATAGTTCCCGATCAAAAGGAAAGTACTACTACTCTATACAACCTGACATCCCAGCCAAACCAGCCAAATTCTTTAAATCAAGGCTTGGTAAAACAGCAACATCAGTACTCATACGTATGCGACTGGGGCACATGTACACTCCAGCTCACCTTGCCCGGCTTCGCATCATAGATGACAACTTATGCGAATGCGGGGAAGTTGGTGATGAAAATCACATCCTTCTCAGCTGTCCTCTCTTAGACCATACATCTCTATACACAAATTTGTTAAATAAGATGGTATATACAAAATATTTAGTGTTTTTCAGCCTCGTCTTGATGTCAGCGTGAGAAATCGAAAAATATTTTTGTTTTTATGGTGTGGTTCCTCCTCACCACCGCCACACCTCACCTTATTATTTCTCTTTCTCTCAGTATCCGACTTCCTCGAAAGCTTTCGAGCGAGCGCTTGAAGAGTCAACATCTCCTGAGGATGCCTTGTGCTAAGGCGAAACACGTGTCGAGGAAGTCGGATACTGAGAGAAAGAGAAATAATAAGGTGAGGTGTGGCGGTGGTGAGGAGCAACCACACCATAAAAACAAAAATATTTTTCGATTTCTCACGCTGACATCAAGACGAGGCGGAAAAACACTAAATATTTTGTATATACCATCTTATTATAAATGGATTTCCGCAAAGTAACGTCTGACTCCATCAATTATCTTAATTTGTTAAATCTTAAAGTCTCATTGCCTATTAACATACCGTCATTACTTGTAAATAACTATATACCTGTATATAATGCCTTAGCTTCATATATTGAAGCTAATGATATAAAAATGTAAAAAGTTTAAATTAATTGATATTTGTTTGTATTTCACATTTTTGTAAGTAATTTATTTATTTTTTCCTTAACCTTACCTACTCCTCTGACCATTCCTTTTTTCCGTAACCCGATTTCATAATATTTAAATTTTACTCGTTTCGCCGTTTTAACATAAAAAAGTTATACACTTGAATTAAATTAACAAGAAAAGAAAACGAAGAACGTGACACTGGCTAATACACAGACGTGTAGAGCCATAAAAAAAAACGCAAACCTTAAATATAACGTTTATGTTTATTTTCGATTTTGTAAACATGCGATGCAGTGCCTGCATAATAGAAAGAAAGTTGTAAATTGTAAAGATCCAAATCCAAACGAAGTCAACGCAGCGCATGGGGAAGGGTTATAGCAAAATCTTGTACGTATATTAAATTACATATGTACTTGCTGAATTACCTACCCTTCACGAACCGAACAATCATTTATCTATGTTTATTTTATAGGTGTTCACGTTATACACGTTTTCAAGGACTAGTCAGAGAGAATATAAATGATAAAAATTTAGTAGAAAGTATTCTCTTTAGATTCTTTGATTTATAAGGTAGGTAGGTACTTAGATTTTAAACTTGGTAGCTATATGCTGTCAAATCAAATCGTGTTATTTAATAATCGAACGCGTGTGCCTGATTTCAAACAACTCGTAGACTAGTAAGAGGACGTGATTACGATGGTTACAGCGTGATATAGAGTTCCTCAGTCCTTATAATTGACCCTCACTCATGCCAGAAACTCCCATACATGTGATTCACCTACTTAGTTGCAAAATTTGCTCACAAATACACTCAAAAGTAGAAAAAAAATTGTTTATATTTTCTAAAATTTGATTATTTCATATTTTAATTATTCATACCTTCTATTTAATTTGACATTAATTTTATATTCTGATATGGATAGCATCATGTTGTATAATTTACATCTACTAAAACACTGTTCAAACTAGTTGGAAGCCTGTGGTTTCAAAACAAATCTTGTTCATACTAATGCAAAACATGTTTTGAGAAGAAATTATACGTATTCATAATTTGTATTTCAGGAATTTCTATGTAGGGTCTAATGGTGTTTAAGAATGGAGAAAGAATTGAAGGATCTGAAGTCTGTGCTGCGATCGCTGGTGGTGTCGAGCCCTGCGCAGATGGATGTGCGATCACTGCAGCGAGACTACCGCAACATGATGGGAAGCTCCATACCCATCTCCAAGTATGGCTATAGAGATATCCTTGCATTCCTCAAGGAGAGGTGTGGAGACTGCTTCCTGGTGAGTACTCATTATATATTAACAAAACACTCTCTAACTCTTTTTTATAGCTTGCGTTTGGCCGCAACTCACCTGATGAGAAGCGACGATACAGCCTAAGATGGGGCACGCTTGCCTAGAAGAAACCGATTCACTTGTGACTTGAAAAGACCCAGATTATAGTAGTATTAGGATATAGAGAAGCTGGTAGCGAGTTCCACAATCTAGCAGTTCGCATAATAAAAGTATACGCAAAGCGTTTTGTGTGAGCATTGGGAACTTCTACCATGTACTGGTGGTGTCTGGCCGTGTCTCTACTTGTCTGATGGTGAAATCAAATTGTGTAATTCCATGGCACGCTCTCTGAAATGTATCCGATAGAAAACCTAGCCATTTTCTGACGATAGTGGAACTCTAACTAAAATGTAACCATTCCGACAATAACCAAAAATAAAAAAAATAATAGTTCTTGCAAGGAACTGTTGCACTTACCATTAAATTTAATTGTTTGATTTATGGTTTATGGTTAAATACTATAGCATTATCAAAACAGTATGAAGCTTATGTTTATTTATTATTATTGAGTTATTCTAGATAACCCTAACATTTGACCAAAGACCAATCTTTGTATGCAAATGATTGTTCATAGAGTTAACCCTTAGAACATGGATGAAATTATGCAATTTGCTTGAGTGTGGTATGTTTTGGTCTACAGTGGTGAGACACATACAGTAATACTTTTTCTGTTGATATTTACTAGTACTGTTGAACTCGCACCTTGATATACATGAATATATATTTTTTTATATTCAGTAATCTTAATTAATGTTGTAATCAGCTTGTTTGTAACTCAGTTAACAATATAATTGAAGTGAGTGTGTGCGTGCAGTTTCAGGGAATGTCTTCCAACCCGGTGCTGACACTGATTGTGCCGGATTCTCTCAAACACATTGATCAGTTTGTGCAGCGATCAAAACCCACAAGCGCCACCAAAATGTAAGTAAACACTGACTCACTCTACACACACATCACTACTGACTACTAACTCATTTAATATGTCATAATTGTATCGTAGGAAAGGCAAGAGAAGAAGTGTTGCAGAAGCAATTATTAAACCTCCAGTGAGATCAAATTTTCAGGACAGACCAACGTACAACGGAAAGCCAAACTATAAGACATCGGGAAACTTAATAACTGACACTTTTAATAAGAAATCAACACAAAATTTGAACAATCAGCGACCAGAAGTAAGACCTGCTGTTGTTAAAAGTGAATCAGTACAAAAAAGTAAAGAATCATCAGATAATATGCACTCTAGAAATAAGGAATTGACTGAATGTAAGCCTAGTTATAACACTGATAATGGATTTACAAATAAGCATGAAGAGAATGGGTACAATACCAGTAGTATGCAGTATTTCTCAAAGAAATCTGTACCGAAATATGATAGTTCTTTATATTTGGATCCCGACACGTCCAGTGAAGCAGAGAAGGTAGCTCACAAAGATGATAATGACTCAGGAAGGCTGACATCCTCCAGTAAGTACATATTCTTTACACTTAGATGTATAGGTATCTCAAGATGGTTAGTTGCCACTAGTACCATTAAAAGTTCCATGATGGAATTACTGATAATAATTTTCTACACTAGTTTCATTAAGAATGGATTTCGAGATAATGGAACTAGTGACAATTTTTAGTTGACACTAGTACCATTCACAGTTCCATGATGGAACTACAATAAATGGATTTAAATGTTCTTATGTGTTGTGAGGTATATAGCGACTGTCTCTGGCTGCTTTTCTCCAACTTGTCACTTTACAACAGCTTTATCTTACACCAGAACACATCAAAACACTAGATATTTGTCATACAACATCTTATTATAAATATATTTCCACGATGTAACGTCTGACTGCAATGATTTACTTATGTCAAGATAATGCTGCAGGTCGAAGCAGCACTAGGAGGAACCACCTGGAGGTGTTGAAGAGTGAGATCTTCCAGTTGATTCAGGATCAAGAAGATGGAGTTCTGTGCACTGACCTCATGAGACTTTACAGGTTACAATACGCTCACTCAACATTCATAACTTACGAATAAGATATTCTTGACATGCTTTTATGAGCTTTTGGTAATTTTTAATATTGTTACAATCTAGTCGTAGTCTAAGAAGTAATTACATTTTAACTTAAACATCCTCAGGACTAACTTTTACGGGACCAAGTCTGAATTCGAGGAAAAATAATCAGGTGTTTCACACATTAACCTAACCTTGGAACATATATTGAAACTTATCGTATGTACCGTGTAACACCGCCGGGCGCTCCGCTCATTTGAAAGTCTTTCCGAGCGAGTATGTAAACCACTAGGCCAGCATTTCTCATACGGGGTTTGTATCCACGGATCCCGTGACCAGTGTGTATCCTCCGCGGACCACGATGCGTTGTTTCCACTGAGGATGTTGTTCCGTAGGGAGCGGTACGGTCGCGAGCTGGACTTCCACCGCGCGGGACTCTCCAGCATCACGAGCGTGCTGACCGACATGGAGGAGAGCGTGTGGTTCGCGGAGAACGCAGGGGACACGCGCGTGTACTCCGCCCCCCCGGCCGGAGCACCCCGGCCTGCGCCGCGCGCGCGCCCTCTGCCCGTCGCGGTGGCGCGCCCGCTGCCCGAGGTGGATCCGGACGATGCGCTGCCTGGCATTGCCTTCGTAAATATACTAACGCACTTACATATCTGTGACACTACATTTATAGCTTAAACTGCGGCTCTTGATTGTCGCGGTTTTATAAAAACCACTCGTACTTTTGTCTCGGAAGATGCCATTCGGCACTATTGTTTTATAGATCTATCATAGCGTATCATTTTTTTACATGTTCTCATCATCATTAGATTGTGCATATTAAGAAAATAATTTTGTGCATTTAAATGAAATATCTAATAGAGAATTTAACTTCTTTAAAAACACAAACTACAAATTGAAAGACAATTTTCATTTCATTTCACTGCAGGAACACATTCATAAAATTAAAACCATCACTATTTAGTAGTAATTCAGGAGATGCGACAACAATTTATTATGCATAAGCCTATTTCAGACTGCATGATTGGCTATGGAATTATTTTGTGGGGGAATAGCACTGACGCTGAAGGCCTTCTTAATTATAAATAGGTGTCAGCTGGTCACGGTCCGCGGCTCCTAGTCCGTTCAGTACGTTTCATCGGGCGCTCTCTGTTCAACCAATGGGCACACGGTGTTATGAGTGAGATGTATGTGTGTGTATAGGACCCGGACGTGTTCCCCGCTGACTGCATGCACTTCATGGAGTCCATCCCGGCGGTGTCGTTGGACGACGTGTGCGCGGGCGCCATGCTGGAGGTGACCGTGGGGGAGGTGTACTCGCCCAGCCACTTCTGGCTGCAGCGCCTCGGACCCGACCACAGCCAGCGCATGCACGACCTCATGGACGACATGCTGTGAGTCTGTCTGTCTGTCTGTCTGTCTGTCCGGTGATACAACACAAACAACACTTTTCAGTTGATATTGTTTAAAAAGACGGGTTTCCACTTGTACCTGACTGTTGAAAAGGTCCAACTATAGTTTCGTACATATTTGTTCACTTTATTGCGGATGAAATGAAAAACTTTTCTGTTGAGTACCTGTCTATACGATAACACTATACAACGAAAAACAGAAAGGTGTGACAATATTTAAGGGTGTTAGTCTACCAATCAAGGTGAACCCTGCGTAGAATACAATTTAGCAAAATTCGAGAAAAATAATTTGTATTGTCACACCTTTCTGTTACACATTGTATATTAAAGAAAAAAAATATTTGTCAGATTTATTCTTGACACATATACAAATATACAGAAGACACAACTAAAAATAATGTAGTACTTAAATGAAATGAAAAGTAACGCGTCAAAGGTAATTTAAGACTAAATGTGCAAGTAGGCAGCTCCTCACTAGGTAGCCCCGTATTGAGATCCTCTAATCAAGTTTCTCCGTACCCGAGCGAACACATTGTACTGAACACATCATTACTGGAGACAGTTCGGTTTCGCACCTCCGATCGAATAGACGTGCGCGCGTGTCTTAACGCTAGTTTATTGTTTATCAGCGCCGGGCCGAGGTTACGAGCGTTAACAAATTTGTGCTTTATTTGCGATGGCGGAGTGTCGAGATTACAATGACGAGGATTGTGGACTTACACAAAAACAAAGGAATCTAAACCAAGAACAAATGCAAGCTTTGTATGTATGACCTTACACCACTGTTTCAACAAAATAATGAAGAAAACGAGGTAGAACTTGAAAGTATTCAAGATCGAAGATTTATAACCTCTAGAAAGAGAACACAAATACAACATTCACAAAGTGATGAATCATGGAGTGAGGTTAGGAACCGCAAAAAACTATGGCGAAGAATGAAATTATCCCGGAATGGCGTTGAATTGTGCATTACATCCAAAGAACCATTCCCCAAATAATTTGCACTCGCAAAATTGTTTCAACAACACAATATTACTGATATAAGCAGGGTAAGATATATTGACCCTCATAAGATCATTTTAGAATTGAATCAAGTGAATTCCGAAAAACTGATGAACCATGATCACTTCTCTATGATGGGCTGGAGGTTTTAAGTACCATTTGAAGTGGCATTATCTTATGGAGTTATTAGAGATATCGAGTTGAACTTATCTGAGGAAGGAATTATAATCAATCACGGGATCAGCAGAGGTCTGCAACATTCGACGTTTAAAACGCAGGGTCAGAAACGAATCTGGAGAATTAGCCTGGACAGATAGCGAGTCAATAAGGATTGGCTTTACAGGACCTACATTGTCTAAATTTGTTTGCATATATGGTATGAGAGTGAAGGTGGAACAATATGTTTTTCCTGTAACACAATGTTCTAATTGTTGGAGGTTCGGTCATACCCTCAAAATGTGCCCATATAAGAGGCAATATTGTCTAAGATGTTCTGGAAAACACGAAACTTGCGATACTACTACTTACAGATGCATAAACCGTACTGAAAATCATACAACTCTAAATAAAATATGCCCTGTCTACAGAAAAGAGAAGAAAATTAGAGATATTATGGCCGAGTTTAATTGTTCATACATGCTTTATATATTCCTATGCCTGTGTCTGATGCGGTCACTAATGTAGATGATCCTGCTGCCGGTTTTCATACCACTAGAAAAGCGCCGCTGTTCCTATCCCTGCGATCCAAAGAGGTTACAGGAAGGCATCCTACGTCCGCTCAGCAACAAAGCTTTAGCTTCGCACAAATGGTTGCAAAATAGGATACAAAGCGAGGTGCAGATGGTCATCTACATAAAGAACCCACAAGGAAGAAAGGGACTCGTAAGAAAACAAATAAATCTGGTCTGGACGATTCTTTCTTGATGTTAGAGGACAGTGAAGTAGAAAATCATAGTGATTCTAACAAAAAAGACCAGTCTGAATCAAGCAAAAATAGAAAAAGCGCAGAATAGACTTTTCACTATAAGATTTGTTGTTAAAACTTAAGAATATATTTTTTCAGAGTGAAGAACCCATTATAAACAAAATTTAATATGCGGTTCAAACCTGTATAGAATATACAATGTCATACAAGCACGTCTCAAAGTGATTGGGATTCTATTTTTTCTTTATCATCTAGTAAAACTTTAATTGTTGGAGATTGTAATGGTCACCATTCAAACTGGTCATATAAGACAGATACTAGAGGCTCACAAATTTGTGATGCTATGACGGACCATAATTATGTGACTTAACGATGGTACACCTACTAGAATCAAAATGGTAAACGGTAGACTTCAGAAGTCTGCTCCTGACATCTCAGTGGCCTCTTCAGATATCTCTTATAGATTAGATTGGAAGGTGACAAATGAATCATTAGGCAGTGACCATCTAATTATAAAACTGTCTTTGGTGATTTATGTGTCTGATAATAATCTAAGGAGAAGGAATTTTAAGCATGCCAACTGAGAAAACTATAAAAAACTTGTAGACGAATGTTCAGCTAATTATCAGATCTCTAATAGCAATTTACAACAGAGCTATGACGAATTTGTGAAAGTTTTAAACAGGACTGCTGATGCCAGTATACCTACCTATAACATTAGTCAGAACCCAAGTAGTAAATTCAAACCTAAGCCATATTGGACGCCTGCCATATCTAAGGCGGTAGCAGAAAGACGATTAGCCTTAGCCAACTTCAGAAAGAATTCTACACCTTACAATTTATCTATATTACAAGATAAAGTTAGGTCAGCTTAAAGTTTAATTCGAAAAGCACGTAGTGAAGCGTGGAATAAATTTTGCACGTCCATGGATCAGTCTGTCTCAGTATCTGACATGTGGCGTCATATGAGATGGTTGAAAGGCTATAAAACCCCTAGAGCCCACGTGGACGACACTATGGCCGCTAATGTACTCAAACATTTATGCCCTGATTTTGCTACCCCGCCTCAACCATTATTTTGTTCGGTAAACCTGAAATTAGAACGCCCTATAACTAAGCAAGAACTAGACAAATGTATAAAAAACAGTGGTACTGCACCTGGTTGCGATGACATATCATTTTCAATGATTAATAACCTCCCGGACTCTGGAAAGATGACTTTATTGTACTTATACAACAAGTTTCTGCAACTTAGTTTTATCCCACTCCAGTGGCGCCAAATTAGAATTGTACTGATCCCTAAACCAGGTCGCGACCCTAACTTCATCTCTAAGACCTATATCTCTAATATCTTGTCCGTGTAAGATATTGCACTTAATTTAAAAAAAATAGATTGGAATGGTTTCTGGAACATAATTACTTTTTTTCTGAGCAAACAATTGGCTTTAGGAAAGGTAAGTCATGCTTGGATAATTTAACTGGCTTGGTATCCGAGATCCAAGTGGGTCTTTCTACAAATAAGTTTACCGTAGCTTGCTTTCTTGATCTCGAAAACGCCTACAACAATTTAGATATTACAAGCATGTTGTTAACCTTGGATCGTATTGGAAGTGGATCTAAATTGTGTAAATACCTGTGGGAATTCCTAAAGGATGGGTGGTTATTTGTAAAAAGTTCAAACTCCAATATTGGGAGATGTACAGGCGAGGTCTCGCTCAAGGGGACCCT
Organism: Ligdia adustata; assembly: GCA_947049295.1. Classification (NCBI taxonomy): domain Eukaryota; kingdom Metazoa; phylum Arthropoda; class Insecta; order Lepidoptera; family Geometridae; genus Ligdia; species Ligdia adustata. Next base: position 356,379 of record OX346229.1, on the reverse strand, counting down.
TTGCCGCCTTACTTTTTAATGTGGCAACAATGCATATATGTAATTCTATTTCAGATATAGGTATATCACAATATGCCGATGATTATGTAATTTATGCTTCTTCATATTCCATAGCAAATGCCTGTTTCCAGATTCAAGTTGCACTAAATTTCTTGACTGATTTTTTGTTTTATTTAATTTTAGATATATCTGCAACCATAAGCAAAGTAATACTTTTTACAAGAAAAACGTCCTATCAACTTGAACTTGTATATTAATGATATCTGTCTCGAACGTGTAAATTGTATTAAATATCTTGGCGTGTGGTTGGATCGGCCATTTAAATGGCGTAAACATATTGATCCTTATCCTTACTAAATCCTTAATTTTTTTAAATGTATTGAAAGTACTTACCGGTCGTAGCTGGGGAGTACATCCCAAACACCTACGTAAACTGTATATTTCAATCATACGCAGTCGTATGGATTATGCTAGCTTTTTATATGACAATAGTCCAAAAACCTTCCTTAAAAAAATGGACACTGTTCAGAACCTGGCGATGCGCATCATTGGTGGTTTTATCAGAACAACTCCTATCTATGTAATGGAAAACGAGCTCAACATACATCCCCTGTATATTCGTCGAAGATATTTGGCTGGAAAATATTGGTTTCGTAGCAAGGCAGCTTCAAATAAAAACTTCATGAATAAAATCTCTGAACTAAACAAATTAAGAGAAAGACGCTATTGGCTTCATAAGAAAATACCACTACTTTTTAAAATTCATTCAAATTTCAATAACCTTCCTGTTTATTCTAATGATCGATTAGACATGTTTTCTTTAGATACATGGGTCACCAATATTGATTTGTCCAAATATCTTACAAAAAAATGATTAATGTTACAAAACCAAAACGCCAAATTCATCCTTTACAACTAAATACCATGTGTATTCAGTATTTAAACTCTACATATGATAACTTCGATACAATTTATACAGATAGCTCAAAAGACAAAACAGGTATTGGAGCTGCCTTCTATGATGCACAAGACAAAATCGGAATGAAGTTTAAAATCAAACCTAGGATCACCGTAATGGAAGCGGAGCTGGTTGCCATTGCAGAGACTTTGTCGTTTGCTATCTCAACCAACCATAAAAAAGTAGTGATTTTAACAGACTCTAAAAGTGGTTTAGAACATGTGGCTCGGTGCACCTCGACTCTTCGAGGTATACCGATAGCCTATACCATTTTGAAGATTATATTGCAGTCTCAAAAAAAGATTATATTGCAGTCCAGGCTTGGAAGGCAATGAGATGGCAGACGACTTAGCAAGACAGGCTGTGACAGATGGCATCCTAGTCGACTTTCTCCCCCATTTTGCTAACTATACCTCATTGCTCAAAACAGAAATTTTTAAGACATTCTCTGAATACTTTGATCAGAGGTCAAAAGAAAAAGGTATTTGGTATAAAACGATTCAACCACACGCCCTGAAAAACACATGGATAGAGCAATCTATTATGGACAGAAACGATACTGTTATGGCCTTGAGACTTCGATCCGGGTATACTCCATGTAATAAATTCGCCTATGTCATGAAAAAAGTGGATAGCCCTAAGTGAGATTTTTGTGACAGTATAGATGATAATATGCAACATATTTTGCTGGAGTGTGGCCGGAACGCGAACCTTAGAGCCAGTTATCCCTGATAATTGTCTATGTCAGATGGGGTATTGTAATAGCATTCTGGCTGAGCCCACTTCGGATACAGCGGATAGTTTTAAATAGAATGCGTACAGATTGATATATAGTTTATATGATTGTAATTCAGTATTTGGCGACATATTCGCTAAGCGAACAAGCCTTAATTAGATTTAAAAAAAAATCATTACTGGAGACAGATGGTTCGTTGTTCAGCTCAATAGTGAAGTGTAACGTGTTGTCAGCGCGTACTACGAGAGCGGCGCGGGCAGCGCTCGCGTACTGGCGCGCGGCGCCATGCGCGTCGGGCACTACTGCGCCTCGCTGTTCGACAGGGACTGGCACCGCTCGCTCATTGTCAAGATCATCGACGTCGATACTGTCAAGGTATGGGACATTCACCACTATTCGCCCACTCACACTGACTAAACTAAAAGTTCCTAAAATTATATCCATACTTTTCTCACTTGTGGAAACAAAGACAATTTTAGAACTGTCAAATTAGGTTAGTTTAGCCTGACCGAATGTGGGTTATGTGTATTCCATCTTTGTCAGTTTATAACGAACGTTAACTACTTATTAACTTACATTATTTACTTTTCAACTTTATTTCTGTTCAGGAGTAGCCTCCTGAACAGAAATAAAGGAGTTTTTTGTTCCCCTGAATTCACAACTGACATCTATCTGTAGAACCAACAATTCACCAAATTTCTGCTCTCTAGAATGAGCAGGTTAGGTCTTTAAATGACCCTTAGACCCCCTTAATTCCGCGCTGTTCCTATATTCTGTTCATGACTGACGATGTTCGTACATAAAATAATAGGTCGATGTTAAGAGTGAAACTGGTGCATATTTTATTCAAAACTAAGTGTAATGGATGGTAAATGGAGAGGAGCACCCGCCGTAACTTTGGCGGCCGATCGTGAACTCATTTGAATGAAACGGTCAACATTGACGTGAACTCATTTGAATTAAACGGTCAGCATTTACGTGAACTCATTTGAATTAAACGGTCAACATTGACGTGAACTCATTTGAATTAAACGGTCAGCATTTACGTGAACTCATTTGAATTAAACGATCAACATTGACGTGAACTCATTTGAATTAAACGGTCAGCATTTACGTGAACTCATTTGAATTAAACGGTCAACATTGACGTGAACTCATTTGAATTAAACGGTCAGCATTTACGCGGTTATTACACTGTTCCTGTAATGACCGCGCGTCATGTACGGTGCATGCATCGTACAATATATATATGTAAACTAGTATTATGCTAAAATTCATTTCTCTAGCTCGAGTAGTTTATAATAATAGTAAGCCTATGTCCTTTCCCAAGATGGGGTCTATCTTTATGCTAAATGTAATTTTAATCATTTTGGTGGTTTAGGCGTGAAAGCGTATCAGACTGACAGAACTACTTTCGCATTTATATATTAAGACCGGGATATTTGAATAAGATATTAGTTAAAGAATATCTAGCGTTTCATTCTTTTTAAACAACATCTTAGTAGTAAGTAAACCCCCTAACCCAGGTTATCGTCATGGGAGGTTCCCGCCAAACCTGCCAAATAGACAAATGGACACATTGCCGCGTGTAGTGTTTGATGGTGTTACTATCCCATTTAATCAAACCGTTAAAAATCTTGGCATTGTGTTTGATTGCAATCTGTCCTGGGATGCGCAGACTACAGAAGTGAGCCGCTAACTATTTGCTTCCGCAGGCTCTTTGCGTAGACTACGTAATTTTCTACCCAATACCACTAAAACTGCGCTTGCACAATCCCTTCTGTTACCGATTCTCGACTATGCTGACGTGTGTTATCTGGATCTCACTCTAGAGCTATTCGATAAACTTGAGCGCCTTCAAAATTTCTGTATAAGGTTTATTTTTGGTTTGCGCAAGTATAACCATGTCTCCAAATATCGCACTAAGCTCAAGTGGCTCCCTATTCGCCGTCGCCGGGATGCTCACATACTTTCTCTTCTTTATAATGTCTTATTGATTTCTTCTTATTGTACCTTTAGAGATGCTTTAAATTCTGCCAAACAACCCATTCGTTTAAGTCATTGAAGTCATCAGAGAATCTCAAATTATCTGTCCCATCACATCGCACAGTTTCTTACGAGTCCTCTTTTGCGGTGAAAGCTGTGTTATTGTGGACAACCTTCCCACTGACATCAGACGTGCTCCTTCCCTAAACGTTTACAAGCATCGACTCATAGCACTCCAACAATCCTGTATGTAATTTATCTGTAATTTCATTAATTTATTATATCCATACCTTTATAAATTGATGTACTCGTATTTATATTATAATAATACATCGTTGTTTATGTATTTGTTCTATATGTTGTACTTTTATCTAGTTATGTTTATTATATATTATTAGGTCCTTACATACGAAATTGGCGTTTTGTCGTATTGGCCACTTTGATCTCAAATACGAGTATCTCTTCTTTGGTTAGGGATTCCAATTTCAAATTTATACAGCTATTTATTCATACATTTGTATTTCGAAAACCGTAATTCATTTGTTTTGTACTCGTTTGGTTTTTTCTTTGCGTCACGCTGTTTACAAAATGGACGGACCTAATATATATACATATACAATCACTATATATACTACGAGGTAGTGATTGTGTGTGTGTACAGGTGCGTCACGTAGACTACGGCACGGTGGACACGGTGCCGGCCAGCAGCCTGAAGCCGCTGCTCCGGGAGTACGCGGCGCTGCCGGTGCAGGCGGTGCGCGCGCGCCTCGCGGGACTGCGCCCCGGGACGGGCGCGCGCCGCTGGACGCACGCCGCCTCCGCGCACTTCCTGCGCCTCGTGCGGGACCGCGCCTTCATCGCCAACGTAGTCGCCATAGAGACCGAGGTACCTACACACACTCACACACACACACACACACACACACACACACACACACACTACCTACCGTGTAAGAGTACCAACAGACAGTATGTCCCTGTGCAGGAGTCCACGGTGGAGACGTTCCTGATCGACACGAGCGGAGAGGACGACGTGAACATCAGCACGGAGATGATAGAGTCGGGGCACGCGGACGCACGCGCGGACCGCACGCTCGGGGTGAGTGCGCCGCGCTCGCGGCTCGACGTTTGCGCGCTCGCCAGGACCGTCGTCAGCTGCAGCGAGCGAGCTGCCAGTGAGCTCTCCGCCTCCGCCTCCGAGCTGGTGGACGCGCCGCCGAGACGCATGCCCTCCTGGGAGCCCCACTCGCCGCCCGACACCGTGGTGGCCGCTAGCACTGTCAGCACCGCCACGGCGAGCTCGCGGTACTTGGCGCGGATGCGAGCTCTGTCTCAGTTTGCACGCAGCTGGGACCCACCTCCCGCCCTCGTCATACCCACACCGAGCTCTTCTAAAGATACTTCCGGTAATGCGAGCACTTGTAGCAAATCGTCCGGTGACACGGCGGCGAGTCGATACCTGTCTCGGAAGCTGGAGCTGACATCTCCACCGACATCCCCCAGCACAGTCCGCGACAATGGAGGTGGTACTTGTGAGCCGGCCGGGGACACGCCCACGAGTCGCTTATTGGCTCGCAAGTTAGAGCTGGTCTCTCCGCCCAAGTCCGCCGTTTCGAACGCGAGACTCTGCTCGAGCTCTCCTGCAGTTACCTCCGATAATGTAGATAATAGTTTTAAGTCGTCCGGAGACACGCCCACGAGTCGCTTCCTGTCTCGCATGTTAAAGCTGATGTCTCCCCCCGCGTCCGCCGTCTCCAGTGCGGACCCTCGTACGGTGTACCCTGGTACACCCTCCGGGAGTGCAGCTGACCCCCTTCCCCCGACGTCTGCCGGGGAGACGCCCGCCTCTAGATTCCTTAGGAACAAGCTGCGTTTGTCAGAGATTTGCGACTCACTTTAGATAGGCTTGTGATTACAATCGACCCTATTCTAAAAGTTTAGGAAATAGGACAAATTCAATATGTTCATCACCCTTCCTGTTAAAAGTCTTCTTAATGCATCGCTGTTAGACACGTTACATGTCGTTATATAACTCTGACAATGATGGGTACGTGAAGAATATTAAATGCAGCAAACCACTAACATTCTACTGATAATCAATAGTTAATTCTATTCAATGTAGACAAATATACCTACTTTGTAGCGATGATGGCCGAGTGGTTAGTGGGGTCGATTGTCGTGTGAGAGGTACAAGGTTTGATCCCAAAACGAAACATGCAAAAAGAGCCTGAGCTACCGGTGAAGGAAAAACATGGTGAGGAGACCATAGCATGGTGGTAGGGCGTTTTCTGAAGTTGAAGAAATGTATCGCACCCTCAAGTTGAAAAAGCACCTAGCGGTGTGTTGTGTTCCGGCAGCCTTCCTTGAGAGCCAGTGTATTCCAGACTAGGCATGCACCATCTAAAGCGACAGTTGCTGATTCGTGTTGAAAAATGCTATGTACTATTTAATACTAATAATGAAAAAAAAACCAACCTAAAACGAACTATTCGGCGGAATATCACTTACGGTTAAATTGCAAGCTTATCGCTTTAAAATGAATCACGTTGAACCTTTTCCTTTTTTAATATTACATAGATATATATTTAGTTTGACATTGACATTGCTTGAACATGCATCTCATTTGTATTGTCTTGTTTACAGTAGTAAGTATATATTCATATTTAATTGCGTCATAGAAGATATATGACGGTGACCTATTCATTACACCAAATGAATCAAATAAGTTCGCTCTATTATTTTTATATATAAAAGCTTTTCCGATTCGGAATCTATGATACATTAATTCTATTGAAATAATGCAAGGATCAAAATTATGACATTGGAAATCGTGTATTTACCCTATCCAAATCAATCACATCCTGTTGTCTAAATTGTCCGAGAATTACAATTGATTTGTGCCAAAATGGCCGTTTCGACATAGAACAGATCAGAGTTAGTATTAGAAAATATGTTTCATTTAATACTAACTGTGGCCTATTCTATGTCAAAACGGCCATTTTGGTACAATCCAATTGTAATTCTGAGACAATTCAAATAACAGACTTGACCACCTGAAACGACTGCAGCAACGATTTTGATAGAAATGCTACAACTTGTTTAGAAGAAACTGGTTCATTCGAGATTTGAAATGAGCAAAATGATAGCAATCGGGTAATAGAGAACTCTTATAAACTTTTGTCTTTGGGTTGTCATTCCGGAGTAAACAAATTAAACTAAACATTTAAAAAAACTAAATATTGGATTTATAATACTAGTTAATAGGTTCTATTAGTCAAACTTTTTAATTTGATACCATATTGAGGGAGTTTTTACAAGAGTGCAAAGTTGCTTTTGAACCGCGTGCTCACTTTTGATGACCAAGAAAGCGATCATCATCAAATCAAATCATCGATTCAAAAATTAGAATCCTGAGCGTGAGCGAGGGAATTAAAAGAGCACAAGGTGAAACATCTTTGCACTCGAGTGCAACACGTAACTTTTCATCCCATCTCAGCGAGGAAATGACTACCTACATACGATATATAAAAAAAATCACTCATTTTAGCTTTTTCACTTATTTTTAACATATGGTTTTAACAATATGACGTGAAAAGATAATGACGTTCGCAAAACAAATAAAAAAAAAGTATTCTAACAAAATAAAAAAGGTTGTATGATGAATTCGGCACCATAGAGGTAGAAGTAAAAAGGTCGAATGAGGTTTTAAATTCACAAACTTAGTGCACACGATATTCTAAATTCAAATTTACTTTATCGTCTAGCGGATAATAACGGCTTTTGCACTCGGATATCGAATAGCAAAAATACTCTTTCCGAGATGTGAGTGGTGGGATGAAAAGTATATTTTATGTAAAAGTAAATAGATGTTATTTTTTGTTATTATACTCGTTTTATATATAGGTGTAAACAAATTTGTGCATTGAAACGATGAGTTGTGTGAAGAGGGATATGTAGTTGAAATAAAAAATTATGAATGAAGAGATGACGGCTGATACAGTTAACTGGAAGTGGAAGACGTCATATGCTGTGCCGAACACACGTAGGGGGATAAGGACAGAAAGATGATGATACCAAGTGTCGACAAGATTGGATCAGGTCAGGTCTGTTGTTTGAATCGTCTCAGTATTACAATCGCATTGTGCCAAAATGACCGCTACGTCATAGAATAAGTCTAATTATTACTCGAGAATTTGTCCATTTATTTCCATGCCTACTCGTATTGTGTATGTCTGTATTATATTTATATATTTGTATTGAGAGTTGTTAAGTTGATAGAAGTAATACATTTTGAGGCCTCTTTAATATTGTGTAATTATCTTGTACGTGCTTGGTTGCCTGGAAGAGACCGCTTTAAGCGATAAGGCCGCCATTTAAAAACTATTATATGTTTACAATTTTGTCTATGTTATTTATTTATTGTTAAGCTGGTTTTTGAATAAAGAGTTGTCTATCTGTCTATCTATCTAGGCCACAGTTAGTATTAATCAAAATAAGTGTCGTAACCGCCATTTTGGCACAATGCAATTGTAATTTTAAGACGAATAACAGACTTGGCCACTTGTACGCGAGTACGAAATTTAAACATCCATACAAACAAACATACAAATTGATAGATGAAATAATGTTTTGTCTTAAAGCAGAGATGATAGCCGGTAGCCCGAGCTACCGGTGCTATTGACTACAGAGAAAGGAGCCTCTTGACAATACGTGCCGTATAGAAAAGCACCGCCCTCTGTATCCGACCCTTGATCCAACCATCTAGCGAGAGTCTTTTTAACATGTTATTATTAAAATTACTATTGAAGAAGTTCAAATCGTTGTCAAATGTTTTGAATATGTTATGATTGTCACAGAAAATTTACATCGCTGAATTAATGTAAATATAAGCTCTGCTTGGTGGAGTACTAGATTGTATTTGAAAAATTCACTGTATTGAATCGCGACCTGAAAATGTATCTCTTCAGCATAACATCAGCTTTACCTATATGTGATATTGTGCTGAATTTTTTGAGTGGTGTTACAAATGTTGCATTTAAGGCGATTATTAAAAAACATCGTCAACATATTCGGACACAGTTTCAGGTATGTGCCGACAGATACACTGAATGTTGCATTAGTGGTCGCCTTATGTCGTAGAGACTTAGTCGATATCCACTGATGTGTAGCTGATAATATTAAACTGCTGTCAAATAACAAACGCTACCGAGATCCTATGTGGATCGGTCCGTCGGGTCGCGTCGGAGGAAGCAGGGTCGAGGCGCGGGGGCGGAGTGAGAGTGTCAGTGCGGGGGGCAGAGGGGCATGGCTCGGCGCGACCCGCTCTCCGGCGCGACCGCTCACGTGTCCGTCCGTGTGTTGCAGACGGGCGAGTGCTACCTGTCGCCGTCGTTCGTCGCGCTGGAGAGCGGAGACACGCCCAACTACGCCGAGATATGCCGCTACCTGGCCGACGGGATCTCGCTCGACTTCGTGGAAGCGTATCGCCGCCACGTCGCTCCGGCGCTGCCCGACCTGTCGCCCCCCGAGTCTCCCGCCCCTGCTGCTGTGCCCCCCCGCCTGCCTGCGCGCATCTCACCGGCTTCTCCCGCCCCTGCAGCTGTGCTGCAGCCGCCCCCCCGCCTGCCAGCGCGCATCTCACCAGCTTCTCCCGCGCCTACAGCTGTACCCACTCCCACGCCATCGCCAGCGCGTCCGTTACAGGCACCTCCCTCCCCCTTTTCTGTGCCTGCCTCCCTGTTTTCGGAGGTCTCCCGGCTGCGATTAGAACCTGAACCCGGCTCTTTCCCCGCGTCCGCCTCCGCGTCCCCGGTGTACTACACTGCAACGCCGGTGGAGAAAGTGTCAGCGTTGTCCCCGACGGCGACACCCTTTGTTCCAACGGTGGCGCCCCGCTTTGTACCGACGGCTCCGAGGCCGGTCCCGCCGCCGGCGACGCCGCCCTATTTCCCGGCGGGTCCGCGGTACGTCCCCCCGTTGCCGCAGGATGCGAGCAGCGTGCAGCTGAGTGCGGAGGACCGCAAGATGTTGTCGATGTTAGGCGCGATGGACCCGGCGGCCGCCTACTGGTACATGGTGTCGGCGATGCAGCGCGCGGCCGTTGCCCACGCGTGCGTGCGCGCGCCCCCCGGACTAGCCCCCGCCCCCGCCCCCGCACGCGCTCCGCACCCGTCCGGCGCTCACCTCTAGTCCGCCGCCGTCCGCCCCATCAAGCTGACCTACCTCGTACCTACCTACGTAATTTTAAGGGCATTTTTGACTATGGGTATTAGTATTTAGTATTAATTTACTTATATGTGGTATCGTGTAGGTGCCTTGCTATCACAGATTGATTACCTCTAGTTTATCCCCTTTGACATTGAGAATGTTGTTATAACTTTAGTTTGTGCATTAATTTTTTGTCATTTTGATAGTACATAATTACGTTTATTAAATAGGTATGTTGTAATGGTAGAGTCGCACGACGCGCTCGCGCTCGGTGCGACGAGTGCGCGCAGAGATGTCGACTGTCATCGTAAATAAGCGACGCTTTTTTTTATAATTGTACGAATAGCTCGGCTATTTATAGTTGATTCTGTGATGTTAGATTTAAACTTTGGATCAATCTCATCTTGGACGTTTTCTAACAGGATTTGTGAAACAATACTTTGATTAAATTTTGTTTGTAAAAAGTATTCAGGTTTTATTGAATTCCTATATTGCTGCGTGCAATAGTAGGTATAAGATATTTATGCACGATCTCAGTTTACCATCACTATTACCTGACATCCAGGAATACAAGATTGCTGAGCTTACAAATATTACATAGTGCTTGTAGCACTACGCATGTAGGTAAGTTGAAAATAATGCAATGTAGATTTATGGCTGTTGTAGTAAAAGTTGAGCAGAAAATTCTGCTAATGTTTCCGGTGTAGGATTCTACAAAATAAATAACATTTTTTTTATTCTTTCTTGATTGGCCACCACACTCTGTGTATTGTGCCAGTTCTCAAGTTCTTAAATGACATTTTTATACATTGGGTCGCATGTTATTTTTTTAATAACTGTTAGGAATGTGCCTGTGTTGCCAAAAACTAAAATAGTAACTCCAGCAATAACAAAAAGTATAGCATAAATATTACCTTACAATTAATTGAGTTAATTGCCTCACTTCAATGATTTTAAATTGATAAAAGCGTCGCTGAGAAATCTAGGAACATTCATGAAAATTAAGAATAACCTAAAGAGCCTGAGCTACCGGTGAAGGAAAACATCGTGATGAGTCCAAAGCATGGTAGTAAGGTGTTTCCTATCGCTCGCCTGGCTAGCTACCACCCTCAAGTTGTAAAATCTGTCGCCAAGCACCTAACGGTGTGTTCCGACAGCTTTCCTTGAGAGCCAGTGTATTCCAGACTAGGCATGGTCCATCTAGGGATACAGTTTCGCCGAAAAAAAAAGCCCAAGACCTAAAAATTTCGTTTCTTAAAGAAGACTTATTTAAACGTCATTAAGAGCTGTTTCACTTCGTGATGTTTCATCATATCATAGTTATGGCTCTCCTTGGAACTGCCGCCTGGCAAGTGCCTTAGTTTGCCTCGTCTATTTCCGTGCCTGTCCAAGTAACACTGTTTTCCCACGTAGGGTAGAAAACGAGAATATTTGGGCTTTGAAAGCAAAACCAATAGCCGATAGCTATTGGTTTTGCTTTCAAAACTATGAAGATGGCGATGTCTAGACTCAAAACAGTAGTACTTACATCGCGCTAGCCGATGCCAACAGTTGCTCTATGCAAATATTACCGTCGACAAGATTTTTTTACGACGATTTCTGAGATTAGGGAGGAGATTTAAAAAGGACGACTCGAAAGATAAAATATGGCAACCCTACCTACCTTTCTTTGACTATAGCTTTGACATCTCAGCTTTGACGTAGACGCAGTAGGTACCAAACTTTAACATCATTGGAAAAAACCATGGCAAGATGCAAGGCACGCTTTTAAAAATCGGGCAAGAGCGAGTCAAACGTGCGCTCGAAAGGTTCAGTACCACTATCTATACAACATTAGTTTAAGTTTCAAATCTCTCTCAACTTCTCGTTCCTCGACATAGGATCCACGACATTTTTTACAACTTTGAAAATAGACGACAACTACTTGATAGACACCGATTTTTTTTCAAGGGAGATTCAGGAATCTCAATTAATGTTGCGTTCTTCATTTGTGTACCAATTTTATTTTATTTTATTTATTCGGGACAAAAACAGTGACATAATAAAACTTATATCAAATTTTTAAGTAAGTAAGATAATTAAATAACTATGCCACCCACATAACAGTCCACCAATTACTCTTGATGATCTTTGTTTGGGGAGATGGTACAAATCAGTTGAAGACCCTGGAGCAGATTTACTACATATTTATGATTTAATTACTAATTATTCAAATAATATTAGGATAAATAGTTGAAAGTACGAGTATACAGTGGGTCATGCAATTAAGCAAACTTAAATTGTTGTCATGATACATCGTAAAGAAATAAACAAACATTATTACATTATTTGAGAATGCTCCAGGGATACTATACTATTGGTGTACCACAGGGCTCTATTTTAGGGCCAGTCTTGTTTTTGATTTATATTAATGATATTACCAACGCATTGCCGAGTTGGGCTCACATAAATTTATTTGCAGATGATACACATGTGGGTATCAGAGACAAATGTAAATTTAATTTAGACGATAAAGTTAATGCAGTTATGGAATTGTTAAAGGAATGGTTTGACGCAAATGGTATTATTCTTAACTCTGATAAAACCATATCAATGCAGTATCAGTCAAGGTTGGGTATTTTTGGGAATTCTATTACTAAAACAAATATATTTCTAGGTTATACAATTGATAACACAATTAGTCATAAATCTCACATCGATAAAATTTGCAACAAAATGGCAAGTGGTAATTATGCTTTATTTAAACTCAAGCCATTATTAGATAAAAAGTCACTCATCTCTGTCTATTATGCATACGTTCATTCTATAATAAGATACGCTATAACTGTTTGGGGAAACGCTAAAGATATCATAAAAGTTTTAAAATGTCAGAAACAATCTATAAGAACAATGAATGGTTTGAAAAAACGTAGTCCTGCGAGAATACACTTTAGAAATGATAAAATAATGACAGTTATATCACTTTATATTTATAGTAGTTTATTAGAGGTACACGAGGATACGGAAATACCGGAAAAAAGAATTTCACGTAATAATAAAAAAGGGCGAGTCCTGCCTGTCAACAGATTATCTAAGTGTAAGAAACAGGGACTTTACACCAAAATATTAATGTACAATAAATTACCAAATAGCGTGATGGAACTCAATTTTAAAATATTTAAACAAAAATTAAAATATTTTTTTGAAAGAAATCCTTTTTATAAACTCAGTGAATATATGTCAATGCAGCTTGTGGAATCGTCGTTCTTGTATGATGAACAACAATTACAAAATGTTAGTAATAGGTAAAGAAATAAATGACAATGTAAATGTATAATAGAATAAGTATTTGTTTTTAGAACTATAAAAGTATTTATAAGTTAAGTTTATTTTTAAAGTAATTAATAATCAAAATGTAACAAGACTTGCCTGTAACGAATGTTATTTAAAGGCCAATAAATATTTCTTATTCTTATTCTTATACAATTAGTAATACAGCACAAGCTCCGTGTGTTAATCGGTTAACATACTAAGTAAATTACGAGTTTAGTTCTAAAAATATAAATAAGGAATCTAAAACGATATAAATAACTTAAGGTATATTATAGGCATCTAACTAAAGGTAGCTACAACAGCTCGCTTAAATCTAGAGGCAGACAGTGCAAAAATATCTAAATCATCATATCGATCGTTGTATGAATCAACAAGTTGCCATAAGGGCGTGCGCAGACCAGCGTTAGTTCGATTTATTTGAGGTTTTATACTTATGAGAGGTTTAGAGCGCACTAAATTTAGCGTTGGGTAGGACACACAAATATTATGAGTTTGTATGAGCTGCTCATTTTGAGAAATGAAGTAGGACGATGTACCACCTCATTTGAGGTGGTCCTCAAACGGGAAGTACCTACATACAAATTGAAGTCATATCGTGTTTTTGAGTTATGAGCTAGATGAGGTTATTTCATAAGAAAAGTAGTTTACTGAACTAACATGACGTTGAAGTGTTATGTTATTTGAGTAACATATAATTGTGGAAAATAAAAACTTATATTTAACAAAATTATATACTTTAAGCGGTGCAAAAATATTCTCAGTTATCTAGGTAAAATTATTTTTACATATTATAATTTAAAAATAAATACATATTAGTTTTTTTTCGTCAAGCCTCCTCATTCATAAAACATACCCATCTCAGATAAGATATTTTATAAAAATCAAGGCAAACACATAGTTAAAAAAGTTAATATGCAATGAAGTCATGCACTCGCGTTTAAACACGTTTATTATCAATAAATACAATATAGTGATATCAAAGTAGAAAAAAAAAAAGGTTAACAATATTTTTAAATAACAATTTATATCAACATTGAAAACAGCGCGAACATTCAAACCACAAAACTTCAAAAATGTCACATATATCGTTTCATTCGCTTTTAGTCTTGTTCAAGCATGAAAAGTGTGAGCAGGACAAAATAGTTCAAAACCACGCTACTACGCAACACGCGCATTCCCTTACTCTTTCTTAGAAGCTACTCTTCTTTGAGCGTGAGTGAACAACTACACGAACTACGTCAAAGAGTTAGTAGCGGTACAAAGAATTTGTAGCGGTACAAAATGTATGTTTGAGGCGATGGGACAATTTATTACTTTGCATGGGACATTTGAGGCGCCTCACGTATGAGTAATACAACTCTAGCGCACTTCTCTACGGATAACTGTTCGCGCACAAATATAGTACAATTGATTAGTAATATCTGAGCAATCAAATCTGTTATAAACTAAGCCATGTAGAAACATGGCACCAAGTAGAATGCGTCGGGACCATAGGGGTAGAAGTTTATATTTTACAAGAAGATTGTCGTAATCAAGGCTAGCGTGATAGCATCTATAATTTACAGAACGTAAAAATTTCTTTTGAACTTTTTCTAGCATATCGTCATATTTGTTATAGAATGGATTCCATATTGGGTGGCATACTCTAGACAAGGTCTCACTAAAGAGATATACAAGTATATGTATGTCGCAGGCTTAACAAAACTTTTGTGGTTCGCATCACAAACCCATACATTTTAGATGCTGATTTAATTATGTTGACTACATGATGGTCAAAATGTAGTTTGGAGTCAAAAGTGACACCGAGATCTTTGACACTAAGCACCTTGCTCAATGGAGTTCCACAAAGCCTATATTGATAATTAATATTTTTGTACTTCTTCGTAAAAGTGATATTATGACATTTCGGTAAACTAAGATACAATTTGTTTAAGATACAGTACTGTGTAAGACGTACCAATCATTATTTAGATCGGCCAGTGAATGATGCCGTGGAAACTTCCTTTTTTGTTTTTTTAAATCCAGCCATACGGTAAGGAATAAAATTTGCGGAGTTCCAACGCTCATTGATTTTGTATTACTCACTATCGTGGAGTTTTATACTACACATCAATGTGTTTATCAATGTATGATTTACATTGCTTGTATCCGAACATGTCATAGACAAAAAAGTAAATGATAAAAACGAAGAAAAAAAAATGACAACAAACATGGCGTGCTTGAAAAGCGTCGTCGATTGTCTGTCTTTATTTAGTAGGTCAACATAGTAATCTAAATAATTTCCGTGGATTATGTGGAGATCTGAGAGACGGCAAGGTCTCAATGTGGTTCTGCGGGAAAGGTAACGACGTAACCTGCGTGTTTACGGAGTGGCTTATGGGATACACGAATGTGATGGCAATCTAACGAGTGGTGTGGATTCAGGAGGTGCCGGGGCGAAGGCGCTCGGCCGTAGGGCGCGCGGAGGGTGATATGCAAGCGGCGCCGGCGCGCTACGTGTCTGTGAGCGAGCTGTACTCGACCGACGAAGTGGAGCTGTTGCTGGACGAGATACGAGAGCTGGAGCCGACCAGCTGCCGCGGCGAGGACGTGCAGGTCGGTACATTCCATTCGGCGCACGCTAGGGAGCCTACAACATGTTCAAACTACACCAAATAACCAATTAGCTCCACTAAGTTACTAGCATATAGTTATTTTAAACTGGAGAACTAATTTTAACAACTTATATTTTCTGTGTTGAGGTAATTCTAAATGTAAATTTCGTACTGAAGGCCCACTGATCTGTTTAAATTTAATAAAATCAAAACTTGCTAAAATCCTATATTGCACTCTTGTTTGTAGAATACTAGAATACACCTCCCAAGTGTGAAACCTGCCATATTATGTTACATATATATAACATCAATTGAACTTATTCAGAAAAAGATTGATATAGTACCAGCTGCACCCTATGGTTTACCCGCAGTAGATATTTGATCATACCATGGGGACACTACAATTTTCCAGGATAAAAGTAGGCTATGGTTAATCCTAGGTAAAAGCTATCTTTGAGCCAAATTTCATCTAAACCTGTTAAGCTGTTTTAGTGTGAAGGAGGAACAAACAAACATACAAACTTTATCCATTATTATATTAGAGTGATACATGTGTTTTAAAAAAAAAAAAAACTACAATTCCAATGATTATTTAAGTATATATAAAAAATTTCACCTACTTTCCCTCTCTAAGAGCTTGATTGTTTTGAGCTCCTCAATATGTTTAAATCAAACTGTCCAGCTAGATATACTTGTGTTATCGCTCTGATTTTTATCAATAAAGCTAATACTAACTATAGGCAACTGTATATGTATATTAGCTTCATTAAGCACAGATCCTGACCTATTTTGCTTGAACATTGAAATTGAATTGGAAATGGCCCTACATTAGCTCTTTTTTAATCTGTGTAAAATGTAATTTTTTTTCTAATTCTGTTATGATTTGGTATTAGATGTTCTGAAAATAATATTTCTATGGTACCATTAATGAAATTGCAGCAAAACATTATCAACAGTATTTTTGATGGTACTGTCCAATGGTACCATGGTAAAGGAATGTCCCTAACACTTTGCTACAAGTCCCAGCAATTTGAATATTATTACCCCAGTTCCAACGCTTAAACCCCCTTAATTCTCCTATTTAACTGTAGTAGGGAAAATTCCATGCTGACAAAGTCGCATGTAACAGCTCAGCTAACATTTGGGGCCATAGATGTAAATTGTTATTTCAGCCAGTACAGACATGATGTTGTGTGTACACAGGACTTCGAGATAGCGGGCAGCGGCGGCGGGTGCGGTGCAGGCGGGGGCGGCGGGCGCTCGCCGGCCGGCACCGAGCTCACGGAGCGCTCGTGGGACTCGCACGCGCAGTACCTGCGGGAGCCGCCGCCGCGCCCCGCGCCGCTCGCGCCGCTCTACTGCCACGCGCGCTACCTGCTCTCCTTGCACGGCTTCTTCACTCTCACTATCGTGGTACGTGTCGACACTGTGTCGTCTCGTGCGCCGGGCTCTCGGAGCGAACATTCTCAGGCACATATCAAATGTATTATGGTCGTGTTACAGGTGTGCAGCGTGTGCACGTGCTGCCTGGTGTGGGGTGCGTCGGGTCCGAGGCTGGGCGGCGGCGCGCGCCCCCTTGCGCTGGGTGCGCTCTCCTCCGCGCTGCTCCACGCCGCGCTGCTGGCGCTGCGAGTGTCGCGCCTGCACCGCCTGCTGCCGCTCGACTGGCTCGTCACTGTACGTATATATCCGCACACACATATATTTATAAACTTTAATTAGTAAAAAGAAAAACACAATTACCGACAACCACCAGACGGCCCTAGTTGTATAGCTAATGTGCGGGAAGATTTCCAAATGTTGTTCCGATGCTTCTAAATATAGGGACATGGTATCAGGTTCCGAATTACGAAGTTATTCGTGGCTACAAACAATCCCCTATTTACCAGTGAAGGCACAGCTATTTTGAAAGCCATCCTATACGTAACTTCCCACAGCAATAATATATTTGTCATCCTGGCTCCAAAAGTTATCTTCAAGCAATCATGTTAAATTAGTTAAAATTTGTAGATGTCAATTTCCACATTTTACCGAATTCTAGATGAATTATTGTCGAATTAAAATTTCATCACGATAAGAGTTTACTGGTTTTTTTACCTCGGATTCCAGGCCATGTTGGTATCGCGGGAAATGAAAAAGTCGATTCTCGATTTACGATAAACAGATTTGACTGAATATGCTGTGACTCTCTCTTGGTATATTTTCCACTGAACAACTGTGTGTGTGTGTGTTGCAGGCGCTGGTTTGCTGCGTGTGGTCGCTGGTATCGCAGTGCGCGGGCGCGTCCGTGTTGCTGCACGCGGCGCTCGCCGGCCCGCCCCCCGCGCCCGCCTACACGTACGTGCGGGACATGTACTACGCCGCTGTCGTAAGTCTATTAATCATATTACTAACTGTTACCCGCGACAATAAATTTTAATTTCAAACTTTGAACCCTCATTTGACCACATAGGCTTTGATTTTCTTAACTCCTTTCTTAGTACACCCCTACATTTTATAATGAATATACCATACAAAAGAGATGTTTCTATAATGTATGGACCCCGGCGAGAACAGTGTACATGATAACATAAATACGTCTTCTTGTAAAACGTTACAGTGCGTTATGAGTACGCGTTACGTAATTATTTTTTTAATTTTAGTAAAAAAACTAAAGAATCAGTATCTTCCAAATCGGCGACCCTTTTCGTTTATGTTTTACGGGGAATCCCTCGAATGTATTATACGTTAAATTATTTCTGTTTCCTAAGTCGACAACATTTTGGTTCTCATCTCGACGACAAAGGAATGACTGTCGATGAAGATTTGGAAAAACGCAATTTTCAGCACCCTGGAGAGTCACTAGCCAGGATCTGGAGTGAAATGAAAATAGACAGCTACTTCTATTGTGCCATACTGAGGAGTTTCCATGCCCGATGTTTGTATAAGACAAAAGTACTAGCGCTCAGTACTCAAGCGCAAGGTGAATAGGTTCTTACTAGGTAAACATGCTACATCTTCGATTACATCCTCACTTACCATCAGGCGAGATCGTGGTCAAACGTTGCCTAGTTGGTTGTAAAAAAGCTACGATGTTTCGGCGGAGTATAGAAAGCCTGAATATAGCTTGCAGAACCTAATCTGGCGTGGTATAGCGCTCACGTCCGTGAATCGCAATATTTAGTGCAAGTGATGAAATGCGCGGACGAAGCTTGCTGTCTTTCTTGCCGCCACCCTGCCCAAACCTTCAAATCCCAAACAAGCTCGTGGTGCCTAGTTAGCTAGATAAAGGAACATGCAAGTTTTCACCACTTCTTGTGAGGTTGTCTGTCGCCACCTCTAGAAGTATTTAAGCAAATGCCTTATGATTTTTATTGTCCATCAGTACAACTCGATCTCAAGAACAGAATATGTGCAACTTGTGGGATCTATTTCACATCCCAAAAGAGTGTGCAAACGCACAGGCGTTAGGTGCATGGCAAGACTGAACAAAAACCTCGTGAGAGTAGAGTACGGCCACAGCGACTTGCTGCCAGAACGGCAAATGACCTGGAGGTCTAAAATGGCCGCTTTACGCAATCCAGCTAAATCCAAATCACGAAGTGAACTCCTTGCCACATTGTCTTACAATTCATTTCGTGCCGTAAAATGGTCTATACTCGTAGTGCTGCTGAATTGCTTTCAATTCAGTTCACCGGATGATCTGGATTTAGTGTTAATGTTGCAGCTCATCATTATATTTTACTTATAATCTTATTTTACAATAAAATAAATGCAAAAATATGAAATGCATTTTTTTTACTGGTAAGTCTATATGGCTTTTTTTTACTTGATAAAATACAGAAGTGGTGTGACTCGATCAATCTTTATTTTTATCACAATAATGACAATCACAAAGTGCTGCTCACATCGGCTCCAGTACAACATTACATGTATCTTCTCCATCAGCTAAGTAATTCGTCATATTATTCTATCCCTTCAGGATGTCTTTGCTATCTTGTTACAGAAAAATGTATGATGCGTTACATGGGGGAAAAAGACAATAATATGAAACACCATAGGTTTCGTAAGGACAAGTGTGAATTAATAATCTTTGTCATTTATTAGTTCTGTAAGAATTAATAATATATACATTATAATTCAAGTTTCCTGCGAACAGTTGATATAAAGAGTACATACTTTTAGCTACCTTATCTTGAAGCAATGACGCTTGGGTCGGCAGGTCGCTTGTTTATACCAACATACAGACTAACTAACGTATACTGATAGTTGAAATCTTATTTAGCGAGATGCCCTGCGTGAGAATATGTCCTGGGACTGACTTGCTGTCGCAGTGTGTCTGCCCCTAAAAATACCACAGATTTTCTGTAATCTAAGTTATATTTACCTTATAGCTTCAGCTAGTTTATGGCTAGGGGCTTAGTAACAACAACTCCTGATAGACACAATGTTAATTGTATAATTTGATAAAATGTAATCTGGATCTGAAACTCAGCCGTTTCATTTATGTGTTGTAGATGGTCGATAAGCTTTTATTGTAAGTACTGCGTATAAAATATATACGAGTGATATGTTTCCAGGGGCTGGGGTACTGTGGAGCGCTGGCGGGCGGCGTGCTGGCGGCCGTGCTGGGCGTACGGCGCGCGCGGCGGGCGCGGGCCGGCGGCGCGCGGGGAGCCTACCGCGCCGTGCCCACCGCCTCGCCCGCGCCGCCGCTGCGCCCCTCCACCGCGCCCTTATAGTGGCACACGCACACCCTGCACCGAGCGCCCACCACTGACTTCTGAGCTGCAGGGGCGATGGTCAACGAGCCCAGTGACGTCAGTGTGTGAATGAGTGACAGTAGCCCACCGTGTTCAGCCTACGTGTCGGCGGTCGTGTTACACTGCAGGCGAGTGACAGTGGTTTTATAGTTTTATATTGGGCCCCTCCGTGTGCGACGTCCGGCACTGTGTCTAGTGTGCGTTCAATGACTGTATCGTTAAGTGAACCGGTATATTGAGTGCGTGGAACGCGCGTCTGCAGACCTCTACAATCGATGTGTATAAATTGTAATGTACCGAACGTGTCTGTTGTCCGAGGCGGGGCGCCGTATCTATTATCTACGTTTATTTATTGGACGATTGAGTCGTTGAGATGGATTCGGAAGAGATTCGTTAATGTCAAATACTGCCATTAGATATCGCGGTCGGTCGGTCGGTCGCTCTCTACCCTCCGCTGATATCGTTCTAGTCCTTCCTTTCGCTTCTCTATTTACTGCGTTCGATCCGTTTTTGTAAATTTGTATTTCACGTTTCGCCTAAATAGTGTTACTTGAATGTAATTATAGTTATGACAGTAGGTGTATAGTATGAGCGAGTGTGATGCGACGTCCACCTACAGCGAGTCGTTTTTGTATTCTACTTTACGTACATTCCTTATTCCTCCGTAGCATTTGCACAAATATGGGTATATATTATAATGGTGCGAGCCGACGTTCGTCCTGGCTCCCTCCTCGTCCGCTCCTCGTCCGCTCGCTGTTACTTACAGTTCTTGTTATATTTATACATTGATTAAGGAACTATACACACATGTACGATGGATCATGTTTATGGTGGTGTATGGGAGCGCGGTGTAGCGGGGAGGCTCCAGTGTCGCGTTCACTTACTTGCGCCAGATGCGGGTGTGCGGGTGTGCTGTGCAGACAGTAGCGCCGTTGATATATATGCATGGAACACTTCCGTGCGTTACATTTACACTATTTACTCAATATTTGGTATTGTAAAGGAACATGTATAAAGCTCGTATGTACTCATTACACTTCTTGTTTTTCGTAGATGATAGTATACATATCACAAATTCATATTTTTCAATAATCCATGTTTACATTGTTTAAACCTTTTTTATGTGATATTTAAGTTTATGAATGATTACTTTGTGCAAGTAAACAATTGTGATGTTTCGCTCCGCTCGATGCAGTGTTCAGTATTTAAGTACATTGATCCCAAAGAACGGCCGCGAGTCCTACTCTACTAATCATTTATTATAATTTAGTGGCGAGAACTTGTGGACATTTAATAACGTTATCTAGTCAGTTTGTCTTCAACATTTTGTACGATGTAAGTGAAATGTTCTGTGCGGCGTGTGGGACGTGTGCGGCGTGCGGCGTGCGGCGTGCGGCGCGACCACGGTCCTACAAGTGTATCGAGACTTACTACCGACCAATTCGTGTTATAGCACAGATTTAATTTTATAAATCTAATTATGTCGGACGGAACAAAGTAAAAACCTCCATGCCATTAATTGTAAAACCAGCACAAATTAGTGATGTAAGTTTAGGTAAACTTTATTTAACTCGTAGGTTTATTTTAGTAGATGTGATTGTAAAGAATACTCAGCAGTTGTATCGCGCGAGCGAGCCGCCGCCACGTGCATGTCGTCACGCGTCACACGTCACTCGGCACGTCACGCGGCACGTCAGAGACCCCTGCGTGTGCTAGTGTCTCGGTTGTAACTCTCGATCGAACACGATGCGAGTCATTTTTACTTTTAAATTTTAATAATAATAATTATATGGTTTTATACAAACGCGTGTTTTATTTGAGAAATAATAAATTCGGCAACATTATTATTTATTTGGCTATGTGGTCAAACTTCTCATTTAATGACTAAGCATCGGGAAAATGAGATGTTCTCTAATAAACTAATTCGTTTTGTTTACAACGCCAACTAAAAATGGTTAAAGAAAGCGTCAAGTCAAGATCAACAATTATTTTTACTTGTTATTCTGAAGAAGAATACATATTATAAGATATATATATAAATTTAAAATACTAAAAGAGCGCGTCTGCTGAATAGCGTCATAGAACTTAGAAACATACGAGTATGAGACTCGGTACATACATCGCGTGACGTTTTTCTAAATTGTATATGGTTAGGTGATGCAAACTTATTATATTTAACTTTACAAATAACAATGGAATTCACCAAACACGTCCAAATCTACACTCAAAGATTTTTGATGTACTTAATTAATTTTACTATCAAAAGAAATCTTTTAAAAAAATAACTGTGTCTGTACACCAGTCTTGTATATTTTTTGTAGCATAAAGTCGTAAATGCTAATCTAGCTTTGACGCAGACGCACCTTTTAATAAAACTTCATCTGCGCAGACCTTGGCAATTATCTCATAATGCAGCGAAGATTTTCCTAAAAATTCTTTCGCACCTGATAATGAAATAATGATTTGATCATTTCGAACTACCTATCGTCAAATTCTTTTATCGCGGGTATCAAGAAATAGTACCAGAAGTAATCATCGATTGAGTGCTGATTGTAGGTTTGTTTTGAGTAACATTAATTAGTTATCGCGGCTCATGGTGCCGTGACTCCCGCGGCGACGTGTCTCACATCCTGACAGAAACTACATATTAAACATTATATAAATAGTAAATTCATCATGAAAAGTCGTTTTTTGTGAAAATGAGTTCAACCTGCGATTCATTCCGCCGGCCTGTGATCGGTACTGAGACGGACCGGACGGACGCTGAGACGGACCGGAAGGACGCTGAGACGGACCGGACGGACGCCGAGACGGACCGGACGGACGCTGAGACAGAACGGGCGGACCCCGAGGCGCGCTTGCCGACTCTCTCGTGCAATGAGATCTTCCTACACTATTATAAGGAGAACGACGTGTTTTTCTCACTGGAAGGAATTTTGCAGTTGATATCGATTGTGAGTACTTTTTCATTTATCACGAGTATAATGGCATAATTTTTAACTGCTATTAACAAATACTTACCTAAGTATATAAACCTGCTCTGGCCTTTGATCCATAAAGAAACTATAATATTACCTAAGGAATACCGAAAGGACCTTTTTTTGTTTTGACGGGAGACAATCTTTACCAGGATTTTATTTAGAATACACCAGTTCTGTCATCATTGAGGATACGAACGACTCATTTCATCCCTGATCAAATTTCAGTCCAGGATAATTAAATTAAAAAAAAAACATTTCACTGGTTTGATTATTAGACAAATTCCTTACCAATCGAAAGTATGAAGTCCATATTATCATTATCTAGCTGTGCCCCGCAGTTTCACCCGCGTAGTTCCCCTTTGGATTGTCGAGATAATGGGGGAACAACTTTTTTGAAGTCGGTTAAAAAGTATCCTATGTCCATTCCCGGGGTCCAATCTAACTGTGCACCAAATTTCATCCAGGTCGGTTTATTGGTTTTGGCGTGAAAGCGAAACAGACAGACAGACAGAATTACTTTCGCATTTATAATATTAGGTCCTTACATATGAAATTGGCGCTTTGTCGTACTGGCCACTTTGATCTCAAATATCTCTTCTTTGGTTAGGGATTCCAATTTCAAATTTATACAGCTATTCATACATTTGTATTTCGAAAACCGTAATTCATTTGTTTTGTCCTCGTTTGGTTATTTCTTTGCGTCACGCAGTTTACAAAATGGAAAACTTGAAATATCGCGTTATTTACGAGTACGAGTTCCACCGTGGTACCAGTGCTGCAGAACGGCTCGAAGGATTAATGATGTGTATGGCGGCGGTGTCGCAAAAGAAAACACAGTGCGTTTTTGGTTCCAACTTTGGTTCATATGTAAGGACCTAATATTAGTTAGGATAATCAGACCGGTGCAAAATGCTTATATTGATTTACCTGTTTATACCTGGTGGTCAAATCTGTTATTTGACTTATCTCTGAATTACAATTGGATAGTACCAAAACTGCCGTTTTGACATAGAATAGGCCACAGTTAGTATTAAACAAAACAATATTTTGAATACTAACTCTGATCTATTCTATGTCGAAACCGCCATTTTGGCACAATGCAATAGTAATTCTGAGACAATTCAAATAACACACTTGACCACCTGGATACCCGAGAGGTATGACAGGAAAAGAAAAACTAATAATCAAACCGGTGAAATGTATAAAAAAATATTTTTTAAATTATAAATTAATAATAACTTGAAGTGAAATGTGACAGGCAACCCATAATAATATACATTATATTTATTGGCATATTAATCTTAATATAAAATACGTCTTATTAAATAAACATCTCGGTGAATGTCGTTGTGTATCGGGGACTATATAGCTCATGTTTGTTATTACCTATAAGGTGGTTAACCGGTTTAGAATAGACCGGTTATGTTTAAAATAACTACTAACCTACACCTAAGTACCTAGGTACCTAGTACGCGGGCAAAACCAGTCTTAAACTAAATTTCTTCCAAAATTCCGCTTACGATTTTCGTCGACGTTCTACAATAAATACACATAGTTTCATGGACACAATACTCGGCGCGGAGCGGACGGGCGGCTAGATCAAAACACTAACTAGATTCGAAGATACCTAGGTACTCGCAATAAGTAGGTACCTACAACAGTATCTACTAAAAGTAATTGATCAAATCTAACTGATAGAATATAATGATAAAGAATTCTCTGAATTAGAGCAGGTTGTTGTTAAAGTGCTTCGACTAGTTTATATTAGGTAGGTATAGTAGTTATTTTAAACAGAACCGGTCTATTCTACTCGGTCCTTGATTATTATAAATAATCAATGACACGGTTAACAACCTTATACTAACACACATGAGCTATAAATATATCTGTTTCCGTGATTGTTACTAATAGATGTAACATATTTTTAACTTACTTTTTATCACGCGTACCTACTTGATTGACGATTGTTCGAAATGTCCAATTACAATTTGGTTCACATTCAGGGATGAAATGTGTCGTTCGATGGCACGTCTCGCACCACTAAATGAAACATGCGTTAGTTTTCTAAATAAACTGTTTTCTTATGATTGTTATCTTGCTAAGACGTAGTATTATAAGTAGTAGGTATGTATCGATGTCTCGACTAGTCGATTAAGACAGACTTACCTGAGTCTACTTTACGGCGAAGGATTAATCTTGAAAATAGAAGAATGAATCTATAATGTTAAGTATATGTTAAATTTGAACATAATATAACATAGGCACGTACATCATACGAGTAGTAAAAACTACTACTAAAATGAAATGACATCGAACGGACCTGAACGTTCCCGTGTAATTAGTACGATCCTTACAATACGCGTATCAACCCATTCCGTCCCACTGCTGGGCACGGGTCTCCCCATGAAGGGGGTGTAGGCCACAGTCTACCACGCTTGCCAAAAACGGCGAGTTCTTCACTTCTCTTTGAAAGTTAATTATCTTCTCCAGCAAGCAGGTTTCCTCACGATGTTTTCCTTCACCGTTTGAGCATGTGGTGATTATTCTAATATGCACTTGAGTGAAAAACACATAGGTACATGCCTGAACCTGGATCTGAACCCGCGCCCTTTCGCTTGTAAGGCATCGGGTTTACCGACTAGGCTACCACTAACATACAATATAAAATGTGAATAATGTGTAACGTGTGTGATTCCAGGTGTTGTGCATCGTGATATGTGTGGTGTACATAACCGTGGCTCCGTGTGAGCGTGGCGGCGGGCGGGCGGGGGCGCCGGCGCTGGCCGCGGCCGCAGCCCTGGCGCTGGTGGTGTCCGCGCGCGCGCTGCACCTGCCCAGGAGCGCGCCTCACCTCTGTCTGATGGTGGTGAGCTGACCACTCCACTTACATACAGAACTGATACATAAACTTACAAGATTTTGTCTACTACTTTTCTCGTATTATGAACCAAATTGAAATAAATATCGTCCAAGTGCGACTATACAACATCAGCTCATATTTCTACCTGCTGTCATTAGTGTCGAGAAAAAAAACGGCAAAAAATGACGTTTGTTGCATACGAGTAGGAGCCTTCCTTAGATAAGGTTAAAAACATATCTATTGTTAGTTAGCATTTGTTGTGATAGCGGCCACAGAAATACATCATCTCTGAATATTTCAAGTCTAGCGGCTGCATCTCTCGAACCGTGATAGCTATCACTGATCACGGTTCCTGATATACATACAGCCTGGTGACAGACATACGGACGAACAGCAAAACTTAGTAATAGCAACAAATATATAATAACAGTAATAGAATCCCGTTTTTGCCTTTAGAAAAGTAGGTCCTTTCGTGTACATTTTCTGATTGATGCAAGGATTTTGCAAATCGAGACAAGATTCCTACGAATCGCGAACCTCCTCTTTCTTGGAAGTGGATAAAGCTATCAGTAAGTAGGCTGTACCCCTCCCCCCCAGGAGCTGACGGTGTGCGGGGGGAGCGGGCTGGTGACACTGGTGTGGGGCGCGCTCGAGTTCGCGCTGTGTCGCCGCGCCGCGCCCGCCAGGTACTTCCTAGCAGTACGTACTGTTTATTTATTTCACTTGTTCACTTCGCACACTGGAAACTCAGCACATTTAGTTTAGTTCACATGACAGACTCAGCATTTTCGACTTGTATGCAGCTTGTGTGCTTGCCTTGCATGCACACAAGCTGTAAAGTGTCAAAAACTGGGTCGATTATGCGAGGTACTAAGTTAGTTTAGATGTACAGATGGGTGTTTGTACTCGCGTACAGGTCGTAGTTTCCAACCAATCTTGACTGAACCTACAAAAACCTCAGCCAAGATTGATATCTACAAATTTTTCAAATGTTTTAGTAGTTGGTGATGTATCTCTCAAAGAAGGGAGGCTGTTTGCTACGCCACCATTTACTGGCCGATTTCAACAGTATTTGGTATAAACATGCAGAAAACAACATTCATAAAAATTCCTGGAATATATATAAAAAATCGGTCAAGTAAAACTATCGTAATTGCAACGTCGACAGTATGCGGAAGTGCACGTTTATTACTTCCGTTTGTTAAGTTGTTAGCATTCAGTAAAACATACATTGTTCTAACTCACTCACTTGTACATACTCATATACAAGATCACAAGTGTTGTGCAATTGAGTTGAACGTTGATTGCATGTCTCAAGACATTTAATGATATTTAACTTTCATAATATTTGCTCTAGTTAATATGTAAAAATATTTACTTCACTCTTGACTTATATAATTTGTAAAATGTTTTACTTAGATCAGATGTTGGTCATGCTAACATAATATTGTAAACTTCAACTTGTCCAACGTCTATCTCTATAGTTGGCCTACAGGCATCATTCCCGAGACACTGCACGAGAATGTCGTGTGTCCTTAACAACTCCACAGTCGAGGCATTCAGTAGAAGATATAGTGGGCTACCATTACATTTTGCATGCTTGTGCAGGTTGTGAGTTAGCGACTTTATCGCTGAAAAGCTTGTAAAAATGTTGCAGGTGTGTTCAGTGTGCGTGTGCGCGCTGGTGACGTGCAGCGCGTGGCTGACGCACGCGGGCGCCACGCGCGGCTGGGACGCGACACCAGCGCCGCGCGACATTGCGCACCACACCGACCTGCATGTCTAAACACTTTTATCTACAACGACGAACGAAATTTAAAATTCAAACATTTATTTTAAACAAAAATGTCGTTAGAATAAGTGGGAACGGTTCTATCTCTTCGGCATAATTAATCTACTTGATGCAAAAATCTAGCTATGTTTATCTTGAACCATTCCTTTATCCTGCTGAGGCCCCACTACTAAACTAAGGGACTAAGTTTCACAAAACTGATTGATTTTATGAAATCCTGCGATTCTGTAGTTATTGTAAGAAATGTATAAATCAACTAGCTACTTGCTATTTTGTGGGAACAAACAGCACAGCACTTTGTGGCTTCCCCATGCAAGAAAGTTTCTTACTTGAATAAATGTTGTAATAAAACTTAAGTTTAAGAATTAGAGAATAGAATTGTTAAAATAAGAACGAAACTGTTTATAACAAAAATAAATGACTATTTATTGTATTGATTGCATAATCTCACAGTAATATTAACAAAATATAAAAATACCCCATCACCTACAATGTAACTTGTACTCTCAACAGTAAACACTTACATCTAATTAAATATTTGAGATACATAAACATGCTTGCTTCTATTTACTAGCTACATCCTTGTACTGAGACAAAGTAGTTTTGTACTGATTCCACGAGGCAGTCGGGCCGGGGCTTGGCCGCCACTCCGGCTATTTCAAGTCCGAGATTCTCAATTTTATGTGCTGTAGAGTTTCCAATCGCAAATCGTGGTAACTGCGAGAGATTGTTACTGAACGTCTGCAGTTGCCGGTGAATATACTCACATCCTGATGGACTGAAGAAAACCAGACAGCACGGCTTGTGTGCAGAGTCCAACTCCATCAGATCATGCCTCAAATTCACATTCTCTTTAGTTTCATACACCGTCAATGCATCCACTGAGATATCAGCGTCACTGAGTATGGTAGGAAGTGTCTCAGAGCGCAAGTTGCCACACGGGAAAAGGAATGTTGAGCCTTTTGGGTTTTCTTGTGCTATGAGTTTAGCCAAGTTCTCTGCGTTGCCCGAGGAGGCACCGCACGCGTCGAGGCCGAGTGCAGCCTTGATCCTCCGCGCGGTGCCCTCGCCTACAGTGTACACGCGCTTGGCGTTCCAGAGCACGAAGCGCGCGGGGTCCCAGCACGCCGCGGCCGCATCGACTGCGCGCGGGCTGGTGAGCACTAGTCCCACGTGCTCGGCGCGCAGCAGCCGCTCCGCAAGCGCCACCGCGTTCACCGCTTCGAACTGCAGAGGCTCTACGAACACGGCCTCGTACTCACGCTCACCGAACGCTTCCTTGTATTCCTCCGACTGACTCTTGAACAACACCACTTTCTTCATGGTTGCGCCGTTTGTATTTCGTAAACATAGGTCCTCTGTGCCTCTCGCGGCTCACCATAAGTTCCGCTCGACCCTGAAAAAGCAGGAAATCAAACGCGTACGTAACTAAGGCATTGAATTTTTAATCGAACGAGTCTACAAATAATTTATTGCTAGTTGTCATTAGAGGGATGAATCTAATTAACTTACTGCTGTGTAAGGTGATCCGAATTTTCCCCTATTATTTAATAAGTTTCTAAATAAATTATTAAAAGTTTGGCTCTAATTTATTGTTTGTGAACTTTAGATTTACTTTTGATCAGCTGTTTACGTCACGTCAAAATAGAAAACGAACATGAAGGAGTTTCTCTTTAGAATGTAGCGTCATTTAATTCGTGTATTTGCCAGTGTCATGTATAAAAGTGAAATTATCATCAAAGATAACAACGAACGTTGGTCATGCAAATGCAACGATTACATAGAATCAAGAAAATCAATGATATTCTAAAAATATCCTAATTTATAATGTAGGAGCAATGCTCGATGATTTAACTTATTTTATATTTGACACTGGCGCACTCACAAATAATGTGACATCATATTAAAAATTAAGAAAGTTAACCGTACTAAGCCATAAAAGGAGATAAAAATATTTTTGTTCATTATTATTATTTCTGAGGCGGCAACTTCAAACGTTCGTGTAGACAGACGATAGAAAATTAGAAAATTTTGAAAGTGTCATCAACTTTTACATTAGTAATATTTTAGACGTATACAAATACCTGATAGCTGAATGTCAGCGAGAGGGTGGTAGAGAGTGGTTACCTATCGATGGCACTATGCGGGTTACCTAGCGGGGTGGTAGCGACGGCGCTGCTGGCGCTGCTGGTGCTGCCGGCGCAGTACTACGTGCCGGAGCTAGCGGAGCCGCCGCGTGTGGAGCCGGCGCCGCCAGCGCTGCACGCGCTGGATGCCGCGCTGGCGCGTTTCCTACCGCTGGACCTGTGCGCCACTGGTGTGCTGGTGCTGCTCGCCGCCGCCACATACCTCGCCGAATGGATACAGAGGAAAATTATGGAGAAACGGATAGTAAAGGTAAGCGGTAGAATTCTCGGTACAGCCGTTTATTATTTAAGTGTTGGTCGAAACGTCACATCTCCAGTTCTAAAACTTAAAACTTGGTGTAATACTGTTACGAGCTACGGGTTCGGGATAAAAATAGAAAAATGCCAATTCACACCAATGACGATTTACTCCTCCAAACACTCAGAAACTGTCACACAAAAACACTACACAACACTTTCAGTCACAATTACACTACACTGAGCACTTCTATTAGCACTTGATTCGCACTAGAACTGTACGCGGTTATAGCTTCCGATATACTGACCCCACGGACCCACAGTCGGTCCCTTTATATAACTCAGTGTCGTAATTCTGTAATTATCCAGAATATTCGTCTAATTGCTGGACACCAAGAACAATAGATGTTTACAAATAGGAAGGTACTTGAATTCGAGAGAGATCCCTTTTTTTCTATGCGCGATAAACAATAGCGCGGGCGACACTTACTATGTCTTATTCTGTGCATAGGGCGCCGGTATACTAACTACTGCGTATTCTGTGAGACAAAGAGCACGGCCGTAACACTACCCCCTCCTTAGACATGCTGGTCCCGAGCATCGTCGGTCTCGTTATGTCACCAGTTGATCCTCGCAGGCAGTCCTAGTCATTTGTTGTCGTCTTTCCGATGTACCGACATTGCCACGTCCATTTATAATCTTAGCGTCTCTCATTTCCAGCATTCTGATAGAAACAGTCTCCATGGCTACGTGTTTATCACGATTTCTCCAATTGTCAGGTGGTAGTATTCTTGAAACAGTTTTTACCTCTTTGCAACGACTTCTGCAGCAACACTGAGCAATCACTATTGGTCCGTCGCAGCCTCGTGGGAAACGTGTAGTGCAACTAGACTTAAGATGTCCTTTTTCTCCGCAGCGATGGCACCTGGGGCTGAAACTATGACGACCGTAATGGACTGTTGTTGGTTCCGCATTTTCAGGTTGTTGTTTTCGACTATCCCACCGAGCTGCTTCCACTTCCAATGCATGTGCCAAAGCTTCAGATATAGTTCGGTGATGTCCAAGTCTCACTGCAGCTCTCACTTCCACGTCACGTATCCCATCGAAGAATGTCTGAACCACATTCACATCGATG
Organism: Ligdia adustata; assembly: GCA_947049295.1. Taxonomy (NCBI): domain Eukaryota; kingdom Metazoa; phylum Arthropoda; class Insecta; order Lepidoptera; family Geometridae; genus Ligdia; species Ligdia adustata. The sequence continues at coordinate 324,692 of OX346229.1, read as the reverse complement.
AGCTCAGGCAAAGATCGATAAGCCTTTCTCACAAGCACTTGCACTTGGAAAGCCCACTCCCGCAGATCCTCATTTCTGCGCTGGACCCTGTCCTTTAACTGAGCACGATACACATTTTCCTTATGTGTATCCCCAAAACGACACTCCAGCATTCCCAGCAGACTTTCGTAAGTGACGTCCTTCTCAAGGCCTTCCAAAACAATCAGAGCCTGCCCCCGGAGACTCATGATGAGAGCAGCCTTGGCTTGTACTTCACTCCATCCATTGACCTTAACCAGGGCTTCATGCTGCATTCTATTTGCTGGCCAGGAAGAGCTTCCGTCGAATGGTGGCACTTTAAAACCCGGTGTTGAAGTCGTAACAGTAGCAGGAGCTGCAGTTACACTGGACGTCTTAAGAACGAGCAGATCTTTTCTTAAATCAGCGATCTGGGTTTCTGCTTGCGCCACGCGACCCTCGATATAGATCCTTAAGGATCATATCCTTGAAGTCCTTCAACTCTTTTCTGAAACCCTTGTGCAGGTCTTGTAAGAGAAGATTCTGTTTTTCTTGCTTACCGGTCTGTTCTTCCAGTTTACGGGCTTGTTCCTGGGACTGTTCCTGGAGTAATGCCATAATCTTTTCTTGCTGATTCCTGGCCTGCTCCTCTTGTTTCCCGGCCTGTTCCTCTTGTTTCCTGGTCTGCTCCTGGAGAATTTTCATAATAACCGCAAATTCTGACGAAATTGCAGCTGGTCCCGTCGAAGCAGCAGGTTTTTCCGATGCCCGGCGATAGTCGCAAATTCCGACGAAATTGCAGCTGGTCCTGTCGAAACAGCAGGTTCTTCCGATGGCCCGGCAATTGACGGCTGATCTTTCTCAGAGGATTCTTCAAACCGAAGCCGATCCATCTCTTTTTGTTGTTGACTCCTGGTTTGCACGGGAGTGAAGTCATCCTTCAGCAGAACAGGTATCTTAAAGGTTTCCCACGAAGAGTCTTCCCTGAAGACTGTTCGAAACCTCCGGATCTTTCTGAATCGATCATCATTCTCATATTTGTGATGCTTGTTTCAGTCTTGGCAATACGACTCTCAAGCTGATGTATCTTTTCCTTGAGGTCATTAATTTCCTTTTCCAAGGTTGTACGCAGATCTTTCACAAATAGATTCTGTTCCTTCTGCCAGCGGGCATGTTCCACTTGTCGACGAATATTTTCCTTTTTATCACGGAAAAACCTCTCCTCAAGCCGACGAAGCTGCTCTGCCAGTAAAGGAACTTGATCCTCTCGTTGGGCACCTGCTTCTACTCGCCGCCGTTGGCTACTGGTCTGAATCTGATCGTCTCGCGGTATCTTCGGCATTATTTTTATCCCACTTCTGACACCAGAGCTACGGGTTCGGGATAAAAATAGAAAAATGCAAATTCACACCAATGACGATTTATTCCACCAAACACTCAGAAACTGTCACACAAAAAAAACTTACACAACATTTTCACTCACAATTACACTACACTGAGCACTTCTATTAGCACTTGATTCGCACTAGAACTGTACGCGGTTATAGCTTCCGATAAACTGACTCCACGGACCCACAGTCGGTCCCTTTATATAACTCAGTGTCGTAATTCTGTAATTATCCAGAATATTCGTCTAATTGCTGGACACCGAGAACAATAGATGTTTACAAATAGGAAGGTACTTGAATTCGAGAGAGATCCCTTTTTTTTCTATGCGCGATAGACAATAGCGCGGGCGACACTTACTATGTTTTATCTGTGCATAGGGCGCCGGTATACTAACTACTGCGTATTCTGTGAGACAAAGAGCACGGCCGTAACAATACGATATGATCGTAGGTACACTAGCTCTGTAGGCTATAAATAATTCACTTAATATGACATTAGGAAGTGAGTCCGGTCATATCACCTCACCAGTCTGAACCTACCCCCACTTATTGTTGAGATTACGTTACTTTTCAGTCTTCATTAGTCATTGAAATACAGAACCAATATCATTAGTGAAAGAAGTCGGCGACAGCCTTCGAGACTACTTTCATGGATTCCTATATAACGAACAGTAGCTTGTAAGTGCGCGCAATACATATTCCCCATATATCTGGTATACCGTTAAGACAAAATTATGTTGACCCAAGCTGACATAAAGCAGCAACTGCGAATCAATATTATTCGATGTAATATCTACACGTCTCCCAATACCAGAGTTATCCTCACGTAGTTAGTAGATGTGTAGTGTACGGTGCGTTGGTTGCGCGCAGCTGAACCAGTACCTGTCCGGGAGCGTGGAGCGGCTGCGTGCGTGGGACGCGCAGCAGGAGCAGCTGGAGACGACGCTCAAGCTGGTGCAGAGCGCCACCTCCGAGTACAACCTGCTGCTGTTCCTGCTGCTGCGCCAGCACCGCGCCGCGCCTACCGCCTGCCCGCCCTCCGCCTGCTTCTTCGACAAGACTCTCGACGAACGACTCTCTTTCTTAAGCCCCACCGTCGAAACGTAGACTTATTTTATTAAAGTGGTGTGTTTCATCTGATGGGTTTTAATTACTTGCCATAAAAGGCAACCTGCACTGTGCTCTGTAGAGGAACATAACGGTTACTTTATCTCCTAACGTATGTGTTATATCATATCATAGGGTATTGTATAGTGTCAATATACCTATCAGACCATATTACGCTATTCTTTTTTATTCTTGATTGGATCTTAAAAGAACTCTTGCCATTGTCAATATTTTCGAGATCGAGTGAACTGTAAATGTAAGAGATATCGCTGATGGCGAGTGAGTGTCATGCCGTGCCGGTAGCGGTACGGCATTACACTCACTAGTCACTACTCACGAGGAGTAGTCCTCGCGAGTGAACCTTGCCAGCTGTCCAGTGTTTGCGACATGTACGAGGTGCTGGTATAAAGTTATAAAAGACAGTTATAAAAGAATAACGTGACGAATGTATGTTAACCACTTCGGGTTTTCCGTCAGATATCAAGATACGAGCCACGTTATCTAATGCAGTTTAAAGAAATAATTTAAAAAAGGGTAGTTCAAAGAAATAATTTCAGTTAAAGTTTAAAGACATAATTTAAAAAACAACTTTTGAGAAGTGTGTGGTGAAAATGGAAAAAAAAGTTTATCATTTTGTTCCAGTCACCGTCGACTCGCGTCTCTGCCGAGCCAGCGATCGATTCGAATTCAAGAACGGTTTTCGAAAACCAAAAACTTTCTGATTTGGCTACCGCATATTTCAAAGACTTCATTAGACCGGAGAGTGAAAAGGATATTTTGGCGATGCGTTGGGCGTCGAAGCTGAGGCGGATGGGGCGACAGCAGAGACGCTTTGCTGAGAAAATCGTCGACGAATCCTCTTTGAGGGCGAAATGGGCACGTTGACCTGCGATAGAGTGCTGCTCGACACCTCTACTTGCAAGTCATCGGCGCCGGAGATGCTGGAGACCATACCACCGGTACTATGCGCGACGTGTTCCAAGCATTCGTGTCCACCGCAACCGACAGCCACTTCGTATTGCTCGCCGCAATGAGACCTCTTTACTGATAAATAATATTATAACCAACTCAGGACAAATTACCTGCGGCTGTTGTATATTAAGATGCTAGTTTATAGCGAATTTATTTGTTTCATGTGCTCTACTAGTTTTCTAGTGAAGCTGCCTCGGTTCTGTAGCGCATCAGAGATGTTTGCTGCGGCCAGGACTGATGGATTTCAAGCAATCATCCGTAAAAGAATCATATCTTTACTTACACGCATGAGGTGCAGCTCCAACAGTATTCTTGAAATATTATGTGACAAATACGACTGACCCATATTAAAACATTGGATCAAAACAATAATACCAGAAATTAGAGTCAATAGATATTTAAGTTAAAATAGTTAGGTTATTTCAATACAAATGTATGATAGATTTGTAGTTTAGTTTCAATAGTTATTGTATAGGTACATTCCTTTACAATTTTTCATTAATTACATTAAGTTGTTATTTTTGTGTCATGGTGTTATGTAAAACTTATAGATCATAGTTATCAGAAATAGAGTTTATTATAAATTATATGAGTATAGAATAACCCCAGCAAAACAAGTTAGGTCAACAGAGGTCGCGAGCCCAGTCTCTACACGCCTGAGGCATGACCGAAGGTATGAAGGAAGCCTTTACCCGGCACGAGTATATAAAGTGTTGAAAGTATGCGAGTCATTCTTTCCAATATTTTTTATATACTTCGGTACTTTTCAACGTTTAAGAGTAAATAAACCACATAAATTAATTGTAAATGCGGAAAGTTACATAAGAGTTGCTCACAATGGTTTTGTATTTATTAAATTTATAGAATCAGGAATACCGTGTGTGTAAAATATACTCTGTGTGCGCCTCTCTTGCCGTCCGACGCCCCTTACAATTGCGAAAAGTTAAATTCCCACAGGCAGCAATGGAGTCGACAGGTAAAAGTAAAAATTGTTGAGGGAATTTCCGAAGTTTATAATTGAGTAAATTCGAGTGGAGCGGATACGGCCAGGGCCAGGTGCCGGCGAGGTGAACGGTGCGCTGGAGACAGCTGAAACCTGCTTCTACGCACTATTCGGAACTACGAGTTATAAGTAAGTATTTAAACGAGAAATTTAAAATATAAAATTTACAGTACGGAGAGAACAAATGCATCGAGTGTTTAACTTTTATGTCTTTATTTCTTGTCAACCACTATGTTAATACATTTCTATCTATTAGTTAACACCTAAATCGTAAAATTAAATTACTATAAGATAAGACAAGTCTTTATTAAAAAACCAGTTTAACAATAGATAACTGTTAGAAATAAAAGCTTTCAAATATACCTACACCAAGTTTTTTATTGGCGGCCTTATCGCATAAAGCGATCTCTTCCGGGTAACTATGCACGTAAATGAATATTAAAAAATTAGAGAGGCCTTAAAGTATTTCATTGAACAACTTATTATAATATTAGTACCTATTTAAGCTATAGTGACGACAAATCTAAAGGTAATTTTTGATAGCAGTCAAATCCACTCTAGGCAAAATTGGGAAAAGTGTACATTTGTATACCGTCATGAGGTAGGAGGTATGTTGTTAGTCAAGGTTAGTTTTCATCGATGATTCGACCAAAATACGATTTCACGAATTACCAATTTGACCTACATTAAATTTGACGAACAGCCGATATGACGAACATCGGGCTTGACTTCATTTAACCCGTCTGGTTGTTCGTAACTTAGATTATTATATTCTGATTTAGCATCGTAGGTAAGTGACATGTCGGTACCTAATGCGTTCTGTCTTTAGTTAGGCGACCGTGAGCGGTACTTATATACAAACGTGTGTTTCTTATTTAAAACTAGTACATAATTCTGCGAACTATTTCACGACTTCGTCATATTTGTGAGTTTATACATAAAACGACAACTACTTTAGTGTGATTTTTACACTCAGGAATATTTATTAATATTGTGATCCAAATTTTTCGGCTAAATTATTTAAATCGGCTAGTAAATGGAGCCGTAGAAAAAATTTACTATTTTAGGAGAAGCAATTTGGTAAAAGTTTATGTTAGGTATACACAAGTAGGTAGGTTCACGACAATGTACAGTTCAATAATACATCACTCAATTGCTAAACAGAACTATCAAAGCTTCAACTATGCGTCTGCTAAACGGTTTGTGTACACATGTCATATATAACATTATATGATATTTCATGCACTATCATCAAACGAATGAAGCGAGCTTATGTTGGCTTTCGTATCTACTGTTTCTCACATTTTACAATCTACGATGGCTAGCCAGTTTCTTTATTAGGTATATCTCTTAGTTTTTGCGAGATTTCCAGCAACCAACTGTGTGATAGCTTCTCAACATTGTGACGAGCCTCGAGTGTGTAGTAGGTAGCCATTTCATCACGGTGATAGTATGTATTGTAGTAACAACCGTAACACACAGCGTAATAAGCACGTAGGACGTGGAAGTGGCCGTGTTCGTGGAACGTAACATGATATTACGTGTAAAACGTTCGAGCCCTACAGTTGAGCCGCATTATCACGTGCCTTCGCCGCTGTAGTAATGGCCGAAAAGGGCCGGATTACACTAGACACATGCTTTGAATACATGAGCCTGTTAGAGACCGGCTTTGTGTGGTTGTGAGGTCTTGTCTGCAGTCTCAGTGTGCGGCAGACGCTATCTAGACACGATCATCTATCTAGCTCAGCTATACGATTCTTACAAATACGACATTCGGCCGTTTGTGAACCTTTAGATGACATTCGTCCAAATACTCAAAGGCAAGCTGGATTATAGCGGCGATATTTTTGATCTGTAATTCCGATTTAATTCGAAACAATTTTCTATATGTACGTAATCTTAGGAATACAGTTTTCTCATAAAATTATAGCATCCATTTTATAATTAACCTTCTATAGACAAGGAGGACTTTAAATGGATCAAAGATGTTATTAGAAGCCGGACAAGGCGTGGCCACATTTGATCTTTGGACTGGATTGTTACATGATTTTTAACGTGATTAAGATTTAATTTTTAATAACATTTCCATTATACTTTTATCTACATGCCTTTACAAGTTCATAGCAAATGTTTCGCTTCATTCCTTACGAGAAATCAAATTAGAAATAAACACCCCTCTTATCTTAATCCTTGCTTAACCAGTGTTTGACATCCAATTGTGATATTCCATCTTCAGTATTATGTTTTATAGTGTTTTTTAAAGGGTGATTAAATTTTAGATATTCTTTAGCACAATAAAGGTTTAAACTATATTTAAACATAAACAGGTAAGGTAAGGTTAAGGTAGATAAATTTTGCAGAATTCTTGTTACAAACGTTTTCGAAGCGATAGGTAACGCTTTTCTATTATTCAAAATCCGGGACTGGGCAAACCAATAACTTTACAGCAAAAACATCGTACAAACGCTCACAAACTTAGCTGATTTTTCACTCTTAGCTCGAGTGAAATGCTAGTGGGGAGCGGTAGCTCTCCTTTGGTAGGGATGCCAAGTAATATACTCGTAATCTATATAGTACATGCAGAATACACAGAATTGAAATAGATGTATAGTTTGTTTCTCTTATTCAACCGAAAAGATGAGTTATCAATCTGGTAAATATGAATAGACAACGTAAATTTACCGTAACTTTTTTCCAAATTCTTCTCCCGACCGACCGACCGACCGATGGACCGACGGGTAAGCGTCTGAATAATTACACGGCACCAAGAGTGATGGATGTTGTACTCCGCCGCCGACGACCGGAACGATCAACTTAATTAATCATTAGAGACCTTCAAGACAAGCCTTGGAAACGTTATAGGCTCTGCAAATTAAACTCTCCTAGACTGCCGTCTGTCTCCTAAAAGATATACCGACCTATATACGAGTAGTATCTACTAAACTACTGAGATGTTAAACTGAAATTGCCAATTATCTTTCTTTATTAAAGCTTCGCCTCCAGTTTTGGCTGATACTTGAGAAATTTGAGACTAATTAAAGGTTAGGTTAGGCTCTTCAATCTAAGTAAGTAATTAATTTACTAAGGAAGTGAGTAATCTAAGGATATAAACAAGAAGATAAGTCGGTGAATATATTTGATGTCAGTAGATTTGCGTTCGATTTGTTTCGACAATGATTTAATCGGTAACAAAGGTAAGCGAGCGAACCTATCCTTTGTCTATGGGCGTGCGGGAGCGTGATCAAATCAAGCGAGTACAATAGCGCAGGGCTCCGCTCCCGGCTCGCGAATATAAAGTGCCTCATTACACTACCATACGCGACCGAGTCGAATATTCTCAGGTTTACCTCAGATATTGCATGGCTAACTTTTTGTTTGTGCCTGTTTATTTGACGCTGCACACATTTTTCCGAATATTAGAATAGCTGCAGAAAGTTCTCGTGTACAATGTTGTGAAACAGATGCATTTGTTGTATTTAATATAATGTAATATTTGTAAAAATATTTAGAATTTTTCTTTTGGGTGTATTTCTCAGTAAGATTAGCATTACCTTCCCTAGTAATGCAACGTCGTCTTCCGGGTTGTTTTTAGATCTTACTAATAAATACATGCCTTACGTAATTGCAGAATGTCTTGAGAAGGCATTGTTAGAAAAAAAAATGCTGTTGCTAGTTTGTGGGAAGAACTTCAATAAAGAAAATTGCGTACCTTTGACACAGAAAGCAAAAGAAAAGTTAGGAAACCTTAGGTATCATACATAATATAATGAGGTTGATACCTAACGTGCCGGCGTTGTGATTGCGGCGGGTGTGAGGCGAGGCGTGGGCTGCGCCGAATGTCCGTCACTAACTTTCATATGAAATTTGTTTCGCGAGGTTTGTGCGCAGTTCGCGGTACTGACATGGCACGAGGCTCGCGGCGCCGCGCGTCGAACTCGTTTCAACTTTGTGATGGCTCGAGTCGGCTCCTCGGCTCGACGCGCGGGCGCCGGGCGGCTCGTGGCCCGCGGCGTCGTCAAAACACACACAATCAAATTAAGATTGTCGAATTTTTTGTTCACTTTTTATGGCACGGAATTTAAATGAAATATTCCTGTCAGTGTTTCGGATATTTTGTGGGAACTATACCTGATGTGTACTAACTACACCAGCTAGGTTTGCTACGAAAGAAAATTTTACTCATCATTATTTCAAGTATAATACATTATTTTGTAATACCTACTACGAGCTACATCGAGGTTATACGTAAATTTAATTGAATTTATCAAATTTTAAAAACATATTATAACAAATATTACAAATACCTAGTAGCAGTAGTATGGTAGTTGTTCACTAGTGAACATCAGCAATAAACTTTCAATTAAAATAATTTTAACGTTTAACAATATTGTAGAGCCACAAGTGATTAATGATCGCTACGTTTGTAATTAAAATTATTAATTATCCAGAGTTAATTAAACGTCCATACCGCTCCTCGGCTGGCGAGCTCCGGCGCGCGGCAGCTACAACTAGCTCTAGCTATTTAGGTACTTTAACTATATTTTGGTACTTTATTTACATAAAGCTCGCCACTGACTACCAAACTGAATAAACGCTATAAATTATTTGCCCGAAAGTTCAAAACACGCGGATATATATTCAATTTACCTACGCGTATCTATAGCTGACAAGAGTTTAATAATGCGTTCTTTAATCAATTAGCAGAGCAGAGCACTAAAACACAGTTAAATGAAGCATCGAAAGTGTTACAGTTAGTGGTCAATAGGTTCAATTAATTGTTTAAACGCTTTAAAAGCGACCGTTTAACCGCATCGTCAGTCGGCTGCGCTATAAAGTCCAGCAATACGAATAGTAAATACACAGAGCCGAAAACACATTTGAATACTAATGAAACTAGGCACTAGGCCGAGAGAATTAGGTACTTATTTATTGGAAATGTTAGTACACACTATAATTCAGGTGACTCAGACCCTAAAGGTCTTGAATTTGGGATAGTTTCATAACTATATAGAGCCTTTTAGTAATTATCTGTAACTATGTTATAACAGGGGCGCTCTCGCTCTTACCCATTGCTAGGGTCCGGCGGCAGGATTTGTCCTTTGTCATCGCGATAAGTATGTGATGCGAATGTAGGTCTGGTTACTTAGTTAAGATATTTGTCACGTATATAATTTGAGTTTCAAAATATTTTACATTGATGGAAGACAAAAGACGTTTAAAGTTAAGAGGCGTTTATTAATAAGACCGTTAATGATTTTCAAAATTAGCAATTACAGAGATGATAAATTTAAAAATTGATGTTCTGGCTTTTCCTAAGACTAAATAAAATCTTTAATTAAAATAAAATAATGTAACGAATGAGCTATGAAAAGGAATATTTCGGAAATAAGGAAAACATCTTTACAGGAATATTTCGATAGTGGGGTAAACTTGAGTAATTTTTTTTCTATTATGTATAGTAGCGATATTGTAACTCATACTGCAAACAAAATAATTCCAAGATGACAAGAGAAGGTTTTATTAAAATCATTAAACATTTTAAAAAAACTTTACAATTATATAGATTAAACTAAGAGAAAATTAATTCAAAATATTATTTTTATTCTTTATTTTTTATTCTTGCGTGAATTGTCCGAAATATAACGAAACGGATAAAAACCGTCACCTGCGAGCTATTATGTCGTGCGAAGCAAAAATCAGTTAGAGTTATACATCCTTGTATATATAATGTATCCTACATAATATTTTACGAGTAAACGCGAATGCTTGTATTTGTTAACTTAGGCAGTGATTTGAAGTACCTGCTACGTACGGTTCGTAGCACTTGCTACGAACCGTAGCAATCTTCATTCTTACTCGTATCGAATGTGGGGACGATAAGTTTCTCTCTGACGTACCACTACTTGGGTGAATACTGCACATGTCTGCCAGACATTATCGAATTTGGTCGGTAAACGGCTCCACTACTAAAGAATTCCAACGAATAAAAACTCTTAGAATTCATTGAACTTGTTATCAAATTACATCAAGATTAGTACTCACTTTCGTACAGAATAAAGACAATTTTTCCAGATTGAATGGCACATTCACGTGATTATTTCTTACTCTTAACATAAATTGATTATTACTCTCATTTTCTTCATTGTACCTCTGTAAACCTATAAGTTAGTGGTACCTGTGTATTTATCGAGAGAGCTGTATATCTCTAAGTCGGGCCGCTAACTCGGGCGCATCTCGTCGCATCGCAGTTGATTGCAACACCAAACATTTGTTCAACAAACACGGAGATCAACACGAAATCAAATGTAATTGGATGGTAAGCCTGCCGCCTGCCGCCTGCCGCCTGCCGCCTGCCGCCTGCCGCCTGCCGCTACACTAGGGATATCATTATTGTAAGAGCGGTTGCAGATTGCGGTCGCTCTATGTGTCGATAGTTTGATTGGATATTGATTAGTGCCCAATCCATAACGAGGCTGTGGCGATCAATATCATAATAACTTAGGTTTCATATGCACTAGCATTTTTCTGCATATAAAGAAATCGGCAATAGTACCACTGCTCTAACGTAAGACAATAACACTTTGTAAGGTTTTGTACCAAGCTGTTTCTTATGGATCGTGATAGATAGACAATTAACGTTTTTATCGACGATGTATGTCTAGTGCCGCTGTAACAATAATAAACTATAACAAACGAGAACTTTTCCGTGTTTAATAACGACAACAGATATAAGTTTGAACTAATGTTGTATCAAAAATAGTAAGGAAGCTTTAGTGCGCGAACTTGACTCGCACTTGATCGATTTTTCAAGATCTTGCATGTTTTACTACAAAACCTGCTGCTTGCTTTAAGCGTTGTGTCTTGTTATACTATTAAAGTATTTTGATTCCCAAAAAACCTCAAACATCAAGAATGTTCTCCTCAGACTATAACCATCTGCTGTTAATGATAAATCCAATGACACCTCAAAATCAGTCTAACATTTAAGACTGTAGAGCATTACAAAGAGTAAGACATATACGAGTACATAATTATACTCAAAAAAATACTCTTATTTTGGGGCAAAAAGGCGGGTAATTTTCAATGCCTATAATTTTTACTATAAAACATTGACCTGCATAAATAAGACATTTTCTCAACAATTTATAGGTGGTCTGAATAAGTTTTAGCTTATCGCCTAGTCTACGATAAAAGCTGCTTTAAAAAGCTTAAAGTTCGTATAAGTAGGCCTAATACGCCTCGAGATGCCCTCGAGACCTCTTTGTGTAGCGCGAATAGTTAACATGTAAAATAAAGATAACCTCAAGATACTTTCCCATTCAGATTAATTCAATGTTATACAAAGTACAGGCCGCTTCAGTGATACTAGTAATACTGTTTGTTCGTGTTTGCTTCGCAAGAAGGAAACGCAACATTAATTGTTCCGCCCCACTCCTCCCTAGAACGTTCATTAAACACGTTTTTACGAGTAATGTGCGAGATAATGACTGCTCGATGCTGGATAGCGGCTCCGCTCCATAATTTCGCTGTTTACTATTTATGACTTTCATTTTAACTCACCTCACCAATGAGAGCAAACGAAATTTTATCTCGAATTAAGAAATGTTTCACTCAATTATCATAGGATTATTTCTCTTTTATCTCAAGGAATACAGTATGTAGCAAATAAGTGTAGGTATGTAACTTCAAAGGTTTTCTATATTCATGTATACATTAGCATTTGATCCTGTTACCCGAACGAAATAAACAAAAATATTCCACAATCCCGGAGATACGGCTGGTAGGCACATACGACCCACTAGTGGTACAAAAAATACTAGTCGATGTAAATCGTGGCACAAACACCTGAGAATGAATACAAATAGGTAGATTAAGTATATTCCCTCGCCGTGACCCGAGAGGTTCCAGTAATATTATGCACCCTCGTTTCCATAAGTCAGGTTCGAGTAAAAGTTTCAGTTTACAAAGCTTACCGAGCACTACTTATTGCCGGGCATAATTTAGCAAAAGGGTTCGAAAGGTTTGATTTACTACCCCTCGACGTACCTGGCCCGCAGCCCTGGAGCCCTGCCTGCCCCTGGCTGTCCCTGGACACGCTCTGATGGCTACAAAAAGCTGGCGAGCCGAGGCCGAGGCCGTTTATCTTTGAAAGGGGTTATAGGTACCAAGTGGAAGCATGAAACTTGGAATCTGGAACTAATGACAAACTTGTGCCTGAAATTTTATTGTTTTACCTCTATACGAGTAGGTATAGTGCGAGGAAATATTGATTTCATTCTGGAAGTTAGTACATGTATAATGTACACGCAATATATTAGAACGCAATGATACTACGATGATGAGATGATTTGTTACTACCTCACAAAGGGTTCATATCGCCTACAATAATTACAAATGTTCCTTGGTTCACATACATTTACGAGTATTAAGAACTCATGATTATTTACAGTTATGATCAATAAGCATACGTTTATTGGCAATAAATATTTCAGTTTTATGATCACGTACAAAATGAAGTTTACTAAAAACTTAATGATATGCTTTACGACTGACTAAACATGTTTTCAAAATAAAGGTAAAAAGAAAGGTTATGATTTTTTTCCTGTATCGATGGCAATAAAGCGTTGTTTGAAGCGCTGCCAAAATGGCTTCACTTGAAACGTTACGTTGTGCATACTTGTGTGTATACTTAGTACTTAGAGCTAACCGTCGCCAAAATCACAGTATTTATGTTCTACTGTTACTGTAAACATTATTGGCTCTTCGCTAAACGCCGCAAAATGTAGCTTAACTGTCGCTATTTCCACTCGGTTACTTCGCGTAGTTATTCTTGAAGATAGACATTCATTCATCGCTTGGACAGCAATAATTTAGTCAGTTATCTCAAGGATAGTATTTTTTCCAAGCAATGAGTCAGGGAGAACAGTAATGAACCTGTATTATCTGCAAAATAGAAATACCTACTTTTAAAATGGCAAAAGTGAGCTGTGGACGTACATGATTCACAATGTTACACTAATGTTAAATAATGGTACTGACATAATAATTTACATTTTATATTATATATTTTTTTCATGGCAACCTTTTTTGTGTTCTAACTACAAAACTACTGATTATCATGACTTTGAGATATTTACCTATTTTCTCATATTCATATACATAAAACTGAGATCCTACGATACATATATGTACCTATCATAAAATGAGAGAGAGAGAGAGAGAGAGACTGATTTAATTTTATTGAGTAATAACGAAGTAGAGACAAAATGAGGTTCACGTGTCTCGATGAAATTTTACATTTTGTCATATCTACCTACTTATGAACCTTATCTCCTTGTGCGTACAAATATTTTGTGGAAAGAGCAGAAGCTTGATTAAGCCGAGTCTAGAGGGATTTAAAGCCTGTATGTACCTCCGCACGCGAGACTCACGGAGGAGGTAAGGGCGGAAGGAGTTTCAGGAGTGGGGCTAAGGCATTCTATAACAAATGATCTACAGCTAACTTCTGCTAGCTTCCTCCTAATGCCTAACACGCGTGGGCGAAGGGACTGCTCGACCTTGAACTTCTAATTCTCTCAATGTAATTATTTGATTAGTCGAGCCCACCTCGTCTGACTACTAGAACCCTTATATCGTGATATCCGGTTATGTTAGCTCAAATTTAATAATACTAAAGGAGATGGATACCGTAAAGTTAATAAGCGAAGATGTTGTGAGGTTTCGTGACTGAAACTGTCAGGTTCCTACTATTACTCGTGTTGTGTGAATAGCTAGACGTCTAGGAATCCTAATATCACATACATATGCTTGCTACGATACAGACACATCTCTCTCGCTTTTCTACTTTTATATTAATAACATAGCTTTGCTATAATTTACAATCTTATTTATGACTATAGGACTACGTTAAGCTATCGGTAAAGGTTACATGATAGGGTCCAAGAGTCAAGTCGCTACATTATTAAATATTTTTGTGTATTAAACATTAAACGTTTTATTTTTGGTTAACCATATTTTAAATTTTTTAATTAACTCTGAACTCTGAGTGCTTTACATAATTTTATATACCCTTAATTCCTTATTTCATAAAATTTAATACAATTACTTAGCATCGCTATTTATAAAAAAAACCTTATTATTTTAAATATGAACAGTGCGAATACCAAGAAATTGTTAAAATAATGTTTAATTGATATACACATAGTCCCACATTAGCTAATATTAATAGCTATTCAATTTCTCTTCGCATTAAGATAACACTACGCGAAAGCAATATCGGAGTGAAATGGAGCGGAAACCGAATGCTCAAGACCGGCCAAAGTGCAAATTAGCAGAATGGCCGGCCTTAGCCTCGCCCAGAGAATTACCTAACGTACTACTTTTAGACAAAAACATACCACAAACAACTGTAACTACACATGGATAGAGATCTTTTTTGATTGAATGATTTCTGGCGGCTACAGCATTTCCAGATTCGCAAATGGGTAGTAATTTATACATGTACTTTAAGATCAAAACTTGAGCTCTGATGTAATGTAGGTAGATACTTCGAACTAAAGTCATTTTTAGTGAGCGTTGGAAAAGTGCTTGCGAAGTAAATTTCATCTCCTTTAATCATCAACGCATTATTTAGAAGGGAAATCTCTACACTCAGTACGATACAATATGATTGTATGGTCTACTTCTAGCGCTTTAACTATCGTGACTTTCGCGGCCGGCAGAATATCGACGGTGGCTGAGTTGGCAGGCATCTGGTCGTGTTATCTAGAAGGAGCGAGATTCTATTCTTGTCGGTGGTGATACTTTCTTTTGCTTTCTTTTAAGTATTATAAAACTTGTGTGGTTTAATACGTGCACAAATAAGTAATCTCTATACTGCAAACTGGAAGACCTTCTGTTTAGTAAATGACATACTCGTAGCTGCTTATACTAGGTATTATCCTATGTAGAAGAAGAAAACATGTTTTCATGTATTTTGACTCAAACAAAGCTATACTAGTAGGTAAGTGCGCATCCTTGTGGTGCTGAAGTTAGACCTTTATTGGCAAAGTTAGACGAGCTCGCTCTGTACTTGTCTTTTTGAGAATATAACTTTGTGAAGCACATTTTTTTACTGTCTCGTTGGTAAGTGAATCATTTGTAGCTGCACTCCCAGACGGCGGCGGCCATCAACCTGACAAACTAACCTCTCACCCGATCCTACGTAGAATGATAGGTCGTGTCTTAACAGATAGAGCGCTCACACTCGCTCCTCTAGCTCAGGGCGAAATGTAGCGCGCTACTACACCCCTTTGCAATGTGCATGCTGACTAACGACGAGTAGAACTAACATCTCTTTGAATTTGAAAGAAGCGCAACAAATACAAAATGTCGACTCACACCTCCACGGATAACGCTCAATTTCAAACGACGCAGCGTCAGTCTTTGAGGCATCATTTTTACGAAAGCTATTCCTGCATTATTGATAGCGGAGGTTCTCGGTTTGTGTCTGAGATTTCCGCGGATCACGAGGATCTCCCCCGGGAGGGTGCAGCGCATTAATAATGTCAAAGGACTCCGTTTGGCTCAAACAGAAGGAAGGGTGGCTGACGGCTACGAGCCGAATAGATTTACTCGGAACTTAGGAAGGTAGTAGATACTTATTTTCGTGCATATTTTTAGAAGTCGGGTTCGTCCTTATTTATTTTTAATGAAGGGATAATTACGAGATTTTTTTGTACGATATTAAGGAAGCTGTAACAGGAAGTTATTAATAAAATTATGAACGGTTAAAACTCCTCCGCAGAGTTTATTTTTACTATATTTGACTACCATACCTACATCGTGTAAAACAGTGTCTGTAGAAAATAGCACACACCTAGTAACGCCAAGAGAATCTGAACTCGTAATTGCAGTATCTATTGCCTCGACGCGGACAATATTGGCACGAGACAAATGCTGGCAACGTGCCCGCCGGCTTTGCCCCGGTGTCGGCCCGCCACCGCCTCGCTGTCAGCCCGCTACCGGCCCGGTGTGCTGGCTGCCTCAGGTGTGAATGCAGAATGAAGCTTGTATGAGACACGGCCTGCATGCGGTATCACTAGCCGGGCGAATATTATGCCTCAGCTTTAGCATGCATTTGTGATGGCAATATTTATTGGTGTGACGTCATGCGGCTCGCTGTGTGTTCGGTACATGTTATAGTGAAATAGATTGAAATATTAATGGAACGGATAAATAACACAATAAGCTGACTCGACACGACATCACCGGGATAGATGCTTGTCATATTTAGTGGAAAAGCAAGGTTTATATATCTTATCAACGTTCAAACTATGATTGTCTTCTATCGGTCTTCACTGGGCGAGTTGTCCTCACATGATGCTGTCCTGCCACTACAAACTACTTTAAACTATAATATATATGAATATGAATGCACAAGTATTCGCTGCATTTATTGAGAAAATAACAAATAATATGGAGACAAATGAGTAATCCCGGTATATGAAGAGTCGCAGCTATCCCGGCACCCCGGCGAGCCGCCGCCGCCGCCGCTCGCTAACAAATGGGAAAATTTTAATTTCCCGCAGAAAACATTGGCCATTAGAGTCCCGCGACAATGGCGGCCACACAATGGCGGCAGAACGCCCCAAAACTGCAGCCGGATTTTTTGTTACATCCGCTGGTTAAATGAAAATGGAAATTATGGCACATTGAAATTCTACGCTCTGTATGAATATTTACTCGCGTACACTTACGAATATTACTCGTTTCTGGGTTATGAATACGATTCGCTAGCACTAGCACGTCGGGAACTGGAGACGCAATGCGGTTCTAAAGGAAGGCTGGAAAATACTCAAAGGTGATCGTAACGAGCGTCGAGTGTAAAGAAACGAAACGAACGTCTGTGAGTCGGCTTTATTCGCAGATTTACCGCAAACGAAACCGATTTCGCACAAATGTATTACAGACGAATCAACGCACGGAATGAATAGAGCCGTTTCGACAAAATTGCGTTTTCGGTTTTTGAGGTCGCAATAAAAATAGAATTCCAAACACAATCAGGAGGGAGGCTGAAGTTGGTCCGTTTGGCGTAATGGCGCGCTTACCGGGAGCGGACTTGTGTAACAAGTTTTTTGACTTTCTTTTATAAATGAAGCCGTAACAAGAGGTCGCTTTTAGTGAAATGAATGAGTTGAGAGGCTTCTCAGGCACCGGCCGCGCCCGCTATACAGCTTTGTAGCAAACTTTTAACAAACATTCTACTTGTTCCGAGTCTCAGCCACCTTTAGACGATGAAATTCAAAGCAGCTTAGCAATACAATTTACTGGATAAATCTTGTTGGGCCTCTCCTACCTAAAATGTGCTAGCTAAAAAAATATAACTTTTTGTTGCATGTTGGCTGCACGATTAGGTTTTGTGGTTCTCACTATCGTATATTTAAAAAACTCCTCGAGCTGAATGAAACTTTCACCTCTTTCTTTTATATTTATCTACATTTTATTTCTACAAAATACCAAGCAAGCAAGAGAGTACACGAATTTTGCTCCACGTATAATAAAATACATAGAAGCCGACAATAAACCGCGTCTTTACTTAATGAACTCATAGAGCCTTCTTAATTGCGAGATAAAAGTAACTCTGGTACAATTTTATTAGATTCCCACTAGTTAATTACACGATAATATAGTGTGTATCTCACTCATCATATTCTGAGTGTCACAGATAAACGAACGTCTATACAAAGTCGCGCAACTGCGACAATAAACAATAACATTTATATTTTACTTGATTAAGATTTTGAGACGATAACTTAGTAATGTTTTTATTTGGTCATTTTGTTCACAAATAAAACCTTTTTTTAAAGGAGATAGTATTCGGTGGCCATTTATTACGTTTTTGTTAGGTTACGTTGACAATGAGAGCTGACCCTCCTTAATACAGGGTTATTTACGAGAGGGAGATAAAACGCACATCCATCGTGGTGGATAGAGTAGGTACTGTACTTACGTCCCACGCACACGCACACGCACACGCACTGCACAGAGCTCCATGAAATAACTAGCTCTACGGATATTTATGCGTCTTTGATCTCTCGCCGCCGACTCGTAATATCCAGATAAAATTACTGACTAGACTACAGTGATGGCTTCCTCGCTTCAATCAACAACTGTAAAAATAATACTAAACTTAAACTGTTGATGTTCCGATAAACTTTTAGATGACTGCAAATGAAAATTTCAATTACTCTTTGAACGTCAATGAAAATCTTTCACGATTTTGTTCCTAATTATACTACGGTGGTTAACTGGGTGTGTTATGATGATATCTTCATGAACCATGTTAAGCTTAAACATCAACACGTGTCTGAATTTTTTTTTTTTTTACTTCTAGAGTATGTTTGATATAGACTCCTATTCGGTCAGGCCAAACTTACTAAATTACCTAACTTGACAGCTCTAAAATTATCTCCTCTTTTTTTATTTCCACAAGTGAGATAAAGATGGAAATGGATGGAAATTTTAGGAAGTTTTAGTTTAGTCAGTGTGACTGGCCGAATTGGGGTCACTGTTCGTTATATTTAGTAATAAAATTTATAACAAAGACGCAGGGAATAATAGGAGACTATATCGTAATTTTATTAACAATGGCAATTTACAATATATAAAAAACTGTTCAGTTCAATCAATCGTTACGTCAAGACCTAAGCTGTTTTGGTACTAAACGAACTCTCTTCCAAGATAAATGAAACTCTGGTTCTAACTAAATGACTGTTGCTCGATACTTTAAGTATTTTAGTTGAGCTCAGCATAAATAGTGTTGACTCGGTCAGCGAAACACTCGCCGAAGACAAATCACACTTCTTCAAAAGCATTTTTATTCGATTATCTTTTCATATGACTAGCTACGCAAGATTTACGAGCACGAGTTGGGAAGTACCGCGCAACTTGTGTGAGTTTCATACACATATATACACATCTTCATATAAATTGATTGAAGCGAGCGAGGTAAGTTAGTGTGTAGCGGCGATTTGTTTTATCGCGTGTTTGACAAGTTCCGTGACAACGTAGCTTCATGAGATTACGTTATGGGATCGGGAAGTATTCTGATAATACTTTACGATAATGTTATTGTTGTTCTCGAAGCATAGTTCGCTTAAGTGTTTTCAGAATGCCGATGTTAAGCAACAAGGTTATTAATTTAAAACCTAATTTCTAACTATGTTGGGGACTACCCATGCTGGGGGTCCGTAAGGAATAAACCAACAGGCCTTTTCAAAAAGTTACAAAATCTAGACATAAAAAATAGCGATTTTAGATGAACTCGTTTTGTTTCGGGTGATAAAACCGAAAATGTTTTCGTATTATCTGTGTCATCGTTTAAATTTTTTGGTGTACAATAAAGTTATATTTGAGTAAAATCTATTATAATATAAACCTAATAATATAAGAACTGTTGGATAAATCGTGTGATATGAACAGAGACCTTGTGAAGGGCTGATTCATTCTCACCTCTACGTCGGAGACCCATTGTATTCCTCAATCGCAAAACGCAGCGTTTATGAGAAACGCGCTCCCAAGCCCCGCGATAGAAGACTCCTGACTCATTGTCCCGTGTTCGATCCAATCAATGGCAAAGGTGAGGCAGAATACCTCCCCCACCCACCTTCCAGCCACCCCTCCACACAAAAGAACGAGAGATTTATAGAACTCGATGAAGCAAAAGTTAAAAAGACAAACCGATATTCGAAGAATTCGTTTAAGAGCGCTTACTGTTAATTAAAACTCGGATCGCGACTGAGAAACGTTCCAACTTAAATATCGAAGACGAACGATAATGGCCGCAGGAGTTCATCCATTCGTTCCAGACAACTGTATTATGCATTTTGTAATAATTAGTTTAAAAGTGCCACCATTTTTGTGGCGCCGTGCCAGTGGAGAAGTGGGGAGAATTAATAGAGTGTAGTGAACTCTATCTGTCGCGGGACTATTTAGATTTATTGAATTACGAATACGTGCCACGTTCAGATGTTAGAGATGTCTATAACAACCGTCTCAACCTGAAAAATTACGCTTTTATTGCCGAGTTTTTGGTCTATCAGACGAAATAAATGCCAATTGCAGTTTCTGATAAAATATCACGAATATAAAAAAAGAATAAGTAATTGGCAAGATAACGTAGCCGTGGGCTGTATTTATAAGGGTATGATTCAATAGATATAGAATGAAATACCCGGAAGCGAGCCGAAAGTGAGTAGGTAAGTAATATAATATCTGATTGTAGAGGAGAGAGTGCTGGTATTTTTAGGCGGTGCGGGTGCTGGAAGGGGCGGATGTCCGCCGCCGCCGGATCCAGTTAGGATATCCGCTACATACTCGCACCGGACGTAGGACGCGCTACTGGGGCTGGCCACGTGGACCTATCTCTACACTAGCTCGACTTGTAGTTTTACTCGTAACATTTAAAAAATACATAAATTTCGATGTGTCCTACGGCTACAGTATTTCGATGTGTCCTACAGCTACAGTATTTCGATGTGTCCTACAGCTTCAGTATTTCGATGTGTCCTACAGCTACAGTATTTCGATGTGTCCTACAGCTACAGTATTTTGATGTGTCCTACAGCTACAGTATTTCGATGTGTCCTACAGCTACAGTATTTCGATGTGTCCTACAGCTACAGTATTTCGATGTGTCCTACAGCTATAGTATTTCGATGTGTCCTACAGCTACAGTATTTCGATGTGTCCTACAGCTACAGTATTTCGATGTGTCCTACAGCTACTGTATTTCGATGTGTCCTACAGCTACTGTATTTTATTCATAAAAACTGCGGCGTTGCGATTTGATTACAGTTTGTGTAATTATGAGCGCGAAATGCTTGAAGCTATGTTTATTATAATCAATTGATAAAAAACAAGTTTTTACCTTTCATTCATTTTACTTTCTATATTTTCTTAGTTATGTTAAATGTGAAATACTACGGACAATATACTATATATATCCTTTATAATTTAATGTGAAATCATTTTTATTTCGACATGTCCATAACAAGAAGATATACATTTAATAAATCAATAGTCAAATAAAAACATCAATTATAAAAATACAGTTTAGTAGTTTTTTATTTTAAAGAAGTATAGATACCTAAAAACAAGATTTTAACAAGTTATTGTATAATAATATTTGTTAAATCATGCCTAGTAAATTTATAAAAATGTGATAATAACATACTACTGCTTAAATGGCTTGCTTGCATACCTACCTACGTACTCTCATAATAAACTAATGTAATTTCCGTCCCTCTTTTCCCTAGAAAAGATAAAAATAGAATGAGTGAATTAGTAAGAGAACGAATACGTCTGACCTTAGTTCTAGCAAATAAAGATTGATGGAGGTTCACTGTCGTGCACCACACATACAAAGTTACACAGAATACGAGTGATTAATTTTTTTTTATAATAACTAATTAAATATACAACATTATATGTATAGCAGGTTCGAATCCTGGCTGTCGATTTATTTTCTAACTAGGATTCCAATTTTTTATTTTTTGTTATGTCCATCTTAAAGTTGTCTGGAAGTGATCGTCTTTAGCGATAAGGTACATCATGATAAAATACATAAATCATCATATGATCATCATCATCATCAAATATATTTTTACTACTAGTTGGGGCGACTAATAGTGAAAGTATATTTGAGTATTTTACATGCGGTGTTACCCGCGTTCATACAGGATAGAAAGTAACCTAATGTGTTAATCCAGGGTCTAAATCCGCTTGCCAAATCCCCTAAAATTAATTAAGAAATCTAAATAATTTAAATTAATTAAGGAATCTAAATTTGTTATTCAGATTATCTTTATATTTTTTAAGGATTTGTCGGTACGTCTGAAGGACTCTACTGACTCGCTTGCCAGAAATGCTGGCTTATATTTTGCCCTAAAAATAAGTCTTAGCAATCCAGCGGGGCAACGCAGCCAGCATTTTGGGCCCGTTGACCGAAATTCAAAATGATTTGAGTGACTAATTTATTTTATAACATTTGTATTAAATTTTTATTTCTTTTTAATACAATAATAGATATGCTTGAAATAAAGTACAAAAAGTTTATAATTAAAGGTTCTTGATTAAAAAAAGTTTATAAACATGTACTTTAATGCCTCTAGATGTATTTTTCTAGTCTTTATAAAGTATATTCTAAGATAAAGAACATCAAGTAGCCTATGAAACTATTTCACTTGGCTGACTTATTGATTAAACATTAGGCACGTTAAGTATAAGCAAGGCCAGGTTCTATCGACACATACTGAAAGAGCTCGTTATTTGAAACTCGTAGAATAAATTAATGAATTCCCCACAAGTACGGAAAAGAATGGCGAAGTATTTACCAAGTAGTCAGAGAGTTCGGTCGGTTACAAATATTTGAGGCGGCTTCAGGCTGCCTGGGAATCGTTACCGATTTCTACTCGTACAGTTCTCTCCGAGATCTTGCTAGCTTTCGTTTCAGAAACTTTGCGGCTGGGTTGCTTCTTTAATTATTATACTAGTGGGACAAAAGTAATTCAAAAAAGACGTTTTTAATTTGCTCATTATTTTGCGTAGAATTAAAATTGTACGCCATAAATATGTTAGTAAGTTATTATATTAAGTATTCAGTTTATTGTCATTTCAGCCGCTTATAACTTGGATATGTTGTCTCCGGACCTGATATTCGGCGATAATTTTGTAATGTAACGACTCGGTACGCTGCCGTCTGTTCGTGGATTTGCTCATTTGTTGTAGTTATACATTTATATTTAATAATCGTTGATTCCATAATCGCACTTTATTAGTTTTTGTTAAAATTCGCAGAAAGTCTGAATTATGACTCGATTTGTAGTACTTTAGTATAGTTAGATTAAATTAGTTCGAAAATTAAATTTACTTGAAAAACTTATATATGGCAGAAATGGAAATTACTAGCTCAGTGATTTATGACTTAATTCCCATACATAAAGGTATTGTCATTGTGATTGACAGGCGGGTTGTTTGAACGATGGCTTAAAAATTAAATATACGCAATTTTAGATCTTACAAAATGTCAAATCTGATGTCTAACTTTGATGTCATTTATAAAAATTGTATTGAATTGCATCTGTTTTGAGGTTTTGATGTATTGAACAACACAGCGTGTTGGTCAATATTGCTATGAGTGAAACACCGTATTACGTAATCACGTTGTTTATTTACACACGATTTATTCAATATTAGTACACACATATATTAACGTGATATTTATTTTGTAAAGTAGTGAAGTTGTAACTAAGACTTCATTTTTATGTCGATTCGATGCTTGGTTTCTCCTGTGCTTGTCATGATAAGTATTCGTAATGATCTATGCACAATCAAAACAAAATATAACGACATTGAGCGACCAAATAACTTCAGACGTTATATCGATAGTTGTCACAAGCAATATACACAAGTAGTGATAATAGTAATATTAATAGTCATGTGTTATTTTAGAACTTTTAAATAAAATGATTTTTATAAAAAACTTTAAAGCATTTTTTAAAGTAATCGGTCATTTATTTCTTAAGCTGATGTTCCTATGTGTTTTGCATTTTACAATCTCATCAGGATTGCTTGATTATCATCAGCATTATAGAGTAATTAGACAAAATATTCCTGCATAGATTAGAATAAGTTTGAAAATGTATCGTATTGTTTTATTTAGCTGGTACAAGCACAATGGCGGTCATTACAGCCGATGAATATTGTTGAAGTAATTGATATAACTGTATAA
The DNA here is from genome assembly GCA_947049295.1 of Ligdia adustata. Taxonomy (NCBI): domain Eukaryota; kingdom Metazoa; phylum Arthropoda; class Insecta; order Lepidoptera; family Geometridae; genus Ligdia; species Ligdia adustata. Next base: position 300,454 of record OX346229.1, on the reverse strand, counting down.
GCCGACATGTTCATTTAACTGTTTCTTAAAGATTCGACCAGGACCTTGCCAATCGGCCATTACATATGGTTTCGACTGTATATAAAAGAGTAAGTCTTGACTGACTGTCAGATAATCGCTAAGAATCAATGCAGAGCCTAACCCACGGAACCTTGTGTAAAAAGGCGTACTAAAAAATTGTCCCTGTCCTATATCGTTTCATTTTTTCACCATTGTCACCATCCTAAGGTTACCTAGAAGAGATAGCTCCTTAGCAATAAGGCCGCCACTTGTATTACTATATTTTGTAAGGATTTTTCTTCTGTATTAAATTTTTTTGTGTGTCTGCAAGAAATAATTGATATATCTATCTATTTTTAGAAATTAGATCACTGAAACTTTTCTTAATTCTATTTATGTTCTAGTATTATATTTACATAACATGGGTAATTTCTTTTAATGTCTTGTTATAAATTCTGCCAAGTAAACCATAATACAGTTCTTTGGATAGGTTTATAAAAATAATTCCTTTGTTTTGGCGCTAAGTACTAAACGACAAACACATCTATACACTTAAAGTATGTTGTTTCGAAGCCTTTTGATAATTGAAGCGAAGTGTGAAGCACCGTCAGTGGGCACGGTCGGGCGCGCCGAGGGTGCTCTCGAGCCTTCCGAGACACGAGGGCGGAGGCCGAGGGCCGCTGGAGAGGTCACTCGAGAGGGCTGAGGGCTTCAGATGTCCGCGGGAGCGTTCGCTCTTGTACTAGAACGGAACGAAACGACCTTGCCATCGGAGGAAAATACAATGATTGTTTGTTTTAGTGACGTGATAATGAGAATTCGGTCAATAAGTTTCGTTTTCCGACCTAACACGGACTACGCTATCTACGATCTGTGCTACGTTCGTACGTATCGCTTTTGTTACGATTGCCGTGGCTGTCAGATCAGGCAATGCTAAAAGATTATTAGATCACTGATTTATTTTGTTGTAAAAACTAATTAATAATTATATAAATACTCGCTGCGCCCCGCGGTTTTACCCGCGGTGGATATTTCATCATACTATAGAAACACTTCAATTTTCCAGGATAAAAAGTTAATCCAGTGTACAAGCATCCAAATCTGTTCAGCCTATTTTATATTTCATTTTTATCGTTATTTTATTTAAGTTTTTACTCTTGACTGTAATATTACTATTGTGTGTAATATTACTATGGATCTTTGTGTCTGAATTAAAGTTATATAGTTATATATATAAATAAACCCTGAGACTGCACACTTCACGGTTTTGGCGGTTTTGACATTTAAAAAGCCACGACCCCCCATTTCCGTGGAATGTACATTCTCATAACTGACGAGCGCAAATGAGGCATGAGATTATTATTATTATTATTTTAATGTAAACGAAATCGTTTCTCTCCTTCAACAGGAGGTTTAAAAAGCTCGGGCCTAAGCCAAGTGCAGAAGATAAACCTAATTATTTAAAAAAAATCGCATTAATCTACAAGTATTCAGAATTGTAGCTTTATGCAATAAAATATGTGTTATTGAGGCTATTCCTAAGATGTCCAGACTTGAGTGAAGTGATGTAGGTATTACACATGTCGAAGACACTGCTATTGGTACTGTTCTAGTTGAGTTTACGCGTCATTGAGGCTATTCCTAAGATGTCCAGACTCGAGTGAAGTGATGTAGGTATTACACATGTCGAAGACACTGCTATTGGTACAGTTCTAGTTGAGTTTACGCGTCATTGAGGCTATTCCTAAGATGTCCAGACTCGAGTGAAGTGATGTAGGTATTACACATGTCGAAAACATTGCTATTGGTACTGTTCTAGTTGAGTTTACGCGTCATTGAGGCTATTCCTAAGATGTCCAGACTCGAGTGAAGTGATGTAGGTATTACACATGTCGAAGACACTGCTATTGGTACTGTTCTAGTTGAGTTTACGCGTCATTGAGGCTATTCCTAAGATGTCCAGACTCGAGTGAAGTGATGTAGGTATTACACATGTCGAAGACACTGCTATTGGTACTGTTCTAGTTGAGTTTACGCGTCATTGAGGCTATTCCTAAGATGTCCAGACTCGAGTGAAGTGATGTAGGTATTACACATGTCGAAGACATTGCTATTGGTACTGTTCTAGTTGAGTTTACGCGTCATTGAGGCTATTCCTAAGATGTCCAGACTCGAGTGAAGTGATGTAGGTATTACACATGTCGAAGACACTGCTATTGGTACAGTTCTAGTTGAGTTTACGCGTCATTGAGGCTATTCCTAAGATGTCCAGACTCGAGTGAAGTGATGTAGGTATTACACATGTCGAAGACACTGCTATTGGTACTGTTCTAGTTGAGTTTACGCGTCATTGAGGCTATTCCTAAGATGTCCAGACTCGAGTGAAGTGATGTAGGTATTACACATGTCGAAGACACTGCTATTGGTACTGTTCTAGTTGAGTTTACGCGTCATTGAGGCTATTCCTAAGATGTCCAGACTTGAGTGAAGTGATGTAGGTATTACACATGTCGAAGACACTGCTATTGGTACTATTCTAGTTGAGTTTACGCGTCATTGAGGCTATTCCTAAGATGTCCAGACTTGAGTGAAGTGATGTAGGTATTACACATGTCGAAGACACTGCTATTGGTACAGTTCTAGTTGAGTTTACGCGTCATTGAGGCTATTCCTAAGATGTCCAGACTCGAGTGAAGTGATGTAGGTATTACACATGTCGAAGACACTGCTATTGGTACAGTTCTAGTTGAGTTTACGCGTCATTGAGGCTATTCCTAAGATGTCCAGACTTGAGTGAAGTGATGTAGGTATTACACATGTCGAAGACACTGCTATTGGTACAGTTCTAGTTGAGTTTACGCGTCATTGAGGCTATTCCTAAGATGTCCAGACTTGAGTGAAGTGATGTAGGTATTACACATGTCGAAGACACTGCTATTGGTACAGTTCTAGTTGAGTTTACGCGTCATTGAGGCTATTCCTAAGATGTCCAGACTCGAGTGAAGTGATGTAGGTATTACACATGTCGAAGACACTGCTATTGGTACTGTTCTAGTTGAGTTTACGCGTCATTGAGGCTATTCCTAAGATGTCCAGACTCGAGTGAAGTGATGTAGGTATTACACATGTCGAAGACACTGCTATTGGTACAGTTCTAGTTGAGTTTACGCGTCATTGAGGCTATTCCTAAGATGTCCAGACTTGAGTGAAGTGATGTAGGTATTACACATGTCGAAGACACTGCTATTGGTACAGTTCTAGTTGAGTTTACGCGTCATTGAGGCTATTCCTAAGATGTCCAGACTCGAGTGAAGTGATGTAGGTATTACACATGTCGAAGACACTGCTATTGGTACTGTTCTAGTTGAGTTTACGCGTCATTGAGGCTATTCCTAAGATGTCCAGACTCGAGTGAAGTGATGTAGGTATTACACATGTCGAAGACACTGCTATTGGTACAGTTCTAGTTGAGTTTACGCGTCATTGAGGCTATTCCTAAGATGTCCAGACTTGAGTGAAGTGATGTAGGTATTACACATGTCGAAGACACTGCTATTGGTACTGTTCTAGTTGAGTTTACGCGTCATTGAGGCTATTTCTAAAGAGAGGTCAATATATTTCGTGATCTTTTCTGTGTGGGTAGAGTTAATATGGTGGTTATGCGTATTGCAACCGGTGATATCTATCAAGAAAACTGATTTGTTTTGTTTTTTTATCTAATACTGTTATATCTGATCTATTGCAGTATATTGTTTTGTCGGTTATAATGGTCCTATCCCAATAGAGTTTGTAGTTTGAATTTCTAGCACAGTTTGAGTTGAGTTTGATATATTTAGAGTAGGGCACTTTATTATCAATTAATCTGTGCCTAAATGAATATATTAGGACGGGTATGGCAAACGTGCTTATAGCTTGGGTAAGGTTCTTTGAGAAGAGTTGTGATTTTGATAGGACATTTAGTCAGTGAACAGATATCTTCAAAACATTTATTGAAGATATCTGTTTTAGTATTATTTGGAGGTATTTGACGTGCCTGTTGAAGCTCAAGGTATTTGTAAGTTTAATATATATCCTTCTGACTCTACTTGATTCTTACAAAAAGTAAAAGTTCTGCATTTATCAATAGCAAATTCCATTTGGATATCGTTCGAAAAGATCTGTGTGATGTCAGCAAGACTGTGTAGAGATAGTGTACTATTGCTTTATAATTTAATGTCATCCATGTACATCAAGTGCGTTATTGATATTTCATTTGTTATTCTGAGGCCATGATTAGTTTTATTCAGGATTTGCGAAACAGGGTTAAGTGCAAGGCAGAACCAGAGAGGGCTTAAAGTGTCTCCCTGGAATATGGCTCTCCTGATTAGAATGACGTCTGTTTCAATTGTATTTTCATCGTGTCTGGTTTGCCAGCTGTTCATTGTGGTTAGGAATGATATGAGAGTTGGGTGAATCTTATAAAGGTATAATATGTATGTTAGCCAAGTGTGGGGGACAGAATCAAAAGGTTTGCAGTAATCGATGTACATGGTGCCTAGTTCTTTTTTGTTTTTAATAGTGTGTTTCATTGCAATGCTGTCTATAGTTAACTGCTCCTTGCATCCTTGTATACCCTTGCGGCAGTCATTTTTTGTTCTTCTGCCAAGATGTTGTATTCTGCAGTGTGCATGTACATAATTTGAGTGATACAAGAAGTTATGAGTTTATATATTGTTTGGAGACAGGTGATCGGTCTATATTTTGCAGGGTTTTTAAGATCATTATCTTTAGGGATCATATATGTCATGCCTTGTGTTAAAAATTGTGGGAGTGTTTCAGGAGACTGTATAAATTCGTTAATATGCTTATGGAGAATGGATGTTATCTGTACCTGCCGTTTTCCAGTAGTGTGTTTTTTTGAGCGTGTTTAAAAATGTAACTGCAGGAACTAACTCAAATTGCATTTTTGGTAATAATTAATTTTTTTTTGCATTTTCTCTAATCCAGAAAGCTTGTTGGTTGTGTTGTAATGGATTGGACCAAATTTCCAACCAAAATTGATGAAGTGAGTCTGAAATAGGCAGTTGATTATTGGAGCTATTTTCTATTGTGCGAACGTGTGATAATTGTGTTGAGATATTTCTGTAAAATTATTTTTCATTGTTCTGGAATTGTGCGTTTTGATTTGTTCGTTTAGTGCAGTCTGTATATTTACGAAGTCTGCTGCAACTTGCATTTAGATTTTGTTTAAGGCCAAATAGAAATTGTTTATCGGTTACATGTAGGTTTTCATGGCGTGAATGAATTTTATACTATTCTTTATGTCAGCTGTTATTAATTTTGAGCTTCTGTTTTCTCAGATATACTGCGTCAATCTTCCTATATTCTGCCTTAGTCTTAGTATTTTATTTTCTAATATATTTGTAATCTGCCAAGACGGCTTATGATTCTTACGGGCAGTTCGGGGTACGGAATTTTCTGAAGTTAAGATTATGTATCCATTACATATAGATGTTGTGTAAGTAGCACAATATACTAGTGCATGTGTTGTGGTAATTTAGTCACTATTAAGTATGTGCGTATTATAAACTCGTTCATGTCTGATGTCCAGTTTTTTCTTGCACGAGTATGTCCAGGGGTGGGTACAAGATCATAGGCGTATGCCTCTTGTATAACATCCTCTGGATTAGTCAAAATTGATGCAGCACGGGACCTACACTGTAGTTCAAAAGAAAGTGGGGAACTAACGAGTGATTCGAATAAACTAAGTGTGGATGAGGGTGATAGTGGTTCCTGCTGCAACTGTTGGTCGGCTGTAACATTTACCCGAGCATCCCGTGCACAAGATGCAGAGCTAACAAAAGCCAGCCTTTTCGACTTTCCGCTACCGATGGTTCGAATGCTGTGGCATCCAGCATCAGCTCCAGATGCGCCCCGGCGCCGCAGTCACCCCCGGGAAGCGTTCGTAAATTGTATCTTTTCTTTCTGCCTTCCATTACTACGTACACTAAAAGATAGCTTACATCCACTTGTTCAGAGCGTGTAAGCGTGTAGTGAGCTAGCCTAACTGAGCCCTCGAGTGCCGCCGTTGGTATACCATCAGATACTCATCCGCCGCCTTATTATTATTATTATTAATAATATTAGTGTGATTAATAACACATTGATTTACCTGTCCATATGACACAATACTTTCAATACAATGTTTAGTTATGTTCAAAGAATATGAGGTTATGTTTTTAATTAATCTTAATCTGGGTAAGGTTTTGTTAAATTTATATTCTACACGCGTTAGTTTTCGATCTAATATTGGGTCCTTACATATGAAATTGGCGTTTTGTCGTACTGGCCACTTTGATCTCAAATATCTCTTCTTTGGTTATGGATTCCAATTTCAAATTTATACAGCTATTGATTCATACATTTGTATTTCGAAAACTGTAATTCATTTGTTTTGTCCTCGTTTGGTTTTTTCTTTGCGTCACGCAGTTTACAAAATGGAAAACTTGAAATATCGCGTTATTTACGAGTACGAGTTCCACAGTGGTACCAGTGCTGCAGAAACGGCTCAAAGGATTAATGATGTTAATGGCGGCGGTGCTCGTTTGGTTTTTTCTTTGCGTCACGCAGTTTACAAAAAACCAAAGAACTTGAAATATCCGAAAGATCCGATTTAAAATCCCTTCATTATTGTGCCGGTTGAGTAATGTAACGCAGAAGTTGACGCGCGTTTGTCGGTTGCAACTTTTGCTGCACTCAATTCATGAGGTAACCACCTTTCAAGCTTTTTCACCTTTCCAATTTGCTTCAAGTGGATTAAAACAGTTTTATCACTACACCGTAGCCTGCAGCTAACTCGGACGTGATTTGCGATGGATCTGCTTCCACAATTGCTTTCAATTCTTCATTCAAAAACGCACTGTGTTTTCTTTTGCGACACCGCCGCCATACACATCATTAATCCTATGAGCCGTTTCTGCAGCACTGGTACCACTGTGGAACTCGTACTCGTAAATAACGCGATATTTCAAGTTTTCCATTTTGTAAACTGCGTGACGCAAAGAAAAAACCAAACGAGGACAAAACAAACGAATTACGGTTTTCGAAATACAAATGTATGAATAAATAGCTGTATAAATTTGAAATTGGAATCCCTAACCAAAGAAGAGATATTTGCGATCAATGTGGCCAGTACGACAAAACGCCAATTTCATATGTAAGGACCTAATATTTGTTTGCCATACATTCCAGGACACGTTTGTTCTAGAAATAATTACTCTCAGAGCTTGAATACTCTACCATCATGTTTGATGCGAATTAAAACTTGTTTTTTAATTGAGATTAGTATGATAAGTTCAAATTTTATTTTATTTTACGTTTTGATGTAACGTATTTTGAGCTACTCGTATTTAATATTGGTCAAATAAAATTATATAAAATTTACAAACATTGAAATTAACTTATACTACCTGTTCCGCGGTTTCACCCGCGTAGTTCCACATTTTACTATCGAGATAATCCAATGGGGAACTACTTTTTTTGAAGTCGGTTAAAAAGTATCGTTTCCTGGGGTCCAATCTACCCGTGTTCCAAATTTCATCTAGATCGGTTCAGTGGTTTTGGCATGAAAGCGAGACAGACAGAGTTACTTTCGCATTTATGATATTAGTCAGGATTTAGTCACTTAAAAAAAACTTTGTATTTCTGGCCCTTGTCCCAAAGTGGGCGGAATGCTTTGCTGGCTGCCATGCCCCGCTGAACCACTAAACTTATTTCTAGGGCAAAATATAAACCAGCCAGACTATTAATAAACACGAAGGTTAAATAAAGAAGGACTATATCTACGCGGTCTCGGGTACAGTCGGTAATTACACCGGCACGTGTACGACGTACGAGTTATACAAAACCGTTATTAGAGCGCTCATCCAACACTTAGGTTACCTATTAGTTGTCTAACAAGCGGCTCGGATTCACTCGCTTTACTTAAATGACTCTACTGTACGTTTATATATACGAGTGCTGTTGTTTTACAGGGTTATCGGTTAAGAGTGTACCAAGTCGAAAGGAGGTCACTATACTCATCATTAGTATCAGGCCAACTGACACTTCGAGAAAAATCAAACAGCTGTTACATACACAAAGTCGGTTTTAACTTTTTCAAAGGACGACTTGTGCCTTAATTTAAAATAAACTCGTTACGAGTAGGTACCTACATATGTACGCAGTGCTGTTATTTTCTTTATGCAAGACTTAAAACAGAGACGCTAGGCGCTTCGCTCGCTCTCTGGATAATTTACAATTTGTAAAGCTAGGACATCTTTCTCCTTTATATACAAAGTATAAAGAAGAAAATGTACTCGTAGTAATAGTAGGTACCTACGATTAATATTTAATATAACTTTATATAGGCTTCGTATGGAGGTTGGTGAAACCAATCCAACGTTGACTTATATTACAGCAGCAGATTATAATCCAAGTATGTATAATGGTTTGTTCTCAACTACCTTCATTTATTTTGCATAATATAATTCAGAGTTCGCGTAGGGTGACACACCTCTCAATAGTAAATTAATGAACTTACATGTTTAAATTATACCTTCACTTGCACTGCTCGGTTGTTTAAGGTTTTAATTTGTTAAAAAAAGGTTAGTAACTATATTATGCTCGTGAATAAATTCGTGTTCTGACAATTTTTAATTTTATTATCATACAAATATATGTAGGTATGCAACAACACATGGATCTACTCTACTCGTATAAAGAGATTTCTCTAGCCCTTTACTAGTTTGTACGGACTCCTAGCTCCGATTTTGATTAAGTAATTTTTTGTCTAGCTAAAAAACTTTTGACTAATTAACCTTTGAAAGGTTTCGATGTAAACCGGTCCAAGATGGCCTCCGACGCAAAATGGCGGATTATATTATTTTACGACTTCCTCAATATGGGTATCAAACAAAAAGATTTGATTGAAGATGTGGTTTTATTTGTCAAAACAAGTTTAGTGTAGTGTCTCAAAGTTCAATCAATCGACGCCCGCAGAATAAAGTATCTATACGTAGTCATATCTAAAAAAAAATATCCTAGTAAAACGTGACCTCATGGTAACAGCAGCACCACCCACTAACAAGTTCCACAAGTTTTACTTACGTAAGTTGTAATACTCCACCATTGTAGGTAGATATTTAGCACAGTAGCAGTTACCCGCGGCCGCGCTTAACTCTAAACTTCATTACTTATGCATAACTATGATCTCGAGTTGGGAACTATCCCTCTCGCAACACAGCGCGGGCGGCGCGGCGCGGCGTGGCGTGGTGCTTACTTTAGTGATCATAACGTGCCTTTATTCGGTGGAAAGTTAAACTTACAGTTTTTGGCGAACGAGGAAAGTACCTCGGGTAGGAAGAGCAGCTGACGTGAATACAGAAGCAGAGAGTTCATGTTTAACTTGAAATGCTCACGAGGGACTCGTGTTCTCGGATCAAAGGAAGCTTTTTCGTTTCTTACCTACTATTTGTTTGGTGTTTATATGGATATCTAAATGTAAAAAGCTGTGTTGACACTAGTATTAATCGATTAGAAATATGAAATTTGTTGTATTCATTAAAGGTATTTAAGGGTTTTATTTAGAAAACCTACGCGTGTTTGATTCATATTGTTTAAGAAACGTCACAAACGGCTCATTCCATCCCTGATGAAGTTCACCGAATGTGAACGAAACTATAGTTGGACCTTTCCAACAATCAGGTATTTAGGGAATTAAGGTAGGTTAAGAACTACTGAAGAACTTACTAAGAAAGTTTTAAGAATTTCAGAAACTTAAAGAGTCAAATTGAGGTTAAATGTTAGAAACTTCTTTATATTTCATTATACTCGAATGTCGCGGTCAACGCCGCGGCTGACAGCTAGTAAAAATTCAATCATTCGATGAACATATATTTTAAATATAATATTAGCTAAATGTATGTCCTTTACGTTTGTACATCCACAAATTATACATAAACTTTATAAAAGTTGAAAAACACTTTTATGGTTAGTCATTTAGTTGCATGCGTCGAAAGCTAAACCTAAACAAAGCACTCAAACAGTGTTAAGGAACAACCGCTTGTAACGTTGTCGCAGGCTTAGAGCTAACAGAGGGAGGAACGACAAAAAGGCTTGTTTAAAGCACAGATTACATCACAGCTAGTCTATAGTCTAGCAGTGTGGACTGTAGCGGCGAGCAGTTTCAACAAAAACACGTTAGCGAGGATCCATAGCGGGCGCCGCACGAGCTCGGAATAAGTTCAGCCTCTTCTTGTCTGACTCCACGCAGATGTAGATTTCAAGTCACATTCCGTCGATGAACGACGTTCGAATGGATAAAATACGAGCGTTTATTTCCATTGTTATCTGCTCCCGCTTCGTAGCCTCCTTCACCACCCTAAACACTGTTTAATACGCCTGAGGCCGGGTGTTGGGGTGTTCAGTTTTCTTAAAGTGAAATTTATGCGATCTGCCGCATGTATAGAAATATTGGAAGTCAACTCGCGCCGTTATCGGTCGGCGCTGTATTGTGAGAGACGGCGCATTTATGTCGATGATATTATAAAACCGGCTCCAGGGAGGCCGTCGAGCGACCATCCGGGGCCATTTATAAAATGTATTGTGGAAAGCCGCCGAGAGGCTAAGCACGGCGCCGGAGGGGGGAGGGCCACTTAGCCGCCACCGAGGGAAGGGAGAGCGCCCTCCTTTATTACATAAGCAAGTTCGCGTCACTCCTTTTACAACCTTTTTATAGCCAGGAAATAAGCTTTTACAAGGAACAATTACCATTTAGTGGAATAATGCGTGTCGATGCAAACGAGATATAATAAAATTGCCGTCCCCGAGGCGCAGGAGGCTGCGGGAACGATGTGATTAGCGGGCCGGTGGAGGGAATGGTTTATAATTGTTTCATAACTACAATTCAATTTAATTTAATAACTTTTTTTATCTTACACAGCTAGGCAACGCAACTTGACCGTAAGTTCGCACGATCATGGAAGCCAGGGATACGTAGCCTAAGATGGAGCATGCCTAGTCTGGAATACACTGGGTCTCAAGGAAGCCTGCCGGAACACACCGTTAGTTACATAGCCAGACGAGCGATAGGAAACGCTCTATCACCATGCTATAGTTTCCTCACGATGTTTTCCTTCACCGGTAACTTCGTACATTTTGCACGGCAATCGACCCCACTAACCACTCGACTATCATCGCTATCGCTAGCTTTTGCACTCAACAGTGATTAGATAATATAATTTGCAATATTCTTTACTCATGCTATATATATGAGAGTTGTAATCCTCGTTGTATGAGCTCATGTAATTAGGATACCTATCTCATGGGAGTGATCATCATAATCATAGAATATCGTGGCAGTATATAAGTACCTACGAGTACTATACACTAACCCAGCAATGAAGTAATCTCAGCACTGGCCGGCGGCCAAATCAATGCTACTCTAGTAAACATTCGTTTGTTCGCATCATTAATCCCATTATTGACATAATTTGTTAACTTTCTTAATAACCGCCGAGAGAAAGTAAAGGAACGCCGCCAGCGGGAAAATTACCTTCGCATTGTAGCGGCCGTGCCTTTATACACGAGCGAGTCGCTAATTGTGTTCTGTTCACCTTATATTTGCCTTTTTTACGTTTTATTTATATAAAACAATGTTTCGGTTCTTTTGTTCGGCGTTGAATAAAACGCGACGTACTTTGAATTTATTATTTTCTAGTCGCCTCGACAGATCTGCGACGCAATCGATAAAACTAAAGTACAAAAAGAATTAACGAAACGGTTCTTTTATTAAATTCTCTAACGCGTTACGAGTATTATAAAGTTTTGACGAATGCCATTATTCACGAGAAACATTTTTATGTCCACGAATAAAGTCGAAACAAGCATAACGACTTGGTGAAGTAAGTGATGAGAATCAAGTTTATGAACCGTCGCTCGTCTATACTCCGTCGTCAACTTGTCGTCGCTCGTTAAAAGATGCTCTGTACTCGGCCCAACTGTCCGCACAGACTTTGCTAGTTAGCGTCACACACACACTAAACTGAATATCCTACAATAAAATTGTATCACAAACTCACACAGTTAATGATTTATTGTTAAATTCGTAAATACGAGTGAGCTAAGACGGTATCGCGTAACGTTAGCGGTGAAGTAAAACAAGTGATAACAATCTTAATTTCATTTTTACTGAGTTGTAGTGGCGAACTGTCAAAATAAAAAATGAACTGCTGATTCTTGTTTCGCTTTTTTCGCCGCTAATGTTACTCGATACGAGAACCGTCATTATAATGTCAATCAGTAATAGAAACGTTGATGCACTGCGTTCAATTAGAAAACAGAATGAATTATTTCTGTTTTACCAATTATTTTCCTTTGCTTCTTTAAACGCAGTCAATTAGTTTCTACTTAAGTTAATTAATGAATTCAATTGCGCAGTTACTATTAAAGAAAAACGTTGTAGCAAGACCTCTATCTTCTCTTATAATCAGACGCAGTGCGTAGGCCTGTATTCTAAGTGAGGTCAAGTAGTTGAGCAAAGATAAACAGTTGTTTAAGACCCGCGGTCGCGAGGGAGGGACAGCTGTCACTCGAGGACACAGCCCGCGTGCTCCGCCTGTTTACTTTACAACTAACATATAACAACTCTACAATACTTAAATGTATCACTCCCTATCTTAAATAATAATAATATGGGACAACATCCCCACAAAGGTGTTCAGGTCCCAAACTAGACAAAGCCTGTGCTATGGTAACCTGATCACTGATATACATACTTATATATATAATAAACACCCAGACTCAGATCCAACAGACATGTTCATGCACACATGTTTGACCTGTCCGGGGATCGAACTCGGGACCTGCAACATGTAATTAAACAGTCAACTTCCTTTTTAACTCCCCACGCAAAAACGACTGGTCGGGATGCTATAAGTTTGAAATATCAGTGTGTCTGTCTGTCTATGGCATCGTAGTTTCCGAACGGATGCACTAATTTTGATTTTGTGTTTTTTTGTCTGTTAGGTGAATTAGTCGGGAGTATTGTTAGCTATGTTTGATAACAATCGGTCTGCCGGCTGCTGGCTGCCGGCTGCCACCACAACACGCCGAATTACATATTTAATCACAACTCACTCAATGTGTATCAAACAAAAGGGCTTGACTAGTATTTGATAAATTTCAAATTTAAAATCGCCGCCAAGTGACGGTTTTTTAACTTTCTCTTTTGTTAGAGCATTAAAACGACTTTTAATAAAGAACACTGTATCCAAAGTTAAATATTGACGTTAAGTATTGCTAGAAGATTGTGTCTCACTGCGCAGTTACCTCATTTTTCTTCCGCACTAATATCAGCCTCTAAAACGATTTGTAAAACTGGTTCGTCGAGAGCTGAGAGTGAGCGAAGTATTCAGAAGTAGCTCAGCATTAGCAGCGAGGGAAGTAACCGCGGTGTTCCGCCGGGACTAATAGCTTTTATCAGCCTCGAGTCTTGTATCGGACCTCGGCTTCTACAAATAATAATAAAAACAAATTGCATCAAGGTTTTATCTGTGGGAATTGTCGCAACGATCGAACGGAGCGCTTGTACCGTTCTGTTTGCTTGACAAATGGACCATAAAATTGTACATGCGGTGAATACCCATCACTATGTGCCATGGGGCACAATAAAGGAAACAGCTAGTGGCATACATGACTAATGTTTGTGGTTTTGATATTTCGATTAATACTTCGGTAACGCAGTTATTTTAAATCTTTGGTGACGTAAGTTGTATCACACTTCACACTTATATTATAACGGCGAAAGTTTGTATGTGTGTGTGTTTGTTATTATTTAACGATCAAACGACGGAACGGATTTTGATGTAATTTTGCTAACAAATGGGCTACTTTGTATCCAAATTTTTTTTTATGTTTTCTAAAAAAAAAGTTTGATTATTTCACGGAAACACGTATGAACACATATGAGAGAAGTGTACTGTAAATTTGTGAATTTATTTGTGCGTTTAATATGAAGCGATTGTAGTCGTTAAGCGTAAAAAGGTTCGCGCAGCTATATTGATTCCACTTAGCTGTGGGTGAGTGGAGGCCGGCTCCTCCGGCCTGCCGCCGCGCGGCACACTCTATGTATAACTGCTTGATGTTTGCTTTGATATTTATATACCAATTGTGTCTTGTCGACAAGCGATCGACGTAAACTACATTCAATTATTGCATTTTCTAGTAAATTTTAATTAGTATTTACTATAGAAATAATTGTCAAGAGCGTATTTTTGTATTTTATAACTTAAGAGTGGTACGTGTTCGCTTCCACATACTCTTCAATTATTTAATTTGATTTTTATAATCATGCTATATCATGTAAGTTTGTGGCGATTACGCTGTACTAGGCTGACGCAGATACAAGCTGTTACCATTTATCAATACAACTATTTTACTAATTTATTATTGGCTGTAACACTGGTATATTCAGACATGAAGAACTTTTAAAGTCATCATTTTACGTTTAAAATGTTTTACTACACCATAGATTAAATCGAATCAGAATTTATAAAATATTTAAATGTATATTCAAGTACAAAATGGAATAAAGATTTGACGGTGAAAAAAATAAATAAATTAATATGTATGATTATCCTCACTCGCCAGGCTTTTTATTTTATTTTGAATAGCAATCATTAACTAGCAGGCAAACCACCTAATAGCTGGGAGAAAGATATGGCAAGGGTTAGGATTTAGATGGACGACATTAGCACAGGACCGGAAAGGATGGCGCGCGCAATAGGAGACCTATAATCACCAAGGTAGGTAAAGGTTGATGCTGATAATAGTAATCATTGAGAATTTACCTTCAATTCCAATTTCTATCTCTCATCAGATAGCTACGCAGCTAAACACACAATTGTCAGCAAAGTTTACGCACAACTCCACTCGGCTGTTGTTCATTAGTCCTGACGACACGCTGCTCGTTAGCGTATCATTTGTAACGTAGGCAGCGTATCACGTATGCGCAAACATTTCCCAATACTGTTATCGTATTCGAGAACTTTGCCTGATGAGTGGTGGAAATGTAACAAGTTAGTTTGTCTGAACTCGTATTCCTCCTCTTATCTTCTTATCTACAATTTGCTGTAGTTGAAGAGGTAACCTGTAAGATACTCGCATCAACTTGAACAGTTAACAAAATGTCTTATCGAGCAGTCCTTTTATACGAATGATACATTTTATAAATACTTAAAGTATTGTTAATTATAAAATTAAGATTTAATTAAAAACTTTTTCATATTTAAGCTACTTATTGTAATTTATTATGTATCTATAATTGACGTGTAAACCTCTTAAGGGTGGCTCCTAATAATTATAAGAAAAATATTAATACCACGCCTTTCGAAATTACAAAAAAAAATTACCTATTACATAAAATCGTTGACGCGCGATCAATTGAGAAAACATCTGTTTTTTTTCTTTTGAATTTTTGTCGTATTACTAACAAAAGTTGTTGTGACATTTAGAAATACGCACAAGTAAGAATCAACCCTAAATACAGTCCGGTAGAAAAGCTTTTTGGTAATCTATATGACTTTATCTTATGACTTATGTGAAAGTAAAATTATAGAACAGCTGATTTGTTTCCCTAACTAAATTTCCAAATATCTTTGAACAAGTTTGGTCTTAACGAAACAGAGTCCTCTTTATAAGTTTTTTCTTTAATAATTAGCAATCCTGCACATTTACATAAGCTTGCAAATACTTTATAGCATTTCATTTTGAAGTTTCAAAACTGGTAACAAAGAACTAAGACTATTTACTCTGTAGTCTTGAAACTTATTCAAATAATTTACCAGTTTACTTATAAACTGCACAAAGTTCAAATAACTTAAGTTTTAAGTACCTTTTGTTTCATTTTAACATAGAATAGTTCGCGTCAAAACAATTGTATGAAAGACGTACAAGTTCACAATAGTGATTATTTATGTAACACATTGTATACCTATATGTGTAGATATTTGTGAGCAAGCGTAATTTAGAGAGTGGCAACATCATTTAATAAATGATACAACCAATGTTTAAAGGATTTGTTTGCTCACTTGATTACAATGGACACCGTTAAAACTAAACTGCATTGGGTTTCAAACGTTTTGTAACAAAAAATAAAGAAAAGAATCGGCCAAGTAGTCGTACAACGTTCTTAGATTATAATTTTGTTAACCTCTACGTGAACTGGCAGGACAGTGGACGGTACAAATAGTAAAGTGTCGGAACATAATGACGTTCTTTGTAAGCTCGTAAGCTCCAGGATGTAGCTCGCTGCAAAGCTTACAAGATCGGCCTCCACACGACTCATGGATTTTCACCATCACAGATTAACATAAATCATTGTTTATATATTACCGACGAACCTTGTACCGCATGTATGTTTCTCACCGTTTAAACCTTTTCTGAGTTTTTACAAACATTTTGATACCGAAATCAACTAAATTGGCCCGAACGTTGTCGAGTTTTAGCGAGACACATAAATCAATTGCTGTTCGTGAACAGCTATACATATGGATTGGTTTTTATAGGTGTGTAGATTTGGCCTTATCTGAGAAATCGCCTGGGTTAGATTTCCATTGTAGAAAAATAATTTATAACATAACCAATCCGGATTTCGAATTAAGTCTGTTAAAAAAGTCAAGGCAACCGTCGACTGATACCAATATTCCCAGTAAATGCTGTAAAAACAAGTGGATGGGTCTCCACTTGTTTTTACTTTAAGTACTTTCCCGCATCTAAATACAGGGCTTTTAGAAGTTTGAAATAACAAACTTCATAAAAGAAATAGCGAGCAAAGAAGTTTAGAGTTTGTATGGTGGGTAGCCCTACACTTGCCTTTAATATCTATTATATTGATTTATTGAATTTTAACTAAAAATGGAACTTCTACACTCGGCATGGTACTTACTACATGAGCGTGTTATCTTTAAAACTATAAATGCTAAAAATACTTCCTTTCAAACAAAGCTCTCTCGGGCACAAACATTTTACATTTTTTAATAACATCTTCTTAAGAAAACATTATAAGTTGAATGAAACAGGTCTATATTACTGCTGTGATACCAAAAATCTTTTTTAAATGATAAAGAATACAACATATAAGACATTTGTAAAGCGCGGCGTCTCAGCGGACGATATAAATAATTTGAGCTCGTACTCTCGGAGAAAACTGTACAAGAACAAAGCACCTTTGTCTCGCACAATTTATGCGACAAGTTATTTTTTCATGTATGAATGTGACATTTTGTTTTTGATGAAAATGCTGCGTGTGATATCTCTCGTTAGAAATAAAAAGGTAATCAGCTGTTGGAGATTTTTTACCAGTTACGGCGTAGACGTCTACGAACTGTGACGTAACACTGCTACAAACGAAAACTTATTATATATGCACTAGTCATCATACAACCTTTTTATTTTGTTAAGAACTCAGGCTCGGAACCTACTAGTCATACTGTTACTTTGAACCCCATTTGACCCCTCAGGGATTGAATTTAATACAATCCTTTCTTAATACACTCTACAATGAATACAGCCTCCAAATTACATGTCTCTAGGTTCAGCGATTTAGGCTTTGTGTTGATTCCTAGCGGGTATCAGTCAAGACTTACACTTATATATAAGTGTAAGTCAAGCCAAGTAACATTACCTATATATATATATATATATATATATATAGGTAATGTTACTTGGCTTGACTTGATATATATATATATATATATATATATATATATATATATATATATATATATATATATATATAAAAGTTACCTATATATTACCTAGTAACTATATTATATATAGGTAATGTTACTTGGTTCGCTTTGATAAAGTTATATAAACGAGAATGACCAGTTCCCAGTAGATGTAGATAATAAGATCGTTGCTATACAAACCCTGGCTAACGGCTCTCCCGGTGTCGCCGCGGAGCTCAGACCCGCCCCGGACCGGGGACGGACAACAACATTTGACTTCCGGTAGGCTTTGTAGGAC
The DNA here is from genome assembly GCA_947049295.1 of Ligdia adustata. NCBI lineage: Eukaryota > Metazoa > Arthropoda > Insecta > Lepidoptera > Geometridae > Ligdia > Ligdia adustata. The sequence goes on along the minus strand of OX346229.1, from coordinate 282,409 downwards.
AAACAGGATGGAGCTAGCGGCGGGATTGAGTTGCTGACTGTACTTGTGAGAACTACCCCTTTATCTAAACCCAGTCCCTTTATCAGTTAATTGTAAACTGTACGTCAGATTATAGTTGTGTTTGTAAGTAATGGTGCGTAATATTCTTAAATACAAAAACTTATATGCATTACTTTTATTCCCAACGCAAATACGACGGGATGTTATAAGTGTGTGTGTGTGTGTGTCTGTGACATCATAGCTAACAAACGGATGAACCGATTTTCATATTGTTTTTTTTCTTTACAAAAGTGAATTAGTCTAGAGTGTTCTCGATGAAAATCGGTTTAAGATAGCCGCTGCAACATAATGGCAGAAACATATATTTATTACAACCTCAGTACAGGTATCAAATAGAAATGGCTCAATTAGTAGAATACTAATAATATACCCTATGACACTTTTCACATCTAAGATGTCCGCCACCTTAAGGTAGCGATTTTTTTATCTCGAGTCAGAGAGTTTTTAAATTATAATTTTACTTGTTCAACGTTTCAAACTTGCTTGTGTCTCAAGGGCGAGTAATAATTAACATTCGATATAAATATATTTCCAATTGTTCAGTACGCACCAGATTTGTCGCAGTTTTCACTCGTATGAAGCCACGCTGTCTAATGTGGTGTCCCGGCAACTATCAGGGTGACGGAATGCGTTCGTTAGATAAAGTGTATCCAGCAGCGCCGCGCGGGAATATTCCGAAACGTAATTGTTCTACGACATTAGACAAAACCTTTGTCTTCTGTCCATGACATTTATTTCGGGACAAGGAAACTTCCGTGTTGTAATTAAACGGCTGAACAACACGACGAAATACTGAGCTTTTGAGTTCGTAGCATGTTCATACCGCATTACGTTACGAATACGTATGACAGGGATTTAAGGCGACCGGTCTTAGAATTTTGGCTTTAGCTCGTGTAAAATGTTTTGAAACTCAATAGTATATAAACTATGTAACTAACTCTTGATAGAAAGTATTTGTTTGTGCCGTTAGAATCTTTGAGGACCATGGGAACCGGGAGCTCTCAGCTTTTTTAAATATTTGTTACGTGTGAAGGACTCCTATTTGTTACGTGTGAAGTGCTCCGCACTTGACAGAAATGCTGGCACAAATAATAGGTCTGGCGATCCAGTGGAGCAACGCAGCTAGCATATTGGGTAAGTTGCCAGAAATTCAATACTAATAAAGTGACAAACTTATTTCATAACATACGTATTAAGCTTTTATTTGTATAGTTTAATATTATAAAAAAAACCAACATTATAAAGTAACAAAATGATGTGTCACATGCTTGTTTTGGCAGACAAACGTTTAACTCGCCTTGAGAAGAAGTGAAGTAAAAAAATAAAGAGAAAAAAAGGAAGAAAGTTAATGAGTGAAGTATTCAAATGGTTATACTCATATATGTGAGTTGTAAGTGAGTGAGTGATATTCACTGCGAGTATTAATCACCGCAGAGCCTAAACCGATGTACCTGGAGATATGATATTTGAAGGGGTGTATTCATTATAAAGTGTAAGGGTGGTACTAAGACAGGATTTTTGGAAATACAGCCCCTAAGCGAATCAAACGGGGGTTTAAAATTTTAAATTCTATACTCTAATATGAGATACTATGAGATATTAATAACATTTGGCGTTTAGTTTCGTTTAGTATAAAGTTTATTATAACATTGATTGTTAGTCGTGAACAAAATTGATTTTGATTGCCATTACAAATCATAGTGATCAAAGATTTCGATAAAAGTAAAATATTTGATTTGTAATGGTGATAAATAGTAGGTAGTAAGGTAAGAACGATATTTGAATGTTACCACAGAGCGTTGTACTCGCGAGCTGTCTACTGGTACAATTTCACATGAGGATATATTTAAGTCAACACTTTTTCCTGACACTGTGTAAAATGTAACGCGAGAAAGTTGTGTAAAGCTAGTAACAGATGGCGCGCTGGTGTCACGCCGCGGGTGCAGAGTGCAGATGTTTGTCACGTTCCGTCGCACCCCGTTCCCCCCAGCTCCCTTTCGCCCTTTCGCCCTCGCCACGCTTTTTGTCGCCTTACTTCCTTCCTTCCGTTGCAAACCTCTACCATAATATACAAGGTGACCAGTTATCATTCGCTATATTCATACGCATGGTATTTAAGGTTTATGACCCAACATTTTGTGTGCAACAAGTGAATTTCCCTTAAAAGTAACATTTTTTTTTTTACTATCTTGATTAAACATTTAATTAATATAACAATGTACTAATATACAAAAAATACTAAAAGAAAAAAGTGAATTGTAAGATCTGAAAACTTTCTGTCATCAAAAATAGTGTACCTTACGACCAAAATATTAACTTTATGCGGAAAATACTCATTATAAGTATCTACATAAATGTATAAATACTTTAACTGTTAACTGTCATCCATTAGGGTTTGAATCTCCAAAAAACCTTTCTTAGTACATCCCTACACCCTTAGATATTTATCCCCTGCAAATTTCTTGTCTCTAGGTTCGAGAGCTCTGAGTTGATTCCAGACGAATATCCGTCAGGCTGGATTTACTCTGACATATATATTATTAGATGTAACTTTAGCCTAGCTGACCCGGCGAACTTCGTACCGCCTAACAGTTTTTTATGTTTCTCACCTTTTGAACCTTCCCTGGAGTATGAACAACATTTCAAGATCAAAATCAGCTAACGGCCCAGCCGTTTGAATTGAGCGCTGAGTCTGATAGTTAAAATTGTTTACTCAGTCACCTTGTACATAATAATCACTATACGTAGTGTAGTGTAGTGTAAGTGTGCAACACGCGGTAAGAAACGCAATTTGAATGTAACTCCTAGAACAGCGCTCATAGAGATATAGCTGCGCTTTCAGAAGTAACTCCCTGCAAAATGTTGTTCTTAGTGCTTCTGTATAAAGCGAGTCATAAACATAGTAAGACTATTTAACAAGTACTAAATCTTCGACCGATGTTTTTGAAATATCACTTAGGTACGTCGGGGAAAACACCGTAAAGCCCGCAAACTCCAAAATATATATACATTAATTGCCAAAAGTTATTATATATCTTTCAGTTAAGTTTTTTTCAGTATTTTTTTATCATTTTTTGTTAGGTGTATATATTGTCTGTTTCTTTTCAATTTCAATGGGGCAGTTGGTATCTTTTTATTCCCGTTTGGCAGTAATGAAATATTTTATTTCCAACTGCCCCATTACTGTGGCCACTGGGGCAGGTGAAAATAAAAAAATCCTTCTGCTCCATCCTGGGCCATATGGGAATATTCCTCTTTTATGATGGAAGTGTGTTATCTGATATATCGGCTAAACGAGTAACGAACTAAAACATATTTTTTTAGTCTGTTCACAACTGACGGAATATCGATGAAAATACATAAAACAGTACATACCGACGAACAGAGAACCTCTCCTTTTAGAAGTCGGTTAGTTAGAATACAGTTCAAATACATAAAACAATTCATACCGACGAACAGAGAACCTCTCCTTTTAGAAGTCGGTTAGTTAGAATACAGTTCAAATACATAAAACAATACATACCGACGAACAGAGAACCTCTCCTTTTAGAAGTAGGTTAGTTAGAATACAGTTCAAATACATAAAACAATACATACCGACGAACAGAGAACCTCTCCTTTTAGAAGTCGGTTAGTTAGAATACAGTTCAAATACATAAAACAATACATACCGACGAACAGAGAACCTCTCCTTTTAGAAGTCGGTTAGTTAGAATACAGTTCAAATACATAAAACAATACATACCGACGAACAGAGAACCTCTCCTTTTAGAAGTCGGTTAGTTAGAATACAGTTCAAATACATAAAACAATACATACCGACGAACAGAGAACCTCTCCTTTTAGAAGTAGGTTAGTTAGAATACAGTTCAAATACATAAAACAATACATACCGACGAACAGAGAACCTCTCCTTTTAGAAGTAGGTTAGTTAGAATACAGTTCAAATACATAAAACAATACATACCGACGAACAGAGAACCTCTCCTTTTAGAAGTAGGTTAGTTAGAATACAGTTCAAATACATAAAACAATACATACCGACGAACAGAGAACCTCTCCTTTTAGAAGTAGGTTAGTTAGAATACAGTTCAAATACATAAAACAATACATACCGACGAACAGAGAACCTCTCCTTTTAGAAGTAGGTTAGTTAGAATACAGTTCAAATACATAAAACAATACATACCGACGAACAGAGAACCTCTCCTTTTAGAAGTCGGTTAGTTAGAATACAGTTCAAATACATAAAACAATACATACCAACGAACAGAGAACCTCTCCTTTTAGAAGTAGGTTAGTTAGAATACAGTTCAAATACATAAAACAATACATACCGACGAACAGAGAACCTCTCCTTTTAGAAGTCGGTTAGTTAGAATACAGTTCAAATACATAAAACAATACATACCGACGAACAGAGAACCTCTCCTTTTAGAAGTCGGTTAGTTAGAATACAGTTCAAATACATAAAACAATACATACCGACGAACAGAGAACCTCTCCTTTTAGAAGTAGGTTAGTTAGAATACAGTTCAAATACATAAAACAATACATACCGACGAACAGAGAACCTCTCCTTTTAGAAGTAGGTTAGTTAGAATACAGTTCAAATACATAAAACAATACATACCGACGAACAGAGAACCTCTCCTTTTAGAAGTAGGTTAGTTAGAATACAGTTCAAATACATAAAACAATACATACCGACGAACAGAGAACCTCTCCTTTTAGAAGTCGGTTAGTTAGAATACAGTTCAAATACATAAAACAATACATACCGACGAACAGAGAACCTCTCCTTTTAGAAGTCGGTTAGTTAGAATACAGTTCAAATACATAAAACAATACATACCGACGAACAGAGAACCTCTCCTTTTAGAAGTAGGTTAGTTAGAATACAGTTCAAATACATAAAACAATACATACCGACGAACAGAGAACCTCTCCTTTTAGAAGTAGGTTAGTTAGAATACAGTTCAAATACATAAAACAATACATACCGACGAACAGAGAACCTCTCCTTTTAGAAGTCGGTTAGTTAGAATACAGTTCAAATACATAAAACAATACATACCGACGAACAGAGAACCTCTCCTTTTAGAAGTAGGTTAGTTAGAATACAGTTCAAATACATAAAACAATACATACCGACGAACAGAGAACCTCTCCTTTTAGAAGTCGGTTAGTTAGAATACAGTTCAAATACATAAAACAATACATACCGACGAACAGAGAACCTCTCCTTTTAGAAGTCGGTTAGTTAGAATACAGTTCAAATGAGAAGCTTCTTTTATTTTGAACTCGGTTATTAAGAGACCAATACGCCGCTCGTGACGTCACACAGTGAAGCAACTAACTGGAGGATCCAGTGGGATTGGTGCCGCCGTTTAACGCCGTTATAACGGTAGCCGTTACGTCGCATCGTCCCGTTACCGTCCGCGCTAACGGTAACGGCCGCGTGTTACCGTTACATCTAATATCCGGCTGCGGCGCAACTCAACTGCGATTCATATTTATGATTTCTGTTTTACATGTTTACATGCATTAAACTAGCAGTTATGCTAACAGTTGACCTCGCGAGAACGGAAATAACTTAGACTTATATATCTCGAAATTCCTTTAACTGGTTTTGCACATATTTAGAACTTTCTGGGCATCAAGAATATTTTTTAAAGTTGATGTATAGGGTTGCGTTCCACGAGGCAGTATTAAATATTATTGATACCTACCTGTAAATGGGGTTATAGCAAATTCCCAAAGCAGAATATTAATTTTCATATTTCATTCCACTCATAAACACTTTTTCAGTAAAAATTTTTTTTTTGTTTACACAAGAATTCAATATTATAGAATAATTACAAAAAAAAAAAAATATCACAAGGGTTCTATTGCTGAAAAGCGGTCTCATCCAGACAACCTTTTTTCTTTCTAAAAAAAATTATTATATAGTAGTTAAAATCGTAAAGTATTGCTTTATCTACAAATAATCCACGACACACGAGTGCTAGTTTACGTAAACGTTAAACGTAATCAAATAATAACCATTACTCGTAACGTAGCACAATGTTACCCCGGTATCGCAGCTATAACGGATTTATATAACGCTTAAACGGCAACAATTTGTTTACGTAATTGTTGTAAAATGGCGGTACGAATGCGGGACAACAGCGGGACGAGTGCGGGGGCGGTGCGGGACGGGGTAACAGCTCATTTGCAAATCAGATTAAACCAATAATGTCTGTTCTATGAATAAAATAGGCTCGATTACAATAACCACATTTTGTGGGCAAACAAACTTTGTTCGTTTGGACTTAGTTCCGATGGCGGGGAAATGAACATAAGGTTTCGTTTATACGTGTTCTGGTTTTATCTGATTAAACATAAGTAATCTAGGAATATAGTTGATTCAATGATGTGTGGAGCTCCGGCTCCGGCCAGGACACCAGCACAGTGTACATGATACCATAAATACGTTAGGGATAGATAATCTTTGTTTAATATATCAACCAAATTCAAAATTATCTAAGTATAAAATTAATCTAAATATTTCCGCCTTAACTGCGCAAAAAAGAAATTTTGGCGTTTTTGATGTGTCAATTTTGAAAATTTTTTGGAGTCGACCTAGGAAATAAAAAAATTCCAGGTATGCCATAATTTTACTATAATTCGCAGAAATTATATACAACTTATAAATTATAGTACTTGGTAGAGCCCGTATTGCCAAGTTCGTCAGGAGTCGTTCCTAATTGCGAGCTCTACATACGCAAGTATACAAACAACACCATACAGTGTACATGATACCATAAATACGTTAGGGATAGATAATCTTTGTTTAATATATCAACCAAATTCAAAATTATCTAAGTATAAAATTAATCTAAATATTTCCGCCTTAACTGCGCAAAAAAGAAATTTTGGCGTTTTTGATGTGTCAATTTTGAAAATTTTTTGGAGTCGACCTAGGAAATAAAAAAATTCCAGGTATGCCATAATTTTACTATAATTCGCAGAAATTATATACAACTTATAAATTATAGTACTTGGTAGAGCCCGTATTGCCAAGTTCGTCAGGAGTCGTTCCTAATTGCGAGCTCTACATACGCAAGTATACAAACAACACCATACAAATAAACTCCGAGTAGAGACGGAGAGCAAATAAATTAACAGCAATTTAACTAACATTGAGCACAGAAGATAAAGTAGATAGATAAGATACACTTATCTACTACGCTTTGGGAAAGAAACCTTATTGACGCAGTGGTAGCTGTTCCCAACCAACTGTAGTTGATGGCAGGCGTTGGAGTAGCTCTACACACTACGTATGTTGCATATCAGTTAAACATGAAACAGAGCTAGGGAAGGTCTACAACTAAAACAATCAGAGTGTAAAAACAAGCGAAGTCGGATAACTCCTTGCCTTACAAGGGCGTGGGTTCAATTCCCTGGTTCAGGCATGCAACTCACTTGAGTTTTTCAGCTATGTTCATATCATAATTAATTACCACAAACAAAACGGTGAAAGAAATCTGCTAGTCGGACTTTCTTTCCACTTCTGAAAGGACAAGTATAGAGGCTGCACTTCCTTCTCAGGGGCGACCCAAGCCCAGCAGTTACCTTCCTGAACTACGTGTGATATCGACACATACATACTCAGCAGCTAAGTATTCACTTGATGTTTATATCTAGTAAGATATAACAAAAGCGCTCGTGTAGTTTATGAGAGTACGATGAACATTATAAGTGGAGTCTAGTCAATCCTCATACATAATAAACATTCATACTTACACTAACGGCCATTACTAATGCTTGCTAGATGGAATATACAAAAATACAGCTATAATAGCTGTAATGGTAAGTATTCGCTAGTGAAATCTACGCCAACTTTTAACTACCTATCTCTTCTGTAGCAATGTTGAACAATGAAAACCTTTTGTCTTGCATTGGCGTGAGACGATTTCTATCGAATAGAACTGTATTTTGTACAAAATAAGAGTTAGTAAACTATGGTACGGTGTGCAACTTAGTTTGTAGGACGCAGGCAGATGTTATGTTTATTTAGATCATGCACGAATATTGTAGTGAAATGGTCGTGCGGCGTGCGAGCTGGCACGCGCGGCAGCCGTGCGGTCACGCAGCGTACTGCTGCGGTATTGGCGCGGCACATCACGCGGGTACAAATTCAAAACCCAACACATTCCACCGCAACATGAATTATTTCCAGCCAGTTAGCGCTCACCGAATTCATTCGTTTTTGGCAACGTTTAATGATTCGAATAAAATTGATTTCCGAAGTCAAACGCGTCGAACAACATCAGCGTCATAAACGTTGATTGATGCACATTGATTCCAATAGACGATGATCGCAAAATTCAATATAATTCGCTACTAAATACGAGGCATACAATTTAATTGTCTTCTGTGAGTGGTTATTTGCCTTGCTCGAGTGTCGGAGATGGCATGATAGACAATTACTGCGAGTACGAGTAGGTGCCAGCTCTACACTAATAACGCTCTCTTTGTTTGTTTGTGTTTAATTTAGAAGTAACAAAGCTCTACGTAGCTGAAGCTAGTAACTGCTATACTCGTACCTAATGACAGCTGCAAGGTCGAGCGGCCGCTAGGTGGCGCTCCGGCGCTCGAGACCTGCTCGGAGTGCTGAAGGTTCAATATTTTCATTTAAAATTAAATATCTCAAGGTGCTCCAGAGGTTAACAGTCTCATTCAAAATATGTACTTCAATTTTAATCGCCTCTCTCTAGATTTAATAATTTAGACGAGAATTAGATTACCTTTGCAAAGTTTTCGTTGAGCGAACATCTACGTGACAATTAGTACACTCGAACGTTGATTGTCTACTATTCTCAAAAGCTCAGTTGTTATGAAAAGGCATTTATAACTCTAGTTACAAATCTGTTTTCTGAACTTGCGTGTTATATTTATATAATTGTTCCAGGCGCCAGGCGCCAGGCGGGTGGTTACAGCGGAGTACTCGTACAATCGTTTATTTAGTGAGCGGGTGTTAAAAGACAATTAAAATATTTGCGTAATGTAACGTACATCACTCACCTGCCATCCCTCCATGGTTACATATCAAAAAGAGGTTTACAAACTACACGGGAAACTGAGCCTTCTACTTAACAACTCAAGGTTTAGAATATAATGTATTCGTTATAATAGGATCATGAATCCTATTTAATATAGGCGGGCGCACTCCGCCACGGTTACCTGTAGGCAGTCGGCGGGTTGTTTAGCAGAATTAGCATAAATATTATGTCACACAGTTTCATTCACCCTCCGGGGAGGGTAAGGGCATAATTACCAGAAAGAAAATAACGCGAAACATGCTCAATGTACTCGCGAGTTAACGCTCAATATAGAAAGTAAATGAACAAGTTCCGCTCGGTTGAATGTTGTAACAAATGTGGCAAAAGTTGAGCTGTTTGTTCTTTGAGTCAACAGGCGAGGCGAGCGGAAAGGGAATGGAACTTCAAGTTTAACTCAAGAATAGTGTAGTAGTTATATACAAGGTTACCAGATAGACTACCTACTAGCTGGGCGAAACATGTGGCAAGGGCAGTAGGATATAGGTAGACGACATTAGCACAGGACCGAAAAGGATTGCGCGCGCAGTAGGAGACCTATACTCAGCAGTGGGTAGGTAAAGGTTGATGATGATAGAAGGTTAGTTATTAGTTACGGATGTAACAAGTCGAAAATGCACTCTACTCTTGCTAACATAGAACTTTCCCTATAGGACCAACTCTGAATTCTAAACAAAAAATCTGTTCATACATTTTGTTAACGAAGGATAAACTTTTTCTATGAAAATGCTGATTTTATTCCTCTGCTTCAGAATAGGTTTCCATAGTGAAAGTTATTTGTAATATAGTGAACCCCTTTCGGCTCAGCATATTCCTAACCTTATTTCCTAGCCTTGTATAATAAAGTACGTATAGATAGGAGTAAGTTTCCCACCTGGCGCGAGTGTAAACTCTCCGAGAGGTGTTCCCGAGGTGCTTGGCAGACGTTCCGCTCTCGGTAAACTGTACAAATGTGAGTGTAAAAAAGTGTGTGTGGCGACTTGCCAAGTCACACTCCGTCGGGAGCCGGGCTACCGGGCCACAGGGGCCCTGTGTGTCAAACTATGTTACTACATTTATACTAATCATTCAAAGAATGCTTTATCGAGAATTATTCCAGTTGTAACGGTAACGGTTTTCTCGTTTGGGTTTATTTGGTAGTGAATTTCCGGCTGCATAGAGCTCGTGCTGCAGTTTTTAATTGTCCGAGTTTTTTTAAAATATGTTTTGTTAGTTGTTCTAATACATTTAGAACAAAATCATTAGCACGTTACAGAAAATTTAATATTTTATACAGATTAAATAAAATAAATAAAATAACTCTTAGGTTGAACTTTTCCTAACACTATTACTAGGAAGTACCTACACTATTTTTTACATATTTGTGAAATAAATGATATATGATTGGAGCTTTACATATATGAATATGTAAAGTCAGTCAGGTTATTTCTTCTGTGCCATTATAAGTAGACAGAGGAAGGTGGCGATGCGTTTGTATCTACAAGCGTTGTAAGAAGCCAGTACGGTGCAGTCGGGCCGGCTAGCAGTCACCAGTACTTCCCACGGGTGGTATCGTCAGCTGCAAGTGCAACATACTTTTATACATATTGAGGTCCCCCGGCTCGCCCGCGCCCCCTAGCTGCAGTACTGCGGTTTAATAACTAACTTCCTGCTAACACTCACATTATCCACTACGAGTACACTCGAGGCTGGTTCAGAGACCAACTTTCAAATGGTTATGTTCATTTGGACAGTTAGCAGTAATGGTAGGGGCGTGTTTTTGTTTCTTGTGATAAAACGGCGTAGTAATAGATGTAAGGTAAAAAAGTCCGCTTTTTGAGTATTGTGGGATAGATCTGAAGATTTATTCTTGTTTATCCCTTCATAATGATTGGTTAGGAAGACAAATGGGATGACAAACAGGAATAACCCGTCGTTCCGTTCGATTAGTCTGGTCGGAAGTACTGAAACATTCAAATATATATCTTGGCAAGCGATAAAAACTTCCACGATAACAACATACTAGAACTTTATCTGACGATCGAACTGACGATCCTGATATATTTTGAGTAATAAATAAAGTTTCGGTTCAGTTTATTACGAGTACTACATATCGGTTGCCTGAATCCGAGTGGCAGCTCCCGCACGGGAGCCCTGCCTGCCCTGAGCACAGCCACTCATATTAGATATCACTGAATATGGACAATATTTAACTAATAAGACTATACTAAATAATCATGTATTATATGGACTTAATACTCACTACAAAATGACAAAAGAAAAGAGTTGCGAGCTGCCGAGATGCACGCCGGGTCAAGCCGGGACTAGCCGGCATTACACGGACCTTCTAACAGCAAGAATCATAAACTTGCGTTAACTTCTCCTGCAGGTAACTGTGGTGTTCCTGCTGCGTTTATTATCTATGTCTGCACTAGAAACGTGCAAGATATTGCAGTTGTTTTAACAAACATAATCAGCCCCCTTATCGCTAATGTTATGTGTGAAAGAGGTAAAAACAAGAGCAAGACATGGCGTCAATATCTGACAGTTCGCCGCTTTAATGCTGTAACGAATGTCGACGCTTTGCTTTATCTTGTTTTCACTTAATTCATGCTTAATTTTGTGATTAAGCCTTTATTTATTATAGGAAAATACATGGGAAGTAGTCTTTTGATAATTATTATTGGTCTATTGTCTGTTTATAACATGGAAATAGAAAAAGGTTTAATAGTATCTCTACGTATAGTATCCCTCGTCAGGGTTTTGTGAACGGAAATAGATATTGTGTTACTGATACTGATCTTATGATGTTTCTAACTAGTAGATATGTAGAAGGGAAGCGTGGACAACTTTAATTAAGTGCATTAAGGGAGAGAGAGTGCATCAGAATTTATTTTTAACCGAATTTGAAAAGGAGGAGGTTTCCAATACGTCGGAACTCTTTTTTATGTTCCCTCAATCACCTGAACCGATATGAATTGGTACTAAAATGTATAAGTACTTTCTCATTTCCCTTTACATTTTATCAAAATCAGTTTCGTTAGCTTTTAAATTATAGTTCCTGAAATATTCGACTGCAGCATTGAACTTAATTCTTAACTTAAAGTAAAAACGGATTTAAAAATGGAACACCAAAACCTAAAAACATTATCGTAATATTTTCCAAGTGTTTGTCTCTCCGCCATATCGGACGATAGAATCCAGTCGGAATTAGTCGTAACATGAGTTTACGATGTACAATACACACGGAGCGGCGCGGGACTGGGTCGAGTTGGGAGGAGGGTACTGAGCCAGCAATGTACAGGTAGTGTGTGATAAACCACCGGGATTAGGTATATCCGACCAACTGCCACAGTGTAACGAAGGTTTGTTCTTACTAGTCCATTGAAATGTTACATTTTTTAGCTTTACACTGACCCCCCTACACATCAAAATAATAAAATTGCGTCCTCTGAAAAACGCCACCCCAAATGTAACTTTTCAATGGACTATACACTGATCTTATAGAATTCGTGCTATCGTGGTAGAGGTACGGCGATGCAAAAGTATACGATCCATTGAATATTATCAAGGTTGTTGTTTATCAAAATGTTAACTTATTTAATTTAACTGTCTAATTTTATATAATATGAATGTATGTAACGGAAACTGAACGTGATATTCACAATCTAAAAAACGTCGGATCTATTTGAAACTTTGCATACTTATCAAGGATCTATGACAATGCAATAATTTCAGTAGTTTGCTCCAATGTAATAGCCTGTTTCTTAGTTATTTTTAAATGAATTGAACCACTGAGCAATGCGCTTGCATTTGATCTGTGACAATATTGCATATCTATGTCATTATAATAGTTACTAATTTTGATGAATTATCTAGCGGTCATTAAAATACGCCTGCCGTGCCAAATTTTCTCACATTTCAAAAATAAATAGTATGATGAATTTCACGATTAAGAATATTCCTAATATCTGAAGGCTCTGTAAGAATGAAGTATTATATATTCGTTACACTGTGTCATGACCTTCTCCCATTATCTACGGTATGATAGAGCGCGGCTCGTGCGGTGATATATCTAATGACATTCCTGTGAGACAGCGCCCAGCGTCAGCGCCTCGGGACAGACTAAACTTACTTACTATGCACCGATTCACTTTATTCGAAAGCGTTTCGGATAGTATTTTAAAAGATGTGATTATTTTTCTTCCGACTTCTAAATGAGGAGGTAATCAATTGCTATGATTTTTTTGATGTTTGTTAAAATATTTCTCGAAGACGATTTGAAAAATTATTTTTCGTTTGATAGGGTATATATACCTCCCATGTGGTCTAGATTTTTGATTTTTAAATCGAAATAATTGGAATAGTTCGATACCGTAATGGATGTTGTTTTGTTAAAGAATTATTAATGGATGTTGTTTTGTTAAAGAATTATTATCGTTTTTCTTAGATAACTCTGACATACATGGCGTTCCTACTTGTTGGCACAAAAAAGCGATGTCTTCTAGATTTTAGACTTACTACAAAAAAAGTTGTTAAACGTAGTTTAATCTTTTATTTTGCTAAGGACCGTCAGAAATTTGAGCACTTCTTAAATACTTAATATACTTGAAAAAAATTATTAAAAGTCTAATGTCAAATGATTCGTTGCATAAACTTAAAAAGGGTGGTTGAACTGCGACAAAATGAACCGAAACATCTGTTCAATAGGCATGTTCAAACCTTTTACAGTAAGACGGTGTATGTCTAATAGTCATATTTTATATAAATCTATATTTGTCAATAGTACCGTAGAATTACCCACCGTGCCACTAGGTACCGTACCGTAGGAGAGAGGTGGTTCCGTAGTTCCGAAACGGTATCGCCGAACTAGCTTCAAATCTGGTCGGAAATTAATTCGTATGATTTAGAAACGGGTGCAAGTTCAGTAAGCCTGAGGCTCTACGTTTGTATCATCCATATATTATAGCGTTTTGCTGCAGCAATCTTGTACAGGGTTATCGGTTAGAGATGTACTAAGACGAAAGGGGGTCACTATACTCATCTTAAGGAACAACTTTCACTATGGGACTAACTCTGAATTCGAGAAAAAAAATCAGCAGTTCCGTACAAAAAGTTGATCTGTCGTCGACAAAATGTATGGAATAGCTGATTTTTTTTAGGTACTCGAATTCAGAGTCTTATATCCTACTAGCTGCGCTTCGCAGTTTTACTAGCTGCGCGCCACGGCCAATATTGTGTCAGCCCATGCAAACCACTTCAGTTTTTCCACGTTACAAAAGTTACCTATTAGTCAATTCAGGATATAAGCAGTGTTCGTGCTGAATTTGGATATAAATCCGTTAAATCGTCTGAGCGTGAAAGAGTAATAAATATACGTACAAACTTTCGCGTTTATAATATTAATAGCATTTCTTTTTAGTATTTACAACTTACGCGACACAGGCGCCATTGTAAGAACTATCTAAGTGCGCACAATTTCAATGTCAAGCCACGGAGAGAGAACTATACCCTGCTCGTAGTTTCACTGAAAACAATAGAGGCAGCGACGGACTCCCAGCCACCCAGTGACGTCACAACTTGTACCTACTGTCTCTTTAATTGCAGTCGGCTACGAACCCGCAAAATGTAAGTAAGTATTATATAACCTCAGCTTTATGGTACGGCGTTAAGGCTTTATATAGTCTGTGTAATATATAAAACATAACATCCTCCGGTTTTCTTTAATATGCTTCTTTGGCAGTTCATTGACAGCAATATGCCTGCGGGTATAGAGTTACTAAACCACAGCCTTATACTCGTATGCGAGATTATATTATACCATATTTTGGTACACGTAAAAGTCAAAGTCTGCTTTGACTTGTCTTTATGAACTAGCCAAGATTTGAGATAGACTCCCCGCGGAGTTAGAAATATTTTATACAAGCTGAGTTCTACTTGTGAATATTTGAAAGTTGTATTGGTATTGTGTTGTAGTCTGTTGTAGTCTGCGTATATTATCGTTATCTAAAGGTTTTTACAATAACTCTCACGTTCCGTGCCTCGATACGATATAAAATTTGGCATTGGCTTAATAAATACCGTTTCATGTGAATTCTATCTGCGTGCTTAAAATGAGGCAGCCGGAATAAGTGAATGTTAGAATGTTCCTAATAAATAAGGCCTTCAGGTGGCCTAGAATCTCTGTCACTCGGGCAAGCTACTCCGCTTACATCTATTTACCTTAGTCTAAATACACTTCATAACCCAAATCAACAACAATTCTGAAAGCTCGTTTCCTAATTACGTTTCTAAGAGCACGTCAAACGGGAGTAGCTTAACAAGAGTTGTTGAATGTGTGACGTTGTTTTTAATAAGCTCTAATGGTAACGCGGGTTTCGACGAGAGACACCCGGAGAGGCCCGGAGGGGCACGGAGGCCCAGAGTGGACGAAGCGCTAATGTATCACAACTTGGGCTGAATCATTTCATTACATTAACTAAGTCTTGGAATTCATTAACGAGATATATATCGAAGTACGAATTTACACTATGTACCCTTACTTACCCTACCTTACTTAAAGTACCTTCGGCCTCGTCCACACTAATAGTAATATCATAATACAACATATATGATCGTGTAATGGATAATGTTTAAACACAGTTCAATAATTTGAAATGCCTACTAAGAGAACCTGCCAGGCGGAAATATTGAAAAAGTATTATATAATAAAATACAAAAATTCTTTATCGTCACCACAAAAATACAAAACTACTCGTATAGAATAAAATACAACAACAGCTGAAATCTGGCACAAAAGGCGGTTCTAACGCTAACAAGGGATCTATTTCAGAAATTCTTTATATAATGGAAAATTAGGTTTATTACGCCATGTGCGGCGATTATTTAAAGTGTTCAATAGATGCTATGCAAGCAAGTCAAATCGCAATATTCATGCAGTGTGGACAGTCTTAGTCAGTCAGCAAATACTCTTACCAAATATGTAAAAAAAAACACCATGTGATTCAATAGAAATCGTAATAACATGGCTTGCTGTTCTGGCACCAGAAACTATGACAGAATGTCAAAAACAGTACAACGCACGTGCAGCTGAAAGTTTTGCATAATTCACGCTGTCTCGTATTTCGCCCAAAAATGGGGATATTTCGTTGAAAATGCAAAAAAACTTGACAGAATTATAAATGTAGATTTTATCACACTTGAAACAAAGTCTAAAATACTGTGGCAATTGAACCTAAAAACATCAATCGAAGATGTTTATGAATTACCGTGGCAACTAGTGAGGAAGATTTGTCAGTTGGTAATTGATACAGTTCGCGTCAGGCTTAACACAGTTTGAGATCTTGAAATATTAAAGTATTGTGGTTTTGAAGTCAATGTACAGATCTATTAGTGTAACATGTTCTATAAGTTAGTATCGTGAAGTCATTATCACTATCACTCGTAGCTCCGTACACTCCCTCCAGCGCGGCTGAAACTTTCTACTTCGATTGAAGAAACTTCCCTCGTCGAAGTTCATTTGTAGATGTTTGTTCGACTGATACACGTCGCCTCGGTATCTACTCTACTCGTATATATTATATAAAGAACTATGCACAATTCTCTCGTTAATCTTTTTATTCTCTTCTTTCTTTGTTAAGCTATTTATATTTCATAAGATTTTATGAACGTTAGTGTAGTTATACAACGTGTAACTGAAAGGTGCGGCAATAATTAAGAATGTTCTACCCACCATACTAAACCCATTGAATTAAAAAAATATGCAAAATTATTAACCTTAAATTTTTGAAATCGGTTCAGTACCTAGTATTTGAGTTCATGCGTTTCACACAAAATACAAATATTTCCTCTTTGAAATATTAGTTTCGATATAGAAGTATAGATTTAGAGAGGTCTTGACTTTCGTTCGTTCATCGACTGAACGGTGAACTAAGTCAAAAGAGGTCACTGTACTATTACGGCGAATGATTTTCAGTACAGCAACAACCTGAAATTTGGGGTAAAACATCAGTTATTCCATTCATTTATCCGCATTTTTTTTCTAACACAGCTAGACATTGAACACAAACTCGCACGACCATAGAAGTCAGCAACATTGTACTCCTTTAATACGCTGCCTAGTCTGGAATACGCATGCCTAGTCTGGAATTCGCTGGTTCTACAAGAATTTTACCGGAACACACCGTTAGGTGCTTGGAGAAAGATTTTACAGCTTGGGGGTGGTAGCTAGCCAGGCGAGTGTTAGAAAACGTCCTACCACCATGTTATGTTTTCCTCACGATGTTTTTCCTTTACCGGTAGCTCAGGTAACTGTTTGCATGTTTCGTGGGATTGAACCTCGTACCTTTTGCGAGGCAATCGACTCCACTAAGCCTCGGCCATCATAAATAAATAGTAATAAAATAAATTTCATGTCCTAATGTATAGTCACATAATATCATCGTGTTTGTACCTCGCAGTTTTCAGATAAGTACATCCCCAAAGATAATCTTAAAGTTATAGCTAGCCATTATGACAGTAGTAAAATAAAATTACATATTTTTATCTTTAATCTCGAAAGCATTACGCTAACAGGCTAGTGCAAAAATATCCTACAGGTCTCTCGTTAATAAGATACTAAGTTTAGCGAGATAAGCCGCAGCAAAAACTCTGTTTATACAAAAGCTATGGAATTTTGCGTAATTTTGTTTAGAAAGTTGTTTCAGGTTCAGGGACCTTACTTAGCTCTCTTTATCGAGAGTCGCAGGCAGGTTTATTATAGGAAAAAAACCAGTTTGGAACAAAGAACAGCGCCGAGAGCGGTACGAGATTAAACGCGACGACAAAGGGGCAAACGGAAAAAGTTTGTGTAAAAATCTTTTGTTACCGCGAACTACGGCGGAGCTGACTGTTCATAGAACAAATGGGAAATATGTATGTGCTGCTTTCACAACTGAAACATCATAATTATCTAATAAGACTAACACCTATGTATCTTAAACTTAGCGACAGCTGAAGAAAATGATTGGTTTAAGTAAACAGATACGAGTAAGTAAGTACAACAAAGAAAAATTAAGAAAATATATTCTAAACTGAACCTTACTCAAAAATTAAAGTGGCTCACAAACTGAACACACGAACGTAAACAAATCAGATATTTCTGAACTGTGTTTAACTTATGCGATCCTGTAACAGAAAGTTGTGATAATACTTAAGGGTGTTAGTCTACCCATCAAAGTGAACTGATAGTTTTAGATGAAATCAAAAATAGGTCTCCCTACTAGATTTTGTCACGTGATAGATCAAGTTGTATAGAGGACGGCATTTTTATTTGCTAATGTTTATCTACAATGGGTTAACTCTGAAGAGTAGACTAACACCCTTATGTGTTTTCACACCTTTCTGTATTTGTAAATGAGTGCTAACCACTGATAGAGACCAATTTCTTATTCTCGTTGATGATACTACAATGAATATTTCCTGTAGGTAACGTAATACTTCCACTTAACTCCTATAAAACTGTGTGTTCCTTCTAACCCAGACACAAGTAAATGTAAACAGAGCGTTGTCTAAACTCGGCTAAACTGTTTTGTCGTCGTCTTGCCTACGAGTACACTTCCTCTCAGTCCACAGTATGAATAGAAAACAAAGCACTAATACATCAGTAGGAAGATATAACCAGTAGGTATCGTGGCAGTCTCGTCGCAGCGCTCGCTTTAATGGCGCAACTTTGAATGTAAATTAATTAGACAAATGGAGCGAAGTTTCTTGTGGAAAAACGTAGGAACGTGAGTCGGATAATGAAGATTCATCCACTGACTTCAGTAGATACGAAGGTACGAGGATATTTTTCCCCGCGCCAGCTGGAAAACATCATATTAAAGCTATGTAAATAAAACCCTCCGGGAAATGTTCAGTCGTCCCTAACGATTATTGAGTGTAGCCCTAAATACGTTACACTAAACTTACGCGTGATATAAGGTTCTCTAAGAAATCGCTTTATGAATAGATGGCAGTAAAACTATTAGACTTACACCTATGGTCGTTGAAAGGTTCGTATAAATGGTGTATATATTATAACAATAGTTCAGATTGAACAAACCATCTGTTAGTCACACTATACAATATTATAAAGGCGAAAGTTTGTATGTGTGTTTGTTTGTTTGTTCCTTCTCCACACTAAAGTTAAACAGCAGAACGGATTTGAATGAAATTTAGCAAGAAAATAGTTTATACCCTGAATTAAAACATATGCTATTTTTGATCCCGGAAAATTGAAGTGTTTCCATGGGACAATCAAATATCCACCGCGGGTTAAGTATTTTTAGAATTCTCTAGAAAAAGTATTTTGTGTTTTCTTAGTAACAAAATTATTTACTTTCGGATAATGTAGGCTGCCTAGTAATGATTTGACTTGAGCTAACAATTAAATTTGATAGCTTTCTATTGTTTTTTGATGAAGTCACGTTATAACTTTACTTACAAACACAAGCTAGTAGAGCTCACATCGATGTTATTATTGTTCCCTATACGTAAATATGTTTGATATCGTACTCGAGGTACAACAATTAGCCTACAAGTAATTATCCAAACTAATCAAAAGCATCTCAATAAACAATATATTGAGAGGGAAAACAAGATCCCAGCATTTCCATAGCCATTTACCCGCCCGTCCTAATGAGAGGGGCGAGGTCCTCATTAGACGTACCCCCGGGGGTCGCAGTTAGAGGAAACAATCGTACCCTTTGAGGAGGAACTTTGCTGCTTATAGGCACAGAACTACTTACACTACTAGATTATACCTCACTAAATTCATGAAGACGCGAAGGCATGGACGTGTGTAAGTGTGAATTAAATTTATGTACGAAATATTTCTGAGCATATTTCAGCACTTTCACCGTTTGTGTGTATTTTTATTAATTATATTACATTTCTACGTATTTATTTTATCTTCGGACAACATAATTAAAAGCCATGTCTATCTCTAAGGCTTTCGAGCGGCCTGAGAACTGACTCCAGGGCGAGACACTCTGCCGGTACGAAGATAACGATCACAGTGTATACTTAGGTTTATAGACATCACTAACATGAGAAACATTATTACTAGATCCAAATACCTAAGAATATTAATACATACATAATTAAATTTGTAGTGCTCAGAATAAAACGAGATACGTAGTGGTAACTTGGAGTGTCTGTAGTGCAAGCACTTACTCTATAATAGATCTGATTGGCTCTACATATGAAGTTGTGTGTCTAATGTAGGGTACGGGATTACTTCTCAGCTGCATCATCTGTTCCAGAGCTAATGAGAATGAAGAGGGATCGCGTCACTCACCTTCGTTACTTAACAAAGCTGATTCTCATTAATCTGCGTATCTATAATGGCCGAGTGGTTCGATCAATTCGAGGTTCCATCCCACGAAACAAATAAAAAGAGCCTGAGCTACCAGTGAATTCCTTGAGAGCCAGTTTATTTCAGACTAGACATGCTCCATCTAAGGTTACAGTTCGCTGACTTCCGCAGTCGGGCGAGGTTGTGGTCAAATGTATAGCTGTGTTGGATAAAAAAACCAAAGATACTATATAAAAAAGTATAATATTATTTATGTAATGTGTAAACTTAAATAATACAATTGTTAAGGGTTTCCAATCTCAGATTGTATGCTAATAAATATTATTTTCTTCAATGTCGCAGAGGTGCAATGGCTTAATTTAGTGAAAGAGTGTCTAGGTCAGCTCGGCACATGACATGAAATAAAAAAAACTATCTTGAAATATTTACTGGGATCATTTTATACATAGCTATTAATAGTGATTTTCAAAGGATAAACCGAGGATGTACCAAACATTCAAGAGGGGTCTCATTGTTATTGTATCTTATGTACTGACACATTACATTATTGTTAATTATCTGTGAACAGTATTGTTAACCTGTGTCTACATCTACAAGTATGTATCTACGTCATGCATATATTTTTGTTTGTAATTGCTATTTCCAATCTAGTTTATTATTATACTAACCAGTTTTGTGGACCTGTGAGTAAAATAAAAAAAAACCCTGTGGACCTAAGACCCTTAAACAAGTCCATTAAATTCAGGGACTGTAATATCGATATAATTTTGATATCAATATCAAAATACCGATAAACATATTGGTAATGGGGTATCTCTTTATCGGTATGAATACTGATATATTATTTTAATACATTAGTATCTATACTTTAATGTGTATTTATTTAATTAGTACCGATACATAAATACCGGTATATTATCACTAACTCTTTCCGCCCGCTTACTTCCGCCACCGCGCACCGTGGCATGCGTCACCTATAGCGTATAGCGTGCGACATTGCCACTTCTAAGCCAAGCCAAGATATCTGGCAACGCCGCGCGTTCGCGGCATATCGGTATGCATTACCTATAAAACTATCGATTCTATTTTAATGATAATTAAAAAAATATATATACACCGATATTTTATGAACGTATAGATATTGATATCGATATTTTTCATTTATCGTTAATAGTTCCTGCCATTAATATACATAGTCGTGCGTGAAGTAGTTAGATAATAGTAATGATGAGTGTCTTTGTCCGGTAGAGGTGGTAGGAATCAATCGCTCGCACAATACCGCCGCTCAATTCATTGCTCTCCTTTCACTCACTCACAATGGAAAGCATTCCACTCATTACCAGCTCTGGAACTCACTAAAGAGGGAGAAATCACCAAGTTTCTTCTAAGTTTTATTTCCGTCCTCAACTTGCTATATAGTCGTATTAAGAAGCGTGGGTGTCTACAGAGTTGTGTTACCGATTGAACCATTCACATTGAATACATTGAACGCTGCCTCACTGCCTGTCGCATCACGTGTTTTATTTTAGGGAACGGTGTTTTGGTTTGGGCTAATCATTGTAGGTTAGCCATCGTAGATCATGTCAAAGGCATTTTAAAGTAATCAACTATGCATGAAAAGTAAATCAATTATATATCTGAATTGCTATTTAAATAACTTCAAGAAGTGTTTATTTTTTTAATATTTATTTTGTTGGTGAACCACCAAAATTGACTTAACTTTCTTGTGAAAGCTCAGACGACGTCAATTTGTATGTTGTCTTAGTTTCTTGGTTATATCATTATTAATAATTTAATCACCTGCGATATTATTAACCGAAGATTTAATTATGACACAAAAATTTTAAATAAACAATTTTTGATTTGACAAATGAGGAAGTAATCGCAACAGGAAATGCGTCACGCGCCGCTTTTATACAATTAATAATGAAACAATTTTATTTTGCAAAAATTCGACCTAATTCCTAGAAATTCACCCCTCGTACTAATTGTTTTCCTTTTGTTCCGGTTTTGACAAGGTTTTCTTTAAACGTTTTGACTTTTGTAAGGATACGATACAAACAATATCGCTTTAGTTTGCCCAGCGGGATAGGACTAGGTTAGTTGGCAGAAAAGAAAACTTCAGTTTGTAGATAATTGGACTTTTTTCTTTGTTAGAAAAAAACTGAACCAAAAACAGTGTTGAATGTTGTTGTCGCACAAATACCTCCCAGAGCGCGTAATGCTACGTCATTGACTTCACGAACCATAAAACTTGATTTATATTGGTTTTATTATCTTTGCTTTGCTTAAATGTACCTAGCTCGTGGCTTACATAATATAAGATCCATACTTTAGTAACAATCCATAGTGTCCCACTGCTTAGCTCGTGTCACCCCTATGAAGGGGGTGTTCACCGTGCAAGCCAAATTGCAGGCTGGGACTTCACTCATCTTTGAAAGTTATTAACCTTCTCCGATAAGCCGGATTCTTTACAATTTTTTCCTTCACCGTACTAATATGACTGAAAGACACAGTGATACGCACCACAGGCACGCGCCTGAATCTGGATGTCTATGTATTTTTCAAGAATGGGTCTTTTGCATATCATACGTTTGGTGTGATGAATTCATACGAACGATTCAAGAATAGAGTCTCAAATATTCGTGAAATCCCGTATTATGGAACAAAATCCATGATGTTCTCCTCTCTCCTCTTTGACACTAGCTCACTGGTTGTTGGAAGTGTATGTACAACGAGTCCTCTCCCGTCCTTCATGTATTTGAATTGTTTTCCGCTCGATCTCCGATTGATTTTCAATTTGTTTGCATGCGGTCGACCCCGCCGCGGTAAACTGCGGTCGAGGCGCTTTAGATGTTTCATCAACACCAATCATCACAAAAATAGATGTTATTGTTTGAATTCAAATAATGTCTTCAACGGACGTGATCTTCTCGTCCTTTTGGATATTTCTTGTATTTGTGTTATTTATTTTTTAAATGGTTGTTTTAATATCTTTGTCCACCGATAACAATTGTATTCAAATACCGTGAACCTTTACTGTATTTTACTTACGATCATATTTATCTGACTGACCGACTAATATGAGTATTAGCTAAGAATCAACGCATAGTCTTCTCTAGCCGTAACCTGAACTTAAATTTTGGTTGTTGTGTTCATTATATAGCGTAGGGGTGTACATTGAAGGATTATTTGTAGGATTTTTGTAAATTCAACTTCTAAACGGGTTCAAAAGTAATGTAATAATATGCAATAAGTATTAAAAAAAACATGTTAATAACCGTATGTATTACTCACACTTACATGCACTCACTAATTTCATTCTAAGAACGAAATTAGTGAGTGCGACCACTCATACATATAAAAGTATTTGATCAAATGATGCATTATTTGATCGTATATTGATAATTGTTGTAATATAATTAATAGCTTCTAAAATATAACGAATTCCTGCTATATGTAAAGAAAAATTAGCTAAATCAACTGAACTTCCTCCAAGAGCAATATTAGAGGATAGTGGATAACCAGATCAATAAAAAAAGTAAAGTTCAAAGTGGTGAGTCAATAGTTCATCTGAGAAACGCACCGAGTAAGAATGTAGACAAGAAGTACGTATCGTGTCATGTACATGTCGACATGTCAGACAGACATGTCAGCTGTCACGCAGTGAACCAAGCAGCGCGCGACACCACGCTGGATAACTTCTCCGTTAATAGGGAAAACTAGCTCCGATGAGTTGCCATACAAACCAGTTTCACAATATCCTTATTTTTTCCTTAAAATTATATTTGTAACTTTAGTACAAATATAATTCTCTACAATAACTGTTTTTTTTTTTAATTATTGCCTTGACAAGAAATAAGTCATGATTTTTTTCCTTTTCTAAATAAAGTTTTTTATTTATCTATTACATTGTTCAACACAACAAGCTACGTTTCGACTATATGGTGGCTGATTTTACATTTTATTAATTAAAATTAGTATAAAAATCCCGAGTATACATATGATTGACGAAAGAACGAATACGCTTGAGTTGAAACTTAATGCTGAGGTCTTTCAAAACATCGTATAGGCGTACAAGTTACTAACTACTTCGCTAGACGTACAGCGGAGGAGCGCCGTGCAGGCGTGTACTACCCAACTTGTTCTTATAACGAGTACATGCGAACTTGTCCATCTATAGGTATATATGTATGTATAAGGGTCGGAATTCTCTTCATTCTCGGCTCCGTATGTCGGTGTCGCACGGAAAATGTTTCATAATGCCGAGTAAACTTTCACTCGGTATTTTCATTATTATTTTAACCATATGCTTTTGGTAGCATCCAATTTTTTGTTTAAAAATCTCTGTGTGATACGACAAACATTGAAAATAATTATGTTCGTACTAAACTTGTTTATAGTAAGAATCTTTTAGATTAAGCTAGACCTTAGAAATGGAAATTACTAAAAATTGTTGTTCTGAACAAAAAAGTAAAAACTTGCCATTGATTGTTTAAACTCTAGAAAAAATAAAAGAATAAATATGCATGAAAAATATTATTTACATACATTTTTCCTATTTCAAAGTGAAAAAAAAGAGGACGTGTTACGTTTCAAGAATAGTTCTCTCGAGGCAATTGATGATTGACCTTTGAATTAAAACCTTTCGGATGATTTATTTAGTTAAGCCATTTAAAGCCTTAGACTAGTTAGTTGCCAATGTCTAATGAATCATTTTACGTGTACCCGTAACATTGGCTAACAATAATATGACCATAGTAGCTCGAATCATTAGATATAGATTATCGTAAGCACCTCTCACATTGACAACCGAATGGTATGTGCAAATATCAATTATCTGTAAAGCCAATAAACATTACATCGCGTATTATATCCGTTTCGGAATTAATACATAACCAGCTATGTCAATAATCCTGTATTCACGACGCAGATCTCTTTATCGTTATATTACAAACTATTATTAATTAGAATAATTATATTACCGAGCAATACTGACAATAACACGCTTTAAGATTTTTTATCAATTTCCAGACACATACTAGCTAAACTAAATGAAAGTTTAGATCGCTGTAAACGTAGAAAAATAATTTTCAAAGCTTTACAGAAGCAGTGCGCCAAAGAGAACAAAACATAAATATCCAGCATTATATAACACACTTCATTTTACTCCCATCGTTAGACACAAACTCGCGAGCCAAAAAAGTCACAATATCAAATATGGAAGTAAGTATTTTCTTGATAAATATACTCATCGTCATTATGATACGTTCGGTTCCTTGTTAAAAATAATAATAATTGTCCGCCGTCGGTGCGTCCTCAGAACAATAACCTTATTTCTTAAAGCAAGGAGTTTCTTTTAAAGAGTTCCATTGCTCTATGGGCACAGAATAAATAATACTCTTACGCTAACGAGCGAGAACTGGGGTAAGGATAACGAGTCGACGCGCGCTGCATGGTGACGGCCGGAGGGAAACTTAACAATTTACGAGCTTATCGGCAGGCACGCACAAATAAATAAATCATAAATGGAACCTGCCCGAGGCGATACTTCATCTAGCTGAAATTAGATTGTTGCTGACGTATGTTCTAACATTAATTTTAATGTTTTTTGCCATGAATCTGTCCAGCTGATAATCTATCCATCTGAGAATCAGTCCAGCTGAAAATTTCTGTCTAGCTGCAAATTTGTCCAGCTGATAAATTGTACAGCTGAGAATCTGCCCAGTTGTTACGGAGGGGTTATGGGCAATGTAAGATATAAGATTTGGTCATATAGTGAAAGTAATTCGTTACAATAAGTACATTGACGCCCTTTGACTTGGTACCACCCATATTATAACTTTGAATGTTTTAGCTTTAGTACAGCTAGCGTATCTCAATAAGTATCAAAGAACAAGAATAGAGCATATCACATTACCATTATCTTGAAAATTCAAGTCATAATAATTTAACGAGGAATATTCTTGTTCGTGCCATTTCCGTATCGTGCCATGGAAGATGTTATAGTACCATGATTGCGCTTAAGCGGCATGAAACGAATATCTCGTTAATTCTCCATAATTTTATTAACTGTCTTCTATATCAGTTTTCAATATGTAGTAAACCTGCCTTATACTATACTTGTATAGATAGATAAGGTCTTTATTATAGACGCGTTTCATTATTATCGTCGTACTGCTGTATTCGGAACTCCCCTATGAAGAGGTTAGACAGATACACAACTCATTAAATCCAAGACAACAATTTTTGCATAATTTAATTCCACAAGTTGCGTGGCGGCCTTATCACTAAAAAGCGATATCTTCGACGCAACCTTAATCACCAAGTCTTAATAACAAAAAAATGATTCAAGCATTCATGATTATACACGCAACAATTGTTTATTTTTGTATTAGAGTATTATATTCTTCTTGTTACATGACATAAAGTCTTTATCGATCACTTTGATTGCAACACGATCTATTTTAATGACGTATGAAAAATAAAACGTTTTTAGATAATACAATTCTGTAAGATATTATAGTCATTAGCAAAGTGAGCTCATTTAGAATTTTATTACATTCTTCATTTTCACAATCTAAACGATTACTTTGAGTAATTGAATTAGTTACTGAAAGAACAAAGAAAATGAATTTCTAAAAGATTAAATAGCAAAAGTTTCACAGAGAAAATAAAAGAATAAAGTTATTTTATTATAATGTTATGTGGAGTACGACACGGTCGTGGAATTAGGTCATATACGAGTTCGATAATTTATAAATGTTAGGCATTATATGTAACCCAGCTCTTTGCTTCAGTATTGGTATACGAAACAATTAATAATCCACTTGCTAGGGATTTACGAATTCATTGCTTCAATTTTATTAACACGCAAAAATATATTATTAAATAATTTTTTCTTTAAATTTTAATTTAGTGTTGTTTTACCAGACTGCCCAAAAAGTAGGGTAATGCTTTTCGTGTGTAAGTTTGTATGTATGTATTACTCTTTGTGATCCTATACAACCCAAACCGGTAGATTGATTTTTATTTACATGGTTTCATTTGATACGACTTTTCCTGCCGATATCCATTATAGTTGCATTACGCAGTTTCACTTGATAGGTTGGTCTAAAATGTTATAAAATCAAATCAAATGAAATCAAAATGTTTCGATGATATCCGATTTGTCATTAATTTCGTCCAGTCAGTAAGTACTGTACCTGATGATTATTGCTGAATGTTGCTTATCTAAAAACGCTCTCCCTACATTTTATTACTAAAAGTGTGAGACATGGATTATCTCTTACGTCATATCACTCACGTACGCCTAGTATAATTAACACAATATTAAACTGTGAAGTAAAACATCGTGAGGATGGGCTTGTCGGAGAGAGTTAATGAAATTGCGAAGATAAGCAAAGTCCCCAACCTGCAATTTGACCAGCATGGTGGACTACGAGTATAGCCTACACCACCCTCCTGAATAGGGGAGACCTGGACTCAGCAGTGGGGCATTATGGGTTGACGTACGCTTAATACGCGCGCTGTAATTCCAATTAATTAAAAAAGAGGCACACAAGCACACATTATCTCTTGCCGTTGGTTGTGGTCAGCAAAGGTTTCCACAAACAGTTTAACACGTCTTATACTAATGTTGATTAAGAGCAAAAATACTAAAAATTCAGTGTCACAGCTTTAAAGCCACTCACAAATCCACACACCCGCCTAATACGACGTACGTACACATACGTGACTGATATGTAAGTGAGATGACGTAGCCGCTGTAGTACTGCGCCTAAGGTGGATCTCCTAGAGCTGAAGCTAGATGAGGCCACGAGTGAACTGGCAGGGTGGTTTCAGGTAAACGGCCTTCCGCTTAACCAATCTCAGACCCATTTTATACATTTTTGCCTATCGGGCCACACAACCTGACCACTCACTGTTAGCGTGGAAAGTCAAAGACTGAAGCAGGCTGAAACTACCACTTTTTTAGGGCAGCTGAGTGAGAGCGAGTGTTCAGACTACAGAAGCGCGCTATTCGGGCCATCGCAAAAATACCACAGGACTGCTCGTTCTCATTTCAATGGCTCGGTATCTTGACATTGCCGGCGCTTGTCATATACCAAGTAGCAGTATATGTTAGAGAAAACCTGGCCTCTTATGGAAAAATCGGCAGCGATCACTCGTATCCGACCTCTAGAAGAGGTAAACTAGGAAGCGTTTCCCGCAAGTTGGTGCAATCATCCAAGTGTACAAACGTCATAGGTCCCACGGTGTATAACAAGCTGCCGGAGCACGTCACCGCAGCGCCCACTATGCCCAGCTTTAAGTCACGACTCAAGCGCTGGCTGATTGAGCAGACGTTCTATAGTTATGAAGAACTCATAAAATTTAAGTCTAATTCGTAAATAATATAACCAACAAATTTGATTGTAGTGATTAATTGTGATTAATTTATTTGTTGTACATACTAATGCTACATGTGCGGAATGAACTAAGTATAAGCATATACCTTATTTACATAAAATTGACCTGTAATAATTATTATCAATAAAATGAGTGTGAGTAATAACCGCCTCTTCTCGCTTAAATTTAAATGAACAAATTGTTATGTTAGAAAACATAATGAAACCCATAGAGACTATTTACGAATACGTGCCTCGATGAGTTATTTGTTACACCCCGATTACCATAATCCGCTCGCACGCTCGCTCGGTACGCTTTTTGAGCTTTATACAATTTAACATAATTATAAACAAATTGTTGTTCCCGGCCGAATATTTGAATTAATTAGTGCACCTTCATTAATTCCGACCGTAATCTAGCGGAAGTAACGAGTCTCTTAATAACGAATACAGAACAGTAGGCCACGGCCCGTCCTTAGCCATAGCTGCGGTAACTAGCGTAAAATGGTCGGAGCTAGTTCACGAACAACATATATAAGTAGGATCGAGCTAAGCTGGCTAAAGAATACGAGAAACTGAAACGTCGCCGCGTCGTATCTAATGTCTACGCAGCTTGTTGAGGTCATATTTCATCACATTAATAGTTCTGAATATAGTAGGTAAGTCAACTTGTTAAGAAGTCCCCAATGCTTCAAGTAACAAAAGCTATGACTACACCATTAGCAACAAATAAAATCCGTCATAAGATAACAAAAAGCGTGCGTGAGATAAACCAAGTTTTCGGAAGGCGTCTCGTGAAGAGAATCTCAGACGAGGCACCATTTTTTTGCGCCTAAACTGAAAGGTCAAAGCTATAGGGAAGCGATTACCGCGAGCTCTTTTCTCGAGTGTTAGGCACTAAAAAGGCTAATATATTCTTGTGAGAGAATGATAATATTTCTCAGTAAACGCGTTGAGGGCGGGATATATGGTGATGTGATTTCTCCCAGGGCTCGCTTACCTGCCCCGGCCCAGCTACCTGCGCTGTGTTGTCTAGATCAAACACGAGATTGACTTAATTATTTTTTGATACTAGATGTTAAAAATTGCGTAGATGCTGCCAGCAATTGTTTAAAATTTCAAATATCTCGAATCCGAAACGCAATTATAATTAAAATTCAATAAAATATAAATTGAGTTCAAGCGTTTTGGTATTGCCCTTGATGTGACTCGGACAAATGCTTTGTCGTAAATTTTTTATAATAATGCTATTAAACTTTTGAACCTGTTGATATTTGAAAGTTACGATGAGGTCACGTAGTCGGGAGCTAGGTTCTTGTTAGCCGTACATTACGAGGTCAACACGGCCTTGTGTCTGATGGTGAGTCGTCGCGTGATTTCCCGCCGTGACGTGATGCGACGTGACGCGCCGTGACGAGGGTGAGTGGCGTGACGTCGCTATTAGCCTGAATGCCTGCGTTGTTCTGACTAGTGTGCGTCTCCCGGCGCCTCTCTGCCTGCCGCCACACCCACGGTCGGGATGGAAATAAGCACCTTTCTTTGTATATTGGGTCAGAACAACTGAAACACTGTACACGAATGTTCTACTTTACCTGTGGAAATGTTAATGAGTAGGTTTTCGTAACAACAAAGTTATACAATTTTTGTAAGTAATTAGCTGGTTCATTATTTATACGTATAATTATGAAACTTCAGCTCTCGAACTCACAAAGTAGAGTAACATATACACGACAGATTCATTGAAGGCTATATAGTTCTTTAGATTTTTTAGGAATACAGAACATATTTTCATCTTTTCTAATTGTGATCTCTACGTCGTGTGTCACCAAATTTTGTAAGAGTATTAAACTTTACGTATAATCATAAAACTGGTTGGAAGATATTAAATTTGAAGTACTTGAGTACACGACTTCATGACTTTGCGTCTGCTGAATGTCTGATAATATAATATTTGATGGTGAACATAATGTGATTCACACTCGTACTTACGAGTATACATTGTCACTATTTATTATAGAAATAGAAATTTTAGTAACAAATGTTTCTTCCCGCTGAACGTAGCATTAAACATTACTGATCTGGACGACTAGAGACGGTTGGGTGACATCGAAGGCTACGTATTAGATTCTTGTTTTTTTTATTCATCGACAACTTTCTTAAACCATTTATTTAGTATTATTTTACCGCTTGATACTTAGCCGAGAATCCTCACAATAAATTATAAAGTGTATCATAAAACGAGCACATTCAGCACCGGGGAAATGTGCCGCTAAAGATAATGTCGACTATACGTCCCGCTCGGACGTAAACTTTGTTTACTGTCCGGGGATTTATGAGAGGCGTGATTTTAGCTCTCGGAGCTCCATTAAATCGATGGCCATTACTGCAACTACATCATTAAAGTCCCGGAGACGGCCGGTCCCGGCGTCCGGAATCAATAACTAATGTACATACACTTTGTACGTATACGCTAGCGCCTCGGCTCCGCTTGGAAATTGTGTGTTGCGCTCGTTTGATGGCTGACTTTCTGGGTCGTTGGATTCCATCTGTCTACTTAGATAAAGTGTGTCACGTGTCTGAGTAGAGGGGAATAGAGAACACATTCTTTTCACTACTAATATGCGTATGAGAAATATTAGCTTTTCACTATTAACAGCACTTGGTTTTTAAGCGTGAAGGCGTCGCGCGTCGGGTGAACTGAGGAGAAGACGTGAACCTTTCAGTTTTATAGTTAAGATTTCAAGTGCCTTTAAAATAAGATAAAAAAAACTCTTTATTTAAAAACCAGCAACAATACATAAAATATGACTAAAGAAAAGCTTATGCACATGTACCACATTTTAAATAGCGGCCTTATAGCTTAAAGCGACCTATTCCAGGCAACCATGCACTTGCATGCCTTTTATGTTCATTAAAACGGACACCATTGCGAGAACGCCTATTAGTTCGGCAATTGAGAAACTTGATGATTATCGAAACTGTGCGGATGGTAGACAACATAAGCTCCTAGCAACATACCTTTGACAAACAGTGATGTTTTTTTTATTTCTAATTAAAGTATATAAATATGACATATTATCCGTACGTAGAGGGTGGGTGTGGAAGCGTGCTGCCTGCCGCACCGCCGCCGGACTAAACACATTTGCATTTTAATTGAACCTCGCGAACCTTCATATTATAATATACGTGCGCTGTGTATAATACAGTCGAGCAGAGCCGCCGGCAGGGTACGGGTACACTGTTATAAAAATAAAATACTTTTATGAAATATTGAAGGTACTTATATTTTTTTTAAATGTTACAGTATCAAGTCATATTGCTAGTCCTATTAGTATGAAGGCTAGAGCAAAAGTGCCAGCAGTCCAAGCCACGACACTCCCCTCCATTAGTTCTTTTTTAAAAATAACGAACTTTCTAGCAATAAAATTTATACATAATCTTGCTAAAAAGTTCGTTATTAAAATTGGTAAAGAATAAAGCAATGTCTTTTTTCGAAACGAAGAACCTAACAACCATTCCGGCACCAAAACTAGACCAAGCCAAATTTATGGTGACAACCAAACCTCATGATAATACCAGACCTAACTGATTAGTTTTAAAACCATACTCAGAAGATACGTTTGCTCAAGAGTATTATTGAGTACTATAGTATTAAAACGCACGGGACGTCTTTGAGTCTATATAAACTGAAAGCTGAAAGCCTTGTGACGCGCAGCACGGCCCGCGTGGGCGGCAGATAATGGATAAACCTTTGTAACATTGGACATTTTAAAACTTTACCTGGTAAAAATTAGTTTATTGCTTTTTAAAAGCAATGTGCATATAATTCACTGGTACTTTCATCTGGTTTTAAATTAGGGTTAAACACCCATGTAGATAGATAGATGGATCATTCCTTATTGCAGACACAAAAAAAAACTAAATGCAAGAGAAAATTCTTAAAATACTTAATGGTACTAGTCAAATTACTTACTATTCTTATTTAATATATAAAATAGTAAATGGATAAACATTCAGACCAACGCCACCACCTGAGAGCAGCGTGTCCAGTAAGATTTTTATTATTCTTTCATCTATAGCTCTTAACTATATGTTACGTTCTTACTCGGCATACTGGGCATAGTTTGTTAAAATCTGTGCATTGAACGAGGTAATTCAAGTAGGATTAGTGCGGTGACCTCGTTACACCGGCGACCCTCGTGAACACTAAATACACAGTTTGGTGAACACCGTCATCTGACGCACACTGTAAAATGTAGGCCGTTAAACTTTAATGATGATTAACTTAAAGTATATTTCTTGATTAACTATAAGCTGTTTCTCTGTTGGAGCTATTTTGTTAATGATTATTTATTCTACTATAAATTTAGAATAGAATAATCTGAAGGTCACCTTGATTTCATTTCAGCGCCCGTCGAAATAAATAAAGGTTCTAGTTTTATCTTGACATTTATTTCAATATTTCGAAGCTTTAATTATCACTAGTAATTTTTTGTAAAAATATTATTTTTGCTTGATGCTGTACTCATTCATGATCTTCTTGTCCTTATCCCACTATCTTGGATCGGTACAGCATGTCTGCCTCTTCCATTATACTCAATTGGAAGTCGTCTCTTCATTCACTCTCCTTTCCTACATATCCCTATTCACACGTCTCATCAAGTCTTCGTATTTATTACTTTATGTATGTGTTAGCTTATAGTAGGGTAAAGCTGAGTGATGTCGTGGGATCCCTCTCGACTCGGCCTCGAGAGGGATCTCCCAGGTGTTCCTCCCGAGGGGTACGATGTTATCACTCCCGTGCCGTTACTCTTTCACGTGAATACGTGTACGTCTCTACACAGATACATCTCACTTACGTATTAATATAAAACAGGGTTATTAGTAGACGTTTTAATAATTTAACATCACCATCTTCCGGTGTAGCTAGGATTCTTTTCAAATTTGTCTATGGCTTATTGAAAAATAGACCATAGACATTTCCAAATGTGAACCCAATGAGGCTGACATGATCTTCTTCGATTACAAGTACCTAAATAAATAAAGATTTAATTAACGCAATTCTTTTAAATTTTTCATAACTATTTTTTTTAAACAGATTTTAGTTTCTATTATATCATTTAGTAAGGTCCTGAAGTATACTTACTTCAAATGACCCTTGTCGTTACGTCTCGTTCTGTCACTTTATTCTTTCGGTTTTCTTTTCGAGTTAGTTTCTGTAGTTCTGCTGATATCTGCAAATATGGCACAAGAAGTCCTTAAAGGGGTATTGATAAATGTAAGATTCTAAAAATGCTGTCAATATTGCCATTTTTTATTTAATAAATAAAAGATAGCATTGTAAAGAGCTGACGCTTCTACTCTTAGGCTAGATTGTAATATTCATAAAGAAAACTTTTGACAAGTGTTCCCTATGTAACAACAACTGGTGCATACAAACTATCTTTGATTAAAAATAATCGGCCAAGTGCGAGTCGAACTCGCGCACTAAAGGTTCCGTACAACATTCGTTTAAGTTTAAGATGATAGTAACAACAAGTAATGTTGTTACTATTGTTTATCTTTATAAATATATATATATTTATTATTTATCTTTAAAAGGTACGAGTATATAAAATAAAAATTATGTAAATATTTCAAGAGCAAATTACAACCAAAAAAAACCCGTTGGTTGTACGGGAGACTCTTTAATATTTATTTAATTCAGTGTTTAGTAAGTATTTGTTGTTGCGAGTATCTTTCTAGCTCTCTAGCTATCACAGTTAATGAGACACAGTCTGGTGACAGACGGACGGATAGCAAAGTGTTAGTAATAGAGTCCCGGTTTTACTTTTCAGGTATGCTAAAAAAAGTGACCACGATTGATGGGTCTGTTCCCACTAGGAATGAATTTTATCACAAGAACCTATGAAACCTTACTCATCATTACCTATGTCACATCACTTTCAAGCTTCGTATAGTACACAGTAACGTTAGCTTATAGCCCTGTACGTTATTATCATGATATGTTACATGACGTCACGTGAGGCTACGAAGGTTTCAGTTCCCCCTGATATATAGTAGTACTGGTAGAGGTATATATATATATATATATATATATATATATATGGGTGTTTGTTGATATCGCCCACAAATACCTATGTAAAATTTGACCTGTTCATTCAAGTTATTTTGAATGTACAGGTCAAATTTTACATAACTTGATATTATTAAAAAAAAATTGTACGTATTTTCTACAGGCTGTTTGTATACGTGTCACAGTCTAATCTTGCAGCTGAAATTTAACGAAGTGATTCTTAATCTATTGCTATGTAAGTTTACATACACTGTGAGTTCGAACAATAAAGCATATTATTTCTTTTTATGACCATTATGGTAATCTTTACTAGGACCGACTTTTTTGGTACTTGATATGCAATTAACTGAGATACGGACCTTACTCAATTGGCAGATAGTTTATTGTTTAAGTTATTTATATCTCAATCGAAATACATAATTTCTTTTACATAGAAAAACAATAATAAACTAGGTTTTATTTAACATTAAGAACACACAAATAAAATACGAAATCGAGGATATTGTAAAATAATAATAATGACAGAGATTAGTTTCCCAGGGCAACAATAAATTGCAGTCATATTTATTGCGCTTTGACGAATATTATATTTTGCCAATAAAATTATAAGTATCATAACATTTTATCTTTCCATTTCTCTGGGGATAGACCAGCTCGGGCTGGCCAGGGGGGGGGGGGGGGGGGGGAGCCGGTCAGGGGGAGGAGAAGAGAAGAGGGGCAGTCGCGTTGTTTTTGAGAAATTCATCTGAACGTAATTGATTGATTTCCGGTTCCCGCGGGAGACGCCACGGGACCGGATGTGGAATAAATTTACGAGCTTCACTCATAATATATGATTTCGTTTTTAACGTTATTTTTAGTTCGTGTCTTTGTTTTTATTTGTGTGTATTTCACTTCTGTACACTGTATCGCAAGAATTCAATAAGTAAATTTTTATCTCTCGCAACTTGTCTGTAGGTTGTTTTACCGTAATAAAAGTTTATACCGCCTCTTTGAGAGCTACGAGCCGCGCCGTAGCTCACAAGCGCTACGAGCCGCTACGGCGTAGCGAGCGCTACGAAACTATTAGCCAACACATGGTTATTACACATGGTCTGAAAAGTCCCGAGCCAAACAAGGGAAACGCGATTTTCTATTCTAAATTGACTTCATTAAGCATCTAATTTATTAATTATCTTATTTTTTAACTGTTACTCTTTTGATTGCAAGCAGGCTTCCACATTTCAACATTTAATTTTTACTCTAACAAGGAATATATGTATACGTTTTTATTTACTTTAGCTTGATTGCTTTTATGTACTTACTGCTGTATTATTGTTCATGATGTATTTGGGAACAAAGTCTAAATGTAAGCTGTATTTATTACATAATTTTGTTTTACATTTGTTTGACTGTGTTCTGTTTTAGGTCAATAAATAAATACTTTTACCTCTATTTTTCTTACTATTTCATAGTACGTTTCACTTTGGTGTCCAGCTTTTTCAATTTTACCGTTTTCCTCTAACTTGATTCCGCCCAAATTGAGTTCATATTTCTTTTCCCTGGTTTTTTCCTACATGTGAATTAAATAATTGTGCGCAGATAAAGCAGTCCGGGAGCGGTCCTACTCCGTCGGTGGCGGTAATGGATGGCGCAAGGAACAGATACCGAGGAGGAAAACCTTCGATAAAACCTATTATACTATTATACTACTATCACTTTGCTCCTTTATCTACTGCGTGTGGTGGCGGTTCATCGTTCAAAAGGATCCGTATTAGAAAGAAGTACTTCATTCAACTCGAATTTATTCCTCGTTCTGAGATCTTGTTTTTATATAGCTAATAGGCTTGCGCTTGACCGCAACTCGCCTGATGTAAAGCGACGATGCGGTCTAGGATGTAGCACGCTTGCCTAGAAGAAACCGATTCACTCGTGATTTGAAAAGACCGGAATTATATCTACCGGGAAATAGAGTACTCGGCAGTGAATTCCACAACCTGGCAGTTTGCACAATAAAAGTTGACGCAAAGCGTTTAGTGCGAGTCCGTGGAATTTCTACCATATAACGGTGGCGTCTTGCAGTATCTCTACTAGTCCGATTGTAGAAAGGGGGTGCTAATTGTGTAATTCTAAGGCACACTCTCCGAAATGTATCCGATAAAAAAGCGATAGGCTAGCCACTTTTCGACGGTGCTTAATGCTTTGGAGATTAGCTTTGGCCAAAACACCGTTGCCTATCAGTTTTTTATCTCTACTTTCGACAGACTCTAACGCTTCAAGCTGGTATTTAGCTGAGCCGTCCCAAAGATGCGAGCAGTACTCCATGCACGATCGAATTTGTGCTTTATACAAAGTGTGCAACTGTTCCGGCGTAAAGTACCGCCGCACCTTCAAGAGGACGCCGAGTTTTTTAGCAGCTAGCTGAGCTTTAAATTCAATATATGCGCCAAAATTGAGCGTTGATGGCAGCGTGACACCTAAGAGCTCAAGGTGGTCATTCAGGCGAACAGATACATCCCGGAAAGTGGAATAGCCTCCTTTTCGGCGGAAAACGAGATATTGACATTTAGAGATCTTGTCATTCTAAGTTCTTGACATTATCATATGGGTTCGTTTTTTTTGTTTGTTCCCTAATTTCTCGGAGGCTACTGAACCGTTTTGAAAAAATATTTTTTGTTTAATATGTCTATGAAATGGTATCATTTGAATTTTATCTCGAATTTTAAATCGATTATCTGATAATATTATACTGGCTCCTGCAGAAATTAAATCACTTATCACTTTTCTTAAAAGTACTTGTGTCGTATGTTTTCATTAAATATTTCCTTCATAGGGGAGACACGTGCCTAGTAATGGCACGCAATGGGTTGATAGGATTTATCTATATTTTCCTTTATTTTACATTTACAGTGTCAAATACATTCATACCTACTGGTAAGTGTTTCAAATTTTATTTCTATTTAAAATAAATATATTTTAGAACTTTATCATCATCATCAACCTATACCAACCCGCTGCTGAGTATAGGCCTCCTCTCGCTCGCCATCTTTTCCGGTCCGGTGCTAATGTCGCCCACCTAAATCCTACTGCCCTTGCCACATCTTTCGTGGTCTACCTGATAGTCTTTTCCCATTTCGTGACCACCATTATGTGAATGCTTCGGTCCACCTACCCTAATATCTACTGACCAAGTGTCCTGCCAATATATAGTTCTCAAGTGTAGTTGCTTGAGAACTATATATTAAAAAAAACTAGCTGTTACCCGCGGCGGTACCCGCGGTATATAAAGTAATTCAAAAAATGAAAAAAAATAGATTTTTATAAATATTAAATGCTATTGATTTCAAAAATGTGATACGATGCAATTATTACTTTTCTGTTCCTTTGTTAAAGCTAAACGGAGAGGTAAATCTACCTACCCTGTTTCATTATCCGACGGAGCGGAAACAGTTACTGGTGGAGTAAAAATTTGCGATCTTTTTGCTAAATACTTTATAAACAGACGGTTTACCAAGAAAGTGAAGATATCGACAAAGATTGCGCAGACTCTCTCTCGAAACAATTAATTCTTCAACAGTCAAGTTTATGTTTGTCTGAACTACGTATATCTGAAGTTGAAGTGCAAAAAGCTTTTGATAAGCTCGACACAGAAAAGGGAGCCGGTCCAGATGGAATACCTCCTAAATTTATCAAAGAATGTGCTCGCAGCCTCTCTGTTCCTATGTTTTATATATATAATAAATCTCTTAAGTCGGGAATATGCCCTTATATTTGGAAGATAGCCAAAGTTCTTACCATATTTAAAAGTGGAGACAAAAATAATACTGGCAATTATAGGCCTATTTCGATTATTTCTACATTTCCAAAGGTTCTAGAATCATTAATTTTTCCCTATATTTATCAACATTTTAAGAAGTTTATTACTAACCATCAGCATGGCTTTATAAAGCAACGTTCTACGTGTACAAACTTGGTAACTTTTGTAGAAGGTCTTGTAGACGCTGTTGATAGTTATTGTTGTGAAATCAAACGCCATGTTGATTCAAGACTGATTTTATTTTCCAACCCTCCAGTACAGTTTTAAATAACTTGCCTACCTACGTTATTAGCATATACGACATCTTTCCCCTTAAAAAAATGTTTTGATACCTAACTAATTTTTAAAACTAGGCTTATACCTAATAGTAATTATAGATAAGGTATTTATTCTTTAAGTAACTTTACATTCATTATAGTAGCAATAGAAATTTACTAATAGATGAAGCAAAATATACCTAATATATATTTTAGTTATATATACATTTAGTGCATTGACGCAATAATATACTAGATAGGTTAAAAGACATGTTACATTTTTTAATACGAAAATAATAAAAAAAAAAAAACAAATTACTTAGTAAATTTTTTACGTGCAAGTACAGCCGCCGGTCTGCGTGGACGCGGTTCGTCGGAGTGTATGGGTGCGCGGGAGGTGCCGGGCGCCGGGGCCTTGTCGGGCTCGTCACCCTCGTCGGACTGGGCGCTATCGCTTTTGGGACTCGACCACTGATCGTTATCGCTATCCGGTTCGGAGCGGGATGATCCTGACAGTTCCTGCTCGTTGGTCGGAAGTTTTATTAGATGACGACGGTTTCGTCTGTAACGCCTACCCGATGTGTCCGCGACGAAATAAGACCTCGGTTGAGGGGCGCGCGCAACTACTCGAGCGTATTTTCTCACGCTCTTGTCTGCCATGAGCACGGGTTCTCCCGGCTCGAGCTCCGTAAGCTTTTTAGACCTGCGATCGTAATCTGCCTTGTAGGCCTGCCGCTTACTCATTAAATTCGTATAATCCACGTCGTTATTCCTGCTCGGTTTGAGTTTATTCACATGAGTCGGTAGCCTGGTGTTCAACTTTCTGCCCATCAGAAGCTCGGCTGGCGAACCGATACCATCCCGAGGAGTCGCGCGGTGGTTCAGTAAACCTAGATAAAAGTCACTACCTGATGCGATAGATTTAATTAAAATATTTTTTACAGTTTGCACACTTCTCTCGCTCAATCCGTTCGACTGAGGATAATTAGGAGACGTGGTAGTGTGCTGAAACCCCCACTTTCTGCTGAACTCCGCGAAATTCTTCGAGGAGTAGGCGGGCCCATTGTCCGTCACCAGCTCCCTGGGGATCCCATGTCTCGCAAACTGGTCTTTCATAGCGGCAATCACCGCTTTTGTTCCTATATTGGTCAGCGGATTGACTTCTATGTAATTGGAGAAGTAATCAGCCAAAATAAGGAAATACTTACCTGCGTGCTGAAATATATCGGAGCCTAGCTTGGTCCAGGGCAAGCTGGGCACCTCGTGCGGCATGAGCGGTTCCCGGGTGGGGCGCGGCGCGCGCTCCACGCATACCGCGCAGCGCCTCACCATCGCCTCCACGTCGCGCGCCATGCCCGGCCAGAACATCACCTCGCGCGCGTGCCGCTTACACTTGTCTATGCCCATGTGACCGTCGTGTACCCTATTCAGCATCTCCTGCCGCAGCTCTTTCGGAATGTAAACCAAGTTGTCCTTAAATATGATTCCGTCGACATACTCGAAACTATCCTTGTACGGCCACACGACTCGAACGCGCTCTTCTACTTCGTACTTATTCAACGGCCAACCCTCTCGTATGTATTTTACTATCAACTGACAATCCGTATCATCGTCGATCGCATCTCTTATCATCTTCATCTTGCCATCGCTAAATCTCACGTTTTCGATCAGGAAACAAGATTGTTCTTCCACTTCATCAGAAATCTTTCCCGGTACGATGTCCTCGAGGGGTGCCCTCGACAGCGCGTCGGCTACGAATAAATATTTACCGGGTTTGTACACGACATTAAAGTCGTATCGCTGAATGCGCAACATCATGCGCTGTAATCGCGCCGGTATTGAATCTAACGATTTCTTGAAAATCGCCTCGAGCGGCTTATGGTCACTTTCTATAGTGACGTCATACCGACCGTATACATATTGGTGGAAGCGCTCCAGAGCGAAAACGATGGCTAACAACTCCTTTTCTATTTGAGCGTATCTACACTGCGTGTCAGTGAGTGTGGCGGAGGCGAACTCTACGGGGCGCCCCCCTTGCAGCAACACGGCGCCGAGCGCGCGCGAGCTGGCGTCCACCGACACCAACACGGGCTCGCGCGTCGAGTATAGCGCCAGCACGGGCGCGCTGCATACGTGCGCCTTCAGCGCGCGCACCGCCTTCGTGTGCGTTTCCTCCCACACCCATGAGTTCTCTTTCTTCAAAAGTCCACGCAAAGGTGTTGCGATATCTGAGTAATTCGGTATAAATTTAGACAAATAATTGATCATACCTAGAAAACGTTCCAGCGCCGGCCTGTCTTCGGGGATGGGCATATCCACTATAGCTTTAATCTTGTTTTCATCGATTGACATACCCCGCTCGCTGAATGTATGTCCCAAATAACTCACTTGGCTGACCTGAAATTCGCATTTTTCTTTATTGAACTTAATGCCTACTTCGCGCGCTCTGTCTAATAACTTTTTTAAGCGTTCATCATGCTGGCTCTTGTCGGACCCCCAAACGATGACGTCATCGATAAAAGAATCGACTCCGTCGAGATCCTCTAGTAATTGACGAATTTTAGAATGAAATACCTCCGAAGCGCAATTTATTCCGTACGGTAAACGCAAAAATTGGTATCTCCCGAACGGTGTACCGAACGTACATAGATCGGCGCTGGCATCGTCCAGCTCGATCATCCAAAACCCGGAGCGAGCGTCCAGCTTACTGAACATGGTGGCGCCCTCTAGCCGATGCGCGATCTCCGTGAGCGTGGGCAGCGGGTAATGCGCGCGCCGCACCGCGCGGTTTAGAGGCCGCGGGTCGAGACACACGCGGATGCTGCCGTCTTTCTTCGGCGCCACCACGATAGCGTTCACCCACGGCGTCGGATACGTCACTCTCCGGACTACACCCATTTTTTCCATACGAACTAACTCGTGCAATAATTTTTCTCTAACTCCCATCGGTATCTTCCTAACCGGACAGACTGACGGCTGAACATTATGTTCGATAACAATGCGATATTTACCCGGAAGCTTACCCAGACCTTGAAATAAATCTTTGTACATATCTATACTGAGAGAGTATATACGTTGTATCATCCCCAATTTTTCACAAGCAAATTTACCTAACACGTTTTGACAATTAAAATCCGCTATAACAAAATGTAATATATACTTAATGTTCTTATAAATCCATTCTATATCGGTTGATCCGACTATAGGTATATAACTGCCGCAGAACGACTGGGCCCGTGTAGTGTCTGAACGGAGATTTTTCACAGAAAATCCTAGGCGTAGGAATGTTTTTAACGACATAACATTTAAATCAGACCCAGAATCTAACTTAAAAATCTCTTTAGTTCCATTGAGTGATAAAGTCAAAGTTTCATACCATTTAGAGTCCTTACTGTCACGCTCCTCAGATATGGTCGAAATGTAGTACATCTCGGCACCGTCATCGTCTTCGCCGTATTCGCCTACATCGATTTGAAACACTTGACGTCTTAATTTAGGGCACATATTCTTAAAGTGACCGCGTTGATCACACCAGAAACACATAGCATTTTTAGCTGGGCATTTACTGCCATCACATTTATAACTAGCACACGCGAAGCACGGTTTTCTTGCGGATGGACTATCTGCGGGTGGTGAACGCTGTGACGCGGCACGCCACGGCAGCTGCTGCCGGGCCGGAGCGCGCGCGGGTCCGGCGCTGCCGCCAGCCAGGCGCGCGCCGCCTCGCGAAGCGCCGTTGCCGCCCGTGCCGCCGCCGCCGCCTCGCCAGCCAGCGCGCGTGCTCATCGCGTCCACGGTCGCCGCCGACGTTCCGGCTCCATCTCCTCCGGTCTTGGTACCTTCTATCTCGCGCTGCTCTTCCGTCGACATCTCGTTGGCCTGACACACCTTTACTGCACGGGCCAAGGTCAAATCGTCCGCCCGCAACAATCGATCTCGCAACTTGCCGTCACGAACCCCGCATACGATTCTGTCACGTATGAGGCCTTCCTCAAGATGTTCAAACTCGCAGTGTTGGGTAAGTAGTTTGAGAGCCGTCACGTAGTCGTCGATAGACTCGCCGTTCTCTTGATTCCGCGTAAAAAACTTAAAACGAGCCATAGTTGTATTTTGCTTCGTCTCGAAATGTTCATTATATTTTCTAACAAGCGTGTCGAAACAATCTTTGTTTTCATCCTTGGTATACTTGAAGGTCGTATAAACATCGTAGCCTTCCGGGCCGATTAGATTAACCAAAAGACTGGATTTGACATCCGATGGTTCCTTATACACACCAGAGGCTTTTAAAAATACACAGAATTGCTTGTGCCACTTCCGCCATGATTCGGCTCGGCTCGCCGGCCCGCCTTCTAAACACAATTCCGCAGGCGGCCGGGCGTGCTCCATTATCACAATCACTAACCAACACCACGAACTGTCTTTTTATCGTAAAATTATGGCTGACACGCCGTCTAACTATTTTATTTTATTTTAAACTAGCACCGCTGTCACCATGTTGTGAAATCAAACGCCATGTTGATTCAAGACTGATTTTATTTTCCAACCCTCCAGTACAGTTTTAAATAACTTGCCTACCTACGTTATTAGCATATACGACAGTTATAAGCAAGTTGACGTTGTATACACCGACTTCAGCAAAGCCTTCGATAAGATTTCCCATTCAGTGCTTCTCTTCAAACTTTCGGCGTATGGTATTACCGACACAGTCCACAAATGGCTACATTCATATTTAAGCGACCGAAATTTCTTTGTGGTTGTAGCAGGTTTCACATCGACTACCCGTCCCAAAATAAGCTCAGGTGTACCGCAAGGTTCCCATCTAGGCACTCTTTTATTCAATATCTTCATTATAACCTTCCAGATAGCCTAAACTACAGTACTCCCTTTATGTTTGCAGATGATCTAAAAATACTAAAGGTTATCGAAACTGTTAAAGATAGTGAGTTGCTGCAAAAGGATCTTGACAGTTTGAATGAGTGGTGCAATGTAAATAATATGATATTAAACGCTGAAAAATGTAATCAAATTACTTATAGTAGGAAGATAAACATTATTAAACACAACTATTGCATAGGAAACGTGAGATTGAATATAGTAAATACGATGAAGGATTTGGGTGTAATATTCGACCAGAAGCTTACATTCATTCCTCATATCGAGAATATTTCTAAGAAGTCATCCAAAATGCTAGGATTTTTAATACGTAATA
This sequence comes from Ligdia adustata, assembly GCA_947049295.1. Lineage (NCBI taxonomy): Eukaryota > Metazoa > Arthropoda > Insecta > Lepidoptera > Geometridae > Ligdia > Ligdia adustata. The sequence goes on along the minus strand of OX346229.1, from coordinate 238,203 downwards.
GCAAGGAGTTTAATAATCTGTATACTAAAATTCTATTATACAACTGCCTAGTCCGTAGTATATTAGAATACTGCAGTCCTGTTTGGAGACCACATTATGCTGTTCATTGTCTAAGATTAGAAAGAGTACAAAAAACATTTTTGTGGCACTTAACATACTCAGCAAGAAAAGCGAAAGTGCTTCGCTCGTATAGTAGTAGACTGAAATTCTTCAAAATAATGAAACTAGAAGAACGGCACATTAGAACAGATCTAGTCTTCTTCTATAAATTATTGCACAGTAATATTGATTGTCCAAACCTTCTATCAAAATTTAAATTCAGGATACCGTTCCGATATCCTCGAAACCCTTCCACTCTAACTCCGCTTGCTCCAATATCCCGTAGAACTGTTCTTGGGACAAACTCACCTGTACCCAGAATCACTAACCTAATCAATACATATCATATTCACACTTTGGACTTTTTTGGGAGTCTTTATTAAAAATTAAACTTAAATTAAACTCAATAATCAAGGCTAAATAAATTCTCTCTATATCTTCTTACTACTACATATTTTCATTTTCTTTTTCTTTAAGTTATTGCTATAATGCTTGTCAAATAATGTAATCGTTTTTAAGACTTTCTTCTTGGTTTATAATTGTATTGCATGTTGTGCTTATCTTATCTTATTGTTGGTAATGAATTTGGTGATTGTAATAGTGCAATTTTCAATGATAAGCCTAAATAAATAAATAAATGAATTATAATATACGTAATACTGTCAAAAAACGAAACGGGAGGTTTTAGGAACGTTATATTGCCGAATACAAACTTAAAGGGCTATCAAAACACTTAAAATACATAGTCCCAAGACCTGTCATTTGCAATGAAGCGAAAGTAGGTATAAAGCATCCAATGCAGACTCAATGCAGATGCAGAAATGCAAACTTTTTATGCAAAAAAACCGCTATTGAATAATGCACGAGCGAAGCGATCGCGAAATGTTTTGTTTTTTTTTGCACTTTACATATTTCAGAATAGGAGGATAAAAATAAATATTGGGAAAAAAGCACAACACCTCCTGCTCACTCAGCTCATACAATGTTCGCCTTTATACTCGTAATATTATTATTTTGAAACTTACGCAAAAACCGTTATATGAACAATGTTCGAGCGCAGCGACCGCCCTTTTCTTGCGCATGTATATCCCACAGGAACTCATAATATTTACGGGATGGCTCATGTATTAGTCCCGGGGAATAAAATGGCAGTCGAAGCGTTAATGACTCACTCGGTAAAAATATATATTTTTTTAGTTGTTTATTGTTATCCTGAAAGAACCTAGTAGTATTTTGGGATATAAATTAGCCTATTTGTTAACCCAGGGTCTAAGCTATTTTGGTACCAAATTTCATCTAAATCCGTTAAGCCGTTTAAGCCTGAAGGAGGAACTTTCGCAAATTTATAATGTTAGTGTGATTATACGAGTAGGTACCTTAGCAGTAAATGTATCACACATTTGGTGAATAAAAATGTAGTTATTACAAATAATAGGAATGGTGTTGTTTGCTGTGGCGGCGGAGCTACTTCTCATTTAAATACGACGTCGTTAAAAACCTACATATATCCTAAAGTACTGCGTGTTGAGACAAAAACTTAAATTAACATAAAATAGGCACGTTATAAATTTTGTAAACTGAATTTTAGTAAAGTCAGCATGATTAAACTTTCCGTTTATTCCATCCAGTCCTACCAGTAGTTCGATAGTCGAACTGTTTGGATGTTTTTTTTCCAAATTGTTATACTGACGGATCGAACTATTTGGAAACATGGATTTTATTCCAAATAAAACTACTATGATTATAATGGTTATTATCTAAAATTCAGTTTTGCTACTTTTTTACTTCTAGAGTAGGTATTATTTTAAGCATTATTTTATGAAGTTAAAAATTGTGCCTTATGATAAGCCACAAGTTTGATCGGTAATTTTCTCATCGGCTCAAATATTATAAAAAAATAATTTTATACTTTTGTTTTTATTCAATACACTCAAATCAGCGACAATGTGACCGTAGATAAAGCATGTCTAATCTGGAATCTTACGTCGACGATATCATAATTTACGTACGAGTACAAGCATACTTTAAATATCTTGGAACAAGATGTGCTTAGTGTTCCAGTGAAAATACGAAGGCTTACATACGAGTACGTACCGAGTAACCGTTCACTGAGGATTGATCACCCAACGCATCACCGCACTAACATTTAAGTTTACCTTTTAGCCAATTTGAAGGCGGAGGGGTGCTCTTCAAATGGGATTCAGATTAATAATGCATTAGTGACCGCGGCATCCGCGCCCTCTGCCGGCGTTTAGCTAAACTCACGGGGAGGCGTGGGAGGGGTGAAGGGAAAGCTGAGAGGGAGGTGAGGGGTCACAGGGCTGACCGGTCTTAGCTTATCGCTACAAGGTCCAATTTCAAGATAAGATTATCGCGTAAACTCAATTACCCAAATATTTCGCACAACGGCAGATTGATTTATACGTGGGTACTTCACTGTCGACTCTCTAATATATCGACCACTCAACGTTTACAAAACTCGCATTGTAATTTTGATGCTTTACGAAAGTAATTGATGTACTGCGTTGATAATAGTGATGCTACTAGACAAAACGTAAACAGCTGTAAAACGAGTTTATTTAAAGAGTCTAACGCTTGTTGCTGTTTATGGCCTGGAGTAATGAGGTTGTATTCGTTCCACGCGCACTTTTATACAATTCTACATCTGAGTCTACGGTTTCATAGACATACCTATATTATACTCCGTCGGTAACACGCGGTAACACCCACGGATATCTATTTTTATAGCCATGTTACTCAGTGATAATGTAGCTTTCTAATGGCGAAAGAATTTTCGAAATCTGTTCAGTATTTTTTAAGATTATTCGTTACATACAAAAATATTATATTTCCTCTCTATAATATTATTAGTATACATAGAGTGCAAATTCCTTGTTAAAGATACACAAATGATACAAAAACTCTCACAAAGGATGCTAGTGAGCGATATAATGAATGTATTCGAACATGATATGACATGCCGGTCACGCTTCCGTCGTTCCTTCTTATACGAATAGTTAGTGATTATTTCACAATAAACACTCTAATGTTTACTCATACAAATAATATACTGCCTAATGGACTGTAACAAACTACAAAAGAACAGTATAGATATAATATATAATACTATCTATATACACATAATAAAACTGAAGAGGTTGAATGTTAGTACAATGAAAAAAAAGTTCAAAATTGACTGAGAGGGATGTAGAAATTAAAATATAACTAAGATTTTATCAAATATTTAGTTTCTCTGTTTATCTGTCTGTCTGTACGAGCTAATCTCCGAAATGACGTATGGTGGTAGCGTATAGGATACTGGTCGGTCAACATATACTCGTTATACAATTTTGATCCCAATATATGAAAGAGAATGAATAAAAGTTAGTTGTTAATATTATCTGTTCATATAAAATTATTTCATAAATCTGTGACGTGTATTATTATGTTTAGTATCTGAAATATACATTTAAGTGATGCTTTGTAACTACGATCAAATAATTTCCTGTCAATAAATAGATCCTGAAGAATCGTCATTTAAAACGTTGTTTATAAGTGATTAAAGTTACAAGAAGAGAAACATTTATTCTTATAATAGTGACCGAAGAACAATGATTATGATTATTTATGCAGTTTTGATTTGGTGTATTTTATTACTTTCTTTTTTTAAATTGTTTCCTCACACTCTAATTACTCCAGCTCAGGTCGGTGAGGTTGAGGACGAATACTGACATGCTTTTTTGACACTTGACGTTAATGAAGGTATCGTTGACCTCTAAGGTCTTTTAGTAGTACTTTATAAAAATAATCACTATTTACTGCTATAAGGATTTATATTTATTTCACCTAACTATTTATCATCATAGCTGGCAAAAGTATTTTTTTTTCATACATATATTTCGTTTTTATGTCGGACAAGGGAAATTCAATTTGTCCTTCAATTGGCGAAGTTAATGTGTGTGTTCTTGTGTAAAAATCAAATCCAAATATATCAGTTATAAAAACTAATCCCTAATAGAACGGAAAGTTCCCAGAATACTGGCTGCATTGCCACGTTGAATACGACGTAATTTTTTTTCACAAAATAGGAGCCAGAAGAAAAAAGAATCATCAATTTCCTTATATCTTTTGAACTTTTAATATTTCTACGAGAGCGAACTTTTCCAAAAAAACAATTAATCGACTTATTACTTGAAATAATAAGTGTTATTGCGCAAGTATAAGAGTAGGTAGTATTGGAAGTCAACCAGTCTCGACTGCTCTTCACCCAGCACAGCTCCGGAGCAATTACTCGCCTCTTGCGGACGGCGGCCATTAAGACTCGCTCTACTCTCGCTCTAAAAAACAAGTTTCAGTTAAAAATGCCCACTTAAGCTAGCCTTTGTTCGTGCAGCGCCACCAGCGCTGTAAAGCGATTTATTTTTAATTAAGTTGCAGCTGTAAACAGCGCTGCAGCGGACCGAAGTTCAGTGATACGGGTGGTCGGTTACAATGTCTTTACGCGCGCTCGTTTTGTTTTATTGCTCGGGAAATAAAGTAGGTTGGTAATTTTATAGAGCGATATATGGCTGGTTAATTTAATAGAAAAAGCCAGCGTTTATGACAGTTAGAAGAATATGAGAATACAAAAATGAGATGAATTAAAAAATAACTCTAAAAACTATACATTTTGTTCCAACTAAAATTTAAAGACTTATGAGTGCTTATATTTGCTTTTTGAAATTCAAAACTAATGCTAGTATATGAGCATTAATTTTGAATAGGAAGTGAAATAATAAAGTGATTTTATCAATAAACTAATTAGATAGACTCCCTTATCCTTTAATCCACTCGTGTAAACACAAAGTCTCCACGCGCTAAAAAGTAGTTTACAAATATAATGCACCTATTCAGTAAAATAGTAATAACTAATTTATACATACAACATCAATCACGGAAATAACTCGTACATTTACATTTATACAAATTGAGTCAATATTTATTTTTGTTCACGCGACATACGCTTATAATATTACAAAAAACCTTTATAAAAGGAAAAGCTTATTTATCTCACCCGCCGCCGCCGCCGCAGCCGCCGCCTCCGGTGCCTTCCGATAACTCGTTATATTTACAACTCTGTAATTTTATAAACAAAGCCGGATTAAAAAAGATAGAATATTTCGTAGCGAGATTTTTAGGAGCGCTTCGATTTTATTCGATTTTGTCGCGGCTTTTTTTGTCCTTCGCTTTCAATTAAAATTGGTTCGTTTCGCCGGCGGACAGTTTCACGGATTATTTTCAAATTCCGTGTTTCATAAAATAGAAGAGCAAAAAGGTAAATAAGTTAGGAAGGTTTCTGTTTGAATGTGGGAGTAGTTGTGTGTGCTGGTTTGGTCTCTTGAGTTCTGGCGCGCGATATATTGCAATTTATACAAACATTTACCCATTTACCGAATGAATACTTTTTATTTAGTAAACTAACGCGTGCTTTAAGTAATATAGCTTGTTAAGTAGTATTCTTGATTAACAAAACAACAAAACAATATGTAAATAGAAAAAATCTAAGATGTACGGCAAAAATCCGATACATCCGATCAAATCAAATGTTGAGAGCAGAAAAACATTGTTGTACAAATATTTTGCTTAGCTACTAAACCTTAGCACGAGGAGAGAACTTACGTCAGTTTCATTTCGAACTGTGTTGTGTTCATGTGCTGTGTGTTTTCCCACGTATGTTGTGTTCATGTGTGGAAGAGTTCTCGTATGGTACTGTATTGAGGGTGATATCGCGGCGCGTGGTGACTATATTCACGTCGTATCTGCATGTCGCTCTGATGAGCACCCTCAAACCCCTCCCCTCCTCTCTCAACCCCTCACCCCCCCGTCACCTCGTTCATCATATATTGATGAGGCTCGAATGTGTCGGGTAATCTGTGCGCGATTTTTTTCACTCTTTCAATGAAGCTCGCATACATTTTGTGTCGTTAGTGGAACACAATATTTTATAGTATTTCTGAGAGATACGAGTAAGTAGGTAAATGTTATTGTTGTTTGTATTGAGTTGTCGATTTATTATCGTTTGTGCGAACTGGAGTGTGTACTGTACCTACACGTGGGCGGCGTGAAAGCGATTCATTTATATCACTCTGCCAATATAGGCACTTTTATTTAGTGAAATGTAATTAAGTAAAGTAGACTACACCGAGTACTGTACAAGTTTGCTAGTTCACCAAAACCTTGTAAATATTTAATAGTTTTTTATCAAACTTCCAGGATTTAAATAATATGTGAGTAGTTAAGGTACTAAATGTCAGCTTTTGTAATTATGTTAAAATTATCATGAACTCGGAACGAAAGTACTGCGTAGTTTTTTCTCTAACTAACACATCCACGTAATTAATGATCAATTCTGAGATACTGAGGATTCTAAAGACATAGTATCAGCGTGTATGATACAATATTATGTCGTTTCTAGTGCTCGTATCGTATACACGTCGTTTGGCAAAGTGCGTGCTTTATTACATGACGTCATATCCAGTGAGCTCCACTTTATATTCATAGCTGAGTGACTCGAACGTTGTGGGTTATGGATCATACATCTCACTCACTAAAAAGAGATATAGTGGAGCAGGTGTCGCAGCAGCCCAGTAACGGAATACATTGCTAGCGGCATTAATAGATATATTCAGTAGGTGCTTGAATGTTGGGTGCGTGCTTACTACTTACTAAAAATAAAGCATTGTTGCAGGTAATTTGTAAAAATCAAAGTAAAATAAACAACTTCTAATCACGTGACACCAAAAGCACGTGATTCCATTTGTCTTGTAAGTTCCGAAAATAATTGTTTTTCCTTCTTAAACTAGGTACGTGTGCGCGAATGGAGTCGCGACATCAGGCTCGCGACTCCTCGAGGCTCTCGAAGAGGCTGTACTGGAGCTTCAGTTCATTTCACAGCTGCTATTTATACTCGTAGATACAGCTTTGAAGTGGAATCTGAAACTTACCTACTGAGGTCTTTCTTTAAAAGCGGTAGCACAGAATCTAAAATCCATAAATATAATATAAAATATCATCGGGTGCCGCAAATCTCTTTTGAATTCTAGGTTAAAGTTCCCCCTTGAATAGAGCTTATTTTAATAATATTAAAAACCTTAAAGTTTATTAAAATTAGGCACCACGGTGGACCACGGTGGACCTGGATGGTGCTGGACATGGTGGATGATAGTGAGTTATTAATGCATAATTCGTAATATTATATGTATGGTATAATATGTGTTGATCTTTTTTTCCGTTATTGAACCACGCATTGTTTACGCTAAATTGTTTTTTTTTTCTTATTTTTATATAGGTTGTCTTAAAGAGATCGCTTGTTAGCGTTAAGAACGCTTTTTGAGCCAGTTTTAGTTGTAGCTATTCTTTAATATTGTACTGTTTGTAAAGAATGATTATATTGTAATAAGTAAAGCTAAATAAATAAAATAAGATAAGACAACTCTTTATTTAAAAACCAGCAACAATACATAAAATATGATTAAAGAAGACCTTATTTACATATACAGGCTTTTAAATGGCGGCCTTATCGCTTAAAGCGATCTCTTCCAGGCAACCATGATAATACATACATACGAGCATGTTATAAAAAGCTAATAAAAGCAAGACAGCCGAAAAGCTTACGTTGAAGATATAAGCTGTCCTACACTAAAATATGAACTAGCTCAGTCCTAACACAACCGTCTTAGCATTAATTAGGTACCACCGTTACGTAAGCCTTTAAAAGCGTCCCCGAGGACAGGCCGGTGACCGTCGCTCAGCACACGTCTCCCGTAAGGCGGAGTAGTGTCTATAAATAATGCAATTACAGTCGGTGGATACTCGAGCCGGTGTTTGGTGACCCGCTGCCGGATTATTACGTGGACACAGAGACGAGTCATTAGCGGGATGTGCAAGTTTACTTGATACCTACAAACGAATTTCACTTTAGAAGATCCAAGCGTGTTGACGCCAATCCGCCAGCTGGATTGTGCGGGCGATTTTATAACCCAACGCGTCCATTGCTACTTTATGAGATGCAGGCAGTGGTCAGTTGGTTTTATGCTTGCTATATGACATCTAGGTACGATAGAGAAATACCGCAACTAGTAGAGTTGTAACACTTTCCCTCACCGTCATAGTTTGAATCTACTATCTAATAGACGTCAGTTTCTAAATCGGCTCCTTTGAGTCCGTTCTTCAAAGCGACAATTATTGCATATATCTGTAAGTTTGGTGTCTGCATGTCCGATAACATTTTAAGTTAGTTAATTTTTCAAGTTTATTTAAAGCTTTAAAATTGATCTGTCCATTTAACACGTATCTCATCTTAGTCATAATACTCAATTTACTTTTGAAATAAAAAATAAATAAAAATCTTTATTTATGTTATTACTAAAGTGCAATAAGAATTAGTAAATGCAATAATTGCCAATAATGACCACGTAAATAGCACATCAGTAGCGTGTTTGTTTCATATCTCACGCGCTATTCGTTCTGTCAAGAGCTCACGTTGAGAGGCAGTCCTAAACCAACAAACAGCAGGACGGTCTTCCGACCGACCGACCTGCCCTAGGGGGCGAGGACGGCAGTAAACATCACCACCAACTTTAACTCACAAACGAACTCTCCCACGAGAATTAATTTGTTTTTTCCGTAATAACGGTTTGTTTAGGCATCTACTCTACTCCACGTTCCTTTAGCTACTATTAAACTAGTATCGAGATAATGATGCTTACTCGAATATACTTCAGTACTGCTGTTTCAACGGATCTTAAGTAAGATAATTTATTTTATTTATTTCGAGTAACAGGACTCATACAAACTTATATAATGTTTTACAGTCAGTCATATTAAATTCAATTCTATTACAATTACTTATAAATTAATTAATATTGAGTCTTTGTATTTTAGTTGCATACATTTTTTAGCGTAGGGAATTTGTAATTGGCCATAAAAACTTACAACATTAAATTAGTCACAAAACTGTAAGTTTCCTTAGTAAATAAAATTAAGTAAAGTATTCTGAAAAGAGTAAAGTGTCTCAACAGCGAGTATAAAGTTAGATATTTAATGAACACAATTAAGAGGCTAACTATATTGGCAGCGCGCCCGAAGTGCTGGTAATATTGCCTATTTGGGGACAATCTAATATAGTGTCTGATCGTAAATAAATGTATGTTTATGTACAATGACCCGTACATTGTCAAAATCTATAATAAAAATATAACATGATAAAATAAAAAAATCCGCAAGTTGTAAATATTAAATCAGTTACAGTGTAATGATTATACTTTTATACTCTACTATATAGCGCATGTTCAATTATATTTTGAATCGGAAAAAACAGGTGCATCCATGCATTTTGTCGACGAGTTCGACGACAGATAGACTTTTTTTTATGGAAGATCTGATATTTTTTTCTGAAATTAAGGGTTAGTCAAATAAATAAAGCTGTTCCTTAGGATGAGTATAGTGCCCTCCTTTCGGCTATACTAAACTAATAACCCTATATACCTATAGATATTATTTCACTAATCTAATCATTCTAAATAGTAAATAAACCTCTCCGGCTTATATCGTACAGTCGCGCCGTACACGTGCTCGTGTATCTCAGTAATCATCTCGGAGGAAGAATAGAGAAGTTACGATTGCTTCCGCAAGTTTTAATTGTTCCGTGATTTAATTAAGCCTCTTGTTTCAGCTCATCAGAATCTGTTTGAGAAGAAACCTCCGTAATTAGAGACGCACCTTTATCTCGGCTTTTCAGCAAGGCTGCCGGTATGTACCACTCTACCTCTATATCCACATCTCATACAGAGAGATGCTATATCATTTACTAGTTGCACGTCCCGGCTTCGCACATGTGGACATTTTTGTAATAAATTTAGCCTATTACTCAGTGATAATGGCGCTTTCTAACGCAAATAGAATTATTGAAATCGGTGCAGTAGTTTTTAGGTGTAATCGTTACATACAAAAATATGAAAATACAAATCTTTTCTCTTATTAATATTAGTGTAGATAGTTGAATTGTAGAAATGAAGACTATTGAAATCTGATATTTCAGTTATTTTGTCGACTCTTGACAAACTTTTTGTTAGTCCTGGACTAAATACATCCCTAGCCAAGAACCCTGCCGTATTTTCATCCCGTAAGTAGATATAAAAATAAATAATTATAAAAAAAAAACAATTTCTGATTAATTATACATTTTCATAGATACTTCGTTACATTACGATAATTTAGAATTATATACTAGTGTTGTAGTTTACTTATAAAAATTACACATTGATTTGTATCAAACAATAATTATGCATGTTTTAAAGTTTACAATTAATTTTACAAACGATTTTTTTGTATGCGAGCTAGTTTGTATGGAAACTCAAAGTACGCGACCAACCTTGAGGAGGAGGGTTTTGTGTTACTAAGTGATAAATGGGTATTATCGACGAGTCGTTCGGAGAGGGTGCGCTATCAGCCGCCATTTATTTTTGAGGATTCTGTTATCAGTAAAAACGTATCTTCAAAGATATACTTACTTCCGTAATAAACTTACTAATACTAAGTTCGCTCAGTCAGTTCAACGTATTAATCATATTTCTGCAGCGACCACGCCGATTTCAGTGATGTCAGATTTTGTAAACAATAACTCATAAGACAGGTGTCTGGTCCCCCGGGGCGGACCCTCGTGTCCGCGACAGCAGCACGTCTCCTGACGAAGGTTCTCGGCACCCTGCCTTACTCCCACACACATAACACTTACTGTGAAGCTAAACGCACTATAATTTGTCTATTGTCTATAATATATCGGTGCCGGAGACTGTAGAGCTGATGTAAGATGGTGGCACTGATAGAACTTACAAAACCATAATATTAGCGGTGAATACGAGTAATGTACGAGTAGTGACATTGTAAGTACATCATTAACTACAGACTAGGTCATTTTACTGGATAGACTTAGAGGCTATGGCATACAATTTGTAACAGCGGTTACGAACACTATGGAACAAAGCACACTACTAAATACATATACAAATAAAATATTGTCCGTGAACAAACTACAAGACATACTGTTAGTAAATAAGTAAATTAATGTACAGCCTACGTGTGGGAATATACTACAAGACATACTGTTAGTAAATAAGTCAATTAATGTACAGCCTACGTGTGGGAATATACTACAAGACATACTGTTAGTAAATAAGTAAATTAATGTACAGCCTACGTGTGGGAATATACTACAAGACATACTGTTAGTAAATAAGTCAATTAATGTACAGCCTACGTGTGGGAATATACTACAAGACATACTGTTAGTAAATAAGTAAATTAATGTACAGCCTACGTGTGGGAATATACTACAAGACATACTGTTAGTAAATAAGTAAATTAATGTACAGCCTACGTGTGGGAATATACTACAAGACATACTGTTAGTAAATAAGTCAATTAATGTACAGCCTACGTGTGGGAATATACTACAAGACATACTGTTAGTAAATAAGTAAATTAATGTACAGCCTACGTGTGGGAATATACTACAAGACATACTGTTAGTAAATAAGTCAATTAATGTACATCCTACGTGTGGGAATATACTACAAGACATACTGTTAGTAAATAAGTAAATTAATGTACATCCTACGTGTGGGAATATACTACAAGACATACTGTTAGTAAATAAGTAAATTAATGTTCAGCCTACGTGTGGGAATATACTACAAGATATACTGTTAGTAAATAAGTAAATTAATGTACAGCCTACGTGTGGGAATATACTACAAGACATACTGTTAGTAAATAAGTAAATTAATGTACAGCCTACGTGTGGGAATATACTACAAGACATACTGTTAGTAAATAAGTAAATTAATGTACAGCCTACGTGTGGGAATATACTACAAGACATACTGTTAGTAAATAAGTAAATTAATGTACAGCCTACGTGTGGGAATATACTACAAGACATACTGTTAGTAAATAAGTCAATTAATGTACAGCCTACGTGTGGGAATATACTACAAGACATACTGTTAGTAAATAAGTAAATTAATGTACAGCCTACGTGTGGGAATATACTACAAGACATACTGTTAGTAAATAAGTCAATTAATGTACATCCTACGTGTGGGAATATACTACAAGACATACTGTTAGTAAATAAGTCAATTAATGTACAGCCTACGTGTGGGAATATACTACAAGACATACTGTTAGTAAATAAGTCAATTAATGTACAGCCTACGTGTGGGAATATACTACAAGACATACTGTTAGTAAATAAGTAAATTAATGTACAGCCTACGTGTGGGAATATACTACAAGACATACTGTTAGTAAATAAGTCAATTAATGTACAGCCTACGTGTGGGAATATACTACAAGACATACTGTTAGTAAATAAGTAAATTAATGTACAGCCTACGTGTGGGAATATACTACAAGACATACTGTTAGTAAATAAGTAAATTAATGTACAGCCTACGTGTGGGAATATACTACAAGACATACTGTTAGTAAATAAGTCAATTAATGTACAGCCTACGTGTGGGAATATACTACAAGACATACTGTTAGTAAATAAGTAAATTAATGTACAGCCTACGTGTGGGAATATACTACAAGACATACTGTTAGTAAATAAGTCAATTAATGTACATCCTACGTGTGGGAATATACTACAAGACATACTGTTAGTAAATAAGTAAATTAATGTACATCCTACGTGTGGGAATATACTACAAGACATACTGTTAGTAAATAAGTAAATTAATGTTCAGCCTACGTGTGGGAATATACTACAAGATATACTGTTAGTAAATAAGTAAATTAATGTACAGCCTACGTGTGGGAATATACTACAAGACATACTGTTAGTAAATAAGTAAATTAATGTACAGCCTACGTGTGGGAATATACTACAAGACATACTGTTAGTAAATAAGTAAATTAATGTACAGCCTACGTGTGGGAATATACTACAAGACATACTGTTAGTAAATAAGTAAATTAATGTACAGCCTACGTGTGGGAATATACTACAAGACATACTGTTAGTAAATAAGTCAATTAATGTACAGCCTACGTGTGGGAATATACTACAAGACATACTGTTAGTAAATAAGTAAATTAATGTACAGCCTACGTGTGGGAATATACTACAAGACATACTGTTAGTAAATAAGTCAATTAATGTACATCCTACGTGTGGGAATATACTACAAGACATACTGTTAGTAAATAAGTCAATTAATGTACATCCTACGTGTGGGAATATACTACAAGACATACTGTTAGTAAATAAGTAAATTAATGTACAGCCTACGTGTGGGAATATACTACAAGACATACTGTTAGTAAATAAGTAAATTAATGTACAGCCTACGTGTGGGAATATACTACAAGATATACTGTTAGTAAATAAGTAAATTAATGTACAGCCTACGTGTGGGAATATACTACAAGACATACTGTTAGTAAATAAGTCAATTAATGTACAGCCTACGTGTGGGAATATACTACAAGACATACTGTTAGTAAATAAGTAAATTAATGTACAGCCTACGTGTGGGAATATACTACAAGACATACTGTTAGTAAATAAGTAAATTAATGTACAGCCTACGTGTGGGAATATACTACAAGACATACTGTTAGTAAATAAGTAAATTAATGTACAGCCTACGTGTGGGAATATACTACAAGACATACTGTTAGTAAATAAGTAAATTAATGTACAGCCTACGTGTGGGAATATACTACAAGACATACTGTTAGTAAATAAGTCAATTAATGTACAGCCTACGTGTGGGAATATACTACAAGACATACTGTTAGTAAATAAGTAAATTAATGTACAGCCTACATGTGGGAATATACTACAAGACATACTGTTAGTAAATAAGTCAATTAATGTACAGCCTACGTGTGGGAATATACTACAAGACATACTGTTAGTAAATAAGTCAATTAATGTACAGCCTACGTGTGGGAATATACTACAAGACATACTGTTAGTAAATAAGTAAATTAATGTACAGCCTACGTGTGGGAATATACTACAAGACATACTGTTAGTAAATAAGTCAATTAATGTACAGCCTACGTGTGGGAATATACTACAAGACATACTGTTAGTAAATAAGTAAATTAATGTACAGCCTACGTGTGGGAATATACTACAAGACATACTGTTAGTAAATAAGTCAATTAATGTACAGCCTACGTGTGGGAATATACTACAAGACATACTGTTAGTAAATAAGTCAATTAATGTACAGCCTACGTGTGGGAATATACTACAAGACATACTGTTAGTAAATAAGTAAATTAATGTACAGCCTACGTGTGGGAATATACTACAAGACATACTGTTAGTAAATAAGTAAATTAATGTACAGCCTACGTGTGGGAATATACTACAAGACATACTGTTAGTAAATAAGTCAATTAATGTACAGCCTACGTGTGGGAATATACTACAAGACATACTGTTAGTAAATAAGTAAATTAATGTACAGCCTACGTGTGGGAATATACTACAAGACATACTGTTAGTAAATAAGTCAATTAATGTACAGCCTACGTGTGGGAATATACTACAAGACATACTGTTAGTAAATAAGTAAATTAATGTACAGCCTACGTGTGGGAATATACTACAAGACATACTGTTAGTAAATAAGTCAATTAATGTACATCCTACGTGTGGGAATATACTACAAGACATACTGTTAGTAAATAAGTCAATTAATGTACAGCCTACGTGTGGGAATATACTACAAGACATACTGTTAGTAAATAAGTCAATTAATGTACAGCCTACGTGTGGGAATATACTACAAGACATACTGTTAGTAAATAAGTAAATTAATGTACAGCCTACGTGTGGGAATATACTACAAGACATACTGTTAGTAAATAAGTCAATTAATGTACAGCCTACGTGTGGGAATATACTACAAGACATACTGTTAGTAAATAAGTAAATTAATGTACAGCCTACGTGTGGGAATATACTACAAGACATACTGTTAGTAAATAAGTAAATTAATGTACAGCCTACGTGTGGGAATATACTACAAGACATACTGTTAGTAAATAAGTCAATTAATGTACAGCCTACGTGTGGGAATATACTACAAGACATACTGTTAGTAAATAAGTAAATTAATGTACAGCCTACGTGTGGGAATATACTACAAGACATACTGTTAGTAAATAAGTCAATTAATGTACATCCTACGTGTGGGAATATACTACAAGACATACTGTTAGTAAATAAGTAAATTAATGTACATCCTACGTGTGGGAATATACTACAAGACATACTGTTAGTAAATAAGTAAATTAATGTTCAGCCTACGTGTGGGAATATACTACAAGATATACTGTTAGTAAATAAGTAAATTAATGTACAGCCTACGTGTGGGAATATACTACAAGACATACTGTTAGTAAATAAGTAAATTAATGTACAGCCTACGTGTGGGAATATACTACAAGACATACTGTTAGTAAATAAGTAAATTAATGTACAGCCTACGTGTGGGAATATACTACAAGACATACTGTTAGTAAATAAGTAAATTAATGTACAGCCTACGTGTGGGAATATACTACAAGACATACTGTTAGTAAATAAGTCAATTAATGTACAGCCTACGTGTGGGAATATACTACAAGACATACTGTTAGTAAATAAGTAAATTAATGTACAGCCTACGTGTGGGAATATACTACAAGACATACTGTTAGTAAATAAGTCAATTAATGTACATCCTACGTGTGGGAATATACTACAAGACATACTGTTAGTAAATAAGTCAATTAATGTACATCCTACGTGTGGGAATATACTACAAGACATACTGTTAGTAAATAAGTAAATTAATGTACAGCCTACGTGTGGGAATATACTACAAGACATACTGTTAGTAAATAAGTAAATTAATGTACAGCCTACGTGTGGGAATATACTACAAGATATACTGTTAGTAAATAAGTAAATTAATGTACAGCCTACGTGTGGGAATATACTACAAGACATACTGTTAGTAAATAAGTCAATTAATGTACAGCCTACGTGTGGGAATATACTACAAGACATACTGTTAGTAAATAAGTAAATTAATGTACAGCCTACGTGTGGGAATATACTACAAGACATACTGTTAGTAAATAAGTAAATTAATGTACAGCCTACGTGTGGGAATATACTACAAGACATACTGTTAGTAAATAAGTAAATTAATGTACAGCCTACGTGTGGGAATATACTACAAGACATACTGTTAGTAAATAAGTAAATTAATGTACAGCCTACGTGTGGGAATATACTACAAGACATACTGTTAGTAAATAAGTCAATTAATGTACAGCCTACGTGTGGGAATATACTACAAGACATACTGTTAGTAAATAAGTCAATTAATGTACAGCCTACGTGTGGGAATATACTACAAGACATACTGTTAGTAAATAAGTAAATTAATGTACAGCCTACGTGTGGGAATATACTACAAGACATACTGTTAGTAAATAAGTAAATTAATGTACAGCCTACGTGTGGGAATATACTACAAGACATACTGTTAGTAAATAAGTCAATTAATGTACAGCCTACGTGTGGGAATATACTACAAGACATACTGTTAGTAAATAAGTAAATTAATGTACAGCCTACGTGTGGGAATATACTACAAGACATACTGTTAGTAAATAAGTAAATTAATGTACAGCCTACATGTGGGAATATACTACAAGACATACTGTTAGTAAATAAGTCAATTAATGTACAGCCTACGTGTGGGAATATACTACAAGACATACTGTTAGTAAATAAGTCAATTAATGTACAGCCTACGTGTGGGAATATACTACAAGACATACTGTTAGTAAATAAGTAAATTAATGTACAGCCTACGTGTGGGAATATACTACAAGACATACTGTTAGTAAATAAGTCAATTAATGTACAGCCTACGTGTGGGAATATACTACAAGACATACTGTTAGTAAATAAGTAAATTAATGTACAGCCTACGTGTGGGAATATACTACAAGACATACTGTTAGTAAATAAGTAAATTAATGTACAGCCTACGTGTGGGAATATACTACAAGACATACTGTTAGTAAATAAGTAAATTAATGTACAGCCTACGTGTGGGAATATACTACAAGACATACTGTTAGTAAATAAGTAAATTAATGTACAGCCTACGTGTGGGAATATACTACAAGACATACTGTTAGTAAATAAGTCAATTAATGTACAGCCTACATGTGGGAATATACTACAAGACATACTGTTAGTAAATAAGTAAATTAATGTACAGCCTACGTGTGGGAATATACTACAAGACATACTGTTAGTAAATAAGTCAATTAATGTACAGCCTACGTGTGGGAATATACTACAAGACATACTGTTAGTAAATAAGTCAATTAATGTACAGCCTACGTGTGGGAATATACTACAAGACATACTGTTAGTAAATAAGTAAATTAATGTACAGCCTACGTGTGGGAATATACTACAAGACATACTGTTAGTAAATAAGTAAATTAATGTACAGCCTACATGTGGGAATATACTACAAGACATACTGTTAGTAAATAAGTCAATTAATGTACAGCCTACGTGTGGGAATATACTACAAGACATACTGTTAGTAAATAAGTCAATTAATGTACAGCCTACGTGTGGGAATATACTACAAGACATACTGTTAGTAAATAAGTAAATTAATGTACAGCCTACGTGTGGGAATATACTACAAGACATACTGTTAGTAAATAAGTCAATTAATGTACAGCCTACGTGTGGGAATATACTACAAGACATACTGTTAGTAAATAAGTAAATTAATGTACAGCCTACGTGTGGGAATATACTACAAGACATACTGTTAGTAAATAAGTAAATTAATGTACAGCCTACGTGTGGGAATATACTACAAGACATACTGTTAGTAAATAAGTAAATTAATGTACAGCCTACGTGTGGGAATATACTACAAAACATACTGTTAGTAAATAAGTCAATTAATGTACAGCCTACGTTTGGGAAACAAACACCTTTGTTTCATAATTATTATTTATTAATTATGTGTATTGACAAATTTATACTAGAAATGTGGATGTATTTTAAGAAAGTTTAATCGATATATAGTAATCACATTATGTGTCGAACCGGGCGAGTTGATCTCTCCTCTGTCTGTCTCCTCGCTACGAGCACACGGCGAGTGGCATGCATTAGAAGCATTGAGTGCAAGAAACTTGCACAATAGCGACTCGTTAGTATGCACAGCTGACAGACGAGTTGGTATCACTCCCACTGCTCTGCTTTGTACGTGATAACTCACAGACTCATTGAAACTTGCACAATAGCGACTCGTTAGTATGCACAGCTGACAGACGAGTTGGTATCACTCCCACTGCTCTGCTTTGTACGTGATAACTCACAGACTCATTGAAACTTGCACAATAGCGACTCGTTAGTATGCACAGCTGACAGACGAGTTGGTATCACTCCCACTGCTCTGCTTTGTACGTGATAACTCACAGACTCATTGAAACTTGCACAATAGCGACTCGTTAGTATGCACAGCTGACAGACGAGTTGGTATCACTCCCACTGCTCTGCTTTGTACGTGATAACTCACAGACTCATTGAAACTTGCACAATAGCGACTCGTTAGTATGCACAGCTGACAGACGAGTTGGTATCACTCCCACTGCTCTGCTTTGTACGTGATAACTCACAGACTCATTGAAAACCACTTAACTACTACCCCTACTAACAACTAATAATACTATTATATATATATATATATATAAAAGAGTAAGTACAAATTGATTGCTTTTGCCGATAAGGCAGCCACTTGTGACACTAGACGTAATTTTTTTTCTGTATATTTGATATTTAAAGTCTGCCAATAAAGAGTTCATTTATTCATTCTGACTGACTAATGTTCGCTTGGAATCTACTCAGAGCCTAAACCTCTGAATTTAAAAGCATGGAATTTGAAGAGCGTATTCATTATAATGTATTGTGTAGGGGTGGTACAAAGAATAGATTTTTGGAAATTGAACCCTTGAAGGGTTCAAATTGGTGTCCAAGGTTTGGAGTTTCATTTTATGTCGCGAGCAACAAAGCGCAACAATTTTTGTCAGTCTTAGATAAAGTAATGATAAGTTTAGAGACGCGAGTGCGTACTTTTAGCGTGATCTATTTGTATTGGAATTAACATATAAAAATATCTGACATATTTGTTCTTGTTTTCATCTAATATCTTTATTTTTTAAGAACAAGACTTATAATAGAAATTTTATGTTACGAACTTTATCTCGTTTTTTAGAAAAGGCAAAAGGAACAAAGCGTGTGCTTTTAAAGCATGAATTAAATGGACAAAGCTTTGAAGTATGAAGAAATGCTAGGAACTGTGCATCTCAGCATGTCGTATTACTTCCTAGTTGAAATTATTGTAACAAATTTAACCCAGATGATTTTTGAGATCAGAACCCTTATTGGCTAGATTTAGGCATGAAGGAGGCGAAAACAAGAGCAAGCAAGCTTAGTTTCATTTTAACAGTTCGCTGCTTCTAAGTTGTTAAAATGAAAGCAAGTTTGCCATGTTTTCACCTCTTGTCTAACTTTAGCTGATAAGGTGGCAGATCTCTATTTTCTGATGTACTTTAGGCACAATGTACATGAATTTATAAAAATTATAACACGCTGAGTTGTTATATGCAAATATGTGATATGGATCGATATCACTGGTCAACAAACACTATTTTTAGATGTGAGTAAAGTGAATATATTTAAAAAATAAAACAGAAAAAGAAAAACCATTTATAATATTATAATATTTTTTGATGTTTTCCTCTACTCAAGCAGTACCTATGGGCTTGGCTCGTCGAACCCTCAAGCAGTACCTATGGGCTTGGCTCGTCGAACCCTCAAGCAGTACCTATGGGCTTGGCTCGTCGAACCCTCAAGCAGTACCTATGGGCTTGGCTCATCGAACCCTCAAGCAGTGCCCATGGGCTTGGCTCATCGAACCCTCAAGCAGTGCCTATGGGCTTGGCTCATCGAACCCCGTCCCGAGACCCTATTGTGTTATACTTTAAAATATGTATAATAATCTACAAACTTCTATGCGTATGTTTGAACAAACTGATTGTAATGAAACCTAACTCACTATACATAAAATACAGATCCTAGGATCTGTTTAAATAAATAAGCATACTTCTAATACATAAAAGCTTTGATAAAGTTTAAGACAACCTGTAACATTGTCCTAAACTTTTACTTAAGCCAACGTCGCTTTGCGTCTAATTTTATTATGCGAACTGCCAGGTCGTGGAATTTGCTGCCAATCTTACATCTACATCTTAGATCTCATAGTTGCTTTAGAACAGGAAAATTAAAGTCAAACATAAGCCTCTTAAGGTACTTCAAATCCAACGAAAAAAAAAACGTATTTCAAATTTTATCGTTCTTCGTAAAGCGATGAGTAAAACCCGCAGTGTGGGTTCATATTTCAATCGTGCGTGAGTGCTGCCGTCACGAAGCCGTCGCTCGGCGCGGCCTCGCTGGCGGGGAGCCAACCCGCACGCCCACCGTACCGCCACCGTTCACCGCCTTTATTGGAACTCACTCTTTTGAAAAGCTTCTGATAACTGCAGGTTTGACTTCTGTGACCATAAGTGAATCGCAAACAACAAATATACAGGAAAAATCTTAAATCTAGTGTCACAAATAGCTGCCTTATAGCTAAAAGCGATGGCGATAAAGCCAGGCAACATAAAGATGGAGACAATTTACAAAATAAATAGAGTATAAGACGGGGTACGCCTGAGTGCCATTGTCGTAATATAAAAATATAAAAAGTTTCCTTTAAGAAAGTTTCAGAGTCAAAATATACATATGTATACTTGTATGCGCTCACAAGTGATAGGAATGAGCTCTTGAAGAACACTTGTCACAATAATAATTCGAACTATATAATGCTCATGCTCACCTTGTTGGTTTTGTTCAGTCTTATCTGTAAAAGCAAGGCTTAGAAGGTACCCACCATAACGCTACTGTTATAGTATAAACTCTACTCGTATAAACATATATACTATCTACTATCTACTATCTACTATCCACTATCTACTATCTACTCGTAAAACATTTTGACGTTTCAATATTATTCATGTTTTTCCGTTGAACAACTGTTTTTGTTAGTGAATTTCGAGCGAGTTCGTTATAATATATATTCAGAAATATTATTTCAGCCTTTATATAACCATAACATAGTATAAGTACCTGACATACATCGGCGAAAAAATAAGTTTCCCATTTACCCGACTGCGAAAGAAGGAGCTTTATGTTTTTCTAGTGTATGTATGTCTTTGGCACGCCCTAGAGCCTAAATGGCTAGCCGTATTTTTATGTGAGTGGTGTCAATAGATTCGTCTTAGTCGTGAGAGTGACACTAAACACTACAAATTAAAAAAAAATGATCAAAGGTGATACACGGGTTTAACGATTTAGCAGTTGTGTTTTTTCGAACTCGCTACTAAACACTTGTTATAATATGCTATGTTCTTTAATTTTATGCTATTCTATATCAGTGTTAACCTATGATTCCATTTATAGTGTAAGGCACAGCTCAGTACTATTTTTGAGCAATGATACCGTTGCCCAATCGATACATATTTAGAGCGACAACAAACACCAATATAAAAATATCTATCTCCCTTATTTTCTACTGCCGACTTCAAAATGGAGGTCTCCACCTCCTGGACTGGACCGATAAGATTTTATCAAAACCAGTCCGGAACTTTGGTTTTGACATCAAAATAACTAAAAATGTTCTGCCTGCGCGGGCGCGGAAGTTTGTAAGCACTTTTATTTTAAAGCATTTCTGTTCCTTACTTAATACAATATCTGTGGACAGTAATGTTTTTCTCTGTTACTATCAGAATGATGAATAACATGACATATCTAGATCTACGGAATGATACTCGTACTCGTACATTGAGCACCTGTGAACGCTCAGCTGCTTCGACTGTTGTTTTACTCGAAACATAATATTTCGCTACAGACTTCACTCCGCAGCTCGAAACAGCTCGAATTTCAGTTTCGGTAAAATATTTTCATTTGTGTAAACAAGTACATTAAAAGAACAAGTCTCAACAGATTCCGTGGAACGGTCCGCCCGTGCCCGCGCTGTCGCTACAGTTAAACGAAATTCGCAATCTGAGCACTTTTTATCGAATCTAATTTAAAGTTCTGTTTGTTCAAACAGTTGTACGTATTTACAACGTAGATAAAAATACAGTCCATGCGAGTGAACCGAGCGAGTCCTACATATACATAGCTAAGTGCTAAATATACTGCGCCGTTATATTCCTTGTGTCGATTTCAGTAAAGTTTCCGCCGCGGGCGAACTGCGTGGGAGAAACTTACATAAGTTTCCTATTGAATTTCGCAAGAACGAGAATATTGAATCGGATGTTGTTTGTATTTACTTATCGAAGCGGGCAACTCAACTCGACTCGACTCATTCGATACTCTCCGATATAACTCAGAATTAAGTCATGTCCGAATGAACACAGCAACTTTAATCTAACTTAAGAAATTTTGGCAGTCAAATAAGTTAGTACAACTCTTTAGTTAAAATCTTCATTTTCATTTACAAAGAACGTCGCACAGTCAGAAAATGTTTGATTTGTTTTTAGCGAAATATAATTAGATAAACAATTTATTTATGTAGTCATAGAATATGATTTTTAAGATTATTCTTTTTAATTTTAATCTAATTGTATTAATACAGCCTCAGGGTTAACACCAAACTTTCGAGGTCGAAATTAAAAAATGTTATAACTAATTTATTTTAGGGATTTTTGTTTTAAACATGGCAGTCCCAGACACGACATTGTTTAAAATATACTGGTAAATGTAGGTCATTCATCCGAGGCGATAAAAATGGTCATAGTCAAATAATTCGTTTGCGGCATCGGAATTGAGTTCTGCCAGGATATTATTGTATCGCCCTACATCGTTGTTATTCAACCTGTAAGTCACCTCAAGCGCCTTTCGTTGCAGCTGAAAGCACACTCTACTAGTAGATGGTGAACATCTTCTCCACATGTATCACAGTTAGGTGTGTCAGACTTCCGCATCAAATACTCTAACTTTTTTAACGGCATATGATCAGATCTCAGTCTATGTGCTGTGACAATAAGTTTCTGAGATATACTTACATTACAAAACTAAAAGACATAGATTCAGCGTTCAGTTAGTTGCACTTTTTAATCGTATTATTAGTGTCGCAGTATATTACTGATATTGGACCATAATAAATAGTGGATTTGAAAGCAATTCCGTGACTCTAGGTCTCCCAGCGCAAGCAGCGCTGCGTCGCAGCGGTCCCCACTCTCATAATGGAAATATATCGTGCTCGCAAATTGCGCTGCAATCCTGCATAATAGTGCATTAGCGAGCCAGCGCTTAAAGCGCTTTCAGTAATTCCAGGCGATTTCGTTTAAGCACGATCTCGATCATATTCGGTGATTTAATACTTTTAGATCACTGCGTTTCTGTAATGGATATTCTCGCTGGTGGTTTCTTGTATCAATTTCGCTGTTTTAATATCATTTGTCTATTTCATTTTGTTTTATTCCTTGTAACGTTTTGTATTTCATTTAGGGTATACGAGAAAGCACGCGTTCGATCCCAGGTTCACGCACTTCTGGGCTTTTTAAGAGTATCTTTTCTTGTTAAGGATTTGAATTAATTATCTCTTTCTTTTTTTAGAAGGAAACATAGCAAGGAAAACAAGCTTATGCTGCAGACACGACGCAAATGAGTCATGTCCTCAGTTATTGTGTAAATAATAATAATTATATGAGTTACACCCTTTCACAGGGAGACCCGTGGCCAGCAGTAAAACGCTATAAGTATGTATTTAAAATTGCATGAGTTATTCAATCTATGTATATTGTGCAATATTGTTGAAGAATCTAGATGTTACAATGTACGAGTAGCTAAGTATTGAACGTAACACGCACCACGCGCCACACACTGATGAACAGAAGGGTCACAAATGTCGTCAACTTTAAATATCGATCAAATTGTTCAATTAAAATTCTCTGTTGTAATTTAATCTTAGAAAATAAACATTTCACCAAATATCTAAATTTACTTTAAATAAATGAACGAATTTTCAGAAGACATGCATATTACGAGAAAAGCCAATTACTTCGTGTCGCTGCAGGTACAATTAATTACATTCATATTAATAATTTAATCTCTAATGTATCGTGTCAATAATTACTTAGCTCATCACACGCACTCGAGCTGGCTACGACGACACGTTCACTTCGGTATTGTATTACTGTAAACTTTAACGCTAACATTACTACTCGTACTAGTTAGACAATCTGATAGCAAACAGAAGACACCCACACACACACACATGTACACACATTAACACACAATTGCTATCAGCATATTGTCAAGTCGTTAGTCCTCCACTCAGAGACTCTACAGCCACGGAATGGGTACTGGTTTGAGTATTTATATGTCTAAATAGATACTGAAAGTTCTAACGCGTCGCCATGAATAGTGGTGATATTTGTAGACTGTACCGCGCGCGACATAGCGGGAACCCGCTGTTAAGAGACGCGCGATGCCGGGACGCGCGGTTGAGGGGACGCGATGCTGAGGGAATGATTCAAATTTATTGCGTCACGAAAAATATGTCTTGCTTCGATAAATAGATATATTATATAACGGGTAGAAATTTATAATATACATACTTATACATTTCTTCCTGTTTCTATTAAAACCGTGTATTATCTGAAGCACGACACTCACTACAATCTAGTTTAGCTTAGTTTTCACGCACACCGCCTAGACCGTACTTGGCTAGGTTAGAGCGGTAAGTTCAAACAGAATTACTTTTCCTACCTGTAGAAGAGATCTGTTATATTTTCTACTTTTCTATTAAAAGAACAGATGTGTTTTTTGTTCTATTGATACACAAACAGTAGAACAGATGAGATTAACCCAGCAAAGTTAGCCTGTTTGTTTCATATTTGTAATTTAGTTACATTAAAGCTCGTTGCTCTATCTAGACATTTAAATAATCAGAGTGTTATTTCAAGTGTTAGTTCATCGTACAGTTAGCGTGGAGTTAATTTATGTACTTGAAGTAAATAACTTTGGTACATAAATTACAATTTCTTCACAGCACCGCCGCCGCGCCGCCGCCGCGCCGCCGCCGCGCCGCTGGTGCCTCTAGGCGGAGAGGTGAAGTTCAGTTCTTTATCTCGGGTTTTGTTGACGCGGCACTCGACGAACGTGTTTTGTTTTCTCAGGGCAGACGCCGCGAGTGGTTCATTTGTTGACGCGGCACTCGACGAACGTGTTTTGTTTTCTCAGGGCAGACGCCGCGAGTGGTTCATTTGTTGACGCGGCACTCGACGAACGTGTTTTGTTTTCTCAGGGCAGACGCCGCGAGTGGTTCATTCCATTTTTATATAAGAACAAAAACCACATCATGAACTTCGGGTTGTTTTTTGCTTATAAATAAAGTGAAATCAAATAATATCTAATAATCTGTTCAGCGTTACGAATTCAGTAAAATATCTATACATAAGCCGTTTAATGTAATTGTAAGTTTAAATTCAAGTAAAGGACCAGGGTTGGACAGTATTGAGTGTGTAGATATTAAAACTATTTGTGAAAAAATATCGTGGGTCATTGCAAAGCTTATTAACGCAGGTATAAATACGGCAAAATATCCCCAAGGCCTAAAAACTGGCATTGTCAGGCCAATTTATAAGAAAGGTAGTCATAAGGAGTACGGAAACTACAGGCCTATTACGATATTACCAGTTATAGATAAAATCATCGAGAAATTTGTGTGTCAACAGATACAAGACTTTTATGTTAAGAATGAAGTATTGACTAACGAAATAAATCTACAGCAAAACTCCTCTCAAAATTTACAGACGAAGTTAATCAATGTCTAAATCATAAGATGCTTAGTCCTCCTATTCATTGACTTTAGTAAGGCGTTTGATACACTTAGACATGAAACCATACTTAAAAAACTATATAATACAGGCGTTCGTGGACCAATGCTAACATGGTGCGCAGATTATCTTAATGATCGTAAATATCGAGTTAAAGTAGGAAACGATTACAGCGAAGCAATTAGTGTTACTGAAGGTACAGCTCAAGGCTCTGTACTTGGGCCTTTGCACTACTTGGCCTATGCAAATGATATGGAGTATGTAGTGAATTACTGCTCGATTTACCAGTATGCGGATGATACTTGCCTATTGGCCGCTAGTAAGGACCTTAATACAGTTGCCAAAAACATTCAAGATGATTTCACGAGGGTTGCAATGTGGTCTCACGACGCTGGTCTCGTTTTGAATGCAGCTAAAACAAAAATTGTTCATGTTTGTTCAAGCCATGTACGCGATCCAGGTACATTTAAAATTATTGCACACAGTCATAACTCCCCACAAAATCTTATTAATAGTACCGTTAGCAATTGCAACTGTGACATAATAGAACAGGTATCAAACCATACGCATCTAGGGCTAGTAGTAGATCACAGATTCAGCTGGACTCGTCATGTTGACTCTGTATGTGATAAGTTAAGAGCAATACTAGCTACATTTTATATATTAAAACCGAAAGTACCATGTACAATTCTATTAAGCATGTATGTGGCTATGGTTGAATCGGTTATATCGTACGGAATAACAAGCTATGGGCGAACTTTTAAAACGAATTTTGAACTTACAAATTAGGATCCTAAAACTTATAGTCCTTAGAAACATTAAAAACTGTACAAAGAAAATATTATAGAGCTATTTGAATTTTGTAATGTATTACCAGTACAAGACAGGGTACAAATGTGTCTATTGATTGAGCAATATAATATTACGGAAATACAAATAGCTATAACTCATGATATAACAACAAGAAGGATTACTCAAAATATGCTGAAAATACCAACAAAACAAAACTATTACGGAAGAAGAACCTCTGAGTATTTGATTCCCAGCTTGTTAAATAACTTACCACAAACTATAAAACAAAAAGCTAACATTAATAACTATAGACGTATTTTCAAACAATATTTTTATAAGAAACTAAAACAATGACAAAACAGCGCGATCGAAATCATGCTGTATAGTACAGGTAAGGTAAGCTCGCTCACCGCTCACTATAAAATCTAAATAGTAATTATGATGACAAATAACCCAACTTCGCCTTCTTTTTAAAGTAGATGTTTATTACCTTCAGTTTAATGTATAAATTACAAGTAGTATGCTATTATATATTATAAGCAGTAATATGTTGAGCGATTCTATATCTTTACAAACTTCTTGGGTTTTAGATATACTTTTAATAAATTTATGTTTTTTAAGTGTACTTAGGAAAAATAAAAAAAATAAGAAATTGGCTGTAAGCATGTACTCGTATCCATTTTACTCAATAGTGATGATAACGCCGTTCGATGTCCTGTAAGATAAATAAATTGTAGGTGTCCACGAATAGGAAACGAAAGAATGTCTGTATTATACACGAAACACTTTCGAACGCTCGAATGCTTGAAAACATAATATGTCACAAACAAACAAAACTCTTGAGCAGAGCTCAGTATTGTTAGAAAAAGAAAATATTATAAAGTAAATCGTTAGATATTAGATCGTAACTCAGGTCCTTACTGGATAGACAGCGTATATTGTAATGTAGCACTTACACTCGTATGTGTGGGACACGTTAATTGTTTCCTACGCGCGAACAACAAACAAACTACAGTTAGATGTGCTCCCCCCTGAGAGGTGCTCCACACGTGCGACTCATCTCATTACAAGCATCACGTCAGCGCTTGCTGATAGATGACGGAACTTTACTATGAGTACACATTGCCTTGTCTATGTCTTAAGGACAGGCATTTGTTAATTGAATATTTTAATTGTACTGAGAATGTAGTAATAAACTATTGAAACAGATCTTAATACTTTGTTTTAGGTTGTGAACAAAGTTATTAGCTTTATATCGCAAGTAAATTAATAAGCCTTCTGTTTTTTTCTCCATGGCTCAAACAAGAATTTATTATCTTCCGTCACATTATAGACCTTTACGAGTATAAACTATAGGTCTACGTACGCTCTTATGTTCTATGAATTTAATATGAGAATGAAATAATACACCAGAATTTCCTTCTCGATTCACGTAAGTTTATATTTTCCGTTAAGAAGTAACTTGCCAAAAAATATAAATAACGCGATATTGTATTTTTGGTGAGCTGATAACGCTATTGGATCCAATATCCGCATACGACAACACAAAATGTTTTATATTTTCTAGTCTAAAAAAGTTTCAAAGTGTCAAACGCAGAAAAGCTTTTTGTTGTGAAATTTAAAGGTAGGACGCGCCAGCGGCATATCGGGGGCATGGCGGGGGGACGAAGGGGCGCAGGACGCACGGGCGGAGGGATTTTATATTACTTTTCTAAACAAGATCACGATCGGAACAGATTTATCAATTCCATCAAATATTATACCTTTTTATCTTCATAATGGCTACATTTGCTTTTACGTGAAAGCATCTGATTAATTTTAGATAAAATGGAATTTATTTTTATATCTAGGGCCTCATAATTTCATGTTATATTTATGTATTATAAAGAAATTATATAAACCAGAAAAGGAAGTACTTAGTTAGAAACAACAATAATCATCCCACTATAGTGCAAATACCAAAATAAATCAAGTGTTTACTTACTTGAACAAATGTTGCGATATGATTTTACCCACTTACGTCCTATCACTGGGCATCGGTCTCTGCGAAGGGGTGGAGGGCTTAATGCATCATGTATCTTTCGTCAAGCAACAAGCCGGTTTCTCGACATGTTTTTCTTCACCGAATAAAATAGAAAGACATTCCTGATTGTCATACCGATTTGACGATTTGGTGTGACCACGAGCCCGACACGTAAACTGCACATAAATGACAAACTCAGAGATATGAGTTTGACCTGGGATATAACAGTAAGCTTCACGCTTGTAACCTAATTAATTTACCTACTAGTCCAGGCTACTATTACAAAAGTTGTAATAGTGGCTACAAACAGTAATAATCAAACAATTCTACATATACTTATTTTGAGTGAGACTTTCAAAAGCGAGTCTAATTCAAGCAAGAGAGTATTGATACAGCGCGCGGTTGTAGGACAATGAATCATATAGAATCATTTATAATTTAAGTCCCGCTCATCCGTTATGAAAAACGTGAGTTTACAGGTTCACGTCGTGTGATGGATACTCGATCTTTATGGCCGACCGCGGAGACGAACACATTTGAGATTCTGACTTGCAGATGGAACCGACTATCTACTTCTACAGGTTGGTTAAAAGGTCTTAAACTATTTCTTGGTTTATAAACTTTACTTTAAAAAGCATTCATTAATGATTCTGTTGAAGTGAATTGTAAGATAATTTAATAGTAACTAGTGGCTTTCAATGAGTATGTATGTACTGTGAGCAGATTAATATACGACCATTGGACGTCTGTCAACTCCAGGCGACATTCAGATGAGATAATTCATTCAAGACAGGCACGTTGAGGATAAAACATCCCGTGTTAATCCACCTTAGACCAGTTAGCACGTGTTCTTTGTTCACCGATAACCGCAAATGTAACTTGTTGGTTCGCGGTTTCGCAACACAAAGTTATATAACTTATTAAACCAAAAAATATATACATTTTGAACATAGTTTAAGTATTTTTTTCTTATGTTATTTCTGTAAATGATATTTTTTTAAGTATTAAAACCTAGCTGAAGGCTGAAACACCAACAAACAAGTAGCTCTAAGAAAGACTCCATTAAACACGTATGTTAACATTTCTATTGATTAGGGAAGATATTAAATGTACATAGAGCAAAACATTGAAAGTACATTGTGATGTCTTATTGCATAAATCGTATTATACGTCAATTATCCTTAATATCTGTATAATATATTATTTTATTGGGCAAGTGCCTTTTTAACAAAACCAAAAACAAAATGACTAACAACAACAGCAAAAAATATAGCAGAAAAATTACCTATCAACCATTTAAGATCTACAGATGATCCAAATGCTCCAACCCACCACCAGAGCGTAGCGTGCCCAGTATGCTAGTCGCATTACCACGCTGAATGTCAATGCTTTTAAAACCGGTCAGCTTTTAAAGCCAGATAAAAACTGGTGTGTAATATGTGTGTGTATATACTCGTAGATATAGTCAGTATATATGATTGTGTAACCGGTCCGAGCATGTTCTAGATCTCAATGAGCCTCAGGAGTATCGTGTCGTGGACATATTGCGCTATAACTACCTACAAACAAACACACCGACACTAGGAACTATACAGCTTTACATTAATAGCTTAAATAGGACAGTGTCATATGGGTAACATGGATTACTTGTGAAACGATTCTCGAAATAATGCAACGTTGGGTGCGGTCAGCTGTTGGATGGGTGATCGATTAGTGATATTTTCAACTGGGCGCTACCGTCGGTTGTCTGTATTTTATCTATCTATATATATAAAAGTATAAATCGACCGATCTTTCTTAGGAATTAACGTCGAACCTTTTTTTTATCTAACACAGTCATACATTTGACCACACGCTTGCACGTTCACGGAAATTAGCGAAACAGTGGCCCAAGATCGAGCATGCCTAGTGTAGGGGCACCTGGCTTTGCGCTTACGTTTGCTAATTGTAAAGTACAGCAAACCAGTTACCCCGTGCCCGCCACATCATACACTCGTCGGTCTCCCACTAGTTTAGGTCTGTTCATTAAACTTTTGATATTAAAATACATTCTGGAGCAAATTGTTCATTGTTTTTATTTGGTGCATCCCGGTAGATAGGATACAGGCTAGGAGTCGTTCGGGAACTAGAACTCAAAGACTTAAGACCCCGAAACTGGTGACTTACGACGTTTCTACCGGGATTGAATTAGGGAACAGTGACGGTCGTGAATAAAGGATAACTCGTGGGAGCCGACAAACATTTTATCGTTATTCTGCGAAAGTGAAAAGCGTCTTCGTTTTAAGCATGGCTACGCCGCAGTCAACTCCGATAATCAAGCTGGAAGAGGCAGGAATACTCTGGCTCTCTAGGAAAGCTGCTGGAAAACACCTTTAGGGTTTTGGCGACAGATTTTTCAACTTGAGGGTGGTAGCTATCCAAGCGAGCGTGCTAACGCCTAACCACCATGCGAAAACTGCACTAAAAGACGTGAAATTTGGAGAATGTATGAGTGTACAAAGCTAGGATTTTTTAACCAATAAGGTAATCAAACGGTGGTTCAAAGTCTGAAACTTCTTTATATTCCATTTTAAGTAGCTTGTTAAGCCGCGGGTGACAGCTACTATTATATTACACGTTAAATTACACGACTCTACAAAAAAAATTTCGTTCTTTGTCCTAAAGTTTATACCGTTATTTTCCAGTTAGTTTTGCACAAAAACGAAAAGAAAATACCTTTTTTCGGTATAAAGTTTGCTTTTGTGATAGTTATAATAATAATACTCATTTTTCAATTTTTCATAAATTTTAATTGATTTTAATATTTTTAAAAAGACCGCGCGGTGAGAGTGGGGCATTAACGTTTACACTGTGCCGCTAGATGGCACCCGAGTGATAAACAACCATCAGGTGTTATTTACAAGCCCAGAATAACTTAAAATGTCGTCGAAAGTGCAAATACGATGCAAGAACAGAATTGTGTGTCGGAAAACAGAACGTCAAATTTGAGCCGATTGTTGAAGCGGTAAAAGTGTTAATGCCGCCTTTGCACATTAAGTTAGGGTTGATGAAACAATTTGTTAAAAAACTGGACGAAACTTCAGAAGCTTTTGGATACTTAAAAATTGTTTTTCCGAAGTTATCGGAAGCAAAGGTTAAAGCTGGGGTTTTTGTTGGTCCGCAAATAAGACAGATTTTCGCCGATGAAAAATTTCCAACGTTGCTGAATCGTACTCAAAAAGCAAGTTGGAACAGTTTTAAAGCAGTAGTTTCTGGATTTTTAGGAAATAATAAAGCTGAAAACTACGAAAAGTTGGTTGAGGATATGCTTACAAATTTTAAGGCCATGGGCTGCAGGATGTCATTAAAAGTACATATGCTGCATGCTCATTTGGATAAATTTAAAAACAATATGGGAGCCTATTCCGAAGAGCAAGGAGAACGTTTCCATCAGGACATCATGAATTTTGAACAACGCTATCAAGGCCAATACAATGAAAACATGATGGGCGACTATATTTGGGGTTTATTGAGAGAAAGTAGCTATGAACATAAAAGAAAAAGTAAAAGTGTGCACTTTTAAGTTATTTTCCACTTTTCTGTAAGCTAATTTGATAGTAAAACTTAATAAAAATAATAAACATTTATATTTCAATAGTTTTATTTTCAATCAAAAATTAAAATCCGAGAATTTTAAAAATTTCGTTCAATCAGTCTTCTAAGCACAAAAGCAAAGTTTTTCATGCCATATATTTTATTTCCGTCTTATTACGACCTAAACTACCGAAATTTAATGTTTTGCAATCAAAGTCAAATTTCATGTTGACCCGTGTTATAGTTATTACTCAAGACAAAAGTGATATTCGAAGCCCTAAATATAAATCCACTTGCCGAACAAAGCTTAGTTGTAACGTAACCGAGGACCTTAAAGACCTAGCTGATATGGAACGGGAGCGGTGGGCACTGTCAGTACGAGCCAATATGATCGCTCATAGATCACACTGTTTAAGGCGTTCTGCACTTCTCTGTATACGTGTAGCTTATGGGTGAACTACACAGAGAAGACCTACAGTGCCCTCCGGGTCGAATTCAATAATGCATTCCGGGTGGTAGTGGGGCTGCCTCGCTTCTGTAGTGCATCACTGATGTTTGCGGTGGGACGCACTGACTGCTTCCACGCTACTCTGCGCAAGCGGAGCGCGTCCTAGGAGCGCCCGCGCCGGGTGCGAGTCAGCCCCAATGTTGTTCTATCTATGTTCGCCGATAGGCTTGATTGTATATATATAAGGCATAGCTGTAATAGGCATGTCGCAGTCCCAATGCAATTGTAAATTAATTGTAGGGGTAGGCGTGACTTTTTTTCCTGTGTTTTTTCTTAATCATGAGATTAATTAAATTCTTTGTATATTTTTAACATTTTTCTTAATTTATGTAATAGTAATTGTTGATTTTGTGCCATTGTCATAATGTATGTGTTAAAATAAAAAGTCCTGGTTGTTCGATAATAAATTAAAAAAAAAACGAACAAGAGTGTTATTTTTAACGTGGTACAAACAGCGAGGGAGTAAAATTTACTGGCCAACATATAGCTCTGCCCATAAACTTCAGTTTCACCGCGATCACCGATGGACTGCTCGGTCATGTTTTAATTTGACTGACAATACACACGTGTTCACAGGATACTACTGACGAGGACGTAAACTGTCACTCGAAACATAAATTAGATATACTGGTACTATACTAAACACGCAAGTATCGTTGTTCTACGAACGAGACTAGTTTTTACGTTACTGACACGCGAGCGAAGTTAGGTACTTATTTGAATATTTTGATTTTGAATTTGAAGCGTTTCTGTTCCAGTTATTGCAAAATATTACTTTATCTGTCTGTATGAGTGTTTGTCCGGCGTGTTATCTGTGTACGTACTGGTAGTGGTTTGCAACCAATTTTGAAAATATTTGTTGGAAAAGTGAAGTTAATAATTACAACAAAAAATGAATTGCGTGTAGATCATTCAAGATCTACAGATAATCCAACCCACTACCAGGGGGCGGTGTGTTTACGTAGTTTTGATAAACTTTATATAAATATTTAAAAAACCTTTTTCGAATATTTATTAAAAATGGTATAATTTTTATGAATATTAATATTTCTTCTACTAAAAAGTTACTAAAAGAAAACATGTATTTTTTATTTATTTTTATAATAAAACCGCAATAATAATTGTTCTGTAGGTCAACAGTTCACATACCTACTACGAGTACAGTGTATACAGCAGGTGTTCCTATAACGTTAACAATCCTATAAAATCGATCGGAAAGCGTGAGATAAAGAAACAGGAACAGGTGGTTGATTGTGAGCAGTTTTCAATCACATCGAGTGATCAAACGGCCGATAAAGCAGCAATCACCGCGCGAGGAGACTGATTCAATTGTCGCCGATACAGCACTCCGGAACACAGCCGGAAAATGAAGACACATTCTAATGATTTCTACTCATGGCTCAATGCTTTAATATATAGCGATATTTTGTAGGATACGTCCATTTGCTGAAAGTTCATATAACATAATGTTTTCAAAGTGTAAATATATAAAAAAAGAAAAGAAGTAATAACAAAATAAATTGTGACGTATGCACCACAAGGCTAATTAGGTAACTCATATGTAAGTATGGCTTGTATGGTTCGTGTATGTACATAAATACATACAGTACCTAGCATTTAGGTATTTCTTATATACTCCTACTGTACATAAACATAAATAAAACACATTTATATATATTAAATATTATACTATGTCAGCTCCGCGTGACGTATGAATCCATAGCTTCCTACTGCTGGACACGGGTCTACCCTATGAAGAGGGTGTAGGCCATAATCCACCACGCTGGCCAATTTGCGGGTTGGGAACTTTATTTATTTTCGTAAATTATTAAACCTTCTCCGACAAGTAGGTTTTTTTATAATGTTAAAGATTTTGGAAATTAATCCCAATATATACATGAATGAGAAAGGATCGGATTTCATAAATAAGTATTTATTGTGACGTATTATTGTAGTTTTAAACTCCTTGACTCGCCTCCATATTTTTCCATATTAGACGAAATAAAACGACTTTATCTTCAGTAGTATAGCATTAAAGACATGAGTCGGTAGCCACTGAGACGAGTCTCAGTTGCTCTCGTTATAGAAGGGTGATAAAGTAACGTCGGCTGAGATATCGAGAGACATTAACCAGGTGCGGGGAGGAAGTGGATTACGAGATGTCCTCTTATAGCACTGCTTTATCAGCTACTCTGCCGTCGAGCGACGATTATCAAGCCAAGCAAAATAAGGGAGATACTGTACACAGTCTAGCTATGTTGTAGGCTGTTATATCATTAAGCTTGTGGTTCAGTTAGTTTAGGTATTCCTAATAGAGCCTGCTCGTTCTCTTTGGATATCATCACAGAGTAATGTCACACGTTTCTTTCAGGGTTCTTATTTTCTAACGAACAACGAGATTTTTTGCAGAAAACGCGTGTTTAACGTTATGTCATGTTCTTGACGAAGTAAAACGAGCTCGTTCTGTGCCATGGGACGGTATAAAATTTGACATTGGACAAGTGAATACCGTTCCACGTGAATTTCAGGCTGAATGCGCCTCTATAAGTCTTTTATATTGAACATAACCTTGTATCTTGAAGTGAGCATGCTATAACCACGCGGCGATTGGCAAAAGTCAGTGCTCAACTATTTGGTTTTCCGCGCCGTAATTCCGTTGTGATTTAGTAAAATGTCAGTGCACACTATATCACTGAAGTGAGCAGAGAGGATTACATGTGAAATCCCAGTGGGGAGCGGCACACATGCGGGAGATATCGCTGTACGTATCTGTGCGCGTAAATCACTAGAATCAATCGTGCTCGTCGGACCGGAAGCGGACCGAGCTTTATTCACACAACAATTTGATACATGACGATTCAAACAGGTTTTAACTTCAAATGTGCATTCGCGTAGAATACGTCAATACTCGCTATACCAGCATACTAACTTCAATTCAGGAGTCACTTAGTGGTGACCGAGTTGTCTCGCAAGCGATAGGGAGCAAGTTTAATCCCAGGGACAGGCATGCACCTTTGAGTTTGAAAATTTGATTATTTTCTTTAAAATTGTTTAAGCGGTAAAGGAAAACTTCGGGAAGAGACCTGCTTGTCGGAGAACTTGAATACCTAGCTCTGAAGATAAGTAAAGTCCCCAATGACCGTGGACTACACCCGCTACTTCTAGAGAAGACCTGTGCTGAGTAATAGGACGCTGTAACTAGATTGTTCTTAAAATTATAACCATAATTTTTTTTGCTTACGGAAACAATATGAGAGACGAATATTTTAGAACTGGCAAATTAGGAAAATTTAGTAGGTTAAGCTGGCGTAAGGTAGGCCTCCTAACCGAATAAGCGTCATTACTAAATTTCTTTCCGATCCATACTTACAAGTTCATCTTAGAGTAACGCGCATTTGATCTAAAACATTTCACTGTACAATAACATTATAAAATTTGTCGGAATTACTGACGTCTAAAATCGAGGGAAAAAACTGTTCTCAAAATTGAATTACGAGTGAAACGGAACTCGGCCAAATTAAATAAACAAAACGAAGGGATCGAGATCACAGAATGAATCCTTATTAATTAAACTTCACGCTCGGAAGGTCGGCCGGTGGCGCGCGGCTCTAAAAACTGGATCGATTGATCGCGACTCACATTTACAATTCAAATGATTCCATCAGCGATATCTTCTGTCGGAGAGAGGCGGGGGCACTCGCAGGGGGGAGAGATCTGCCAACAACAACAAACTATTCAATATTAATCACACTTTACTCTAATATTATAATGGTGTAAGTTGTTCATCTTCACGCTCAAACGACGTTTTGACTTAACGGGTTTGAATGAAATTTGGCACGATGATAGCTTATGCACATAGGCTACTTTATATCCCGGAAAATTCAAGTGTTTCCACATGATATGACATGATCAAACATTTACCGCTGGTAAAACCGCGGGCCGCAGCTACTACTGTATAATACTATATTTACCTACAGCAATAAAGTCGCAATTATAGGTCATGATCTGTCACGTCTGGAACTGGTGAACTACATTACTACAGACTTATATTATATATTATTACTATAAGATATTTTCTTCCGGACACAATGTGTAAATCATGCATAATAATTATAGTATCTTTACTCACATTGTTTTTAAGGATTATAAAGCTTTACTCACAGAATAATGTCGAACAAAACTACTGAATTTATAAAAAGCTGGTTGATACTAAGCCATCGCTCAATAACAGCATATACATATAACGAGTTTTAATATAGTATTCCATTCATTGTAAAAAGAACCGGCTTACTGAAAATTTAATCCTAAAAAGCAAAGGTTGTATCTCAGAAGTCCTTGGCAAAAGGGATTAGGGAATTTTTTCTTTTATTATTTGACCACCACACGTGTGTTGTGATTTTTAAGTTCTTTTGCATATGCATGATATTAAATAATTAGTAAAGTCGATCCGTGTCAAGAAATTAGACGTCGTAGTCAAGTTAAGTCAAGTCATTAAGTGGTAGAGCCTTAGACGCTTGAAATGTTTTTGAAGCCACAAAATTATCTTGTTTATGAAGTTAATTAACAGTCCACAGAACTAATCGTATTATTAAATAATATTAATAGGCAAACATGTTGAACACGCGACACAAGGACGAGAACGCTCAAATATTTGTTTTCATATTTCTGAAGCTGGTTACAAAATTACAAAGTTAACAATACGAAATCTGAATGTAACTATATTTCAAATTTCCAGTAAAATCATGATAAAGAATTCATGTAACAGACGTACAAAAAAGACAAACAGTCAAATAGAGTACATTATTCTTTATTTGTTCAAGTTCTACAAACATTAGAGGGCAAGGTTGTGAGGTCAGCGCAAGTTTTATTTACTTAACGCTAGACACTCGGTGTCGTCACGATTTACAACTTTGAGACGAAATAATGTCACTCTATTCTGAACATTGATTTTATTCGTTGAAAGTCTTTTGCCAATGTAAAGTAAATTCGTTTTAAATAACTAACAAGTTCATATAGTGAAATTAGTTACATTAAATCTACTTTAGTAAATATTTGCACGAACTGCCAATATTGCGTGAATGAATGGGAGGGAAATTTACTATTTTGCAGTTTAATTTTAGCATAATGTGTGTTCGTACATAGATACGTGAAATTGTGCTAAACTTCACGAAGCGACCACTAAATGTTGCCATTTCTCATTCAATAATTCTCGTTTGTGCTTCAAATGCGTTATTTCCAATATTATTAAAGCCGTATGTCCATTAGCACGGTGGTGTGTAGGTTACACTAGTCTAACATTAGCACGGTGCTCTGTAAGTGACACTAGTCTAACATTAGCACGGTGCTGTGTAGGTGACACTAGTCTAACATTAGCACGGTGCTCTGTAAGTGACACTAGTCTAACATTAGCACGGTGCTGTGTAGGTGACACTAGTCTAACATTAGCACGGTGCTGTGTAGGTTACACTAGTCTAACATTAGCACGGTGCTCTGTAAGTGACACTAGTCTAACATTAGCACGGTGCTGTGTAGGTGACACTAGTCTAACATTAGCACGGTGCTGTGTAGGTGACACTAGTCTAACATTTGCACGGTGCTGTGTAAGTGACACTAGTCTAAGATTAGCACGGTGCTGTGTTGGTGACACTAGTCTAACATTAGCACGGTGCTGTGTAGGTGACACTAGTGTAACATTAGCACGGTGCTGTGTAGGTGACACTAGTCTAACATTTACACGGTGCTGTGTAAGTGACACTAGTCTAACATTAGCACGATGCTGTGTAGGTGACACTAGTCTAACGTTAGCATGGTGCTGTGTAGGTGACACTAGTCTAACATTAGCACGGTGCTGTGTAGGTGACACTAGTCTAACATTAGCACGGTGCTGTGAAGGTGACACTAGTCTAACATTAGCACGGTGCTGTGTAGGTGACACTAATCTAACATTAGCACGGTGCTCTGTAAGTGACACTAGTCTAACATTAGCACGGTGCTGTGTAGGTGACACTAGTCTAACGTTAGCACGGTGCTGTGTAGGTGACACTAGTCTAACATTAGCACGGTGCTGTGTAGGTGACACTAGTCTAACATTAGCACGGTGCTGTGAAGGTGACACTAGTTTAACATTAGCACGGTGCTGTCAATGAATGAATGAATAAACTCTTTATTGCAGACGCACAAACATCAAATATACAGGAAAAAATCTTACATCTAGTGCCACAAGTGGCGGCCCTATCGCTAAAAGCGATCTCTTCCAGGCAACCTTAGGATGGAGATAATTTGCAAAATAAATATAGTACAGGACGGGGTATACAATAAAGAATATAAAAATGTGTAAGACTAAAAATAAACGATTAACAGCAGAAGAGAGAGACAAAAAAAATACAGACAGCAGAAAACAGACGATCTTTGCTCAGATAGTAGCTAAATAGAATTTCTTCACCTTATTTTTAAAAATAGCGAGTGATGAAGCTTTTTTGATGTCTGTAGGTAAGGCGTTCCAGAGCATAACTGATTGAACACTGAATTGAATTGATTGCTGTGTAGGTGACACTAGTCTAACATAAGTGCTAGTCTAGTGTCAGTGGCTCGTGTTTCTGCATTACATACTCTCTATAATCTAGTGTTTACTCGTAATAAATATCAGCACTGTAGTGTGAAAAGAAATCTAATAGTGAACTTTCGCCATAACTCTTTTTTCATATATCCAACCTTTATGCATAATATGGAATAGTAAATCCTGACTGACTAATATTTGTTAGGAACCAATATAGAATAAACCGCTGAATCTAGAAACACGAAATTTGAAAAGTGTATTCATTATATGATGTAGGGTGTACTGTGAAAAGGTTATTGAGTATTAAGTCCAAAGTTAGAATATTTCGTCTTACATTATTTCAAGGTTAGCGCTGCGGGTGACAGCTACCGGTTTTGGTATAAAAAGCTCACAACAGTTCCCTTTACGGTGTAGTACTAACTAGATGAGGAATAGTTAGATATATGTTATTTAACTAGGTAATAATAGTTTGCATGTATCTACTATTAAATGGTGAAGGCAGTTAAATAATATTAATTGTATTGTCACATAACTAATATCTGTAGAAGTGTAGCAGTGATTGAGTAACTCAGTGATGTATTAGATATGTGAGGTAAATAAGAGCCCGGCGGCTGAAGGGACGCACGAGCATAGTTTGTGCGGTATTTAGTCAATTAGTTGACATTACCGGTCAAGAGGCTTCCGTGTGGACAGAATACCTAATCAGATCACGAAACTAAATAGAAAAGTTGATGTACTGTTATATTTAGAGGGATATTTTACTGGTTTAAAATTTTACGAATTGTGTGAAGAAAGCTTACTTTATGTTAAAATAATCTTAAATAATCGTATTTTATATTGGTAAATAAAACGATGCAATACGCAACATGCTGTGCAAAGTTCTCAGTGACGTCATAACCGCTCTGTAACTCGAGTTCAGTTTGAGTTATTTAAAAAGATTACAAAGCTCTGCTAAAATATAAATAAGTATTTAGCTTTGAAAAAATAAAATTATCATTCCAAAACAGAGCCAGTATTCGCGCACACGAGAATAATGCAGAATAAACATTTATAAGCTCACTGGTGCGGTGTTTACTTGCTCGGATTATAAACATAAAAACAGACATGTAAACCGACAGTAAACCGCCAGAAACAAACGAGCTGATAAAAACGTCTGGTGAATGGAACTGTAAACTCGCGGCTCCTACAGCGACCACTCTCCTGACCGACTCGTTTTATAAGAAATAAGTGCTAACTTACACTGAATTACCATCCATTAACATTTATTTTAATTACTAGACTTTGTGCTCACACATACTCACAAATAATTTGATGTTTACAAATTGAGCACGTCAAGTAGACGTGCAACTGATTAGACAAAAAGAAAATATTTTTGTCTTGGCCGGAGTAAAATACTCGTAATCTAAGAAAACTTACAGAGATAAAAAACATAGCGACTGCGACCGCAGAATAATTCTTACCGCATGTCATGTCTTACTTTCATTTCTTCCATCCCACATAAGATTCACATTAACTATACCTTACTATATATCTATATCTGACCTGGACGCATACTGGAACTCATTGTGCTTCGAGCGGCTCTCGAATCGGTTAAAACACAGGCTTGTATTCTAACCACTGAGCCACGGTGGTCGGCACTTTATGCGTCAATACAGATTATAAACTATCGCCGCTTCAGATTCAGGAACAGTGAGCAAGCCAGGAACGACATACTCGTACGAAAGTAAATATTATTTTACCATTTTTTAAAACAGCGCGATCAGTATTGTTATACTCGTAGTTATAAAAAACATTACTATAGTTATAAATGACTAAACATTAATTAAAGAAGTGCTTGAAGAAAATGCTGTAAAATTAAATTTATATCCAAAATTAATATATTGTATACAAGAAACTGTAGCAGTTGCTACAAATTTTCTACTGAGCGTAGCACTGGCTACGCCGTAGCGCTTGCTACGCCATAGCGTTCGCTACGAAACACATTTAACTAAGTACTGAAATGAGTTTCACTCTTTTACGATACAACCAAGGTGCACTTTATTTATGATAAAAACTCAAGCGTTAGGCAAAAGTTACCTTTAAAAATACTGAATAGGAACTATATCAAACCGTATAATATATTCGTTAGAATTAACCACACGGCAATTAGTTACCTAGCTAAAGCCTGTAATAAACACTGTGTACTCGTACTGCGATACAGGTGTATGCTAGTGCAAGCCGCACGAGCACTTGCCACTTGCCGGCTTACTAATTAGGAACGGATTATAACCGTGGCGTTATATATTCCTACCTGCTACACAGACTTCAATATAGCGTACGAGTATATTATTGTTACAAAAATTAACGTTTACAAAATGTAATTATAAAAAAAAAATGTATTAAATTTTTTTCTCAATTGAATTAGACTAAATCAAGTAAAATCTGTTAAAAATACGAAACACTACACATTCACAGTCTGAACGATCAATAGGACATGGTATAGCTGTGCGTCCGGTGACTGCCAATAACTCAACTGATTATCCACAAATGAACTGGCTATTTTGAGCTCGTATGTCATGTTTAGTTGACATTTTATTACGAAATTGTAAATAGTTATACCTGCCCCAATATAAAAAAAATAGTAAATCATGTTGATGCGGACCTAAAAGAAAAAAGAAGACGTATTGAAAGTTTATTTTTAAATGACTAGTAAAGTACAT
This sequence comes from Ligdia adustata, assembly GCA_947049295.1. Taxonomy (NCBI): domain Eukaryota; kingdom Metazoa; phylum Arthropoda; class Insecta; order Lepidoptera; family Geometridae; genus Ligdia; species Ligdia adustata. The sequence goes on along the minus strand of OX346229.1, from coordinate 195,901 downwards.
AGACGGCCAGATTTTTGCGACGGGCAAAAAGTACGCAACGGTAGTCTAATTTTCTATTGTAATTTGTACCTTTTATATCAAATTAAATCAAAATGTTAACTCGTCTAAAGTCAAATTCCTGTCCAGTTTATTACATTAGGACAAAACATGTTTTAACGAACCAACCTTATTACTTATATAAGATGAATAGTTTTATATAGTAAATGTCTATAGATCACTACTAAAATTTAAAATTAAAAAAATCCAAGACATCGCCATATTTGGTGGCAGCCATCTTGGATTTTAAATTTATCATAGATAAATAATAATGGACAAAGCTGTTTGTTATAATGGGCACAATGACTTCTATTTGACTTAGAATTAGCACATCCTTAGTTGATAAACGTATACGAGTACCTCTTGGCTGTTTCTTGTACAATACTGTACTACATTAGGTGGTGGTTGAACCTATATATTGTGTTGAGTTCCGAAGGCTGAGTTAGTTGAGGTGAGGCCAGGCTCAGTCAATGGTGTCCAGCAAGTTTGAGGTGAGAGAGCAATCAACGCTCACCTTTGTCTACGACTACAGCTCAGATTACAATGGTAACGTCCGTCGCACCGCACCAGGACCTACGTGGTATCGTTATACGTTGAATATGTGTTGTGCTCAAACCGCAATCGAAGCTGTTATTGTGTGTCCAGATTATTATTATGGTACTTCAATACGTCATTGTGATATCAGAATTTTAACAAATACCTTACTGTAACAGTTTCATTCGTAGCTTGTAAAATCATAATAATGTTAAGACCTTTCTAAGGAAGGGACTAAAGCCCCCGACACAGGACTCCCTAGTGTGGGTTTCAGAGCACAGCTTATTATACTAATACCTACACTTAATCTAGTTAACCTAAGGTTTATGTACATTTTTTTTTCTATTGCACATGGAAAACCCGTAAAGACTTTCGTTGATATCATTACAATGTAGCCTAAATCTAAGGCTAATAAGTAATTTTAGTTTTACTTAATCGTCTACAAAATAATGTCTCTAAGAATTTGTCCATCGGCACTTTTCTTATTACAGTTGTTAAGGCGAAAACACTTTGTTCATGTGTCTTAGCACTTTCACTATTTTACTTTTAACACTACACTAACTCGAACGGTTTAACGGTTCTTTTTAATCTTCTAGTTATGTCAGTGTGGTCGAGGAGCTGGATAGCCTCGACATTGACATGATAGTGAAGCCGGTTTTGGTGAGCTTTGGTGTATTTTTTTATCACTTGTTCAACGAATGTTGGTTTATGTACATAACTTTAATTTGATGCTCGAAATAAACTTTTTATTTATTATTCATTTATTAATTCCCGTGTAGTACTTGTGATTGTTCTTGAATGGCGAACAAGAACTGGAAGACAGTGTAGGTGGGCCTCCTACTAGGTGGGCCTCCTACTAGGTGGGCCTCCTACTAGGTGGACCGACCACATAGTGAAACTCACAAGTAACCAGTGAATGCAATTGACAGCTTGTCGTTCGGAATGGCGTTCTAAGTGCGGGACCTATGTTCAGCAGTAGACGTCTTCTCGCTGCTGATGATTTTTCATTACAATAAATATTATAAAATAAAAATTTTACTGAAGAGAAAATATAAAAGTGATTCGAGTGAATGGACACTGCATTCGTGTTCTGACCGCGTTGTAGTGAACTCATACATGAGTACAACACGTTAACTTTGTTTTACCGAAACCCTACACAAATCGTAATACACTCTAAGAAAATAATTACAGATAATCAAACTAGTTGATCTGCACGGTGTTACTCGCGGATCGCAATTTTTTTAGTAATGGATAAAGCGTATGTTTGTCAGTGTATAGTGTGTCACGTAGTACGTCTAATTCGTGACGTAGATAGGTAAATATATATATTGAATTCAAAGCTTCACGGCGACGTCTATAGGTAGCTGGGTACATTGTTATAAGTAGATGCATTCCATTCGACGGTCGCCGCGCCGCGCTCGCGCTGCGCGGCGACACACCGCCCCGAGCCACTGATGCAAGTGCACGTCCTTAAATCTACACTTTAATTAAGGAGAAATAACAGTATTTCGTAATATTTTTAAGTTCTATTGTTGCTAAAGTGAGGATTTTACCCTTTAATTAGGGTCCAAGGTTCAGGCAGAACCTCACCTTCTTATCTTGAAGAAATCGGACGCCATTGTTCTCCCTCGGCTTGGCCACTAGACGCCCTGAGCGAAGGAACGTACCGATCTTCCCCTTTCTGACCTGGTCTTCAAACCTGGACACGGTTCTAGTCGGATAAGCTGGAATAGCGCGGTGCCGAACTGAAGAGCATCCCGCGCCCAGGGGAGTACCAAGCTCCAACTCTGCGACAAGGAAAATAATAAGCAGTAGTAACTTCACCCCTGATTTATTTTTCTCCCTTTCTCTAAATTAACTTCATCCCTTTCTTTTAACTACTTAATTTAACTTCGTCCTCTCAAATTTAAATTCAATCTAATTACTGTAATAAACAATATAACTATATAGAGTCATTCTTGCAGTTCATATTATAGCTATACACTAGACAGACAGGCTCAACCTCAAACAATACCCCCTTGTAATAAAAAACGTGACAAGTGTAGCTTTCTAACGGGAAAAGACTGTTTAAAATCGGTTTTGTAGTTTTTTTAAATTTCTTCATTACATACAAAAATACAAATCTATTATTTTTATAATATACCAGCTGACACGGCGAACTTCGTACCGCCTAATAGTTATTGTTTCTCAACTTTTAAACTATTTCTGGAGTACAACAAATATGTCAAGACCAAAATCAGCTAAATTAGCGGAGCCGTTCTCGAGTTTTTGCGAGACTAACGAACAGCATTTGATTTTTATATATAAGACTAGTGTAGAAGTGTACATGAAGACTATTTATATAAATCAAATGGTTCATGTTACGCGAGTGCTTATTTTGACAGTGACATTAAACAGTATAAATATGTCCACTGTTAGCTACAATAGAATGTATTATATATTAATGCGTTAGTATTTTATTAAAAACCCATATAATTAAAGGAATGACTCTTCATATAACAACATGACTGTGCGATGTGTTGCGGAATGGCCCACCGTCTAGTATTCAATATGTATCTTTGATTATTTATGTATTTAGATAGACTCCAAAACAAATATGCCAACTTTTTAAAAGTAATATGCGTGTAAACTATGTCATACACTAGCGCTGCGTCACACTGCTCGTCGTAATATGCGTGTAAACTATGTCATACACTAGCGCTGCGTCACACTGCTCGTCGTAATATGCGTGTAAACTATGTCATACACTAGCGCTGCGTCACACTGCTCGTCGTAATATGCGTGTAAACTATGTCATACACTAGCGCTGCGTCACACTGCTCGTCGTAATATGCGTGTAAACTATGTCATACACTAGCGCTGCGTCACACTGCTCGTCGTAATATGCGTGTAAACTATGTCATACACTAGCGCTGCGTCACACTGCTCGTCGTAAAATGCGTTAAATATGATGATTATAGTAAATACATAAAACAAAAAAAAAAATAACGTGACATTACAATACAATACGATAATTCTTTATTGTCACCACAAGACCACAGGAATATAATATCAATACATAAATACAACAAAAACCTGTCACAAAAGGCGGCCTTATAGCTAACAAGCAATCTTTATAAGAATACATTATACATTAGAGGTGAACAGTTCAGCTGTATTTTGAAGCTTTCAGTGTCTATCTGGACATATAAATAATCTAAAGTAATTCTTAACTGGTCGTGTTGATGGCTGAAGTTATTGTAGTTGGGTAGTTCTGTTCTGCGTGAGTACTTCTGTTTATGGCGACTGTTAAATACACGCTATAAACTGAAGAGGTTGTTAACTTTTGATTTATCTTTGTAGTTTTTATGTGTTATTATAAGTGCTGAGTGGCGTTATAGTGATGTCTGGCGGAAGTTTCAGGTTAATAATGTAAGCTTGACTTGCTCTATTGTAACGAGATAAAAAACGTTATGTAAATCATCCACACAAAGGTGCTCAGGTCCCAAACTAGGTAAAACCTGTGTCATGGTAACCTGATCACTGATATACATACTTATATACTTACATAAATACATACCTATATATAAATATATATATTATAAAGAATGTTCTAAGGTATTACTAATTTTGTGAAGTATTATTGCTGCTCTCATATTGCTATCGCATCATCATCTTCGTGACCTTATCCCACTACGTAAGGGGCACCATCACTACTCTTCTATCCTCCTCTATAAGCCATCATCTAATCACCTGATCCTCTTTCCTTCTTTTAATTCCTCACACAATTCATCCACGTTTTAGATCGCCCCCTCACTTACCACACTACCACTTACCATCATTCCCGTTGACTTCTTAGTTACAAGACAATCATTATCGCGTATGACTCGTATTAGCTATCTACGGCCTAAAAATAAACGCTTTATTTCCTGCTACATTCTAATTTAGACAAACATGAGTTGCTATTTTTCAAAATGTATTATCGCAGATATTTTCGAAATCACTATACAATAGGCATTGTTTATAATAGTGCGAGTGTATTTAATAAAACCAACGTTATATATGAACTCTACATACAGTCGTTACACAAGGGAACTAATCAAACAAAAATTTACATTAAACTTCTCTCTGCTAAAGTATACATTAAGTTTCTCATTATGCTAGAATTTAAAACTCACAGTGTAATGGCGTTCTGTATTTACAATACAGTGACAGATATTGTAACAAATTATTTAATTTGAAATATTCAGTCGTAGTATCAGTATTTATTAATATATGATATTAAGTTGTGTCTATACCATTAGAATTAACGGTGACTTATTTATTTCGTCAAACACATCTACAAAAATTAAAAAAAAACATACAATTAAGTTGAACAAATAGTACATACATAAATGCTTAGCTGCTGCTTAAATGCTGAATGAATATTTTAGCGTAACAAGCTATCTAGCAATAATGATGAAACTTGTGTACTGTGTGCGTCACTATGTGAGACGCATTAAAAGCGCACTCAAACGGAGCGACTCACAAGTTTGAATAGCGAGCCTCGGTTTTTTAATCAACTTACAAAGTTCTACGCTAACTAACTGGTGCGGCTGAACACCGCCGTCGAAAAATAATAACCGTCGAAGCGGAGCGGTAGCGGGCTGAGAGCGGGACGGGAGCGGGACGGGAGCGGGGTTGTAACTAGCGCGAGTTGTTAATTGGCGCCGTGAATGCGACTAATTAGAAGACTGACACATCACGACGACGTTCATTGGAAAAGTTACGCTTTTTACAAGTGCAGTGATACTCGTGAGGTGAACTGAACGCGCGACCTCGTGAGACCTATTCTACTAACTCGCGACGTTACAGAATCCATTAGAATTCACGACGAAATTCAATGGATTTCACCGCGAATATCTGCGAACTAAATCTAGTTTTAAAATTGAGTAAGCGCTAAAGCTACGAACGGCGCGTCTCAGATGAACTCTATTTGAGAAGGTGAGCAAAATGGAGCTCAGTAAAGGCGCTGTACGAGAGATCCAGGAAGCCTGTCCCGGGGGATGGCTTCCATCTCTAAATATTTTGCAGCTTTGCGCTGTTAAACTGAAAAGTTGGCTTGTAAATGATACATTTTCGTGCCGCAACAACAAATGCTATGCATGATTTTAAAAACAGTTTTCTTAAGTCGCTTATGTGTATATCTGACCTATCTATATTGTGTGTAATTCAGTTTGATACGGTAGGTCACGTACTTATTTTTTTTCCAGAATAATAGAAAAATTACCTATTTCATATCTTTTTAGTATTTATTGGAGTGCGATCGAACAATAACGAAATAATCTTATTAAAGAGTGCTCTTCAAAGTCAACTAGTAAAAATTAACCACTAGAAAATAAATAAAAATAGTAAAATGAGTAATCGTTCACTTCTCACTTCAGTACATCTGCTGATAATATATATGTAACGAAGTGCTATCCACGCTTCAGATGTATATACATTATACAGAGAACTTACCTGATATAACTTAGATACATAGTCAGTTAGGTTTCACAGGCATTTGGTGCGTAAAAGCCTTCGCTAACGACAAAAGCGCTTCTTCTTTGTCTTGAAAACCTGTGGTTTACCTTCACGTGAAGGTTTCATTAAAAGTTTTACTATCTCGCTGAACTAGCTTGTTGGCTAAATATAATTGTGCTTTGTTTTTAATACAACTGTGAGTGTTATTAGAGGAAGTTCTTGTACTTTGTAAACCTGTGTGTGTAGTTATACAACCGAACCAAAGTAGGTCAATATGTTGCGGAAAAACTAAAATTGAATTTTTCGTTACCAGCTTTAACAAAGAATTTTTTTCATTACAGAGTTTAGTTACTGTAGTAGTAAGTTTCTCGATAATCAAGTTAAAATACTGAACCAAATGAAAATTATTAAAAAAACATTCTATTTGATTCTAATAATGTTCAATTCACAATGATTAGAATAGCTGCAGTTGTTCTCTAAATGTCTCATAAGCACGATTTCTTTACTCGGTACACTCCAAACTTTAGATTTAGATAGAGTTGTCTTAATTTTATTGTACTAAAATTATTTTTCAATTTACTTCCATATCGCTATAACATAAACTAAATAAAATATTGATATAATATCACAGAGCGCAGTCGGCCGCGCTGCACGCCTCTCTAAATATCAGCTCGAGTGTCGAGCGCACCACTTCATTAGTTTCACTTTATTTTTACCACATCTATTGTAGAGATAAAAGTTTTTGTATTCCCTTTATTAAGAAATGCTAATATGCCCACTACAACAGGTAATTAGCATCTTATACATATTATGAATGAGAACGTGTGTTTGTTGGGTCATTACTTGATACGTCTTTCTCATTTTTAGCTACTGATAGACGAGTCGATTTTATTTTTCGTACAGAGTTAAATCGAAGTACACTTTATACCTTTCCCTCGGGATCATAACGCGGTTCGAACATCTAATTTATCCAAAAGCTCTAATCTCATTGAATTTTTTAGATATTGATATAGTAGTTTCAGCTTTTAATCAATCTTTAAATCTACTTTCATACTTCAAAAAGCACTTAATATACAGACATTAAAACTCCTACACATTTTAGACTAAAATTAATGAAAATAAGCAGAAGATAATCTTATTGAAAATGGGTAAATTATGTTGAATAAACAAATAACTTGTTATGTAACGATGATAGATTGTGACCTTTGTCCGAGTCGTAGGTAATCCTCTTTTAAATTATGTTTAGTCCCGCTCGGCCCGCTCGGCCTGCTCGGAACACTCAGCCCGCTCGGTCCACGTGTTACATTATCTGTGTACAGTCAGTACGTGAGTGTGTTTGCCTGTCAGTCGGTCAGCCAGTGTCACAGCTGTCTACAAATAAGTTGAACCCATGACCTAGTGTTGGCTACTCAGTGACGATTTTTAGTCTCTTTAGCGCGGCATAGTGTGTGGGGCAAGGAACTTGTCGAGATGTGTCTGGTGATTGCGTCGTCAATCGGAAGTCGGAATCGGTCCCATCATCATACTGAAATTTAAATCGCACACAGAATACACTTTTAATTTTTTAGCAAACTTTAATATTGAATTTTTCATTAGAGTAGCTGTTTATTGTGCTTGCTCCGGAGTTTGGTGTATAGTAAGTCCGGTCCGGTCGGTACGAGTACACGTCGAGTTAATGAACCAGTGGTTGTTATTTGCTAGACGCCTGCACTTTCTAACTTTATTTACGATAATGATTATCGTATTAATAAATATTTGAGAATTATTTTCCAATACCTCGATGTAACTATATAGCTTTCTTACACAGTTATAAATCGTTATATTAACTAAGTTTATAAGGAAAGCTACTTTTGGTTTTTTTGAATATCTTTTATTACTTATATAACTTATTAACTTAATTTTTCCCAACACTTAGGAGTACTCCTCATCAGTTTGGATTTATTTGTTATCCATTTGATTAGTTGGAAGAATGTAATATAAGAAGAATTCATTATTCTGATAAAGTTCCGTACAATTGTGAAGCTACTCCCGGAAATCCCTTTTGAAAATTTCAGTTAAGGAGCTTTTTAGACATTTTATCCGGAAATCCCATTGAACATTTGTGAATTTTCCCAATCATGACATATCTTTTCATACAATGTATATTGTTATGTTTTTCCGTTCTTTAAGCTGATCGCGTGGTATCGGTCGGTAAGTAACCAATATATTTCTGAGTAATTCCTCATTGTTGTATATGTATATATACATGATGACAGATAGTGTGGTGATAGTACAAAGACTTAAAGCAATTTACATTTTTCTTGTATTTACCTATAAGTAACATTCCTTATTGGCAGATAATATCACTGTGGGTACATTTGTTCATAGTTCTGAACAGATTTTGAAGAAGAGTTAAAGCTATATTTCTATTCCATCATTATTTATTACTTCTCATTAATGTTTGTAATATTGCTTTATCTAGATTATCAATGAAAGCCTACTATTTATCTCCGTGATACACCAACTGCTGTAGCCAACATACCTACAAAAACAGAAAATAGCAATTCAAGAAACGGTGAATAAATACAAAGTGAAGTTAAAACTCGCTGGAGCAGTTTTCGAGAAGCGGTATAATAGCGTATAATCGTCCCTCTAGCCGCGGCCGCCACTCTGCAGAAATCCTTTCTTTGCAGATTGCATAAAGTGGTCCGAGGCGCTGTCAGCGCTGCACGCGACGTTATAGCGCTGCAGCGCTGCCGGTCGAGCGACTCACAAGTACACTTAAATACAAACCTCTTAGCGACAGAACAAAGAGCCGCAGCCCGCCGCCGCCGCCGCCGCCGCCGCCGCCGCGTCGCTCCGGGAGACGTGCGACGCTTGAATACAAATTGTAGGTAGGTACATGCTTTATTTCATTTTAATAGGAAGAGAGAGACTTGTTATACTGTATACGATCATGAATTTAACTATTATTATTAAAGTTATTTTGATCATGTTAGTGAATTTAATTTTAGCAAAATTTATGTAACATTTGCGGTCGTAAACTTCCATTTCCTCGAATTTTACTTGACGATAATTATGTAATCACCACATATTGTTCATAAAATATTAAAGCGTATAAGTTCCAAGTAATCGTTGTTTGCTTGCGTTTCGCGGAGAATTTTTTTTACTATTGTAATTACAGAAAAAGTGTAAATAAGACGTTCACCTATTTACTCACTCCTTAAATTTGATTTGTGTTCTACATTTAATTATATTTTTCTTGAATTCCGGGTTGGTGAAAACCGTTCATCATGATGAGTACTACACTACACTTTGGTATTGTACACAACCAACCTATATATCTGTACGTATAATAGTTTATTTCACCCGAATAGGCTATTATAATGAATACCCTTCCTCGCCAGTAGCAAGTGTATTGGTTAAACTATGTGTAAAGTTTCCGATTTCACGAGATTAGTGAAACATTATCTGAGCCTACTTCCGTAAGCTGATGCTTAGGTACATATAGCGTGACTCCGCTCTCCCTCTAGCACGCCTTACTTTATTTATATATCTAGATAAAGACACTGAATGCTTCAATCGTGTCTAAAATCAAGTCACCTCTAAAATTATGTTTTGCGTCAGTTACTTTTTGTATATTTTAATCATGATTTTCCACGTTTGGATTCCGTTCATTAGCTGATGACATACACGCACACGCACACGCACACGCACACGCACACGCACACGCACACTCCGGCATACAGTGATGCATTACTAGTGTAATACGTAGATTTAATGCGCTCTACCTTATCAATTATACGTACAAAGGTTGTCTGGAAGAGATTGCTGTTTAGCGATAGACCGCTTTATGTGATTGTTTCTGTTCTATTGTATTTATATCTGATATTCTGTTGTGTTGTAGTGACAATACAGAATTTTATAATTGTAATGTTTAGCTGTTTATTTTAACTGCATTGAAGCGTGTCGCTCTATCTAGATACGAGTAGAATATAAAATCTAAGAAAAATAAATCTAAATCTATCTCGCGATAAATGATCTAAAAAGCACCCTTAACTCACCGACTTCCGACTAATTCCCGCACCTGCCTCCGCCTGTCTCCGAACAAATCTATCGAACTATATCCATTTAACTTGTCTCGAGTTCCGCGAACTACTCGCACAACACATTTGCGGTGATTAAACTTCCTTGATAGTTTTATACTATTGTCACCTGATGTTCTGTGGGAGATGCGGGGGTGCTTGCTTTACAAGCGAGGAGGCGTTGTCTCTATATAAACACAAGCAATAGTAATGAGTAGTCTAGACAGAGGCCTTGTAGACCACCTATATGATTTCAAAAGTGATGTAAGAGTAACTCAAGAAGCTCCCGAACTGAGTCAATAAAAGGAGTTTGTTTTAAGAGTTTTTTTTTTTTTTTTTTTTTTTTCTATTGCACAAGGAGAACCCGTAAAGACTTTCCTTGATAATATTACAATCTAGCCTAAGTCTAAGGCTAATAAGTAATTTTAGTTTAACTTAATCTTCTACAAAATAATGTCTCTAAGAATTTGTCCATCGGCACTTTTCTTATTACAGTTGTTAAGGCGAAAACACTTTGTTCACGTGTTCTTAAGTCTTAGCACTTTCACTATTATATTTCACTATTTTACTTTTAACACTACACTAACTCAAACGGTTTAGTTCTTTTTAGTCTTCTAGTTATGTCAGTGTGGTCGAGGAGCTGGATAGCCTCGACATTGACATGATGGTGAAGCCGGTTTTGGTGAGCTTCGGCGTATTTTTTTATCACTTGTTCAACGAATTCTACTTTTAAGTCCTGGTGAAGATCGTTGTTTCTTATGTACCAAGGTGCATCGGTAATATCCCTCAGTACTTTATTCTGGAATCTTTGAATCATGAGCCTATTACTTTGAGCGGTACAGCCCCACAGCTGTATACCATAAGTCCATATTGGCATCAGGACTTGTTTATACACTAGCAGTTTGTTATGTATTGACAGCGGAGAATTTCTTCCAAGCAACCAATACATTTCTCTATAGCGTAAATCCAGCTGCTCTTTTTTCTTCTTGACGTGTTCTTTCCAGCGAAGCTTCACGTCAAGGGTCATGCCTAGATATTTTGCTGTATTCTCATATGGTATTACTTGACTGTTGATGTAAACCGGAGAATACTTGTGTCGTTTATTACTAAAGTCTATGTGAATTGATTTGGATTCATTTAATTTTATCCTCCATTTCTTCGTCCAGTCATAGACTTTATTCACAGCCATTTGAACTTTTTCTGCAGCTTCTTCATGAGTATTCCCTACGGCCATGATTGCAGTATCGTCAGCAAAAGTTGCAATGGTGTTATTTTCTGGCTGTGGTATATCACATGTGTATAACAGGTACAGGACCGGACCTAATACACTTCCTTGTGGTACACCGGCTTTTATATTTTTTAGATCTGAATATGCATCTTCATGTCTTATTCTAAATACTCTATTTGTTATATATGATTCCAGAATATCCACGTACGATTTTGGTAGCATGTTTCGCAGTTTCACTATCAAACCTTCGTGCCAAACTTTATCAAATGCTTGCGCCACATCTAAAAACACTGACGTGCAGACTTTATCTTCCTCAAGGCTTTTCTCAATCATGGTTGTTATTCTGTGCACCTGGTCTATTGTTGAGTGCTTTTCTCGAAATCCAAACTGATGGTCAGGTACAAGTTTTAAATCTTCTATCACTGGCTTGAGCCTTTTCAGTAACAGTTTTTCAAATAATTTTGATATTATTGGTAAGAGAGATATGGGTCTATATGATGTTGTTTCATGTGGTGGTTTACCAGGTTTGGCAATCATTATTACCTCGGCAACTTTCCATAAATCTGGCACATATTTCAGCCTTATAACAGCGTTTATAAGTGTAGTAAGTTTGACTATAGCTTTCCGCGGTAAATTTTTTAGCACTTCTCCGGATATTAAATCATAGCCGGGAGATTTACGAGGGTTTATACTCCTTTTGATTTCACCTAGTACTTCCTTTGGAGTTACTAGTTTTATATTATTACGGTCGCAAGAGTCAAATACTTTGAGAACGGGAATTTCGTAAAACTCGCTTTCATTTGGTTGAAATATTGCTTCTAGATGATCTGCAAATCTCTTAGCTTTTTGCACGTTATTTTTTGCCCAAACTCCAGGGCTGATTTTAATCGGTGGAGAGTGGTCAATTGGCTTCTTTAGCTTTTTTGTTACTTTCCAAAGTGAATATCCGGAACTGCTGTCACCAGTTATTCCTTGAAGGTATTTGTTTGTAGTCTCATCATTATAACTTTGAATCATTCTACTAAGCTGTTTTGTCATATTATTGAGTGTTCTTTTATCTGCAGGGCTTCTAGAGTGCTGCCATGTTCGTCTTTGCTTCCTTTTTTCGGCAACCAATTCTTTTATTTTATGCGGATAAATCTTGCCTTTTGTTGTTAGATTAATTGCAGGTGTGTTGTTCCAAGCAGCATGTTGGATTTGTTCCGTAAATATGTTGACCTCACTGTCTAGATGTTCTTTTGATTTCAAGGGAACTTTCAGATCTATAAAGCTATCGAGCTCTATTTTGAAGTTCTCCCAGTCTGTAAATTTGTTGACGAGAGTTGGAGTTTTCTCTATAAATAAGACTCTCTCACTTATTTCTAAGCATACGGGAGAGTGGTCCGAATTTAAATCATATATTTCATTTATTTTCAGGTGACTAGACGACAAGTTTTTGTAAACGAAAAAGTCCAATAGGTCAGGAATTTTTTTTGGATCTGTAGGCCAGTTTGTTGGTTTTCCAGTTGAGATTGCATCAGCATTTGATTCTCGTATGGCATGTAGTAATTCTCTTCCTTTCGTATTCGTAAGTCTGGAGCCCCAGTATGTGTTCTTTGCATTGTAGTCACCTCCGATTACATATCTGTTTCCAAGAGTATCCAAGAGACTTTTATATGATTCTCGTTTCAAGTTGTGTCGTGGAGGGCAGTACACTGAAGAAACAGTTAGGTACGATCCTTTAGTCTCGATCCGTATTGCTACGGCTTGGATTTCTGCCGTTTCATATTTAGAATCCACGTAGTGTTTAATATTTTGTTTTATAATAGCTGCGCTTCCGGCTTTAGCTGTATTATCAGGATGAAGCGCATGGTAAATTTTGTATCCTTTAAAACTGACGAACGATTGTTTAGTGAAGTGTGTTTCTGAAATTAAACACACATCAATATTTTTCGTATCTAAGACTAACTGCAATTCCTTTTCATGATTCAGTAGTCCATTTGCATTCCACGTCATTATTTTTAAAGTTCTATTCATTATTGATGAGAAATGGTAGATGTAGCGATTTTGTTGCTAGTTTCAATTTTTTTTAATCGTTCATCGAACGATTTCATTAGTTTTAGGATGACATCGAGTTTTTTGTCATTGTCCTCTGTAATTTGAGAAGCTTGGTGAGCATTTTTTATAGCTTTAGACGTTGCTTGAGCATATGTAACATTTTTTGTAACGGTTTTGGCTGCAGCTGCGTTAACTTGCTTTTGTTGAACAGAACTAACGTTTAATTCAGAAATTTCATTATGACGACGGACTGTGATATGTTTTTTTAAGTTTTTATTTCTAAGTAATTGTATTTCTTTTGCAATCACACATCCCCTGTAGTTAGCTGGATGCGGTGCACCACAGTGTACGCATTTGGGCTTGTCTTGTTCTGGTTTTTTACAGTCTTTGGTAAGATGTTTTCCTATGCATTTTACGCATCTTGGTTCTTTGGCGCAGTATTTTTGAGTGTGGCCGTAAGCTTGACATTTTTTGCATTGGGGAACCAATTTGGTTGATTTAAGAGCCTGTATTTCAACTTTGTATCCAAGTATAGTTTGGATTTTGAAAATTGTATCTATGTTTTCTTTATTTTCAAATGTAAGCATAAACATATTAAGCGGATCTTTTGTTTTCCAGCTCAATTTGTTTACAGCTTCTATAATTTTAAATCCTTTTTGCTTTAAATCTTCCACAATCCTTTCTGGCTTGCAAGTAAAGTGCAGTTTTTTAACTATAACCCGTATGGGTCTTTCTTGTTTGTTTTCGTAAGAGTGCCAATTGCAATCATTATTATTGAGTGCTTTTGTAATAGCTCTGTACGAGTTTTCATTGGTGGCATTTATTTTAATAGTATTTCCACTGAGCATTTTCATTGTGAAATCACTATCTTCGTTGTCTTTCGATAAAAAATCATAAAAATTTTGATAATTATTTATACCGTCCACTAAGATTGGCGGTGGTTGAGGCACTTTTTTGGGTTTCGTTTTATCTTCTTTTAAATCTTCATCTTGGGAGGGCGAGGTATTCAATTTCCTTTTTTTTCTGCTTTTCATCCTAATCCACTCCGTTTCTTGCGCTAGTTCGTCCTCATCAGTGGTGTAGTTTACACGTGGAGGAGTTATGTCCATGTTTTTGTTTCCAGTTTTTGTTGGTTTAGTTTCTGCAAGGCATTTAAGCTGTTGCTGCAGAATCTCATTTTGATTTATTAAATCTTTTACAAGACTTGACAGCTTTTTTCGCTCTTCTTGCTCTGCACATAAATGTTTGTACAGAAGCTGTTCGGTTTCAGTTTTGATGGTGAACTTAACTGTTGGTGAATTCAAGTTTTAAGAGTTAAACACTTTTTGACTTCGATAAGTTCCGAGCAGAGGATTTGAACCGTCGTTGTTCACAGTTTAAAATAGTGCTAATGTATTTATTCAGTCGGTTCATATACGAGTAGACGCGTTATTAAACATTATATACATCATATAAACCTGCATTATTATATAAATAATAGACTTGCGTTGATCACAACTCGCCTGATGTAAAGCGACGATGCGGTCTAGGATGTGGCACGCTTGCCTAGAAGAAACCGATTTACTTGCAATTTGAAATGACATGCATGTATAACAATACATGTATCCAAATCGTAATTTGGTTAGCCTAAATAATTAATTAGCAGAAGGACGATTAGAGGTTAATTCTCTAAAGTAAATGAGAAAATTAGCCTAAGAGTTTTCGTGCCGAATACTCACGTTAAAATGTAGCTTAGTCAGGTCCAGCTCAGTTTGATTTAAATAGGTTTAAATAAATAATACATGTATGTTTTCAAGTATCATATATTATGTAAATGAAACTAGTTGTATCCCGGAAAATAAAATAGGCCTAATTTATTACAGATCACTTGAGCTAGTTTATTTAAAGTTAGTGTTTTAAACGTTATTTTCTTACTATCTCATGCTTTTCAAAATACGCTAGCTGTATTCCAGCGAACAGTAGCAACGTGCACTCTGAGGAAATTCATTAATATCGTCACATCACGTCACTTGTCGAGTGAATGTCGACCTTACCGTCTCAGACATACAGCCGACAGAACAAATATCATAGTTTCTCTCATTGCACCAACTTTACAGTTTATTCTGCGGCGGTGTTCATATCGCAGGGTTTATTGGGCCCGTCGGGGGATATTGTTCTTTATGAGGTCGGTAATAAGGTGGAATATTGATGGTCGAGGCCCGCTATAACTCGAGCGGGCAATAGGGCTGCCCCGAGCCGCGCGTCTTCATTTGTCCCTCCAGTATGCTATGTGTTTTACTTCCTCGCTTGTTGACACAATTATTATTAAAATGTGAATGAACAAAGCAAATTTTACATTATTCATTTGAAACATTTATAAGTGGTTTAAACCAACCTCCGCGTGACGATATTAAAACTTGTTGACATTACTTGTTGACATAACGTCACCTTATGGTTCAACTTCATCTTTTGAAGTCAGTGATGAATCCGTCAGCTAGTCAGCTATCCTAGTGGTCGAGAGCCCACGGTATCGGTTTCGATTCCAACCGGAGAGGATATCAGAACGATAAGTTAGAATGTTTATTTACCTGATTTACTACTAGCGCCCTTAATAATTTCTACTACTCGTTATATAACGACGATAATAAATCATTCAACAAATACAATATTTTCACTTTTGATATAAATTAAGTTGTTCACAAATTGTTGTAGTCGTTCATGACCAATTGCCGATGTCCATTCACGGACAGAAATCGCCGCTTGTTTAATAGTCTCCCCCACTCCTCCCACTCTCCCACTCCCCGTCCTCTCCTCCCCCTCGTTCTGTCATCAGTTTTGACGTATCGAGTAGCAGGTCAGTGGAAATAGAGCGCGTCGTCGCTCGAGTGGAAATCTATCAAACAAGTTTTAGTGCTCGCCGAGCGGTTCTTAGTTTCAGTTGCTATTCAATGTACGATAGATGTAATCACCTTACATTTTATTGCTGATTCTTAAATACTACCTTTGAATAAAAGATGTTGTGACTGCGTAGGAACGTGTTCAGAGAGTCTAGGATCCAGCTATTTAACAGATTTACACGCTTTCAGTATTCTGTACCCAAATGATAATAACGGGATCTTATTACTGAGACTTCGTTGTCCATAAATGTGTTTGTCTTTCACACGTAACTATATAATAAAATAAATATTTAAAATGGGCTCCCAAACAACAAACGTAATGATTTTTCCATATATTAATAATGACGAAAAAATTACAATATTCGTTTAAGTTTCTAGTCGATCCCACAGCCTCTGATAAGATGGACATTTGGAAGTCGGTATTTAGGCAAGCATCAGTATTTAGATTGATTAGATCTATATTAGTTTATGAAAGTGTTACACAGACCTAAATATGATATTTTTAATTATGTATGCCTATTCATCAAGTCAAGAGGATCTACATCAAGAATCCTGCAGTAAAAGAAAATGTCTTCTTAGGATATATAACAGTATATCCTAAAAAGACATTTTCTTTTATCAACAGATCACACTATTAGTCATACAAACCACATATGTAAACTGTGTAAGAATTTAGCAAGTGCTGACTATGCGCTCATTAAACTAAGATCTGTATTAGATGTGAAAGATATGTTGTCAGTGTATTATGCATACGTACATTCCATGATAAGATATGCGATAACTGTATGGGGCAACGGGGCCGATATGATTAAAGTCCAAAGCGCCCAGAAGAAGGCCATGAGAATAGTATTTGGATTAAAAAAAACGCATGTCAGCAGTTTGTACATACACATTTTCATATTGGTGGCCTTTATACATGAAATTACAGAAAAACTAGCGCACATTTCTGAAATATTTACTAAAACGTAGATTCAATTAGTTTTTCAGTCAAAGTAAACGTTCCTAACTAAAACCGTTTCTAAAGTTATATAAACAGCGAGCGGCGGCGGTGTTTGGTAAACTCGGTGCGCAGGTACGCTGGCACTAGCTTTTTTGCAACAGTTTGTTTACATTTCAACGCTACCTGAAGTAGCGGGACGGACTAAAATTGACATATGATTACTAGTAGCTGTCACACGTGGCGTTGCCCGCGACATAATATGGAATATAAAGGGGTTTGCTACTATGAACCCACATTTGACTCCATTAGAAGAAGAATTTCTAAAAATACTTTCTTAGTAAACCCTTACGTTATAATGAATACACCCTCACAATTGTATATCTCTAAGTTCAGCGATTTAGGCTTCGTGTTGCGATCAGTGAGTCAGTAATTATTCTTTCATATGCACAGATAACACAAGCCGGTTAAGTTCGCAGAGTCAGCTGTATAATACGAGTAACATGTAGTAATGTGGAACTATTGGCTGTACCAGTAGTTAGTGGAAACGAGTACATTAACCTTCTATAGTTCGTCACGCATCAAAAGCTGTCATATCCTTGACTGACCATCAGTGGCCGCATTTTTCACCTTACCCCATAGCGAAATAGCGTCACTTATCTTCAACCACGTCTAATACTATTAAAAAGGGTTTTATGAAATACACTATACATACTTATTCGCTATAGTATAATTTGTATGTAATAAAATATTGGCTAAAAGGGTTTCTAAACACATAGCCCGGGCTATATACGAGTACATAAGCTAAATAGTACTGACTCTTTTGCGTTGATATGCATTTTTTTAAATAGGAGATAGGCTTGCGTTTGTCCGCAACTCACCTGATGTGGAGCGACGATACGGCCTAAGATGCCTACCACCCACCTGGACGCTTGCCTAGAAGAAACCGGTTCACTCAGGGAGTAACACTCATCAGTATGCGGCTGATGTGTGTTACTCCCTACCTAGTCTACATACATTTTATTAAGTTATTAAATGCAAGAAAGCCTGCAGTTTTTGTGTGTCTTAACGCTTTATTTATGTTCTTAACGCTTTGATAACGCGAACTACAAGCGATCTAAATACAATCTCATATTTACAGAATACGAAACAACTCAATAATAATAAAATATACTAAATATTGAAAACAAAATGAAAATATCGTAAGTAAGAATTGATTGAAAACGAAAGTCTCACTCGAACTGATTTTCCAGCCTGAGTATGAAATAACAGAGTTTATAAAATGAAATGTTCGAGTAATAATGCTGAATAAACAGTCCTTCTAAATCCATTTAAAGTCACCGAGCGAGACGCAATACAATACTCGTGTTTGGTTAGACGCGAAAATATGACTCAAATATTGGAATATTGGAAACATATACAGAAATCAAATGTAATTCAAATGAAACTTCATGCCGGTTTTGATCAAAACCAAGCGCGCGATACATGAGTACCTATCTACTAGGTATCTATCTTAAGGTAGCGCACATCGTCAATATATAAGTAAGGTTTCATTAATCCTAATCCTTAATCTAATTATAAGTGAAAAATTTTTGCGTAGGTACTTACCTAAACGTGATTTAATGATTACTTATTTAATAAATTTTATCCCGTCAAAAACATTACACGTGCAAGTCTCGCAGCGCAATTTTTATGGCATAAAAAGTTGTGAAAACGAATGTTAAACAAGTCGGTTAATTCAGTATTTGTCTATCTATGGGAAAAACTTTTCAATTACTTTGTCATAAATAATACCGTGCTGAGGATTAGCTAAGAACATTTTGAACTAACTTTATCAATATTGTTAATATTTATTTATTTTATAAATGTAGTTACTTTAGCGAGCGAACTTCTAAAAATCATTTCTTAGTACGAATATTAATCTGTCAGTCAATTCATTAACAATCAGATAGGATTTTTTTTAAATATACAATGATAAAGAATATTTTGAATTTAAAACAGTAATATTTAGAATAACTTATGAAGTAAGTTTGAAAGTAATAACTTTGAAAGTTATTTGAAACGCTGTCTGTCTCTGTCTCTGTCTGTGCAATACGAGAATATTCATTTTATTCTGTTTGATGAGACGCTTTATTTGAGGCACGTCATTTAGGTTGTATGCGCGCTCTTAAACATGTCTACAGATATTCTAATTAGAAATAATGGTTCTTCGTAATATTTTTTTTAAGAATATCTAAGAAGAAAACGTCTAACAGCGAACGATATTATTTTGAAATATTATAACTCATTTTAGATTCGTACAATTATACGTTTTTTTTTTCGAAATTATACTCTCTCAGTACCTAGAGTCAGCTGGTGGCTGGTATCCGGCAGGTGGATGATAACTAGTAAACAGATGTAATGCCAATTCAGAATACTGCATGTGCAGAATGAACTAAGTATAAGCATATACCTTATTTACATAAAATTGACCTGTAATCATTATTATCAATGAGCATGAGCATGAGCATGAGCATGAGCATGAGCATGAGCATGAATATGAGTATAATAAAAATCGGATGATACTATATTTTTCTTTATTTATTTATATATTATATTCTTTTTATTCAGTACTTTCGCTTACTTAACCACCTCACGGTTCTGCGTTCGCAGCCCGAATGGCCTCTAACTAGCAGTCTCGCTTCACACCCCCCTCCAACGAGCGCCCTACTACCGTGTTTGCCGTTAACCAATGAGCGCTCGCTGAGGTGCGTGTAAATCGACTGAGCTACTTATTATATAATCTATTTTAATATATAACTTAGTTTTATAATCAGCTACTCAAATATATATTATACAATTTTCTTAATAATTAAATAACATTATTTTCAATACATTTATAATATATCTATTTTTACAGAAGTCAAGGATCAATGCAGCTTCTTTTAACAAAATTATTTTAAATTATTATCGATAATGAATCAAAAATCTAATAGTATTAACAAATCACAACATTCGGCCATCCGACTGCGTGCTAACTCCGATGCACGCACAACAAAAATCTAATAGTATTAACAAATCACAACATTCGGCTCGTAATGAGACTAAACAAGAGTACTTATAACTAAATATAATGGAACAACTCCAAGCCAAAGTAACTAAATAAGAAACTTATTTTGTGTACTCCATACTGAGTGTTCCAAAAGTTAACTAAATTTAATGATCAAATTAGCATGCAATTTCTACTGTACACCTTAGGAAGAGTCAGATTCAGAAGTAACCGAAGGGGAACGGGAGGATCCACCAATTTCTAATGACGCAATACTAATCCAAGGGCGCATTCTATCTGCACCTATAACTGCTTCGTACTTTTTTGTGGCAAACCCAGGTATATTCGAGATTTTATAACGGTCGTTTCCTAAAGTTTCTGTCACTTTGTATGGTCCAGTAAATTTGGGTAAAAGCTTTTTACTTTTACCATCGTTTTTGAAGTTAGTTTTAGTAATTTTTACTAAATCACCCACAGAATATGTATTTGCATGACGTCTTTTGGAATCATAGTAACTTTTCTGACGCTCCTGGCTACGTTTAATATTTGCCGATGCTTCTTGTCTTATATTTTCGATAGCGATTGGTGTTGAATCCGAAATAAGGGGAGGTTGCTCTTTTGATTTCTCATTTTGAGCAGAGGTTGAAACTGAAAAAGTATTTGAAGATTCTTCAACCGACTTTTCATTGTCTTCCAATGTGTCGATGTGGGCAGGTTCATCGTTCATTCCGTGGTTTTCGATTGTAAGCATATTATCTTGAGAACCTTTCATTCTAATCCCAAATAGCAGTTCCGATGCACTCTTTTTTGTAGAAGTATTAATAGTGTTATTTATGCCCCATTGGACTTTGCGTAGCTGTTCATCCCAAACACGTTCGTCTAAGCCAAAATTTTGAGCAGATAATGCTGTGAGAATGGTTTGGTTAAATCTTTCGGCTTGACCATTTGCCCTAGGACAAGCAACTGCGTTAAGTACATGTTTTATGCCTTTCTTTTCACAGAAATTCTTGAATTCAGTTGAAGTGAATGCGGTTCCACGATCTGAAATTAACCTACGTGGAACCCCAAAGTCTGCAAATACATTTTCGAGTACCTTTATGACATTTTTCGTTTTAGTGTCTTTAACAGGTCTTGCCAACAAATACTTAGTAAATCCATCAACGATCGTCAAGATATAATTGTTTTGTGTTTTGCTCCTTACAAATGGTCCTAAATGATCCAAATGTAAAGTATCGAATGGCACTTCCACTTTGGGAATCGGATGTAAAAATCCAGCACTGGTCCGTGCTGCATTATCCTTATTATACGCACAGTCGATACAGGCAGTTACATATTTCTTTACGAACCGTCTCATCTTAGGGAACCAGTATTTGCTTTGGATTAGTTCTAAGGTCTTAGAAATGCCGAAGTGACCCACATCATCGTGGTTTGCTTTACAAATTTGCCATCTTGCATCTTTAGAAATTACAAGTCTTAATTCTTCTCCAACCTTCCTATGTAAGGAATGGTTCTTTATAGCGTAATTCTTTTTAATTTCTAGAATCTCTTCGTCGCGATTTGGTTTAAGAATTTTGAAGATTCGGCCAAGTTCAGGGTCCGCCATCTGCAGCGTAAGTAACCAGTTTTCAGTGTTGATATTTAACGTTTTAACTATTTGAACTGAACTGTCTTCAGAAGGTGGATTTCGGCTTAGTGCGTCAACATGACTCATGCGACAACCTGGACGCTACTCAATAGTGAAGTTATATTCACTTATTTGAAACCACCATCTTGCTATACGGGGTATTAAATCTCTCTTGGTAAGAGTAGTCCGTAAGGCATTGCAGTCTGTGTAAACACAAAAGTTCAGTCCTAAGAGGTACGATCGAAATTTTTTTAACGAACAAACCACAGCCAAAGTTTCCAACTCATACGAGTGAAAATGACGTTCTTCTGGTGTGGTCTGTCTACTAAAGTATGCGACAGGTTTAAGTGCTTTCGGAAATTCCTGCCACTGCATAAGTATCCCGCCTAGGCCTAGAGAACTAGCATCTGTATGCACTTCAGTTTCAAGTTTCGGGTCGTATAAAGCCAATAACGGTCGCTCAATTAGATTTCTTTTTAACCGATTAAAAGATTCAACCTGTTCAACAGTCCATCGCCATTGAGTTTCTTTTTTTAACAGGGTAGTCAAAGGTCTGGCAATTTCTCCGAAACCTTTCACAAATCTGCGAAAATAACTTGCCAAGCCCAAAAACTGCCTTATTTCGTGAACGTTACGCGGTTCGGGGAAATTTCTCACAGCAGATATCTTTCGTTCACTTGGTTTTATACCTTCAGCGGAAATCTCATATCCGAGATATTCGATCTTGGTGTCAAAGAAACTACACTTTGATGGGTTTAGAGTCAGTCCAGCACTCTGAATCACCTTCAAAACATCTTCGAGTCTTTCCAGACCTTGGTTGACTGTGGCAGAAGGAATAAGAAGGTCATCCATGTACGCATTTGCAGATTTGAACCTTCGTGGACCTAATATACGATTCATCATTTTTTGAAACACCGAAGGCGCATTTGCTAGCCCAAACGGCATACGTTTAAATTCGTAGTGTCCGTCTGGTGTGATGAAGGCGGTGAGGTGTCGACTTCCTTCTCCCATTGGTATTTGATAGTAGCCGGAAGCTAAATCTAGCGTGGTGAAAAATTTATTACCACTCAGATTTGAAAGCTGGTCGTCAATTAATGGTAGTGGGTATTTATCTTTTACGGTTTTACTGTTAAGAGCTCGATAATCGACGCAAAGTCTTAATTCTCCATTTTTTTTCTTAACTAATAAAATGGGACTGGCGTAGTTTGAATCAGACTCTTGAACAATATCATTTTGAACTAAGTCATCAATTATTTCCCTAGCCTTTTTGCGTTCAACATGGGATAAACGATAAGGTCTGTAGACAACTGGAGTCGTGTCCCGTATTTCTATGTCCATTGTAGTACCCTTTGCACAACCCAATTCACTGAGAGAAGTAGCAAAGCAATTTCTGTACCTTTGTAGTAGGTCATATAATTTGTCACGTGTCAATTGATCAATTTCTTTGCATACTTTGATGTCCATTTTATTGATAGGGGGAAGCTTGTCTCTTTTACATGTTTCTACACAGACCTGATTGACGACTTTTGTTTCAGTGATAGGGGTGACTCTAGCAATCAATTTGTTTGCTTTAAATGTTAGGGGATTATTTGTTAATGCTGTAACGAATATTACCGCTTTCCCTTCTTGAACATTATAGCAGGCCCGATTTAAATGATGTTCTTGTTTGGGACTCATTCTGGTACCACCGTCAAAGTAAATGTCACCAGAATAAGGTTCTTTAGTGTAAACTTCCACTAACCCCCCTTTCGTAATTGTAACATCTTTCGCCACAAACAAATCAAAACCATTGCTTTGTCCGTCTGAGACAACCGCAGGAGTGTGATAGAATATCAACCTTATCCTTCATTACAGTAACGGAAGGCAGTTCGGTGAAGTTTTGGCCTATCAACATTGGAGTGTTTAGGTATTCATCGTTGACTACCAGCACCCTCAAGTCGGTTTCTACTTCATCAATTTTTATGTGGATATATGCTTGGAATCTTGGTATTACAGTGGAATTACCAAATCCTTTGATTTTCGTTAACCAAGCATCATGTTCTGCAAGCTGAAGAGTTTTTGCGTCGGAATACCTAATGAGGCTGCATTCGCTTCCGAAATCGATATAAGCGCTTAGTATGGTCCCATTAACGCAAACGTCTTTATGGTATTTGTTATCAGAGTCATCAGGAGTTTCTGTGAAATCGCGAGAGGCTTTGGGTTGGTCACAACGCTTAGAATTTATGAGTTCGCTATAACTGACATTCTGGGAAGTATTTGGATCCAGTGTTTTGCAAGTAACCATCCTTAAAACCCTTTTTTCAGAAGATTGACGGTTTGGATTAGTAACTTCACGTGTTTGCAGTGGTCTTTTAGTGCAACTTTCAGAGTTATGACCTACTCTATCGCACTTGACGCACTTTATCAAGGGTTTACTACAGACATAGTAAGTGTGACCTCTTTCATTGCAATTGAAGCACAGAACATCAATAGACCTACCGGAGGGCCGAGTCTGGTTATTGAATCTAGAATCGCGTCGTCTAAAGGAAGAATTATTTGGAACCCCCTTATAATCTTTTGTTTGTGTAGGCTGTTGCGACGATAGGTAATTTAACAAATCCTCCGGTTCTTTACACTTCATGGCTTGTGCTCCATTCCTTACCGAACTGTCAGTTATTCCATATATAACACAATCAACTGCCTTACTACCGACAATCTCGCACCTACTCAACAGTGATAATTTGTCATAAAAATAATCTCTCAAGCTTTCGTCCGTGCGAGATTTTCGGTTTAACATCTGCTCTAATAATATGCCATAGTTAATATCGTTTGGAAAAGCTCTTCTAAATTTAGCCTGCCACTCATTCCAGGAATAGTCAATCGATGGTAAAGACTCATACCATGTTTTTGCTAAACCGCGTAGTTTTTGCAGGGCAAAGTGGATGGTTCGTTTGTCGTCCCAATCATAAATAGTTGCACACTCGTTCACCTTCCGCAACCACCGTTCGACATCTTGGGATTTATTGTTGGGATCGAATTCAGGTACAGCGTTATTTGTAGATGGAATGTTCTTACTTGAAGTTTCTTGCAATGCGATGACTAGTTTTAGTAGATCGTTCGCTGACAGGCCTCTCGATGACCTTTTTCTGGGCACTTCTTCAGGTCCTTCAGAACTAGACCTCCGTCGTCGTCGTCTAGGGAGCTCCGGTGTATGGCTCCCATCACCAGTACCTAAAAGGATTGGCACTTAATGTTCTTTCCTCAAAGGCTTTTATAGCTTAACAGATGAGATCAGAATTTCTTTGAATATATGCTCCACATGCTTTGCACGATGTATACAGGATGTAATTATCAATAACTTTATATAAGAAGTTGAAAATAAAATATATGAAAGTTAATAAAAACTACTAATTGGCCCATACAAATTATACAAGATTGGGCACTAAAGCATACTTACGTGAATATTATATAATTTAAGTGGGTACCACAGCACACCTACATGGCTGTGTGTACCAACAGCACACCTACATGGCTGTTGCTTAATCTAAGTGGGTACCACAGCTTACCTACATGGCTGTGTGTACCAACAGCACACCTACATGGCTGTTGCTTAATCTAAGTGGGTACCACAGCACACCTACATGGCTGTGTGTACCAACAGCACACCTACATGGCTGTTACTTAATCTAAGTGGGTACCACAGCACACCTACATGGCTGTGTGTACCAACAGCACACCTACATGGCTGTTACTTAATCTAAGTGGGTACCACAGCACACCTACATGGCTGTGTATACCAACAGCACACCTACATGGCTGTTGCTTAATCTAAGTGGGTACCACAGCACACCTACATGGCTGTGTGTACCAACAGCACACCTACATGGCTGTTGCTTAATCTAAGTGGGTACCACAGCACACCTACATGGCTGTGTGTACCAACAGCACACCTACATGGCTGTGTGTACCAACAGCACACCTACATGGCTGTTGCTTATTTATATGAGATCAAGTAACTCTCAATTGCCAACGAAAACAGCAACTCAATAGTTTAATACATTTGTCCAACATCAACACTCATTTTAATTTTTCACTCAGATAACCTTGAGAACCACTTTTGCCACATATTCACTGGTAGCAATATTAGTTATAAAATGAAGGTACTCACGGTTTTTGTCCGACATGGCTCGCAGGTCTTAGCACTTCTGATGTATAATAAAAATCGGATAATACTATATTTTTCTTTATTTATTTATATATTATATTCTTTTTATTCAGTACTTTCGCTTACTTAACCACCTCACGGTTCTGCGTTCGCAGCCCGAATGGCCTCTAACTAGCAGTCTCGCTTCACACCCCCCTCCAACGAGCGCCCTACTACCGTGTTTGCCGTTAACCAATGAGCGCTCGCTGAAGTGCGTGTAAATCGACTGAGCTACTTATTATATAATCTATTTTAATATATAACTTAGTTTTATAATCAGCTACTCAAATATATATTATACAATTGTCTTAATAATTAAATAACATTATTTTCAATACATTTATAATATATCTATTTTTACAGAAGTCAAGGATCAATGCAGCTTCTTTTAACAAAATTATTTTAAATTATTATCGATAATGAATCAAAAATCTAATAGTATTAACAAATCACAACATGAGTATGAGTATGATACATACCGTACTTTATTAACTTGCCTACAAAGAAAGGGACGACGCTCTTTTAGATTTTTTGTATATTAAAAGTGAGTTTATAAATCGACACTATACAGTGTATAACGTTTATTGAGTTTTCATATTTTTGGACTTATTAGGATAAGACAATTGTTAAAAAAATCAGTTGTGTAGTAAAGAAAAAGGAATGGAATGAAAGTGCGAGCAAAGCATGTCCTTGATGTCGTATCCCACAATAAGTTCATTACTCGTTAGATACTCGTAACAAAACATTAGTAAAAAATACTACTAACTTCCAATACGGCAGGCACTGATAGATATTTTTCATTTAATTCGATTTATAAATCAAACCTCTTTACCGATTGAAAACTATACGCACTCAAACAAGAAAATAATATTCAAATAGGTACAACTGTCCAAAGAAACAGTCAAATTGAGTATCTCTGGAAGTGATCGCTTTCTGCCTGGAAGAGATGACTTTTTAGCGATAAGACCACCTTTTCTCTTGTATTTAATTTTTCTGTGTCTGCAATAAAGAATTGATCTACCTCCTGCTCGTTTTTGGAATTTGCTAGAAAAATAATACTAAAAAATTGAGCAATGTATTGGATGAATATTAAAACTATACATACATTTGAATAGCCATTAACCACACTACTTGTATTTTTTTCTGTTTTTTTCTATTGATGCACCACCGACGTGACTATTCTCACTTAGTCCGATCCATCCCAAGGTTGCCTGGAAGAAATTGCTTTAGGCGATAAGGCCGCCCAATGTACTACCGATGTTTTGTTCATGCCTTTATCTTATTGTTTATTTTGTTTTTGGTGTGCAATAAAGAAATATTGTATTGTATTGTATTGTACACGATACACTACTATTCTCGTCGATCAACTAAATAGAATGCAATAAACGCTGACTAAGCTATCGATGTCCACTCTCACTGACTGCGTGGAATACTCGGACTCGTATCGAATGTACCGAGTAGGTATTCATTAGTGTCGGTCGGTTGAAGTATCCGCCGCAACTGTCGAGGCTGGCGGTTAGCGCTCAATGCGTTATTCATCGTTAATTTGTTAGCAATAAACCTCTGCTCTTGCTACATTTACTTTTAATAATAATAATAATAATATAACTTTAATGCAGACACAAAGATCCATAGTAATATTACACACAATAGTAATATTACAGTCAAGAGTAAAATCTTCAATAAAATAACGATAAAAATTAAATAAAAATAGGTACAGGTTATTACGTAGCAATAGCCGTCCATCGCCTGTGTGTTGAAGTCAGTATAAGGCGGTCAGCCAAGCTCTTAATAATACAATTTTTAGACGTGTCAACTCTGGACATAAACATTGCTATCCTTTTCCGCTGTATAGCATTGAAGGATTCCACCCGCGATTCAGTGTACATTTCCGAAGCACTGCAATACCATTTCAGGCCCATAAAGTGCCTGAAAATTTTATTGTATGCTACACGTATTCCACTATGCGCTTTCTGTGTATAGTTAGTCCAAAGTTGACACGTGTAAAATGTCTGGCAAAATGACCTAAACAAAGTGACCTTGACGTCATCCGCAGCTTTTAAAAATTTTCTTGCAACCATGTTGCCTACTACACAAAGCGCCCTTCTTTGTCGTTCGATGTCCTTGTCGTCTGACAAGCTGTTGGTCACGATATGGCCAAGGTATTTGAAACTGTCGACTATGGCCACCGGCTGCTCATTGAGGCGAACCACGGGCACGTTTTGGGGACCCTTTCCCGACCTGAATATTATGATCTCCGTCTTCTTGGTATTATACGTTAAGTCATGATTCTCAGCATATCTTTCGCAAATTCCAATGAGTTTTCGTAGTCCGCTAATCGAGGGGCTGAGCAGCACCATATCTCAGCATAGCTCAGATTGTTGACGTATCTGCCATCCAATCTGAGCCCAACTGGGGTGCTACTCAGCTCCACGATCAGGTCATTCACGTACAAATTAAACTGGTCAGGAGAGGTAACCCCCCCCTGCCTCATCCCGCACGTCAGCCGGTAGCCATCCGACACCTCAGAGTCCCATCTGACGTTGTTAGTCTGGTGGTTGTACCAATACGCCAGGAGACCCACAACTTCTGGTGGTACATCCGTATCCTGCATTTTCTTCCATAGAATGTCGTGATTAATAGTGTCAAATGCACGACTCAAGTCTAAAAAACAGGCATATACTGAAGTGTCATGCTGAGTATAATATCTGACAACTTCTTTTAGTGCAAATATCGCCATGTCCGTTGAAACTTGAGTGCGAAAACCAAATTGTCCGTCATCCACTTCAATTTTACAAACATACGTATGAATCACTCTTTCAAATACCTTGGCCACAATCGTGGCCAGCGAGATAGGTCTATAGTTTGCAGAGCTCGAGATATCACCCGTTTTATTTTTAGGAATCGGTATCACTAGCGTTCGGATTAGTTCCCCCGGCAAATAACTGTGCCTAAGGCAGAGATTAAAAAGCCACGCCAATATGTAACAAATATGCTGACCCGAAAATAATAAGTGTTCTATACTGAGGCTGTCATGACCCGGAGACTTACCACGTTTCATATTTCTCAAAATCACTTCGATTTACTTAGGCGTTACTGTCACGTGGTGAGGCTCCGGGCTCCGACTAGCCTCATTGCTCGGTGTACTAAGTTTTCCAATATTTACATTAAAATGGCTGCGAAAAATATTTGCGATATTTTTCTTACTTTTCTCACCCTCTACACTTTTAGGTATGCTACTTTTGTAGTTCATCTTTTTTGTTTCCTTCCAAAATTCAACAAAATTCCTATTAGCATATTCCTTTTATGACTCGGGTTTTGTTACGTATGTAATCGATGGAAAGACCCAACTTGAGTTTGGTTCATCATCATCAGCCAGAAGATATCAACTGCTGAACATAGGAATCCTCCTTAAAACGCCATTTCAAACGACAAGCTGCCAATAGCCCCCATTGATTATTTATGACTTTTAACACGTCGTCGGTACATTTCGGAGGAGACCTACGCTGCGTCTTCCGTTTCGTGGTCGTCGGTACATTTCGGAGGAGACCTACGCTGCGTCTTCCGTTTCGTGGTCGCCACTCAACAACCTTTATTCCATCGGTTATCGGTAATTCGAGCGATGTGGTCAGTCTAATGCCAAATCAACTTGCAAATCCTATGCTACGAGTATATAAGCTATGTCGGTTATTCAGCTTCTTCGGCGAATTCTCATTGGGGATTCTATCGCGCAAAGACACTCTAAGAAAAGCTCTCTCCATTGAACGCTAAGCTATTTAGAGCTTATGCAACAGGCCAATAGTTAATAGCCAAATTTCGTTCACATTTGGTGAATTTCAAGGCGAGGTATATAAGCCAATGGCGTCCTCGACGTCTTCACGTTTGCTCTAGGTTCGGTCATGTCACCCCGGCAGAAGGGATGGAGGGGTTGTTGGACAGTTTTGCTCCATCTGATGACTTCAGAGCTCGTCGCCTCGGAAGTCCTGTTAGATTCCCTTGGTAAAATTCATATGACCCAAAAATATTTTTATATACGCCTGTAAATAAACCATTCACGAAACATTTTTAGTTCATCAAGAAAATATGATCATTGATACAAACAAGAAAAGGAATCCAGATAAATGTTACGAGCATGTTTCAACATATTCTATTGACATAAAGGACTAAAAATACATGAACACAATAAAATCTCGGCGCGTGGAATATGTCGGCAACCTAACACGGGTTATTTAGTTTCCTGAGTAAAGTAAAGGAAATGTTCAAAGTGAAAACAATACCTACTATTAAAATGACTAAATTTATAAATAAAAATAGAAATAAAATAAATAAAAATAAATAAATAATATATATTAAAAATACACTAAATTAACAATTTTGTTACTATTAACTGTTCATAAAACGTATTTCTAGTTTGTTCATAAAACGCTACCGTCACTCGCCACTGGTTCACGAATGCTGAGGAAAACTTTTTAGCGTGATTATTTTGAAATTGAAAACATGATATACAGACAATGACAACACACAGAAATAAACTAACAGACATGTTTGGAAATAAAAGGTCCACGAGAATTGTCGAACTGATTCACTCGCGATTTAAAAATACTATGGACCGATACTTTGTACGGAGACAGTTCTCTCCCAAGTTTGTCAATCTGGCAGTACTTACGCACAATGAATGTAGAGGCTATGTTTATAAAATATTTGATCGTTCATCAATAAACTTTTTATATAGTACATCTGATATTGTCTGTCGAATTTATATGTTTATGAGTTAATTAGTCATAAAAGATAAGAGAGAGAAAAATGTGTTGGTCGTGATGTCTCCAACTCTACTATAAAGTTTTTTTTTTATAATTTACTAGTAGGTAAAGCTAAATTCTGTTTACAAGGACTTATAACTGGGTGATCTATATGATACAATGCTCCATATTGTGGTGTTTATCGCCTTGAGACAAAATGTTCAATTTCCCCGGCACCACCCCGGTAGTCATTTCCCACGAGCTTCATACGTTAGCACCGCGCCGCGCTGCCTTACAAATAATATCCTATATCAATCTCTTTTACTAGTAGCGGGGTCCCAGGGGCCCCAGAGGTATCAATGTGTGCCGAAATAAATCACGTTTCACACTCATAGCTCCCCACTTGAATTTCTCCTATATAGGGAATGACATACAACATTCGTGCTTAACGTACCCAGACTCAACAACAGACCTTCAAGGTAAACACCATTTTAAACTAAGACATATTATATAAAAAGTACTGGAGTTGTAAAAAATATTAAGTTTTGTGTTGGATTGAGAACCTAATTTTGTGTAAAAAACTATTAATTAAAGGACAGAGTCAGACATTATCATAATGTATATCATATTATCTTTTAGGACACACATGTGAATACACAAACAGTAGTGTAGTTGGAAACACTCGCAGACAGCTCCGAGTGTAATATACTCGTATATGGCTATTTACTGCGATCCTCTCACAATAAATCTCTTTTCACACAAACAAATAACAGAGCTCCAAAACAAATACACGCAATTAATGCAAACGATAAATCTAATCTTAGATAACTCCAAGTTCTTCTATCGTTAACGAATTGGAAACTCACTATATAGAAAGTAGACGTAGAGTTGGTGAATGCAGTTGATTTGAAACCATTATAGATGCAGATTTATCAGCAGCCGTTCAACAACCAGCCAGTCCAGTCGAAGGGCGCGAGCTACAATGGAAATCAGATAAACTCCAATCGTCGACGTATAATGAACGCCCTCGCAAATGTCGTACATTCACAATTTAATATCAATCATCTCGGGAGTACGCATGTTGTTATAAATCGAACGAAGGTTTGTATTTGTTTATGATGTAATAAGATTAGTCCGCATGCCGGCCCTGTCGGGAACAATGCTTCACCGTAATTAGGTGTAAGCGCCGCGGAGGAGGCAGGAATTATAACAAATAAATTAAGCAATATCTCAGTTTTACGAGGGAAATTTGCGGCGAGACAAAGCGACGACGAGCTCCGCGGCGCTGCGATAGGGCGGACGGCGCTCTCTAATAGCCCGCTTTCTAATCGTTCCCTATTTCCTGCGATATTTCGAGTTCTTGCAGTTTTTCCGTCGAGGCGGAAACGTCGGAATGGCCTCCAATTTGGTCTGATGGTCGCCGGTCGGTGCAATGGAGAGGTAAATTCGCTCCGACCCGGCGTGCGTTGTCTAAATCCCGGCGATGCCTTTTTGAAAAGCTTTTGGATGGAGTCGGGTTTCTGACTAAAAACTGGGACAAAACGAACCGCTTATACTCGCTGTTTTTGCGATCGAACGTTCCGGAACAAAATTGCACAGCTGCAAGGCAATGGAATTTACTTTAGATGTTATTTTTCCGAGCTACTTCTAGAATATTTCTAGTATTCGTTCCCCACGTTGGACTGGCTGGTTGGCGCAGTTGGTAGCAACCCTGCCTTCTACGCCACTGGTCCCGGGTTCGATCCCCGGACAGGTCAAACATTTGTGTGCATGAACATGTCTGTTTGACCTGTGTCTGGGTGTTTATTATATATATAAGTATGTATATATGTATTACTAAGTATGTATATATGTATTTCTAAGTATGTATATCAGTCTTCAGGTTACCATAGTACAGGCTTTGCCTAGTTTGGGACCTGAAGACCTTTGTGTGGATGTTGTCCCATATTATTATTATTATTATTATTATTATTACGTCGCGTCGCAGTCGCAATGTGACGCGAGTCAGTCGGCGGAATGACCTCGATTCCCGCAGTGCGTCCCTTACGCTCGTTCAAGCTGTGTGTAATAACTCACCGCAATGGTCAACTCACTTTCAAATTATATTTGCTGTAACCTTTTTCATAATTTCAACACAATTTTAATAACTAATTTGAGTTTGTTTGATTTTCTTTTATTCATAGTAATTTAGTATAATTGCGGAACTAATAACCGATATAATATGTACTCGTATCATGACCCGTGGTGTAAGTAACAGGGTTGGGTCGTACGAGTAGTGTGTGCCTCCAATCAGCTAATTAGGGCTCCTTTGAAGCGCACTCGGGCGCTCCGGCCGCGTCGGGCCGCGTGTCATTTGATTACGGTTGATGGAGCCCTACACCCACATACGAGTACCGACGCTTTTTCACTAACTTGTTTAGATTGCTTTTTGTATCGTATAAGTGAGGGAGCTGGGAGGGAGGGAGGAAAAACCGTTAGAGTCTCACGATGGTACATTGTAGCGTTCCTCTATCTGATTAGATATAAGTCAATAGTTTTGGTACAAACTTCTAATGTATTCCTTAAGTATCAGCTTTTTATTTTAGTAGTACAATCTAGAAAGTATAACAAAACCATGTGATTAAGGAACGTAGTTGTAGTTTTAATTTTAAGATAACACAAAAGCGTCGGTATTCATTTGGCTTATCATATTATTAGGTACGAGTATGTACATGATCCTCAGACGCAGTAAGTTTAGCGAAGTATCAGAACTTTATCAACCAAACTTAGATAAAGCTCTAATGACAGCTTACAGGTCAATCGATGTTTTATTACTTGCATCGAATATTACATGGTACTAGTTTTTCTAACCTTTATTTTCTCTGCTCTTGCTTGTCTTTTTCGGGCTTCTTATCTCTTTAACTGTTACATAAAGTAACAGTGAAACCGAGATAGTTCATTATAAATCATATTTAAAGAGTAAAGCGTTAAGATATATTTATTGACCTCTCTTTAGTTCCAGTCAAGTCTTGTTACATATGAATTATTAATCACTTAAAAATATATTTACATACGAGTAGTTTAACAGTTCTAATGGCATATATTAACATTGCGATTGCTTTCTTTAGTAATACTTTTTTTGTTCGTTTGTTACACTGTTTAGTAAAAAACCAACATAATCAACGAGTCATTATACACGAACGATGATTCTACAAGCTGCATTAAAATAATATATTCGCTGAGTTTATAAAGAGGATTGCTTTCAAATAAATACTTCAATTTTAGTTTGAACTTAGTAAAATTGAATTCTACAATACTATCTGCCTAAAAAAATAATATAAAGGTTGCCCGTAAGAGAAAACTTTAAGCGATAAGGCGACTACTTGTGGCACTACATGTAAAACTATATTTTTTTGTTTTTATGTTTTGATCTATCTATCTATCTGATAATTTATTGTACCTATATAAATATTTTGATGTAAAGTCCCTGTATCTTACATTTGGCTAACATATTTATCGGCAAGTCTGTGTGTATGAAATGTGTGCTCTCTGTATGTTTGCAGTGTGTTGTCGCTGGCTGGTTCTGCACCATTAGTCAGTGGCTGTGACAAATAGTGCTCGATAATTGAGTCGTCCTGCTGTATCGACACTCCGCTGTCTCCGAGACTACGTCATCGCTTCTCACTGAGATGGGTCACTTTATATGACAATATGATATAGCTGACTCAGATTCAGTTGAGGCGGAAATGTATGCTACGTATTTTTTACATTAATAATAAAACATGAATGTATTTTTTTTCTCGTCGGAGATATTTGATTAGGCGAGTATTTTCCCAATGAATGGGAGGAAAACCCTACGTCGGTGTAAACCGGACGAAAAAGTTTGAATAATGAAAGAATAAGTCTAGTGGTAGCCTT
Source organism: Ligdia adustata (assembly GCA_947049295.1). Classification (NCBI taxonomy): domain Eukaryota; kingdom Metazoa; phylum Arthropoda; class Insecta; order Lepidoptera; family Geometridae; genus Ligdia; species Ligdia adustata. Next base: position 161,237 of record OX346229.1, on the reverse strand, counting down.
AATTTAAAAAAAAGTCTTAAAAAAAATTAGCGTTATAAAATAAGAATGTTTTTCTTATTATTCCTTTCCTATCGGAGTTTGGACAGCATCAGGGTAATTCTAAGTTTCGAGGCCGGCTCTCTAAAGAGCGATGTGGTGCTGTAGCCACTCCCGCAGGTTTTTTAACTAAGAATATCTCTTCCGGCCGGCACTTCTCTTTCCTGCAATCTTTTCTTGAATGATGAGCTGGAGCATTTTGTATTTGTCTGATGACGTGACGGAAATAAGAAAGCTTTCTTCTCTTAACGGTGTTCAGAATAAGAATAAGAAGAAGAATAACTAATATTTATTTACCTTTAAATAACGTTCGTTACAGGCAAGTCTTGTTACATTTGAATATGGATTACTTAAAAAATTTAATATTATTGTAATGGCAAGGTCAACCGTTCGCAGAAGCAGTAATAGTATAAAGTTTGTTATAGGTCTCGAGTAATCTTTGTCAAGTGCTAGTCGTTAACAGATGAAGTCGTCAGTGAATCAGTATTTTCTAGACATGTATACTGCTAGTTGGTCCGCATCGTAACTTCACATCAGGCACCTGTTTTTCACGAAAAAAAGCAGGCTCGTGTAAGGTCTGTAGCGGGCGGAACGAGGCACGAGGCAATCAATGTGTGTCAATCATCGCCCACTGGCAGCTAGTTCCGTCCAAACAAGAGGTTTTTTTTCCTCCTTGTTCCGCCGACGTTTCAAGCCGTCTATCTGCTGGTTTTGCAGGGATTCAGTTCACCGGGAACTTTTCCATATATAGACTTAAATAGAGTGTATTGAATATGCAATAGTAAACACTTTATAGTTCATGTTTGTTTAGAAAAGATCACTTTAAGCTATGAGGTTGTACTAATGGCTCGATGAACTGTAGGTACGAGTAATTGACGTACTCATATAAAATGAACTTTGTTTTGGTAAATAATAATTGTGTTCTTGTATAATTGTACTTGCATTTGAATCGGCAATGCATAGAAACTATACGAGTATGTTACCTGGAAGAATATCAGTGTGAAACGAATTATATTGACATCGTTAATGTGATTTAACGTTTATTATCGGCCGGACGTTAATATGAGAACATTATTCTGTTACGTGGTTTACCAACTCATATCGATTATAACAACAGTATCACCAATATCATATTATAATATGACAGCAAGGTACGTGTTACATTGCTGAACATATTCATATAAAATATAGAAGAAAATTTGTTTTTGCTAAATCTGTATGGTTTTAGCCTGTAAGAAAAATGAATAAATACGGAGAGAATCTCGCACCTTAACTATTGAAGTTTTTCCTCTCACTTTTATCGATACATTATTCATTTGGTATTTATTTTTTAAAGATATTCTCAGTTATGTATGTAGTATGCGATCTGTAATATCTATCTGAGTGGAAAGGCAGCTAAGTTTCCTCGAGCCACCAGCGTTACTAAACTAAAGCACCGTACTGAGAGCGGTGCGCGGCCATCGAATTACAATTTCAATTTCATATTTCTTCAAGCGTGAATTTAAGAAATTCAAGAAACTCCCCGCGGTACAGGTAGCTGTGAGTATGTCTGTTCGTGTGAACATTCACTTGGATATGCATGTTTAATTCTTTTAGAGATGGTTACATTAGTTGTTCACTGTTACTATAATTATAGCTTTGAATTTTATAAATTTTAAAATAAAGCATTTTGCAAAAAAGAGTTCGTAGTTCACTCGTATGAAGTCGATATCTAAAGTTTGATGATCATTTCTATGGCAATGGATATTATAAGTTTCTATTTAAAATATTTTGTCTACGTTTAAGGCGAAAACTAAACAATAGACACTAACATCTAACCGAAGTCACTAGACGAACTAGTTCAAACTAAAATCCTAATTGAAAATTCTATCTCGCAACGTTCTCAGAGAAGTAGAGAACGGATAATCGCTAGTTTAATGCAGGTGTTCATGTAAAGAGCGCGCCGGCGCGGGCGGGAGCGGGGTAACGGCGCATCGGGATAACGGCGCGATGTCGTAGCGTTACCTTCACGGCGTCGTTATCGCACGAACGGGACCCGAGCCAGGGATACACCTGGGTATTTGAACCACCTACAATCAATGTCTCAATTTGTCTACAGTGACATTACGAGTATCTACTCTTACACTTACAACTTGCTTTTTGATTATATGGAGTTACTTCTTATATATACCTTAATTTTTAATATACCTCTTAATCCATTAACTTTTCTGTATATCTATAAATATATAGTGAAGCTTATTTTATGAACTTATGTATTTATACATATATATGTATGTACCTGGTGAATGTAAACACACTATGGAGTAGGTATAATTTAGAAAGTGAATTGACTAGCAACATTAAGAACGGTATGTAATATTTCTGAACAGTTTTCAAAAGAAAGACTTACCACTACGTTATCGCTTTTCTTCTATTGTATATCATTGTCAAAGAACAATCCTCGCTTTATTTATGTGCACTTTAAAAAGATTTAAAAAGAAACAGAAATTTACGTTTGTAGTTATCAAGTTCGAAGTACTACATGTATTATTTATTATTCTAAGCAATGTTTCTTTGTGCATTGAAATGCTTTACTTACTCTATTCTAGACAAATGGCTCGAGACAGAAGCGGGGAAGGGGCGAGGGGAGCGGGGAGTGGGGCGGGGAGCGGGGAGCGGGGCGCGGGGCGCCCCTGTGCCTTATTTAATTTTGATTATGTACATAAATAAATATAAAGACTGTTAAAATAATTTAAACATAGCAAATACAACTCTTTAACTATTACAGTAACTTATTATCTTATCTTATCTAACTTTTACATTTTCTTTTCTTTTACACTTTTCAGTTTATATTTATAGTTTTTGACCAAAATTTAAACAAACGTACTAAACTCATAGTTGAAATGTACATTTCAAACTGGGAGCATGTTTCAAAGAAGTCAATCGAAACAGCCTCTCAACTGATTTTATATTTATCGATCTGTGTGTGAGGGAGTGGAGGGAGCGGACGACACTAAACGGGGAAATGTGATAAAATGTATATTTTTACAGCAAACGGCCGCGAGTAGGGACTACGGACGGACTGACGGACGGACGGACGGACACATCGTCGGCGTCCGGTTTAAACGTTATGACGTCTTAAAATTCAGGACTCGGCCATTACTGCGCGCAAACATAAACTTAGGGTCACACACACACATCCTCACACACCCTCGCGGAAACATCTCGAAGGCAAGAATTGAATCTTGTATGGCATTTATTACTCGTACAAATTCCTTCTTGATTTTCGTATTTAATTTTGTGAAGGGGCGATGAATCCAGGGTAATTTTCTTGTGTCCTCGTGATGAAGCGCTTCGTGTGCTGAAGACTGCCCCGGGGAAATATCCCGCGTGTGTTTCATCCGGGAGCGGGAGCGGCCCGGGGCGACGTGACGGAGTTTGTAATATCAGTACATGTGACATCATTTAGGCAACGAAACGCGGATGGTTGGAGCAAGGAACTACAAGGATTAGCGAGTCTTGTAGTTTGTAGTCTTGGAGTTTACACAAGTTTATCTGATTTAATTGACTTCACATTTTAACTAAGAATAATGAATATTAACTCAATACGAATAGGTTGTTAAGATTTAAGTTCGTAGGAAATATATGCTTGCAAGGTCTACGTAGGTACTGTTCTCAAAAATATGAGTACTAATATCATACTTAGTGTATTTGTCACGTGGCTCTGTCACAAAGCCATTAAAGAATCGAAAATAGAACTAAATAACTTATATTATAGCCTTTGTTCACAACACAATCAAATTTCACGCAAACAAATTACAAATCCCTCAAAATCACCGAAGAAAATAAAGTACCTACTAACAAAATCCATCAACATTGAGCGAGTCAAAGCGCGTTCGAGTCGAACGAAAGTTGCGTCGGTGGCGCCCTCGCGGCCCGCGGACAAACGCCGCAACTTCGCGCCTTTTAAAAAAGATTAAAAGTTATATTAAAAGTTTGTTTTCTGCTTTCAGCTTTATCATCACTTTGTAAATCCCTGAACCCATTAACTGATTACACAATTTACTTTCGGAAGCGGCCCAACTTTTTTGTGTGGAGGGGGAAATTTGTTTTTGTTTTTTGATATTGAACCCAGCGGCGAGCCCCTTGTTCCACCTCGAAGGGTCTTTTAGAGGGTTGTAATATAAACTCTCGTGTAATACTTTAACATGGTTATATGTAGATACACACGTATATTGTGACAGCACTTTTGAGTTTATTCTGATATTAAAATCGAATGTAGCGAACAACACGTGTCTGCGTCAAACCTGTCAATATGTGTTTCTATCTGACAGTCATGTTTTTTTGATGTTGATACTCGCGTAGGTCGCAGATCGTTTGCAACCAATATTGACGAAATTCGCTAAACAATTTCATGAAGTTTTAAAAACAATCTGACTGGAGACAGATTTTTTTAAATTAGTTAAATGGCCATCTTTTTTTACCGACCTATTTCAATATTTTTATACCCATCTCCATAAACAATAATTATTTTTGTTTAATAACGAACATTATTATTTAAGAGGTTCTTACTTGACATATAAGGTTAAGTAAAGGTGCTCACGAGATCAACTTTTCGCAGAACTAATTAGGTAAGATTTCAACATCTTCATTAACGATTTCAATTGAACTTTGAACTTCCCAGTTTTTAATTAAGACTTCTATATATAGAAGAAAAACTTACACTAAAGTGTAAAGTGTGTAGGATTGTATATATTTATTTTCGTTTGTATATTCCTGATTTAAACACTCCGACAATCTACGAAACTAGAGTAAGTAACCAGTTACGAACTGAAAATAATTTGTCCTCGTACGAACACATCTCTTGTGAATATAAATCAATGTAACATAACTAATCTGTATTGATATAGTAAATGTACTAGATATATGAGAATATGATGTCCTGGTGTCAGCTCTGTACTAGGTACGAGTACTAGGTACTCATGATTTATTTATGTAGGTATAACTATTAAGAGGACTTTCACACAAGGTACAGGACAATTAAACTGAGCTTAGCTTATCGATGATGGTCGAGTGGTTAGTGAGGTAGATTGCCGTGCAAAAGGTACGAGGTTCGATCCCACGAAACATGCAAAAAGAGCCTGAGCTACCGGTGAAGAAAAACATCGTGAGGAAACCATAGCATGGTGGTAGAGCGTTTAATATCGCTCGCCTGGCTAGCTACCACTCTCAAGTTGTAAAATCTACCGCCAAGCACCTAACGGTGTGTTCCGGCAGCCTTCCTTGAGAGCCAGTGTATTCCAGACTAGACATGCTCCATCTAAGGCTACAGTATCGCTGAATTCCGTGGTCGTGCGTACTTGTGTTGAATGTCTAGCTGTGTAGGATAAAAAAAAGAACTTACATCTTTATGGGAACTTTTTATACAACAGCTCGATATACTCGAGTTACGGACGACTGTTCAACTATTCAGTCGGTTTCGCTAAATGTTATGTTATCTAAACTTTCTGGATGATTTATCAAGTGTGACTTTGTATTAGCTTAGTTATGAATACGTGGTACCTTACACACTATTTATCATTATTGTCACAGTTTGCTCTAAACTACGTGATTAGTAACTGACTCTAGCAGAGACTAATTTATTAACTAAATTACACTAATCCAATGTTTTCAATCCAATTCAAATCGTTTATTAACCACAATACGGTAAAGTGCAGATCTTTCACAATTAAACTAGTAAAAGTGAAGTTGTTTCAAATATCAATAAAAATGTCAAATTTAAAGTATATCAAAGAAAGAACAATAAAAAAATCGTATTTTTATTACGTGACTGCGGAAGAAGGAGCGTTTTATTTTTCAATTGTATGTATGTATATTTTTTCGGCACGCCGTAGAGCCTGCACGGCTCTACGGCGTGCCGGCGTGCTAAGTGTTGGCAGGAAATTAAAGACGTCGAGTCTAACTAACAAATTGCTAGTCTCAGAACTCTACACGTATGACACGTGAAGGACGACGGAGCTGTGTGTGTGTGTGTAGGGAGGGCTAGGACCAGTGTGTATGAGTGTGTGTGTTGGTGGCGGTGACACAGAGGCCGCGGCTATGTTGAGACGTGATCTGACGCGCGGTGACTCGGTCATAAAGGTTGGCTCATGGACTGGAGACCTACTGGAAACTAAACAGCTTTTATAGAGTTTTCTTTGCTTAGTGTAACTGGTGTCTATACCGTACCAAATAAATTAAAAATAATGTGTTTAAAAGAGGAGCTGACTGACTGAAAGCTCGTGACGATTAAATCTAAAACTGTTTAACTTAGATTTTAGTGATATAAAAAAATATTGATTATCCCTTACGTATTTATGTTGTCAAGTACCTACACTGTCCTGGTCGGAGCTCCATACATTTATTAAACATATCTTTCAATTACAGTTTACTTTCAAAGCCCCATTGAGCTACAAATAAGCTCGTTTATAAAGTAGCCACTTACCGTCACAAAATGGCAGACAACATATTTTTTTACAACTCCTTCAATATACCCATATTGAAGGATCTTGATATTGTAGATCAAAGGAATTTATATTATTATTTAAGAACGTTTATTGCTGTAACGTTTATTGCTGTAAACCCTTTGGATTTATATTTAACAAAGTAAACTACATAATATAGACACAAGTAAAGACCAAATATTACGCTAAATTTTAGTTTAAAACGGACAAGCAAAATATCATACCAAAACTGAGAACGAAAATATTATCGCTAAAACGTAAATGCATTTTAACGGAACAGCGGAAGCGTTTTATTTGCATTCATTTTATACAAACATGGGAATAAAATCCTGGCAAATATGCGGTAGTCATACCGCACCGCGGTACGCTTCACAGAGCTCACAGAACTCATGCGCGGGATGGATGCGACGCGATGTCACCTGAGACATGGTTCAATTCATGCCACATGCGCCTCCCTCGGAAGTTGGAAAACAAAAACAGATCCTTTCTTAAACTTTTTAAAGTTTTTCAATTTGGTTCTATTTAAATTTATATCACTTAGATATTTAAATAACATAACAAATAACATAACATTATAAATGTGAAAACTGATAACTGTTCAGTTAGTTATTGTCCGGGCCCATTCCAACTATACTTATCTGGTTGGATGATTTTGTTTCTCATCGAGCCTGTTACTAAAAACGAGTCAACGGATATCGTGGAACCAACCAAATTAATTATTATTATTATTATAAGTGTTGGAATATTAAACTAAAATCGATTATCATATTTTTAAAGTTATGGTTTATTTCATATCGTATCATCGCATAGCACACATTGTGCAGATGAGTGATATTTCTATAGCACGGTAAGAGCTTGCGCTCGCAGTACCTACTAGATAGTAAAATGCGAACAAACATACATACATACACACCAGTGTCACGTCATATAGCTAGGTTTACAAACAGTTTGAACCCACAAATAGAATCATTATATTGTTGTACAGTGTTTAACAAAGTAATATATCGCGCCCATTAGGTTTCAGGGATTAACTACGTTTTTGAATAGACACGAAAATTTATAAATACTTTTAAAAATATGGCTTTACTTTATTGTTGAAGCACTTTGTGAAAAGCAAGAACTAAAGTTTTCATAGTGACATAGTTTACCACAAGTGTCAAACAACACAAAAACCTTGGGTAATATGAAATGTAAACATGGTGTATAAATGTCCCATGTACTCGTATAATCTTACTGCAATAACAAAAAAAAATGTATCAGAAACATTACAGACCATTTAAGAATACATACATGAAAAGCGTGTTCAAACTCTTGCAGTACTAGCACTAGTAATCGAGCAAGTAAGCAACTCGCATACATAAGTTCAGTGTAAAACTAGACAGTTCAGTGTCCTTGAAGTATATCGCCTAGGATTATAACTGCTAAATATATCGCCTAGGATTATAACTGCTAAATATATCGCTTTGGATTATAACTACTAGATCGAGACTGTCTCAACTAATGTTGTTGAAGAGTGTAGCTGTTGAACTACATTAATATTAAACAAGCTATATTCAAACTAATTCATAGTTAAACCTAAAAGATTGATTCCTCTTTAAAAGTGTACAAAGTTTTGGCTTCAAGTTAGCCACAGTACGAGTATTGTGTTCCCTTTAAGTATTGCTTAAATAGCTCAGAAACAATCACCTGCGTGTAATAACGTGCGTGACGTGTACGCAATGACACGCCGACACGGGGCGTGACGTGGCGTCGGGACGGAAGCGATGCGCGGAATGACGTCACCGGGCGGTGTCACGCGTCCGCGTTTCCGACTCTCCGCTTGTTTTGTATTTGACACTGACTCAAACAAAGATTTCATATTTGTGTTGTTCACAGAGACTTTGAGTACGAGTACATGGGGGCCGAGCGCAATCAAATTATATTTGAACATTTCTTGGTTATTTACAATGTCTGGTGAGATATTTTACGAAGATACTTGCTCTTAAAAAATCTACTGGCTCTTGAAAAATAAATCTACGTAAAATAAATCTTTAAAGAATCTCAATTTTTAAGGTATTTTTGATTTCAGCTAATTGCGCTATGAATGTAATTATCTTTACCTTATTAGATGAAATGACTTTTAAATTAAACGACAGGTAATTTGAAACCGACGACAGACGTAAAGATAACACGAATATAAATCCCATTAGACATACCCACACGAGCTCATTTGAATTAATGATGCTCGTACAGTTAGATCAACATTACCTAATTAAAGTTTTGAACAAAGGTTGACTTTTATGAAATAAATTGGCTATTCCAGTCAGAGAGGATTCAGAAGTTTTCGTAATACATACGTTGTAAAAATGTTGTGTTCTGTACATTTGATGTACCTAAGTGTACCTGTGATTAAAGATCGAAACTATATTTATGAAACACTGTTCAATGATTGTCTACTTAGAAGTGTGTATTGTCTTGTGTTGTCTCATTTCAAGTGAATTATTGTTGGACTGATGATACCCTGATGTATGAACGACACATGTAATGGTAACTGAGGGAAGGATGATAACTCAATGTATTTTAAACTAATTGCTTCATAAAAATATCAACGTGTAAGAGAAAGGTGCGGCAATACTTGATGGTGTTAGTGTACACTGTACAGTACACATCAGAGCGAACCCATTGTCAAACAACATTTTGTATAATTCGAGAAAATAAATTAGACAGGTACTTACAAAATATAATAATTCTACAAGTGGTAGAAGATTATCTCTACACTAACTAACCGTTATATCTACCAGTTACAATTGCATTACATGATAATGGTCGCTTGTGACGTATTTGGTAGTCTGGTTATATAAAGTTCAATACTAACTTTGACCTTTTCTATGGCAACACGAACATTGTGACACAATGAGATTGTAGTTCTGATACAAATCACAAGACAGACTTGGAGCCATGTACGAGTACGCACGCTCGCGTCATATTACTCAGCTTGCGCACAGAAACATTACTCGTAAAGGTTCTATAGATGTACATTACTCGTAGCACGTGAAGCTAAGTATTGTTATCATGCACCACCATGAAGCCAAACACGAGCCGGAACACAAACAAAAAATTTTTTACGTGTTGGATATTTGATCAGCAAAATACACAGCTTCGGACACCGACACCGACACCGACCCGACACTACGAGCAATTTAATAACAAAGTATCAAATTATAACAGCCCTACACACATTTAAGCAAAATCTTATTTTTGAATTTGACTTTTGCATTTACTAATGCAATGATCACACTGTGTATTACTAATGCAATGATCACACTGTGTATTACTAATGCAATGATCGCACTGTGTATTACTAATGCAATGATCACACTGTGTATTACTAATGCAATGATCACACTGTGTATTACTAATGCAATGATCACACTGTGTATTACTAATGCAATGATCACACTGTGTATTACTAATGCAATGATCACACTGTGTATTACTAATGCAAAAGTCTGTTCACCCAAGTCCAAAAAAGTTTGCTTGCCCTTCTTCTGAGTGACCAGTCGCAGAGGAGAAGAATCAACTTAATTTTCTCCATACAGATAGTTAATGGTCCGGAGAGTGACATAAGTTACTTCTCCCCGGCAAAAGACAAACAACAACAATAATAATTTATTTATTTATATTTCCCACATTGACAGCAATGCCAAGACATGTGCATGTTTTTATAAAAAATATACAATATAATATAAAAGGTGTGAATGTGAACACATCCGTGTCGCGTCCGCGCTCTGTCGTATAACGTGGCAAATGTTAATGCGCACGGATAATCCGGATAATGCTCCCTAACTCATATAATATGCACACTCACTCACACACATCCTACACTTATATGTATATATAAATGAAACACGACGTCTGTTTGTTATGAAATGGGAACCAACTGTAAACATTTTGTAACGAATTTATGAGCGAGCACGTTTTGCCTGCAATAGGTTGATTAGTGGTACTACTCCGACCGTACTACTCTGATCTTTATTTTACATTCTATTTAGAAATCTAACGCGCGTCTCATTCATACTCGTATTGTTTAAGAAGACGGGTTTGCACCCGATTGTTGGAAAGGTCCAACTATAGTTTCGTTCACATTCGGTGAATTTCATCAGGGATGAAATGAGTCGTTCGTGTGTTCAACGATGACACGTCTCGCACGTCATTGGACTTTTATTTTACTTTTTTATTACTTGCTTTAGATAAGTTAATTTTATTTTATTATTAAATTGTATGTCCTGGTTTCTGTCATCATCATAATATGAAGGTGCTTCGAGTAAGCAAGTGCAAGTAAACCTGCGTGGATCAGCTAGTAAGTAAAATCCTGTATGATATGTAGTAACTCAAGTAATCTATGTTGTATAGCGTTCCTAAACGCACTCCATACACTACGAACATCTGTTTGACACTTGAACCAATGCAACATAGGACACGAAACTTTAAACATTCTACTTGGACTATAAGAAAGCAATATAAAGGAACCTAAATCGTAAGTTTAAGTACCTCACGGTCTTATTTATTGAGACAGTTTGCTGCCACTGGTGGTGTTCTTTCTTCAGTGGCTGCTCAACAGCCGTCTTCTAGCGATGCTCCTCGGGTTGAAGTTGAAGAAGTGTTAATTGAACCACATAAACCAGGGTTCAATTGCGATTGCTTCATTCAAAACGTGTAAGATCTTAATAAACTAAAGATAAGATCTTGATAAACTAGCTTAATAATTCTGCTTATATTTAAATGCTAATAATTAATTACATAAAAATGCATTATTATTAGAATTAGCTGACTCTGCAAACTTCGTACCGCCTAAGAATGACTGAATGATGTCGTCAGTGACAAGAGCTGTGAGTTTTAACTGCGGAGTTTAGAGAAATACACTTTATTAAAATATATTGTGACATTTTGCGACATTTTAATTGACTTCTTTTGCTATTCCGGGCAAATATCAATCCAAATCATAGACCACCAATATCGGTTCAGCCGTTCTTCAATTATAAGTGGTGTAACTAACCCAATATGTTTTCTACGTATACTTCGGTTAGGAGTATACTCGTACCAGCCTGAATTGAGACGACTATACTCATCCAAACAATGAATATCCTCAACTTTCACTGTGGGACCAACTCTAAATACGAGAAAAAAATATCAACTGAGTCATATATTACTCTTGCTCAATCAATAGTGATAAGGAGAGAGACGTCCGATTATAGTTTTTTATAATAAAATGAAATTTATTTATCTGTGAGACTAGGTCAAAAATATAAGGTCTTAAATTATGGATGTGGTGAACTCTAGCTCAAACATCGATGCGTACAGACTTAGTGAGAGATTAAAACTATATTTATACACCCTAACAAATAACCCTGTAGAGTAGCTGACACGTTAAACAAACAAATATAATTTCAATAATGCCAGTAGGGAAGTAAGCAACTATTATAAATGTAATTTATTATTTACTTAATTTAAACATAAAGAACTTCACATCCCGCAGCTTATTTGTGATTGTATTCACGTACCTGCAGCTAAGCCCTAAGCCCACATGTGAGCTCCCACGAGAGCCCGCGCTAATACACCGCAGCAGGACTCCGCTCCCGGCAGCCTCCAGCGAAGCCCCCGCTCGCACCGTCAGGGAAATCACCCCACGTATTAACATACTTTCATTATATCCACCCAAATATAATTGTAAAGTAATCCCCGCAGGTCCCCCGGGGGGAGAACCAATGAGAGTTCTTCTTCATTACTCAGGCCGAGGTTTAAGGTGTGTGAATAAAGTTAAATTATTCCGCTAACAAATTTCATGATAACTTTACTAATTAAACAGGAAATGAATTTGAAAAGCAGTCCTTCAAGTACAGAACAATAATATTGCGACAACAAGGTTGCCTGGAAGAAATTGCTTTAAGCGATAAGGCCGCTTAATGTGCTACCGATGTTTAGTTCTTGTTTGTATTTTATTGATTATATTAGGTATGTTTTTCTTGTGCAATAAAGAAATATTGTATTGTGAAAAGGTTCAGTGTACTATAAGCAGAGTTGTCAACATGACAAAACAATTAGGAAACTAATCAGCAACGTATCGACGTACTTCCATTACTGTTAGTACATATCTCTGCTCTTGAATGCAATGAACACCGACCAGGCGGGAGAGGGGAGAGGGGAGTGGGGAGAGGGGAGTCAGGGAGATGAAGGGGTAAGCTGATTAGTGACGTCACCGGTAAGCACAATCCAGCGACTCAGCGCTTTGTGGAGCGCTGCAAGCGTTTCCTAGTCACGGTGCTTGCGTTTAAACGGGGATTTGATTTCGATAGCCGTTTGCTATATCACTCGTAGCATATTATATTTTGTTTCCTGTTAGTTGGGGAACATTGGTCACACAATGTTTCATTGACTGACTATTTTATTTAGAAGTGTGTCTGATTCATACTCGTATTGTTATACGAGTAGAAGCCTGTTCTTCACTTGCACCTGATTGTTGGAAACCTCCAACTATAGTTTCGTTCACACTCGGTGAACTTCATCAGGGATGAAATGAGTCGTTTGGTGATGACTTATTGTTAATGTTATTATTGAACAAGTTAAATCTGACAGAAAAAAAATCTTATTGACAAGAACTTTTTTTGGGCTTTTGTGCTATCTGTACTTCACGAATAAACTTATAAACTGCTGGACCGTATTCATAAAAATTTTTGCCTTTAGTAAGCTACATTATCACCAAATGACATAGGCTATAACAAATTAGAGATCCGCGGGTAGCACCATGAAGCCCTGCTAGTCTTATATATTTTATATATGTCTATAATGATACCATATTATCCAAATCTGTTCAGCCATTAGAGCGTGCAACCAAAACACACACACACACAAACTTTCGCCTTTTTTATTTCTAGTGTTATTTACTTTTGTAGCTTATACGTCTTTCTGAAAACACAGTTACATACTTATTCCTTGATTGGATGAACCCGAGCAGCAATTCAGTGCGACAGATAAATTTATCATACACATAACCCGCTCCCGCTGCGGAGTTCATTACTACTCGTAGCTACTACAGAATTACTACCATGAGGAAAACCGAACGAAAATATTGTAGTTTTCATGAAGATTGGAACCAAATAAGTAACGGAGTCAGCGAGAACTGCGAGACTCTCAATATGTAGGAATGTGGGACATTTGGCAAGCGGGGAGAGTAACCCGGGTTTACGAACCGAGGGAGCCTTATTGGGTACTTATTATCTATTCCGAAGGTTTGTGTTCACAGAAACCGCAGCCTCTTTGCTGAACGGAAGCTGGAATGAATTGCTGCGTGAGTGAGTGAGTGTGATGAATGTTTTATTGCGGGAATTCTTTTTACATGAGACATTGACTTTTTACGGTTATCAACTCATGGAGCATTCTTATCTTAGACCTCACAGAGTACGCAGTAGTTGTGAACCGGCATCCTTGTGCACTGAATAACACATTAGTATATATCGTCACGCGCGCTATTGCTACTATATATTCTCGAGTCGAATATTCTGGATTAGTGCAGAATTATGTCACTGGTGTATGTAAAGGGACCGACTGTACACCTATCCGGAGAGTCGGTCATTCGGAAGCTATAACCGCGAACATTTCAAGTGCGAATCATTCGTGTGTAATCTCTACACATAGTATTTTAAATCACACCGTACTCGTATGTAACATACAATATAGTATTTATTAAAAAGTGTACATTACATCTGTTTCCGACGACGCCGACCAGTTAAGCCTTTCCCGTGCTTGTTAAAGCATGCGGAGCGCAGCTGCTGTGAGCGCACATTGAACAATGCCAGCTGTCGCTGGTTGATACCGGTATTTACCAGTTTATTCCGCTTCATACCGGTATAAAGCGGATCGACGCGACGTATACTACACGTGGGCCATCCGACACGTAAGCTCCTGTAAGCCGACTCGTTCTTAATCTAAAGCTCGGAGTTATCTTACATACATTCAGTATGTAATGTGGTGAAATATAACACGTATACATTTTGTACTAATGAACTTCGACAGTGCATTTACTCAGCTGTTTACTTTGATTTTAAACAACGCGCTCGTAACTACAATATAAACGTAAAATATAATTTCATATATTGAACAAGCCATACATACATACATACATACATACATACATACATACATACATACATACATACATACAACATTTTACATTGATACAGTTCCAAAAAGAAGCTAATGAAGTATAAGTGTTCAAAGAAAGCCGAAAGTAGTCAAGAAATAACTCTTAACTTATAAGGTTGCACAACTTACTCGACAATCACTAGAAGTACTTACCTAAACGTTTTGTTTGGCGGACAGGCAACTTAAGGCTAATTTAAGGTTAACTTAAGGCTTTAGCAACAAGGCTATCGCTCCAGTTGGCTAACTTTTGGTTTACTTTGTTTCACTAAGAACGTTAAGGCTTACATCATGAATGTTGAGCGAATACTCGTATTACACAAGTACTGACGTTCAGCATCCAGCTACGAGTACTTCTTATTTATTTATATTATATGTATTTAGCTACATTTAATATTATATGTATATACTATATTCCTATCTATTTATTTCATAAACCTGATCTCCTATTAGAAAAGTTAGCAGTAGATACACGAAGTAGAGAGTGAAGGCGCGGGAGGGAGGAGAATCAGAGGGAGGGAGGGGGGGGGGTGTAGGGTACAACTTATTGCCGAGTTAAATGGTTTGTGTGTAATGATAAAGAGATAAGCGGAGGGCAAACATCTATAATGAACTCGGAACTTGAGAACCAGCCGCGCGGGACACACGGCCGCAGAGGATGACTAACAAACTAACAATTAGCTTTCAATTACCATACTATTCTTCAATATTTAAATAAAAAGTCATCCATGTTTGAGGAGCATGGTATTAAATTTTTTTTTTTTTTTTTTAAATAATGCTATTAGCTTATAAAAACTGTTTTATATTGAAAGGGCAGGCAGTGACTGAGTTTCCCGCGAGCTAAGTAATGGTTAAGTGAAGTGTCGTGTCCCGGGAGGTAAGTAATGTAGACGCGTGGTGCGAGGTGGCGACACCTGCCGCCGTGATTAATGAGTGTAGGGAAGTATTCCGCTCGAGTTACGACAACACTCTTATAACATGTACTGAGGAGGAATGCGAGAGTGCGGAGCTGTGTATTCGAAATATGCCTCACTCGGAGTCGGCTGGGAGGTACGCTACCAGTAGTGACTGACAGGTTCACATTCTTGAACGTGAACATCTCCTGACAAACAACTTGGACCTATGACTTTGAATACGGCTCTTTGTCGGGAAGTCGAGTGTGAGGTGTTGTACATACAATATGTACTTATACATATGTACCTAGAATAAGAGAGACATAATAGATGTAATCGTATTCAAGTTCGGTCGTTTCAATAAAGTATCTTCTCCTCAAGTGCGAGACGGGATATTCGTCGAGTTGCGATCTGTGAGTCGTCCACAAGAAGTGCATATGTGCGGACATGTCCCCACCTTGACACTTTTGTTTAAAGAATTTTGCCTGATACGATACGTATACATTATTATGTTAGAATTAAAAAAACATAACAACATTTAGACTTAATACTTATACAGAATAAACAATACTACGTTCCGCATATTAATGATATTCAGTAGTAATTCTAACAATTTGTTTAAATAAATATAGTAAATGCATCCACAAATTACAATATTTCACTTGAACTCAATTCTCAAGGAAATATGTTTCATACCGTTTCGTTAACGAGGTTCAGTTTATGTAGTTAACATGATTTTGTTTTCCTCGATACGAGGTTGCTTGAGGAAGCTAATTATTAGATAAATGGTTTTAAATTAGCATTTCTTTGTACATTTTATTAATTTTGCATATTTTTAAAACAAGCATCCAGACAACAGCAAACGTCCAGAGCAGAACATCCAGTGTTGCATGAAGAAGGTTTGATCCTTACATTTTCTATAATTTTTTAAATTTGAATTTTAATTATTCTTTATGGAAAGAAACGAGCCATCTCATTCAGTGATCTTGTTTATTTAAGGCTAGCATTAATTATAGTGCTAGCTAGAATAACTAAAGTCACTGAAGGAAAGTACAAAACAATATTAAGATTATGATGAGGAAATAGATCGTGTTATTCTCGAGCTGTGTGTGTTGTGTTGTGGAGTGGACAATATATTAGATAGCCGCGGTCTCTGGTCGGGTCGAGCGTGCCCTCGCTACTCCTTGAGTTTTGAACACTAACCATGTATAAAATCTTGCAAGGTTTCGTTAAATCGTCCTTTATTATTGCACAATAGTAATAAAGCTTTCAAAAAGCACATGACCAAAGTGTCTGTGGAGTGTAAATATTTAAATTAAAAAAAGCAAATGAACCGACTGAGCGAGCCCATTGCATTTTCATTGTACATCAGACGTATCGTGGTCAAATGCAAATCTTTATAATATGAAACATATTTATTCAGTACGTATAGCGCACGCATTAGGTGCGTGTGTGTGTATGTGTAGAGCTGGGTTATTGCGCGGGGTTGTGGACCCCCACAAGGGAAAGAGAGGGGGGGAGGGGCGGTATACCTGAGCGACGGAAGCGACCAACAACGGTAGAAAAATGTAATTGTACATTCCAAACTGCGGCGAGCTGTGCTGACACAGTACAATCACATGCCAAGTTTAATAGCGTCTCATTTTAAATACTTTAATTATATTTATTAACAGTATGAAAACTACACGTCTTTTTTCAATAGAGATATAGTTAGTTAGGTATTAATTTTTAGGTTTTTCTTATTATGAACAGTCGAATATGCATATAATTTGAGAAGTTAAACTACTCGCGCTAATAACACTTGCACCACACCTGTCAGGTTTGGTATATTCCTACTATATGAGCAAATTAAAATTATTTTTTATTGTAATCATTTTTTATGCGTCAATTATAAGGCCTACAGATTTGGACTTAAAAAAGTCATGACGTTTCTTACCAATGTCAGAAGCAGTCTTACTGGCTCTTCTTATCTAGAACATCAAAGGCTGCGGGCAGGTGACGGTAGGCTCTACAATCCCTTTCTTCTACTCCGGTGGAGTTCAGGCTCGTTTGAAACTCACAAAATCACCACTTACAGCAAAAATAAGCAACTGTGAACCTCTCAACAGCTTCGATCGACTTTGAATCGTTCTACGAACAGTCACGGTAATGGGTGTGGAGTGGAGGGCTTTTTACTGCTCAATTGGTTTCATATCGGTTGTCGATGGTAAAATACCGGTATACTCTGGGTCTTAATTATTAAGTTGTTAAGTAAACGTTATATCTATCTCTTTGTTTTTCTAATATGTGTTCTAATGAACTGCGAATATAGTACTAGAAAGATAAATTATAAATCAATATAAACCGGAATTACTCTAACAGAGTTTTGTTGAATATTATGTTAGTTATTGACTGAACGAAACGCTAGAGCGGATCGAAAATAAAATATCGATGTCAAAAAGAAACAAGAAAGGACGCGTGAAACAATGTATCGTTTATATAACATACTTACGTCGCGTGGAGTTCATTAAAAAGTGAAATATGTCCTCGATAATAATATTAAATGGGTGCTTTGGAGGTTCAATTTGAGGCGAGGAAGATAAACGCGGCCCATTCCGGCGGAGCAGCTTACAGTATGGAGTATTGACATACATACGAGTACTACCTACCTACACATACTCATACAATAAAAGAGCACATAATTATTAAAATAATAATTCCAATAATAGTTCCTATAGTTGACGTTTAGTTTCCAAACATTCACAATTTTGCATGAAGGATTAGAGAAAAAATCATCATGAAATTTAAACGTATAAAGAATCTTCGGTGTAGAGTTGTGGCATTTGTCACACTAAGTGGTTACTATGGCCTAAGCCTATGTATGAGTGTTCATTATAAGAGCTGCTGAGTGTACTCGTACCTGCCTGAGAGCTACTCGTACATACAACAGCTTATATTACCTACTAAACACATGCCTTACTATGTTTTATGAACAGGAAAACCCTAGAAATACTTCGGGATACAGGTGATATAAAAATACAAGTTTTACTATTATAATTTAGAATATGGTGCACTGAATTAACAGATTCATTATTTGTAGAACTTAAATTGTCTATAGGTTCTGTTTTTATCTCGTTCTAGATCTTTTGTATCTTGTTGTGAAATCTACACTCTTCACGAAGTTACCAACAAAAAGTATTTAAGTGTTATTAATTTATTTCATTGACTATGCGAGATTATTGTAACTACACTTGTAACAACACGAGTATATGTAAGAGGAACAACTTCAAGTTTCATTGTAGTCATTATGGGAACACTCACCTTCCTGGAGCTTAAACCCTGGCAGCAATATATGCGTATAAATCCACAGCAGCAGCATCTGAGACAGTCATCAGTCAGGTAGCGGTCGGAGGTAAAGCTCCGCTAGTCTGACGGATCAGATCGTGCGCATACATAACCCAGAGACGTCACTGGGCCCGGCTCTGTGACGTCACTGGACCCGGCTCCGCGACGATTTATGCGAGAAGGTAATGGCCCAGCAAGTAGGACGCAGGACGGATCCTACATGAGATATTGTGTAATGCGAAATTTACTGGAATCACTATAGATATTTGTACTACTGTAACAGATTTATGTTGTATTTAAACGACGACACTATATCAGATGAAGCGACACTATGCATTTATTTACTACCATGATAAATGGTATGGAAATTACAAAATGAGCAGATAAATTACGTCTAAACGTTGAAATGCGCGTGAGGTATACTGTACAAACTCTCGTAATGCACGTTCCTCTGTTTACGGTACGGTTAAAGTTACGAGCAGTTCGTACACTGAATATACAGAATGTTTATAAAACTTCTGGAATCGTTTATACAGGCACTATTATGAGTAAAGTTACTGTTTGTGATTTTTAAGCTTGATCGGACATTTCAACAACTTAACTGAGGTACCTTTTAAAAGTTACTGGTTAATTGGAAAATATAAATATATATGTTATATAATATGACATGAACTATTTTGATTTACCGGGAAGATCTTCTCCCTGTAGATATTTACACGATATATATTATTTCTCGAATTTAGATGGAATGAATCCTCTATGACAAGTTAGGGTGGCCAGAATCAACACTTACAAAAAATCTAAAAGTATATATTTATTAACAACAATTGCATCCACTGGTTACTTGTGACTTTCACTATGTCGTCGGTACACCTAGTGGAAGGGCTACGTACGCTGCGTCTTCCAGTTCGTGGTCGCCATTCAACAACCTTTCCTCCCCATCGGTTTTCGTTCGGCAGTGAACGTCTTCTGGCTGATGATGATGATAAACATATTAACCTCCCGTAAGAAGGCAAACTCCCACTGGTCAATCACTGGCGTCGTTGTTTCTGTTTACTTCATTAATTAGTGTTTGTTCCATCATTTACCTCTTGTTGTGACGTAGTCGAGTGCGGGCGGCACAAACTACTACTCTACTCTACTATTAGATTGTTATAGATCCAGAATCACAAAACTTATTCAGAGCACATTTAATATATTAGTATCTCTTTGTTCCAGTGCATTGATGTCACAGAGCAATGGAATATTTAAAATTGTGCTTATTGAACTCATTTTTTATAAATTTTGACGTGACAACGTCTTACGATTCGATGGAGCCAGCTGAACGCACGAAAAAAACATGCCTCATGCGGCGTTACCTCGCTCTGAGGCGTTCCCTTTAAGGTTTGAGGTGCAAGCGAGAGCGCGGAACGAGCGACAAAGAGGAACAATCGGCCTCCGCGTTCGGCAGCGTTCGACATCTGTCTCTCTCCTACTGGAGTGAGCGATGCGTCCGCGTGGACAGCAGCTATACAAAAATACATTTATATGTTTTCGTCAAGTATGAAGTGCAGTGAAAAATGAATGTGGTGTCAATTGTCTATAGCAACGATGATTGCGGCGATAAAGATAATGATTGTTTCGATACAAAATGTCTATCAAGCAAATAAAGTTAAAATTTTCTTTTGAAAAATGAAACCATTCCATCGGTATTTTCTTATGACGATGTCACGTTCAACTATCGTCAGTAAACCGACTTTACAAACAACTGATTTTTTGTTTATTTTTGTATTGAGGTTCCCCCCAGCGCCGTGCGTGCCATACTTGTACCTAATAATATAACAGAATCTTAGTACGTCTGTCACTCTGTCCACCATACATGGCACATCTGTTTGCACACCTCTCACTCTCCCCGGACATGCTCGTTCAACAAACGAACCCACGTGTGTACACTTTGTTCTCTTTAAATTGGTAAATTATTTAGGTTATTATTTTAATTTTGAAGTCATGAACTAAAGTTTGAAGTAATTTTAATGTGTAACTTTTGTATTGTGTCTTATTTTAATTGCGTGTATTTACTCTTTATATGACGACTATTACTGATGAAAATAAAAAACTGTTTACAATAAATGAGTTTGTGATTTTTCGTTCAATAACTACTAGGACCTATAATAGTTATATGTTATAAAATAATACTATATCAAAACTCCTGCTCTGTTTGCATATTTCAAAGATAAAGTCTGTTAATCCCTTGTGAAATATACTTAACTGTTCGTCAGCTTCACATAGCGCGGGTGAAACAAATCGTGATGTCGCGAGCGAACGCTGCATATAATAACACGCGAGCCGACATACTGTTGCAAATGACCCGTCAACGCTCTTCTCACTACTCTTCCTCGTGACTACTTTAAACTAATCACGACTCTATACCTGAGCTGCAGTAAGGTACATATTCCTGTAAAGTTGAGTTGACTTTCATACAGTAAACGATAGAGCGCGTATGCCCCCGGAAGATACGCAGTTCGCATACGTGACGTCACGTTACGTAGGTGACGGGTTATTTTGCATACGTTATGTTGGTACTCGTACGTCACCCCGCGGGAATAAAGTTTCGCCTCGTTGTGTGTGACTTTTGAAATTTAATTTTATTTGCGTGCGTCACGGACACGACACGTGTCATGTCACGTTAGGTTTATAAGTTTGTGTACCATTACGAGTAACAACTGTAAAATAGAGTGACAGTGGAGTGACTTCCGGCGGCTAGCATTTGAAGAATTATTAATGTTAATAAAACTATTTGAAAAGTACCCACAGTCAAAAATAGAAAGAGTCTATACAAAAAATTATGGCTAAATTGTGATACCAAAAGGCAATCGAATGTTTATCAAATTTGGTTCATTTATTGCATACGCTACACACTCAAAATAATTATTTAAAGTCCAACCCTTAATTTGAACCAGGCAGACAAGACACGTATCGGATTGTGTTGCTTTGTCTTGAATTAAGGATTAAAATATAATTTATTCTTATAAAAATAATTATTACGATGTTTTATAAGTAAAAAATTGAAGTACTTATTCAATGGCTGGTCGTAGTGATTCTCAACCCTCACCGAGGCAGGCGCGGCGCTGCGCTGGCGTGGTGCGTACTGGTGCGTATATGCGCAATCTCATACAAATTCGTGCACAATAAATATCACTGAAGGGTAACAGTAACATTACTCGTACAGTACCCGCGTCTAACGTTTTATTTCCACCTATTTGGTGTGGAATTGCGAAGGTTGGGGTGTGATTGCTCCCACTACCTGCTTGTGTACAAACGTATGTCCCCGACGGGGGCTGAGCTCGTTTCTTACACTTCTTACGTTACGACATTATTATATATTCTCTGGTTACGAGTACCTGCCAGTGGCACGCGCTAGTTCTGTGAACTGCCTGCCGACTTGTAAAAATATTTCTAGCTAAAGGTTTGCTGGCACAAACTTTCCCATTGCAGTCCTTGCGACTCGTAATCCTCTTCAACAATGTTTTACATAATTTGTTTGAAATACTTGGAGCTGAGTTATATATAGTCTTGAACAATTATCATTTAATGTGGTCGGCAAAAGGCACCTTAGCAAGTTTTGCCTTCAATCGAAAATAATTCTAGAAAATCTTATAAATCCTTAAGTAGTACCAAGTCCGTTATGTTTATACTCGTATGTGATTATTATCGTAATATTTACGGCAGCATAGGTACTGTAAAGAATCTGTTGTTGTTCGGCCTCCAGAGTGTCGTGTTCCGTCTGCAACTTGTAACAAACTGTTCTTATTTATACAGGGGTCGGCACTCGAAGTGTTACCAATTCAAAATCCTGTAATTTTGACAATTTTGTTTCTTTTTGTTTATAAACTTCAATATATAGTAAAAAAACATTTAAAATTAAAAAGAAAAAAATATTGTTCGATGTAGCCACCTTTAGCGCGGATAACAGCATCGAGTCTGTCCGAGAAGGCTTCACACGATGCACGAATGTGGTCTGCTGATATTTTGTTCCATTCTCGGCGAAGAGCAATCTTTAAGGCGTCGACTGTCTCATATTTTTTGCTGACACTTTGGCCTCTAGAATTGACCATATGGAAAAATCCATTGGGTTTAAGTCCGGCGAATATGGTGGCCATTGTTGCGAAGAAATGAAGCTCGGAACTTTTTCTTGCAAAAAAATTTGGGTTTCACGGGCTTAGTGGGATGGTGCCGAGTCTTGCTGAAACGTCCAATGGTTTCTACCGAATTTCTTACGTTACGTGCCCAAGGTAACAAAGCATCGTTTAAAATCTTTTCACGGTAAATTTGCTGGTTTATCTTTGCACCCTGCTCAATGAAAACGAGAGGTGAACGTCCCGTAGCAGTTACCGCGGCCCAAACCATCACTGATGCTGGTGCTTGCTTTCGCAGAGTAATTCGTTGGTCTAAATTGTCGTTTGATTTAGACTTTAACCATACACGATCATTTTGTTTGTTCACATATTGCTGAACCGTCAAATTTCTTCATCGGAAAATACCAAATTTTCAAGCTTGCTATCAACGTGCAACTGCTTTAACTCCATAGCTCTTTCTAGGCAAACTGCCTTTTGTGCAAGTGTCAAGTCTTGCACTTTTTGTATTTTGTAAGGCTATTTTTAATATGCGTCCTATGCTCCGAGCAGACATTAAGACTTTTCGCCAATTTAACTGCGCTTTGTCGTGGATTTCGTTCAATTCTAGCCTTTACCTTTCGAACCATTTCTGATGATGTTGCTGTTGTAGGATGTCCACCTCCATGGTGTTTCTTGATGCTACCCGTATCATTGTAACGCGTGATGGTCCGATACACTAACATTTTATTCAGATGTAAATGTCGTAGCGCATTAACAATGGCTGGTTGCGATTTTCCAGCCAAATACAAAGTAATGACACTGTGGCGTTTGAATTCCATCTGGATATCTTTTTTTAGCAGCGACGAAAAACAATGAGCTTATGTATGTTTAGGAACAATGCAATAGACTTACGACTGTGAAAAAATGGGCGCCATATCGTAAACAGTTTGGTTGCTATAGCAACTTAAAGTTGGTAACACTTCGAGTGCCTACCCCTGTATGTATACATGTCCATTCTTATCTTCTGTATAGTAGACCAATTGTACAGAAAAAACATGTATTTTATTTTTCACTTTTCATAATTCATTACAAAAATTAGTTTACGCGGAGTTTACGAGTATCACAGGAGTTACCAACTGTTAAAAAGACATCAAAACTGTTTAAGCTTGTTTCAATTTTATCATCGCTAGTTCATGATCCTGTAATGGTAACTCGTAGAACTGTCGTAGAACTCGTAACCACAGGATCATCATAAGATCATCAATTATGTTGAAAATGGTTTAAGATCGGTTATTGGAATGAGGTGAATTGTTAGTCATCGGCCACTCGTCCGACACCTGACCGGGATGAACAGTTATAGGCTACAAATGCCAACTATGCTACGAGCTGTACAGTATGTATTTACACCTCGTGGTGGCACGGTCGGCAGTGGGTAGTTCCCGCGCCGCCGCGACCCACTTTACCCAAATGTTTATTGTAATAATATTCAAGCGCTCGCATCTTCACCTACTGTGAGATCACGGCGTCCAGAGAACACTGTCGTACTCGTCCTACTGTTGCCTCTCGGGATGTGGTAGTCGACAGCCACATGTGTAACACTCTGCCACCACGTGGGAAACGTTCAATGTCAGGCTTCAATCGCTTCGATGTCATTCTCGTAATATTGAGCGTCTCGTGTCTTGCTTTTTTATCCAACAGAATTTATCTCGAACAATCAACATAACTAGTGGCTTCACATATTTAATAATCTTGCTACTCCAAAAATATTTCACTCAATCTATTGCCTACATATTTTATTTCTACTCTTTTTTCTAAAAGAAAGAAAAAAATCAGAAAATTTATAATACGCTTACACCAATTTCGTCAAGATTGAATGGAAACTACGAGTACATGGATACATGCGAATACAACACTTGAGGAGACATACAAATTCCCAAAAGAAAAAACATTTGCCAGACTCGAGGCAGATATGCTTAGTTCGCTCGGTCAGTCAGAAAGCACTATCTTGTAACATTCTGTCAAACCAAATTAGTCTTTGATTAACACATTATAATTGAATGTACGGCATTGTTCCGCGGGTGTGTGTACCTGTTCTACAGTAGTGTGTAGGTTCGCACGAAGGGTCTCATGGTTGTGTTGTGTTGGAGTCGCGTTTCTATTTACTGTTGTCGGATAAAAACTGCGCAATTAAACTCGCTGTGAGTGATATACATATTAAATGACTTTGCACGTTTGTTTAAGTGATATGAATGTTTATGATTGGCTTGAATTTGTGAGATATGAAGCAGGTTGTTTGAAACTTTTGAGCTATTAAGGGCAGTAGCATAGAGTGCTTGCTATGTCACTAGAAGCTGGCGATTCACCGACTGAAATGTCTCATAGCCTGAGCAACTTGATAATGAAATTAAAATTAAATCCGATTAATAATATGTGTTTTTAATTCACCAAGAAAAACTAATTAATTAACCTTCCAGATTCATCTAGAACATTCTAGTTTTATGAGGTACTAGCTGACCCGGCGCGCGGCGTACTTTCTAACCGTTTAACCTTCCCTGAACTTGCAAAACCATTTCAAAAAATCAGCTAAATAGGTCCAGTCGTTATTGAGTTTTATCGAGAAAAGAAACAGCAATTGAATTTTATATATATGGCGCAACCCGGAAACTGAAAATATCAAAGTAACGAAGTAAAGCCAACCACGAGAGCGCCACGAGAGCACCACGAGAGCACCACCAACATTGTCGCTCGTCATTTTACAGGAACCGTTGATTCATTGATGATGATTACAGTAATAATGAGTAAAACTTTTTTCGTCTAGTTCGCGCGCGCGACGGACGGGACCAGTCAGCCATTATACCTACACTAGCGACACGACCCGGCATATGTATTGAAATAAATATAGCCTATGTTACTTACTGATAATGTAGCTCACTAAAGCAAAAATACATTTTCAAATTGGTTAAGTTGTTTTTTTCTTAGAAGGAATTTAAATATATCCGGTCTGCCTTTGTGACATTAACAGGAGAACACAGGAAAAAATATTTGATTTGATCTATCTCCTTATTGCCAACAAGGTAGAAATAACGTATATAAACGCGACAGAATGGGGTGCAGACATGAACCACATACTTGCTATATATAAATTATATATATCGACAATAAGTGTACTCGTATCAATATCGTAAAAGGTAAATGTTGTACTCAAGTCACGAACACGCACACACTCGTATTGCTACTAGGAATAAACACACACTTTACTACTTTATCTAATGTATTTAGGCTAATCTGTTTTCCTTGTATAGGCCAAAAAAGAGAACCTCTTGCCTCTTCAATAGCTTGATATACACTTCTAGGAAAGTTTTCTTTGAGAAAACACATCTCTACCTACAAGTAGTTGATAAGATGGTATAAACAAAATATTTAGTTTTTTTCCGCCTCGTCTTGATGTCAGCGTGAGAAATCGAAAAATATTTTTGTTTTTATGGTGTGGTTCCTCCTCACCACCGCCACACCTCACCTTATTATTTCTCTTTCTCTCAGTATCCGACTTCCTCGACACGTGTTTCGCCTTAGCACAAGGCATCCTCAGGAGATGTTGATGAGGAGACTCTTCAAGCGCTCGCTCGAAAGACAACAACAACAAGTACAAGTAGTTACTTACTTACTTACCTAACTGGGTAAACAAAGTGTAATATATTATAGTTAAAATGTCCTTAATTCAACATGGACTCGTTGCACCTGGGTGATATCGCCCAGGTGATTTGAGGCCTTCAGCTGTCTCTGCCGCCGTACCTCATATAAATTAATTAATTTCATTAAACCATTAATGTTCACTTTGTCGTGTGTCTGGGGCTATCATTATCACACAATCAACATGTAACACATAACTCGTCACTCAGGATACTGCTGTTTTTTTTTTAATATTAATATTTTCCTTGAGGATGAAGCGCACCGCAAACTGGTACCCCTAGCTAAATCAACCAGGTGGGTCGTGCGACACAGGTTTATCCTAGTGCAGGCCCCACAACCATTTGTAGACCTCACAGTACAGGATATTGATCTATAAACTGTTTTTGATTATTATTTTTGTTACGATTAATTATTCCTAAGGTTAAACGTAACTTTTATATGTAAAGTAAACTATTTCTATTTCAATAAGGGAATTACTATATTTCTTTTTCATAGTCATAGTTATTCTAAATACAATAAAACAAAAATATCTTAAATAAATAAACACAGCAATAAAACTCTCACGAAGGGCGGTGTTGTCGCTAACAATATCATGTCCTTTGTAGAAATTGAAAATTAAATACAATTATATTTTACATTAATAACATATAATTAAATAAAAACTACAAACCGAGTTCCATTCGGCAAAACTTACATCAGCAATAATATCGTCTTAGAATATTAAAACTTATATTGAATAAAGCAAATATACTACACCGATTTCGATAACACTTATATGGGACCATATCATCAATATCCTACACATACACAAAAAAAAGAAAATTAAAATCTCCTCCGTTTTTGAAAATCGGTAAAAATGAACTGTTATTATTCAATATATATATATGTAGTATAACACCAAATACGCAAGTTATTAGTTACGTTCATTTGGAATGAGTGCACCTTGCTCTTAGATAGAAACAATTCTGAATCTCTCACATTTAAATAATGTAATTAGGCATGCGAAAGCTTCAAAAATATTTCTTTTCAGAGTGCAAAATGTAAATCGCAAAACTTATAAAGTTAGTAGCGTTAAGCTGTTTTTAAGTAGTGCAGTACAATACAGTAGGCACTGGCGAGGACGGACAAATGAACTCATTAAACATTCAGAATAACTCTAACAAAATGTTATTATATCGTTGGTCTGCGACAATTGACAAACTTATTTTGAATGTATTTTTTTACTTCAATTTAAATTTGAAAACTTTCGTGACTTGCGTCTGTGATTTATAAAAATAACGATGTTCTATACTTTACTTGAAGCAAGTGCCTACCAAAAACAAAATGACTAACTACATCAACAACAAAAAAATATACCGGAAAGATTAGCTATAGACCATTTAAGATCTACAGATAATCCAAATGCTCCAACCCACCACCAGAAGACAGCGTGATTAGAATGCTAGCCGTATTACTACGCTGAATGGCAATGTTAAAAAAACGTTGGGCTAGATAAAAACCTCCATTAAGGTCACGCGTCAAATCGATCTAACGCTCCGATAAGTTAAAACGATACTATAATTCGACGCTCTTGTAATTAAAATCAGTCAATTTTAACCTTACCTTGACAGAAACCAACACGCTTTGAGTTGGTTGTTATGACAGGAGACCTAACCATAACGTAAACATGAAATTCCACATAACGGAATAACATTTTGTAACTACTCCCTTTCCGCGAAGAGGTCGCGGCGCTAATTAATTTCCCCTCCCTTCACTGCGCCGCACCCTCTCCCCCGGGCAGGGTGTACACTCGACAGGTTTTCAATAAAAACTAAGAGTCCGTTATAAAAGTGGTTAGTTTAAACTAGCCCCCTCTAGTGTCGGTCGCGGGCTGTTGCTCTCGCCACATACTTTGTGCTCGTATCATACGACTACAAGTACGCTGTTCATTATCTAAAAAGCTATGACAGGTCCCTACTGGTAGCGTCGCGTCGAGTAAAACTCTGTCAGTAAAAGTTGTCACATCTCACCCTCAGCTTCAATGTTACAACTTACCTACAGCTTTGATTGTACTCTGTTTGTTATGTTGTTCATTATATCAGCGTGTATTTTTATTATTAAAGATTTTCCAGCTGTTATTGTTGCTGTAATCGTTTATTTCGGCCAATTAACCGTAGATCCCAGAAATAATCCGTGGCTGTTGACCGCGTGTTTGTTTATCTGTTGTTTGAGTCCACCGTACTCGGGTACAAACCCGGCGGTTCACAAGGTGCACCTTTTCCCCAATAACCGGTCGTTTCCCGCCGACACACGCTACGTAGAGCTAATTCTGCGGTTTGTCCCGGATCCCGGATTCTCTCCGAACTAACCCTGGTGTTGTTGCCAGAATGTTACTTTACGGTATCGGGTTGATTCCTTCTACATTATAAAACTGTTTGTATACGTAACAATATATAATACTGGCAGTAAGTATTGTTAGATAAACATGAACATTTTAATTTCACTTAAACACCATGTTATTAGAAAATAGAGTTTTCTAATAACATGGTGTTTATGTGTTTTAATAAAATTGCCAGAATGTAACACCATGCTAGGCGCCCTACTACAATGCTAAGGTGCTTAGCACGGTGCTGGTAGGGAGTGTTACGCTCGCCTGGGTAATAACAACCACCACAATGTTTCGCCAAGTATAGTATAACGGTGTGTTCCAGCCTTCCATGAGAGCCAGTGTATTCCAGACTATACATGCATCATCTAAGGCTAACACTGTGTGTTGCGACCTTCAAAGTACTACATACGTCCTGATAGTCAAATGCCTAGCTCTATTATTAAACAAAAGTTTTTATACAAAAATGAGACTTAAATTCAAATTATCTTATTTTATCTCAGAACTAAGATAAAATAACTAAACGACACTTTTTTGCTATAATGATTAATTATTAGCTCTAATCATAGCTCTATCTAAGCTGTCAATACATTTTAGTACACTGCTAGTATTCCAAGTCACAACCGCTAGGCTTGAGAATGTGAACCCAAAGTACTTTTATAATGGACTGAGTTGTTGGTCGATGGCGACCTCGGACAGCTTGACCTCGAATGGCAAGCGCAAGTATGCTGGGTCGACAGTTTTGGAGTAGACAAGCACAAGCTAGTGACAGGCTCAGTCAGAACGTTCCCAGCCGTAACAGTGCTGCTGCGGTTGTTCTACTACTGTACGAGTAGGCTCTGAGCTATATCGTACTACTGACTACGACTGGCTGTCATTAGAACTGTCGTTTATGAGAGCTTAAGAAGTGTTTGTTTTTGCTATCTTTATTACTTTTGTAGAGGTTTTGTACAAAACATTCATGTTTTCATTCAGGGGATGTTTTAGGTTGGTAAACTTGTAATGTTTTACAATAACATAACTTATTTTTATATTTCTTGAAAGCTTTGTTCAAGTATCTTTTTACTAGATAGAAAACTGTTCCACAATTATTTCATATGCTTTGCTTTATATCCATAGCACTTACAAATAGGTTCGTAAACATCAGCATTGCGTTAATAAAACATGAGCCGGCAGGAGTCGAGTGCGCGTCGAGAGTGCAAGCTAGAGGCTGGAGGCTCCAGGCTACGGGCTAGAGGCTGGAGGCTGGAAGCTGGAGGGAAGCTACTCAATAATACATACCGCGCGCGATCTGCATGTAAACTACGCCTTCAGGAGGAGTAATCCCCTGGCACTCACATACGTGCTAGAGTAACCTACTCGCATCATGGATATTTGTAACTTGCAGTACAGATGTACACCTACATTTATTTCTCGTAGTACTTCATTAGCCATTCAGCAGACTTAAAGTTATATATCAATTAGTCTTACGAACATTCAAATATACTTACAGGTAAAGCTAGGCTGAAGGCACAGACGCTTCGTTCGATTATTCACTTGTTATACAGACAGCCACACAAACATATATGTAGGTGCATATAAACAACATCTGTGTGTAAGTGTATGTAGTAGGAAGTTACAACGCGGCGTTTGTATGGAGAAATCACTCGGTGATTATCTTCAATTCCATATTTATAATAGAGTAAGTTTTAACTGACTGCTTGATATTCGCTAGGGATCAACGCAAAGCTTAAACCGCTGAAACTAGAGATATTAAATTTGTAGGATCAGATGTGGCAAATTGGGATGCTAAGTTTATATTTCATTTCACATCGCGGGCCGCGGGCCCTGCGTGCAATGCGTTTAGTACTTCGATATAGGTAATCAAATGTATATTTTTTTCATCCAAACATTCACCTCTGATCCTAACCAAACGTATGTAGCTATAAAGTTGCATTTCTTGCAAAACTAACAGCTTTTAGCTTAATTCAACACGACTAATTGTTGCCCCACTCCTACCGTATAAGTAAATGAAAAAACAATTAAAGTGCATTATGGTAGCTCGCGCCGTAATCGGATTGCAGGTTTGTGTTTTAATGAATGTCATGTGTAATGAATGCAGGCAGGTCGCGTGCGCGGCGCCGAGTGCTGTCATCTGTTGGTGCGTGCAGACGAACTGAACCGTACATTATTCAGCGACCGTACATTATGCGGCGCCGCCGGCACTGCCGTGCGATGTGTTACTCCGAGAGTAATGCATCTACTCCACGTGCAAACACCTCCGCTCAGTGAATAAACAAAGTAGCTCTAAAACACTCGCACGTACTTACTAAGTAGGATTCAGTGGGATGCACACCTCTGAGAATGTATTGTTGGAAACATTGTCGTGTGTCGCACTACATCCACTTTGTACACAGCTTTAGTTGTTAGCTGAGATTAGTGTAGGTACCTAATGAAATTTTAAAGTAATAAATTTCATTTTGATTTGTAATAAATGAGATTTGTTTGCACTGATTTGCACACTTGTAGGCAAGTTTACCTTTAATTAAACGACACCAATGTGCCATCGACGAAAAAACAGATTTGTTTGTTGAGAGGCGACACTTAGAGCCAGGCGCGGTGTGGGCGCTCTTTCCTCGTGGTAAAGCTTTGTATTTTTAGTGAACGAAGTGGCGGTGACGAGGAGCGTCTTAAATGGGGAATCTCTAACAATAATATCCGGTAAGTGGCCACTTTGAAGGAAATCTCTGCGTCTTGCCGCGACCCGCCGTGCCGCCGTGCCGCCGTGCCGCCGTGCCGCCGCGCCGTGCCGTTGTGAAAACTTACCAATTACTATAGTCACTCTAATTAAATATAAAAATAGACGATGTGATTACACGGCGTATTTACCATTACTCTACTAAGAACATAAATATTACGGTGTTTGAGTTAGTTGAGCATATAGCTACTACAACTATTGACGGCCGGCGTGCTCTAGTGGCTAGCATGCTTGTTTCGAGATCCGACGGTGCCGGGTTCAATTCCAATTTGTTTTCGGGTCTGGGAGTTTTTGTGCGTGTGTTTGTGAATATTGCATGGCATCCCCGACACAGGAGAAATCCTAGTGGGGAGCTATGAATGTGAAAAGTTAACTAATGTCTGTGATTCAAACTTGGCGTGGCTGTAACTCGGTATTAAATAATTTAACTTTAAAACATCTTAGAATATCCAGTAATAAGCTACGTATACCTACCTGTCGGGCGATTATGTTCCAGACTTTGCCTCAAACAACAACCTATTAAATGAAACAACAGTCTGGCTCAGACTGTTGACCAATTGTTTACTTTATATGACGAATGTATCTTTCAGAGTCTAGCCCAGGCTCGCCCCGTGCGGAGTGAGGAGTGCGAGGGAGGAGTCGCGAAGTGCTCAATATTTATTTATCCAAGTTTGTGAAAATCTCGAGCCCTCGTCGAGAGAAACGTCTTTTATTTTTATCGCTCGCGGCCTCCCGAGCCGGCCCGAGTGAGCCCGAGTGAACCCGAGTCTGCAGTCCGACCACCGACTAGAATTTGTTTCCTCAAAGTGCTCTATTTCGCGAGCAATTGCTGTCAAAATCATTTATAGAGGGCGGAATTCTAAGTGACGCAGACGAATACCTCCGCCTCCGCCTTCGCCTTCCGTGCCGCCTATTACGAGGGCAACAAATAAACGAGTTCTTCAACGTTTCCACGTCGTTGCCCCTCGAGGAACGAGTCACTCAGACCTTTTCAAAATTAACACCAATTAAGTACGCTCCAAAAACATAGTACAGAGATCATTAGAAGAAATTATTTCCGTGAAAAAAATGTGTTGTGAAATGTTTGTAATGATGTAAATGAGTGTTGTATCTGCGCTACGACTTGTCGTTACTAGTCATAGTTTGTTTCAGTCAATTAGACGCCATTACAATCATAACTTGTCAATCGTGTTAGGTACAGTGAGGATGTTTGCTTTTGTTTCGTAATTGAGTGTTTGATCACGTGGAGGAGGGAGAGGGGGGAAGAGACTCGCCTTTGTTTTTGAACTTGGAAATTTTTACAAGTTCGTCTTTTTCTTGTAACTTTTTTGTAACAGCGAGAACTGCGAGTTAGTGTCGTAATGTGCGCTACAGTACGAGTACAAAGACCCTGATTTGTTATTACAATTGTACCACTTTAAACTCAATATGGGTAGAATACTAAATCTACAATTTAAATCTAAATACACATATATTACACCCAACATAAGTATGTATGAATGTAGTAAAACTTGTTAGTAGACCAACTCAGATGCAATCTGACTGACAAGTACTACCTATTTGAGAATGTTATTGGATTGACTGAATACGCAAAGTTGTAGGTAGGCATATAAGAACACTATTTTAAAAAGTGATGTTTCCACATCACTTATATAAATACTGTTCTCTCTGTTAGAAAATACATATATAAATACTGTTCTCTTCGAACCCTAATTCTTAACCAAACTATCAAATAGATATTATATAATTGGTAAATCAAAATCTTTTTTATATGTTGTAGGTGTGAGGAACTGTTTGTGCATTCTTGATAGCCACAGCGCTAGCGGGTGAGAGGGAGAGGTCAGTGACTTCGGTATTAATCTGTTGTCGATGTTTAGTTTGTGGCAAGTTGCCATTCGCCACAAACGTGGGGCATGGCGGCCTTTTAAACTTGTAGGAGAGGGGCATAAGGGGCTCTGTATGCCCCTCGGTGCCCCGTGCCCGTGCTCTGTGCAGGGGGCACAGAGCACGGGCACGGCTGCCGGCTGGAAGTACTGACATTAAACACAAAGTTTTACGTTTCAGTTTCTCTTTCCGTTCCGTTCTGTTTACAAATGTATCAAGTTCCACTCGTTCAACAGGATTGCTTCAATAAACATCATTCGTATTTAATGCTGGATGGAAAGATTCTTGAGATTGTTTTTGACACTTTTAAGTCTTTAAATTCAATTTTTTTTTGTTATTGTGTTTAAGTGTTATCAAACAAATGTTAACAATAACATTTTAACATGAGTAAATAAAAGAGCAAAGATTTATAATAAAGGTAACAAGCATTTTATTTCTTAAAGTACGACGCACAATACAATGTAGTATCAATCCTGCGGATATGTTCAGTCTACGTTAATAAGCACAAGTATTTACCAATTTGACACTAAAAACTAACTAAATACGAGCGGGACAGTGATTATATAAACGCACAGATAGAGCAGGACAAAAGACAACTTGTAAGAAGTAATAGCCCTGAATAAATAATAGTTATACATAGTAATAGCCGAGTATCTGCGAAGCCTACGTTTCTGCTGCCGTCTTTACAGATGTAATATATGATCTCCTATAATAGTTTTCAACGATATTTTCGTCTACACCATATTTTTACGCCATATTATTCTTGGATATAAGTTATGAAGTTCTACGAACGGAACCGTAAATAAAGTTTCAAGAACTATTTTAAAGTTAAATTTTCACGTCGCAAGAAATACGAGCACTGAGAGTGCGGGAGAAACATGGACGTACTTCAACATGCACTGAACAAATAAATGATATTATCTATTACATATTTAAAGCTGCATATAGTATATGTACATTTATATTAACAAAAACTTCAAACGTATTTATCCTCCCTCCCTCCCTCCCTCCCTCCCTCCTTCGTGTAAATTAAACATACTTATAACACTTACGAAACTTCACCGTCGTATTTAATTACCTCACGATTTATTTGCACGAACAACAGAACCTACGAACGTTGTTTATGTAAATATATACCTTTACATTATATCAATACTAGAATAAATTGTACAGTCAAAATATAGCTGAATATTAAATCACAAATGTGGACCCTTACGAGATCACGTCATCGTGATGTAGGGTCCCGTCGCCAACACACACATTATATTATCGCTGTAAAATATTGTGTATCGATATTTGTGCAGGTACGAGTATGTGGCGACAACGAGCCATTAATAACATTATAAACAATGGCCCAGTAATAAAACCCGCGTCCAGCTATGTCCTTACTGTGTACGAGTCTGCCCTGTACGAGTATCTGTAGGTAGGTCGGAGGATGTAACTCGTCCCGAGGTCTATTTAACGCAAATAGGACACCGGCTCTATTGCCCCACAAAATGATACCGTAACTACGCAACACACTATACGTTACTCGATACTGCGGCTCTAGCGGGTGGGTCGGACACTCTGCAAGGTAATACAATCGCTTTGTTATTTACCGTTTATTGGTAGATGTCAGCTCGATTATAATATTACTTGGAAATATACGTAAACTTAAACAACAATCGAAGGGCTGGTGAATATAAAAGATATTAGGAACTGAATGAGGACTATAATTCTATTATTAAGATTTAAATGTAATATCTGTGAACAAATATAAATGGTAACCTTCATCAAGTAAACTGGCAATTTGCACCTCAATATGATAAATATTGCAGAACTGAATCATAACGATGCGACACGTGCGATGTAATGGGAGGCAATCAGCACTTGTTGTGTTGTTGCGTGACTTTTTGACTCGCTTCCTGTTGTGTGCACGCTCCGAGCTCGACACTGTGCTGGTAGTTAGCGCTCGCCCTATGCGCGGCGGAAGCGAGCGTTGGGCGGGAGGGATCCACAAGCTTATTTATTTCGTTTTCGTCTTCCACTAAAGCCGTCGCCTGTTAAAGTCATCGATTCGCCTTATTTATAATTTATAATGATTTTTAATTAAAAAAAAAGAATTTTTGCCTGTCGCGTCAAGTCGAGTTGCTCACACAATATTTGTAGTAGCTTCCGATTTACAACAACAAGCTGTAATGATGTAATGTACTGAAAGTAACTGAATAATTATATACGTGTGGTAATGGAGGAGTAGTTAGTGATGTGTCGCGCTCACCGGGACCGGGACCGGGACCGGGACCGGGACCGGGACCGGCCGGCTCGACCCTCGCTAGGTGCGGAGGGAGGGGAGCGGGGAGGGTGGGTTGGTAGGGGGGTCGACACCCTGAGTCCGGCGCGGCTTGCTTGTCACCTCACTCGTCCGCGACAGCTGTACATTCGTCTACATACGATAGCATCTTTTCTAAATATAAAGAAGACTAGCTGTGCCCCGCAGTTTTATCCGCAGTAGATATTTTATGATTTCATGGGAACACGGACATTTTTCGGGATAAAAAGTATTAATACAAGGTAAAGACTATCTTTGTGCCAAATATCATCCAAATCCGTATTGGCGTTTCAGCGCGCGAACGAGGAACAAGCAAACAAACACACGCACATACAAATTTTAAAAGTGAGAGCGGATTCCCTAGACAAACTCACGTCGAGTTATAAACTTGTAACTAGTGGGCCTTCTACTGCTGCTCGCTAGCGGTTGTGACGTCACGTCTGTTGAAGACGTCCTCTACATCATTCACAATATTACAAACAATAAACGAGAATAGTTCAAGTAGGTTAGTAATATTGTTACTACTCACAATAGTAACGAGGTCGCGCCTCGACTGACGTCACCACAAGCATACACATTGCGTTGCGTCTATAACACTTACAAATAAAAGTACCAAGAGCTTAGTAGTAGTATGATAACCACTTACAAGTAAGTACTTAATCAATAACTAGAACGGTTCTGTGAACTGTTCACCTTGCGGTTACAGTAACTAGAACTGTTCTGTGAACTGTTCACCTTGCGGTTACAGTAACTAGAACTGTTCTGTGAACTGTTCACCTTGCGGTTACATTAACTAGAACTGTTCTGCGAACTGTTCACCTTGCGGTTACAGTAACTAGAATTGTTCTGTGAACTGTACACCTTGCTGTAACATTAACTAGAACTGTTCTGTGAACTGTTCACCTTGCGGTTACAGTAACTATAACTGTTCACCTTGCGGTTACAGTAATTTTGCTGCTTAAAAAATATTTCAACGGCTTTCAATTATGTCAGTAGCGTGTTACGCGGTGTTGGAGAAATAACAACCAACTTAACCATAGCAACTGACATTGTCGATTCGTTTCATTGCTGGTTGTTACACTTAGGGTAAGCTGAAATTCAAAGAACACATATACCCAATTTCCTTTAGATTTGATGGAAACTACGAACCACACGCGAGTACGAAGTTTCTTGCGAACAATCTTCCATACATACAAAATGACAGACGAGAGACGCTTCGGTCGCTCGGTAAATCATTCATTAATTAAATTGAGCGCAGAGTACAAATGGACACGTCGCAATCCCTCTCATTACTGAATATAATAATATATGAGAACCAGACTCAAACAAAGTCAATGTGTAAGGTCATCTTATATTCCACGAGATTATTTCGTAATTTGTTAGCAATATCACTGCGCTGCCCACAATATCAAACTCGCCACGCAAACTTATATAAGTACCCGCAGTTAGTTTTTCTTGTAACCGCTTTCGTAGCATTTTGTAGCTAGTTGTAGCACTTCGTAGCGTCTCGTAGTATTTTGTAGCTCTTGTAACACTTCGTAGTCTCATAGCGTTTTGTAGCATTTGGTAGGACTTCGTAGAGTCTCGTAGCATTTTGGAGCACTTCGTAAAGTCTCGTAGCATTTCGTAGCTCCCGCAGCACTTGGTAGCGTCTGGTGAAAAGGGACAGGTTGTACGTGAACAGCAACTCGAAGCAAGAACAACGCCAGCGGAAAATTCTAAATGAAAATATTGTAACGAAAAAGAAAATTTGCGATAACATCTGCTGCTAATGAATTTGTGCATAAATTAATTATCTCGCTTCGTTTGTTTTTAACGGAACAAGAAACGCGTTTTTAGTTTTACCGTTATCGTAAATGTTTATTGTTATAGCTAAAATGAAAGAGAATTACGAGTGAGGTTTGAAAGTTTCGACAATATTAGAGCAAAGCTTGATCCATCTGCAAGCTAGCCTCAACTGGCCGCAAGCTGACCGCTACTATATTATTATAGTGGTGCAGTAAGTATTAGTGTACGTGGTTGTGGAGGTCCCTAATCCCCTCGATATGTCCCAATCGTGGGCATCACCGACGTCGGCCCGCTCCCCCGCTCCTCCTCGCCCCGCTCCTCATGTAACTGCGACATCAACGAGTATCTATTTGTTATTGAACTATTATTGTTGTGTTATAATAATACTTTATTTCTGACACGAGATCCACAGCATTTGTAATACACAAAGAAAAAAAAAACAACAAATTAAAAATTGTGTCAAAAACATACATATTTTCAAAATTAAAGATTAATAAAAATAAATATACATGTGTATACATGTAGTACACTCAGGCTGCGTTGTTTGTTACTATTTAATTTGTATATACGAGTATATATATATATATATATATATTATGGGGTACACCCGTTCGCCAGAATTTCATATGCCATAATTTCATCTGCACTACTAGTCAACAGACATAATATTGTTTCTCATAATGTGATTATGTCATACTCATTGCTTAGTAAATTAATTACGTGCTAGAAACTTTGTTTCCCATAAAGTCCATTTCAATAACATCATTTCTTATCATCATTGTAAGCCGTAATTATGATATGTCATAACATCATTTGCCATAAAAATTGCTTCTAGAAAAAAAACCATAAAATCGGTTTTAACTAAACGATGCATAGGTTTAGGTTAGGTAAGGTTAGAACATGAAACGCACGAGCCGGGCGAGCACAGCGGGCGTGCGGCCGGCGATCTATGTACTAGAAATTAATCACTTATCCAGTATTGAAGCTCTTTTTGTGTAGTTAATTATTTGTAATACTTTATGATCAGCGAAACGAACACAGTAATGTTCACTAACTTGTTAGAAGATGAGTCATTACTTGTGAAGTTCGCAACTAAATAATGAAGTAATAACGCATTTTCTCACTAAATTACTAAATTGCGTGCCATTCATTATACCTACCCGAGGAGCGCCGACATTACATTAGTACTGACTAGTCGCGCCCCGCGGCGTTACTCGCGATCAATGTTTCATAATATACAATACAGCACTTTTACGGGATGTAAGGTATGTGTGATCTGATACATGTACTCGTTCGTATGTCTATCCTGGTACAAAGTTTCACTCAAACTGTGAACAACCGCGCGAATGTAACACGAACATAATG
Source organism: Ligdia adustata (assembly GCA_947049295.1). NCBI lineage: Eukaryota > Metazoa > Arthropoda > Insecta > Lepidoptera > Geometridae > Ligdia > Ligdia adustata. Next base: position 122,096 of record OX346229.1, on the reverse strand, counting down.
TACATACATAGTGTTATTGTAATGTCTAAGCCTGTCTAAAAAATAATAATTGATACCCCAACGTGAAAATAGAGTCTCTTATAGAAACTGGACCTTTAGAGTAACACTGAAAATATGTTTTATTTTTTTATAGCTAATGAGCTTGCGCTTGATTGATTGCAACTCGCCTGATGTAAAGCAACGATGAGGCCTAGGATGTAGCGCGCGCGCGCTTGCCTAGAAGAAACAGATTCACTTGCGATTTGAAGAAACCGAGATTATATCTATTGGGAAATAGAACAAAATATATGGGACGCGAATGTAAAACTTAAACATCATTGCTTTGTATGACTGCTATGTTATATATTCTGATTACAGATACTGTAAGTTACAAGAGCGGTTCAAACAACGAGCTCGAGGAAGTGTTACTTCATGGAGTTTTACTGTGACATTGTATTTATTACTATTACGTTTTATTGGATCAACGTTTTTATTTAATGTGCCGGGGGGGGGGGGGGGGGGGCGGTACTAGTACTGATACTAGATACCTGGTATAGTATCGGTACGTAGGTACTAGTATCCAGGTATCAGGGTTGGTACGCCAGTCACGCGCCGGCCGCTGTTAGCCGACATTACTCGCCTCCTTTTACGGTTTTCTAAAAATATGTCCTCCCCCCCCTCAACTCACCCCTCCTCCTCTGTACAACGATGTAGATGTTCGTCTGTATTGTAAGCCCTTGAAATTTGAATTGGTTTCTGTCCGATCCCTTGTTAACAACGTTGCCGTCGGAAATACCTATTTGCTTTAATGTTCCTCTCTGAATTATTGAGACATTCACAAACAACGGTAGAAAGGAAACATTTTAACAGAGTTTTAGGAATTACATTTATTTGGAATTTTGCTCTCTTGATCTCAAATAGTAATTATACAATCAAATGTCTTAAATAGGATTCATACATATCATGTAATACATAACGACGAGGCAGGGAGGGTCGTATAATATCGTCCGGTCAAAGTAACAAATAACATACACTTATAAGTAAAGCTATCTCATTCATGAATACAATCGCAATGAAGAGGATCACCCTTCGCTTACGATACACATTATATAATTTTTTAGATTCTGGCTCAGACTCGTATCATGTCACTTATTTATATTATAAAAACCATAAAGATAACTCTATAGCTAAAACTATCATAAATAAACAAATTAAAAAAAAACATATTTTATGTCAGGGATGTACTTTAATTTATTTCAGCGGCTTTGTCGTAAGCTGGTAGAAAATAAACAATTTTCCGGTGCGTAATGTGCAGTGTCGCTGCTCAGCCGTGACAGCGCCCCCGAGCGCCCCCGAGCGCCGCCGTGACGATGCGCTGGAGGAAGCTGGAGAGACTCACCCGGCTCACTGACTCACACAGTATACGCTAAATACTACATACACATGAACAGTACATAAACTAATCTCAAAGTTTGTTAAATTCGAAAAAAAACTGTGTCACATGTCACTACGAGTATGTGTCATCCGTTTTATGTGAACGACAACATTACGAGTATCTCACTGAAACTAACACAAAGGCACTTCCTGCACTTGAACGCAACAACAGAAGTGTACGAAATGATCACTAGTTTATATATGTACAGGAATCTCACATGCTAGCTACTAGTAGAGTACGATCTAACATCAGATTTGTTGTCAGTCCTGTATCGGATATCGTGCCGTGACGTACGCGACCATGTGTTGTGTCTATGTACCAAATGATCACTAGTTTGTATAATATGTGCAGGAATCTCATATGCTAGCTACTAGTAGAGTACGATCTAACATCAGATTTGTTGTCAGTCTTGTATCGGATATCGTGCCGTGACGTACGCGACCATGTGTTGTGTCTATGTACCAAATGATCACTAGTTTGTATAATATGTGCAGGAATCTCACATGCTAGCTACTAGTAGAGTACGATCTAACATCAGATTTGTTGTCAGTCCTGTATCGGATATCGTGCCGTGACGTACGCGACCATGTGTTGTGTCTATGTACCAAATGATCACTAGTTTGTATAATATGTACAGGAATCTCACATGCTAGCTACTAGTAGAGTACGATCTAACATCATATTTGTTGTCAGTCCTGTATCGGATATCGTGCCGTGACGTACGCGACCATGTGTTGTGTCTATGTACCAAATGATCACTAGTTTGTATAATATGTACAGGAATCTCACATGCTAGCTACTAGTAGAGTACGATCTAACATCAGATTTGTTGTCAGTCCTGTATCGGATATCGTGCCGTGACGTACGCGACCAAGTGTTGTGTCTATGGTTATACGAGTAGAGTGTTATAGATAGTGGGCGCTGGGCGGGAGCGGTACGGGAGCGGTGCGGACGCGGGACGGGTGCGGTTAGCGCAGAAGAGTGTGTCGCGCATTTACCGAATAAATCTACAAAAATGAGATTCGGGATCCGTTTGATTTATTGTATTTGCAGTTTATTGGTTCCTTGCGCGAGTGAGCCCGCGGGAATGCCGCTATGTATCGGAGTCTAGCAGCCGTGGAAACATGTAGTTGATACTGAAATATTGAGTAAATTTAATATCAAATCACTCATGACATTATCTCATGATATCAATCAATGATACTCAACTTGACAAACTTTATAGATCCGATTTGGTGAAATCTCTATTAAATAGTAAATTTAAAAGATATTTTCACATATGGTAAAGGATGCGATGTACAATGTAATGCATAATGATTCGGAGCAACTAATGCGCATCGTATGCCACGTGCGAGTATTACACAAAAGTTTTTTCTCTGTGTATGTATCTCTCTCGCGCTAGGCCACACTGTATGTATGTGTCTCTCTCGCGCTAGGCAACACTGTATGTACAATGAATATTGTAATATCATGACATCAATTCTGAAAAATACCAATTATGGTTTGAAACCAACTAAAGCATTTTAAAGTCAAAACTGGAGCTATTAAAAACTTTTACATAAAAAACACGATTTTTTTAATGATTTTAAATACTTTTTAATAAACCCTTCAGAGTCGGTAGCAGTGTATGTAAAAGCGGCGGTGGTCGCTCGCGGTGATGTATCCTCTCCCCTCCCCCCTCCCCTCCCCCCGCGCTCCCCGCAGCGGTAACATGACGGTTATGGAACTTATGAGGCAAGTTTCCATCCACGGTGTGGTTACAAGTAACAGCACATGACTGTAAGTCGGATATAGCTCGTAGCTCGGAGTGAGCTCCTCTCTGTTCGCGCTACAGGCTAACAGTTGACCTTCATGAGATTGGTTTGATATATAAACATGATAATTTCACTAGACTTTCACTACTTTGTCTGATTTACAGTTGTTTTAAATAAAGATTGTATATTACTTACTTACGGCAATTTTGTTTATTCAAAAAATTTTTTTTTATCCTACATAGCTAGGCACCTGACTACAAGTTTGCACGACCACGAAGGTCAGCGTTACTGTGGCCCTAGATGGAGCATGCCTAGTCTGAAATACACTGGCTCTCAAGGAAGGCTGCCGGAACACACCGTTAGGTGCTTGACAACTTGAGGGTACCCCCTACCACCATGATATGGTTTCCTCACGATGTTTTCCTTCACCGGTAGCTCAGGCTCTTTTTGCATGGTTCGTGGAATCGTACCTCGTACTTTTCCACGGCAATCGACCCCACTTTTATTCTTTATTTTGACAAAACGTCAAAGCTTGAAACTAAAGTAAATAAGTAATTTAAAATCTACTACAGACAATGTTACCGAAGTAATTTACTTTTCGATTCTGTAGATCTCCTGACTTCGTTATTAATGGTAATGAAAAATTGTATCTTCCTGTTCTCAGTATTCATAAAAAAACATCAAAGGAATAATTTTTCATTTAGATCAAACACTTTCGTAATTACAAATTTATTTTCTCAAATTATGAAGATAATAAACTTAATAGCTACGTTAAAAGTCAATCTAAATATAATTGTTTGAAGTCTCGGCGGTTACTTCGTATTACTCGTATGTCAGTCGATTGAAATATTCTGTAGAAAGTATCTGTAGGACTCCACGACGCATCACTTTGTTATTAAACCTCTGATTTAAACCCAAACAGCGCTATTCGCACAGCTTTGGGACGTTTCGTCGAATCTAATTAATTCCGCCACTCAATTCGCAATCTCGCCCCGTTCACTTCGCGGGCTAACGACCAAACCTCTCCCCGCCTCACCTCACCTCGTCTCGCCTCACCTTCAGTCACTCACCTCAAGGAATAATAAAGAGAAATGAAATTAAGTACGCGATTCTTTAGTTAAATAAAATATTACATTGTGTTGTTCCCACCCCGACTCCGCCGTATTGTCGTTCACCCTGCACCGCGGGAGGGAAGTCGCTCATCGGATCTAATCAATTCATCTGAGGGTATTTATTATGGTATTCGAGTGAGCGCATTACTCTCTCTCTCTGAACGGTGACTGTCTCTACATATATCGTGGAGTCTTGTCGTCAAACGAGCTAAGAAACGGGTATGGTAATTCGTATCGTATATCTATATGTAAAGCGGCTCGTGCGCGGGCTCGGCTAGCGAGCAGTTGAGCTGTTACTGTCGAGTGCCGACGTCTGAGACTCGACACGAGAGACTGCGCCGATGTCCTAAGAGGCTCCTGGGTCCGGTACTTTTGTTGGTGTCTACGAGACTCACCCACACTACGATAACGTTACTAACACATAGACAACAGATGGATACAGCACGTGATAATCCAGATGTCACGCTTGTTTTTGCACAGTTTTTTATTATTATTTTCGTCTATACGCTTGATATACTAACTTCAGAAGGTACTCGTAGTAGAACACATTATGTGTATCGAGCAAGCATTACTTTTAAATAATAATGCGCTAAATATATGTAGTATGTACTGACAATATTTACTAACCAACGAGACAATGATTTATTGTTGTATATGTGTATATACTTGTAGTGGAGTGTACGAGTATATAACTAGTCGGTACGTTTAGCATATAAGTGATAAATTCCGAGCGGATTCTCATCTCAGTTTATATGATGAAGGCAGACTTGCAGCGAGTCTGGCTCCACATATACTCACTCGTACTTTATCAACGAATGTTCTGGAATATTTGTCTGCAGACTGAGTTCGTTTGAGAATTATACTCGTGTTATATAAAACTACGAGTAGAATGCGCGAGTGAACGGACCGAGTGTTGCTCGAGTACAACTGCTTCTATAAATATTATAGGTACATTTATGAAGTATTCACTTTATAAGTTAGTGTTGAATGAACAGTAGGTTCGTTATTGGAGCAGTCGGTCGCTTCGAATGTTCAGAAATATTCAAATGTTCGTTACGATTTTAATGAAAGGAGTTATGGAAGTTTCGGGAAGTTTTGGTTCGGTTTCCTTCCTCGTGCCTCCGGGCAGAGATAACCGGCCTCCCGTCGGTCGGATGAACGTCGGGGTTCGTCCCGTGACACTGTTGTATCTAGTGTTATCAGATCGCTGGTGTTAGTGTTTCGACGCGAGACAGGTAATCTTTCTGTTTCCTTATGTTACACAGCAATGTTAAAAAGCAAGAATGTGATCAACACAGTTACTGTTGTATAGTAATTGTTATGGTGAGAGCACTTTCGAATCAACTTCAGTATATTTTTTTAGAAAAAAACTAATAACTGCACACATTGTCAACTCCGATGTAGTTACTTCAATGCTTGTAACCACTCATGTTGTCTACTCGTGAGTTCGTGCGAAACTCACATTAAATGAATGGATGTTTGTAGTTAATACTAGCATATAGTTGCAGACGAGCAAGGTGCAGGGTTCGACGCCCGCCGGCGCCAGTCACCTACCACCACCTTTAACTACAGACAACAAACAGCTAACACTGCGAGTACTATAGAGTAGTGTAGAGTGGAGTGCCGTTGAAATAATTGAATCTGTCCATTATATTGGACGACGTCGTTACTGTTCCACTTTACAACACTTGTTGTGCTCTCCCGCCGTCACCTGCTCATTATACTGCAAGCTATGTTCTAACTACTTTAATTTTGTAAAGGCACATTAATAGTGAGGTTTTAGTTATTGTTATACTGTGATAGTCTCAAAATAATAGCTGCGAATTAAATATGAAAACGTACTGATTTACTTTACTACGAGGAGCTATCCATCTATATTCTCTGAAATAAATACAGTATTTCAAATAACTGGTATTGAAAGTCGTTTATGTTATTTCACATTTGAATAGTCTAAATTGAAGTATATTTATTTAACACGCCTACGAGTATGTCAGTTCAGTTCATGTCCGTGTGACTAGAAACGGTTACTTTTTTAATTTTTACATGTTTTTTTTGCAGTAAAACGTGTTATTTGGGTTCATATATTTTATAGGCAGATTGTCAGCTGTCGAAACACATACGCGATGGTCGAAAAATGTAATATTGTGAGGTCGCAGGTACGTCGTAAGAGCGTGGTTATTAGCTCAACACTCGAGGGCGCTGGCTGAGAGCACACGCTTCCCTGCAAGGCAGAGGCGAGCGGTGAGGGTAGGTATGACTCCTCACTAGCGTCGTAAAGCAAACTCAACAGGCTGTTGGTGATGCGGGTACAGACCGCACCCGCTCCGCCTCCTATCCGCTCCCGTCCCGCACGCGCGCCGCATACGTTGTGACATTACCCCGTGTGACGAGATGTGGGTAATGACGCGACAACATGGTTCACGACGTCTCCTAGACATGCCTACATGATATGTGTATAAATGACTTCTTCGTACAATAATATTTTCAAACTCGCAGTGTTATAGTAGAGTTAGATTTTATAGTAGAGCTTGGTATGATTGTATGCAGTGTACTCGTACTTGCGAGATGATATCGTGCACTTTATACGAACGTGTCATCCCGTGTTACTGAGACGAGTCCCTCGCAGAGGACCGTTAGAGCATTGCTCCGTGTCTCGTGGCCCTTGCCTTGTGTCGGCCTTTTACTTACTTGAACAGAGCGAATCCTACGTCCGTGTGACCCACACCGGTAGAGGGGAGTAGCGGAGGGTGCGGGGCTCCGAACGTTTACAGAGGAGTAAGCTTGTTCTGTACAATATCTAGGTACTATGTTATAGCACGTGTTTGTACGTAATCAGTCCGTTGTGTCACTCCTGAAGGCATCAGTTACTACTAGTTCATGTTCTCCTGGTACCTGGTAACATCGCCGTTACAAATTATTCAAATTCCTTGTCAGTGTGGTTCGTTCACTACACAAATTGATAGGCTTCCGTTAATTAGATCGGAGGGATGTATGTATTGAAGGTTATTATTAATTGGCTGTCGAGTTCGTTCGCGAGGATGTTTGATCTCACGAGTTGATTTGAATATAACGATTCAAACTGTTGATTGGTTACAAAAATAAATTAAATATATATATTATTAATATTTTGAAATATTAGAAAATATTTTTTATGATTGTATTTTATGTAATGTTCTAAATACACCTTATCAAGTTAAACAACATCGCATTTCTTCGTAAGTGTAAAGGTATTGTCTGTAATGTGTCCAGCGTTCAGTTTCAACGTCTCATCGTGATACTTATTACACTACCTTGTAGAGCTAACAGTGAGGCAGTATGTGCTTGCATTGTCGCCCTCATAACACTTTGCATAATTGTTATTGGCTGTCTCTCCGGAACGATGCGAGAGCGGGACGGGAGCGGTACCGGACGGAGCTAAAGGGGGATGCTTGCCCGTTATTCTGATACCTACCATTTTGCTAGCCTAAGCTAAATCAAGTCATAAATACACTACATAAACAGCTCGTCTATTGTAGATGCACTGCATGGTGTGCAGATACATAGTGTAACGGTAGTGCAGCGCAGCACTGCACTGCTGAATGCACAACTGTTGTTTCACACCATACACCAATGACACTTTTACATAAGCAGATAGAAAAAAAAGCTATTAAAAAGCAGATAGATGATATTACCATTTTAAAGAATCTTTTAATATTTTGACAAAATTATGTTACGAATTCTTCTAATGAACCTTTGGAAAACTTCATTTCAAGACTCAAGAGAGTCATTTAGGAAGAATACGTTCTAAGCCTTACGTCGCTGCACTCCCTCTGTACATGTGTCATTGGCGACTAGTTTCGGTTTGGCTAGCAAAGCTGACGCGTACGTTTGTCAAACGTCGACAGTAACAACACCCACTCGCAACGAACGCTCAACTCGTGTTGTATACGACCGATTACTACATCACATATATCTTCCACTGCGGCTATCTTACGCAAATGATACAAATATACTGCCTTATTAATAAACGCGTCTTAACTAAGAGCATCTTTTGAATTGTTCTAACCAACGGAGAAAGTCACGCGCCAACACACGACACATGACGATTAAAGTTAACACGCGTTTATTAATGAGGCTGACTGTGTTAGTATTTTTTATAACAATTTTACAAACAATACGAGTAATACATCATTAAGTTAGTAGTAGTAGTAGTAGCAGCAGTAGTAGTAGTAATTAAGAGAAGAATATAAAGAATATTATATAGCTACATTTAAATACTTGAAAAAAGCATAACAGCATGTGGTTGCTTGTGAGTAGATACAACAACTCTTTTTTTTATTGCCAATATATTTAGAAATGATTGCTCATATTTAGGATATATAAAGTAATGTGCGCTACAAAATATATATCAAAATATAATATACCAAAGTGTGTTATTATTATTATTTTTCCAGTAAAAAGTGTCCACAGAGTTGAAAGAGAGAAAGTGTATGAATGTTAAGGAACAGTTAGTTTCGGCTGATCGCTTGACTCCGCTACAAGTAGTGAAGTGGGTCCGTACAGTGGGCAGCGAGTGCTCGTAAACTGCTAACCGATCGGAAATCCATTACCGTGAGGAGACGCTCGAGCTCGCTCCGGAACACAGCCTCCCTGCATTCTCTGCTTGACGCTATAAGCTAGTAGTTATCTTGCGCCTCAATTTCGTGCTCGTTGTTTGTTATTCCGAAAAAACGCGTCCCTTGTATCTAACTCGCGGGCCATTTCCCGCGATGTTTATATTATTACCTCTCCCCTCCCCCTACTCTCTACCCCCCCCCCTCCTCGTTCCTCGTTGTTTAGGTAATGTGTGCCCTTGTGTGTGGAGCGAGTCTGCATGCTCAATTCGAATTTTTTACTCTTTGTAGGAAACGAGCGAGTCGTTACACCCATTGTTTAAATCCGGTTTCAATTTGTTTTATTAGCTGGTGCGATACAACTAGTGTGAGCTCGCGCCTCGCGTCACGTCATTCAATGAATTTAAATAATTAATATAATGGAAGTCGACGCTGATAAAATTTCAATCTGCAATTTATTAAATATTTGCGAGTAGCTTCATTGGAATACACTTAGTAACCACTTTGTGTATTTCACCGTAATCTGGTCGCTCTGGTGGGTCGGGTCGGTGTCGGTGTCGGTGTCGGTGTCGGTCGGCTGCTCGCTCACATATTGCGAGGCACATAAATACTTGCAGCCAATAACACTTGCACGATATTAGCACGACTAATTAAATATTACCATTTATCGGACGCACACATATTAATACCCACACATACACATGACACGTGTGTATGTGTGGGTATTGTATCGTGGTGTATGTGTAACCACAAAAAATTGCGGCTTAAAAATGTTTCATGCTTCCAAACTCAGAACAATAACTAATGAGTAAATTATAAGGAGTTTCTTTTACAGAGTTTTCATTTCTCTGAGCTTTTAAATAGCATCTAAAATCTATTAAATGATGCGCGATTTAGACAGAAGTATAAATTATAATGTTAACTTGGTTACAAACATCTACAAAAGGTTAGGTTAGGCCACATTATTTTAGACCTCGTTCCGCAAGTAATAAAAGATACTTTTATAAAATTGTCGTGTTTTGTGAATTTTAGATATAATTTCCCCCTTCTTTCAAAAGGGGTAAAAAGAGGAAAATTCCTCCAAATCAAAAATCCCTTATGACTAAAAAAGATGCCGAATGTTTTTAGAACTCATACATTAATATTCGTCAAGATTGATTGAAAAGTACGATCTGTATGCGAGTTAGAAATTCTTCTTCAATTGCAATTATAGTTGGCTCTTATGATCAGTGAAATATTTGTTATCAAACTCCTACTGCTACTGGGATATAAACTGGATAGTTTTTGACGATAAGCGATCTGGATGGGTTACCCGATGCTCGCGTGAATAGCGGTGCTACGATCTTGCGTAGCAGTGCTACAATCTCGCGTAGAGGTTCTACAACCTCGTAAACTTGCTACAATAATATCACACACACAGACATTACGTAAAAAAATTTATGTAAAAGTGTCGAATGTCAAAGAGCAAGCAGTATTTAGTTAACTTGTATAAAGAGTGATCTTGTAGGCAATGCCACCGAGTCGGCGGCGGCGCAGTGACTCGTCCTAGTGCCCTTGCGGCGTTAGGATTGTACCCTACAACCTGCAGGTAGGTAGGTAGGTGGTGTCCAGTGGTCGGCTAGGCCGTGAGTAAAGCACTAGGATTGCAGTTCACTCGTCTACTTGTCCTTTTAATATAGTTAGCGGCACATTAACTTTCGTTAATTAAGTTAGTTAATTTTCATCATATCCTACATTTACTCGTATTTTGTAAATTGATTTCATCCTAAGGTTGCCTGGAAATTTTTTTTGCGATAAAGCCACCACTTGTGATTGATGTAAGATTTTTCATGTATATTTAATCTTTGTTTGTCTGCATTAAATAGTTAATTCATTCACAAATTCATTAATTTCACTGATTAAACAGAAGGTAGGTGAAAAGTGACGTCCTTGGCTCTACGTTGTATTTTTCTAGTTGTATTTTATAAATTATAGTGACGGCGCCTTGACGCTACGTTACATCCCTTGATGACGTCATGATATCAGATATACATTACACGTGTATTTAACGTTAACATGTGAGATTGCTTTAAAGCCTTTGTAATGTGAGTAGTTCAAGCTGATGTAGTGGAGTGTTACGGAATGTTATAGTGAGGGGTCAAGTGGTGTACCCGCGAGGGAGTCCGAGGGGGTGAGGAGGGGGGAGAAAGAGAAGGGTCGCGTGACCGCGCTGTTCAGACAAACGACGCTGTAAGTGAGACATTATACAACTACTTAGTGCACGAAATATATTTACTAATCCAGCGACGACATTCATTATTCATAGATCAAAGAACCAGCTTTTTGTAAGTTGTTAAAGATTCTGCTTTACTTTCATAATGTCTATACCTATTCGCAGAGGACTGTTGCATTAATGGTTGAGATGTTCATGTTACCTTGCACACTTATGACCAATTTATGCGCTTCACTTTCTGTGATATAAACTTAAGAGGAAATGTTGATAAGTTTTTATCTCTAAAGATAATACACAGTAAAATTCTCAAAAATGCATTTAAATATAAAAGTCATGATTGGAAACTAGTTGCTAATTAGAAGAAATAGGAGCAACCTACAATATAGAAACGTACGTGATTTATTTCTCACATATAGGTAATGTATATATCGCGGGTGTTTATATTCGAGTGCGCTAGTTCAGTGTTACAAGCGCGCTGCCTCACGATATAGCGCTGTGTCACCGCTACGTGAGGGGAGCTTCACGGGGCGGCATGGGGCGCGGGGGCGCGGGGGGCGGCTCTGCGTGCCGTGTAATCGAAATAATATCATACTGGTTAATGGCCAAGGCCGCCGCCGCAGAAGGCTACACGATTCATGTTTTGAAAGAAAATGAAAACACCGTTATTATTTTGAAAATTATTCCGTTACTTAATTTCCTCGTTCGACGTTAAATTACAATTCTTTGTGTTCTGATTTCATATTATGAATTGTTCGTTTTATTGTTGAGTAGCTCCATGCGCTCGGCTCCACTCTACCGATATTCATATTCAATTGGTAATTTTGTGGTTGTGATGTGACTTACTTCATAGAAACCATAACTCATATTACACAAAAAAAACAATTCAATACTCGAATAATTTATTGCAAGAACATAAACAAAATTTACATAAAGATCTTAAGTAACAATAAACGCATGCCGCGATGAATGTCATATACAATATATCGCGATAGTGCGTGTGAAGTGAAGCGGGCTTGATATATTTTACTTTTATTAGATTGTTCATTCAAATGTTGGTGTACAATCATAATAACATTTATAATAACAAATATTCGTTTTGAAAATAGTAGTATTTAAGCTAGTACATTTGATAATTTTAACTATTTCCAATAACGTGCTCGTAGATGCGTCATGACAAGAACTGATTGACCGATAGAAGTGGAGGTACATTTTGATCCGAGCTCTAATACGACGCGTACTCACCGCGAGTGAGTGAGTGAGTGAGTGAGTGTAGTGTAGCTCGGTCTCTGCTCTCTACTCTCATATAATATCAGTGACTCCTTCAAATGGGCGCTCGACAGTTTGCTGACGCTCAGGTAATATTACTGCTATATTTTCACGGACCATTTGCTGACGATGCTCTTTTGTACTTATTACAATGTATCAACTACGAGTAGATAGATCATAACAGTAACTTGGTGTTTGTGATTAGTGAAAGATTAACAAATGTTACTTACGAGTATATGAGCGTGTAGGGGTTATATTTCGTTCTCAAAACAAGACCACTCGTTTTAGAAACAAAATAAAAAGATAACGTTTTCAGGAAACTATTCGTATACTGAAATATAACGAATTATATTTTAGGATAATGGCCACAATGCAAAGGATGGGTATAAGTGTTCAACATGATGATGGAGCTGAGCGATACGGTACCTCGACTGATGTGGATGTAATATGGATATTAGTAGAAATCACTTCCATACTGTGAAACTAATATTTACAAAAATTGTTTCATTCACGTCTAAACTTGTGACGTTGTCAGTCCGTTTAGTGAGTAAGTTAGCGAGTTAGTGAGCGCGCGCGTTCAGCCGAAAGCTGCCAATAAACATGAGATGTGCCGTCAAAAGCTATTTACCTAGTTTATTCGCTGTGAAGCGCTGGACATAGCGGCAGTTATCAAATGCATGTACGAGTTGATAACTGAACCATTTACCTATACTGTATATAACCAGTTAATAACATACTTTACAAACTCCATGATATCGTTGACTCGGAATCTCTTAGAAAAAACATCTAATTATTCTTAATTTGCCTACTTGTTTTATACTTATTAGTAGACTTCTTTGAAGCAAACAAACAAAATTAGTGGTATTATGTTATTTAGATCTTTTTTATAACTTCTACTGGTCTGGATCAAATCCTATATATCATAGATAGTGCTCAAGTTTGTAAGTATATCATTTATACACTGCCGAAACTAAGAACCATTCATAAATATTCTCTAAAACATCTTAAATATAAACAAACAAAAAAAAGATATTTACCGATTTAATCATTCATATAATGATAATATGACTAAACATCTCGCAGCTCTGGAATACGAAAGAAACGTAAAGGTAGGCAGCTCGTAACAGGAGTAAGATCTCATTAGTGCACGTCATAACTCAGTATATATTAGAGGAAGGAAGGGCGCTATAAATTAGAGGGGTACTGTGTGGGGGGAGCGGTGGGAGGGGGGAGGGTTAGATCCGTCATCATCCGGCTCATCCGCGCGGTAATCCCGGTGCGGTCGGACCGCTGCAGGCTGTATACCAGCGCCGCCGCTACCCGGGACCAGCTTCCGCCACCGACACAACGCCTTTCACAACATAAAAACGATAAATTTTTAAAAATGCGGCTGCTCCTTATGCGTACAAAATTATTGTTAAAAAAGCTAATTAAAAAACAAGCATTTTATTTAATGAACCGTCCCGCGGACGTGCCGAGTTTTGTTGTATATTTTTCCTTTTGATCGAGCGAGAAAATTAAACGAACAATGAGCTTCTCTTTCACTTTGTAACTTTGTACAGGAAATAAAAGTTTAGTTATTAACTTGATTATGATTAAAAGTAAAAGTTAGTGAGTAGTGACCGAAGGAGCATGTCGCTTGTTGCTCTTCATACAATATATTTACCTATATAAACATGACTCTTCGTTATTGTACGAGTAGTGAGTAGTGACCGCAGGAGCATGTCGCTTGTTGCTCTTCATACAATATATTTACCTATATAAACATGACTCTTCGTTATTGTACGAGTAGTGACTAGTGACCGAAGGAGCATGTCGCTTGTTGCTCTTCATACAATATATTTACCTATATATAAACATGACTCTTCGTTATTGTACGAGTAGTGAGTAGTGACCGAAGGAGCATGTCGCTTGTTGCTCTTCATACAATATATTTACCTATATATAAACATGACTCTTCGTTATTGTACGAGTAGTGACTAGTGACCGAAGGAGCATGTCGCTTGTTGCTCTTCATACAATATATTTACCTATATATAAACATGACTCTTCGTTATTGTATGTGTAGTGAGTAGTGACCGAAGGAGCATGTCGCTTGTTGCTCTTCATACAATATATTTACCTATATATAAACATGACTCTTCGTTATTGTACGAGTAGTGACTAGTGACCGAAGGAGCATGTCGCTTGTTGCTCTTCATACAATATATTTACCTATATATAAACATGACTCTTCGTTATTGTACGAGTAGTGACTAGTGACCGCAGGAGCATGTCGCTTGTTGCTCTTCATACAATATATTTACCTATATATAAACATGACTCTTCGTTATTGTACGAGTAGTGACTAGTGACCGAAGGAGCATGTCGCTTGTTGCTCTTCATACAATATATTTACCTATATATAAACATGACTCTTCGTTATTGTACGAGTAGTGACTAGTGACCGAAGGAGCATGTCGCTTGTTGCTCTTCATACAATATATTTACCTATATATAAACATGACTCTTCGTTATTGTACGAGTAGTGAGTAGTGACCGCAGGAGCATGTCGCTTGTTGCTCTTCATACAATATATTTACCTATATATAAACATGACTCTTCGTTATTGTACGAGTAGTGACTACTGACCGAAGGAGCATGTCGCTTGTTGCTCTTCATACAATATATTTACCTATATATAAACATGACTCTTCGTTATTGTACGAGTAGTGAGTAGTGACCGCAGGAGCATGTCGCTTGTTGCTCTTCATACAATATATTTACCTATATATAAACATGACTCTTCGTTATTGTACGAGTAGTGAGTAGTGACCGAAGGAGCATGTCGCTTGTTGCTCTTCATACAATATATTTACCTATATATAAACATGACTCTTCGTTATTGTACGAGTAGTGAGTAGTGACCGCAGGAGCATGTCGCTTGTTGCTCTTCATACAATATATTTACCTATATATAAACATGACTCTTCGTTATTGTACGAGTAGTGACTAGTGACCGAAGGAGCATGTCGCTTGTTGCTCTTCATACAATATATTTACCTATATATAAACATGACTCTTCGTTATTGTACGAGTAGTGACTAGTGACCGCAGGAGCATGTCGCTTGTTGCTCTTCATACAATATATTTACCTATATATAAACATGACTCTTCGTTATTGTACGAGTAGTGACTAGTGACCGAAGGAGCATGTCGCTTGTTGCTCTTCATACAATATATTTACCTATATATAAACATGACTCTTCGTTATTGTACGAGTAGTGACTAGTGACCGAAGGAGCATGTCGCTTGTTGCTCTTCATACAATATATTTACCTATATATAAACATGACTCTTCGTTATTGTACGAGTAGTGAGTAGTGACCGCAGGAGCATGTCGCTTGTTGCTCTTCATACAATATATTTACCTATATATAAACATGACTCTTCGTTATTGTACGAGTAGTGACTACTGACCGAAGGAGCATGTCGCTTGTTGCTCTTCATACAATATATTTACCTATATATAAACATGACTCTTCGTTATTGTACGAGTAGTGAGTAGTGACCGCAGGAGCATGTCGCTTGTTGCTCTTCATACAATATATTTACCTATATATAAACATGACTCTTCGTTATTGTACGAGTAGTGAGTAGTGACCGAAGGAGCATGTCGCTTGTTGCTCTTCATACAATATATTTACCTATATATAAACATGACTCTTCGTTATTGTACGAGTAGTGACTAGTGACCGCAGGAGCATGTCGCTTGTTGCTCTTCATACAATATATTTACCTATATATAAACATGACTCTTCGTTATTGTACGAGTAGTGACTACTGACCGAAGGAGCATGTCGCTTGTTGCTCTTCATACAATATATTTACCTATATATAAACATGACTCTTCGTTATTGTACGAGTAGTGAGTAGTGACCGCAGGAGCATGTCGCTTGTTGCTCTTCATACAATATATTTACCTATATATAAACATGACTCTTCGTTATTGTACGAGTAGTGAGTAGTGACCGAAGGAGCATGTCGCTTGTTGCTCTTCATACAATATATTTACCTATATATAAACATGACTCTTCGTTATTGTACGAGTAGTGAGTAGTGACCGCAGGAGCATGTCGCTTGTTGCTCTTCATACAATATATTTACCTATATATAAACATGACTCTTCGTTATTGTACGAGTAGTGAGTAGTGACCGAAGGAGCATGTCGCTTGTTGCTCTTCATACAATATATTTACCTATATATAAACATGACTCTTCGTTATTGTACGAGTAGTGAGTAGTGACCGAAGGAGCATGTCGCTTGTTGCTCTTCATACAATATATTTACCTATATACAAACATGACTCTTCGTTATTGTAAGAGTAGTGAGTAGTGACCGCAGGAGCATGTCGCTTGTTGCTCTTCATACAATATATTTACCTATATATAAACATGACTCTTCGTTATTGTACGAGTAGTGAGTAGTGACCGAAGGAGCATGTCGCTTGTTGCTCTTCATACAATATATTTACCTATATATAAACATGACTCTTCGTTATTGTACGAGTAGTGAGTAGTGACCGCAGGAGCATGTCGCTTGTTGCTCTTCATACAATATATTTACCTATATATAAACATGACTCTTCGTTATTGTACGAGTAGTGACTAGTGACCGAAGGAGCATGTCGCTTGTTGCTCTTCATACAATATATTTACCTATATATAAACATGACTCTTCGTTATTGTACGAGTAGTGAGTAGTGACCGCAGGAGCATGTCGCTTGTTGCTCTTCATACAATATATTTACCTATATATAAACATGACTCTTCGTTATTGTACGAGTAGTGAGTAGTGACCGAAGGAGCATGTCGCTTGTTGCTCTTCATACAATATATTTACCTATATATAAACATGACTCTTCGTTATTGTACGAGTAGTGACTAGTGACCGAAGGAGCATGTCGCTTGTTGCTCTTCATACAATATATTTACCTATATATAAACATGACTCTTCGTTATTGTACGAGTAGTGACTACTGACCGAAGGAGCATGTCGCTTGTTGCTCTTCATACAATATATTTACCTATATATAAACATGACTCTTCGTTATTGTACGAGTAGTGACTAGTGACCGAAGGAACATGTCGCTTGTTGCTCTTCATACAATATATTTACCTATATATAAACATGACTCTTCGTTATTGTACGAGTAGTGACTAGTGACCAAAGGAGCATGTCGCTTGTTGCTCTTCATACAATATATTTACCTATATATAAACATGACTCTTCGTTATTGTACGAGTAGTGAGTAGTGACCGCAGGAGCATGTCGCTTGTTGCTCTTCATACAATATATTTACCTATATATAAACATGACTCTTCGTTATTGTACGAGTAGTGAGTAGTGACCGCAGGAGCATGTCGCTTGTTGCTCTTCATACAATATATTTACCTATATATAAACATAACTCTTCGTTATTGTACGAGTAGTGACTAGTGACCGAAGGAGCATGTCGCTTGTTGCTCTTCATACAATATATTTACCTATATATAAACATGACTCTTCGTTATTGTACGAGTAGTGACTACTGACCGAAGGAGCATGTCGCTTGTTGCTCTTCATACAATATATTTACCTATATATAAACATGACTCTTCGTTATTGTACGAGTAGTGAGTAGTGACCGCAGGAGCATGTCGCTTGTTGCTCTTCATACAATATATTTACCTATATATAAACATGACTCTTCGTTATTTTACGAGTAGTGAGTAGTGACCGAAGGAGCATGTCGCTTGTTGCTCTTCATACAATATATTTACCTATATATAAACATGACTCTTCGTTATTGTACGAGTAGTGACTAGTGACCGAAGGAGCATGTCGCTTGTTGCTCTTCATACAATATATTTACCTATATATAAACATGACTCTTCGTTATTGTACGAGTAGTGAGTAGTGACCGCAGGAGCATGTCGCTTCTTGCTCTTCATACAATATATTTACCTATATATAAACATGACTCTTCGTTATTGTACGAGTAGTGACTAGTGACCGCAGGAGCATGTCGCTTGTTGCTCTTCATACAATATATTTACCTATATATAAACATGACTCTTCGTTATTGTACGAGTAGTGACTACTGACCGAAGGAGCATGTCGCTTGTTGCTCTTCATACAATATATTTACCTATATATAAACATGACTCTTCGTTATTGTACGAGTAGTGAGTAGTGACCGCAGGAGCATGTCGCTTGTTGCTCTTCATACAATATATTTACCTATATATAAACATGACTCTTCGTTATTGTACGAGTAGTGACTAGTGACCGAAGGAGCATGTCGCTTGTTGCTCTTCATACAATATATTTACCTATATATAAACATGACTCTTCGTTATTGTACGAGTAGTGACTACTGACCGAAGGAGCATGTCGCTTGTTGCTCTTCATACAATATATTTACCTATATATAAACATGACTCTTCGTTATTGTACGAGTAGTGAGTAGTGACCGCAGGAGCATGTCGCTTGTTGCTCTTCATACAATATATTTACCTATATATAAACATGACTCTTCGTTATTGTACGAGTAGTGAGTAGTGACCGAAGGAGCATGTCGCTTGTTGCTCTTCATACAATATATTTACCTATATATAAACATGACTCTTCGTTATTGTACGAGTAGTTAGTAGTGACCGAAGGAGCATGTCGCTTGTTGCTCTTCATACAATATATTTACCTATATATAAACATGACTCTTCGTTATTGTACGAGTAGTGACTAGTGACCGAAGGAGCATGTCGCTTGTTGCTCTTCATACAATATATTTACCTATATATAAACATGACTCTTCGTTATTGTACGAGTAGTGAGTAGTGACCGCAGGAGCATGTCGCTTGTTGCTCTTCATACAATATATTTACCTATAGCTATATAAACTGACAGTATATAGAGCAATAACAAGTACGCGAACTCACAATCAATAACTCGTGTTGTTTTAGACGGTTTCCACGCGTACCTGATCGTTGGAAAGGTCCAACGATCAGGTACGCGAGGTATGTGAACGATCGACACGTTCACATTTATCAGGAATGAAATGTGTCGTTCGTGTCTTCAACGATGACACGTCTGACACTACGAATAACTTCTTCTTAAACAAAATTAATCTAGCATGTGTTAGTTTTCTAAATAAAAATTAGGTAATTAAACAGCAATAGTTATTCGCACTCCTATTACCCCCCGGGGAGTGGATGTCTATCTCACCATTACTCCCCACAATATCGTAGTAGGTAAGCTAGCGATGACATCTGTCAGAATGTTTCCTATACAGTAATATCTCATTTCAATATCCGCTGAGTCTTGGGAATTAGTTCAACATTCTATCGAGTGAGTCGTTCGGATCCAATCGGATAAATGAAAATAGATTTGACCTTTCCGTTTGATAAACTTTTGGTAAAGTAGTCGCGTCTCTGTTGGCTTTGACGTGCTCACCGAGTTACACTCAACAGGAAATAAATATCAAATGATGGAGGAGCCCCGGCGCGCTACAGTGCCTAAGTGCGTCCCGGGGCCCCGGCGTGCCCCGGCGCGGGTGTGCCCCCGTGCCCTCAGGCGGGGCACGTGAGGGCTCGCAAGCACTCGACGCTCTATTAATCTCTGTGACTGCGCTGCGACTGAAAAATCCCAGATTGGTGCGAGAGTTGTGTTGCGTTCTGACATTCATCAATCACTGTGACAACCATTGCGTACTGTTCACTGTATAGAGCACTGACGCACACACACACATACACTGGCTGTTTGTATTTTATATTACGACCACAAACAATAGTCTCGTCAATAATTACGAAGAATTATTATTTATTTACAATTAATATTAAATTTGATAAATAGCGATACATACATTATAGAAATAAGTATAATCTCCTAATGACTACACTTGTGTGTCTTAGTTACTGGTTGTGATAGGCAGGTGAGGTACTCGTGTTGTGAGACAGTTTGTGCTTGGCATGTACTTTCTTCATGTAATTGAGAATGTCCGGTAGATAGATTCCAAGTAGGAGATAGCCTTGTATAGATCCGAAAGCTGGCGGCTGCGTGTGGGACACCGCCGGACATCGCTCGACAGACACTACAGCCGGCGCGGAGGGGTAGTAGCTACAGTATTCGGTCACTACGAGTAGAAGCTAACTAAAACTAAAGTATAGATCGTGACTAATGGCTACCTCTCCCAGCTGCAGGTTACATTATAGAGAATTGTACTCAATGTTGTATAAATATATATGTATATTCAGAGATACGTTCTACCATCCTATCACTATCACAAGCGCTATGTAGATCTCTGGCTATATATCTATGAGTGTCGTGTGATATGCAAAGTTATTTTCACAAATATATTGGGAGAAAATAACTCCTTCCCTGGAATGAGTGGAGTGCTCGGACAGCCAGCTCGAACAACGAACGAGCATCAAGCAAACAACGAACGAGCACCGAGTGAACAACAAACGAACATCTAGCGAACAACGAACGAGCGCCGAGTGAACAACGAACGAGCATAGAGCAAACAACGAACGAGCATCGAACGAACAACGAACGTGCATCGAACGAACAACAATCGCATCAAAACAACGAACACTGCAAAAAAACTACGAGTATCATTCATTTTAATTAAATTTTCTTTTTAACATTCGACAAACCTTCATAAAAAACAAATATTTAGTTAAACAAATTGCTGATAACGAAGTCCAAGAGTTGAGAGTGAAAGCGTTGCGTCGCTCGATAAAAAGATAATCCTTTCGGGAAAATTGTTGCTCGTACATCAAGTCGAGTCTTTGAAGTTTATTTAAGAGAGACCGAGAAGGCGATGCGGTTGTTTTCTGTATATAAAACCAAGACTTCGATGATAGAAACCAGTAAGTAAAGGATAAACTGCTTTCAATAATTCAAGTTTATTGGAGTATTAGAAAAGTATATCGGTCGTCGAAGTATTTGAGCACTGGCTTCTAATTCTTTATTTTGTGTTAGTTCCATAGTTAATGAGGCCTATATGTATAAAGCTTTCTTGTGATTTAGTTCACCTTCACAGGTACTCGTAAAATAAATAAACAATGTTCCTCTCCTACAACACTCAAGGCTTAGGTACCGTCCGGTACATCCACTAGTATTGGAAGAGGGACAGTAAGCCGACACAGGAGAACAACCGTTCCTCGGTCAGCTTTCAGAGGACAATTAAGAACCATCACCCGACAGAGCAGTCTGTCAGTCTGTCAGCCTCAGGCGAGTTTGACTGACACCTACCAAACGGTTATGGCGCACAGATATTAATGACATGAACGGTATTTTTGAACGTAATTACTACCTATATTCATTTTCATGTATTTTGTTTGACTTTGGAACCAAATCAACCGAAATATTCGACTGTGATTCAGTTTGAGACTGTGTTTTGAATGCAAAGCAAAAGAACATTTCCACATCTGATAATATAGTTCACGGTTAGAACGTGTCTCAATTGTGTTCATTTTCAGTACGATTTTTAATTTTAAAATATTGAAAATGAATGTTGTATAATATATAAATATCATAAAAAAAAAAATAATACGCAGTACATTTAAAGAATTTATGTTAACATGATATCGACACTTTGCTTGAAGCTTGTATACTTACTTCTATACGAGTATGTATTGGTAGTTATATTAGCTGCACAGGACGTTTAACAAGCTACGTATAAACAACTATGTAGATATACATTTATTCTGTTCAAACACTCCCACCATCAGACAGCAGTTAAATGACATATTTTTTATTCAATTTAGTTATTAGTAGGTATAAACTTTTTGATAACTATTTCTTTCTTTATTCTTTTTTTTCTGTTTTTAAATAGTTTACTTTTACGTACTTTGTAGATAATAATATATAATGCATAACTATATTACATATTTATATATACAGGGGTCGGCACTCGAAGTGTTACCAATTCAAAATGCTGTAAATTTGACAATTTTGTTTCTTTTTATTTATAAACTTCAATATATAGAAAAAAAAACATTTAAAATTAAAAAGAAAAAAATATTGTTCGATGTGGCCACCTTTAGCGCGGATAACAGCATCGAGTCTGTCCGAGAAGGCTTCACACGATGCACGAATGTGGTCTGCTGATATTTTGTTCCATTCTCGGCGAAGAGCAATCTTTAAGGCGTCGACTGTCTCATATTTTTTTGCTGACACTTTGGCCTCCAGAATTGACCATATGGAAAAATCCATTGGGTTTAAGTCCGGCGAATATGTTGGCCATTGTGGCGAAGAAATGAAGCTCGGAACTTTTTCTTGCAAAAAAATTTGGGTTTCACGGGCTTTGTGGGATGGTGCCGAGTCTTGCTGAAACGTCCAATGGTTTCCACCGAATTTCTTGTGCCCAAGGTAACAAAGCATCGTTTAAAATCTTTTCACGGTAGATTTGCTGGTTTATCTTTGCACCCTGCTCAATGAAAACGAGAGGTGAACGTCCCGTAGCAGTTACCGCGGCCCAAACCATCACTGATGCTGGTGCTTGCTTTCGCAGAGCAATTCGTTGGTCTAAATTGTCGTTTGATTTAGACTTTAACCATACGCGATCATTTTGTTTGTTCACATATTGCTGAACCGTAAAAATTTTTTCATCGTAA
Organism: Ligdia adustata; assembly: GCA_947049295.1. Classification (NCBI taxonomy): domain Eukaryota; kingdom Metazoa; phylum Arthropoda; class Insecta; order Lepidoptera; family Geometridae; genus Ligdia; species Ligdia adustata. The sequence continues at coordinate 99,105 of OX346229.1, read as the reverse complement.
AATACCAAATTTTCAAGCTTGCTATCAACGTGCAACTGCTTTAACTCCTTAGCTCTTTCTAGGCGAACTGCCTTTTGTGCAAGTGTCAAGTCTTGCACTTTTTGTATTTTGTAAGGCTTCAGTTGTAGTTTATTTCTTAATATGTGTCCTATGCTCCGGGCAGATACATTAAGACTTTTCGCCAATTTAACTGCGCTTTGTCGTGGATTTCGTTCAATTCTAGCCTTTACCTTTCGAACCATTTCTGATGATGTTGCTGTTGTTGGATGTCCACCTCCATGGCGTTTCTTGATGCTACCCGTATCATTGTAACGCGTGATGGTCCGATACACAAACGTTTTATTCAGATGTAAATGTTGTAGCGCATTAACAATGGCTGGTTGCGATTTTCCAGCCAAATACAAAGTAATGACACTGTGGCGTTTGAATTCTATCTGGATAATTTTTTTTAGCAGCGATATAGTATATATATATATATATATATATATATATTATTTATATATTCTTTGTTTCATTTTAACTTGTTTTGTTTACAGCTACGTATTTCACTTTAGCGTCCTAATTACCTAAAACAAAATGTATACGTGGTTTCTTCAAAGTGGCCTGTCTGTTATTATGTTACAATTTAAATCTGTTATTTTAGGCTGTTGCATCAGAAGCGAGCCGGAGCGGGAATCACCACATCTTACACTTATTCTATGGACTAACTCCTTCACCAATTTTTTTGCCTCATTACCCTGTAATATTCTCCTCCTTTGTAATGCTTTTTATTTATCATCGAGTTTGTAGGACAATATTATAAGATTTGAGTAAAATATGGAACATATATAGGCCTTCCAGTGCGGTGCGGTGTCGCGTGGCGTGTGTCGCGTGTCGCGTGTCGCGTGTCGCGTGTCGCGTGTCGCGTGTCGCGTGTCGCGTGTCGCGTGTCGCGTGTCGCGTGTCGTCAGACTAAAGTCGTTCCACTGTACGTTATATATCTACATTAGTAAGTCGTCGACGTTTCCACCCCAGTTGCTGTGATCATTCTGTATGCGGGCGCGGTGCGCGGTACGGATTGAAAGCTTTGCGACGCGTCGCGGATGAATTAATCATCTCGCGCGGACCGCGGCGCGGGGGCGCTAGCCGCTTCACATCGTCAAACCAGTAATGTATTCACACGAGAAATTGTTTCTCGTAATTTAGGTCACACTTGTGAGTTATCAGTCTTGAGTCGTGTCCCGGGTCGTGTCTCCGTGGTGCGGGTCACAGGACATCGGCCCCGGAGTCGTGTATTCACGAATCATACAAAACAAGAGGATGTTCAGGAATTTGTGAATTCATACTCTATAATTATGTACTCATATATATCTAAAAGATATTTTTGCTTTTTATAAATTAAATTGAACTCCATCAATAGAGTCTGATTGACTTGCGCTAAGCGAACTGCGTTTGAATGATTCGACTTGTTTCCATTTAATCAAATCGACGTCTTCATTGATCCATTTTTTAAATGGAATTAGAACGAAGAGCAATGATGAACGTTACATCATTTGTACACGAATACAAAGAGTTTCTCTGAATCCTCTTCTCTCAGTTCTGTCACTGAAACAATAATTGTATATTGACTAAAACAATAGCTACGAGTATCATAACATAATGATAACAATAGCTACGAGTGTCATAACATAATGATAACAATAGCTACGAGTATCATAACATAATGATAACAATAGCTACGAGTATCATAACATAATGATAACAATAGCTACGAGTATCATAACATAATGATAACAATAGTGATGTTCATAATTTGTCTGTAATGTGTCGTTGGAAGGCTACTCGTAGTGTACAAAGTTTGGTGAAATCTACGAGTAACTAAACACTTGTAGTATTCACAGATTAGTCCAGAATTTCAGACAACTGTCTTAACGAGTGAAACCGCCGATTGCAACTACATTATCTGCAAATGAACATAAATCTAATTACAACTTGCACATCATAATCGGGCTACTGGTACGAGTATAGGCTGTAGAATGTCACAAAAAGTCAAACATACATGCACTCGATAAGCATTACTCTCATCTTGATCTTGGTTTGTAATTAAGTTCCTCATTCAATCTCATTTCGGACGTCATATACCTACATGTTATATTTTTTATACGCGATAGACTTCACAGGGCATTGATTGTTCGATGAAATGTAGGTAAATTGAGCTAGAAAATATTGCATTTAGTACGACAAATGACATTATTATCCGCATTGTTGTTATTAGTGAGTGAATGCTCGCGTGTAGTGCGGGGTGTGGGGTGCGGGGTGTAGGGTGCGGGTGCAAGGTGACGGCTCACGCTCGCGCTCACGTACTAATGTAATTCAAACAACTTGCACATATTTCCTGTGAGGCGCCGTCGCACTCGCACTCACGCTCGCACACGCACACGGTTCTACTCGGAAATGCAAATGGAAAATTACAATAAATAAATATTACGGGACTTGCTGTTGCGAATATCTTTGTGAAATGCGGCTCGCAGACTTACGCCGCATACATCGATCTTTGTCTGCGAACAGTGTGTTGTCTGCGCCTCACCGAGCGGTAATGGAACTCGAATTACTGGCGATGCTCGCTACACATGTTACCGCGGTGGATGCATTCTAATGCAAACACGTTTGAATGTGGTTTTGCTAATACTCAGGAACCCTGTAAGTGCTAGTACAAAATTATACAGAATAAACTCTGTTATAATTAGCACTCCTTTATTGTAAATGTGAACACTTGAGACGTATTACTACATAGTTAGTACTCGTAGGTGACGCGAGGACAAGTGATTTAAGTAAATAAGCCTAGTAGGGAGTAATCAAGTAAGTAATAAGTAACAGGGTCGAAAACCTTGCGCAATCAAATTATAAAAATAGATCGGAATATGTTGAAACCTGAAGTTCAATATAAAGACTAGTGCAACTAACATACAACTAGTGAATATTTATTTATTATTTACTTATTTATTTTTTAATTTTGATGTACCCAGCGTCACTCTCACGACTAAGACCAATCTATTGACAACACTCACATAAAAATAGGACGAGTCGTTTAGGCTCTAGTGCGTGCCAAATAAATATACATACATACATACATACATACATACATACACTCGAAAAACATAAGTAATAATAACAATAACATAACCCTCCTTCTTTCGCAGTCGGATAAAAAATGAAGCGAAGTTGACGACAAGTGATAAACTTTTTCTAGTATTTCTTGTCCTAAACTTTTTTCTCGAACTCAGGATTGGTCCCGTAATGAAAGTAATTTGTAATGATGAGTATAGTGACCCACTTTCGGTGTAGTTGACTCCTATCAGATAATCTTGTACAAGTGTATCTTACAGACTCAAACCGCTCTCGCTACACACAGAGTTTGTTTACATTCAGCTTATTAAAGTTATTATCTGATTATCTTTAGAAAACGAAGGTGTGTTTAACGGTAGGTACGTCTTTACTTTACGCGTACTTGATCGTTAATAAGGTCAAACAATTACGAGATAAAAATTAATGTAAAAAAAATCTTACGTCGGAGCACTAAATAAGCGAAGGTTTTGGTTTAATTTATATGAAATAATCACAAATCTGAATGTTCAAAGAAACAAAACAGACCGAAAACTGACTTAAAACATAGGAGGATCTCTCTTCGTAGGAAACTTTTTTAAATGTAAATCAATTATTGTTTAGGGATGGCTGGACCGATTTAAAAATAATTTAATACCTGCTACTTAGTTCTAAATAAAAATTATAAAAATCGGTTTATGGATGTTATTTTAACAAAATAATTGATTTACCAAGCAACACGTTACCAAGCATAATGTCATCTATGTAAAAAAACACTATGCTTGGTAACGTTTTGCAGCTGAATAGAAGTCGGTTTTCTTATATATTATAATTTGTAATACCTTCCTCTTGCCATTCTATATTCTCATATCAAAGCTAAACTTAGAGCGGCTCACATGTACCTACTGTCATCAACATCTCATCGCATCACTACCGCACTGAAGTACCGAGTGAAGACAACATTATCTTCCCTCCTACTCTACAGCATTATCTCTCTCTCACGAGGTGAAGGCTCCATCGCTGTAACGGAAACCTAATTACGTGTGTTGCCAATTTTTTCGCAATATGTAGCGCGGGAGTGAGGGAGCTGAGACACGGCGCGAGCGAGCCGCTATACAGAGGTACTGCTTAAAGATGTTTTAAATTTAAATTTAAAAATTAAAACGCGTCACAACCTAGACTAAGGGAATACAAACGTCTATATCAAAGAAAAAGGTTTTTGGTCGTCGGCTGAATGTCTGGAACCTGTGATTGTATTTTAATCGAATTCGGGGTAGGTATGTAAAAGTTGCTTATCTTAGTGATAACAATGACTGTTATTCAGCTCAGTGCACCCCTGACCAATAACCCTGTATGCTTGTATGAACGTGCCTAAAGCCGGGAGTTAAAATATTCCCGCCGCAATTCCCGGTGCGATCCCCGCGCCGCCGCCCCGCTCCGCGCTGCGCGACACCGAGCCGAGCCGAGCCGAGCCGAGCCGAGCCGTGTCGGACGTGTCTATTTTGTAAATATATTTCGCTTCACAACAACTAAATAACAAAGGCTATACTATATATATATATATATATTATATCGGTCCAAAACATGTTGCGCACAATATCTGCGAGCTAATCAAAGAGGTCCGACACGAGGGCGACGCACAGCTCATTGGGTGCTTGTTATGTATTCCCGCTCGTTAGCTGTAGACGGACATCCATCACATACCGCCCCCGCACCGCTACCACACCGAGCCGCACATCATCCTCATTATCTCTGGTGAATAACTTAAATTAACTGTTATTAACATCCACATTCTTATAGAAAACACTAAACAAAGCTTTAGTTAATAATATCCCAGTGATCCCGTCGTCCTGTATTCAGGCTGTAAGTCGAGATCCAGAAAAAGTAATCTCATCAAGACATCTTAGTTCGGTGGGCTTCATTCTGAGGAGTAACATTACACCTCCGTATGTTCCTAATACCTTGTAGTGAAGGGAAGGAGGCTTTGCAGGTGATGTTCGTGTGTCGAGTGTCGAGGGACCGGCCAGTGTGCGCTGTGAGACCTCATATACCAGGCATTAGTGTAATGTACAGGGAGATGTGATTCCACGAGCGAATGTAACATACCTGCAGCCGTCCTGCCGGTGCTCGTTGTTGATTAGAAATGTGTCCACCAGGATCTGCAGGCTTACTCGCTAGTCTGGCGGTGGTGGGGCCCTGTATTATATATATCAGCCAGTAAGTCCTGACTTACTGACTGCCATGTCACAATCTACGCAGAGTCTAAACAACTGAAACTAGAGACATGAAATTTGGAGGTTTCCTTATGGGGAGTAGGTAGGGTAGGGGCGACTAAAGAAATATTTTTGGAAATTCAACCCCAATGTGTGGCCTCATTGGGGGTTCGAAATTTGAAATTTCTATAAATTCCATTTAATGTAGTTGACAACGTCGCGGCTGACCACTAGTGACCAATGAATGACAACACAAACAACGCGCTTACATATCGATATTCTTTTATAGCCTTTACTAAAATTAGCAAATATTACTATTGGAAGTTGGTAGACAAAATAAATACAGTAGTATTGAGTACAGTGAGTGAAGTACTCAATACTACTGTCGACAATGTCTGAGTACATCCTAGTGAGTGAAGTACTCAATACTACTGTCTACAATGTCTGAGTACTTCCTAGTGAGTGAAGTACTCAATACTACTGTCTACAATGTCTGAGTACTTCCTAGTGAGTGAAGTACTCAATACTACTGTCTACAATGTCTGAGTACTTCCTAGTGAGTGAAGTACTCAATACTACTGTCTACAATGTCTGAGTACTTCCTAGTGAGTGAAGTACTCAATACTACTGTCTACAATGTCTGAGTACTTCCTAGTGAGTGAAGTACTCAATACTACTGTCTACAATGTCTGAGTACTTCCTAGTGAGTGAAGTACTCAATACTACTGTCTACAATGTCTGAGTACTTCCTAGTGAGTGAAGTACTCAATACTACTGTCTACAATGTCTGAGTACTTCCTAGTGAGTGAAGTACTCAATACTACTGTCTACAATGTCTGAGTACTTCCTAGTGAGTGAAGTACTCAATACTACTGTCACTTTTCTTAATGTTTGGTAATTGATTGCTCGGAGAAAGTTGAACCGATTTGAAAAAATCTATTTTTGTTTGACAGGGTTACTTTCTTTTGAAGAGACCTTTTGATTTTCATACGTCGTACGTCATACGTCACACGTGTGCTGCTGTATTATAATTTAATCTAAATCGGTCCTGATGTTGCTTGCTGCTTGCTGCTCGCTGCTTGCCCTTCTCGGTGAGGAGTAACTCTTTTTTAAAAGAACGATGACTGTCCGCCCTAACATGCTTCAGCCTTACTTCTGATAACTTATAATTTTAATAACTCTAGTTCATTATAATTTATTAAATGTTCATATACTCGTATACTCGTAGACGAGTATATGAACATTTAATAACTTTTCCATCAAATTATGTTATTGTAATTGTACTTATTGCTAAGTGCCGATATCTGGAACTTTAATATTCATTTCTCAATGAAACCGTTCATCAATATCATGGAAACCTTCATACTCGATTATTTGATAACACGTGTACATACGAGTACGTACTAGTGGTGAAACTATCAACAAAATAAGTAGTTTTGTAGGAAAGGTACGTGTTTGTGTGAGCTCAATATGGAGCGGAGAGAGAAAGTTCCGAGCGAGCGGCAGGTGATGGCGATGCGAACTATCCGCGCGAATGAGATGTCAGGATATAACGCGGACATATTACAAATACGACTCGTACTCCAATACTAACAGTTTGAAAAAACCAGCTCTCCTTCTATCGACTACACTCACAAATGAAAGGAGTGAAAACAAGAGCAACAAAACTTGGCTTCGTTGTGACAGTTCGCCGCTTCAACGCTGTCAAAACGAAGCCAAGTTTGTTTCCTCTTGTTTATACCTCCTTTATTCCTGAGTCTAGCCGATAGTGCGGGTGGTGGTCCGTAGAGAGCGGGGACTGTAATATCGATATAATTTTGATACCGAAAAAACCGATCATTAAAATACCGATAAACATATTAGTAATGGGGTATCTCTTTATCGGCATGAATACGGATATAGTATTTCAATACATTAATATCTATACTTTAATATGTATTTATTTGGTACCGGTACTTAAATACCGGTATATTATCGATAAACTTCTTCCGCCCGCTTATATAATAAAAAAAAAATGGATATTTCATGGCCGTATAGATTGATAACGATATTTTAGTTAAAGTATTGATATTTTTCATTTATCGATAACACTCCCTACGCGCCTGTAGAAGGCCTTGTTGCGTGTACATGTACTGACCACCTAAGTACCTACTTACTTTTATAATTAATATTGAGGTTTTCGTTTGTTCGCAAATCGCCTAATAAGAAGTGATCATCGGGCCTAAGAGGAGCGCGCGCGCCCAGTAGAAAACGATACGATGAGTTCGTGAAATTAAAGAGTAACAACAAAACAAGTAGTTAGAAGCGAGTTCGAAAAAACCCGAATGCATTAAACCTGTGTAACATTCTTGATATAAATTATTTGGTAAATAAATGATTGGTGACGTCACCTCCTGCGCCCGCGCCCGCGCCCGCGCCGAGAGGTACGAGTCGATGGGACAGAACATACGACTGATCGGGGAGATCCCCTCTACCCCACACTACCTTTAACACTTTTTAGTTCTTAGTCCGGCAGTGAGCCCGATTCGGTTCGTCAATTATATCCATCCTTTTCTTACTTTTGAAAACAAAAAGAGAGGAGACAATTTTAGAACTATCAAATTAGGTTAGTTTAGTAAGTTTGGCCTGACCGAATAGGGGTCAGTATGTATGTATGTACATTTGACATTATGTTATTTTGGCTGTTGGTAAATGTAAGGCAAACTTAGGAAGGCGGAAGATCAAGTACATCTGACGATTGGTTGCAAAAGTGTGAGTTCCCTCCAACGAGCGTCGCCATAACATATTCCACGAACATGTTGATACGTTCCGTTTCGTTACACAATATTAGGAAGAGAATCTATAGCTTTTCCTTTCCTTATTACTCCGATGTGTTTTTGTTATATCTACTCGAGAGTGTGTTTATTCGAGCGAAGTTGATTTTTGACATCGAAAACGAACCTATCATAACGGTGAACGCCCTTCACACGTGGAATAACGTACTTACTGGGTTATAGTTAGTATTCGTACGGCTTTACATCTTAGTTGCAAGATATTTTGAAACAAATATATTTGAGAGTCGTGTTGTAAAGTTCCACAGAAGTATCTCAAAGTTTGCTCATGCGGATGCGGTAACGACGGTAAGGAAAATCTTTTCGGCGACTGCTCTCAGGAAATCAATCAAACTAAAACGGTTTCCATGTACATGACGAGACTGACAGCTCGCGGGGTGAGCGGCGAGGGGCGAGGGGCGAGGGGCGAGAGGCGACGTCCCGCTCGAGTAACCCGCCGGGTAAAGTTTTTCTTATGATTTTCAGTTATAGGTCTTGGTTTTTATTTCTATTTGCTTTCCGAGGTATTAAAACTCGTGCTATTTTGAATGACCATCGTATGAGAACAATTTCGTTGATTTTGTGATTAATTGCAGGCTTCATGTTAAAACAGGATACTAAATCAAATCTAAGACATCAAAACTCATCCAAACCATCCGGGGTAGGTAGTGGGAGGTGGGGGAGGTGCGGTTTAAGTCGCGGGCGCCGTGTAATTAAATTCTGGCGGTAAAGAGAAATTTACTTTTCTACTCGTGCATATTCGAGTGCATGTATGTATAATGTATAACTGTATGAACCGTACCATTATAATGTATCTCGACGGATTATAAACTGTCGATAGATTGTAATTAAATACTAAAGTTTTCAATCTAGCGCTTACATTTTGTAATGTAATGGTATGTTTTTAAACTTATTTAAGTGAAGCAGTAACATTGTGATTTTTGACTTTGATTTGACGTTAATATAAATCAAACATTAAGCACTCTTTTTTATATCTAGGTCTTCTTTACAATAAAAGCTTATCTTTACTGTAATAGGTCTAGGGTGAGTTGAGGCTAATCCTAAACTTTGAAAATTAAACTAATAATAATAATTCTAATTCTCTTTACCGTTCTTTTCTTCGTAACTCTATGTACGAGAGCACCTGACATTCATAACGCCTTTCGATGAACGGATGGTTTATCGGTTCGTGAATGATAAATTGTAAGACAGTGCAATGATTGGTTCATTTGTTTCTGATATTACGGCTTAAAGATCGAGAGATTATAAACAATCAAGTAGGCGTGGTTAGTTTATAAACATACGAAAATGTGACATAAGTATATAAGTGTATAAGACAAAAGTGCGATCATTTTGTTATGATTGCCTTCACTACAGTTGACCACAATTTATTATACAAGTCCGTTTTCCTCTTGCATGCTCGGGATGAAGTGGTTCAAGTCTAAAGATATAAATTGTATGTAAATTTCTTCTATATTTGAAATAGCTTTTAAGTAATTAAGAATATTTATTAAAAGTTAACGTTTATTATGAAATAGCGAACGTGTTCTTTTGCCATATTTTGTTAGATGTTCATAACAAAAGGTAGAAACTTGAATGATATTTTTACTTACATACCTATTTACTTAAAAACTAACTTTATAAAGTACTTATTTCGAAAGCCTAATAAAGTAGAGGATTATATTAACGACAAGAAAAATCTTCGAAAATGGACATTAGTTCATATAAATATGTACTTAAATTGTATCAAATATTTTATATGTTGATTTTGTTTACTATTTTATATTGTGGAATTTTATTTATGATTGTTTTTATTGTACTTTCGGACAATCACAAGTGACCTTTGATTAGTATGCCTATCTTGATAATATATGAAATGAAATAACTAACAACTTAACTAAGGTATTGAGGCTGACAACTTATTCTACATTTTATATTCGATATTAATTATATGTAATAATACGTATTGACATAATCGTTGACTCGAACTAAGGATCTGAAACTCCTGGAACCAGCTTTACTTGTGAATCACGTCGGTCGCTCGGCTCGGGTGCGCTCGCGGTAACGTAAATAACTTAGTAGATCCGGAGCTCTCTAGAGATACGAGTACACTTTACAGCTGACGTTATCAAAACTCGACAGATTGAGGAACACTTCTCTCTGTTTAAAGCTTTAAGTATATAATATAGCGTAAATGAAGTGAAGGTGGATGATGACGTCAGTGAGCTCGTTCAATACTTGAACGATGGATTTGGTAGGAGCACGCATGGCGACGCTCGCGGGCGCAGTATCGCGAACGATGCTCATTTATTTTGCCGATTCGCATAATAACCTTTTATTTTCCGAAGGGAAAATAAAAGTAAAACATAGTAAAAGTCGTCGATTTGCGGATTTATTGTACGGTGGCGAGGATTTATGTCGGCAGCGGTGAAGGGCCCGCGCGGTGACGTCACATCTCCCCTCAGCGCCCCTCCTTGTCCCCCTGAGACCCGTGCGCCGCTGCCTGTTCTACGAGCCTGTGGGCTACCATACTACGGGCACCACCGACACTACCGATGTACAGATTATTATTATCTACTATTATTGACCAAATACATAAAAACGTATCCTAATTCAATGGTAAGTTTTATGTGATACTAATTAGTGAGCCTAATAAGACTCATTAAAAAGGTTCTACTCATACAGTATTGATGTCTTTGGATACACTATACGATAAATAGAGATAAATGTTATGTCGTAGAGCATGCTAGGCGAGTGCGAGCGCTGCCTCGGGACGCGGGCGGGCGGAGCGCGCTCGCGGCCCAGCGTGCCGGAGTGTGCCGCAGGTTGTGCCGGAGTGTGCCGCGGGTTGTACCGGCGCGGCGCGGGTGTGAGCGGGCGAGCGGGCGGCGCGCGGCGGCGCTGCGTCAGTGTGTGGTGTGCGCGGCGCGGAGCAGGTTGTGTGTCGCGCGCTCTCGCCAGCTCAGCTCCACTCGTACGCGCGGAGTGACTCGTCTGTGAACATGTGATGTGCAGTGCGCTGATCGCGGGGATTTCACACTAACACGACATTACTCGGAACCAGGATGTAATCACTTCATGTTTGTTAAATACTTTAGTGTATTGAACTGCTACAGAGTATGCGGAGGAATACATTGAAGAGGTAAACTTTCAACAAATATGTATCGTGTGATCAATCAGTACACGTTGTTACTTCGACACCATCAGAGGGAACCAGACAATTGTACTTTATTTCTATCTAGAGATCAAAGAATATGATATTCTCTAGAGCTAAAGATGTGATACGAGTAGTAATGTGTTTGAACGTTAGGGTGTTGAATCACAAAAACCTATTTGATATTATTACTTTAACAATGTAACCAAAAAATATCGCATCATTTACAAATAGTACAGCGCTGCTCAAACAGTTCTTTAATGTATGGGAGAGCTACTGTTGATATAAACTCGGCGCGTTTTAAGTGTCGATTTTTTCCTTATGGAAAAGTTGACGTACAGAAGAAACACCGTGAAGGGGGTATATACTGTAGTCAATGATAAGACACTATAACTGACTAGCAGCAGAAGTATACCAGACCTCGTCGCAGTCAGCAGCAGGCTTACGGTATGAGCGATGTTAATTTACTTCTATCAAAATAGAAAAGTAAAAAGCTCATAGTCTATAAACAGCATGTAGTGAGACGGAATCTAGAGTTAACCGTTTATTGTGATAGTCCTACCCGTGTGAACATAATGACGTATAGTGCACAGCGGGTATTTAAGAATAACGTATTTGTGAATTTAATTTTTATTAGAAGCTATTATCAAAGTTTCCTTACATTGGTAAGACAACTATTGGGTACGACAATCTTATTATAGAGCATGATGAAAAAGCTGACTCTTACAATGGAGGCTAGTTAGTAAGGAGAGCAGCAGTCGGTAGAGACAACTGGACTGCTCCTGAGGGACCAATGTACAGACTAACGCTACGTTATAAGAACTGGGATTGAAATGTCTTTGATATGCAACATACTCCGCGGACCTTGTTCTGAGAGAGACTTGCAAGGACGAACAGTTAGTTCCGATGATGCAGCCCAAAGCACATTCATTGAGTATATTGATTCTCACCTCCACAATTTTAATAGAAAGGTTTTCCATGATCTACATGTACGTATACATGGTAACAATTCATAGATGCATTGGTTATAGTTATACGACAGACTGACCTAGGAATCAATAAAAACCTGAACCGTTAAATCTACAGACAAGGTCGTGGTTGACAGCTACTTAGGTATTGAATTACCAAAAACCTTTTCTTAGTACACTTCTACACCCTAAAAAGAATACACCCTTCTTATTTCATGCCTCAAAAAAGTAGTAGAAACAATATCTGACCGAAAAGATCCCGAGGCGTACAACTGAATAAGAAATAGCAAGTAGTTGCGTATCTACTGCAGCCACGAGGAACACGAGCCAGAGCCATTCGCGCTCTCAAGGCTCTGAGTCAGTTGGTTAGATACATAACATGCCTGCTTTAACTACACTAAACATAAAACATATCGCTAGTAGAGTATCAAGCGGCGACCTTATCACTAAGGGATATTTGACAAGATAACATTTGAATACAGAGAATAAAGCATAAGCAATGGTCGGGTTTGGATGCGGGATCGATTACTCTCACTCGCACTGTTGAAGTCTATCTAGAATATACATATATACCTACCTTAGACCGACCTTGCAGTTATGTAACTAACGGCTTCCAGAAGAAAGCCAATAGAAGGATCCAGCTGGGCTGGATAATATTTAGTAAACTCCTTCAAGGCTATACGTCGGCTAAACACAGTGCTCTTAGGCAAAAGTAGTGCGTCTTCAATTAGTACGATCTTATGCTCGGAGTTTCTTTTAGAGACAAAATTTGTTTTGATTTTGAAGGCAGAGAGGAGCAATAGATAGATAGATGAACGTTACCACGCTGAATCAAATCAAATATATGTTTATTGGTATGTTTAAAATTACAAAACACAGTTAACAACACAGAAAAACATTCTTGATCAAGTTACAACGTTAGCTACGACTCCCAAAGTAGGCGCGAACCTGTAATTTGGGGTTTTGAGTGCGAGTTTACTATTCCAAAATTAAGTTGGATGGCGTTACTTATACGTTGAGCCAGATAAACATCAGCATTTAGGTCACGTGTCGTATCGATCATGCGTTTCGATAACTTTTGGAAAACGAAATGTGCTTCCGGTCCCCACGGCCCTAAAGTCTTGACTCGAAAATGCTCAAATATGTAACCTCTACAAAAACTAGCATATTTTCACCGCTTGCGAAGAATATGCCTCAGCCTCTCTCAGTGTCTAAGGAAGATTAACGTGCCATACAAGAGACCTACCAAACTCCCAAGGTACAAGCGTCAGTCATTCCGTCATGTAGGCGGTTGAAATAAGTAAAAAAGTGTGCTATTTACATTTCTAGTCTCATAAGCAACGTTTAGTTGACGTGATTATCAATATAAATCTACAATCGGTGGTCAGTCACCATGTTATTTACTTATTTTAAGATACCGTGCCTTAAAAAGAACCCTTATAGGATCACTTTGTTATGCGTCTGTCTGTTTGTCAAGAATTTTTTCTCAGAAACGTGTGGAGGGATGTATCAAGCTGAAATATGTTTGAAATACTCAAATCTACTATCTATAGAGCTGTAAAAAATTATACTTCTAATCCAACGGTATTAAAAGATACAACCGTCATGCTGCAAATTTTCGGCACTCGCAGACAATTAAATCCTATGGGGTACTTCGCCGTGAACTCACGATGTTGAAAGTTTGTACGAAACAACGTCTTATAGCACAGATAAAGGAGAAATTGCAAAATGCATTATTTTTACTTACATCATAATAATAAAAATATTTTAAATAATTTTATATTTACTACCCCTTTTCTCATGTATGAGTAGAGATATTTTACTTAGTCGCCACTGAACATTTCGGGAATCAAGGAACTGACACAACATTACTATTTAAAAATGTATTCATTGCTTTTTGAAGTATTCTCCGCGAAATTAGACACATTTTTCCATACGATGGAACCAATCATTGAAGCAACCATTCCATTTGGAAGTTGGGGTCTCCAAAATGGTCGTTTTGTAGGCGTCCACAGATATTCAGGTGATGAAAATCTCTGACCACGCAATTTATTCTTTATTTTAGGGAAAGTATAGAAATCATTAGGGCTTAGGTCGGGGCTGTAAGCGGATGGTCTAATAATTCTATGTTTTCTTGCTCTAAAAACTCTTTTGTTCTGTGCGCGGTGTGAGAATTCGCATTGTCGTGATCGAGGATGATGCTGCGGTTGCAGTTCTCTTTACGTAGTTCAGAAACGACCTGTTTCAAACAAATGCTAGCATACCATTCTGCATTAACCGTTCTTTGTCCCTCAAGAGGAATAGTCGCAACATGGCCGGTTTTTGAGACAAACGTGGCCACCATTTTTTTGCAACACTCCGTGAACGAACAATTTTTGTACCTCATTATATAGAACACCCAAACTCGTGACTGGTTTTTTGTTTCGGTTTCGTACGTGTATATCTAGGATTCGTCACCTGATACGATGTTGTATACTAGAGTTGTGTTACTCATACGTGAGGCGCCTCAAATGTCCCATGCAAAGTAATAAATTGTCCCATCGCCTCAAACATACATTTTGTACCGCTACAAACTCTTTGTACCGCTACTAACTCTTTGACGTAGTTCGTGTAGTTGTTCACTCACGCTCAAAGAAGAGTAGCTTCTAAGAAAGAGTAAGGGAATGCGCGTGTTGCGTAGTAGCGTGGTTTTGAATTATTTTGTCCTGCTCACACTTTTCATGCTTGAACAAGACTAAAAGCGAATGAAACGATATATTTGACATTTTTGAAGTTTCGGAGACACTTCGTGTTGATTTGTGGTTTGAATGTTCGCGCTGTTTTCAATGTTGATATAAATTGTTATTTAAAAATATTGTTAACCTTTTTTTTCTACTTTGATATCACTATATTGTATTTATTGATAATAAACGTGTTTAAACGCGAGTGCATGACATCATTGCATTTTAATATTTTTGCACCCCTTAAAGTATATAATTTTGTTAAATATAAGTTTTTATTTTCCACAATTATATATTACTCAAATAACATAACACTTCAACGTCATGTTAGTTCAGTAAACTACTTTTCTTATGAAATAACCTCATCTAGCTCATAACTCAAAAACACGATATGACTTCAATTTGTATGTAGGTACTTCCCGTTTGAGGACCACCTCAAATGAGGTGTTACATCGTCCTACTTCATTTCTCAAAATGAGCAGCTCATACAAACTCATAATATTTGTGTGTCCTACCCAACGCTATTGTATACAGCATTTGAGGATCCCACGTGGAATCTTTCGAGAGTTCTGACGCACCAAGTAACGCGAGCCGCTTTTTGCTCTTCACAGAGCGAATGCGGTATCCATCGGGAAAACCACTTTTTTACACCTAATTGTTCATGCGAGACTATTTGTATTTGACTCATGCCAATGTCTAAAGTTGCTAGAATTTCGCGGTATGTCACATGTCGATCTTCCTCAAACAGTTTACGCACAGCATCAACGTTTTCTTGGGTGACTGCAGTTTTTGGACGACATTGACCGGGATCATCACTGAGCTTGACACGTCCACATTGAAATTCAGCAAACCAGCGATAAATTGTTGTTTTTGAATGGGGCTTCATCACCAAATGCAGAAATCATCCGGTCAATTCACTGTTTTTGTGTAAAACTACTTCGAAAGTCATAATAAATCATTGCTCTTGCATTTTCTCGAGTCAATTCAATTTTTTCAACTATTATACAAGTTTGACAAAACCTTGTGAGAAGACCGAGAATCTTGATGGAGTGTGTTCGGAATGAGACGCCTAGACGGTTGTTATTGAAGGACAGCTCCATAGGATTGTGTAACTCATATTTAGCCCTCCCCATTTCAGAGACGACAAAAAGAATTCTAGACCTAGTGAAGTGTGGCTTGCAAAATAGATAAGTCTTATTTTATGCAATTTTTTTATAATATTTTTATATATTTTTGTTTAACAACTAGTGTGGCATTTTCGCATGTGCGAACAAACACTTTAAATAAAGATCAAAAAAAAAAAAAAAAGACCGAGAATCGTTATTTAAATATATAAATGGTATTCGATTTTTAAAAACAAATAGTTTTCAATTAAAAAGATTTTAATGTGACAGGAACAGTGGAAATATTCCATTCCCGATACTTTTAGTGCCGCCTCTATACCTATAGGTTTTACGAAACCCTCGGCGCGAGGGTGCGGCTCACACTTGGCTGGTTTTTTGATATCAATTTTGCAAGTGGTTATTAATTGTGATTATATACTCTTACTACGAGTACATCGCGCAAGGGAGGCAAGCAGAAAGCAGAAAGAACATGATTCTATTTGTTCATAATTGTACAGTTATTTTATTAATTTAAATGGTCAAACATCATCATATCGTGCGACTAATGACGGCGCAGTGAATTTAAATCGAGAAAACCTTCTCGACCAAATACAAATAAAGTCTCGTAATCAATAAAACTTCTGAAAATTTGTAGAAACTACACATCAAGTTTCGATGAGATTAGTAAATAAGTAAGACTTGTACTCAACTAACAAAATACAAATGTCAAAATTTCGAAAAACATAACGCAGAAACGCTTTGACCTAGCGAGCTAAGCGTATCCGCTTTAAATTTGCAAAAATGTTTTTTTCGCCTGATAATTTGTATGTATGGATGTTTGTCCGCAAGAAATTTCGTACGTGAGGTCGAACGTTCACGGAACCAACTACTTTTTTTTGGCAAACACTAGAGTTTGAGCTTGAAAAAGCTATTGGATGAATGACTCCATGAAAGTAAAAATGTCTTATAGCCTTTCGAATCTTCTATAAATATTATAGAGTGTAGGCCCATAATAACGTCTCGTCCTCGATTCACTTTCAGTAAATGTGGCGACGCTACTTGTACTTACCTGTCAATACCTGTCATTGAATCATTCATTTATCTAAACACATAAAAACACGAAATACAACAGAAACATGCTACACGTTAATGTTTCACAAGGGGCAGCCTTGTCGCTGAAAGCAATTTTTTTCAGGCAATCTGATGAGAAATAAATCTTCTTCCCCTTATCTTTGAGCCTAGCCAGTGATGGAGCTTTGCTGATATTCAAAGGTAAAGCATTCCCTAACATCTCGGTTAGCATCTCAAGAATACGGTTTTCTGATCACCGAAGAGGCACAAAGAGTGGAGATTGTGCAGATAATAGAAGTACCAGCTGAGATACACTAATCATGCAATAATATCTGAATAATTAAAACCGAAAGAGAACGACAAAATGTGTTGTCCCTGAGTTGTGTACGAGTAATATCTACGATATACTCTTCGACAACCAGTTTAAAATTTAATCTGCATATAAAAGAGCACAAAAATGGTTAGTAGGAAAACTTGCAAATAATATTTTTTTATATTTTAATTAATAGTTGTCACTCAAAATTATGCAAAATAGAACTTTCGAACCCTATTTAATCCTTTAAATTAAATTGTCAAAAATCCATTTTGAATAGATCCGTACACGTGTTCACACGGTGCAGCGGTTTAGGCTCTACGTTGATTGTGATTTGTTACTCAGTCCATCGGGACTTACTCTTTTATATACAGAGTTCTCAGCTAGGGGTGTACTAAGCGGAAAGGAGGTCACTGTACCCATCCTAAGGAACAACTTTCATTATGGGATATGACTTTATTTTGATTAAATATATTAGATAGTTTAAATATAGATTTATAATACAAACATTCACGTCTCAGGGAGACTTTTCTATTTTTTTACTTTTATTGTATGAACTGCCAGGTGATTTTCTATATCCCGATAGATATAATTTTTTTCATTTCAAATCGCGAGTGAATCGCTTTCTTCTCCAGCCACATCCTAGACCTCATCATAGCTTTACACCTGGCGAATTGCAGTCAAGAGCAGGCTGTAAGAACTATAGATTGATTTCTTCTAAATTTTTACCCGATTGAAAGAAGGAGGGTATGTTTGTATGTATATTACATTGGCACGCCCTAGAGCCTAAATGGCTTGTATTATTTTTATGTTAGTGGTGTCAATTGATTCGCTTTAGTCATGAAATGACACTGGGTCTATAAATAAATGTTTGATACACAAGTTACGAAGTCAGTTTTGTTTTTGTCGTTTCTAACCATTTGTGTGGAGAGCGATCGTGAACTGTGACCTGTATTATACGAATAACAATAAAAGAAACATACTGCAAATTTCTAGTTTCAGTCGGTCAATCAGACCAGCAGCTATTATATCATGAAGTATCATAGTATCTTCCAGTAGATACTCAGAGCCAATTAAACCTCAGAGTGTAATATAAGAAACAGTTCGTGGTGTTTAGGACATGAATGGCCGGTTCCAGATGTGATGCGCGTGTAGCGGCGCGGTGAGTGCGTGGTGCGGTGAGCGCGCGTCATGGGCTGGTCGGTGTGGGCGGTGGCGGCGCTGGTGGTGTGGGGTCTGGGAGCGCGCGCGGCCACGCCCGCCACCAGCACCGAGCTGCCGGCGCTGGACCCCGCCGAGCTGGAGGTGCCGGCGTGGCGCGACCTGTGGTACGGCTCGCTGGAGGCGCTGCACCGCGAGCCCACCATCAACAACACGCAGGAAGACGTGCTGGCGCAGCTCGGCTCGCTCGCCTTCCTGCACTGCCCCGTGCGCAACCTGGGCGAGCGCGGGGTTGGTACCGCTCGGTAGAATCTCTGTTCCCTCCACCTCCACTTCCTCCACTGTACTGACTGTGTGCTTGTGGCCGGCAGGTGTCGTGGGTGCGGCGCCGCGACTGGCACATCATCAGCTCGGGAGTGCTCATGTACACCAACGACGAGCGTTTTCAGGTACAAACCATGTCACACCGACGTGATAGACCTCTTATTTATTAAGTAAAGCAAACTTTGACACAGGAAGACTTCTATCTATAGGATAAGTCAAACGCCACCAGTACACGGCATGAGTTTGGCGGACTCACTCATACCGCTTGCGTGTATTTATTAATGCGAATTGCCATATGCAAGTCTCGGGTGAATCGGATCTTCTCACTCAAGCGTGTTCTATCTTCGGCCACATCATTGCTTTACATCAGACAAATTGCAATTAAACTCAAGCCTATTTTCTCTCTCAGTCACTTGCTCTGTGTTTCAGGTATTGCACAGCGAGGGTTCAGACGACTGGATCCTGCAGATCAAATATGTACAGAAGAGAGATAACGGCACTTATGAATGTCAGGTGATTGTTACAACCATTTATAAGAATGCCCAAGAAAGGAAATAAGTGTTTTACACAAATCTTCTAAACGAGTTAAGTTATTTAAAGATGTCTAAGGATATCTTACCCTCAACAGTTAATGGTTCTTCATGATATGTGGCCAGCGCACTGCCACTTCAGTTTGTCGATCTGACAGATAATGTAAACCAATGTTGATTATGTAAGTTGGCTCTTTCTTGGATCAATTCGTGAAGAATTTTGTCCAGAGAAACATTCAAATCATAGCTCGCTATACGACCTTTATCATGCGGAATAGCTCTACCAAGTGAGTGCCTACGTTTCTATTTATAACCAATAGGAAACACTACGTATTTATACGAATACAGGTGGTTGCTGATGATAATTGATATCTTTACAAGTCATAATATTAGAATGGTAGAGTAAGCCCGAGTGTGTAGGCGAGTGAGCACATGCTAGTTGTGGCGGTGCAGGTGTCGACCGGGTCGGGCACGCTGTCGCGGCTGGTGCACCTGCACATCGCAGTGCCCGAGGCGTTCATCCTGGGCGCAGACGAGCACCACGTGGATGCAGGCTCCACCATCAACCTTGTCTGCATCATAGAGAAGGTATGGTTGGATGGCGATGGAGGCGGGTAATGGTTGGTACCATCACCCGCCTCCATCGCACGCACCACTCTTACTGTAATACAACGGTTTTATCACCGTATGAAAGAAGAGTGTCACATTTCTTAAACGTTTGTTGCTTTTTGTGCTTTTCATCGTTTTCTTCTTTTTGTGAAATTGAAACGAGAATTTATTTCAATTTCATCGTCATCTTCCTTACCTTATCCTACTACGCAGGGTCGGCACATTATGTCTTACTCTTTCATTTTACTCTATCAGCCGTCATCTCTTCATTCACTCCCATTTCACACGTATCCCTCTTCACACAATTCATCCACATCTTCTTAGGTCGCCCCCACATTGGAATTTATTTTATTTTCGCTATATATTTCTTCTACTTTGACTATGTTTGCAGGATTGCATCTTCGCCCTAGCACCAGAATTGTTACTATTTTTGTTCAAAGATAAAGTCCATAGCTTAATGTGAGCAATCGTAGCATAGTTGGTAAAATCCTTGCCTCTAGCGAGAGCGCGGCAGTTCAGAAGTGTTTGCTGCAGTAGATGTACTGGTATATACTAACAGTGTAACAGTAATGTGACGTGTGGTTGTGGTTGCAGAGTCCAGTGCCGCCGCAGTACGTGTTCTGGTACCACAACGCGCGCATGATCAACTACGACGCAGCGCGAGGAGTCACCGTGCACACCGAGCCGGGACCCAAGACCCAGTCCGCGCTCGCCATCCGCGCGGCCGCGCCGCGACACTCCGGCAACTACACGTGCCGCGCCGCCAACACTGAGCCCGCGCACATCTATGTCTACGTCTCCGAGGGCAGTCAGTATCTCTTCACCCACTAGACAATGGTCACTCAACACACACCAGAACTCTCTTGCACTTTACTGTTGCACGTCCCGGATAATACAATGACAGCGTTAGCCACACCATGCTATCGTTCTCCTAGGCCTACTGGACTGATGAAGATTTTCAATTCACCCATTTAGATCACACGTAATCCTATTCCGCTCCTCCGGCTCGCTTTCAGTCGCCTCTACAACGGGCAGGAATACTAAAACCAAATTTTATTATCCTGGAATTTTATTACATACTTTTGCTTTCTCGCGTTCTTCACTTGTGACCTCCTTTTGCGTGATAATTGTTTTGCAAAAATCAATAGCTGCATACCAAGTCGTTTTCTTTGCCACCATTTTTGAGATCAAACCTGGTAGTCATTAATCTGTTCCCACCACTTCTGTAAGCCTCTGTCTTTCTAGCTCTCACACTACACATTCTGTAAGTGTGCGTTGTGCAGATTGTATTTTGTGTTTCACATGACGCCTCAGGCAACTAAACGAGACGTCTAGTGAAGCGTCATCAGCCTCTCCCTATGTTGAAAAACGATAAAGCAGACATGCCCTGTAAGGACTTGGATCATCTAGAACGTCAGTCCTTCTTCTTATTTTAGCCAGGAATGGAAAGAAAAAACTGGGCAAGATGCTATCTCCTGCATACTGCTCTACACTGTGCGGCTCCTGCAGATGTTGATACCACTTCTCAACAGCATATTACTACGCTCGTTCTCGCACTTCAGCCACACTAACAGGCGTTGTTCCTTCATGCTCGCGCTGTAAATGGAATACACGTTTCTATTGGCTAAGATATCTAAAGGAGGAAACCGTGCGATCTTGTTATCCTGATGGCCATAGTTTGCTGGAGACTTTTATACTAAACCTGGTTGCGTTTAATGCCTGACAGTCCTGATGACCATACATGGGCGTCGTCATCGAAAGAATCACACCTGCATAGAGGCGTCGGGGCTCTTACTTTGGTCCCCATGGTTGAGTATGAGCCATGCAACGCACCCTTTACTTTTTTGATTCGAGGAACTGTACGACTGAAGTACTCGTCAAATTGTCAGCGATTTAGAGTTAGCGTGATAACTTTCAATTTCAATGTCTCTTGTAACTTGCAGATTAGGCTTTAGAAGACATTAATAATCATATGTGGTTGCAGGTGACAAGATGGCGGCAACGCTGAGCCGCAACGCGTGTACGCCGCTCGGGTCACCCCGCACCGCACACCTCGCCGCCGCGCTCGTGCTGCTATTGCGGGGCCGCCCTCCTGCGCCGCGCTAGTGGCGTCTTATCTCCCCTGCCACACGCTAGTGGTGGCTCACTCGCGAACATACTCGTACTCTCCACCAAGACATCCAAGCAGTGTGTAGTGGTGCGTGTGTGACTCACGGGACCCGCCGGCGCTGGCGGACGATACAGAACGCTGTCTAGTGACTACAGAGACGCGAGACGGGAACTCTTGCGTTCCGCTCTGGGACTGCTCATGATGTAAATAAACTAGTTAAATAATAAGGACTAAGTCTTAGTTTGTCATTACGATGCGGTTATGTTATACATACTAGTACACTACATTTACTACATTAAATTATGATAAGTTTTGTTTTTTGTTAAATATATAAATAACTGTTCTGGTTAGTTGGGTTACTCGATCAACATTGAATGATGTACAGAGGTTAAAGCTAGATTACTTGAACAGTTGATATGTGTCGTGTTCACAGTGAACACTGTGCGTGGCTCTAGTGCGAGCTACGTGCACGCACGAGTACTGTAGCGGCGCGCATACACTTCTTCATAATTATGATATTTTTAAATTGTTATTCCAGTTACATTGAATACTTTCTTCCATAAAATGGGATGTAAATAGATAATCTTGTTATTACGTAAAAGTATGTCGTAACTGATAAATTTTACTTCGTCCCAGATAAAATAAAATAAAAATAAAATTGTGCCCGGAAAAATGCAATGGATTATAATTTTTTTATAAAATATCCTATTTTTACAACATGTTGGTGAGTGAGGTAATCACCACTCACCACTGCCTGGTAACAAGACGCACTATACATGTGTACAAACCTTATCATCAAATGTCCAAATATTTACAAGAATCTTACGTCAACTTGTAAACGGAGCGGATCATCACCGCATCAACTCGAGGCATTCGGTATTTTTCGTTAAATTCTCAACTGCGCTGCCTTTGTTTCGTGAGAAGGTAGTAAGTATTGAGCTAATAACCTCCTCTTCAAAGAAAGGCGAGCCGTGATCATCAGTTTCCGTATTCATTGATCACAGTACATCAAATAAATATAAATATTTATATTGAAATATTGCAGTTAAATTGTGTTCTTGTCTTGTATACTTGTATACTCGTATACTTGTATACTTGTATACTTGTATACTCGTATACTTGTATACTGGTACGAACCTATTGATACATAATATACCTAATGATGCACGTTATTTTCAACATTCAATACATCTTACTTTATACATGTGATTCTGTGTAAGTATTATAACGTCAGGTTTGACTCAACTCGTTGTATAAATAAGCCAAAATAGACAAAATGAAGATAATGAATACACTTAAGAATGAATTCCCTCATACTGATGTAAACTTTTCTAAATCTACCAGTGACTTCCATAATATTGATATTCATTCATTAAATTTATTCAAAAGGAAACGTTTATTTTATTCACATCTTATACTAAAGGAGTCCGTCTGCTGAAACGCGTCATAAAACATAACATAAATATATAATTAAATGTAATAGATAAATCTACAGTAAAGTTTTTTTTTATTACAAAAACGCAATGTTATAATTTTGACATACTTTTAATTTTTTTTTTAATATTTTTGAAAGTTATTAAAATTCAATATTGTAATTCTTATGAATAAATTATTTTTCAGCCAAAAAATATACTTAAAAATACTTAATATTTCTGCAGAGCTGTCTTATTAGCAATCGTATATTATTGTAATATAACCAAACCTAGTAACTTTTTCAAATCTTGAAAGTAATGTTTACAAAATCAGCTCCTACGCAGACGCGCTCCTTAAACTTCCCTCACACCTGAGGTTTACAACTATTCAGCTTTGTCTATCTAAATTTATTTAAATGTATTGTAACTAAATTTATTTCCAATCCAAAGCCTGTCTGACTTTTATTTACGAGTAGTCGCACGTCGCACGGACACGACATAGCAATAAACACTTCCTCCAAATTTCATGTCCTCAGTTTCAGCCATTTTTGCTGATTTTCTTTGATAATGATGAGCAAAGTAGTGTAACTATTTGAAAAAATAAGTAGTATACCATAACTACGAGTAATAACGTAAAGTCATACAAATTAAACTGACTCGTGAATACTATCAATATATATCGTGTAAAAAAAGGTGTTACATAAGTGAACCCATTAAGGAACAAAATTTTTAAAATTAAAAAAAAATGTGTCCTCCATACAACTTCGTCGATCACGTCACCAATTTTTCTATAGAGGCTCTATTTTTTGTAATTATGAGTATTTTTGTTCTGTAATGTGTTCACTTTGATAAGTAAACGAACACCCTCAAGCACTGTCACAACTTTCTGTTACGCATTGTATATACCTACCTAAATACTAAACTAACTTATTTTATTATTATTTTAGAGGTATTTTAAGAAAACCAAATATACATGACATTCATATTATAAGTAATTCACTTATTTCAATAAGTGAAATACTACTAGTTTAGACACATAAAAACATAGGTCAAAATAAACACAGGAAATCGTAGGAATGTAAAAACCATTAAGTGCGATTGAAAAATAAAATAAAATACGACATAGAACGCGGTTAATGTACAAATAGCACAAAAGCATCCGAGTGAATTATTACATAACACTATTCTTCTACGACCCCAACAGATGCTTTTTGTACCTCATCCTAAAAATGAATTCCTACTGTGTTGACGATTGGGGAAGGTTTTGCAAGAAGGCGATGCTTCATACCGTCACCGTAGCCCGAGTGTGACCGTATTATCATCTCCCTTGTTTTACGTCCATGGAGTACACAGGTAATCTGAAGGTATATTCTTGCATACTACACTGCAACTGCAGCGTCAGAACAACTCCAGCCTGATGCAACTGTCTTCAATGCACCGCGAACGAGTATAACAAAGTCGAAATCAAAACAGCTGATTTTTCAATTAAACCAATAGGTACAACGTGTAACACTTACATTACGTGAATAATATTATATCCTTATATTAGTACGAATAGATTATAGGAGTGAGTCTGTTAGTTTAAGATCTTACACGTCTTGAATATAATCAGTAACACCTGCCCCCTGTTACTGATTTTCATCATTTTTGCCCTTAGCTTGATTCATACACGCGTACATGTAAGCATTTTAAAGTATAAAAGTAAACCTACATTAAAATCATATTACTAACGAAATTAAACTTACTTCTTATTGTAGATAACATTTCTACTGAGCCAGTTTGTAAAACATATTTTTTGTCATTAATATATTTTTGATATTGATTTCCTACTTTATTTACAACTTCTTTCTATCAAACTTGGGACTTATACTACTTTTTTTTACTCATATGCCATTATACGCTTTTAGGTTTTTGAAAACTTGTCTTATAAAGTTTGAGTGCTGATATTTTATTCTACACTTTTACCAGAAGATAGAGTTGTTTGTACATTGATAAATTTGTACAAACATTCATGGTCCCTTGTGTTCGTGTTATAAACTGGGCATTGTTCTAAAAGTTGTTGGATAGTTTGTGTTGCGGTGCTATCGCATGGATAGGTAACTGAATCTATACTTTTGAATAATTTAGGTCAACTTTATTAAAAGCGTGACCATTTAAGTACTGAGTAAAGTAACATTTGGTTTTCAAGAATTGAGTAATTTAATTACGTTCAAGGTTAGATTTCGCGTATCGCGCTACCAAATTTCCAATATAGATTTTCTTAAGTGTACATAATTATACGATAATGGAATTACATAATATGATAATGGAAATTTTCAGTATTCCGGCGTTCGGAACAATCTAGTAGCGCTATTGGCTGCTTTATCCGCACCTTCATTTTCGACAATTCCAACATGGCTATGTACCCAGCAACAGTCTAGCGCACCCACCTGTAGGAACTTTTGGATGATGTTGTGAATTCGCAACACGAGAGGATGTGTTACCTCGATTTCCTATTGCTTTGAGATAGGTCATAGAGTCGGTAAGTATGACCACATTAGGAAGCATGTGTTCGAGCGCGAATGGGCATTCGCATGCGTTTTTAGTAGCAGCAAGCAATTCTGCTTAGAAATATATGCAAC
The DNA here is from genome assembly GCA_947049295.1 of Ligdia adustata. Lineage (NCBI taxonomy): Eukaryota > Metazoa > Arthropoda > Insecta > Lepidoptera > Geometridae > Ligdia > Ligdia adustata. The sequence goes on along the minus strand of OX346229.1, from coordinate 72,905 downwards.
TATCGTGAAGTTTACATTTTATTCTCCACTATCTCATCATTAGTATTACGGCCACAGCACACAAAAGCCGCTCGCTCCTATGGAGTAGTCTTGTGGCTTGCTACCGTCAGTGATTTCTTTTTGTTGAACTGGGTTTACATCAGCGATCAATCTTCTCCTGATCATAAGCAGCGTTGTATCTAATGATTATTCTGTCAGCTGGGTGTTGTTGTGACCCCGGACGGTTTTTCTTTCTCGACACCTTGCACCTCATGAATTGTAAGATCCAGTGGTACAAATTGCGTTATAGCTAGAGCTGCCGCAGTGGAAACAATCCTGAAAGCTCTGATCGCTTTAAGACCAAAACCCCGCTGCATGCTTAGCAGAGCCTTCCGAACACATTTCTACTTAGATACATCTCCCTAGATTGCAGCTGTATAGTGTATATAAGTCACAACGGGTTCTGTAACTTGCCTAAAGATAGTTCGCACATTTTCGCTCATCAGGTGGGTCAGGAAAACAGGCAAAGCTTGTTGAAGATTTTAATTGCCTACCCAAGAACGCGCCAAATATGTCTCCTAAATTTATTTTCCTGTTGCAAAACATCTTAAGAAGGAGATAAAAGGACAAATTGTAGAAATTAACGACAAATTAGAGGGTCTCGAACTTCAGGCACAAAAGACATGTGTGTAATAAGAGGCACCCCCCACAAGCAAGGCAAGAGGAAAGATGACTTATTCTCTATGATAGAAAACCTACTCACATCCCTTAAAGTCGAATTCTCCTCATCGGGTGCCAAACAAAAATAATCCCACTATATCCTCTGCAATAGTCGAGCTATCAAGCACACTACTAAAAGGAACCGTGCTCAATAACGCCAAAAGTTCAATCTCAGCAGAGACTCAATGACACTAAGTACGAAACAACCTAAGACTAAGTACCTTCAACCCCGATATTCCTGTCTGAACACCTCACTCCTAAATCTAGGAGAGTACACTACCTAGCAAGAGACCTAGCGAACATTCAAAATTACTTCTACTGCTGGACCTCTGGCGGTATGATCTTTCTAAGGAGCACCTCATATTCTTGTTAAAAGTGAAACTCAACTGGATTAGTTAAGGAAATCACCATGGCTGCCCACGACAATTAATTCTCAACAAGTAATTATCACAACATATTGCTACATGTCAACCTAAACTGTCAGGATCCAAGTATCTAAAGCCAAGGAATACCCACACTGTTATTCGTATAAATAATACTCATACTTCACATCAACATACAGCACTCACAAATCTAGTATGCTGTACTATACTAACGTGCTATTGCGATGAATGTTTCAAATCCCTACAGATTGTCTCAAACCAAAAGACTGTTTAGAAAACGATTATTATTTTATCACTTAATGCTCGGATTTAGCTTGTGTCGTGGCTTAGTAATGGAACATACAAACTTTATATTATATCTACTTATTTCATATATATCCGCCTCGTATTATCTACCGCTTATCCTTGAGGTCCCAACACACACCATATACACTCGAAAACCGCATATATTTATGTTTTTATCATGCGGTTTATGCACTCGGAGTTCTTCACGCAACAAACAACGCATGTCAAACACAACCACTAAACGAACCTACATTACATTCGTCCCAAGTAAATTAAAAAATTCATCACTCTTATTATCAAAAACCTGTCCTATCATAAATTGTAAACCTACAAACACGACTATTCCCCGTCAAGTTTTTTGCGAACTAATTATACACATGAACCTTTTCGTACTATGCATACTTACTTTACTAATTGCCTATTCTTACACTGTGATAAGTTTGATTACACTATTTACTGCATCGCAAGTGCTCGCCTGTCATAAAAGTACCTACTTTTACCCGTCACACCAAGCACAGCTTACACGTAATATTGAACGAACTATATCACACTACTTTGATATTATGTTTTTATTAATAGTTACTACAGTAGATAGCGCTAAGCTGGATATCTATTCTCCTCGCATGCTATACCTACGTAAAATGAAATTTATGTCTAGAAAGGATTTAATAGTGCTTAACTAGAGTTTTTGTTTAAGATGAAGTTATTACTAACAATAATTAATTCACAGACATGCAATAAATGTATAGTTACAATTGTATATAAATATGACAAAGATTGATTACCTACAGTAATACATTCATTATAATGGAGGGTACATTGATGTAAAGGTTAGGGACTAGTTAACTAATATTAACGCATAAGTTATCGTTTTTTTACTTGTTTGAGCCTTACCTCCCACAGTAGGATTCCCTGTGCTTGTGGGAGTTAGTCGTCTTCAAAGGGTCATTGCTTGGCGAGTTACAGACGTGCCTGTGTCATAGGATAGTACATGTGTGTCAGTTGTGATGTCAATGTGATATTGCTGCATTAATTTTTAGTTGAGTTGTAGAATTGCCTAAATAAAGTTGTGATTATGGGTGGTGGGCGCCCTGGTAGGGCTGTTGACAGCTATCGCGGCGGGAGAGGACCTGCGACAGGCAGCACAGAGGGGACTGGCCGCTATCCAGTACTACTACGGATAGTGGCCCTCCAGGAGCCTCCCCTCACCATCACTACCACATGCTGACTGCGGATGTCACCACGCAGATGCCACACGAGAAGACGGACCAGAGTAAAAGCATGCGATGAGTAGATTATGTGAATTCATCATCAGTCACGGACCCCGGGCGCAGAAGCGCCCTAGAAAATAAATTCCCTGCGGCTTGGTGGCCCCAGCGTCCAGCCCGGGGAAATAGCATAATGCTCAACCCCCGTACCTTGTGCCCTCCCCACAGGGGGCACGAGACGCCCCGTGATGATGAGTTAGCTTTTGCATAAAGCTATCCCCACAGCGTAGGTATAGCTGGTAGCAATCGTAGGTAACCAAGACAGTTGCAGTGCAAGGAAGATAAGACATAAATTTCATTTTACGTAGGTATAGCATGCGAGGAGAAGGTTAGGTTAGGTTAGGTTCCCCCCCGTGGGTGCCCGCATTGTCGAGGCGGGGGAGCTCAGTAGCCGTGGCCTCGCCACCCACGGTGAAGCTAAGAGGTACCCGAGCGGGGCCGCTCCACAAGGCCTTGACCAAGCCTATGTCGGAGCGGCAACAGGAGGTAGGTTGCGGTGTTTTATGAGGACACCGCAACTGAGGCGGGCTGCAATGTCGTACGACGGCGCAGCCGAGGATGGGGCCGCGGCGGGAGAGGAGTGCCGGTATTGAGGTGCGCCACTCTCCCTACCTTCCGCGGCCGCAGCGGGGTCACCGGCGCATGACGGTGACGTGGTGGGGCCGCAGTATTGGAGATTTGCTGCGGCCGAAGTGGCAGGCGGCGGGGCCACTAATGACTCGTCGCAGGAGGAGCGTGACCCGTGGTGGGCCTTCTGCGCGCGTTCCAGAGCTTTTATCTGGAGCGAGCGCAGAAGGCGGTCCGGAGGCAAGTCTGCCCGGATGTGTGGAGCCCTCGCCTATACCTCTCCTTTGAGAGGATTGGTTGTAGGGCTAGGCGGAGAAGGGGCAGGCGAAGACGACGATTATAGTCGTCTTCCCTCCCCATGGTGGTGAATAGCGGGAAACAGGCGCGGGGGCGCCCTCTCCCGCATTGCACATATCCACCACCCCGTCGGGCGGGAGCGGCCGAGCACTCACGGTCATTCCCGGGCCTCTCCCTGCAAAGAGGGGCGTGCGGGCCCCGCTGTACAGCGGGTGGTCGTCGGCGGGGGACTGGATGTAAAGGCTCTGCCGGATTCCCAGTCCTCCTCCATGTAGACGATGCGGGAGTGCCGCTGGGTTGTTTAGTGGGTATACCGGTCCTCTCTGGGCCGGGAGTCTCACATACCCCCATCCCCCGATGGGGGGCATGCGTAACGCATTTTTCCCAGCGCAAAAAAAAAAAAAAAGGTTAGGTTAGATTAGGTTAGGTTAGGTTTTTTTTTTTTTTCTCGTTCTTTTGACGTTTAAAATAATCAAAGTCTGTGTACATTTATTTCTATTTACGGGTGAGGGGTTACAGTCTTATCGTACCCATAGTGGGTCTAGGGGAGCTAGAGCTAAGCACTATTCTAGTTTTTAATACACATTATTTACACATTTCACATTTGTTACATATTTGCCCTTAAATTTTTCCATGGTGATTTTACATATTAGCAAAATATATATTCACCATGTATTTCGTAGCTATTTATTTCTCTTATTAACCCTTGTTACAATTTCTGTGCAGTATTTAATAAATTCTATGCGTTTAGCTTCTACTGACATTAATTTGCTCGCGTTTTCTAGGCTTATATCTACTTCTAAGATTTGCTCAGCTTCGTATCTCTTGAGAGCAAAGGCAGGACACTCAAACAGTATGTGTTCGACCGTCTCATTTTTATCTGGATCGCATATACAGGTTGGGCTATCCCTACATTTAAACCTATTAAGGTAGTGGGCAAAACCGCCATGTCCCGTAAGGACCTGCGTCATTGGGCCGGTTGGTGTAAATTTGCGGACGACTTTGTATGCCTCTGCGGTGTCCGGAAAGAAAATTTTTGTGACTCCAGCCGTTGTCTCCTCACAGTATCTCCTGTTCCACGACCCGATAGTTCCAAGGCGTATTTCTCTCTTGGCGAAGGAAATCGGGAAGCTTTCGTAGTCTGGTCGAGTTTTCATTTTTAGTGCGGCTTCCCTCGCCAGCTGATCTGCTCGTTCGTTCCCCTGAAGGCCTGCGTGTGCTTTGATCCAGAACAGGGATATTTCCTTGTTTTGGAGTTGGCAGGCCTTCAGGTTTTCCCGAAACTCCTCGGCCAGAGGGTGCAGTGAACTGCTGGTGGAGACTGTTTGGAGTGCCGCTTTGGAGTCACTATATATTCCGAAGGTCTGTTCAGAGCGCTTGGAGACTTCTTGCATCGCCTTGCATATCGCCAATAGTTCAGCCTGATAGACGGTGCAGTACGATGGCAGCTTGAGTTTGAGGGCTTTGATCTCAGTCTCATCATCCCATATGGAGAGAGCTGCTCCGACCTTACCCCCAATCCTGCTACCATCCGTATATATTTTTATCGCCTGGTTGTTGTGAGCGTCAACCTGTTCCTGGTCTATCAGACTTGTAAAACTAAGGCTCATATGCTCTGCTGGGTGTTTCGTTCGGGCGTACGGTGTTAGCCGTTCCACCTCCCCGTCTCCTAGTCGCGGCCAGGGCAGTCCCCTTCTCACCTCATACAGGGCGGCTGCCTCCTGTATCCGGAGGTCGAGTGGAAGTAACCCGGCTAGGACCAGTCCCGAGTTAAGGGAGACGGTACGATACGCCCTTATGATTTTCTGAGCGAAGCCTCTTTGAACCGAGTCAAGCTGTTTTCTGATTCCTAATTTTCTTGCTGCCGGTGCCCAGGCGCTCGCCGCATACATAATGACGGGTTCCACGGCCGCAACGTGGATGGTCCGAATGATTTCCGGGTTCAGACCCCAGCTGACCCTGGCGGCTCTAGACAGCTGCTTATAGATGTTGAGTGCCTTACGACACACGTTCGCAGCGTGACTGTTGAAGGTCATCTTATTATCTATAGTGAGCCCCAGGATCTTCAGCTCATTTGTCATCTCGATATCAAACCCACCCATGCGCAAGCGAGGGGTATCAAATTTCAGTTTGCGGGTGATGAGCATAGCTTTCGTCTTATGGGGCGCAAATCTGAGCTTGTTCCTGATACCCCACTCTCTCACATATGCAAGGGCTGGCTCTGACTTCCTCTGGACGTCTATGGCCGTGTCACCGTCGAAAACTAGGAAAACATCGTCCGCAAATGCCTGCACTACAATGCCACGTTCTTCAAGGCCTTTGAGCAGTGGGTCTAGGAGGAAATTCCACATAATCGGACCTCCGATTGACACTTGCACACATCCCTTGCTCGTGTCCTTTGTGTGCTCCTCTGCAGCATACCTGACTCTGACCCGTCTGTCCTGCAGGTAGCTGACAATGAGCCTTCTCACGTTTATGGGGCAATTTTCCTCCGCCAATCTAACTCTAATCGCCGGCCACCGCCTTATGCTAAAATGAGAGACTAGGTGGACTGTAACTGAATGATTATAATGCGCTGATAATACAAGAAAAGTTGACGTCTATTTTAGGTTAGAAGTGCGAAATCGATAGAAGTGCGAATGCTTCCTTGTCTTCGCCGCGTTCAGCCTTATATATGGCAGCCGCGGGGGTTGGCGGGCTGCGGGCGGGTAAGGCGCCTCCCTGCACCTTATGTTGTCTCCGACAACAGTGATTAACTTTTTGTCTTCTAGTTTGTTTCGAATATGGTGTATCAGATCATAGAGGGAGTCCTCGGTGCTCTTCTTGGGCATGAAGCCATATTGGCGGGTACTCATTTTTGGCAAGAGATGCCACTTCATCCTTGCTATAGTCATTTTTTCGAGGATTTTCCCCATGACCGGCAGTAAGCCTATAGGCCGGTACGATTTGGGATTGGTGTAGTCCTCTTTGTTGGGTTTTCTCAATACCACAACTATGGCCTCCTTCCAGATAGTCGGGAAGTACGAAAGATCCAAGCACTTGTTGACTCAAGGAAGACTTCCGGGTCACTTTTGATGGCATGGCTACATATATCGGCTGTAAAACCGTCCTTTCCCGGAGCTTTTTTAGGATTAAAGCTTTCCACCGCAGTACGTAGTTCCTGTGTTGTAAATGGTGGATCATGTTGCTCATCATAGATCGTTTCATTTACACGGGTTGCTAGTTCTCTAGTCTGTCGGTGGTCAGCATTATCCCGGTCTTCTTTATCCTCCGGGAAAAAGATCTCCGCTAGGACTTTGGCTGATTCTTCCGGGTCAACGTGTCTTCCCTCCCAGACCAAGGGAATGTCCTCCTCTCTCTTTGCAGTTCTTCCAATGACCTCCTGTAAATCCCCTCCCATACCCCCTCCCTTTCCTGTTTTCCGCAGAAGTCCTTCCAGCTATCAATTTTTGCTCTGTCCATTTCATACAAAAACTTTTCTCTTGCTTGCAGGTACTGCTCCACGACTTGAAATCTTCGAGCTGTCGCCGCACAACGGATTCTACGCTTCAGAGTGACAGACTTCCTTTTCAACGCTGCAAGCTCCTCGGACCACCATGGCGGTTGGGTAAGTGTTGCAACCTTCTTCTTTTTGGGGATAGTGTCAGCGCAAGCTTCGGTTATTGTATCTATGTATTAAATTTTCTAGTTCTACTTTATTGCTTATTTTATCTATTTCTGTTGAGTTTATAAATTTTTCTATTTTTAATTGGTCCAGTTTCTGACGAAACTGGCTCCAATTAGCCTTTTTTGTATTATAAAGTCTGGTTGTACGACTAACACTTATCCCTTTTGACTTTTTCAAGGCTACGTTGAAACCGATCCCATTATGGTCCAAGTGCGTGAGGTCTTCGAGTACTCTCCAGCCGTCTATCACTCTGAGCATATCAGCCGAGCAAGTTGTCACATCGACAAAGCTGCTATAGGACTTTCCGCCCCTGACTGTGTCGAAGGTGGGTTTGTCTCCGTGGTTGAGAACTTGCAGTCCGAATTCGTCAAGGAAATCCAGCATCTCCCTACCCCTATCGTCCACTATAGGGCTTCCCCACCAGATGCTTTTCGCGTTCGCGTCTCCGCCAATGATGAGCTTTGTGGGCCCGAGCTTTTCAACAACTTTGCCTATATGCTCCAAGTATGGCTCTATGGGCAGAGAGTCCTCAAAGTAAAAAGAAACCGCAATGACACACCAGGCACCGGTCCGGATTTTCACAACTACGATGTTCTTAGTTGTGAATTCCAGATATAGTATGACATCCAGGTCTGGATCAAAAACAGCTATTGCCGCTTTAACTGGTCTGTCGCTTTGTTCGGTGTTCTGGTATATCCTTGCGCCCCCGTATCCTTTCATCCTCTTTAGTCTGCCTACATATGGCTCCTGGAGCAGTGCAAACGCAGCTTTCCTCTTGTCGGCTTCGATCATTAGCTCATCTGTGGCTTTCTCCATTCTTTGGAGATTGGCTTGAAACGCGCGGTATAGGTGAGGAACATCCGGTTTGGTTGCTGGGTTCTGACTTGTGGTGCCCTTAGTACGCTACGGAGGCTCGTGCTAACGCATCCCACTTTTTGCGTATCGCGCACTCTTGGCTGAAGGCATTGTGTTCCGTGGTGTCGAGTCTCGCTTGCTTGCAGTTACAACAGGACGGTGGCGCACCAGTGAGCCAGTCCGCACAGCTCGCTTTCATGTGCGGGCCGCCGCAGTGGCTACATTTTTCAATGCTCTCCCTGCATTGGCGACGTCCATCGCCGTATCCGAGGCAGAGGGAGCACTGAATCAAGGGCGACTGGTCCTCCACCTTTACTCGTTGGAGGTCTACGTGAACCTCTCCTACCTCTGTCATCAGGTTCCATATCCTAGGGGATACCCTGATGACTATATGGCACACGTGGGGGTTCCTAGCCCTTCTCCTGTATCGGATCTCTATCCTGTTGTCCTGCTTGCCGCGGTCTTTGAAAATATTTCCATTTTGTTTCCTCAGAGCGCCAAGCACGTCTTCGTCACTGTGGAATTGCAAGACGTCTCTGAGGATCAAAAGAGGGTCTTTGTTTCGCATGTCCTCGACGTTGAGGTGCGTCTCTACCTTTTTAAGTTTTTCTTTGACCTTTTGCCTTTCGCCTTCTGTGCGGCATCCTACGATAATCTTGCCGTCTTTTGCCTTCCTCACTCTGTCCACTTTTATGCCACCCTCTTTGGCATTTACCGCCTCTCGGATCCTGCTGAGCACCTCATCTCCTGTCTCTTTGTCATCCCTTGAAGAGACCACTACGGAGTGCAAAGCGGTTCGTTCAAAGGTTTGCTTCCTTGGCTGACCCGCCACTACGCTCGCATATGTGGACCCTTCAAAGAACTGTTTCTGTTTTTCCAAGGCGTCTTTCAGGTTGTCCATCTTAACAATATTTTCTTTTAGCAACCTGCTGTGCTCATCAAGCTGTTCCATGAGATAGCTCTCCTCTCGTCCGCTGCTACTACCTTGTACAGGTTCCTGTGCCGTCAGAGCTGGCTTTTCCCCGCTATCCTTCCTAGCCTCAGACTCCCCGACAAGTTCCTTAACCAACTCGTACAATCGGTTTATTGCGCGGATTACGTTCGATTTTATGTCGGTCTTCAGGTTCCTCGACAGTTCGAGGTTGGTTTTGGCTTTGCTCAGGCACGTTTTTTGCCTCCGCAACTCTGTCAGGGAAAGTTTCTGGCTTGGGAGGGCTCCGGGGAGACTCAGTAAGCAGCCTTTTTCCAGTCAATTTGATGCCTTGTTGGGACAGGGTCGCAGATTTCTGCTTTGAAGGTGCTTCCGGGGCAGTCCTCTTCGGCGGGGTTGGGGTAGGGATACACGTGGACCCACTACCATTTCCTGACTCCAATTCTCCTATACTGACCCTAACTTTTGGAGAATGCATTTTTTCTTCTCTGGGCTGTGAGGGTCCTGCCTTCTCTATCAGAGTCAGAGATTTTCGGGCGAGCTCTTCTTTCCCGGCCTTTCTCACGGGTGTGTGCATAGCGGCATACATTACGTCAAAGAACACGTCAAATTGTAAAAGAGTAAATAAAAGAAATTTTTAACCTATATAAGTTGAATCAATAGAATTCAATTTATCTATGTCCTGTATTAAATTACTATATAATTATTCTCTAAAGGACGGCGTCAAAAGAACACCGTCCCACGTCTTAGTTGGTGCAAAATGCACTACGATATCTTAATTAATATATTTTTAAGAAGGGTAGAGTCGACTCTACCTTGCCAGCTATTTCAACAGGTTAGCTTGTTTACGCAGTTGGGTCTGTCCCCAGGGTTATATAAAATGTATTGGTTAGGTAAGGTTAGGTTAGGTTAGGTTAGGTTAGGTTAGGTTAGGTTAGGTTCCCCCCCGTGGGTGCCCGCATTGTCGAGGCGGGGGGGCTCAGTAGCCGTGGCCTCGTCACCCACGGCGAAGCTAAGAGGTACCCGAGCGGGGCCGCTCCACAAGGCTTTGACCCAAGCCTATGTCGGAGCGGCAACAGGAGGTAGGTTGCGGTGTTTTATGGGGACACCGCAACTGAGGCGGGCTGCAATGTCTTACGACGGCGCAGCCGAGGATGGGGCCGCGGCAGGAGAGGAGTGCCGGTATTGAGGTGCGCCGCTCTCCCTACCTTCCGCGGCCGCAGCGGGGTCACCGGCGCGTGACGGTGACGTGGTGGGGCCGCAGTATTGGAGATTTGCTGCGGCCGAAGTGGCAGGCGGCGGGGCCACTAATGACCCGTTGTAATGGTGGGCCTTCTGCGCGCGCCCCAGAGCTTTTATCTGGAGCGAGCGCTGAAGGCGGTCCGGAGGCAAGTCTGCCCGGACGTGTGGAGCCCTCGCCTATACCTCTCCTTTGAGAGGATTGGTTGTAGGGCTAGGCGGAGAAGGGGCAGGCGAAGACGTTGATTACTGTCTTCCCTCCCCTTGGTGGTGAATAGCGGGAGACAGGCGCGGGGGCGCCCTCTCCCGCATTGCACATATTCACCACCCCGTCGGGCGGGAGCGGCCGAGCACTCACGGTCGTTCCCGGGCCCCTCCTTGCAAAGAGGGGCGTGCGGGCCCCGCTGTAAAGCGGGTGGTCGTCGGCGGGGGACTGGATGTAAAGGCTCTGCCGGATTCCCAGTCCTCCTCCATGTAGACGATGCGGGAGTGCCGCTGGGTTGTTTAGTGGGTATACCGGGAGCGGCCCGGGAGTCCCACATACCCCTCTCATCCCCCGATGGTGGGGCATGCGTAACGCATTTTTCCCAGCGAAAAAAAAAAAAAATAAAAATAAAAATAAAAAAAAAAGGTTAGGTTAGGTTCCCCCCCGTGGGTGCCCGCATTGTCGAGGCGGGGGGGCTCAGTAGCCGTGGCCTCGTCACCCACGGTGAAGCCAAGAGGTACCCGAGCGGGGCCGCTCCACAGGGCTTTGCCTCCAAGCCTATGTCGGAGCGGCAACAGGAGGTAGGTTGCGGTGTTTTATGGGGACACCGCAACTGAGGCGGGCTGCAATGTCGTAAGACGGCGCAGCCGAGGATGGGGCCGCGGCGGGAGAGGAGTGCCGGTATTGAGGTGCGCCGCTCTCCCTACCTTCCGCGGCCGCAGCGGGGTCACCGGCGCATGACGGTGACGTGGTGGGGCCGCAGTATTGGAGATTTGCTGCGGCCGAAGTGGCAGGCGGCGGGGCCACTAATGACCCGTCGTAATGGTGGGCCTTCTGCGCGCGCCCCAGAGCTTTTATCTGGAGCGAGCGCTGAAGGCGGTCCGGTGGCAAGTCTGCCCGGACGTGTGGAGCCCTCGCCTATACCTCTCCTTTGAGAGGATTGGTTGTAGGGCTGAAAGGTGGTGAATAGCGGGAGACAGGCGCGGGGGCGCCCTCTCCCGCATTGCACATATTCACCACCCCGTCGGGCGGGAGCGGTCGATTACTCACGGTCGTTCCCGGGCCCCTCCCTGCAAAGAGGGGCGTGCGGGCTGTAAAGCGGGCGGTCGTCGGCGGGGGACTGGATGTAAAGGCTCTGCCGGATTCCCAGTCCTCCTCCATGTAGACGATGCGGGAGTGCCGCTGGGTTGTTTTAGTGGGTATACCGGGAGCGGCCCGGGAGTCCCACATACCCCCCCCATCCCCCGATGGGGGGGCATGCGTAACGCATTTTTCCCAGCGAAAAAAAAAAAAAAAAAAAAAAGAAGGTTAGGTTAGGTTAGGTTCCCCCCCGTGGGTGCCCGCATTGTCGAGGCGGGGGGGCTCAGTAGCCGTGGCCTCGCCACCCACGGTGTAGCTAAGAGGTACCCGAGCGGGGCCGCTCCACAAGGCCTTGACCAAGCCTATGTCGGAGCGGCAACAGGAGGTAGGTTGCGGTGTTTTATGGGGACACCGCAACTGAGGCGGGCTGCAATGTCATACGACGGCGCAGCCGAGGACGGGGCCGCGGCGGGAGAGGAGTGCCGGTATTGAGTTGCGCCGCTCTCCCTACCTTCCGCGGCCGCAGCGGGGTCACCGGCGCGTGACGGTGACGTGGTGGGGCCGCAGTATTGGAGATTTGCTGCGGCCGAAGTGGCAGGCGGCGGGGCCACTAATGACCCGTCGCGGGAGGAGGCCGTGGTGGGCCTTCTGCGCGCGCCCCATAGCTTTTATCTGGAGCGAGCGCTGAAGGCGGTCCGGAGGCAAGTCTGCCCGGACGTGTGGAGCCCTCGCCTATACCTCTCCTTTGAGAGGATTGGTTGTAGGGCTAGGCGGAGAAGGGGCAGGCGAAGACGACGATTACTGTCTTCCCTCCCCATGGTGGTGAATAGCGGGAGATAGGCGCGGGGGCGCCCTCTCCCGCATTGCACAGATTCACCACTCCGTCGGGCGGGAGCGGCCGAGCACTCACGGTCGTTCCCGGGCCCCTCCCTGCAAAGAGGGGCGTGCGGGCCCCGCTGTACAGCGGGTGGTCGTCGGCGGGGGACTGGATGTAAAGGCTCTGCCGGATTCCCAGTCCTCCTCCATGTAGACGATGCGGGAGTGCCGCTGGGTTGTTTAGTGGGTATACCGGGAGCGGCCCGGGAGTCCCACATACCCCCCCCATCCCCCGATGGGGGGGCATGCGTAACGCATTTTTCCCAGCGTAAAAAAAAAAAAAAAAAAAAAAAGGTTAGGTTAGGTTACGTTAGGTTCGGTAGGGCGGCGCCGCGCCAGGTCGCTGTTTTAGGTGACCTGAATGCCAAGTCGGTGGCTTGGGGCAACCCGGCCATCTCCTGCAACCCAAGGGGACGTTTGGTCGAACTTTGGGCGGCCACGTCCGGTGTGTCCCTCTTGAACAGAGGGACGGTCCAGACGTGTGTGCGGCGATGGGGAGGGTCAGTGGTGGACGTCTCGTTCGCCACCCCCATCTTGGCCGCCCGCGTCGTGAACTGGCGGGTGGAGATGGTGGAGACATTGTCGGACCACCGATATGTGCGGTTCGACATCTCCACTCAGAGCCCCCGGAGGACGGCCCCCTCAGGCTGGTCTCCCTTTCCGCGGTGGGCCCTCACCCGCCTCGACCGTGAGGCGACTAAGGAGGCGGCGTTCGTCCAGGACTGGCTCACGCCTCCTGTCGAAGTCCTGGACGTGAACTCCGCAGCGGCTCAACTCAGGAGGTCCCTGACCGAGGTATGCAACTCCAGCATGCCTCGGTCTCGCCGCCCGCCTCCCCGTCGCGCCGTCTATTGGTGGACGGAGAGGCTCACGGAGCTCCGGGCCGCCTGCGTGCCGGCAAGGCGGGAGTACGCGCGGAGTCGACGGCGTAGCCAGCGAGACCCCGAAGCCGAGGACCTGCTATACGCCTCCTACATAGAGGCAAAACAGGTCCTCAAGTCAGCGATGGGCGCCGCCGAGGACGCGGCACGCGCCGAAATGCTGGAGGGTCTAGACAGGGATCCATACGGGAGACCATACAAGGCGGCGCGGAATAAACTGCGCCCCTTTGGTCCCCCGCTGACGGAGTCCCTCGAGCCGGCGCAGCTGGATGGGGTGATTCGGTCCCTATTTCCTTCCGGGGCCAACTTCACCCCACCAGCAATGGACCCTCCAGGGGGGGCGGCTCCGCCGGAGGAGGAGGTCCCTCCGGTCACGGCGGAGGAGCTTGCCGCGGAGACCCTACGTCTTCGCGCCAAGAAGACGGCCCCAGGGCCGGATGGCGTCCCTGCGCGGGTGGTGGCCATCGCCACCACAAAGATGGAAGGGCGGTTTCGGGACCTCTTCAGCGCGTGTCTTGCGTCGGGGAGGTTCCCGAAACCTTGGAAGGAGGGGCAGTTACGCCTCCTTCGTAAAGAAGGACGCCCGGCGGACAACCCCTCGGCATACCGGCCCATCGTTCTGCTCGATGAGGTCGGTAAGTTGTTCGAGGGGATCATTGCCAGCAGGCTCAATGGCCTACTGCTACGGGTTGGGCCGAATTTGTCGGACGCCCAATTCGGATTCCGAAGGGGGCGTTCGACAATCGACGCGCTGGCCCGGCTGAAGAGTCAGGTGAAGGAGGCCGTGGAGGCAGGGGACGGGGTTTTGGCAGTGTCATTCGACATAGCCAACGCCTTCAACTCCGTCCCCCACTCGACTATACTTGAGGCACTCCGTTATCATGGAGTGCCTCAGTACCTGCGGAGCCTCCTGGCCAGCTACCTGGAGGACCGAGCGGTCCTCCTGGTAGACAAAGCGGGCCAGCTCAGGCGGTATAGTGCGGAGTCCGGTGTTCCGCAGGGGTCTGTTCTAGGACCACTCCTGTGGAACATCGGGTTCGACTGGCTCCTGCGGGGAGCTCTCCTCCGTGGCACGAGTGTCATCTGTTATGCGGATGAAACTTTCCTCACTGCCCGGGGGAGTAGCTTTAGAGAGGCGGCTAGCCTGGCCTCAGCCGGCGGATCCTTGATCGCGGGAAGGATTCGCCGGCTTGGATTGGGGGTTGCGCTGCACAAGACCGAGGCCGTGTTCTTCCACGGGCCTCGGCAGCGCATCCCCACCGATGCCCACATCGTCGTGGAGGGTGTCAGAGTCGAGCTCAAGACCCAGATGAAATATCTGGGTCTTGTGCTTGACAGCAGGTGGCGCTTCGGCCCGCACTTCAGCGGGCTGTCGGAGCAAATACTGAAGGTCGCGGGTGCGCTCTCGTGGCTCCTCCCGAATCTGGGGGGGGCCAAAGCGCGATGCCGGCAGCTGTATGCCGGCATCCTGAAGAGTATGGCCCTCTACGGGGCCCCCATATGGGCGGACTCCCTCCAAAGGAGGGAGAACGCTACCGCGTTTCGCAGGCCCCAAAGGGCCATTGCGCAGCGGGTGGCGCGGGCTTACTGCTCGGTGAGCTTCGCGGCGGCGTGCGCTCTAGCGGGCACCCCTCCTTGGGAGCTCGAGGCATGGGTGCTCGCCAGAGTGTACGAGTGGACGGCGGGGCGTAGGGCGCTCGGGGAGCGTCCCGCCCCGGAAGAGCGGGAGGCCGTCCGACGGCAGGCGAGGGACGCGATCGTCCAACACTGGACAGAGGACCTCGCCTCCGCCGTGTTTGGCCGCCGGACGCTGGACGCACTCGGGCCGATCCTACGAGATTGGCTCGAGCGGCCCCACGGCTTCCTCTCGTTCCGTCTGGTGCAGGTATTGTCCGGGCATGGATGTTTCGGATCATACTTGCACCGAGTCGGGAGAGAGGGGGCCCCGTCGTGCTACGACTGTGGCGCGGCGAAGGACACGGCGCAGCACACCCTTGAGGTGTGCCCATCGTGGTCCGAGCCGCGGCGCGGCTTGGTGGCGGTTGTCGGGCCAGACCTCTCGCTTCCCGGCGTGGTCAACTCCATGTTGGGAAGTGAGGAGGCATGGGCAGCGGTCGCCTCCTTCTGTGAGGAGGTGATGTCGCAAAAGGAGGCGGCAGAGCGCGCGCGGGAGGAAGACCCTCTCGCGCTGCCGCTGCGTTGTTGTTTAGTGGCGCTGGGTTGTTTAGTGGTGTGTATACCGGGCCGGGAGTCCCACATACCCCCCCATCCCCCGATGGGGGGGCATGCGTAACGCATTTTTCCCAGCGTAAAAAAAAAAAAAAAAAAGGTTAGGTTAGGTTAGCTTTTTTTTTTAATACAATTCCCCCGACATTACGGGGTCCTTTTTTAGGTGTTTGTATTATAGCCCTTTGTACAATATTATATAACTTTATTAATTTATTTATTTTTTATTTGTTCTTATTTACTTTCCAATATATTTGTCTTGATATTATTCTTTAATTTTTGTGATGATCTTAGGTGATGAATTGTTTGTTTGTTTTTTTTTTCTGTTTTTTTAATGTTGATTAGATCGAACTTATCTTTAGTATTCCTGTGACATCATATGCACATACGCTTGGTTCTGTCGAACTAAGGTTGTGCATATTTTACTTGTTTTAAGTCTTATATTATAAGACTTGGTGACACTCAGTGTCATCATGTCTTATCTCGTCTTATTTCGTCTGACCGCCGTTTCTGCTACTTTAGTGCAAAATGCTAACAGGTGCGGCCTGGTTTCTTTTCCAGCCATCATTTCACACAATGATGTGTCGGTCAACTTTATATTTGTGACAGATTCCAGGTCGTACCTGTCAGCATCGTGAATTGGGCACTCCAGTAGCAAGTGCTCAATCGTTTCCTGTTTTTCAGGTTCGCACGCGCATGAGGGGTTTTCCTTGCACTTGAACCTGTTCAAGTACGCGGAGAACCCCCCATGACCAGTCATCACCTGCGTCAATAAAGGGGTGAGTTTGAATTTTTTCAGTATGCTATGGGCCTGAACGACGTCTGGCAGGAACAGTTTTGTTGTTTGTGCCGTTTCCCCATTAGCATATCGCAAGCTCCATTTCTGAACCGTTGTCTTCCTTATTTCGCTTTTGGCATACGACACCGGACACTTGCTGTAATGCGCGGAAGTTTTCAAGTGTAGGGCTGCTTGCTTCGCCAGCTCGTCCGCTCTCTCGTTTCCGGGTACTCCGACATGTGCTTTCACCCAGAACAGCCTTATCTTACCACCCTTAGACTTAATGGCACTGAGATTTCGCCTAATTTTGAAGGCCAAGGGATGATAGTTTTCAGGGTCTTGGACGATTTGAAGTGCAGACCTCGAGTCACTCAGCACAGCCACCTCATTCTGCTCTCCCTCTTTCAGCAGGAAATCTGTGACTTGATAGAGGGCGAAGAGTTCAGCTTGGAACACAGTGCAGAATGACTCGAGTCTCATTTTTTTTGTTTTCGTTTCAGACCCGTTCTTCCAGTATGAATATGCTGCACCAACTTTCCCGTCCAGTTTGCTTCCATCCGTGTAGATCTGGATTTTTGGAAGCTGGTGTTGTTCTAGGGTGTCGGGCAGCATATCGTTTAGGCAGATGAAATTGACATCCTCCTCTTTGGCTGGGTGACACCCCTTCAGAAAACTCACACGTTCCTCTATCAAACGCTTGCCATAGTCCAGAGAAGTCGGTCTGCCTCTCTTGGCTTCGTACAGCTCGGCTGCTTCCCGGATCCGGAGGTCCAAAGGAAGGAGCCCAGCTAGTACGAGTGCTGCATTGAGTGACACCGTTTTGTACGCTTTGCAGATTTTCTGCACGAACCCACGCTGGATTGTGTTCAGCTGCTTGTGGACCATAATTTTGTCAGCTGCCGGTGCCCACACGCTCGAGGCGTACATAACAATAGGCTCTATCACAGAGACATATATCGTTCTGATGATCTCCGGATTTAGTCCCCATTCAATTTTCGCCGTCCTCGCCAACTGCTTGTATATGTTTGCAGCCTTACGACAGACATCTGCGACGTGCTTGTTATAAGTGAGCTTTTTGTCTATCGTAAGACCGAGCAGCTTGATTTCGTTTACGACGGGGATGTCGACTCCGCCCATGCGCATGATTGGGGTATCAAACTTGAGCTTCTTGGTTACGATCATAGCATTTGTTTTGTGAGCCGCAAATTTAAGTTTGTTTTTGATACCCCACTCGTGAACATAGGCAAGGGTCTCATTTACTTTCCCCTGTATTTTGGAAACCGATTGTCCGGAAAACATCAGAACGACGTCGTCTGCGAACGCCTGTACGTACACTCCTCGAGCAGTAAGATCGTCAAGAAGTGGGTCTAACAACAGGTTCCAGAACGTGGGACCACCTATCGAGCCCTGGACGCAGCCTTTACTGGTGTGCTTTCTAAAGGAGTTACCCGCGTAGTTTACAACTACTTTCCTGTCCTCAAAGTAGCTGTTGACGAGCCGTCTGAGGTTTAGGGGACATTTCTTGTGTAGAAGCTGATATTTTATAGATGGCCACCATGCGCTGTCAAACGCGCCTTCGATATCTAGCGACACGATGACCATTAGCTCCTTTCGCTGCAGGTTTTTTTGGATCTGCTGTTTCAGGTCGTAGAGTGCGTCCTCGGTACTCCGCTGCGGGACAAAGCCGTACTGTCTAGTGTTGGCCTTTGGCAGTAAGTGCCATCTGATCCTCCTTACTACCATTTTTTCGAAAACCTTCCTCAGTATAGACAGTAGCCCGATCGGTCTGTACGACTTTGCTTGCATGTAATCGCTTTTCCCGGGTTTCCGCAATATTACGACGGCAGCTTCCTTCCAGGGTGAAGGAAAGCAAGACAAGATCAGACACCTATTGAGAATCCCCAGGAAGACTTCTTTTTCCGCAAATACTGCCCTAAAGCATATGCTTTACCGCAGATATATATCTGCGGTGAATCCGTCCAATCCCGGGGCTTTCTTAGGATCAAAGCTACTTAGGGTTCTTTTTAACTCGGGCATTGCCTCGCAAATGGTTCCAGCTGCTTTTCTTATTGCTTTGTGGATTTCATCATCCACGTCACAATTGTCATCCGGGAAGAATGTGTTTGCTAGCAATTGCACCGACTCTTCTGGACCCAATATGGCGCCGTTTTCCTCTAATAGCTGGTCCTCGTGTCTTTCCGTCCTGCATCTTATCACCCTGTACACCCTGTCCCACATGCTCTCCCTATCCTGCTTGGTACAGAACTGTTTCCAGCTTGCGGTTTGTGCCTTTTTAGCCTCCAACTCATATTGTTCCTTTGCTTTCAGGTACTCTTCCACTACGTATTTCCGCCTCCGGGGCGCAGCGCAGCGGACCCGGCGTCTCTTCGTGTTCGCAACACTCTTCAAGCGTTCCAGTTCATCGGTCCACCAAGGTAAGTAATTTTTCTTATTTTTGTTATTTATTTTAGTATGGAATTTTAACAAGCGTTCTCAATGCAGTTTATGTATTTAATTATTGTTACTTCCAAATGTTCCCTATTCTCAATTTTTTGTATATTTTCCAAAGTGATGTTATTTTGTTTCAGGTTTTTAATTACCTCCTCAGTGAACCGACCCCAGTCCGCCCTTCGAGTGTTGAAGACACGCGTGGACGGTGGCTTCCTTTTTTCCGAAGGCTTCTCCAGACAAATGTTTAGTGTGATGGTATTGTGGTCCGAGCTGGTGACCGACTTGTCGACTTTCCAGTCCGTGATGTGCCGCAACAGCTGTGTTGAACAGACCGTTACGTCAACGTTGCTAGTAAAAAGGCGGCCACCACGGACCGTATCGAAAGTAGGGTCGGTACCACAGTTCAGGATATTCATATCCATTTCGTCTAGAAACTCCTCGTAGAGTGCGCCTCGTTCGTCCGCCGCTACGCTTCCCCACCACGTACTCCACGCATTTACGTCGCCACCGATAAGGACTTTGTCAGCTCGCACCGATTCCAAGAACTCCTTAAGTTTCTCCAAGTAGCTCTCAAGCGGCCGCTGGTCTTCAAAGTAGACCGAAACCACCACCACCATCCATTTGTCAGTTTTTAGTTTTGTTAGTACGATGTTTTCGGTGATGGTGGTCTGGTCATTTAGAACTTCAATGTCGTCGTCGAAGACTACGATGGCCGCCTTTACTGGCTTCGTTCTGAGTTGTTCACATTGGACGACACGAGTGCCTGCATATCGCTTGAGCTCTCCTCTGGCCCCGACGTAAGGTTCTTGTACGGTTAGGTTAGGTTAGGTTTTTTTTTTTTTTGTGTACCTGTCCCGGCGCATAGACCGGGCCCGCGAGCTAGTACCCGGACATTGTCCAGGATTGTGGGTTTCTGTGTGTGGTGTGTAATGCTTTTTGTTTTATTTTCAAATTGTATTGTTTATTACATATTATTTTATTTCCTTAAAATATATTGTCACCTTATCTATAGTATTTATTATCATTATAATTAACTTAGTACTAATATATACATATCACAATATGTTATTTAGTACTTATTATATATCAGGTTTTATTTTTATTATTTACTAACTTATATATCTCAGTGCAATACATTTGAAATACTGCTGTGCTGTTTTTCGACAGTAACAAATCGCTCAGATTATTCACCGTTATTTGGGTGTCTAAATATTGTTCGAGGTCGTACCTCAGACTCCCGTAGATTGGACACTCTGTGAGAATGTGAGGCACGTCCTCGATTGCACCTGGGTCACAGGGGCATGATGGACTGTCCTTGCACCTGAAAAGATTCAGGTACTCGGAGAATCCACCATGCCCTGTTAGAATCTGGGTGAATGCACCCATCGGTTTTGTTTTTCTTACAAACCTGTACGCGACTCCCACGTCTGGAAGGAAGAGCTTCGTGATCGACGCTGTGCTATCCTCGCGGTATCTTACGCTCCATTCACTCAGGAATGTTTGTCTAATTAATTTTTTAGCGTAAGATATTAGGCACAGGTCATACGAAGCCCTCCTCTTCGACCTCAGGGCGGCTTCCTTGGCCAGCTCATCGGCGCGCTCGTTGCCTGGTAGTCCTGCATGAGCCTTGACCCAGAACAGGGATACCTCCTTGCCCTGACCCAAGGCCACACGCAGGTTCTTCCTGGTTTCGGCAGCCAGAGGGTGAAGGGAGCCTTGGTTAGCGATCGTCTCCAAAGCGGCCCTCGAATCGCTGTATAGACCAAAACTCACCTCATCCCTTTCGAGAATCGCTTCCGTAGCCTTGCATATGGCTCCGCCTGGTAGACTGTGCAGTACGCGGACAGACTAAGCTTGAGGTTCCGGAATTCGGCCTCGCTATTCCAAAAGGATAGCGCCGCACCGACCTTCCCCTCAATCTTGCTGCCGTCGGTGTATATACGCACCTGCTGCACAATGTGCCGATCTACGGCAGCCTGGTCTTCCAGACAGACGAACGCCATTTCCACATGCTCGGCCGGGTGCAGAGTCTCCGCAAATCTCATCGGTTTCTCTGTCTCTCTATCTCCCAGGGCCGGCGGGGGTGACCCTCTTTTCGCTTCGTACAGTGCGGCTGCTTCCTGCACTCTGAGGTCAAGAGGCAGTAGCCCCGCCAGCACCAGAGCCGAGTGTAGGGAGACAGTCCGGTACGATTTGCAGAGCTTCTGGGCGAAAACTCTCTGGACGGTGCCTAGCAACTTACGCACTCCGATTTTCCTGGCCTCAGATGCCCACACAGGAGCCGCGTACATAACAATTGGTTCGACGGTCGCGTTGTATATTGACCTTATTACGTCTGGATGTAAACCCCAGTTCACGCGAGCAGATTTGGCGAGCTGTTTATATATATTCAGTACCTTTCGGCACTGTAGTGCGACGTGCGTGTTAAATGTCAGTTTGTCATTAATAGTCAGTCCTAGGATCTTGACCTGTCGAGACATCGCGACCTGGACTCCTCCCATGGTCAACCGTGGGGTGTCGTACTTCAGCTTCCTGGTTAACACCATTGCGCAGGTGGTTCGGTTAGGTTAGGTTAGGTTAGGTTAGGTTAGGTTAGGTTAGGTTCCCCCCCGTGGGTGCCCGCATTGTCGAGGCGGGGGGGCTCAGTAGCCGTGGCCTCGTCACCCACGGTGAAGCTAAGAGGTACCCGAGCGGGGCCGCTCCACAAGGCTTTGCCCTCGAGCCTATGTCGGAGCGGCAACAGGAGGTAGGTTGCGGTGTTTTATGGGGACACCGCAACTGAGGCGGGCTGCAATGTCGTAAGACGGCGCAGCCGAGGATGGGGCCGCGGCGGGAGAAGAGTGCCGGTAATGAGGTGCGCCGCTCTCCCTACCTTCCGTGGCCGCAGCGGGGTCACCGGCGCATGACGGTGACGTGGTGGGGCCGCAGTATTGGAGATTCGCTGCGGCCGAAGTGGCAGGCGGCGGGGCCACTAATGACCCGTCGCAGGAGGAGGCCGTGGTGGGCCTTCTGCGCGCGCCCCAGAGCTTTTATCTGGAGCGAGCGCAGAAGGCGGTCCGGAGGCAAGTCTGCCCGGACGTGTGGAGCCCTCGCCTATACCTCTCCTTTGAGAGGATTGGTTGTAGGGCTAGGCGGAGAAGGGGCAGGCGAAGACGATATAGTCTTCCCTCCCCATGGTGGTGAATAGCGGGAGACAGGCGCGGGGGCGCCCTCTCCCGCATTGCACATATTCACCACCCCGTCGGGCGGGAGCGGCCGAGCACTCACGGTCGTTCCCGGGCCCCTCCTTGCAAAGAGGGGCGTGCGGGCCCCGCTGTAAAGCGGGTGGTCGTCGGCGGGGGACTGGATGTAAAGGCTCTGCCGGATTCCCAGTCCTCCTCCATGTAGACGATGCGGGAGTGCCGCTGGGTTGTTTAGTGGGTATACCGGGAGCGGCCCGGGAGTCCCACATACCCCCCCCATCCCCCGATGGGGGGGCATGCGTAACGCATTTTTCCCAGCGTAAAAAAAAAAAATTAAAAAAAAAAAAAAAAGGTTAGGTTAGGTTAGGTTAGGTTAGGTTAGGTTAGGTTAGGTTTTTTTTTTTTTTTTTTTTTTTTTCTCGGCGCACGTTTTTTCTATTTACTAGCTTTATTAATTTTATTACAACTTATTTTACTTAACATTACAGGAGAACGTACGTCTAACGTACATTATTACTTTTATTTAACTACTTTACATTATAATTCCTATTTTTAATTACTTCCAAAATTTTAATTTTCGAATACTAAATGAAAAGACAGGAAGGGACTTTGGGGAAGGGAATGTAATAACAGCAATGTTTTATTTTGGTTCTATTTAAAAATTTTTATCATTATATTTTTGATGCTCTCTACCACCGCCGCGTTCCGGTTCTTTATCGCCATTTCGAGGTTATATTTCATCAAAGTTTGAGGTGACGCAGCCGCAGCCAGTCCTACAAATCGACCGATTGCATCATCGGCGTCATCCGTGTAGTAGATGAAGTTTCTCGTGTGCCTGGAGACCGCAACAACCGCGTGGGAGACGCTGTCGTGCAGGTTTATTTTGGCCTTGGTTCTGATGACGATTACCGACTCGCTCTTCAGCCCCTGAGCTTCATGGATGGTTAGAACATGCGACCCAGTTCCTGCCCCGTAATCCTGGTTGATGAGGGTTTTCTTTTCTTCCTGTGTATGAACTAAGAAAAGGGTGCTAGGGGCATTCTTGGGGATTTTTGAGTCCGTGAACATTCTCCGCTCTAGAGACTGGACACGGCTTGCTGAGGAATATATACCGGAGTATATTTCCCTCAGTGCGTATGCGACATCCATTGGGCTCCTATGCGTGCACAACAATTCCTGGCTGATGGTCGTTACCAAGTTCGGGCGCTGGTACCTTAGATCGAAGAGATTTTCTCTGTCGACATAAGGGACCTGGTTTACGTCTCCGATGAGGACAATTTCGCTAACACCAGACAGCCTCGAAGCCTTGATGATGGCTCCGAAATGGTTCATAAGAGCTTCGTCCACGAGAAGTCGGGTGAAGCTCTCATTCCTGAATCCATTTACGAGGACCGAAGCCATGGTGCGCACTCTGGTTTTAACCAGATCTCCTACTCGGTGCGCTAGCTTCTCCTTCAGGTCTTTCGCTGCTTCTGTTGTTGAGGTGATTATGGCGTCCTTGTCCACATCGAAGTTTCCAACCACCCATGTTGTCTTTCCGCATCCTGGAACCCCGTTGACCCATCGTATATTCGGTACCATCCAGTCATCCCAGGACTGTCTTTCGGCTCGGCTCCCATCAATGGTTTCTGCCATTTGAAGGATCCTATCGTCCAACATGATCCTGGTATCCCGGGTTGTGACAACGATTGGATCATCCGATGGTATCACATACTTAGCCTTCCCAGTGCGTGCCGTCTCATCGCTGTCTAGAGCCACAAAACCGCTTGTTGCGCTGAACGCCGCCATATGGTGTTCGGACATACATCCCTTGATGACCTGGGATGTTTTATTGTCATATATGGCTCCTTCTGCTACCATGAGCTTAATTGACAACGAGCTTTCCAAATCAAGTCTGAAGGCCTCCAGAATTTTCCCGCAGGTTTCGCGTGTACTTGTCTTGTTGCTCTCATGACGGCCAAGAACTCGAGGAATGCGTTCTTTGCATGGTCTCTTGGTCCCGAGGCAGCGACGTAGCGGGGAGGACTGACTTGGCCCATGTCGGCTTTCGTCCGGAGGCTGGTTGGTGGACTTGTTAATAGAATGGGTTCTGGCGATGGCGGTGTCCGTGGCTTTTTGAATGGGCTTCGCATTACTGCGCTTAAGGCGTTAACAAACGCAGTCACTCCGCGGCTGGTTGGTGGTGTTTTGACTTGTTTTGCGGCTTCTTCCTGAGCCAATCGCGCCTGTACTCTTTCGGAGCCGCTCATGGTACTCGAGCTAGGGAGCGGATTTCCCCAGCTGTCGGTTGCAGGTAAGCCATCTCGCCTGGGGGCCTTGAGATAACTCAGGTTCTCTCCCCGATTTTCATATATGACGACTTCGTGATGTTTAGCGGCTTCAATGCAACCCAGCCTGTCCGCGACTTCTCCATTCGAGTACTCGATGGCCATAGCGTCAACACTTATCACCCGGGCTGTGATGTCTGTAAGTTCACCCAGCAACGTAAGGAGTGCGTTCACCTGTTCGAAAGGCGATTTGGCGGCCCATTCGAATAGTGCAATCGTTTTGTTTTTCGAATGCACCAGTCTACATTGGTGGCCTAATACCTCCGACACAGGTAAAGCGTCATACGCTTTGCGCTTCATGGTGACTTTAGTTGTTTTCCCGTTTAGCAGACATGCAAGCCCCGGTGACATGCGAACACGCTTATTGTTCCAAGCTATGCAAAAGCTCATTCCAAACCTTTCATCGACACCGTCCATGAAGAGAGCTACACCTCGAATCCTGATCCCCGGCTGCCCTGTAACCGCGCAAGCTAGTAGGCGATTTATGCTTACGCTTTTAGGGGCAGAGGTCTCAGAACTCGAGATGAGGGGAAGAGTGGTAGTGCTGATGGATAAGAGCTGTGTGTTTTGTGGGGGGAGGGTGGAATTTCTATTAGCCGCTATGCGGAACGACCTATCAATGAAGGACAGTAGATGTTGTCGAGTTAATGGATTATCCAGGATGTTACGGAGTTCCGATTCTGTAATCTTTCTGTCAATCCGCATTTCCAGATCGTGTCGGGCGGCTATGAAACGGGGACATTCAGTGAGCACGTGAGTAACCGTTTCTGGGATGCTTGGGTCGCATTCGCATCCTGGACTTTCTCGTAACTTAAACGTGTACAGATATTCAGCTATACCTCCATGTCCTGTCAAAGCTTGCACTTGGAACGGCGTCAATTTGATTGCCCTCGTTAGGCGATATGCCTTTGTAACGTCCGGCAGGAACATCTTAGTTACCTTTCCAGTGCAGGAGGTTTCGTATCGGTCTTGCCATTTCTGGACCGATTCCTCCCGGATCTTTCTTTTGACATAGGACAGGGGGATCCGTTCATAGTCCCGGGGAGCGCAAGCCAAGGCAGCAGATTTCGCGAGCTCATCGGCTCTTTCGTTTCCAACTGTTCCAACATGCGCCCTTAACCAAAACAGACGAACGCATCGTCCCTCTGCGTGGATCTTTCCAATGTTTTCCTTTATTGTCCTGGCCAGAGGGTGACTCGTTTTAGGATTACGCAGCAATTCGAGTGAGGATCTTGAGTCACTCAGAATGCTGACCTCTAGATCATTGCTGTTTTTCACTAATTGAGTTGCCTCCCTAAGGGCATAAAGTTCCGATTGGAAAACCGTGCAGTTGGAGTGCAGCTTGAATGTGGAAAAGTTCTTTTCTCTACCGTTTTCCCACCAAGTTAGGGCGGCGCCTTAGGTTAGGTTAGGTTAGGTTAGGTTAGGTTAGGTTAGGTTAGGTTAGGTTAGGTTAGGTTAGGTTTTTTTTTTTTTTTTTTTTTAATCAGGGAGGAGGAAATCCTTTTTACGGATACCCTAAGAGGGTTATGTCGGACTCTGCGTAGTGCCCTACCGACTAAAACCCCCTCCCTGCTTCTGACTACCTCCAACATAATCGGAGTTTTTATTTACTTAATGTGTTATTTTATTATCATTTTACTATGTCCTTTATATGTATAATTTTTGAGACTATTTAATTTACTATTAATACTTTTTAATTTTGATTCAATTTATTTGTCATATTTTTAGTTTTTTTTTTATATCTATTTATTTCTATTGTTGTTTTAGTATATACTTAAATATACTATTCAACGTTTTATTATGTAGCTATTTATTTCTTTCTATTACTTTTTCTACTAATTTCATACAGTATCCTAAAAACATCCTTCTTTTATCTTTGTCACTCATAAAACCATATATATTTCCAACCTCGATCCTTTCCCTTAATTCATGTTCAGCTTTTAATTTTTCATAAGCGTATACGGGACATTCTGTTATAATGTGGATCACATTTTCGTCTTTTCCAGATTTGCAAGCGCATGATGGGCTCTCTTTGCATTTAAAGCGGTACAAATACTCCGAGAACCCACCGTGTCCCGTCATAATCTGAATAAGCTTTCCAGTCGGCTGCAGCTCCCTTATGATTTTGTACGACGACGTCACGTCCGGAAAAAATATCTTGGTGACCGTGGCTTTGTCCTCGGATTTGTATCTCCGGTTCCATTCATCAATCGTTTCCATACGGATCTGTCGTTTGACGAATGAGACCGGACACAAATCATAGCTCGACCGCGTTTTTAGCTTGATGGCGGCGTCTTTTGCCAGCTGATCTGCTCTCTCGTTGCCTTCCAAACCCACATGAGCCTTAACCCAAAATAGTTCAACTTTTTTGTTTTGAGCTTCACAATCATCAAGATTGTTGCGAGCTTGGACTGCGAGAGGATGGAGAGAGCAGTTTTTCACTAGAGTTTCCAGCGAAGATCTTGAATCGCTATAGATTCCGAAGGTTCGTTCGGGGCTCTTTAAAATCTCGCTTGTAGCTCTACATATAGCCAGCAATTCCGCCTGGTAAACTGTGCAGTAGGATGACAGTTTCAATCTAAGGCTTCTGGTTTCGGCAACACTGTTCCAAAAGGACAATGACGCCCCAACCCTGCCGTCGATTTTGCTGCCATCCGTGTATATCTTAACTGCTTGTGTGCTGTTGTTAGCTACGTCGTTCTCATTTTCCAGGCATATGAATTGCCGGCTTTTATGCTTTGATGGGTGTGGTGTGTTACCAAACGCTGTTCTCCGCTCGATCTCTCTGTCCGCCAGTGCTGGCTGCGGTAACCCTCTTTTAGCCTCATACAGTGCGGCTGCTTCTTGTATTCTAAGGTCGAGGGGTAGTAGTCCGGTCAACACCAGCGCTGAAGGTTAGGTTAGGTTAGGTTAGGTTAGGTTAGGTTAGGTTAGGTTAGGTTAGGTTAGGTTAGGTTAGGTTAGGTTAGGTTAGGTTAGGTTAGGTTAGGTTAGGTTAGGTTAGGTTAGGTTAGGTTTTTTTTTTTTTTTTTTTTTTTTTTTTCTCGGCGCACCATAGACGCCAGGGTCCATGCTCTTTATTTACAATTATTGTTTCTATTTACTAGCTTTATTAATTTTATTACAACTTATTTTACTTAACATTACAGGAGAACGTACGTCTAACGTACATTATTACTTTTATTTAACTACTTTACATTATAATTCCTATTTTTAATTACTTCCAAAATTTTAATTTTCGAATACTAAATGAAAAGACAGGAAGGGACTTTGGGGAAGGGAATGTAATAACAGCAATGTTTTATTTTGGTTCTATTTACAATTTTTTATCATTATATTTTTGATGCTCTCTACCACCGCCGCGTTCCGGTTCTTTATCGCCATTTCGAGGTTATATTTCATCAAAGTTTGAGGTGACGCAGCCGCAGCCAGTCCTACAAATCGACCGATTGCATCATCGGCGTCATCCGTGTAGTAGATGAAGTTTCTCGTGTGCCTGGAGACCGCAACAACCGCGTGGGAGACGCTATCGTGCAGGTTTATTTTGGCCTTGGTTCTGATGACGATTACCGACTCGCTCTTCAGTCCCTGAGCTTCATGGATGGTTAGAACACGCGACCCAGTTCCTGCCCCGTAATCCTGGTTGATGAGGGTTTTCTTTTCTTCCTGTGTATGAACTAAGAAAAGGGTGCTAGGGGCATTCTTAGGGATTTTTGAGTCCGTGAACATTCTTCGCTCTAGAGACTGGACACGGCTTGCTGAGGAATATATACCGGAGTATATTTCCCTCAGTGCGTATGCGACATCCATTGGGCTCCTATGCGTGCACAACAATTCCTGGCTGATAGTCGTTACCAAGTTCGGGCGCTGGTACCTTAGATCGAAGAGATTTTCTCTGTCGACATAAGGGACCTGGTTTATGTCTCCGATGAGGACAATTTCGCTAACACCAGACAGCCTCAAAGCCATGATGATGGCTCCGAAATGGTTCATAAGAGCTTCGTCCACGAGAAGTCGGGTGAAGCTCTCATTCCTGAATCCATTTACGAGGACCGAAGCCATGGTGCGCACTCTGGTTTTAACCAGATCTCCTACTCGGTGCGCTAGCTTCTCCTTCAGATCTTTCGCTGCTTCTGTTGTTGAGGTGATTATGGCGTCCTTGTCCACATCGAAGTTTCCAACCACCCATGTTGTCTTTCCGCATCCTGGAACCCCGTTGACCCATCGTATATTCGGTACCATCCAGTCATCCCAGGACTGTATTCCGGCTCGGCTCCCATCAATGGTTTCTGCCATTTGAAGGATCCTATCGTCCAACATGATCCTGGTATCCCGGGTTGTGACAACGATTGGATCATCCGATGGTATCACATACTTAGCCCTCCCAGTGCGTGCCGTCTCGTCGCTGTCCAGAGCCACAAAACCGCTTGTTGCGCTGAACGCCGCCATATGGTGTTCGGACATACATCCCTTGATGACCTGGGATGTTTTATTGTCATATATGGCTCCTTCTGCTACCATGAGCTTAATCGACAACGAGCTTTCCAAATCAAGTCTGAAGGCCTCCAGAATTTTCCCGCAGGTTTTTGCGTGTACTTGTCTTGTTGCTCTCATGACGGCCAAGAACTCGAGGAATGCGTTCTTTGCGTGGTCTCTTGGTCCCGAGGCAGCGACGTAGCGGGGAGGACTGACTTGGCCCATGTCGGCTTTCGTCCGGAGGCTGGTTGGTGGACTTGTTAATAGAATGGGTTCTGGCGATGGCGGTGTCCGTGGCTTTTTGAATGGGCTTCGCATTACTGCGCTTAAGGCGTTAACAAACGCAGTCACTCCGCGGCTGGTTGGTGGTGTTTTGACTTGTTTTGCGGCTTCTTCCTGAGCCAATCGCGCCTGTACTCTTTCGGAGCCGCTCATGGTACTCGAGCTAGGGAGCGGATTTCCCCAGCTGTCGGTTGCAGGTAAGCCATCTCGCCTGGGGGCCTTGAGATAACTCAGGTTCTCTCCCCGATTTTCATATATGACGACTTCGTGATGTTTAGCGGCTTCAATGCAACCCAGCCTGTCCGCGACTTCTCCATTCGAGTACTCGATGGCCATAGCGTCAACACTTATCACCCGGGCTGTGATGTCTGTAAGTTCACCCAGCAACGTAAGGAGTGCGTTCACCTGTTCGAAAGGCGATTTGGCGGCCCATTCGAATAGTGCAATCGTTTTGTTTTTCGAATGCACCAGTCTACATTGGTGGCCTAATACCTCCGACACAGGTAAAGCGTCATACGCTTTGCGCTTCATGGTGACTTTAGTTGTTTTCCCGTTTAGCAGACATGCAAGCCCCGGTGACATGCGAACACGCTTATTGTTCCAAGCTATGCAAAAGCTCATTCCAAACCTTTCATCGACACCGTCCATGAAGAGAGCTACACCTCGAATCCTGATCCCCGGCTGCCCTGTAACCGCGCAAGCTAGTAGGCGATTTATGCTTACGCTTTTAGGGGCAGAGGTCTCAGAACTCGAGATGAGGGGAAGAGTGGTAGTGCTGATGGATAAGAGCTGTGTGTTTTGTGGGGGGAGGGTGGAATTTCTATTAGCCGCTATGCGGAACGACCTATCAATGAAGGACAGTAGATGTTGTCGAGTTAATGGATTATCCAGGATGTTACGGAGTTCCGATTCTGTAATCTTTCTGTCAATCCGCATTTCCAGATCGTGTCGGGCGGCTATGAAACGGGGACATTCAGTGAGCACGTGAGTAACCGTTTCTGGGATGCTTGGGTCGCATTCGCATCCTGGACTTTCTCGTAACTTAAACGTGTACAGATATTCAGCTATACCTCCATGTCCTGTCAAAGCTTGCACTTGGAACGGCGTCAATTTGATTGCCCTCGTTAGGCGATATGCCTTTGTAACGTCCGGCAGGAACATCTTAGTTACCTTTCCAGTGCAGGAGGTTTCGTATCGGTCTTGCCATTTCTGGACCGATTCCTCCCGGATCTTTCTTTTGACATAGGACAGGGGGATCCGTTCATAGTCCCGGGGAGCGCAAGCCAAGGCAGCAGATTTCGCGAGCTCATCGGCTCTTTCGTTTCCAACTGTTCCAACATGCGCCCTTAACCAAAACAGACGAACGCATCGTCCCTCTGCGTGGATCTTTCCAATGTTTTCCTTTATTGTCCTGGCCAGAGGGTGACTCGTTTTAGGATTACGCAGCAATTCGAGTGAGGATCTTGAGTCACTCAGAATGCTGACCTCTAGATCATTGCTGTTTTTCACTAATTGAGTTGCCTCCCTAAGGGCATAAAGTTCCGATTGGAAAACCGTGCAGTTGGAGTGCAGCTTGAATGTGGAAAAGTTCTTTTCTCTACCGTTTTCCCACCAAGTTAGGGCGGCGCCTTAGGTTAGGTTAGGTTAGGTTAGGTTAGGTTAGGTTAGGTTAGGTTAGGTTAGGTTAGGTTAGGTTTTTTTTTTTTTTTTTTTTTAATCAGGGAGGAGGAAATCCTTTTTACGGATACCCTAAGAGGGTTATGTCGGACTCTGCGTAGTGCCCTACCGACTAAAACCCCCTCCCTGCTTCTGACTACCTCCAACATAATCGGAGTTTTTATTTACTTAATGTGTTATTTTATTATCATTTTACTATGTCCTTTATATGTATAATTTTTGAGACTATTTAATTTACTATTAATACTTTTTAATTTTGATTCAATTTATTTGTCATATTTTTAGTTTTTTTTTTATATCTATTTATTTCTATTGTTGTTTTAGTATATACTTAAATATACTATTCAACGTTTTATTATGTAGCTATTTATTTCTTTCTATTACTTTTTCTACTAATTTCATACAGTATCCTAAAAACATCCTTCTTTTATCTTTGTCACTCATAAAACCATATATATTTCCAACCTCGATCCTTTCCCTTAATTCATGTTCAGCTTTTAATTTTTCATAAGCGTATACGGGACATTCTGTTATAATGTGGATCACATTTTCGTCTTTTCCAGATTTGCAAGCGCATGATGGGCTCTCTTTGCATTTAAAGCGGTACAAATACTCCGAGAACCCACCGTGTCCCGTCATAATCTGAATAAGCTTTCCAGTCGGCTGCAGCTCCCTTATGATTTTGTACGACGACGTCACGTCCGGAAAAAATATCTTGGTGACCGTGGCTTTGTCCTTGGATTTGTATCTCCGGTTCCATTCATCAATCGTTTCCATACGGATCTGTCGTTTGACGAATGAGACCGGACACAAATCATAGCTCGACCGCGTTTTTAGCTTGATGGCGGCGTCTTTTGCCAGCTGATCTGCTCTCTCGTTGCCTTCCAAACCCACATGAGCCTTAACCCAAAATAGTTCAACTTTTTTGTTTTGAGCTTCACAATCATCAAGATTGTTGCGAGCTTGGACTGCGAGAGGATGGAGAGAGCAGTTTTTCACTAGAGTTTCCAGCGAAGATCTTGAATCGCTATAGATTCCGAAGGTTCGTTCGGGGCTCTTTAAAATCTCGCTTGTAGCTCTACATATAGCCAGCAATTCCGCCTGGTAAACTGTGCAGTAGGATGACAGTTTCAATCTAAGGCTTCTGGTTTCGGCAACACTGTTCCAAAAGGACAATGACGCCCCAACCCTGCCGTCGATTTTGCTGCCATCCGTGTATATCTTAACTGCTTGTGTGCTGTTGTTAGCTACGTCGTTCTCATTTTCCAGGCATATGAATTGCCGGCTTTTATGCTTTGATGGGTGTGGTGTGTTACCAAACGCTGTTCTCCGCTCGATCTCTCTGTCCGCCAGTGCTGGCTGCGGTAACCCTCTTTTAGCCTCATACAGTGCGGCTGCTTCTTGTATTCTAAGGTCGAGGGGTAGTAGTCCGGTCAACACCAGCGCTGAAGGTTAGGTTAGGTTAGGTTAGGTTAGGTTAGGTTAGGTTAGGTTAGGTTAGGTTAGGTTAGGTTAGGTTAGGTTAGGTTAGGTTAGGTTAGGTTAGGTTAGGTTAGGTTAGGTTAGGTTAGGTTAGGTTAGGTTAGGTTAGGTTAGGTTAGGTTAGGTTTTTTTTTTTTTT
Organism: Ligdia adustata; assembly: GCA_947049295.1. Lineage (NCBI taxonomy): Eukaryota > Metazoa > Arthropoda > Insecta > Lepidoptera > Geometridae > Ligdia > Ligdia adustata. Next base: position 40,649 of record OX346229.1, on the reverse strand, counting down.
TTTTTTTTTTTTTTCTCGGCGCACCATAGACGCCAGGGTCCATGCTCTTTATTTACAATTATTGTTTCTATTTACTAGCTTTATTAATTTTATTACAACTTATTTTACTTAACATTACAGGAGAACGTACGTCTAACGTACATTATTACTTTTATTTAACTACTTTACATTATAATTCCTATTTTTAATTACTTCCAAAATTTTAATTTTCGAATACTAAATGAAAAGACAGGAAGGGACTTTGGGGAAGGGAATGTAATAACAGCAATGTTTTATTTTGGTTCTATTTACAATTTTTTATCATTATATTTTTGATGCTCTCTACCACCGCCGCGTTCCGGTTCTTTATCGCCATTTCGAGGTTATATTTCATCAAAGTTTGAGGTGACGCAGCCGCAGCCAGTCCTACAAATCGACCGATTGCATCATCGGCGTCATCCGTGTAGTAGATGAAGTTTCTCGTGTGCCTGGAGACCGCAACAACCGCGTGGGAGACGCTATCGTGCAGGTTTATTTTGGCCTTGGTTCTGATGACGATTACCGACTCGCTCTTCAGTCCCTGAGCTTCATGGATGGTTAGAACACGCGACCCAGTTCCTGCCCCGTAATCCTGGTTGATGAGGGTTTTCTTTTCTTCCTGTGTATGAACTAAGAAAAGGGTGCTAGGGGCATTCTTAGGGATTTTTGAGTCCGTGAACATTCTTCGCTCTAGAGACTGGACACGGCTTGCTGAGGAATATATACCGGAGTATATTTCCCTCAGTGCGTATGCGACATCCATTGGGCTCCTATGCGTGCACAACAATTCCTGGCTGATAGTCGTTACCAAGTTCGGGCGCTGGTACCTTAGATCGAAGAGATTTTCTCTGTCGACATAAGGGACCTGGTTTATGTCTCCGATGAGGACAATTTCGCTAACACCAGACAGCCTCAAAGCCATGATGATGGCTCCGAAATGGTTCATAAGAGCTTCGTCCACGAGAAGTCGGGTGAAGCTCTCATTCCTGAATCCATTTACGAGGACCGAAGCCATGGTGCGCACTCTGGTTTTAACCAGATCTCCTACTCGGTGCGCTAGCTTCTCCTTCAGATCTTTCGCTGCTTCTGTTGTTGAGGTGATTATGGCGTCCTTGTCCACATCGAAGTTTCCAACCACCCATGTTGTCTTTCCGCATCCTGGAACCCCGTTGACCCATCGTATATTCGGTACCATCCAGTCATCCCAGGACTGTATTCCGGCTCGGCTCCCATCAATGGTTTCTGCCATTTGAAGGATCCTATCGTCCAACATGATCCTGGTATCCCGGGTTGTGACAACGATTGGATCATCCGATGGTATCACATACTTAGCCCTCCCAGTGCGTGCCGTCTCGTCGCTGTCCAGAGCCACAAAACCGCTTGTTGCGCTGAACGCCGCCATATGGTGTTCGGACATACATCCCTTGATGACCTGGGATGTTTTATTGTCATATATGGCTCCTTCTGCTACCATGAGCTTAATCGACAACGAGCTTTCCAAATCAAGTCTGAAGGCCTCCAGAATTTTCCCGCAGGTTTTTGCGTGTACTTGTCTTGTTGCTCTCATGACGGCCAAGAACTCGAGGAATGCGTTCTTTGCGTGGTCTCTTGGTCCCGAGGCAGCGACGTAGCGGGGAGGACTGACTTGGCCCATGTCGGCTTTCGTCCGGAGGCTGGTTGGTGGACTTGTTAATAGAATGGGTTCTGGCGATGGCGGTGTCCGTGGCTTTTTGAATGGGCTTCGCATTACTGCGCTTAAGGCGTTAACAAGCGCAGTCACTCCGCGGCTGGTTGGTGGTGTTTTGACTTGTTTTGCAGGGTTAGGTTAGGTTAGGTTAGGTTAGGTTAGGTTAGGTTAGGTTAGGTTAGGTTAGGTTAGGTTAGGTTTTTTTTTTTTTTTTTTTTTTTTTTTTTTTTTTTTGCGGCGCACCATAGACTCCAGGGTCCATGCTTTTTATTAACAATTATTGTTTCTATTTACTATCTTTATTAATTTTATTACAACTTATTTTACTTAACATTACAGGAGAACGTACGTCTAACGTACATTATTACTTTTATTTAACTACTTTACATTATAATTCCTATTTTTAATTACTTCCAAAATTTTAATTTTCGAATACTAAATGTAAAGACAGGAAGGGACTTTGGGGAAGGGAATGTAATAACAGCAATGTTTTATTTTGGTTCTATTTACAATTTTTTATCATTATATTTTTGATGCTCTCTACCACCGCCGCGTTCCGGTTCTTTATCGCCATTTCGAGGTTATATTTCATCAAAGTTTGAGGTGACGCAGCCGCAGCCAGTCCTACAAATCGACCGATTGCATCATCGGCGTCATCCGTGTAGTAGATGAAGTTTCTCGTGTGCCTGGAGACCGCAACAACCGCGTGGGAGACGCTGTCGTGCAGGTTTATTTTGGCCTTGGTTCTGATGACGATTACCGACTCGCTCTTCAGTCCCTGAGCTTCATGGATGGTTAGAACACGCGACCCAGTTCCTGCCCCGTAATCCTGGTTGATGAGGGTTTTCTTTTCTTCCTGTGGTTAGGTTAGGTTAGGTTAGGTTAGGTTAGGTTAGGTTAGGTTAGGTTAGGTTAGGTTAGGTTAGGTTAGGTTAGGTTAGGTTAGGTTAGGTTAGGTTAGGTTAGGTTAGGTTAGGTTAGGTTAGGTTAGGTTAGGTTAGGTTAGGTTAGGTTAGGTTTTTTTTTTTTTTTTTTTTTTTTTTTGCGCCTACCCCTAACAAGTTAGTGTTAGGGCCTATGTTTGCAAGTCCCTCTCATTCCGTTCCCGCGAGCATGCCTCTCGTACTTGCATTCTTCATACTGTATCTTTCTTTCAGCCGTCCTCATTCATTCCTAGTTTTTATCTATGCTATTATTTTACATTTTATTTCTTTATATCTATGTCTTATGCTAATTATATTGTCTAGGCACTTACGCGCACAAACTGAATTGTGCCGTAGTGCACTTATTTTTTACTTTGGTTTCTTTTTATAACCTTTATTATTATATGCTTACAATATTCTATAAACTTATTCCTAAGATATTTATTCTCTACAATTTCTTTCAAACTTTCTATACTTATGCTACAATCAAGCTCGTATTCTATGTCCAGCCTTTGCCTGCCGTACATTGGGCACTCCGTTATACAGTGTATTACTGTTTCTTCCACGGCGGGGTCGCAAGGGCATGCCGGGCTCTCCTTGCACCGGAATTTGTACAGGTACGCGGAGAACCCCCCATGTCCTGTGAACAGTTGGACGGTAAGGTGGTCAAGATCAATTTTTCGGATAATTGAGTATGCTTTTATTGCGTCCGGGAAAAAGATTTTGGTTGTAGCGGCCCGGGTCTCAGTTTTGTAACGCCGGTTCCATTCGTCAAGCGAATCAAATCGAATTTGTCGCTTGACGAATGAGACCGGGCAGCAGTCGTAATTTGCTTTTGTTTTTAATTTAAGGGCAGCTGACTTGGCGAGTTCGTCCGCTCTTTCGTTCCCTTCTAATCCTGCGTGTGCCTTGATCCAGAAGAGGTTTACTGTTTTGTTGAGCTCTCTCATCTTCTGGATATCATTGCGTATTTGTACAACGAGAGGATGAAGGGAAGTTAGATTGACTACGCTTTCCAGTGCGGAGCGGGAATCACTGTATATATTGCAGCTTGCGTCTGTTGTTTTCTTTGCTCTCTTTGTCGCCTCCGCTAGAGCGAGGAGCTCTGCCTGGTAGACAGTGCAGCAGTCGTCCAACTTCAGTTTTCGGGTGCTTATTTCTGTGGCGCCTCGTCTGATGGTCAGGGCTGCTCCAACCTTTCCTTCGATTTTGCTACCATCGGTATAGATATTAAGCCCCTCACTGAACGTTCGGTTGACTGCTGCTCTGTCCTCCAGGCATTCAAAATGTAGGTCCTTCAGGCTTGCAGGATGCGGCTTAGAGGTGTATGGCACTAGGTTTTCCATTCCCCGATCTCCAACTATTCTCTCTGAGTAGCCCTTCTTAATGGCGTACAGAGCCGCCGCTTCTCTGAGTCGAATGTCCAGCGGGAGGAGTCCAGCCAACAGCAGTACCGAGTTTAGGGACGCGGTTCTATATGATTTAACCAATTTTTGGACAAAACCTCGCTGAACTGTGTCCAGCTCGTTTCTAATTTTTAATTTTGTTGTTGCCGGTGCCCAGGCGCTGGCCGCGTACATAATAGTAGGCTCGACGACTGCCGTATATATTGTGCGTATCACTTCTGATGACAGGCCCCAGTGGATTTTCGCTGTTCTGGCCAACTGCTTGTAGAAGCTGAGCGCCTTCCTGCAGACATTTGCGGTGTGTGCGTTGAATGTCAACTTCTGGTCAATTGTCAGCCCGAGTATTTTCATTTCTTTAGACATTCCAATGCTCACTCCCCCCATGTTCAGTCGTGGGGTGTCGTACTTTAACTTTCTTGTTAAGGTCATTGCCACCGTCTTGTGAGGGGCGAACACGAGTTTGTTTCTGATTCCCCATGACTGAACATACGAGAGCGCGGCATTGGCGCACTTCTCTATCTCCAGAGCTGTTTTACCGTCGAACACCAGCACAATGTCGTCCGCGAAGGCCTGCACGTGGAACTTTTCTCTCTCTAACTCAAGAAGGAGTGGGTCCAGCAGCAAGTTCCAGAGCATAGGACCGCTAATGGAGCCCTGTACGCATCCCTTCTCGGTTCTCCTTTCGTGCTCTTCTCCGGCGTAGCGGACTCGTACTTTCCGGTTCTCCAGGTAGCTGTCCATGACTCTCCTCAGATTTAAGGGGACCCTTTCCTCAGCCAATCTCACCTTGATAACTGGCCACCAGGCGCTATCAAAGGCTCCCTCTATATCCAACGACACCATCGTAACAATCTTCTTTTCATCAAGCTTATTGTTGATGTGCCGCATTAGGATATAGAGGGAGTCCTCTGTGCTTTTTTGGGGCACAAAGCCGAATTGGCGAGTACTTGTCCCTGGAAGTAGGTAGAACCTGAGGCGGGAAACCACCATCTTCTCAAAGATTTTGCCCAGCACCGGCAAGAGGCCTATCGGTCTATAGGACTTAGCTGTGGAGTAGGTGCTTTTTCCTGGTTTCCTCAACACAACTACTGTCGCTTCCTTCCACTTGTTTGGGAAGTATCCAAGCTCCAGGCATTTGTTTATGAGGCTTAGGTAGAGCGCAGGGTCATTTTTGATGGCTTCGTTACATATGTCCGCGGTGAGGCCGTCCTCCCCGGGGACCTTCTTCGGATTGAAAGAGTTTGCCGCCAGATTTAGCTCGGTCTGGGTGAATGGTGGGTCTTCAAGATCATCTTGTTGTCCATTATTCACTGTTTCGGCTTTGATTCTGATCTGGCGGTGTTCCTCGTTGTCGCAAGTTTGAAGATCCTGGGGGTAGAACGTCTTGGCCAGTAACTCTACCGACTTCTTGGCTTCCAACACTCTTCCCTCAACCTGTAGTGGCACATCCTCTTCCCTTGTCCTGGTCCTATTTATTATCCTGTAGATACCGTCCCAGACACTCTCCCGGTCCTGTTTTCCACATAGCTCCTTCCAACTTCCTATCCTTGTTTTCCATGCCTTTAATTCATACTCTGCTTTCTGTTCCAGGTACTTCTCTACGACCTCCTTTCTTCGCACCGGCGCGGCGCAGCGGATCCTCATCTTACAGGTGGTTACGTGGCGCTTCATTCGTTCCAGCTCGTCGGACCACCATGGCACGGTAAGTATCTGTTTGTTTTTTATTTTAGGTAGTGTGTCTGTGCATGTTTGTGTAATGATTTGTGTGTATTTGTCTATTGTGTGTTCTATTTGTTGTGTGTTGGTAATTTGTTCAGTGTCTGTGTGTGTGAGCGTATGGTCTGCTTTTAATTGGTTCATTTTCTCATGAAAACGAGGCCAATTCGCTCTGCGTGTGTTAAATTGTCTAGTGGTTCTTGTGATGTGTGTACCTTTAGATTTCTTCAGTGACAGATTAAATACTATGCCATTGTGATCCGAGCTCGTCATGTTTTCAACTACTTTCCACGCGTCCACATGCCGAAGAAGATCCGCTGAGCACGCCGTGATGTCCACATGACTCGTGTATCGTTTATCGCCCCTTATTGTGTCAAAGGTCGGCGTGTTTACGTCATTGTTGTTGAGTATGTGGAGTTCAAGGTCGTCGAGCAGGCTGAGTACCTCAACTCCTCTGGGTTGCGTTCTGACACTTCCCCACCACGAGTTCCACGCATTGACATCTCCCCCCACAATGAAGTGACTGTTTCCCAGCTGTCTGTGCACTTCCTTAAGGTGCTCTAGATACGGTTCTAAGGGCTGGTCATCCTCGAAGTACACAGAGAGCAAGGTGACCTGCCATGCTTTGGTCCGTATTCCAATCACTGCTATGTTGTTTGTGGTGTATGTCGGGTATTGGACCACGTCCAGTGTGGGGTCGAGAACTGCAATGGTGGCCTTTGTTACTCCGCTGGCTTGGTCGGTGCTCTGAAATATGCGGGCTCCCGTACGACTTTTCATCCTCCCGAGTGCCCCCACATACGGTTCCTGTATGAGCATAACTGAGACCCGGTGTTGTGTCGCATAGATGAACGCCTCGTCCGTCGCCAGGCTTTTCTTGCGCAAATTCGTCTGAGCAATTCTGTACGGGGTGCCCTTAGCAGTACGCAACGGTGGATCTCGCTATCGCCTCCCATTTGCGCCTCACCGTGCATTCATTGCTAAAGGCATTGTGCTCAGACCTGCCTATCTTGGCTTTCGTGCAGTTGATACAGCTGGGTGGTGTGTCCGATAGCCACTCCGCACAGTCCGCTCTATGGTGCGCTCCGCCGCAGTGGCTGCACACATCGGCCGCTTCGGTGCAGAACCGCTTTCCATGTCCATACCCCAGGCAGCGCGAGCACTGCACTAGTGGGGACTGGTCGGCGACTCTGACACGCTGCATGTCGATGTGTACTGCCCCCGCGTCGGTAAGGCGCCGCCACATGTGAGGGGACACTTTGGCCACTACGTGTGCAGTCAGCGGATTCCGTGCTCGCCTACGGTATCTTATCTCCACACGGTCATCTTCGCCGTTCAGGTCGCGAAACACGTTTTTGTTTTGGGTCCGGAGCGCCTTCACTATGTCCTCGTCCGAGTTGCTTTGGAGGACCCCGTACATAATAACAAGGGGGTCCTTGTTTTTTACCTCTTCCACACTCAACTGTCCGTCCTGTGTCGAAATCCTTTCCCTGATCCTTCTAATCTCCTCTTTGTCCCTACAGCCCACGATAATCTTTCTGTCCTTAGCTTTCCTTATTTTATCGATCCTTAGTCCTTCCTCCTTTGCATTAATAACTTTCTTAATCTTTTCAAAGACTTCCTCCCCAGTCTCCTGCTCATCCGTCGAGGTAACTATGATGGAGTGCATGGCGGGAGTTTCCCGGGACCGCCGACTGGGAGACCCCGCCACGACACTCGCGTAGCTTCCTCGTTCCATCACTTCCTGCTGGTTTCTCAGCATCTGTCCTATTTTTTCTATTTCCTCCTTATTTTCTCTAAGAAGCCTACTCTGTTCCTCCATTTTACTAAACATCTTTTCTTCATTTTCCAGGTGGCGTTTATGCTCTACTGGTGACGGCGTTGTCCTCTCCGCTCTCATCGGGGTGACCTGCGGCCTTTTTATACTTTCCGTTTCTTTTACAAGCTGATACAGGCGCTCGGCGGCCGCCTGAACCTCCTGCTTGATTTCCCGCTTTATGTTACCGGAGCGGCTAAGATTGCCTTTCAGTCGGCTAAGGCACTGTCTCGCCTCGGTTAGCCGGTCTGTCTGTTTCCGACTCGAGAGTGGGCTGTTCTCCGCTGTGGTTACCGTCTGTGAGGCCGGCCCCTTGTTGGTCGGTGCCGTCTTCGGTTTTAGTGCCGCAGCTCCGCCATTGGGCGCCGCGGGGGGAGGGGCGTGGCTTGCCCCGCCCTCGCCCCGCCCACTGGCGGGTGCTGCCGTCGCCGCCGCACCGGGCGACTGTGCCGTCCTTCGTGGCTGCGGCGGGCTCACTGTAAATGTCTTTAGCAGTGGGGATATGCTCGCCCTCGGTTCCGGCTGTCCTGATTCCCATTCGCCGATGCTCCTTCGAACTGTTTTCTCGGCTGCAGAAGAGCTCGCCCCTTCGTCCAGCGATATTTGGCGAGCTGCTTGTGCGCGTTTCGCAGGGTTCGGCGTGTGGTACATTGTGACTGCAGCTGTTTAGTGGAGTTCTAGGAATTGAGACAGAACCGCGACAACCAAGTGTATCTTCAGATATCAATATGTGTTGGCTGTAAAGTGGCCAATATATGTATGATGTTACGTCTTGCCACCAAGTCACGTCAATTTGTTTATTTATGAATTCAATTATTTATGTATTTACTATTTATTTATTTATTAGTTAAAATATTTATGTATTTATTTCTTTACTAAAATTTATTTAAGTATATTTCTAACAGTTTATTATAATTTTAATAATTTTAAAATTGTGTTTATTTGTTTCAGGTCCTGGCAGGCAAAGTGCGGGCAAGCGCGGTCATTTGCGGGTACGGTGGGCAGAGGCAGAACTTACATATAATTTCAAAATGTATACAAAATAAATAAAATTTTCAATTATAAATTTTTGACAATTTTCAGTAATCTTAATATTACATATTAAATATACAAAATTTTTGGTCAATAAACCTTGTCTATAAATATTTAACTAGTGTATATTATAAAGTACTGTGTCAAAATATACAGATGATAGACCCTATGTCAATATTACAATTTTAAAAATTTTGGTAGAGTTAGCTCTACCCAGAGTCAACACTGTGATTTCTAATCACATAAAAGAAAAGAAAATGTCAATACAACTTTAGATTTTGGTAGAGTTGGCTCTACCTAGAGCCAGTATGGTAATTTCCAGTCGCCAATATCCAATTCTGTAGGAAAAGAATTTTATGGTTGGAAATATTTGCTCTACCTACAACTCTACATAGAGCCTCTAGGATGCTCTATCTTGTCACTGCGAGTGAGAACCCCGTCTCAGTCCGAACAAAAAATTTTGGTCAATTCGGGCCAATACTTCCCGAGATACGGGCAGTCAAAGTTCGGGGGCGGGGGGAGGGGGAGGGGCAGGGGCAGGGGGGAGGGGGGTGTAATGGTTTTTATAGGTATAGGTTTAACAACAAGAGCTATATAATAGTATCACAAGATTTTGGGTTTGCCTATGACACTAGGGCGAGTCACTCCGACACCAAGACGAACAACTAAACTATGGTGCCAGTAGTGCTCGACCCAACAGTGAAAACCGCGTGCTCGTAGCTCGACACCAGGCCGAGTTACGGCGATTATAAGTTTAGAGGGGAAGGGGGCGGGGGTGGCAGGGAGGGGGGTGAGAGTATAGTCCTGGTCCTTCCCCACACAACACAAAAAACCGCGATCTCGTAGCTCACTGCCACGAGGAGCTACGTCTGCCTGTTCCTTGAGTGTGCCGGGAACTAACTATGACTATACTCTGTGGGAGAGGAAAGTAAAAGTTTAGAAAAATAATTTAGAAATTTGGAATTTTGAAAACGGGGATCGGGAGAGGAGGACAGACAGTAGTATTATATATATATATATACCAGTTTTGAGGTCAAAATTCGCCTAGGATACACCGTTTTTGAGTTATGAGCACCTGAACTTCTGGCTCCTACTATTATGGTACACTCAAGTGTTTCGGTCACGTAACTCTCCAACGGAAGGTGCCAGGCAAATTTCGACCTCGATGCAGGCTATTTGGGGACTCAAACTAATTTTTAGGAAAATAAAATTAACAAAAAATTTTTTCTACAATTTGGGATTATTATGATGATAATTTACACTATTTAATTTTGTACGCTCTTGACCGCTTTTATGCCTAAATAATCCTAACTTTACAATTTTGCTTATATCTCCTGTTCTATATGTCGTAAAAATGTGCGGTTTTCACTGTTGGGATTGTAATTAGAAGGCCAATAATTTAATACCAAAAAAAGGGGGGGTGAAGGGGAGATTTGGGGATACACATATAACCTAAAAATTTTAAAATGCTAATATCTACAAAACTAAGAGTCCAAAAAATTTGATTTTTTCACTGTTGGAAAGATACGGGAATTCTTGAATTTTCGACTTCAAAATTTTGGGGTGTCGTCACTGATAGAAATTTTTTATTTACGTTTATAAATTATAAAAAAAGTAACTCAACTTGTTTGGTCTGTATCTCCGGCGATATTGTTCGGATTTCAAACGAAGAAAAACCTCCAGACTCGTCTTCTTATCTTCTATCCAGAGGTGTTTTCAGATGGTCTCCAGCACCTCTGGAACCTGGACCTCGTGGGCACGTGGTTTCCGGAAAGTGGTGAATATCTCGGCGAGTCCAGCCGGGAAAAATCCCGGACTCAGCCAAGATATTGTCCTCACCAAGGCCCTTCGATTTGCAGTGGAAAAACTGCAGGTCGTCGCTGAAGATCTTGCGCCGCACGCGTCCAAAGTTTTAAAATGCGTTTTAAGGTTAGCTTAAAACGGTTTTATTGTTGCAACTTCCTCAATTTTTCACTTTTTGAGAAAAAATTTTCACTGTTGGTTGTAACTTTTTTACGCGCACAACTGGTAAAATTTTTACTTTTCTGTTGTCGTTTTTGCTATTTTTGCCGATATTTCGAGCGCGGAGCGACTTAGAAACGTGGCGCTTTCACTGCCGGACAGCGCGCGACTGGTTAGGTTAGGTTAGGTTAGGTTAGGTTAGGTTAGGTTAGGTTAGGTTAGGTTAGGTTAGGTTAGGTTAGGTTAGGTTAGGTTTTTTTTTTTTTTTTTTTTTTTTTTTTTTTTTTGTCCGCCTACCCCCAACGAGTTGGTGTTGGGGCCTATGTTTGCAAGTCCCTCTCATTCCGTTCCCGCGAGCATGCCTCTCGCACTTGCATTCCTCATACTGTTTCTTTCTTTCAGCCGTCCTCATTCATTCCTAATTTTTATCTATTCTTATCTTCTTTATTTTTGTAGAGTATACAGTTTTTACTAGGCAGTTACTTTGTTTACATTTTATTTCTTATATCTATGTCTTATGCTATTTATATTGTCTAGGCACTTACGCGCACAAACTGAATTGTGCCGTAGTGCACTTATTTTTTACTTTTGTTTCTTTTTATTACCTTTTTTATTATGTTCTTACAATATGCTATAAACTTATTCCTAAGATATTTATTTTCTACAATATCTTTTAAGCTTTCTTTACTTACGATACAGTCAAGCTCGTATTCTATGTCCAGCCTTTGCCCACCGTACATTGGACACTCCGTTATACAGTGTATTACTGTTTCTTCCACGGCGGGGTCACAAGGGCATGCCGGGCTCTCCTTGCACCGGAATTTGTACAGGTACGCGGAGAACCCCCCATGTCCTGTGAACAGTTGGACGGTAAGGTGGTCAAGATCTATTTTGCGTATAGTTGGGTATGCTTTTATTGCATCCGGGAAGAAGATTTTGGTTGTAGCGGCCCGGGTCTCAGTTTTGTAGCGCCGGTTCCATTCGTCAAGCGAATCAAATCGAATTTGTCGCTTGACGAATGAGACCGGGCAGCAGTCGTAATTTGCTTTTGTTTTTAATTGAAGGGCAGCTGACTTAGCGAGTTCATCCGCTCTTTCGTTCCCTTCTAATCCTGCGTGTGCCTTGATCCAGAAGAGGTTTACTGTTTTGTTGAGCTCTCTTATCTTCTGGATGTCATTGCGTATTTGTACAACGAGAGGATGAAGGGAAGTTAGATTGACTACGCTTTCCAGTGCGGAGCGGGAATCACTGTATATATTGCAGCTTGCGTCTGTAGTTTTCTTTGCTCTCTTTGTCGCCTCCGCTAGAGCGAGGAGCTCCGCCTGGTAGACGGTGCAGCAGTCGTCCAACTTCAGTTTTCGAGTGCTTATTTCTGTGGCGCCTCGTCTGATGGTCAGGGCTGCTCCAACCTTTCCTTCGATTTTGCTGCCATCGGTATAGATATTAAGCCCCTCACTGAACGTTCGGTTGACTGCTGCTCCGTCCTCCAGGCATTCAAAATGTAAGTCCCTCTGGCTTGCAGGATGCGGCTTAGAGGTGTATGGCACTAGGTTTTCCATTCCCCGATCTCCGACTATTCTCTCTGAGTAGCCCTTCTTAATAACGTACAGTGCCGCCGCTTCTCTGACTCGGATGTCTAGCGGGAGGAGTCCAGCTAACAGCAGTACTGAGTTTAGGGACGCGGTTCTGTATGACTTAACCAATTTTTGGACAAAGCCTCGCTGAACCGTATCCAGCTCGTTTTTAATTTTTACTTTCATTGTTGCCGGTGCCCAGGCGCTGGCCGCGTACATTATAGTAGGCTCGACAACTGCCGTATATATTGTGCGTATCACTTCTGATGACAGGCCCCAGTGAATTTTTGCTGTTCTGGCCAACTGCTTATAGAAGCTGAGCGCCTTCCTGCAGACATTTGCGGTGTGTGCGTTGAATGTCAACTTCTGGTCAATCGTCAGCCCGAGTATTTTCATCTCTTTAGACATTCCAATGCTCACTCCCCCCATGTTCAGTCGTGGGGTGTCGTACTTTAATTTTCTTGTTAATGTCATTGCCACCGTCTTGTGAGGGGCAAACACGAGTTTGTTTCTGATTCCCCACGACTGAACATACGAGAGCGCGGCATTGGCGCACTTCTCTATCTCCAGAGCTGTTTTACCGTCGAACACCAGCACAATGTCGTCCGCGAAGGCCTGCACGTGGAATTTTTCTCTCTCTAACTCAAGAAGGAGTGGGTCCAGCAGCAAGTTCCAGAGCATAGGACCGCTAATGGAGCCCTGTACGCATCCCTTCTCGGTTCTCCTTTCGTGCTCTTCTCCGGCGTAGCGGACTCGTACTTTCCGGTTCTCCAGGTAGCTGTCCATGACTCTCCTCAGATTTAAGGGGACCCTTTCCTCAGCCAATCTCACCTTGATAACTGGCCACCAGGCGCTATCGAAGGCTCCCTCTATATCCAACGACACCATCGTAACAATCTTCTTCTCATCAAGTTTATTGTTGATGTGCCGCATTAGGATATAGAGGGAGTCCTCTGTGCTTTTTTGGGGCACAAAGCCGAATTGGCGAGTACTTGTCCCTGGAAGTAGATAGAACCTGAGGCGAGCCACCACCATCTTCTCAAAGATTTTACCCAGCACCGGCAAGAGGCCTATCGGTCTATAGGACTTAGCTGTGGAGTAGGTGCTTTTTCCTGGTTTCCTCAACACAACTACTGTCGCTTCCTTCCACTTGTTTGGGAAGTATCCAAGCTCCAGGCATTTGTTTATGAGGCTTAGGTAGAGCGCAGGGTCATTTTTGATGGCTTCGTTACATATGTCCGCGGTGAGGCCGTCCTCCCCGGGGGCCCTCTTCGGATTGAAAGAGTTTGCCGCCAGATTTAGCTCGGTTTGGGTGAATGGTGGGTCTTCAAGATCATCTTGTTTTCCATTATTCACTGTCTCGGCTTTGATTCTGATCTGGCGGTGTTCCTCATTGTCGCAAGTTTGAAGATCCCTGGGGTAGAACGTCTTGGCCAGTAACTCTACCGACTTCTTGGCTTCTAACACTCTTCCCTCAACCTGTAGTGGCACATCCTCTTCCCTTGTCCTGGTCCTATTTATTATCCTGTAGATACCGTCCCAGACACTCTCCCGGTCCTGTTTTCCACATAGCTCCTTCCAACTTCCTATCCTTGTTTTCCATGCCTTTAATTCATACTCTGCTTTCTGTTCCAGGTACTTCTCTACGACCTCCTTTCTTCGCACCGGCGCGGCGCAGCGGATCCTCATCTTACAGGTGGTTACGTGGCGCTTCATTCGTTCCAGCTCGTCGGACCACCATGGCACGGTAAGTATCTGTTTGTTTTTTATTTTAGGTAGTGTGTCTGTGCATGTTTGTGTAATGATTTGTGTGTATTTGTCTATTGTGTGTTCTATTTGTTGTGTGTTGGTAATTTGTTCAGTGTCTGTGTGTGTGAGCGTATGGTCTGCTTTTAATTGGTTCATTTTCTCATGAAAACGAGGCCAATTCGCTCTGCGTGTGTTAAATTGTCTAGTGGTTCTTGTGATGTGTGTACCTTTGGATTTCTTCAGTGACAGATTAAATACTATGCCATTGTGATCCGAGCTCGTCATGTTTTCAACTACTTTCCACGCGTCCACATGCCGAAGAAGATCCGCTGAGCACGCCGTGATGTCCACATGACTCGTGTATCGTTTATCGCCCCTTATTGTGTCGAAGGTCGGCGTGTTTACGTCATTGTTGTTGAGTATGTGGAGTTCAAGGTCGTCTAGCAGGCTGAGTACCTCAACTCCTCTAGGTTGCGTTCTGACACTTCCCCACCACGTGTTCCACGCATTGACATCTCCCCCCACAATGAAGTGATTGTTTCCCAGCTGTCTGTGCACTTCCTTAAGGTGCTCTAGATACGGTTCTAAAGGCTGGTCATCCTCGAAGTACACAGAGAGCAAGGTGACCTGCCATGCTTTGGTCCGTATTCCAATCACTGCTATGTTGTTTGTGGTGTATGTCGGGTATTGGACCACGTCCAGTGTGGGGTCGAGAACTGCAATGGTGGCCTTTGTTACTCCGCTAGCTTGGTCGGTACTCTGAAATATGCGGGCTCCGGTACGACTTTTCATCCTCCCGAGTGCCCCCACATACGGTTCCTGTATGAGCATAACTGAGACCCGGTGTTGTGTCGCATAGATGAACGCCTCGTCCGTCGCCAGGCTTTTCTTGCGCAAATTCGTCTGTGCAATTTTGTACGGGGTGCCCTTAGCAGTACGCAACGGTAGATCTCGCTATCGCCTCCCATTTGCGCCTCACCGTGCATTCGTTGCTAAAGGCATTGTGCTCAGACCTGCCTATCTTGGCTTTCGTGCAGTTGATACAGCTGGGCGGTGTGTCCGATAGCCACTCCGCACAGTCCGCTCTATGGTGCGCTCCGCCGCAATGGCTGCACACATCGGCCGCTTCGGTACAGAACCGCTTTCCATGTCCATACCCCAGGCAGCGCGAGCACTGCACTAGTGGGGACTGGTCGGCGACTCTGACACGCTGCATGTCGATGTGTACTGCCCCCGCGTCGGTAAGGCGCCGCCACATGTGAGGGGACACTTTGGCCACTACGTGTGCAGTCAGCGGATTCCGTGCTCGCCTACGGTATCTTATCTCCATACGGTCATCTTCGCCGCTCAGGTCGCGAAATACGTTTTTGTTTTGGGTCCGGAGCGCCTTCACTATATCTTCGTCCGAGTTGCTTTGGAGGACCCCGTACATAATAACAAGGGGGTCCTTGTTTTTTACCTCTTCCACACTCAACTGTCCGTCCTGTGTCGAAATCCTTTCCCTGATCCTTCTAATCTCCTCTTTGTCCCTACAGCCCACGATAATCTTTCTGTCCTTAGCTTTCCTTATTTTATCGATCCTTAGTCCTTCCTCCTTTGCATTAATAACTTTCTTAATCTTTTCAAAGACTTCCTCCCCAGTCTCCTGCTCATCCGTCGAGGTAACTATGATGGAGTGCATGGCGGGAGTTTCCCGGGACCGCCGACTGGGAGACCCCGCCACGACACTCGCGTAGCTTCCTCGTTCCATCACTTCCTGCTGGTTTCTCAGCATCTGTCCTATTTTTTCTATTTCCTCCTTATTTTCTCTAAGAAGCCTACTCTGTTCCTCCATTTTACTAAACATCTTTTCTTCATTTTCCAGGTGGCGTTGATGCACTACTGGTGACGGCGTTGTCCTCTCCTCTCTCATCGGGGTGACCTGCGGCCTTTTTATACTTTCCGTTTCTTTTACAAGCTGATACAGGCGCTCGGCGGCCGCCTGAACCTCCTGCTTGATTTCCCGCTTTATGTTACCGGAGCGGCTGAGATTGCCCTTCAGTCGGCTAAGGCACTGTCTCGCTTCGGTTAGCCGGTCTGTCTGTTTCCGACTCGAGAGTGGGCTGTTCTCCGCTGTGGTTACCGTCTGTGAGGCCGGCCCCTTGTTGGTCGGTGCCGTCTTCGGTTTTAGTGCCGCAGCTCCGCCATTGGGCGCCGCGGGGGGAGGGGCGTGGCTTGCCCCGCCCTCGCCCCGCCCACTGGCGGGTGCTGCCTTTGCCGCCGCACCGGGCGACTGTCGCGGTGCCGTCCTTCGTGGCTGCGGCGGGCTCACTGTAAATGTCTTTAGCAGTGGGGATATGCTCGCCCTCGGTTCCGGCTGTCCTGATTCCCATTCGCCGATGCTCCTTCGAACTGTTTTCTCGGCTGCAGAAGAGCTCGCCCCTTCGTCCAGCGATATTTGGCGAGCTGCTTGTGCGCGTTTCGCAGGGTTCGGCGTGTGGTACATTGTGACTGCAGCTGTTTAGTGGAGTTCTAGGAATTGAGACAGAACCGCGACAACCAAGTGTATCTTCAGATATCAATATGTGTTGGCTGTAAAGTGGCCAATATATGTATGATGTTACGTCTTGCCACCAAGTCACGTCAATTTGTTTATTTATGAATTCAATTATTTATGTATTTACTATTTATTTATTTATTAGTTAAAATATTTATGTATTTATTTATTTACTAAAATTTATTTAAGTATATTTCTAACAGTTTATTATAATTTTAATAATTTTAAAATTGTGTTTATTTGTTTCAGGTCCTGGCAGGCAAAGTGCGGGCAAGCGCGGTCGTTTGCGGGTACGGTAGGCAGAGGCAGAACTTACATATAATTTCAAAATGTATACAAAATAAATAAAATTTTCAATTATAAATTTTTGACAATTTTCAGTAATCTTAATATTAAGTAATACAAAATTTTTGGTCAATAAACCTTGTCTATAAATATTTAACTAGTGTATATTATAAAGTACTGTGTCAAAATATACAGATGATAGACCTATGTCAATATTACAATTTTAAAATTTTTGGTAGAGTTAGCTCTACCCAGAGTCAACACTGTGATTTCTAATCACATAAAAGAAAAGAAAATGTCAATACAACTTTAGATTTTGGTAGAGTTGGCTCTACCTAGAGTCAGTATGGTAATTTCCAGTCGCCAATATCCAATTCTGTAGGAAAATAATTTTATGGTTGGAAATATTTGCTCTACCTACAACTCTACATAGAGCCTCTAGGATGCTCTACCTTGTCACTGCGAGTGAGAACCCCGTCTCAGTCCGAACAAAAAAATTTTGGTCAATTCGGGCCAATACTTCCCGAGATACGGGCAGTCAAAGTTCGGGGGCGGGGGGAGGGGGAGGGGGAGGGGGGTGTAATGGTTTTTATAGATATAGGTTTAACAACAAGAGCTATATAATAGTATCACAAGATTTTGGGTTTGCCTATGACACTAGGGCGAGTCACTCCGACACCAAGGCGAACAAGTAAACTATGGTGCCAGTAGTGCTCGACCCAACAGTGAAAACCGCGTGCTCGTAGCTCGACACCAGGCCGAGTTACGGCGATTATAAGTTTAGAGGGGAAGGGGGCGGGGGCGGCAGGGAGGGGGGGTGAGAGTATAGTCCTGGTCCTTCCCCACACAACACAAAAAACCGCGATCTCGTAGCTCACTGCCACGAGGAGCTACGTCTGCCTGTTCCTTGAGTGTGCCGGGAACTAACTATGACTATACTCTGTGGCAGTGGAAAGTAAAAGTTTAGAAAAATAATTTGGAAATTTGGAATTTTGAAAACGGGGATCGGGAGAGGAGGACAGACAGTAGAGTTATATATATATATATATACCAGTTTTGAGGTCAAAATTCGCCTAGGATACACCGTTTTTGAGTTATGAGCACCTGAACTTCTGGCTCCTACTATTATGGTACACTCGAGTGTTTCGGTCACGTAACTCTCCAACGGAAGGTGCCAGGCAAATTTCGACCTCGATGCAGGCTATTTGGGGACTCAAACTAATTTTTAGGAAAATAAAATTAACAAAAATTTTTTTCTAAAATTTGGGATTATTATGATGATAATTTACACTATTTAATTTTGTACGCTCTTGACCGCTTTTATGCCTAAATAATCCTAACTTTACAATTTTGCTTATATCTCCTGTTCTATAGGTCGTAAAAATGTGCGGTTTTCACTGTTGGGATTGTTATTAGCAGGCCAATAATTTTATACCAAAAAAAGGGGGGGGGTGGAGGGGAGATTTGGGGATAAACATATAACCAAGAATTTTAAAAAGCTTATATCTAGAAAACTAAAAGTCCAAAAAATTTGATTTTTTCACTATTGCAAAGGTCCGAGAATTCTTGATTTTATCAGTCCAAAAATACGGGTGTCGTCGCGGAAAAAAGATTTTAATTTTGTCTTGAAATTCAGGAAGATTTACCTCCAAATTGATTCGTCTGTAGCTCCGGAGATATTGTTCCGATTTCCATGAAAAAATTTCCAGCTGTCTTGTCTTCAGGTCCTCTATCCAGAACTGCTTTCAGATGGTCTCCAGCACCTCTGGAACCTGGACCTCGTGAACACGTGGTTTTTGGAAAAACTGAATATCTCGGCGAGTCCAGCCGGGAAAAATCCCGGACTCAGCCAAAATATTGTCCTCGCCAATGCCCTTCGACGAGCAGAAGAAAAAATGCAGGTCGTCACTGAAGATCGTGCGCCGCACGCGTCCGAAGTTTTGTATGGCGTTTTGAGGTTAACTCAAAACGCTTTTATGGGTTTAACTCCTTCAATTTTTCACTTTTTCAAACGATTTTTTCACTGTTCGCTGTATCTTGTTTACGCGCACATTTGGTAAATTTTTCACTTTTCTAGCTCCGATTTTGGTATTTTTGCTGATATTTCGAGCGCGGAGCGACTTATGAACGTGGCGTTTTCGCTGGCGGACAGCGCGCGACTGGTTAGGTTAGGTTAGGTTAGGTTAGGTTAGGTTAGGTTAGGTTAGGTTAGGTTAGGTTAGGTTAGGTTAGGTTAGGTTAGGTTAGGTTAGGTTAGGTTAGGTTAGGTTAGGTTAGGTTAGGTTAGGTTAGGTTAGGTTAGGTTAGGTTAGGTTAGGTTAGGTTAGGTTAGGTTAGGTTAGGTTAGGTTAGGTTAGGTTAGGTTAGGTTAGGTTAGGTTAGGTTAGGTTAGGTTAGGTTAGGTTAGGTTAGGTTAGGTTAGGTTAGGTTAGGTTAGGTTAGGTTAGGTTAGGTTAGGTTAGGTTAGGTTAGGTTAGGTTAGGTTAGGTTAGGTTAGGTTAGGTTAGGTTAGGTTAGGTTAGGTTAGGTTAGGTTAGGTTAGGTTAGGTTAGGTTAGGTTAGGTTAGGTTAGGTTAGGTTAGGTTAGGTTAGGTTAGGTTAGGTTAGGTTAGGTTAGGTTAGGTTAGGTTAGGTTAGGTTAGGTTAGGTTAGGTTAGGTTAGGTTAGGTTAGGTTAGGTTAGGTTAGGTTAGGTTAGGTTAGGTTAGGTTAGGTTAGGTTAGGTTAGGTTAGGTTAGGTTAGGTTAGGTTAGGTTAGGTTAGGTTAGGTTAGGTTAGGTTAGGTTAGGTTAGGTTAGGTTAGGTTAGGTTAGGTTAGGTTAGGTTAGGTTAGGTTAGGTTAGGTTAGGTTAGGTTAGGTTAGGTTAGGTTAGGTTAGGTTAGGTTAGGTTAGGTTAGGTTAGGTTAGGTTAGGTTAGGTTAGGTTAGGTTAGGTTAGGTTAGGTTAGGTTAGGTTAGGTTAGGTTAGGTTAGGTTAGGTTAGGTTAGGTTAGGTTAGGTTAGGTTAGGTTAGGTTAGGTTAGGTTAGGTTAGGTTAGGTTAGGTTAGGTTAGGTTAGGTTAGGTTAGGTTAGGTTAGGTTAGGTTAGGTTAGGTTAGGTTAGGTTAGGTTAGGTTAGGTTAGGTTAGGTTAGGTTAGGTTAGGTTAGGTTAGGTTAGGTTAGGTTAGGTTAGGTTAGGTTAGGTTAGGTTAGGTTAGGTTAGGTTAGGTTAGGTTAGGTTAGGTTAGGTTAGGTTAGGTTAGGTTAGGTTAGGTTAGGTTAGGTTAGGTTAGGTTAGGTTAGGTTAGGTTAGGTTAGGTTAGGTTAGGTTAGGTTAGGTTAGGTTAGGTTAGGTTAGGTTAGGTTAGGTTAGGTTAGGTTAGGTTAGGTTAGGTTAGGTTAGGTTAGGTTAGGTTAGGTTAGGTTAGGTTAGGTTAGGTTAGGTTAGGTTAGGTTAGGTTAGGTTAGGTTAGGTTAGGTTAGGTTAGGTTAGGTTAGGTTAGGTTAGGTTAGGTTAGGTTAGGTTAGGTTAGGTTAGGTTAGGTTAGGTTAGGTTAGGTTAGGTTAGGTTAGGTTAGGTTAGGTTAGGTTAGGTTAGGTTAGGTTAGGTTAGGTTAGGTTAGGTTAGGTTAGGTTAGGTTAGGTTAGGTTAGGTTAGGTTAGGTTAGGTTAGGTTAGGTTAGGTTAGGTTAGGTTAGGTTAGGTTAGGTTAGGTTAGGTTAGGTTAGGTTAGGTTAGGTTAGGTTAGGTTAGGTTAGGTTAGGTTAGGTTAGGTTAGGTTAGGTTAGGTTAGGTTAGGTTAGGTTAGGTTAGGTTAGGTTAGGTTAGGTTAGGTTAGGTTAGGTTAGGTTAGGTTAGGTTAGGTTAGGTTAGGTTAGGTTAGGTTAGGTTAGGTTAGGTTAGGTTAGGTTAGGTTAGGTTAGGTTAGGTTAGGTTAGGTTAGGTTAGGTTAGGTTAGGTTAGGTTAGGTTAGGTTAGGTTAGGTTAGGTTAGGTTAGGTTAGGTTAGGTTAGGTTAGGTTAGGTTAGGTTAGGTTAGGTTAGGTTAGGTTAGGTTAGGTTAGGTTAGGTTAGGTTAGGTTAGGTTAGGTTAGGTTAGGTTAGGTTAGGTTAGGTTAGGTTAGGTTAGGTTAGGTTAGGTTAGGTTAGGTTAGGTTAGGTTAGGTTAGGTTAGGTTAGGTTAGGTTAGGTTAGGTTAGGTTAGGTTAGGTTAGGTTAGGTTAGGTTAGGTTAGGTTAGGTTAGGTTAGGTTAGGTTAGGTTAGGTTAGGTTAGGTTAGGTTAGGTTAGGTTAGGTTAGGTTAGGTTAGGTTAGGTTAGGTTAGGTTAGGTTAGGTTAGGTTAGGTTAGGTTAGGTTAGGTTAGGTTAGGTTAGGTTAGGTTAGGTTAGGTTAGGTTAGGTTAGGTTAGGTTAGGTTAGGTTAGGTTAGGTTAGGTTAGGTTAGGTTAGGTTAGGTTAGGTTAGGTTAGGTTAGGTTAGGTTAGGTTAGGTTAGGTTAGGTTAGGTTAGGTTAGGTTAGGTTAGGTTAGGTTAGGTTAGGTTAGGTTAGGTTAGGTTAGGTTAGGTTAGGTTAGGTTAGGTTAGGTTAGGTTAGGTTAGGTTAGGTTAGGTTAGGTTAGGTTAGGTTAGGTTAGGTTAGGTTAGGTTAGGTTAGGTTAGGTTAGGTTAGGTTAGGTTAGGTTAGGTTAGGTTAGGTTAGGTTAGGTTAGGTTAGGTTAGGTTAGGTTAGGTTAGGTTAGGTTAGGTTAGGTTAGGTTAGGTTAGGTTAGGTTAGGTTAGGTTAGGTTAGGTTAGGTTAGGTTAGGTTAGGTTAGGTTAGGTTAGGTTAGGTTAGGTTAGGTTAGGTTAGGTTAGGTTAGGTTAGGTTAGGTTAGGTTAGGTTAGGTTAGGTTAGGTTAGGTTAGGTTAGGTTAGGTTAGGTTAGGTTAGGTTAGGTTAGGTTAGGTTAGGTTAGGTTAGGTTAGGTTAGGTTAGGTTAGGTTAGGTTAGGTTAGGTTAGGTTAGGTTAGGTTAGGTTAGGTTAGGTTAGGTTAGGTTAGGTTAGGTTAGGTTAGGTTAGGTTAGGTTAGGTTAGGTTAGGTTAGGTTAGGTTAGGTTAGGTTAGGTTAGGTTAGGTTAGGTTAGGTTAGGTTAGGTTAGGTTAGGTTAGGTTAGGTTAGGTTAGGTTAGGTTAGGTTAGGTTAGGTTAGGTTAGGTTAGGTTAGGTTAGGTTAGGTTAGGTTAGGTTAGGTTAGGTTAGGTTAGGTTAGGTTAGGTTAGGTTAGGTTAGGTTAGGTTAGGTTAGGTTAGGTTAGGTTAGGTTAGGTTAGGTTAGGTTAGGTTAGGTTAGGTTAGGTTAGGTTAGGTTAGGTTAGGTTAGGTTAGGTTAGGTTAGGTTAGGTTAGGTTAGGTTAGGTTAGGTTAGGTTAGGTTAGGTTAGGTTAGGTTAGGTTAGGTTAGGTTAGGTTAGGTTAGGTTAGGTTAGGTTAGGTTAGGTTAGGTTAGGTTAGGTTAGGTTAGGTTAGGTTAGGTTAGGTTAGGTTAGGTTAGGTTAGGTTAGGTTAGGTTAGGTTAGGTTAGGTTAGGTTAGGTTAGGTTAGGTTAGGTTAGGTTAGGTTAGGTTAGGTTAGGTTAGGTTAGGTTAGGTTAGGTTAGGTTAGGTTAGGTTAGGTTAGGTTAGGTTAGGTTAGGTTAGGTTAGGTTAGGTTAGGTTAGGTTAGGTTAGGTTAGGTTAGGTTAGGTTAGGTTAGGTTAGGTTAGGTTAGGTTAGGTTAGGTTAGGTTAGGTTAGGTTAGGTTAGGTTAGGTTAGGTTAGGTTAGGTTAGGTTAGGTTAGGTTAGGTTAGGTTAGGTTAGGTTAGGTTAGGTTAGGTTAGGTTAGGTTAGGTTAGGTTAGGTTAGGTTAGGTTAGGTTAGGTTAGGTTAGGTTAGGTTAGGTTAGGTTAGGTTAGGTTAGGTTAGGTTAGGTTAGGTTAGGTTAGGTTAGGTTAGGTTAGGTTAGGTTAGGTTAGGTTAGGTTAGGTTAGGTTAGGTTAGGTTAGGTTAGGTTAGGTTAGGTTAGGTTAGGTTAGGTTAGGTTAGGTTAGGTTAGGTTAGGTTAGGTTAGGTTAGGTTAGGTTAGGTTAGGTTAGGTTAGGTTAGGTTAGGTTAGGTTAGGTTAGGTTAGGTTAGGTTAGGTTAGGTTAGGTTAGGTTAGGTTAGGTTAGGTTAGGTTAGGTTAGGTTAGGTTAGGTTAGGTTAGGTTAGGTTAGGTTAGGTTAGGTTAGGTTAGGTTAGGTTAGGTTAGGTTAGGTTAGGTTAGGTTAGGTTAGGTTAGGTTAGGTTAGGTTAGGTTAGGTTAGGTTAGGTTAGGTTAGGTTAGGTTAGGTTAGGTTAGGTTAGGTTAGGTTAGGTTAGGTTAGGTTAGGTTAGGTTAGGTTAGGTTAGGTTAGGTTAGGTTAGGTTAGGTTAGGTTAGGTTAGGTTAGGTTAGGTTAGGTTAGGTTAGGTTAGGTTAGGTTAGGTTAGGTTAGGTTAGGTTAGGTTAGGTTAGGTTAGGTTAGGTTAGGTTAGGTTAGGTTAGGTTAGGTTAGGTTAGGTTAGGTTAGGTTAGGTTAGGTTAGGTTAGGTTAGGTTAGGTTAGGTTAGGTTAGGTTAGGTTAGGTTAGGTTAGGTTAGGTTAGGTTAGGTTAGGTTAGGTTAGGTTAGGTTAGGTTAGGTTAGGTTAGGTTAGGTTAGGTTAGGTTAGGTTAGGTTAGGTTAGGTTAGGTTAGGTTAGGTTAGGTTAGGTTAGGTTAGGTTAGGTTAGGTTAGGTTAGGTTAGGTTAGGTTAGGTTAGGTTAGGTTAGGTTAGGTTAGGTTAGGTTAGGTTAGGTTAGGTTAGGTTAGGTTAGGTTAGGTTAGGTTAGGTTAGGTTAGGTTAGGTTAGGTTAGGTTAGGTTAGGTTAGGTTAGGTTAGGTTAGGTTAGGTTAGGTTAGGTTAGGTTAGGTTAGGTTAGGTTAGGTTAGGTTAGGTTAGGTTAGGTTAGGTTAGGTTAGGTTAGGTTAGGTTAGGTTAGGTTAGGTTAGGTTAGGTTAGGTTAGGTTAGGTTAGGTTAGGTTAGGTTAGGTTAGGTTAGGTTAGGTTAGGTTAGGTTAGGTTAGGTTAGGTTAGGTTAGGTTAGGTTAGGTTAGGTTAGGTTAGGTTAGGTTAGGTTAGGTTAGGTTAGGTTAGGTTAGGTTAGGTTAGGTTAGGTTAGGTTAGGTTAGGTTAGGTTAGGTTAGGTTAGGTTAGGTTAGGTTAGGTTAGGTTAGGTTAGGTTAGGTTAGGTTAGGTTAGGTTAGGTTAGGTTAGGTTAGGTTAGGTTAGGTTAGGTTAGGTTAGGTTAGGTTAGGTTAGGTTAGGTTAGGTTAGGTTAGGTTAGGTTAGGTTAGGTTAGGTTAGGTTAGGTTAGGTTAGGTTAGGTTAGGTTAGGTTAGGTTAGGTTAGGTTAGGTTAGGTTAGGTTAGGTTAGGTTAGGTTAGGTTAGGTTAGGTTAGGTTAGGTTAGGTTAGGTTAGGTTAGGTTAGGTTAGGTTAGGTTAGGTTAGGTTAGGTTAGGTTAGGTTAGGTTAGGTTAGGTTAGGTTAGGTTAGGTTAGGTTAGGTTAGGTTAGGTTAGGTTAGGTTAGGTTAGGTTAGGTTAGGTTAGGTTAGGTTAGGTTAGGTTAGGTTAGGTTAGGTTAGGTTAGGTTAGGTTAGGTTAGGTTAGGTTAGGTTAGGTTAGGTTAGGTTAGGTTAGGTTAGGTTAGGTTAGGTTAGGTTAGGTTAGGTTAGGTTAGGTTAGGTTAGGTTAGGTTAGGTTAGGTTAGGTTAGGTTAGGTTAGGTTAGGTTAGGTTAGGTTAGGTTAGGTTAGGTTAGGTTAGGTTAGGTTAGGTTAGGTTAGGTTAGGTTAGGTTAGGTTAGGTTAGGTTAGGTTAGGTTAGGTTAGGTTAGGTTAGGTTAGGTTAGGTTAGGTTAGGTTAGGTTAGGTTAGGTTAGGTTAGGTTAGGTTAGGTTAGGTTAGGTTAGGTTAGGTTAGGTTAGGTTAGGTTAGGTTAGGTTAGGTTAGGTTAGGTTAGGTTAGGTTAGGTTAGGTTAGGTTAGGTTAGGTTAGGTTAGGTTAGGTTAGGTTAGGTTAGGTTAGGTTAGGTTAGGTTAGGTTAGGTTAGGTTAGGTTAGGTTAGGTTAGGTTAGGTTAGGTTAGGTTAGGTTAGGTTAGGTTAGGTTAGGTTAGGTTAGGTTAGGTTAGGTTAGGTTAGGTTAGGTTAGGTTAGGTTAGGTTAGGTTAGGTTAGGTTAGGTTAGGTTAGGTTAGGTTAGGTTAGGTTAGGTTAGGTTAGGTTAGGTTAGGTTAGGTTAGGTTAGGTTAGGTTAGGTTAGGTTAGGTTAGGTTAGGTTAGGTTAGGTTAGGTTAGGTTAGGTTAGGTTAGGTTAGGTTAGGTTAGGTTAGGTTAGGTTAGGTTAGGTTAGGTTAGGTTAGGTTAGGTTAGGTTAGGTTAGGTTAGGTTAGGTTAGGTTAGGTTAGGTTAGGTTAGGTTCTCCTTGGGTGCGGTCAACAATTTCTCTCGTAGGGGAGATATTGTTTTTTTCGCAGCAAAACGTCCAGCGGGAAGGACTTCTGCTTTCGCCCCTAAGCTTGTATTAGGAGCGCGTGCAGAAGTAAGAAGTGGGCTCGTGAGTCGAGCAGTCTGGAGCAAGTGGGTCCGGACGAAGTAGAGCCCTCCGTGTATCTCTCTGATGAGCAGAGAGAACAGCGGATGTGGGCAAGTGCAGCACTGGCTGCGGGGGTTACGATTCATGTTGGATCGCAGTCGCTGACTTCGGCGACAGTTGGTGGGCTATGGTCTTCTTTTTGCCTTGTAGGTCAATGAGTGGGCGCAGAAGTGCGCTGGTTGTCGCTGAGGACAGCATACCAAATCCCAAGGTTTGTGGGTCGCTGAGGGGAGTGTTCGGGGCGCGGGGTTGGAGCTGTGCCTAGTTTTTTGAGTCACAGCTCCGAGGTCGCGAATCGGGCATGGTCGTCGGGAAGTCGGCCGCTAGACCCACCACAACGGGATGCTCACCCTTATGAGCAACAAATATGAAAGATGGCCAATTTGAAAAAGACTACCCAGGAGGGTCCACGCAGGTGGGAATCCCTCCGTGTCGACCATTCGACACGCAGCCCCACGTACTCTGGGGGGGGCACAAATTGCCAAGAGGAAGAAGGAAGAAATAAAAAAGTATTAGAGAAAGTGTTGAAGAAGGATGATGTGAGAAAAGAAAATGAAGGTACTGAAAACGAAGAAATGAGGGTGTTGAGGAATAGAAAAGACGAAAAAGAGGGTAAAAAGAGGTGTAAGAGAAGGCCTAAGGATAGCTTTTCGAAATCAGAGAGTGACCTCACGGCAGCAACATCTCGTGCACTGTCTCCTATTATTAGTGAGACAACAGGCCGATTCTGGGAACGTGATGGCAAGCGCCAACGGCTTGGAGACGAGTCTATCAGTGACGTTGAGAGCATATCCGAAGAGTTGCCACCCGTGCCGCTGCACACGCTTCTTTTTAAAAAGCCGGCAACTACGGATTGTCTTACTGGAGATAGATTCGGGAAGAAGCAGTTGCTGGGGCAAAAACGTGCCCAAGAAAGTTTGGAACTAGAGAGTGAGTTGGAGAACCGCGCACTTAGTGCTTGTGAGACCAGAATCTCTCTGAACCAAGAATTTGATGGCGATGAGCGACTGGTGAGTGCCCTCAGTCAGAAGGCTTTAGAGGACGTTGAAACCATCCTCAAGGTGGCAACAAAATCTGGAAACTTAAAGGGCACTTTCCAGAGAGCTCTTAAGGACTCAGCTGGGTCTATTAAGACGGTTGTGGCAGCCCTCAGCAAGAGGACTGCAAGTGATGAAACGGCCAAACTGCAAGATGAAAACGCTCGCTTGCGAGGGGAAATGGCCGAACTTCGCAAAGAAATGGCTGCGCTTAGGGAGAAGGTGGAGCAAGGGACTGATCCTATTGCTACTCCGGCTCATAATATAATGACGGCAGAAGCTCTTATGTCACACCCGGAGTTCTTCCAGGAGTTGGAGCGCTCAATCATGCTGCAGGTGGGTGGCATGGTCAACGCGCGATTAGAAGCAATAAATCCACGTCTGCTCCCCGAGAAGCGTATACGGCCTCCACTCGCTGCTGACCGGAAGCAGGCGGGAAAGGCGGCTTCGGATCCAAAGCTTCCGCCACAGGCGGGACCCAGCATCCGTCAGGTGCTTCACTCCGAACCCCGACAGGGGTCAAAGGGAAAGGCTACCAAAGGAATCGCAGTCAAGGCTACCAAGCAGCCTGCGAAGGACAACCCATGCTCCCTTGCTCCTGCGCCTGTCTCGATGAATGAGGGTTGGTCGACGGTGGTCAAGCGAGGAAGGAAGAAGAAGGTGACCCAACAGCCGGCTTCTCAGCCTGCGAATGGGAAACCCAGGAGCCAGCAGGTTAAGTTGCGTCCACCTCGGTCCGCGGCTGTAGTTATCACGCTGCAGCCGGGGGCTGAGCAGAAGGGTGTAACTTACCCGAAAGTGTTAGTGGACCTGCGGTCAAAAATTGACCTGGCCAGCTGCGGCATCGGTGGAACCGGTCTGCGCTGCAAGCGAGCTGCCACCGGTGCTTGTAAACTTGAGGTGCCTGGTGCTACAAGTGATGAGAAGGCGGACATTCTTGCGCAGCGGATTCGCGAGCATGTTGACCCGGAGCTTGTGTCAGTGTCCAGGCCTGTTAAGTGCGCGGAAATGCGTATTTCTGGTCTGGACGACTCGGTTTCCGTAGAGGAGTTGAAATCAGCTATAGCTAGAAGCGGTGACTGCCCTCAAGAGTCGGTGAAAGTTGGGGAAATCCGACAAGACCCCCGGGG
Source organism: Ligdia adustata (assembly GCA_947049295.1). Taxonomy (NCBI): domain Eukaryota; kingdom Metazoa; phylum Arthropoda; class Insecta; order Lepidoptera; family Geometridae; genus Ligdia; species Ligdia adustata. Next base: position 13,133 of record OX346229.1, on the reverse strand, counting down.
CGCCGGGGTTGCATGGGTCCGCTGTCCAGTTGCAGCCGCGAAAAAGTTAGGCGAAAGGAACCGCTTCCTGGTTGGGTGGGTGTCAGCCCAGGTAAAAGTGTTGCAACCCAGGCCGATGCAATGCTATCGGTGCTTGCAAAAGGGGCACGTCAGGGCCCAGTGTAGTGCCGAGGTAGACCGCAGTGAAGATTGTTATCGCTGTGGTCAGCCCGGACACAAGGCGGCAACGTGCTCCGCGGACGCCCGATGCTCGCTATGCGCAGCGGCCAATAGGCCTGCGGGACACCGGATGGGTAGCAAAGCATGCTCCCCACCCAAACCAAAGAAAGTAGTAGCCGGTAAATGTACCCAATCTCCAGCAGCAGTAGTGGCCGGTAGCAGCCGCCCCGCACCCAGACGGGGAGAGGAGTCGATGATCACAAATTAATTTAATTATGGCTCATCGATTCCTCCAGGCGAATATCAACCACTGTCGCAACGCGCAGGACTTGCTCATGCAGAGCATGGCGCAATGGTTGATAGAGGTTGCTGTAGTTGCCGAGCCGTACTTTGTCTCCCCCCGAGATAACTGGGTGAGTGACATCGATGGCGTGGTGGCTATAGTAGCCTCAGTGTCGGCAGGTTGTCCGCCTCTCTCTTTAATAGCAAAGGGCAGAGGCTATGTAGCGGTGCTGTGGAGAGACATAGTCCTCATAGGGGTGTATTTTTCTCCAAACCGGGCACTCTCTGAGTTCGAGTCGTTTCTGTACGGGGTGGGGGCTCTCATTAGGCATCAACTACCCCAACAGACGCTTTTAGCGGGAGACCTCAACGCCTGGTCTTCGGCGCGGTCCCCGGCGGCGAGAGCTCGCGGAGTGTACCTGGACGAGTGGGTGGCGAGAACTGGCCTCACGGTTCTTAACTGTGGGTCAGTTAACACCTGCGTGCGACAGAATGGGGGGTCGATTGTCGATGTGACTATTGTTTCCCCTGATGTTGCGCGTATGGTTAGGGATTGGAGGGTGGTGGAAGATGAAGAGACGGGTTCCGATCACCGTTACATACGGTTTGATGTGTCTCTCTTTTCCACCACGGCTCGTCGCCCGGGAAGGTGCACCTCTAGTGTTCCCAGGTGGGTTCTGAGGACGATGGACAGGGAGACGCTTGTGATGGCATCTATTGTCCAAGAGTGGCTCCCGCAACCGGATATGATAGATGTCGAGTTGGAGGCTAAGTGGTTTCAGGACGCCATGTCACAGGTCTGTGACGCGTCAATGGCAAGGGTAAGACCGCTGCCTCCGAGAAGGCGAGTGTATTGGTGGTCTCAAGAGATAGCTGTTCTACGGAGCAGCTGCGTGGAGGCGAGACGCCGGTACACGAGGCATCGAAGACGACGTCGTCGGGATGAGTCTGCGGAAAACCTGCTGTATGGTGTATACCGGGAGAAGGTGAGGGACCTGCAACGGGCAATCTGTGACGCTAAAGCTCGGGCGTACGCTGAAATGCTCGAGACTCTCAGTCGCGACCCATGGGGGCGCCCGTACAAAGAGATCAGACGGAAGATCCGTCCCTGGGCGCCACCACTGACGGAGACTCTTGAGCCGCGATTGCTGGGTGATGTAGTGACTGCCCTGTTTCCAAACGGGGTGGCGTTTCAGCCCCCGGTAATGGTGCCACCTCTCCGGAGAACTGAGATCCGAGATGAGCTCGAGGAGATACAACCAGTGTCGGAGGGTGAGTTGTTGGCGGCCATACTAAGGCTGAAAGCAAAGAACAGGGCTCCAGGCCCAGATGGCATACCTGGACGCGCCTGGATTGTGGCCTTGGAGGCGCTGGGGAACCGATTCCGACGCCTTTTGAGTGCTTGTCTGGAGACGGGTCGGTTCCCATCGCTGTGGAAGACGGGCAGGCTGGTACTTCTCAGGAAGGATGGGCGCCCAGCGGATTCTCCTTCCGCGTACCGCCCTATCGTTCTGCTCGACGAGGCAGACAAGTTGTTCGAGCGTATAATAGCGAGACGACTTGTTCAGCACCTCGATAGGGTAGGCCCGAACTTGTCAGATCACCAGTTTGGTTTCCGAGTAGGCCGGTCTGCGATTGACGCCATCATGCGCGTCAAAGCCATCTCGGATGAGGCGGTGGCTAGCGGTGGGGTGGTGATGGCTGTGTCTTTGGACATAGCTAACGCCTTTAACACTCTACCATGGGCCTGTATTGGGGAGGCACTGAAGTACAATGAAGTGCCGCCCTACCTCAGCCGCATCGTTGCCGCCTACCTCTCTAGGAGATTTATCTCATATACAGGGAGGGATGGTCGACAGCTGCGAAAGGAGATGTCGTGCGGTGTTCCACAGGGATCGGTTCTGGGGCCACTGCTGTGGAACATCGGGTATGACTGGGTGCTAAGGGGAGCTCTTAATCCGGGCGCCGGTGTGACCTGCTATGCAGACGACACGCTCGTGACATCCCGGGGCGAGACCTACGAGGAAGCTGCCCGTCTTACCACGGCAGCTGTGCAAGAAGTGGTGGGAAGAATGGAGCGGTTGGGACTCCGGGTGGCGCTCAACAAGTCCGAGGCCTTAGTGTTTCATGGCCCGAGACGTGCGCCACCAAGGGGTTCCTTCATCTCTATCGGAGAGGAACGCATCGAGGTGCAGCCCCTGATGAAATATCTCGGACTGCACCTCGATGCTAAGTGGGACTTCTGCGGACACTTCGCGAAGATGGCCCCTAGGTTGAGGGTGGCGGCTGCTACTCTGAAGCGCTTGCTGCCCAACCTTGGTGGACCTATAGCAGGATGCCGCCGCCTGTATTTGGGAGTGGTTCGGTCCATGGCACTCTACGGAGCGCCAGTGTGGGCGAAGGCTCTGAACCGTCGAACCATTGCTCTGCTGAGGCAGCCTCAGAGGGTGATGGCCATCGGAGTCATACGCGGTTATCGGACCATTTCTTGCGAGGCGGCGTGCGTACTGGCGGGGTCACCTCCCTGGGACCTGGAGGCGATGGTCCATGCGGGGATGTACGCGTGGCGCACAGAGTTGCGCAGCCGCGGAGAGAATCCCGCGCCGAGGGAGATCGCAGTATGGAAGTCCCACGCTCGGCGGTCCCTGCTTTGGGAATGGAGGGAGCGACTGGCTCACCCAGCGGCTGGAAGCTGGACTGTCGAGGCTGTCCGGCCGGTACTTAAGGACTGGTTGGACAGGGCGCACGGGTCGCTTACTTTCCGGTTGGTGCAGGTGCTTTCGGGGCATGGATGCTTCGGAAAGTACTTGTGCAAAATAGCCGGAAGAGAACCGACCCCTGCGTGCCATCACTGCGGATGCACGGAAGACACGGCACAGCATACGTTGGAAGAGTGCAGAGGCTGGAGCAGAGAGCGCCGTGCTCTTGCCGAAGTGGTGGGAAATGATCTCTCTCTCCCAGCATTGATCAAATCAATGCTTCGAGATGAGGGATCATGGGAGGCGGCTGCTTCCTTCTGCGAACAGGTCATGTCCCAGAAGGAAGCGGCGGAGCGCGAGAGGGAGGTCACTAGTGATCTCCCGATGCGCCAACGTAGAAGCGGGCGTCGGAGAAGGATCTTTCACGCCCTTCTCCGACCCCCGTAGTAGGGGCATTGGGTCACAGACTCGGGGGGGTCTGTGTCCTGATACGAGTAGCCCCGAGGTGGCGCGCGCGGTGTTTCCGCGCGTCTCTCTTGGAAAGATGGGTGGAGAATCTCCAGCTTCACCCTGACAAGGATGGATCCCAGGGACCAGCGCTGACGGGGCCGCGGTCGAGTACAAACGTGTGCCCGTAGCCCTGTTAACTAGCGTTGTGAAGAAACACCGTGGGGGTTTTAGTCGGTTGGAGTCCGACACTACCCACTTGCCACCCCCCGGTGGCGGGTGGGCGTCCGTTCCGGATTTCCCCCACGAAAAAAAAAAAAAAAAAAAAAAAAAAAAAAAAAAAAAAAGGTTAGGTTAGGTTAGGTTAGGTTAGGTTAGGTTAGGTTAGGTTAGGTTAGGTTAGGTTAGGTTAGGTTAGGTTAGGTTAGGTTAGGTTAGGTTAGGTTAGGTTAGGTTAGGTTAGGTTAGGTTAGGTTAGGTTAGGTTAGGTTAGGTTAGGTTAGGTTAGGTTAGGTTAGGTTAGGTTAGGTTAGGTTAGGTTAGGTTAGGTTAGGTTAGGTTAGGTTAGGTTAGGTTAGGTTAGGTTAGGTTAGGTTAGGTTAGGTTAGGTTAGGTTAGGTTAGGTTAGGTTAGGTTAGGTTAGGTTAGGTTAGGTTAGGTTAGGTTAGGTTAGGTTAGGTTAGGTTAGGTTAGGTTAGGTTAGGTTAGGTTAGGTTAGGTTAGGTTAGGTTAGGTTAGGTTAGGTTAGGTTAGGTTAGGTTAGGTTAGGTTAGGTTAGGTTAGGTTAGGTTAGGTTAGGTTAGGTTAGGTTAGGTTAGGTTAGGTTAGGTTAGGTTAGGTTAGGTTAGGTTAGGTTAGGTTAGGTTAGGTTAGGTTAGGTTAGGTTAGGTTAGGTTAGGTTAGGTTAGGTTAGGTTAGGTTAGGTTAGGTTAGGTTAGGTTAGGTTAGGTTAGGTTAGGTTAGGTTAGGTTAGGTTAGGTTAGGTTAGGTTAGGTTAGGTTAGGTTAGGTTAGGTTAGGTTAGGTTAGGTTAGGTTAGGTTAGGTTAGGTTAGGTTAGGTTAGGTTAGGTTAGGTTAGGTTAGGTTAGGTTAGGTTAGGTTAGGTTAGGTTAGGTTAGGTTAGGTTAGGTTAGGTTAGGTTAGGTTAGGTTAGGTTAGGTTAGGTTAGGTTAGGTTAGGTTAGGTTAGGTTAGGTTAGGTTAGGTTAGGTTAGGTTAGGTTAGGTTAGGTTAGGTTAGGTTAGGTTAGGTTAGGTTAGGTTAGGTTAGGTTAGGTTAGGTTAGGTTAGGTTAGGTTAGGTTAGGTTAGGTTAGGTTAGGTTAGGTTAGGTTAGGTTAGGTTAGGTTAGGTTAGGTTAGGTTAGGTTAGGTTAGGTTAGGTTAGGTTAGGTTAGGTTAGGTTAGGTTAGGTTAGGTTAGGTTAGGTTAGGTTAGGTTAGGTTAGGTTAGGTTAGGTTAGGTTAGGTTAGGTTAGGTTAGGTTAGGTTAGGTTAGGTTAGGTTAGGTTAGGTTAGGTTAGGTTAGGTTAGGTTAGGTTAGGTTAGGTTAGGTTAGGTTAGGTTAGGTTAGGTTAGGTTAGGTTAGGTTAGGTTAGGTTAGGTTAGGTTAGGTTAGGTTAGGTTAGGTTAGGTTAGGTTAGGTTAGGTTAGGTTAGGTTAGGTTAGGTTAGGTTAGGTTAGGTTAGGTTAGGTTAGGTTAGGTTAGGTTAGGTTAGGTTAGGTTAGGTTAGGTTAGGTTAGGTTAGGTTAGGTTAGGTTAGGTTAGGTTAGGTTAGGTTAGGTTAGGTTAGGTTAGGTTAGGTTAGGTTAGGTTAGGTTAGGTTAGGTTAGGTTAGGTTAGGTTAGGTTAGGTTAGGTTAGGTTAGGTTAGGTTAGGTTAGGTTAGGTTAGGTTAGGTTAGGTTAGGTTAGGTTAGGTTAGGTTAGGTTAGGTTAGGTTAGGTTAGGTTAGGTTAGGTTAGGTTAGGTTAGGTTAGGTTAGGTTAGGTTAGGTTAGGTTAGGTTAGGTTAGGTTAGGTTAGGTTAGGTTAGGTTAGGTTAGGTTAGGTTAGGTTAGGTTAGGTTAGGTTAGGTTAGGTTAGGTTAGGTTAGGTTAGGTTAGGTTAGGTTAGGTTAGGTTAGGTTAGGTTAGGTTAGGTTAGGTTAGGTTAGGTTAGGTTAGGTTAGGTTAGGTTAGGTTAGGTTAGGTTAGGTTAGGTTAGGTTAGGTTAGGTTAGGTTAGGTTAGGTTAGGTTAGGTTAGGTTAGGTTAGGTTAGGTTAGGTTAGGTTAGGTTAGGTTAGGTTAGGTTAGGTTAGGTTAGGTTAGGTTAGGTTAGGTTAGGTTAGGTTAGGTTAGGTTAGGTTAGGTTAGGTTAGGTTAGGTTAGGTTAGGTTAGGTTAGGTTAGGTTAGGTTAGGTTAGGTTAGGTTAGGTTAGGTTAGGTTAGGTTAGGTTAGGTTAGGTTAGGTTAGGTTAGGTTAGGTTAGGTTAGGTTAGGTTAGGTTAGGTTAGGTTAGGTTAGGTTAGGTTAGGTTAGGTTAGGTTAGGTTAGGTTAGGTTAGGTTAGGTTAGGTTAGGTTAGGTTAGGTTAGGTTAGGTTAGGTTAGGTTAGGTTAGGTTAGGTTAGGTTAGGTTAGGTTAGGTTAGGTTAGGTTAGGTTAGGTTAGGTTAGGTTAGGTTAGGTTAGGTTAGGTTAGGTTAGGTTAGGTTAGGTTAGGTTAGGTTAGGTTAGGTTAGGTTAGGTTAGGTTAGGTTAGGTTAGGTTAGGTTAGGTTAGGTTAGGTTAGGTTAGGTTAGGTTAGGTTAGGTTAGGTTAGGTTAGGTTAGGTTAGGTTAGGTTAGGTTAGGTTAGGTTAGGTTAGGTTAGGTTAGGTTAGGTTAGGTTAGGTTAGGTTAGGTTAGGTTAGGTTAGGTTAGGTTAGGTTAGGTTAGGTTAGGTTAGGTTAGGTTAGGTTAGGTTAGGTTAGGTTAGGTTAGGTTAGGTTAGGTTAGGTTAGGTTAGGTTAGGTTAGGTTAGGTTAGGTTAGGTTAGGTTAGGTTAGGTTAGGTTAGGTTAGGTTAGGTTAGGTTAGGTTAGGTTAGGTTAGGTTAGGTTAGGTTAGGTTAGGTTAGGTTAGGTTAGGTTAGGTTAGGTTAGGTTAGGTTAGGTTAGGTTAGGTTAGGTTAGGTTAGGTTAGGTTAGGTTAGGTTAGGTTAGGTTAGGTTAGGTTAGGTTAGGTTAGGTTAGGTTAGGTTAGGTTAGGTTAGGTTAGGTTAGGTTAGGTTAGGTTAGGTTAGGTTAGGTTAGGTTAGGTTAGGTTAGGTTAGGTTAGGTTAGGTTAGGTTAGGTTAGGTTAGGTTAGGTTAGGTTAGGTTAGGTTAGGTTAGGTTAGGTTAGGTTAGGTTAGGTTAGGTTAGGTTAGGTTAGGTTAGGTTAGGTTAGGTTAGGTTAGGTTAGGTTAGGTTAGGTTAGGTTAGGTTAGGTTAGGTTAGGTTAGGTTAGGTTAGGTTAGGTTAGGTTAGGTTAGGTTAGGTTAGGTTAGGTTAGGTTAGGTTAGGTTAGGTTAGGTTAGGTTAGGTTAGGTTAGGTTAGGTTAGGTTAGGTTAGGTTAGGTTAGGTTAGGTTAGGTTAGGTTAGGTTAGGTTAGGTTAGGTTAGGTTAGGTTAGGTTAGGTTAGGTTAGGTTAGGTTAGGTTAGGTTAGGTTAGGTTAGGTTAGGTTAGGTTAGGTTAGGTTAGGTTAGGTTAGGTTAGGTTAGGTTAGGTTAGGTTAGGTTAGGTTAGGTTAGGTTAGGTTAGGTTAGGTTAGGTTAGGTTAGGTTAGGTTAGGTTAGGTTAGGTTAGGTTAGGTTAGGTTAGGTTAGGTTAGGTTAGGTTAGGTTAGGTTAGGTTAGGTTAGGTTAGGTTAGGTTAGGTTAGGTTAGGTTAGGTTAGGTTAGGTTAGGTTAGGTTAGGTTAGGTTAGGTTAGGTTAGGTTAGGTTAGGTTAGGTTAGGTTAGGTTAGGTTAGGTTAGGTTAGGTTAGGTTAGGTTAGGTTAGGTTAGGTTAGGTTAGGTTAGGTTAGGTTAGGTTAGGTTAGGTTAGGTTAGGTTAGGTTAGGTTAGGTTAGGTTAGGTTAGGTTAGGTTAGGTTAGGTTAGGTTAGGTTAGGTTAGGTTAGGTTAGGTTAGGTTAGGTTAGGTTAGGTTAGGTTAGGTTAGGTTAGGTTAGGTTAGGTTAGGTTAGGTTAGGTTAGGTTAGGTTAGGTTAGGTTAGGTTAGGTTAGGTTAGGTTAGGTTAGGTTAGGTTAGGTTAGGTTAGGTTAGGTTAGGTTAGGTTAGGTTAGGTTAGGTTAGGTTAGGTTAGGTTAGGTTAGGTTAGGTTAGGTTAGGTTAGGTTAGGTTAGGTTAGGTTAGGTTAGGTTAGGTTAGGTTAGGTTAGGTTAGGTTAGGTTAGGTTAGGTTAGGTTAGGTTAGGTTAGGTTAGGTTAGGTTAGGTTAGGTTAGGTTAGGTTAGGTTAGGTTAGGTTAGGTTAGGTTAGGTTAGGTTAGGTTAGGTTAGGTTAGGTTAGGTTAGGTTAGGTTAGGTTAGGTTAGGTTAGGTTAGGTTAGGTTAGGTTAGGTTAGGTTAGGTTAGGTTAGGTTAGGTTAGGTTAGGTTAGGTTAGGTTAGGTTAGGTTAGGTTAGGTTAGGTTAGGTTAGGTTAGGTTAGGTTAGGTTAGGTTAGGTTAGGTTAGGTTAGGTTAGGTTAGGTTAGGTTAGGTTAGGTTAGGTTAGGTTAGGTTAGGTTAGGTTAGGTTAGGTTAGGTTAGGTTAGGTTAGGTTAGGTTAGGTTAGGTTAGGTTAGGTTAGGTTAGGTTAGGTTAGGTTAGGTTAGGTTAGGTTAGGTTAGGTTAGGTTAGGTTAGGTTAGGTTAGGTTAGGTTAGGTTAGGTTAGGTTAGGTTAGGTTAGGTTAGGTTAGGTTAGGTTAGGTTAGGTTAGGTTAGGTTAGGTTAGGTTAGGTTAGGTTAGGTTAGGTTAGGTTAGGTTAGGTTAGGTTAGGTTAGGTTAGGTTAGGTTAGGTTAGGTTAGGTTAGGTTAGGTTAGGTTAGGTTAGGTTAGGTTAGGTTAGGTTAGGTTAGGTTAGGTTAGGTTAGGTTAGGTTAGGTTAGGTTAGGTTAGGTTAGGTTAGGTTAGGTTAGGTTAGGTTAGGTTAGGTTAGGTTAGGTTAGGTTAGGTTAGGTTAGGTTAGGTTAGGTTAGGTTAGGTTAGGTTAGGTTAGGTTAGGTTAGGTTAGGTTAGGTTAGGTTAGGTTAGGTTAGGTTAGGTTAGGTTAGGTTAGGTTAGGTTAGGTTAGGTTAGGTTAGGTTAGGTTAGGTTAGGTTAGGTTAGGTTAGGTTAGGTTAGGTTAGGTTAGGTTAGGTTAGGTTAGGTTAGGTTAGGTTAGGTTAGGTTAGGTTAGGTTAGGTTAGGTTAGGTTAGGTTAGGTTAGGTTAGGTTAGGTTAGGTTAGGTTAGGTTAGGTTAGGTTAGGTTAGGTTAGGTTAGGTTAGGTTAGGTTAGGTTAGGTTAGGTTAGGTTAGGTTAGGTTAGGTTAGGTTAGGTTAGGTTAGGTTAGGTTAGGTTAGGTTAGGTTAGGTTAGGTTAGGTTAGGTTAGGTTAGGTTAGGTTAGGTTAGGTTAGGTTAGGTTAGGTTAGGTTAGGTTAGGTTAGGTTAGGTTAGGTTAGGTTAGGTTAGGTTAGGTTAGGTTAGGTTAGGTTAGGTTAGGTTAGGTTAGGTTAGGTTAGGTTAGGTTAGGTTAGGTTAGGTTAGGTTAGGTTAGGTTAGGTTAGGTTAGGTTAGGTTAGGTTAGGTTAGGTTAGGTTAGGTTAGGTTAGGTTAGGTTAGGTTAGGTTAGGTTAGGTTAGGTTAGGTTAGGTTAGGTTAGGTTAGGTTAGGTTAGGTTAGGTTAGGTTAGGTTAGGTTAGGTTAGGTTAGGTTAGGTTAGGTTAGGTTAGGTTAGGTTAGGTTAGGTTAGGTTAGGTTAGGTTAGGTTAGGTTAGGTTAGGTTAGGTTAGGTTAGGTTAGGTTAGGTTAGGTTAGGTTAGGTTAGGTTAGGTTAGGTTAGGTTAGGTTAGGTTAGGTTAGGTTAGGTTAGGTTAGGTTAGGTTAGGTTAGGTTAGGTTAGGTTAGGTTAGGTTAGGTTAGGTTAGGTTAGGTTAGGTTAGGTTAGGTTAGGTTAGGTTAGGTTAGGTTAGGTTAGGTTAGGTTAGGTTAGGTTAGGTTAGGTTAGGTTAGGTTAGGTTAGGTTAGGTTAGGTTAGGTTAGGTTAGGTTAGGTTAGGTTAGGTTAGGTTAGGTTAGGTTAGGTTAGGTTAGGTTAGGTTAGGTTAGGTTAGGTTAGGTTAGGTTAGGTTAGGTTAGGTTAGGTTAGGTTAGGTTAGGTTAGGTTAGGTTAGGTTAGGTTAGGTTAGGTTAGGTTAGGTTAGGTTAGGTTAGGTTAGGTTAGGTTAGGTTAGGTTAGGTTAGGTTAGGTTAGGTTAGGTTAGGTTAGGTTAGGTTAGGTTAGGTTAGGTTAGGTTAGGTTAGGTTAGGTTAGGTTAGGTTAGGTTAGGTTAGGTTAGGTTAGGTTAGGTTAGGTTAGGTTAGGTTAGGTTAGGTTAGGTTAGGTTAGGTTAGGTTAGGTTAGGTTAGGTTAGGTTAGGTTAGGTTAGGTTAGGTTAGGTTAGGTTAGGTTAGGTTAGGTTAGGTTAGGTTAGGTTAGGTTAGGTTAGGTTAGGTTAGGTTAGGTTAGGTTAGGTTAGGTTAGGTTAGGTTAGGTTAGGTTAGGTTAGGTTAGGTTAGGTTAGGTTAGGTTAGGTTAGGTTAGGTTAGGTTAGGTTAGGTTAGGTTAGGTTAGGTTAGGTTAGGTTAGGTTAGGTTAGGTTAGGTTAGGTTAGGTTAGGTTAGGTTAGGTTAGGTTAGGTTAGGTTAGGTTAGGTTAGGTTAGGTTAGGTTAGGTTAGGTTAGGTTAGGTTAGGTTAGGTTAGGTTAGGTTAGGTTAGGTTAGGTTAGGTTAGGTTAGGTTAGGTTAGGTTAGGTTAGGTTAGGTTAGGTTAGAGGTTAGGTTAGGTTAGGTTAGGTTAGGTTAGGTTAGGTTAGGTTAGGTTAGGTTAGGTTAGGTTAGGTTAGGTTAGGTTAGGTTAGGTTAGGTTAGGTTAGGTTAGGTTAGGTTAGGTTAGGTTAGGTTAGGTTAGGTTAGGTTAGGTTAGGTTAGGTTAGGTTAGGTTAGGTTAGGTTAGGTTAGGTTAGGTTAGGTTAGGTTAGGTTAGGTTAGGTTAGGTTAGGTTAGGTTAGGTTAGGTTAGGTTAGGTTAGGTTAGGTTAGGTTAGGTTAGGTTAGGTTAGGTTAGGTTAGGTTAGGTTAGGTTAGGTTAGGTTAGGTTAGGTTAGGTTAGGTTAGGTTAGGTTAGGTTAGGTTAGGTTAGGTTAGGTTAGGTTAGGTTAGGTTAGGTTAGGTTAGGTTAGGTTAGGTTAGGTTAGGTTAGGTTAGGTTAGGTTAGGTTAGGTTAGGTTAGGTTAGGTTAGGTTAGGTTAGGTTAGGTTAGGTTAGGTTAGGTTAGGTTAGGTTAGGTTAGGTTAGGTTAGGTTAGGTTAGGTTAGGTTAGGTTAGGTTAGGTTAGGTTAGGTTAGGTTAGGTTAGGTTAGGTTAGGTTAGGTTAGGTTAGGTTAGGTTAGGTTAGGTTAGGTTAGGTTAGGTTAGGTTAGGTTAGGTTAGGTTAGGTTAGGTTAGGTTAGGTTAGGTTAGGTTAGGTTAGGTTAGGTTAGGTTAGGTTAGGTTAGGTTAGGTTAGGTTAGGTTAGGTTAGGTTAGGTTAGGTTAGGTTAGGTTAGGTTAGGTTAGGTTAGGTTAGGTTAGGTTAGGTTAGGTTAGGTTAGGTTAGGTTAGGTTAGGTTAGGTTAGGTTAGGTTAGGTTAGGTTAGGTTAGGTTAGGTTAGGTTAGGTTAGGTTAGGTTAGGTTAGGTTAGGTTAGGTTAGGTTAGGTTAGGTTAGGTTAGGTTAGGTTAGGTTAGGTTAGGTTAGGTTAGGTTAGGTTAGGTTAGGTTAGGTTAGGTTAGGTTAGGTTAGGTTAGGTTAGGTTAGGTTAGGTTAGGTTAGGTTAGGTTAGGTTAGGTTAGGTTAGGTTAGGTTAGGTTAGGTTAGGTTAGGTTAGGTTAGGTTAGGTTAGGTTAGGTTAGGTTAGGTTAGGTTAGGTTAGGTTAGGTTAGGTTAGGTTAGGTTAGGTTAGGTTAGGTTAGGTTAGGTTAGGTTAGGTTAGGTTAGGTTAGGTTAGGTTAGGTTAGGTTAGGTTAGGTTAGGTTAGGTTAGGTTAGGTTAGGTTAGGTTAGGTTAGGTTAGGTTAGGTTAGGTTAGGTTAGGTTAGGTTAGGTTAGGTTAGGTTAGGTTAGGTTAGGTTAGGTTAGGTTAGGTTAGGTTAGGTTAGGTTAGGTTAGGTTAGGTTAGGTTAGGTTAGGTTAGGTTAGGTTAGGTTAGGTTAGGTTAGGTTAGGTTAGGTTAGGTTAGGTTAGGTTAGGTTAGGTTAGGTTAGGTTAGGTTAGGTTAGGTTAGGTTAGGTTAGGTTAGGTTAGGTTAGGTTAGGTTAGGTTAGGTTAGGTTAGGTTAGGTTAGGTTAGGTTAGGTTAGGTTAGGTTAGGTTAGGTTAGGTTAGGTTAGGTTAGGTTAGGTTAGGTTAGGTTAGGTTAGGTTAGGTTAGGTTAGGTTAGGTTAGGTTAGGTTAGGTTAGGTTAGGTTAGGTTAGGTTAGGTTAGGTTAGGTTAGGTTAGGTTAGGTTAGGTTAGGTTAGGTTAGGTTAGGTTAGGTTAGGTTAGGTTAGGTTAGGTTAGGTTAGGTTAGGTTAGGTTAGGTTAGGTTAGGTTAGGTTAGGTTAGGTTAGGTTAGGTTAGGTTAGGTTAGGTTAGGTTAGGTTAGGTTAGGTTAGGTTAGGTTAGGTTAGGTTAGGTTAGGTTAGGTTAGGTTAGGTTAGGTTAGGTTAGGTTAGGTTAGGTTAGGTTAGGTTAGGTTAGGTTAGGTTAGGTTAGGTTAGGTTAGGTTAGGTTAGGTTAGGTTAGGTTAGGTTAGGTTAGGTTAGGTTAGGTTAGGTTAGGTTAGGTTAGGTTAGGTTAGGTTAGGTTAGGTTAGGTTAGGTTAGGTTAGGTTAGGTTAGGTTAGGTTAGGTTAGGTTAGGTTAGGTTAGGTTAGGTTAGGTTAGGTTAGGTTAGGTTAGGTTAGGTTAGGTTAGGTTAGGTTAGGTTAGGTTAGGTTAGGTTAGGTTAGGTTAGGTTAGGTTAGGTTAGGTTAGGTTAGGTTAGGTTAGGTTAGGTTAGGTTAGGTTAGGTTAGGTTAGGTTAGGTTAGGTTAGGTTAGGTTAGGTTAGGTTAGGTTAGGTTAGGTTAGGTTAGGTTAGGTTAGGTTAGGTTAGGTTAGGTTAGGTTAGGTTAGGTTAGGTTAGGTTAGGTTAGGTTAGGTTAGGTTAGGTTAGGTTAGGTTAGGTTAGGTTAGGTTAGGTTAGGTTAGGTTAGGTTAGGTTAGGTTAGGTTAGGTTAGGTTAGGTTAGGTTAGGTTAGGTTAGGTTAGGTTAGGTTAGGTTAGGTTAGGTTAGGTTAGGTTAGGTTAGGTTAGGTTAGGTTAGGTTAGGTTAGG